>OU744336.1:141981710-144412960 GCA_916610165.2 Gymnosoma rotundatum | reverse complement strand
TGTTAAGACGAGAAATCACTAACTAGAGCCCGAGCCACACTTGTCGAAATTCCAGGTAGGAAATTATGAATGGGGTTAGCTCTGACGACGAACCAATTTTATTCAAAATGTTGGTTTTAAATAATTGTAATATTTTTTGTCTGAAAGAATACCTTGTATAGGAATTATTTCTCCAGTTTAGAACTGAAGTATATCATATTATCTTTTTGCACATTATTTTAATCAACAATTGGCAAATTTTTCGTTACTTGCGGTAAAATGACATATTCATTATCAACATTTAAGATCGACAAAAACTTATGATTTTCTTCGACTAGCAACAAAGAATCTTCTTGTTCAACTAAACACATTCTGGAACATTTACATATATTTTTAGTTTTATTTGATACTTTATTCTTGCAAAATAACTGACTTTAAAACAGATTTCTGCGGTCTATTTTTTTTTTGTTTTTTTATTAGGACCAGCACTCAGGGGATGACCGCTACTTATGCAATGCATTTTGCCAGAACTAGGAAATTAGGTTGTGGGAAGGGGGATAGAGGGAGTAGTGCTTGTGGACATTTGATTTGAATCTTTGCACATAGAAAATGAAAGACCTCTGCGGGGAGTTTATTCCACATACGAACTGTTCGGCTAAAAAACGAATTCTCTCTGTAATGCGTAGTGCGATTCACTGGCCAATCGACTACGAACGCGTTGCGCGTACGAAATTACGGTTTTCAGGAACAAGTTCCCTTATTTCGTAAGAGCACATTCTGTTTCCGTTACGATAAAACAGTGAAACACATCCCACATTGCGTCGATGCACCAGTGAGTCAATAGAGCTGGATACCTTACTGTCACCAATGAGCTGCTTCGCTCTCTCCTGAACGCGGTCGAGTAACTCCAAAATAGACTTTAAAGCACCGGCTCATACATGAGAGTTGTGTTCTATTTTCGGTCTGATAAAGGTGACATAGATAGTAAGGATATCAGATGGAGTGAAGTATTTCTTACACCGTTTCAAAAAACCTAGGCACTTGAATGCTTCTTTTGCGACATGAAAAATATGCTCGTTCCAACGAACATCACATTGAATTTTCATACCAAGAACATCGAGAGCTTCTGATTCCTTAATATATATATCACCCATAATTACAGATGAGGTAGCATATTCAGCCGTACGCCTGTGCGAAAGCAAACAGCACTGGGTTTTATGAGCGTTAAATTGAACCCTATTCGTAAGGCCCCATTCGGAGATTAGCAAAAGGTCGCGATTAAGGGTATCGTCCATGTGCTTTCACATAGCCCCAATTTCAAGAAGGCTTGGTCTATTGCGAAAAGAAAATGAATGGGATATGCTTCTGTCATCTCCGAAAGAATAGATAGGATTGGAAATCTCACGTAGAAGGTCATTGAGAAAAATAAGAAAAAGGGTATGGAAAAGAACGGAACCTTGCGGTACCCCTAAATTTGCCTTGAACTCGTTTGATGAGATCCCATCTATAACAACTCGTATAGTGCGATCCCTGAGAAAGCTCCATATAAGTCGAGAGAAACTATTACCGACACCAAAAGCAATAAGTTAATCAATTATTAAGTCTATTAATAACAGTTCAAAAATTTGGTCACATACATCAAATTATATCAACTAGTGGCACACGCCTCAATTTCCAACTCTTAATTTTATACTTGTTGTTATAGCGGAGTTAGCAATACAAATTCTATTGGGCCACTCTTTAATTATAATTTTGAAAATTTATACTTGGTATTATAGCGATGATATTAATCGGCATTTTGTCCAATTTTCAAGCGTTCGTCTTAAACGGTTCAAAATATAGACCCATATATCTAAATTTGCGTCACTTATGGGGAAACCTCTTCAATTTTTAGATTTATTTAGTTTTTTAAATTTAAGAGAGGTGCACCTATGTCCCATTTAAATTTTTAACTGAAATCAGCTAAAATTTCTTATTAAATTAAAAACAAATCAATCAATCTAATAAAACACTAACCAAAATTTATAAGTCAATATGTAGGATGTAAAATGTAAAATAAGTCCGCTTGAAATATGTAAGTTCTTGCAAAAACTTCTCTTTAATTCTGTTTTCAATTTCTTTAAAAAGCATCTCCATACATTTCACTTGTTTATTAAGTTTTAGTGATGCTTTATTCCAATTAATAGTTGTTAACGTTTTGGTTTTTTTGTGCAATAAATTATTGAACTGGCTTTATTTAATTAAACTTAGCAATCGTTATGTCACTTAAATTTGCTAAGGTATCAGACTTCCTACTTCAGTGCTATATTCTGATAATTTAAATTAATACATGACCGACTCTCGTCATGCTTAAGAATATCATAAATCGCATCATGTATATGTTCGGCTCAGTCTAGATGATTGTGCTTGTCCAAGTTCCCTATGATGATTTTAGACATCGTATTCAAAAAAGATGTAAGATTTTTATCGTCTGTGATGATCTATTAAGAACGTCTTTGGCTTTGATGATGATGTTTGTAACTGTGCTACATTTTTTTATGAAATGGATAGTGGTGAAAGCAGGGGTGCCAGATGATTTTGTTAAGAAATCGGCATATTTGAAAATAAAATCGGCATTATCGGCAATTTAATTAGGAAAAGTCGGCAAAAAATCTCCAGATTAAAAATACCAATTTTAAATATAATTAAATATATTTTAATTTGTAATAAGTAACAAAATAGAGCAATTCAGTATCAAATAAAGTCCACCACAACATATAAAATCACACAAAATAGATACAAATAACTTTTTTAAAAACAAATTGCGTTTTTTATTGACCAATTGGTCGTATATATTGGAAATAATATAACAGCTTCGTGTAGCACGTCTTCTCTGCACTAAAATTTTAATTTTACAAAAATTATATTTAAAAATTTTTTTTTTTAAATTTAATTTTTGGTACTTCCACTTTATTACGAAAACATAAAATTGTTGGTTTTACCTTTTATTTTAAAAACATTATCTGTATTTTTGCTTGATTATGAAGGAATTCAATTTTTGATATTTTTCGTTTAAAATGAAAACGTTAATATAAAAACATACGGCATGCACTCGCTAATGAATCCAAAAGGTTTAACGTTTGATATATAGTTTGTGCAGCTAATTAAAGAAATATAAAAACAACAATTCCGTAAATAGGCGCATAGGGCTCGAGTGCCTCCATTAGTCCAGTTTCAAATAGTTCGATAAAATGGTGGAGCGGATTAGCTGTACTAAGCGAGGTGTTCGTGTATTTTCATTTGTTTTGGTCATTAGAGTCACTTAGAACAGTTTTAAAAAAGCATTACATAAGGTTTGTTTTTCTGAAATCCCTCCCATTGGATTTGGAGACAAATTTACCAGTAGTATTTTTTCCTCTTCTTTTGTTGGAATAAAATTCTGCTGAGATATTCGTTGCGCAAAAATATATTTCTTTCACTGCCTTGTTCAATCAATTAATAATAATGTTTAGGAATACACATATAAGTATTCTATTATTTACAGCTTAATTTTTATCAATTCTAATTTAAGGTAATTAGGTAGAAAGGTATGACTATTTACCAAAAATTCATAATATATTTATCAATTATAAACTAATTTATTCAATTCTCTTAGATTGAAGCAATTTCATAAATGGTTTATTTTCGACAATAACATGAAAATCAAACTAAACTTATTTAGCTTAAAGCAATGTGGTATGAAGTATTTGATCAGCTAATTCTTTTTATTTTGACTTACATTACTTTCATTATTAAGCATACAACTTTCTATGGTACAATGAACTTATTATGTCAAAAAGTAATATAATTTTCTAAAACAAACAAATTTGCCGTATTTTAAGACTTTATCGAAAGTAGTCGGCATTTTTAGAGCAAAAAGGGGGCAAAAAGTCGGCAAAATGCCGATAAATCGGCAAATATGGCAGGCCTGGACGAAAGTAGAGAGATAGAGAGAAAAAAGCTTTAATATTTTTATTCAACACTCCCATCGCCCTTAATGCGATGGACAGTGATGAGACGCTTGTCAAATGATCTCAATTATGCGACTGTTATTTTAACCAATTACCAATTTTATTAGTTGTTTTACTTCACCGAGGAATGCGCTATGTAGAAATAACGACGAAGGAGGATGCATGCCGTAATATTTATTTCTGAATATGTATATATACCATTGAACAGAAAAAAAACCATTGATTTTGTAGTCGCCGCGCTTAATACCTTGACTACTATAGCCTGAGAATAATTAAAGTAAACTTCCTATAGCTTATCGTTAGCCTTGTCTTATAATATGGTAACTTTATGGTAACATATGTAAACTATGGCAGATAAACTTTAGTAAATTTTTTAAGCTCTTAAAAACGGGCAGCTATCACTGTCGAGTTACTGATGCGACAAATCGATATAAATTAAAAATCTTAATAAGGTAATACCTCTTCAATTTTTACTACATACGGTGAAGAATTAAAATAAAAAATTAATCCATACAATTTTTTACGCTTTTAAACAAAATAATTGAACATTTTCCCTTTAACTTGTTGAACAAAACACGCAGCCCAAAATTAAATAAGGAAAATTGACTAAACAATAAATTTTCATTAACCTGTAAACTCAATAATTTCACTTTCAATAAAACTTGCCAAAATAATCTAAACAAATTATCACATACAAAACCAAAACCTATTTAAACAGCAGAAATAAAGACAATACTTCCTCAATATGTTTTGAGGGAACAAAGTTACTACTGATTATATGTGGCATGCTACTGAAGATGCAAACACTTATGCGAGGCAATTCCAACACCACAATAAATGCGGTAAAATATAAACAATTTATTTTTATTAAACATGCAACATGAAAATGTTGCCATTCGCTGCTACCAACAACACAAATAAAAAAAAATAATAAAAAACAAAAACACAAAATATTTTCACTTGGAAATTATTTACGACCAACAAAAATGTTTAAATCCATAAAAGCAAAAAAAAAAAAAAAATTGCGGATCTGAAGTTTACTCTTCACGTTCATCCATTAGGTGTACAATAAGAGACTGTTTGAAAATTGACCATGATTTTTAGCACGTCTCTTTAATCTTCTAAGTACTGATTGTTATCCACATGCCCTATTGATGTGCTGTTTTTCGGCGGGTACAAATTCTCTGAAATGATACTTAAGCCTCCCTGCCACTGTTTTGACTTCTTAAGCCCCAACGAGAATGGCGACATTTCAAATGACACACAAACACACACACATCAACGATTATGTATTTTTGTTAAAGTTTTCCTCTTTTTAAACACGTAATTTAGTCGATAAAAAATGATTCTAGAAACGAGAACACCTTTTATTTTTAAAATTTATAAAAATATTTTATAAACGGGAGCAATCTATTCTTTCAAATAAAAAAGTTTCGAATTTAATGTTCGTTATAAATTGTTTTTTTTTCTATCGAGGGCTGCTATATATATTTCTGGCCTGGCAACACTGAGTGCTGCCAAGTGCAGTCTGATATTTCCATTGGAAAGTTTGTCATTTTTAAGCATAACATTTTGACGTACGACCATTATTTGTGTTGTTAACAGTGACTTGAAAAAATTAATATAGAAAAAAGTGGAATTAACTCGTGAACATTTTCGTGCCATCATTTTTCACAACTTTCGACGTGGATTATCACAACAAGAGTGCATTGATGAACTTAAATCTTTGTATGGCGATGAAGCACCATCCTATAGCACTGTGAAAAATTGGTATAATGAATTTAATCGTGGCCGAAGCTCGCTCAAAGACGAATTCGGTGAAGGTCGTCCAAAAACGGCTGTTGTGCCAGAGAACATTGATGCCGTGCGTGAACTCATAATGCAAGATCGACATGCGACATACCGAGAGATAGAGACATCCTTGGATATTTATTCCACCAGCATACATTCGATACTGCATGAACACCTGGCCGTAAAAAAGGTTTGTTCTCGTTCGATCCCGCACAATTTGAAAGTCGGTCAAAAAAAGGCTCGTGTCGATTGGTGCAAAGAAATGTTGCAAAAATACGATTGCGGTGCTTCAAAAGACGTTTATAAGATCGTCACAGGTGACGAATCATGGATCCATGCGTATGAGCCCGAAACGAAACAACAATCGACCGTGTGGGTCTTCAAAGACGAGCAAAATCCAACGAAAGTTGTTCGTGGAAGAAGCACTGCGAGCAAATGGTCGCCTCTTTCTGGCCATGTGGTGACTGCTCTGCTTGAGCAACGTAGGACGGTCACTTCTGAGTGGTACACTATAATTTGTTTGCCTGAAGTCATCGGAGAAATTCGAAAAACCAACATGAGAAGACGAATCATTGTTCATCATGACAATGCGAGCTCTCACATATCGGCTCAAACCAGAGCGTTTTTGACCGGCCAAAACGTCGAATTAATGGGTCATCCGCCGTACAGCCCTGACTTGGCACCTAATGACTTCTTCTTGTTTCCGCACATCAAGAAAAAAATGCGTGGTCAACGATATTCGTCGCCAGAAGAAGCTGTTGAGGTGTTCAAAAATCATGTTTTAGAGGTGTCTCAATCGGAGTGGAAAAAGTGCTTCGACAACTGGTTTGAGCGCATGCAAAAGTGTATAAATCATGATGGAGAATACTTTGGAAAACAATAAAACTATTTTTGATTATAAATATTAGCATTTTCACTATTAGGCCAGAAATATATAGAGCAGCCCTCGTAGTTTAAAAGTAATATATTAAATGGAAATTTGGAATTATTTCGGATGGATTACTAGAGAGAAGTACGCCACATTTTTTTTTTCTTTTAAAGTGGCGAAATATTAATTTTTGTAAACAAAAAATCACTGCATTCTGGATAATAGTGCTTTCAACAAATTCAACATACTGACGTTACACATAAGACCATTTAACTTGTTTTTTTGTAGTTAACAATGAGAAATAAACAATATTATTTAATAATTGGCGGTTTTATTATTGTTGCGTTGCTTCACTGCTTCAGCAATAAAATATAAAACACAATAAAGACGATGATTTTGAAACATGTAACAACATTTTTATTTTGTATTAAACATAACCATCATGCCAAAGGCTACCACAGAAATAAATAAAATTAAGGGAAAAAAGGGAAAAATATTAAGAAAAAAAAAAAATACTCCAAAAAGAAAGAAAAAAGTTGTAACAAGAAACAAATTATTTATTTATGTTCTTTTGTTATTTATTATTATAAATTTTTCAAGTGATAAATTCTTGAAATTTCTGAAGACTGAAAAAACGTATGCAACTTGCATGACTTTGTATTGCAGTGGCAATAGGGAATATGAAAAAGAAAGAAATAATGAAAAAAACAAAAAAAAAATTTTTACAATGTCTGCTGGCCGCTTAATATTGTCTGGGTTGACTCTTTTTATGTGGCCAATAAAATTTTATTACCAACTTAAGTCACTATTTGCAACATGCTACACGATTGCTCATATTAGCAATAAGTTTAAAAGAAAACAAAAATTAAACAGAATTAAATTTAAAAAGCAGAGTATTTGCTTGATACTTTTACAGAGAAAGTTTTTATTTTGGGAGTATTATAAGACAAATAATTTTTAAGCCTGAACACGTTGATTTGTGTTAAAGCCAAATATTTTGGGTCAAGAATTTTATGCGTTGTTAATTTGTTATCATCGGCTAAAAAGAAACAAAGTATTTTTATGCTGAATTTTTAAATTTTGAACAAAATGACCTTCATACTTTTATATTTATCTGTTTTATGGTTTTATTCCGGAATATCAAACACACAAAAAAAAAAAATACTGTCTGTGAGCTCAAAACTGAAATTTTATGTGACTTTATTTCTTTAATGGTTTTCAATCAAAATTATTAACTTACATTGAAGTTGTTTGCAAATCACGTTTTATTTTCTTCACGTTTATATTTTTCTATAAGCTCAATAATATTTTTTTTTGTTTGCTTAATATATGTATCTGTGAGTATGAAACAATATTAATGTTTTTAGTTGAATATGTTTTTATTAAATTTTTTTTGTTTTTTTTTTTTGTTTTTGTATATCCAATTGTCAGGCGACCCTAAGGTTCGTGATACTAATCGCATTTTGATTATGTGTTTTTCTAACTTTGTTTTTTTTAAATTTTTTAAACTACAGTGTTCTTGATTTTATTTATAAAAAACTTAAACTAATTTTTTCAAAATACATAATTTTTAAAATAATTTAAATATAATTTTCTTTTTTAGTGTTAAACAATTTTTTTATTTTTAAAATTAACAGTTGATTCTTAGAAAATGCGAATTGCGAAACATTACCTTGCGCTACAAATAGAAAATTAAAAATAGATTTATAAACAGAGTTCAAAATTTTGCATTTATGAGCATTTAATTATAAACATGTATGATATTTTTCATAAAAGATATTTCTACGAATTTTATTTGTTATTGTTCTCGTTCATAAACGACCATCAAAAATTTTTTTTGCTACGATCACACGTAAATGAGTGTGTCTCTTTCGTTTTTAAGCACTCATATATGATATGAGATAAATTATATCATTCTCATTAATGCTACATTTCATAAACGAACGACAAGAATTTTTCAGCGTTGAAAACTTTTCATTTATGAGCATACATACGCGAGATTAATGCAGTTTCTCATAAATGAACAAACAAAAAAACAAAACAAAAAACTTGTCTGCCTGCGATCCCACATGAATGTTTGTATGTTTATTCTTTTTACGATAATTTGCTTAAAGCATATAGAATTTTAAACAAATTGAAAAATAATTCAAATCAGGAATCACTCAGATGTTCACATTTATTAAGCTGCTATCCCTAATACGAAATACTGACTTCAACGGATGCATTAGAAATAAATAAACTTAAGCAATTATACAAAATATTACAGGTCACTTAAAAATATAGTAAGCGATAATAGCTCAAAAGTACAAATTTTATATCTGCATATAATCTATTTATGCATATATACGCCGGTAGTAAAACAATAAAAAAATATGCGTATATACACACATGCGAACGCTTAATGAAAAGATTTCTTTTACGATATTGAAAAACTATTAAAATTGTAAATTCTAATAAATGAACACATGCGTGAAAAAAATTCGCGTTTTTCAATTTTGAATAAAAAGAAAAAAAAAATAAATCATCACATTCATAAATGAAAAAACTTAAATTTTTTCTAACCGTTTATACATTTATGAAAAGAAGCAACAAAAACTAAAATGTCTCACTGATCTCTCATGTATGAGAAGTGAGAGAGCATTTCGGTACTCTGTTTATAAATAAATGTTCTTGATACTGATATAACTGGTTTATTGGGCCGCGTATGATTCACTCTTTAGTTTCTCTTAGGACACCTTTTAATTTTACCTTTTTATACTTTATTTTGTGGCGATCTATTATACATATTCTGTATAAAGTTACAGTCTCAGCCTATAGCGTTTCATTTAACTTTTTTAATGTCTTTTGTACTTGTCCTTATAGCAGACATTCCAGTTTATACTCTGTGCATATTTCAAGCTTCTTAATTTTGAAATATTTATAGTTGGCACATATTTTATTGCAGACATAATTTTGCATACTTTTTATAAACTTTAAACGTGTGCCTGCTGCGGTTAGAAAATAAGACCATATACTTGAAAATTACATCGCTAAATGTACTTAAAGTGCCATACAAATACTTAAGGTATCTTAGCGCCTATTGTGATTTAAAAATATGTCTGCATACCTGAAACTCAGTTCACTTTTGTAAGACTCTTTGATTTAAAATTTTGCTATATTTTACTTATTGCTATAGTGCACATAGTTTTACTGACACTGTGAAAAATAGATGTATCTAATTAAGGTGCATTCACACTATTATACAAGTCCTTAGACTTGTTTTAGATTTTGTAAGAAATAAATCTTATAAGAATTGTTGTGATTGTCAAAAAATCCAAGGTAACATTTTGTTTCTATACTGTCACACTTCAAGTAGAATGGAAATTCCCAGCAAACCATTAGCATAAGAAAGAAAATATTATTAATTTAACTATTTCTCGTCACTTTTCTTCCGAAAACTTGAAGAAATGAGGCATTTTCATACTACACTGGTTCAGCTTAATTTATTATAGAAACGACTATTTTTGATTGCTTTTTTGTCTCTTAAAGATCTCTTTAATTTATATCACTTATTTGGGTGTCATATTGGAGTCGGAAAGTGAGCCATTTTAAGGCATGCTCAGAAAATTTTCCCTAGGTGTGTTCTTACAAAAGTTTTTTGCGGAGTTCTCATTTAATGGTTGGATGGGTCATGAGCAGCAAATCAACCCTGATAAAATCGAAAATCATAGGCCCATATTCATAGTTAAAATAAAGTATACTCTAAGAGAACTAAATTAGGTTTTACTTTAGAGTCGCCTCTAACTCATTCATATACAATTTAAAATATACTCTTGGCGTTGAAGTCAACTCTAAATTTAAAAGTAACAAAAGCGGTTTTTAACTCATTTTTCCAAAATTCTTTTATTTGGTTTAAGAACACTATTCTCTTTATCTGATTTTTATACCAAAGTGAACAAAGTAAAAACAAGGTTACTTTTTTCAAATGTTTGCTTAGCAATTGTATGAAAAAATTTATCAAATTACAGTTGACACCAGAGAACTGCACGAGTACACCGCAACTCATGAGTACACCGCATACTTACTCTATACTTTTCATACTCGAGTATTTTAAACACCGCAATAAAAAGTTGCGGTGTTTATTTTACCCATTCTTGTAAAAACGAGTATCAAAAATATCGCAATCAGAATTTTAAGTATTTTTTATACTCGTACGCGAGAATTTTTTAATTCTCTTTATTTGTAAGCAACGTTGCCACATTTTTACCCTATTAAAGTTTTTTTACTGCCGTTTTGTGAAATACTGCATTGTATGCAGATCTATTTATAAACAATAAAAAACAAAATTTGATCAAATCTATTGCTTAAACATTATAAACAGAAAAACAGACAACAACCGTTTTCATAGGTATAAAATACAACACATATTTAATAAATAAAATTCAATAAAAACCACTTAAAGGCACAGCTTTTGTACACTATTTAAAGCAGGTATACTTATTTTGTTGCTGTTTTTTATGAATAATTATTTTCAGTTTATGCGCCTTGTTGTCATAAACGTGCTACTCTTACTAACGGTATTTAGGAAAACAAAATGATAAAATGAATCCTGAATAAAAGGAAAATTACTTAATTTCTTAGTTTTAACAAAACTGTATATACGCTAATGTAATATATTAATTCCTCATAAATAATAATAAATAAAATAAAGTTTTTAGTTTATATATTTTATTTTGTTAAATATAATTATTGCTTTTATTATTATTATATTATATTATTATTTTATTAATTTTAAAAATCTATTTGCTTAACAAATAGAATTTTTAAATTTCTCTCCTGTGTGACTTAAAAAAAACCCTAACAAAAACGTAATATAATAAACAATGAACTATTCTTAAGCTATTAGTAAACTTTTGTTGTGTTTTTAATAAATGAAAATATGGCGAATTTTACGGATTCTATTAAATTTATTTTCTGTTATATATTAAATAAACTTTCATAATTTCAAAGAAGTATGTATGTTAGCTAATTTAGACACTGGCGACTTTTGATATTGTGTTTGATTTAATAATTCTGATCTGATAACTCTGTTTTCCTCTCACTACACATGTTAAAATCTCTCTCTTGGTGTTTGTTGTGAGTATGAGTACGAATAAAGTAAAGCCAGCATCGCAAACATTTTACTTGAGTATGGTAGACACTTATACTCAAATGGAATGGGTATAGTAAACACTCGCACTTAAGAAATGCGGTGGCGATCACACCGCAACCGCATTTAAGATGAGTATACTTAGAGTATTAAAAACAGACACTCTTGCAGTTCTCTGGTTGACACCCAGTGGAAGGCGTCTATACTTAAAGTATACTTTATTCTTGACTGTAAAGCAAAAAAGTTAATAAGAGCCTTTTATTTTAGAGTATACTTTAGCAAGAGTCGACTTTATTCTATAACTATGAATAAGGGCCATAGTGTTAAGAAAAATTTCTAAAAATAAATTTGTATTATGGGATTTATTTGTTCTTGGTAAGTTTTTTTTTAATAAAAAATATATTGTTTATTCTTTTAATTTTTTTTTCTATATTTTTCCACACCGTTGGGTTCCATCTTCTGAAAACCTAGTGCTTGAACAATTAAAAAATATAATTAATTATTAAAGTCAAATAAACTGTAATATTTTGTATTATCGGATGTCAAATTCCTTGACATATACATTATATTTGCTTTCACACTACCACACTTTTTCATTAAACTTAAGTATTTAACAAATATTTATACTTAGTATTATAGTGTAAAAGGGGCTTTATCACGGTTCACAATAGTATTTTTTATAAATATCTTGTCGCTTTTGATACACCCTTGCATTTTTAGTATTTGTTCTTGTAGTAATACTCCTTCAATAAAAATTTCCACAGTCCACCTATTATAGTTTTAGGGATGCAGAGCTTTTACATACGAACAGACATCGTACACTCTGTGTATAGAATCCTGAAAAAGAAAAACTATATAAATAAATGAATGAAGTGTTTGGACAAGTTACAGAGGCAACAGCAAAAAATCCTTTGGGTTGTATGTGGGCTTCGTATAAGCAAATTAATATCGCTTGATTATGTATATTCCTTGTATTCTTATATACAAAATTATTTGGTTAAATAGATGATATTTACAATGTACACAACCTAAGGTTGATAGATAAAATATTAAATACCTTAATCAATGCACATATCTAGCGAATTTCAAGTTTATTTTCCCAAAAATTTACAAATAAAAATTTTAACAATTAAATTAAAAATAAACAGTCAAAAAACAAAATTTCTTACATACTAAGGTATTTTTCAAGAACTTCCTACTTCTAAACTAAAAGTGCGTATTCTTTTGCACATCTCTCAAAAAATTAAAATACAATTTACAAAATTTCCAAAAAAAAGGGGTTAAAAAAGGAGGCGCTCAAAAATGTACTTAAAAATAAAAATGCTTACAAACTAAAACTTCAATAACTAAATAACAATAACAAAGAACAACAAAAAAAATATTAATAATAATAACAAGAATAAAAAAGTAAGCAAAACAAATTCATATTAAACAAAAAATTATGAATTTACAATCAATATAAAATACTATTTAAAAAGATTAAAAAAAAAACAAATTCATATTGATATAAAAAAAATATGAATTAATAATTATATAAAAAATAAAATAAATAAATACAAAATAAACTATTGAGCCGTATTGTAAACAGTGCTCCCTATATCAAATGAGCGCAGCCTCCTATGGTAGAACATGAGGTCTGCATTCTCGTAGAGAAGGCCAGCTCCCCTAAGAGTCAATAGGTCTACAGGAGAAAGAAACCTTGACATTTGAACGGTCTCCAAACTACCTACTCTGGAGAAGCACTCCCTTACCAGGGAGTTCTCTGAGGTTCGTGCTAGATATTTCACAGCCATTTTCACCATAGAGGCATCTACGCGCTCAAAATCAATCGCGCTGTAGATTGACCTACATGATGGCCTGCGAAATTCGCCATTTGGTCTTAAATATGGCCTCAAGCCGAGGCAAGCAACCAACACCCTTCTCTCCCATCTCCTAAGCCTCTCCATCTGGTGAGAAGAAATTCCAAACCAAGCAGGAAAGGCGTAGGAGATGACAGGGCGGATGACTTGGCGATAAACCAAAAGACGCACTTTGCTGTCAAGACCTCCCGTACGCTTCAATACGCCCTGGTAAGAAGAGTAGATTCTCTTGGCTCCTTCGAGAATATCATCAATATGTCGATAGAATTCGAAATTCTCGTGAAAGGTGACACCTAGTTACTTAAGCCTGTCCGAAGTCCCAATCCGTTCTTGTTCAATAGTCAAACATGGAACATATTGTCTACAATTTGGGTAAATATATTTCCGCCTTCCCTTAAACATTACGGCCACGGTCTTCGCAATGTTTAAGGTAAGACCCCATTTTGCAAAATAGTCCGTCAGTAACTGCAGATATCGGTTCAGTCGGTCATTGGCGGTTCTCACTCTAGCACCTGAAGAGGCAATGAGATTATCATCGGCATAGATAATTAAAAGATCCTCCCGTGACGGCTGTGGTATGTCTGACATAAAGATATTGTAAAGCACAGGGCCTAGCAAAGAGCCCTGCGGCACTCCAGCAGAAATCGCTCCCTCGCCAGACCTAACATCACCCAAACGTACCCTGAAGGATCGGTTCCTTAGGAAACTGTCCACGATACGGCAAACGCCAACACCAAATCCCATACTTATCATCTTGAACATAAGCCCATCATGCCAAACCGTGTCAAAAGCCTTGGCAAAGTCCAAGCTGACAGCTATCGTGGGGCATCTTCTATTCAATCCCCTGGCAATGAAGTCTGTCAGTACCGTCAGAGCGTGCGTTGTCGACAGTCCACTTCTAAATCCAAATTGAAAGTCCTTTAAAATGTTCTTGTCAATTACAACGTCATTAATCTTTGCCAGGAGAAAGAATTTAAATAGCTTTCCAAAAGCTGATAGCAGGGAAATGGGTCTATAGCTTCCACACACTTCGGGATCCGACCTGGGTTTCAATATAGGAACAACGAGAGCCGATTTCCACGCTTTTGGAAAATAACCAATATTATAGCAATGGTTGAAAACTATGGCTAGAAATCTCCATGCTATAACATTGGTTCTTTTCAATACAACATCAGCTATTCAGCCCGCACATTCGCTCCGAATGAATCTAAAGGCGCACTCGGAACAGAATGACCAACCTGAAAGAACCGGGAATGCACATATCTGAAATCCCCAGTTTTAAGAACTGATAACGATAACGTGACAGGTTTGTTGTTAAAATAGTTTTCTACTATCTCGATGTTCGTTCTTTGGTTTAATGGCCACTTTAACTTCGCTATTTAAATAACATACTAAAAGTAACTGCACCCAATAATTTTATCGCATGCCTATTTCACTGTATTGAAACCTACTTTATGTTTAAAAATGGCTCTCACAGAAAATCTCTTCTATAATTGTGTTTAAATCAGCTAGAAAATAGTTACGTCAACACATATAACAGATAATGCTCGGCCGCAAAAGAAGTTTTGTGTTTTTTAAGTTTAATGTTTATAATAATAAAAACTAAGTGACTTAAATTATCACAATTATAAAATTATAACTATGAGAATGAAAAATATTAAAAAGAATACTTTTTGTTTACCTGACTTAATGTAAGACAAATGGCCTGACTGTTTCATATATAATATTAAAAGAACACAATTCCTTTATTCTAGCAAAAACTGAAAATATTTATTTGCTTTGGGTTTATTATTTATAGGCAATAAACTTTTAACACACTGTGCTTCTCATGTATGCTCTTATGCACCACATCGTAGACGTCGTCATCATCAACAGCGTCATCATCGTCAGCATGTTTGGAAATGTAAAGAAAGTAACAAAAAAAAAAAAAAAAGGAAAAGGAAAAAAATACAATACGAGTATTTTCTCTTCATTTATCATCATACAGTCAGTTAGAGTTCGAGTATAAGTAACAACGAAGTTCATATTAAGTTTTTTATGTTTAATATTTTTACTCTACAAAGGTCATCACAGTTTAATTGTTGATTTATTATGTTTTAAAAATTTGTCAACAAATCGTGGTTTATAAATTTTCTAAATGAAAATAAAAAAAAAAAATTTTAAATAAAATAAATCGAAAATAATAAAAAATTGTGTCATGTTCATGGCTGTCTTCGTTTATATTTATTTTATTGTTACAATATTTACATGCATTTGGAGTGTTACTTTAAGCGCTTGGTTTCAAAACTTATTGAAGATATTACTATAATCAAATGAGGAGTTTTTATTTGGCGTAGAAGCCGGTTCACATTTTTTGTATTTCTGGTATTCTTATTTACAAAATTAGTAAGTTAAGTAGATCATGTGTATAATGTACCCAGCCTAGATTGGATTATATGCAAGGACTGTTTATGACATATGTAGCTGCCTTTTTAAAGAGATGGGTTTATTGCTCAGCCACCACAAAAACTAATTTTTATTTTATTATATCTTATATACAACGCTTTAAAAACTAAGGAACGCCATAAGTCGATGTAAAAAAAATTAGAGACATACTGCTTTTATCCATTTTGATCGCTTGTATAACGGTAAATTTACACTTGTCTAATTCACTTCATATTTCTGCACGTGTTAAATTCTCGGTAGGCAAGTTTTAAATGTAAAAAAGTTTGTCTTCGTGTTTAATTCGTTGCGCAAACAGCAAAATCAATCGTTCAGAAATTTTTATAGACGTACGTAAAATAATTATTAATCTTCATGAGTAGGGAAAATACTATCGCAAAATTGGAAAAAGAAGAAACATTATAAAACATTACGAAAAGACTAAGAATTAGAGTGTGAGAGGAGCAGTACACGCCCAAAAAATTTACATCACGCTAGGAGCAGATCACTCTTGCTGCAGTGGCTCAAAATCCAAAGATTTTAGCTGTAAAATTATGCCAGAAAATGAGGCACAGTTTCAATGAAAACTTCAATCCGCAAACAATTAGAAATACGCTACACAGTGCTGGCTATCATGGAAAAGTTCCCTGTCGTAAACCGTGTCTTTTGGATATCAACAAGAAAAAAGATAAGAATTCGCAATGTAGAGTTACATTAATCAGCCTCAAACCTGCTGGAACAGCGTGATATTTAGCGATGAAAAAAAGTTTAACATTTTTGGCTTGGTTCAGATGGTCTACAAAAAATTTGGTGAAAAGTAAACAAAGAGATTCAAGAAAATGTTCTTATTAAGACTGTGAAGCACGGTGGCGGCAATGTTATGCTTTGGGGTTGCATAACGGCTTCTGGACAAGAACTTTTATTTAAATATTTTGAAAGAAAATTTATTTCCAAGTGTTCCGAAGGTTGGCTTAGATGGTTAAATTCTTGTTTTAACAAAATAATGAACCAAAATATTCTACATATCTTGTGCAGAAATGGCTTATATACTACTGCAAACAGTTGAAAACTCCTCCGCAAACACCCGACACATATCTATAGAGCATATTTGGCACCTAAGCAAAAAGGATACGAAAACATCACATTACATCCAAAGAATCACTTAAAGCAGCACTTCGCTTAAAGTGGGAAATCATTACTCCTGATGAAACGTCTAACCTAGTAAGAACTATGAGTCGCCGATTGGAAGTAATTATCCAAGCTAAAGGAAGTTCCACCAAATACTAGACATGCAAAATCACGAATAAACCGAATTTTTTTTATTTGTGTGCCTAAACTTTTTTTTACATAGACTTTGGATCACTGCATTAGTTGTATTGCATTAGTGGTATTCAAAACTAACATAAATGCATAAAAAGTTAAAAAGAATTAATCTGTGGAGCAGAGAGTGTGTACTCAACTGAGTTTAGCGGCGTGTTGCAGGTGAAAATTTTCGAAACATTTTTTCAATGCATAATAATTTTTAAACTTTTTTTGCATTGCCACCGAACTCTTGCATGGCATAAAACACATCTTAGTTGCTTTTCTATTTTTTGGGCTACACAGAGAAAAGAGATTCGTTATGACAACCGAATTTGTTTCCAATCGAATTTTGTCGGTTGTGAGTATTATTTGAAATTCGGTTGAAATGACTGAATGAATATGGTGCTCGTAACTATTTTATAAAATGATTCGAGAAAGAGGACAGTCAATAGAAAATATTATTGTGAATGAAATAAAACAACATCATATTTTTTTTACAAAACTTTATTTAAAAAGTAATTTAACATATAAGTACATAATAAATGGTGAATACGTCAGCAATACATCTTCCTTTTCTTCCTGATTTCTTGCTATTTCCAAATATTTTTCATTTGCCGTACCATCCGAAAATATTGTACGTTTTGCCAAAGTGCTAAACAAAATGTTTCAAAATTATTTACATTTACAAATTCCTCTTTTTTTAATCAAGTTGAACTTACCTTTGTACAAAATTGTTTGCCAATTTCACAGCTACTTGTTTTTTCTTTTGTTATGTAAACTAAATAAATAAATGTTTTTATTTTGTATGTTAATTTCTTTTTCTTTTTTATAATGTCAAAAACGATTTTGTTTTCAAAATTAATATCGATTTACAATTATAACTACCTACTTTTGAGTATCCGTATTAATGTGCTGAATTAATTTAGTTGCATCTCCTAATTAACAGAAAAGATTACAGCAACTACAGAAATTGGTCTAGTTAATTTTCTTAACGGTTGTTGCGACCTACAATTATTTACAATTATAATTTTTTTGTTCTACATATAGAAAATATGTCAGGATTACACTTTATTAAGAATAAAAATTAATTAATGATATTAGTGGTTGAATTTTAATAATCTGCAACGTTATTTTACTTATCTGTATGTAGGTAAAGATGAAGGTCGAGCTTTATTTTGGACATTTTGGCATAAGCAGCATCTTGTAATCGAACGTCGGAATAAAAGTTATTCCATACTATCTCAAAGCGTTTGCAATGGCCATATCAGTTATATAAGTAAACAATACCCACCTCCATTTCTTACCACAAATTGCAATTCTATAAAGAGTAATAGAGAGGTCCAGTTCATCTACTCCTCCCATATGTTTGTTGTAATACTGAAATACCTTTGGAATGGTGACAAAAATTTTTTGCCGCTGTATAGAAGACCAAAGTTTTACAGCCCCTAAAGGCTCAGTTGCATCATAATTTGTTTCCATTATACACCTCCTATTGTCTTTCCATTTGACAAAAAGAATTTGATTCTGTTTGTCAAACCTAGAGTCATATGTGGCTCGCTCTTCTCTTTTCATATCCTTCGCAATTTTTAAATGGACAATTCTTTGTTCTGTTTTCTCTTATATATCCAGATGGACGAAATTCTTTTTCTTTGGAGCATATTTCATGTGATGCCGCTATAGTCTGTATTTTTTTAAACAAATGTTTTACTACTCCTAAGGGATCCTCCGATTTTCCACAATAAAAATTAAAAACTAAAACTGTTTTTAATTTTTATTAAAATCGTACTGGCTTTATAAGTATGAACTGATTTGCAGGGTGATGACCAAAATATTTTATATTACCGTCAACATAACATTTGAAGTGTTGCCACAAAGTACGTATACACGAGTACATTCTGCCACTGTACTCAATTGAGTACAGTTGTATTCAAAATAAGATAACTTTGTTAAGGTTAACGGCACGCCATTTTCTTTAAATTATTTTATAAATAGAAATGCTTACTGTTAGAAAATTAAAATAAAAAGGAAATTTGCAATGCGGTAAAAGCTAAAGGAGGGGATAGTCTGTAGTTATCTCGCCACACCAGAGTTGTATACATAAAGATACCACTTTTTGACAGTTATTATAGTTATATCCAAATTTTTTATTATTATACAAGACACCAAATTTCTGTTATGCTAAAAAGAAACTTACAAATTACAAAAACTATTAAAATCTTAAAATTATCGCCTAAAGTTTAGCTGTACTCAATTGAGTACAGTGGTGTCAAGTGGGTTAAAAGGGCATCATTATTATTTTATCAAGCTAAGCAGATCAAAAATTATTTATTTATTTTTATATATTTATTCAATAAAATGCTGGATCTCCACTTTTTATTTTTGAAATTGGCAACATTGGCCATAACGAAGTTATTTAAAAGTTAATTTAAAACCCGCAAAAATAAAATTTGATAGATTGGAATCCATTTTGGATTGGAATCCATTTTGGAACTCAGTCTAAAGAATTTTTAATTTTTAAGAAATTTAATTTTTATGTTTCCAAAACCCCAAACAAATTTTAAAAAAAATTTTCATATTTTTTAAAGAATTTGATTCTTTATTAACTTCTAAAAAGCTTATGTAATTTGCCTGAAGTTCTTGGGAATATTTAACAGAGTTTTTAAGAATTTTTTTCGATAATTAAGAAAAGGAAATCGTCATAATTCCATAAGTGAGATAGTATTTTTATCAATAATCCCTAATCATCAAATAATGTTGAGAGTCAGTAATTTCTTAATACTAACTTTTTTGTTGTAGGCTTGAACTTGTGACTTTTAAAGAGGCCATGTATTACAAATAAGTAATCAAGTAGCCTACAAAAAAAAATCGTAAGCAACAAAAGATTACCCTATATTATTGTATTTTATTTTTGTACTAGTATTTCTAATATAAAATTTATATAAATTTCCTTTATCTTAATAATTGATCTTGTCGATTTTGTTTTTTTGGTTGCTTTAAGTTTTTCTCAAATTTTTTTTAGGTTTTGCTGTAAAATAAAGCAATAAATGAATTTAAATATTGTGCTTATTTAGTTAGCAGATTGATTTATGGCTTTCTTTGCTTTGATTTATTACCAACCTAATTATTGTGTCACTTTACTAATTTATTCATCAAGTGTCTATTTTGTTGCTGAAGTGGTTTTCCTTTTTGTTTTCCTAGGTAGTTTTTTTTTTTTTGTTGCTAGACACTGTAAGTTAATTTTTGTTTTAACTTTATCTTGAATGTTGCATAAATAAACAAAAGCACGTATAACAGAGGCGTAATATAAAATAAATAAAAAAAGGGTTTTTTCTAACATATTGCGATAATAGATGCGATCAATAAAAATATTATAAGTCAAAGGATTAGAATAAATTGAAAAAGTATTTTTTACAATGTTTTACTAATATTTTCAGCTTAATTTGCGTGTTATGAAAGAACTAAAATATCAAGTTCATCCATGGCTAGCCTGCCTTCGCCAGGGTACGCATTTCAGAGGGAGCTGTGGCTTTCCTGACTCAATTTTAGAATTGAAGTTACAAAAAATATTGGCTAGTGCAAGTTAAAAAGGGCAGAAAATGACACAATTTAAGAGGTAGAATTTTCAATTGTCCAGGTTGCAGCAGCTAATAAAGATGCTAAGTAATAAGAGAAACTTACCAAATTTATTTCAAATCAGCAAGCTCCAAGTAGCGCAGTTTAGAATCAAAGCTTAGGCTGAGCTAGAAATGGGAACAAAAATTAAAATGTTGTAAACACCATTAAGTTGATGTCCAATCGATTCAAAACATTAATAACTGATGGAACTAATCCGAAAATGGCTAACAACATGGAAACTCCAAGCAGTTAGAAGAGTGTGATCATACAACCGCAGCAGGAACACAAAAGCGAAATGGAAAATGTAACAATTTTATAAAAGCAATTTGAAACTGTTATAAAACTTGGTATAAACTTTACACTAACATTTGCTTCTGTGAAATAAAGCTGAAATCCAAAACATAAGGTCAATTAAGGAGCAACAGTTTTTATAGTGTAGATGTGGCAGACACTAGATTCTGGGTATCAAACATTACAAAACAAAATTTTTAGAGTCAGATCACAATATTTAGATTCTTTGAATCTGGGGAAATGGAGTGTATACTCGTTACATATGCTGAGCATATCACCATTTGCTAGCATTTAAATGAGGACTACGGCGACCAGTATGTGACAAGTGTTTGTCTTTAATGAGTCCAGTCTGCAAAAACCAGACGCTCTATAATGAAAAGACCAATAGATAGCAATGGATGTGTTGATGCCTGCCTTATTCTTTATTGATTTTTGTTTGATGCGCTCCTGTTTTATTAAACTATGTTCAATATCTAGCTAGTTTGATGTCAAACTAAATCATCAATCAACAAAATTATGGCTTCAAGTGCATTTTTAAACTTTTATTTAGTTGTTTTACAATATGAAAATGCCTTTAAACTCTTTTTTTTTCTTCTTTGAAGATAGCAAGCCACCCATACAGAAAAGGAAGCAATTTAAATTATATGTTACATTTCAAAAATAGCAGAAGTTAAGAAAAAACTTTTAGTTTTTTTTTAGAATGTGATGCAATATATGAAATATTTAGATTTATTTTTTACATTAAAATATTCAATTTTTTCACTTTTATATTTTTGGTTGTAATTATTCAAAATGTTTATTTTAGAAATATTACAAAAACCATTAACACGACAAAATCAAACGTTTAATGTATGTCAAATTTTAAATGAAGAACCAACAGGTTCAAATCAACCAATAAATAAAACACGACATAAACCAAAAACAAAGATCAACATAACTGCTGACTTTTTGTTCATTTTTTATGTTATGTCTTAAACAAAAAATAATACTTATGTATAAGAGAAAAATGTAAATTACGTTAAAGAAAACTAAACTTTAAAAAAAAACAACCTAAAAATTAAAGCGAACAAATTTACATTTGGGACATAATTTTAAGGCATAAAACAACGACTGGCAAAAATCAGTACATAATGAATAAAACTTTCAGAAGATAGAAAATAACTCTAATTACTATGATTCTAATGATCGCCAATAAAAAAGTACCAAACATAAAATTGTTAAATCAATTTGAAGCAGATGGGTGCAAGAAACCAATATTTATTGATATTTTTTTTTGTGATGTCTATTAAAACTGTAATTTATTTTGTTACACAAATATTTTAAGCTTCAATTTTTTAATAAGCGAAACTAATTATACAGCTACCGATATTGTCTAAGTTAACTTTCTATGTGGTCCTTAAATATTTTGTTTTAAACATTTTTTTATTGGTGACATTCTCTCGAAATAATTTAATTTCTACTGTTTTTCGTGACTCCAAATATTTTAAGTTTTTAAATATAAAATTTTATGACATCAAAAATTATTTTGACGGCATGTTTAATGTTTACAATTCGTATGAAAGGTAGTAAAAACATAACAAAAAATGATTTTTTGGTTTAGTGCATTGATTGTAGTGGAATTTAACCTAAATATATAAGATAAAATTCGCCTTCACATATCTAATTTTACACGGTTGTGTAAATATTAGCCAAAAAAAAAAAACAACAGCAAAAATTTTTAGTAAATTTTTCCTAGACAAAACTGATTTTCTTAAAGCTACAAAAATATAGTTTTGTGAGTAAAAGAAAAAAGAAAAGTAAGAAAGGAATAGTAGAATGTATTTCTGATTCAAAATATTTTGATCCAGCTTTAGTATATTTCATTTAAATAACAGTTACTTAAGCAACTAATATTTCCTCTCGTAGAAAATAATCTAAACAGATTACATCTGTCTGTCTATAATGGCTCAAGTATATGGCCACATAAATTAGGTTACATTAAGTATTGGGACACACTTATGTATATCTCCAAACTTTATACTTTTTCAACTCTTTAATAGCTTGGCAATATACATCAAATTACAGCAACTATAGGGTCACCGTTTAATTTCCAAATTCAAATTATATACTTGCTGTTGTAGTAGATTTAGCAATCAGGTTCTGTGTAAATTTTAACCGTCTGTCCATAACGGTTCAACAGTTTGCCCATATACATCAGATTATATCAACTATTTAATTTATAATATAACATTTTTATATTTCTTATTATACCAAATAAAAAAGTGGACATTCTGTCTAAAATTAAGGTGTTTGTATACAATAGTTAAAAAAATACGGCCATATAGAACAAATTACATTAGTTTTGGGAACCCCCTTCAATTTCTATATTCAAATTATAAGCTTTTTGTTATAGCGGACTTAGCAAAACATGTCCCTTGTAAATTTCAGCTCTCTGTCTATAACGGTTCAAAAGTCCTGTCAGATACACTATATTATATAAACTATTGGGACACCCGTTTATTTCCAAATCCAAATTTAATACTTGTTTAAAAGTATGGCCATATACCAAATTAAGTGAACTATTGGTGCACACTTTAATTTATAATTTTAAATTTTATCAGTTGTTACTATAACGGCCATATCAATTGACACTGCGTCAAATTTACAAGCGTTTGTCTATAACGGTTCAAAAGTTAAACCCATATAAGTAAATTTACATCAATTATGAGACACCCTTAATTTTTAGATTTATTTTGTTGTTATTGGGAGGTATAGTAATACGCAATCATTTTAAATTTTACAGAAGTGCCCTTTACAATTCATAATACACTTAAAAAATATGTATGTTGTATGGGGACATCGTTTAATTTATAAGACTATGAACTGTTTTTTAAGCGGAAACAATCTGTAACCATAGTCCGTCATATTATCAAAAATTTTCGAAATCGGATTAGAAATGACTGAGTTCTGGAGGCACAAACATAAAAAAAGCAACATTCAGCCGAATTGATAACCTCCTTCTTTTTTTGAAATCGTTTAAAAATGCTTTGGGGTCATTGAAACCAATGTTTTTGGTTTTATGTTCGAACTAGAATTAGTGTCGGTTTTAAGCGTCACAGAAGCCAATGTTATCGGTTTTTATTGGAAATAAATCAAGCAACTAACTGTTGCCAGTTTTAATTTTTGTGCGCTTTAAATTAAATTTTTTTTATGCTGCGGCATATTTTTTAGAAATGTAAGTAAATTAATTTTTAATATTTTTATAATTTTAATAATTATTGGTATATCTGAATAACTTCCACATAGTTCTTAAAAAGAGAAAAAAAAGTGAAAATAATTCAGTAGAAAATTGTATTGTATCTTCAGTATAACATGTATAACTACAAGAGAGTCATAACTTGTAATTTTATTTCTCTTACTTAAACACTCAAAATTTTTGTTCAAAGACACACTTCTTTGAGAAAAATTACGGTTTATCCTTAATTTTTGAAATATGAGTCTTGAAAATGTTTTGAAATTTTACCTTTTGTAGTCTGGCTGCCGATTAGTTATGAATTGCATCTATATTTCTTTCTTTTTCTTTTCCATATGTATATCTTACTTACTCTCTCCTCTTATTGCTCTTTTCTCCCAGAAGGACCCAAGTAAGCTAATCAAGGCTGCAGGTTTTTTTTTTTAATTTATAAAAAACTGAAACAAGCTAAATTGCATCTGCTCACCTTACACAGTTGAGTTTTACTTGATTAAGTTTCATCAAATGTAGCAAAATCAACTGTAATTCCATATTACCGAACTTTTTGTTGAAGTGTGTATAACAAACGATATTTAAACAACAAAAGTTGTCGACATAAGCAAACTAAACTGTAAAAAACCGAAAACAAATTGAATTCATGCAACTAATTCTACAACAGAAATATTAAAAAAAGAAACTAAAAAAAATTAAATTTAAACTGTTGATGGCAACAAAACACAACATGTTAATGGTTAAACTTTATTATGAGTTCATGTAATATATGAAGAAGCACATAAAAAGAAACAAAGTTAACAAAGAAAAACAAAAATACTTCTTAAACATTTAAATCATTTGTTGTTGCTACAAATGATGATACCCCGTGTACACCATTGATGCGCCACTACAAGTAGTCGTATTAAGAAAAAAAATCAACAACAATAACAGCTAATAGTTTTACTATTTTGTTTATTTTCACAAATCGAAATAAAACAACATCAACAACAACAGACGACGACTTGCTAAATATAATGTGCAACTAGTTGTTTAAAGATGTGACCTCCTACTAACTTAAAGACATACTTCTTGAGATTCTCACACAGAGACGTTATAACAGAAAACAGACTAAACTGACAGGAAGACAGACATGTAGACAAAAAAGAACGTATAATCTGTGGACATTCATATTAAAATCAACATAAACATTTTTTAACATCGACAACATCATTCTTAATTCAGTTAAGGAGAGTGTAGAGGAGAGGAAGTTGTCTCGTTAGACTTCAAACATAAACACGTACAAATTTGGTTGCACGTTTTTGCACTATTTAGAAATTTATCTAACACCTGCAACATGATTTCGAACATTGTTTTAAAAAAGACACACACACACTCACAAATGTGCAAACTTTAAATATTTTTTTTAAGAAAAAAAATGAAAAAAAAAACAGTAAATAAAACAAATATCATCAGTAACACATTTGATGGAATCAAACAAACACAAAAAACTACAACAACAACAATGACAACAACAAAAAACCAAAGTATCATTCAAACGGACAATTGCAGATAAAGTTTTTTTTGTTGATTTCTATCACAACGATGATACAAAACATCATTTCATTGTGCTACGCTTTTAAACATACAGCAGTTTTTCTATAGAAAAATTTGCATTAAAACCGTAGTTTAAGCGGCAAGTGTAGCCAGTACAACTAGATTTATATAAAACATTTGTTTAATAACGACAAGCAAAGAAAAACGCAATTCATCTCATTTCCATTTAAAATCAATTCAATATTTCCGCAGTTTTTTCTTACTTCTGAAATAACAATGATGTTTAATTCTCTTGTTTTTCTAACAATAAACTTGTACCAGAGGTTCCCTAAATAAGGCAAATTCATATTTGAGATGGACGAAATAATTTTTGGAAATTTTAAGAATTTTGGCAAATATATTGCGAAATAAAAAATGAATAAATTTCCCTTCTGTTATATTGCTAACCATTAGATTTAGTTGACTAAATGTATTAGAAATCGAAAGAAACAGACTTTTGAGATACTACAAGTTATTTACTAACTCATACTTGTGGGACACTGATACGGCATTTCTGGCTTTAAGGTCTATGTCATCAATAAATTCGCCATCGCTACCATCACGTAACTGATTCGCTTCGCGATTATCCTAATATTCCCCAGTATCCAGATGAGTTAATTCGCATTTAAAGCCCGTTGCCAATTAAGATTTTACCGTCCCAGACGAAATGTCAGTAATAGCCATTTGACTGTCAGTGAAAATGACAGTGATCACGCGGTTTACAGACTGAAATACGCTGTTGTTGTCGTGAAGACGAACTTTCTGTTTCATTATCGGCTCTTCTTTAAGATGTCACAGTAATTTTCTGCGCCTTATTTTTAATCCGTCTGTTAGCAACGAGGATTCATATGAATTCATATGTCCTGCACTAATTTTTCGCAATAAGCCACAATCATTGCTAGAGGAATTGGGCTGTACTGTTTCCACATCCGAAAATTTCGGAAATTATGGAAATAGATGATTATGATTGATCCATTCTCCCATCACTTAAAGGGTAACCCTACTGGCCACCTCATATTTCATTTGAATTTCTTATTGTTGGTCATAAAGAATCGTCTCTGCTGCTCTTGTTGTACTGGTTTGTAGTTCTTAAAATTTCGATACAACAAAATGAAAATTTATTATTCGGACTCTTTTAAAATTTAAATTATTTACTTTATTCGTGATTGATTCCTTCAAATATTATTTTAAACTAAACAACAAAATGAAATGAAATGATGAGCTATTTGAGCAGTAGTGAAATGGCCATATGGATATGCTTTCCCCGCAGTAATACATTTCATTTTTTAGTTTAGTTTTAAATAATAAATATTTCATGAGAATATCATGAAATTTTTATATTTGAAGGAATCAAGCACGAATAAAGTAAATTAATAAAATTTCGATACAACTTGAGCATTAAACCCACACTTTCCGTCCATTATGACCAAATACTATCGAACCAGAGGTCATGCTGGGCCAATATTTTTTTAATCAAAACAATTTTTTTATTCTTCAAAAAGGTTAACAAAACCGATTAAGAATCTCTTTAACTTTGTATTTTGTGTTTGACTTGGGGGAAAGTTTTTAAAATTGAAATTATCAAATTAAAGTATTTATTTTTTTTTTTTTTCTTTTCTGATAAACATCTCAACTATCTCGACTAATGCAAATGAAGACATTAAAATGTCGTTTGTTTTCAAATAGTTGGAAAGAACTTCCAACAGACTGGGATACTTCCCTGTTTTCTATCATCTGCATTAAATTAAAAATAAAAGATGTTTAAACTTTATACATCATTTGCAAATATTGAAGAAATCAATACAATTTTTTTTTCTTAAATTTATTTTAAAATTTAGCGTGATACTATTTGTATTTTTATTTTGACATTGATGTGTTCACGTCGTTTTCATGATTTATGACTTCTTTAACGCTTTGAATGAAAACTGCATATATTTTTGTTAATGTTTTATCAGTTTTGTGTCAAAATGAAACATTTTCGTGAATATTTTATTAGATGCAAATTCTTAATAGAAATCAAAGAAACCTGTTGAATGGATGTGTCAAGAAAGTGACGGATTTTTAATGCTTAAACATCTGTTTGAAAACGTTTAATGATTGTCTTCGGAAGCAGGTGATGAACTGTTTGCTCAGTCACTTGGGATTTAACTTGTCTTTAGGATGTCTGGTATATAAAAGAGAATTTAAAATTGTAATAAAACCCACTTCATTAGAATATTAGTAAATGGCATGATTTCTCTTTATAGTGTATGACATTTGTCAACTTTAAATCGGTAAATTTGCTTATTTTGTTATAGAAATTTTCAATAAACTTACACTCTATAAAGTCTTACAAATCAATGAATTATATGGACTAAATAAAGAGTTTATGGAAATTTCTAGAAACTTTTTATGGTCGATTAGTCCACTGTATAGAAATCTATGTTATTGTACATAACTACGTAGAGCCATATATATGCATTAATTATTAGTTATGTGCTTCTTGTAGGTTTTATTTAATCTGCATAAATAAAATCGAAATGACACAATTAGGTTTATCTCCACTACTGAAGTGAAGTTATACCCCTTCAAATAACTACATGTAAGATACAGAATATTATCCTTGAGTATGAATCGATTTTATCGATTTTTAACCAACTTGAAATAAAAGAAGGTTATCAGTTCGACTAAATGCTGCTCGAATTTTGTTTGTGCCAACAGAACACAGTCTTTTTGAACCGACTTTAAAATGTTTTTTATTTATTTAAAAGGTTGCAGATTTGTCCAGTTTTACAATTACTTCATAATAAAAATAAAAGGGTGGACAAATTTTCGATTACTATGAACGTTACAATAAAAAGTATAAATATTACAAGTTATAAATTAAAGGACGCAAATATAAAAATTGGAATTGAAATTAAAGGGTTTCCCAATAGTTGATGCAATTTAGTGTATATGACTAAATTTTGAACCATTATAGAAAGAAAGCTGTAATTATAGTTACTGACTTAGAGTTTCTTTGTTTTGAGGTCGGTTTTAATTTATTTTGTACACAATTCCCATAAATTTTTCAAACATTTCAAAATAGAAATTATGTAGTATTTTTACTGTATGTTACATAACAACAGTAAATTTCCCTTATTAAGCTATTACGGCCTTCCTAAAATGGTTCTAAATTTTTGATTGATGTTTAAAACTAATAATACTTGCGAAAAAAAACTGACTTCAAAACAGATTTCATCTGTCTGTCTATAATGGCTCAAGTGTATGGCCACATAAATTAGGTTACATTAACTATTGGGACACACTTATGTATATCTCCAAACTTTATACTTTTTCAACTGTTTAATACATCAAATTGCAGCAACTATAGCGTTACTCTTTAATTTCCAATTTAAAATTATATACTTGCTGTTGTAGTAGATTTAGCAATCAGGTTCTGTGTAAATTTTAACTGTCTGTCTTTAACGGTTCAACAGTTTTCCCATATACCTCAGATTATATCAACTATTTAATTTATAATATAACATTTTTATACTTCTTATTATATCAAATATAATAGTGGACATTTTGTCTAAAATTAAGATGTTTGTATACAATGGGTCAAAAAATACGGCCATATAGAACAAATTACTCTAGTTTTGGGAACACCCTTCAATTTCTATATTCAAATTATAAGCTTTTTGTTATATAGGACTTAGCAAAACATGTCCGTTATAAATTTCAGCTGTCTGTCTATAACGGTTCAAAAGTCCGCCCACGTACACCATATTATAACAACTATTGGGACATCCGTTTATTTCCAAATCCAAATTTTATACTTGTTGTTATAGAGGAGTTAGTAATACAGGTTCTTTGTAAATTTCAATCGTCTGTCTACAACTGTTTTAAAAGTATGGCCATATACAAAATTAAATGAACTATTGGTGCACCCTTAAATTTATAATTTTAAATATTATCAGCTGTTACTAAAAGGGCCATAGCAATCGACATTGTGTCAAATTTACAAGCGTTTGTCTATAACGGTTAAAAATATAGGCCTATATAAGTAAATATACAGTAATTATGGGACACCCTTTAATTTCTTAAAGCAAATTATTAACTCGTTGATATAGCGGACTTAGAAATGCAGGTCCGTCTTAAGTTTCAGCGTTCTGTCTATAACGGTTCAAAATTACGGTCACACACTTGAAAATTTATCAACTATTATTATATTTTATACTTGTTGTTATAGCGAACTTAGAAATACACGTTCGTTGTAAATTTCAAGCGTCTGTCTATAACTGTTCAAAAGTATGGCTATTTACATTAAATTTAATGAACTATTGGCGCACACTTTAACCTATAATTAGTAATATTAATACTCGTTACTATAACGGCCATAACAATCGACATTGTGTTAAATTTTCAAGCGTTTGTCTATAACGGTTCAAAAGATAGGCCCATATAAGTAAATTTACGTCATTTTGGGGGCACCCTTTAATTTTTGAGTTATATTTGTATAATTTTTTGTTTTTGGGAGCTACAGTAATACGCAGTCATTTTAAATTTTAGAGAAGTGCCCTTTACAATTCATAATACACGTATGTATGTTTTATGGGGGCACCCTGTAATTTTAAAGATTTTGAGCTGTTTTTAAAGCGGGACCAATCTAAAGTCATAATCTGTCATATTACTAAAAACTTTTAAAATCGGATCAGAAATGAGTGAGTTCTGGAGGCAACAATATATAAAAAAAGCAACATTCAGCCGAATTGATAAACTCCTTCTTTTTTTTTTGAAGTCGGTTAAAAACAAATCCAATTAGTCTGGACCTGGATCTACAAGGCTCAATATTTCAAAAAAAAAATTTAATAATTATAAATTGTTCTCCATTGTGCAACCTTTTAAAAAATATCCATTAGTCGTTCATATTAAAGATATTGTCGTATAAGAATAAGGGTATGTAAAGATATTTTTTTCTTTTGGTTTTGATGTTAGCAAAATACTAACCGATATTTTCATTTTAAAGTTCGAAAATCTTTATTAGAAGAATCTACAAGTAGAAATACCTTGAAAATTATATTAAAAGTAAAAGTCTGGAAATGACTTTAATTTTGTATTAACTCACAAGATGGCCAATTTTGAAGGCTTCTGGCGACCAATCCCGTAATAAAATACTTTTCAAGTTCGAAACTCAGTTAAAAACTTCAAATTTTTTTTTCACTTTTAACCCTTATCGGACGCGACTTTTCACACGTTTGATTCTCACCTGGTTGTAGTTATTTTTAACAAATATGAAAAAAAAACAATAGTATGTTATTATACATTTATATTCATTTCTTTTCAGTTTTGTTACAAATTATTTATTTTTTGTACAACTACTACATGTCTGAGTTTCTGATAATTATTTATATACTTATTATATACTTATTTATATACTTGTAAGGTATGGTATGTATAGGAACTATAACTCTTCTTTTCTTAGAAAATAACGAAGCGTTATTGCTAAACTCATCACTAGAGCTAAAATTTCTTTGATATTTATAATATTTTCTTTATTCATTTTATGGGCAAAAAATAAATTCAGACATTAAAAAAAAGAATTGAAAGTTTATTGCACAAGTTAAATGCTCTGCTGATAACGACAAACTGAAAAGATTCTTATGCTCAAACGGTAACGGTAAATACGTATTTTAAAATGGTAACGGTAAATTGAAGAAATGAATGCATTTAAAAAACAAATCTCATCAATAGACAGTATGTTTCGACATAATTCGCCTTGTCACTTCACACGTGCCTTACGACCGTTGCAGAAAAGTACTGTTGTCACGTCAGAGGTGACTTACGACCGATAAGGGTTAATATGCAGTACACTCTGCGGCATTTAACTCGTCAACTTAATGCTTATAGGGTAAATTAATTAATTATAACTGCCTATACTAAGACGTTAAAAGTATGCGTTCATTCACCTAACTATATTTATAGAAATAAAAATTAGAATCTGTTTTTGTGTTAAATATAATTTTATATTTAACCATTGAAGCTTACAGGAAATAATTGAAATGTCATAATAGTATTGGTAGTAAATTGTATTGTTTTAATTTATAAAGAGACTTTTAAATTATTTTATTTATTGGTTGGAAAAAAACAACACATACACATTATATTTTTCACACATTCAAGATTCATATAATTGATACACGAATTTGATCAAAATACGACACATGCCAACTCTTGAAAATATTAAGTCACACATTTTATCTTTACCAAATAATTAAATTGTTGCAATTTCCTGTTATAAAATACTTTGAGTTTATTTGTTTGCGTGTGGCAGACAAAGAGCGCATTTGCTACAAAAAAGACTCGATTATAAAAAAGCTTGGTGTTGATATTGTGATATTTTATGGATATGTATTTTGACTGGATACTAACCACATCTACACAAAATTAAAGCCAATATTATTTTCTGTTAAAAATGCTGAATTTTACCTAAAATAAATATAGCTGAATAAGTTATTATTATTCACCACAGTGTGATATATAAAATATAAGATAAAGTCTTCGAATTTTATTGAGTAGCTACTATAGCTGCGTTGTTAGCGGTCTCTGCTTATTTTTTAAACAGTTCAAGTTCATAAGTTCAAATCCCAACAGTACATGAGTATAAGGAAAATTTATTGTTATTGACTAGTCGAGTTGTTAATAGTACATAAGCAATACAGTCTTTTATTTATAAAAACATCAGGCTTGAAGTATCTGTACAGTAGCACAAAAAAATCCTGACTCATACTTTAGCGGAGCCGTAGCACCTTTTGGCAATCTAGCCGCATATTATTTTTGTTTTGAGATTATGAAGATTTATTGAGCTCATCTTAGTCAACGAAACTTGGCAGAAATGTGTCTTATAATCAATTGACTAAAAATAGGACCAAGGAGAAAAATTTTCCACTTGGAAGAACTAATCCTACCTCTGGAATTTCCCATGTGTTTGTTTAGCAAATTCAACTTTTAAGGTCAACAAAAGTTTAAAAATCTTTACTTAAACCAGGGAGATCGTAAAGTGACATTAGTCCCGCCCTCCTTTGAGGGCTGTGACACAAAATATTAAATTAAGAGTAATACAAGTTTAATAGAAAATTGAATACAGACGTCGTAATACCAGGCGGTGGTATTCCAACCACACCCCCGAAATATCTTTTTGAATTATTTTTTTTTCACTTTTTTCGTGATTTTCGAAAATATTAATAAATATATTTTCTTAATTTAATACTTTATAAAATTTATAATATTTTATTCATATAAATAACTAATGACTTCTTAGAAAAAAAACCAATACAAAATCTTTATTCGTTTTGCCACAAAAAAAATACATTGCAAACCTCTCAAAATAATAAAACGTCAATAAAAATGCATACAATTTACTCAACTTCCCTGATTTTAACAGTGTTCAAAAACGACAGATCTAAATCCTGATAATGCAGAATTTTAAAGTCAAACGAGCTGCGTAATTAAATTTAAATTTTAGCATGTGCATACTTAAAGAGAAATTAGCAAAATAACAGTGTAACATGGTGGTGCGTTCCATGGCTTGCGCTTGTAAAAAGCGTATGATTGCTAAACAAAATGTCACGAATTCGCATCTCTTTTAAACCACAGCACCTTTCCTAATTAAATGGTCGCTAGTTCGATTTTAGCGGTTGTAACTTAATTTATTAACTCCAACATATTAAACAACTTTGCTACAGTGCACTGTAGTGCTTTACACACGTAATATTTTATTAGTAAGCAAATGAAAGACTTTCTTTGTGGCTTGTGTGTGGTACACATTCCTTAACTATCAAGTACAAAAATACTTCCATTAAGACTCTCCGTGGGATTTCTATTAGTATTTATTCCTTTTTATTTCTGATACAAACATTAATTTCTTTGAGAATAAGAGTGGTCTACTGCAATGTATGTACTGCCATTTATGTTACAGCCTTTCGGACCAGTGAGGTTTCCGGCATGCTCTCTTTCCTTTTGCGGTGAACACATCTCAGTGGGTTCCGAATCTCTCACTGGGTACGCTGTACACAAAAATTAATAACAGGTAACACACAAATTCTCTTACATAAGCAAACACCCACCACTTACACTTCCTTTTCATTTCAGGCAGATGTTCGGTCCTAGATGGCCCTCCTAACCAAGTCGCAAATATATATCCTTAATTGCTCTACATGTGACCCCAACATCTAACCAACTTCATCCTACTGGGATATGTCTTAATATCAAGTGACCATCTTAACTACAGGTAGAGACGCCTATATTGAGTCAAGAATTTATGTATATGACTTTCTTTATGACTGATTCACAATATCCATATCTAACGAAATTTCTTCTATGTCTACAAATCAAGTGCGTTTTTGATGGGAGGCATGGCTTAGAGAAATTAAAAAAATATATATTTAAAATACTGTCCTTAAAAGACCGACTATAATGAAATTACATTTTTTATATTCCATACTTAGCAATCATACTTAAAGATAAAATAATAAAGTTTTATTCATTTATAAAGCAGTACTCACAGCTGTTGATATTGACGCTGTGTTTTTTTTGCTTATATCAGAAATTTTTTTGTAAAAAAGCACAATCAAATTAAAGTTATAATTTCGCCTAAAAGAAATCATAAGATGCACAAATTATTTATACATATCAACTGCTGACAAATATTAAAAAAAATAAATAAAAATTAGTATGTTCGAATTTCACATGCCTGCTTTTGAGGCTAAAATTGAAAAAAAAACTAAGCCAGACAAGTTGTTTTTGTTTTTTGTCAATATGTTTGCTTGTAGTTGTTATAGTTGTTACCACAAATAAGTGATTAAAAATAACACTTGTCTAGATTTTATGATACACAGCTGATTTTGAATAATCAATGCAAAAAATATGCCAACTAGAAATATTTTCAAGAGATTTTAAATGTGCAAAACCTGTAACAAACATTTATCTTTCTTGTTGTTAAATTAAGACATTAAGAATGATGGATCTGTTATTTTGAGAAAAATGCAGAATATAAACAAAAAATAGTGCAATTATTATATTAGCGGAATATGAAATTATTTTATATTTATCATTTGTGAAGAGGTCTACTCATTAAAACGAAGATAATTGTGGCCTTAACGTCAACGGGGTCTTAATTAGGAATGGTGGCTGATTTGGGTAGAGGCCGGAGCTGGTGAACAAGTGATAATTGTTTTAAATCTCGCATGGATTTGTAAAAAATAACTGGACAATTTAGTATTGCGCTTATAGTTAAAAATGGCTATACAAAAAAAAAATAATAACACAAAAGCAAGGAAATGTAACTGTAAATCACTTTTGTGCACAAATTATACTGAAATCACGTGCTTCCAAAACGGTTACCAATTACTACTGATTAATTGATAATTTTTCATATTTATTTAGCTTAAGCTGCCCATACACGACATGTTTTTTTACATCTGATATGTCAAATTTCCCTCTGTTAAACACATACATGTCGTGTAGGGCTGAAACATTGCTTCTGTAAAATACATGAAAAAAAATTATCTGACAAATTTTCGTTTAGAACGTGTTCTATTTTGATCTTACAAACCACCTGACATCAGCTGTTAAAATTATAAAAACTATTGCCAGAAACCTATGCCGTATGAAAACAATCAACGGCGGTTGACCATTGGCGGAAGCATTAGCCGACTGATGATAATATTTCATATGACCAAAATCTGAAATTTTTTTAACCATTTGATAACTATGTAATTTGATAATTATGTAAATTCTGTATCATTCAGTGTTGCTAGAGAAAGCCAGGAAAAAGTTACGCGTTTCCTTCAAAAAAGTTGCATTATACAAAATATAATAAATAGTTTTGTTCCATATTTCAGGAAAAATAAGAAGGCAACAAATTAATTAACTGAACAAAACAAAAAAAAAAAACAAAAAAAAAACCTATGAAAAAAAAATTCATACCGATGATATTCATGGGGATTTAAATTAGGACTCCATACTAATATTTCAGTATGGAAAAGTGCATGGTCTCGACATTCATTAAAATTAGTTCAAATACGATTTTTGTAAAAAATCTTTTTCTTTGAAAGATTTAGTTTCGATAATATTTGCTACACTAATTATTTTAAAAATACAATTATTAAAGACAAACTTGAGCCTTATTTGCTTAAAACTTCAAAATATTGTTAAATTTTTCAAGCGAAATAACTGAAGTTGGGAGTAAAATTTATTTGCAAGTTTACACAGAATGATTAGTTTTCTGTACGATATGCAGCTCATAATACTTTACCGTCGGAAAGAATTTTTGCAAGAAACATCTTGCTGTTTCTAAACATGAACCAAGAAACATTTTGTGATTTCTCACGAATTGAACTGCAGCAAAGTTTGTTTTTTGCTTATTTCAAGCTAAAAGTTTATATGGAATTTTAAATGCATTTGTAAGGTAACCTTTGTTATTAAAATCGAATTGATATGTTAAGAAAGATTGATATCTTAAAAGAGATTCTTACCTAAAATAATGAAACAGTTGTTCTTTCAGTTTTATTAGCTTATTTAGTGTCTGCACCAAAATTTACGAAATTTTGGCCTAATATAACAAAATTATACATGTTACGTGGAGCCTTCAAAAGTTACAAAAAATGTAAAAATTGAAACCAAACGGCAACAGTGGTATCATTATTTAATGCAAACTGATCTTGTTCATATTTAGAGTAAAATGAAATTATTAAAATTGACAAGTCTTCAGTAATTCTGTAACGCACGCATAAATATTTAAAGACGACTACAAGCCATTTTGAAACTGGACGGCTTGGATATTTGTACAGTGAAAAAATCGCATTTGAACAGCTGTTGTGAGCAAATAATAATTATGTCAGACGTAATTATACATAAACGTTTGTGACCAAATATTAAAAGTCTTCTGTAAAATACCAATTTTGACACACATGCAGGATTACATATGACAAACACAGTTAAAAAGTCAGATGTAAAAAACATGTCGTGTATGGGTAGCTTTAGACTTCTATAATAGTAATACTACATTTTTAAAATGACTTGTCTTCTATTTATTTTTGTAAAAAAATAATGTTTTATACACATAAAATCTAATATATTTATAAATTTCTGAAAGCACTGCTTCTTTAAAAAATTTTTTTTTATTTAAGACCAAAACTCCGTCTTTCTTCATATAATATGACATTTTCAAGGTCGGCTTACATCTATAGCCAAAATGTGCATTTTATAGTCACAAATCATTGACAAATCAAATAAAAAGCTTTTATTTTTTGTAGTAGAATACCAAATCTTGATAAATATTCAAAAGTTGATAAATACTCAATGTCTTGAACTTACCAAGTGCACAGAATTGGGCTGTAAGTTCGGCAAAGAAAGAAGAAGAAGAAATTGGGAAATAGCAGAAAATCAGGAAGAATGAGTGATGTATGCTTTTTATGTTCTTATCCGTTAAAATTATTTTTAAAATAAAGTTTTTTATGAAAATATCAAGTTGTTTAATTTAAATTACAATAATATTTTCTCTTCTCTGTCCTCTTTTTCGTATCAGTTTTTGAAATAGTTACGAATAGTCAACCGAATTTCAAAAAATTTTTACAACCGAAAAAAGTTTGATTGGCAACAAATTTGGTTGTCACAACGAATCTCTTTTCTTTGTGTAAATCTTTTGCTGCAGTTGTACGCAAAAATTTTTAAAAATTTTGACAACTTTCATTAAAATGTGCTCTTATTAAAATTTTAGTCTTTATTAGATCGTAGGGCATTTCTTACTAATTTCTTTATATGGATTTCTTGCTTTATTTTTATCGAATTTTTTAAAAAAGAAAATGAAAGAAGTCATTGTACAACATCTTGATGTCAAGTAGTTTTTTTATTTCTGAAACTTTTGAAAGGTCCGCTAAATTATCCCATGATAAAGGAGAATGTCTTAAATTAAAAATGGAATTTGTTTTGGTTATAAATTGTTAGTGATGTGTAAAAAAATGTTTTGGAAAAAATTCAACTGATTATACATTGGCAAGGACACAACATATTTTTTGTTCTCTCTATTTGGTATCATTTTTTTTCTGTAGAAAATATTAATTTAATTAACTAAAAATTGTATATAAAATATTTTTCAAAATTAAAAAAATTCTTTTTTAAGTGCTCAAAGTGTATATTAACTGGTAACTCAAAACAGAACTTGACAATCCACATGAGTGCATATTCCATACGTAACCAAAAAGCCTAACTGTTTTCAAAGTATAGAAAACTTCATATTACAGTTTATAAACCGGACTAAATAGGATCCATAAAAATATCTTAAAAAATGCAAATATGCAAATGCACAAGATGCCTGTAATTAAAGTAAGCTGAAATTTATTTCTGTCATCAAAAATCTATCAACTGTCAATCACCAAAATTCGAAATACCCTTTTTATGCAGACAAAATAAATTTGATTGCAATTAGCAATGCAAATGTTAAATACATCTGTGTGTAATTATCGTTGATGTTGGAGACAGTGATGACGCTGTTGCTTGTCAGAAAATCGAAAATTAATGAACGCAGTTACTTAGCCAGACATCTTGTCAACACCAACTATGATAACATGTGCATATAATTCTTTCCTTTTAACTTTATATTTTTATTTTAGTCATTTAGTTTAGCTGTTTTGAAAAATTTGCCAACTTAAAAGATTTTGGTCATTTATACCAAGATATTTACGATAATGTATTTATAAATATAAAAAAAACAACATTTATTGTTCGAAAATCTAGAAAATATAAACAAATAAATTGTCGTATGCATAGTTTAGCGTGGCGTCCACAACACAGAAGACAAAACTTATAGAAAAGTCTCATCATTTATATGCATAAATAAAGGAACTGACGGACGGAAATGTATACAATATCCAATATACGGACAGCTTAATACTTCAATAGGTTTGACTCCTACTCAATGGCAGAGAAGTGCTGATGACAACGCTAACTATTAAAATATTTTTTTTTTTAAAGACGATGTTACAGAAGAGTCGCTTAAAGAATACTGCACAAGAAAAAAAGCTTCAAGCATTTTATTAATTAAGTTGTTTTGTTAAATTTTTCCTCTATATAAGAAATACCCACTACCGTTTGATATAAAAATTTTTTTATTAAATTAATCATAGTAAATATTAAATAGATACCGAAAAATCGATACTAAAGTTAAATATTTTTGTAAAAACGCCATTGTTGGGGACTAAGAATGCGCCTTTTTCCCCTATTTTCTTCTACTCGGGTACAAGACTGTAGAAAATATTTCAATAAAATTTTTTGCTTTTTAGCTTTGATTTTTCCCTTAACTATAACTTATAAAAACGAACTCAAATCTAACTTAAAAATATAATTATTGCTGTTTTTCTAGGTATTAGTAAGTTGAACCATTGTTTTCTCAAAACGATTCTGTCAAGAATTCTTATTTTTTCTAATTGACATTTAATGGTTTCGTAGTGAATCATTCTGTGAGTAAAATTTTCTAAGACGATTTCTATTTTATGGCTCGAATAATATCTATATAATGGGGTTTTAGTCTATTCTGGATAACTAAGTAGCATCTGGTTAACGGCTGTAAAACTAGCCGTACTATGGTTTCGATATTTTGCTTGAAAAGTATCGATACGAGTACTATCAAATATTTTTATGAGCTAATTCTGGAAACTATCGCTATCCGATACTGTCGCTATCGATGGGCAGCCAAAAAATAAAACTATCGATATTATCGAATAGTTAATTACTTGCTGAGCTGTATTATCCTGGTGAAATTAAAGATTAGGGACTGATATGGGTTAATAATACCACCATTCCAAAAAAAAAGACGCTTGGTCAGGAAATATGGATTTCCGACCAAATTTAATGTCCGAATTATTTCATTCTTTAGTTTTTGGCTTATTGACGTATACTTTTTTTTAAACGTCCCCAATGAAAGAAGTCTAACAATGTCATATCACGGCAAACTAACATTGCCATGATGCGAGATAACACGGCAATTAAATTTGTCAAACAAAGAGCCTGTTGAAACCACGAGGTCTATGTCCTCGTTTTCTGGCAACAAGAGTCCGTTGTCATTCAGCGATAGTGAACAACATTCATTTCCGCAGAAGTATGGCCGAATGACGCGGAAGAATTAGCACAAAATCGTCACCCTTTGTTGATGCATTGGCTTTTCAGTAACAACAAGTGGATTTGAATTTTCTCAGATGCTGCACTTCTTATCAACGAATCCACTGAGGTGAAAGTGTGCCTCTTTGGGGCAGTGTTGCCAAAATTATTGAACCAATTTGCGCTAGATATAACTTAAAAAAACGATAGAAACCGCTAACTAGTTGAAAAAACCACTGATATAAACCGCTAAATAGTTTTACTCGTATGACAGATTTACTTTTTAATATTGGTTTTTGATACTCGCTGCCGTGTTCATATAATAAACTTTTGCTTATTTTATTTTCTATAAATATGACAATAATTGTTTATCTCTAGTTCAGATTTTGAATAATTTAATCTATATCTATCCATTCATTAGCTTTATTAGTTTCGTTTTGAGAACTGGAATAAATATTAGATGTTTCTATTAAGTTTAGCAATTTTTTTGGGAACCTCGTAATTGACGCAGCATTTGCTTTGCCGACGGAAAAGAAGCAAATTGGCATACTTAACGGTTAAAATAGCATATACTATATTGGTTCGCAATTAATTTCTGAGCTTTGAATTAGGTATATTAATTTTATTAAAAACTAGTTCCACTTCTGCATTAGGCCATGGTATGAAAAATGCTCCCTAGGCAAACTCTGCTAACTCTTTGAAAATTTTATTTCCTGCCGTATCTTGATACTCAAAAATCTAAAACCAAAAACAAGTTTTATTCGTTAGATTATTCCTTTTTATAGCATTTGTATTATTAAGCTGATTTAAAGTCCTTTCGATTGTTTCCGGGCTATAACCAATTTGTTTCAAATATTGACAGGCATTCTCCTTTTTTGCTCTCAATACGTTATTTGCTGAAAATGTAGCTCTTTTATAGTAATATAAAATGACAGAGTTTCCGTTAGTTGAAAAAAAAAATTTAATTCATGGGTGTCATAGAAATCAATATTGGTTTGGCTAATTGTCTGTTTTGAAAACCAATGTTGGTTTCGTTTGGTGTGACGAAACCAATTTGGTTTTGTAAATTTCGAATGTAAATAAAACCAATATCGAAACAGCTGTTGTTTTTTTGTAGAAAATTGACAAAATATTATATTTTTCTCTTTAAAATATCAGTAAAAGTTTATTTGTGAAAATAATCGATATCAAATAATTAAAAGGTGACAAATGCTGGTAAATAAAATAAAATAAAATAAAATAAGATGACATCAGCAGTTGTAGCATTTTTGTAATTGGAAGATGAACGCTCAGAAAAGGTGACGAGACGAATGTAGGGCGCACTTCTTTCTCACATGCAGCATCTTCGTCTTCGTTGAGATCAACTGCTACGCCGCAAATCCCTTCCACCAACTGCGAAATGCCACATAGCCGTACTATGGCCTCTTCTGTTGTTGTCAGGTGATGCTTTGCAGACGCTCCACCGCCAGTTGCCCTAGACTCTTATTTTGAACTCTGCCACTCAGTACATTTCTGTACAAATTAAAAGACATTACATATAACAATACAATTTGTTCTGTGGAAAAAATTTTGTTTACCTTTTTCCACCCATTCACATCAAATTGTGGTGGCCTAGAACTATTCAGTTAATCAGCCAGTTCTTCCCTCAGGGCATTCCCTGTTGGTTTGTCGCGCTTCGTGAAGCCTTTAGCTAAATCCTGATATTTTTCCATCAATTCCTTGATTATGGTATTTTGTGTACTATTTTTATGTTTCCCTAGAAAATAAAAAGAAAAATATAAATTTTTTTTTTTCATAACGCAAATATTAAATTAATTAACTAACATTTCTAAAAAAAAAATATCCCGCTGCAAAAAAATAAAATTTAAAGCGCGCAAAAATGAAAGCTGACAGCAGTTAGCTGCTTGATTTATTTCCAATAAAAAACCCATAACATTGGTTTCTGTGACACCTAAAACTGACACTAATTCTAGTTCGAACATAAAACCAATAACATTGGTTTCTATGACCCCAAAGCATTTTACTGTCAGTTTTAAAACCAATTCTGACAATATTGGTTTCTATGTCAAACCTGATTGCCTCGATTAAAATATATTTTGTAACATACATTTAAATTAATAGTTTTAACAGTTAACAAAAAAAAAAAAAAAATAGCATAGCGGGGGCGAAGATTATATATATATATATATTTATATCATATATATATATAAATATATATAAAATGTTACAAAACCATAGTTAAGCTTACTTTGTAGCAAATAAAACAGGCAGCATAAAAAACGCTTGAAATCCGTCAACTAAAAATTTTCACAGCTGAAAGAACCACTTAGCGGTTTTTTCTAACTTCCCACTTCTATTACCAAAAAAAAAACCACCAAATCTAGCTGGAAAAACCGCCGTTTTTGCAACACTGCTCTTTGCTGAAGATGAATGTTTTTTTAAGTCACCCTTCTCTTTTGTCTGTTCAAACAACTAACTGGCTCATTGCCGATGCTTGAAATGATCAGTAGGCTACGGCTCTTGATTCAGTAGAACCTTGTAGGCGTATTAATTTAAATCCTTATTCCAAATTCACATCAGTGAAGTTCTTAAGATTTTGAATTGTTGGGCACTACGAAAAGTCCATGTCGAAGAGCATAAAGAACTAGGAGAGCATGCGCAGGTATTTTCACATTTCCTACAGACCAAGTTTGCTAAAATTTACGCACTATTAAATCTTGAAGTGGACAAAATGAACTTTAACTTGGAGGCCCATTTTTGTTTTAATTTCTAAGTTAAGAAATAACAACAAGTTCTCATAATCAAGAATAGTATCAGCATAATATTCCATATAATAACATTCTGAGAGAGAGCGAATCGAAGCTTTCGTAACTTTTCTAAAATTAATGTAAGAACGTGTAAGTGCTTTTCCCAAGAAATCTTTTTAATCATTTCAGAGACTAATCTCTTTGTAACAGAATATAAAATTGATCGAATGGATCATGTAGATCGTTAAGTTAACTTCAGTGTTAATAGAATTGAGTTGGATATGGTAATCGTAGGGTTTTATTACTTCACTCATTGACAACATATTTATTTTTTCTTTCCCAGATTCTTGATTTTTTTATTTACATTTTTTGCTTAAAGACATGAAGAAATTGTCATATAATGTGAATTTGAAAATTTTTTAGTATTTACGCTTCGAATACAAACAACAAGAGGACACACAAAACTTAAATATTTCTATAATGCGATGGCAGCCTAAATCAATGGATGGATGCTATGAGTGAGTACATAAGTTAAGTGTGTATTTAATAAATTTGGTGTTTATTATTATTAGAGTCAAATGACGTTTTCGTTATCAGTGGGCGCTGCTACTTGTGGCTTATGTCAGTACTGCTTCTATTGCCAATGCTGCTGCATCAATTGTCGTCGAACAACCATTTTAAAAGCAATAAAGTTTCACATGCAACACGACAGCAATTTTTTGCTTGTTTGTTGCATTAAATATTTTGTTTTTTTTTTAATTTTGTGTTGAATATGATTTTGTCTTTTTCTTCTAAATAATTTTGTTTGATGTTGATGTCGTTGCTGCTGTTAATGCTTGCAAAGTTTTTTTTTTTTGTATTAAAAAACAATTTGTTTTTATTGAAGAAAAAGAAGAAAAACTATAATTAAGTTGTTAGACATTAACATTATCATACAATTGCATTTTAGATGATTAATTAATGGGAATGTAAAGACACCTGCTTCGTAGAGTGTGTGTGATGTTAAAGTTTATGATAATAAATAAATTTTAACAACAAGTACAAGGCACGCGGTATTATGTGTCCGATAATAATCTGCGTTTAAGGGGTTATGTAAAAATAAATCAAAGATATATACAAAAATATATTTGTACTTATTACTTGTTTTTTTGACAGGAGTTAACTTTTTCTCTGGTTTTTACAAGAATTCAACTTTAATTGCTGTGGTGTTTTAACATATTCTACCGTTAGCTGAATATTTCTAGAATAATTAGCTTATCAAGAAAACTGGCTATATGCTTCTTTTACATAAGTTATCAACTTTACTATTTACATCTTGACAATAGTTGTTTCGTGCGTTTGTGTGTGTGTGTGTGTTTTGTTAGAGATTGATTCCATTATTAAGCTCTACTAAAGTTAATAATGTCAAACTACAAAAATTTTAATAAATTTATTTTAAAACTTTTGAAGCATTACAACCTTCAATTAGAATACAACTTTTGAAACTTTTTTAATGATATGTGTTCCGTCTAATCTTTACTTTAACTTAGAGATAAAAAAATTCGCCAAAAGCTGTTTAATAATTATTTAAATTTTAGTATATTTTTTGTCACATAAATAATAAATATTGTCGTTTAATTTTTGTATAAAACGGAAAATTTTATTTTGTTAATAAATAAGAATTAAAAATTATTTATAAAATATATGTATGTATTGAATATTTTAAAGATAACACAGAAATTTTAACCCACTAGACATGTTTTCTTAATTTAGTTCATTTAATTTGGCGTTCATACATGCTCAATTAAGCTTATTCAATTAGCACAAGATACTTATTTTACTACATTGTGTCGCACGCCCAGCTAAGTTCTCTTTTTATTACAAAAACGACATGGATTTTTGTTGTTGTTTTGAAGATGGAAGTGTCAAAAGCCATTTTCGTATGACCCACCATTTTCTTTCTATTTGTTCGTTTAATTTTTTTACTTGGGGCTTGTTAATTTTATGAGTTTTTTCTTCTCACTGAACATAGTTTCTAGAGTAAACATACTTGTTGGCAAGGGTTGCATTTTGCATCTTATTCAATTAGTGATGAAATTAACTACTAATCGCGCAATTTATTAATTGACTTTTTATATGGTAAATTAAGCTCAATTAAGGCCTTAATTGAGTAAATTTCTTAATTGTGCAATTAAAGCATATGTCTTAACAGAGTATTTTAAAAAATCGATTCTTTAAATCGATAGATATTACACCAGCACTAGTCACAAGAGGTGTACATCTAATAGTTCATCTAAAAAGTCTCTCAGCTATCTATACAAAAAAACTACATATACCGGAATTCGTTTTTTCTTACACGTACATAAACACATATACATATATAAGAAAGTAATAAAAAATTGCCAGACCATTTCATAAAATAAAATCTAGGCATTTTAGCTCGCCTATGAAAAGAAACCGCACTTAAGCAAATCTTCGCTTAAAAGTGTTAAAGAAAATGCGAAAAATGCGCAGCGCGTTTTACTTATTTTTAACTGACTTTCTTAATGTTTGTGCCCTCAGAAATCAGTCATTTCTAAGCCGATTTTAAATTTTTTCTTTATTTAAAAAGATGGTTATTATTACAGCTCAATTGCTATGGCCGTTATAGTAGCAAGTATTAATATTAGAGCTTTGTCGTTCGTGAACGAACGGTTAAATTTACCCAATCAATTAAGTCAACGGAATGATCCGGTCATTTAACTGAGATCTTTTTGTTCAATAGTGTACGGGAATAATTGAACGGAATGAGCTAGATATATATACGAATCACATTCGTTCAGTTGTTTGTTCTCTTTTTGTGCCATGTTCTTTGATTTCAGTTGATTTTTTTTGTATATTAAAAGGAGTTGCTGTATGTGTATATATTCATATGAAAGAACATATTTCAATTTCGTTTGAATTGACAGTCTTTTTTTAAATATAGTTTTTTTATATACTGTTTTTTTTAATGAAAAATTGGTAATATTTGAATAATAAAAAATAGTGGCCCATATTCACAGTTAAAATAAAGTATACTTTAAGGGAACTAAAGTCAGTTTTACTTTATAGTCGACTCTAATTCATTCATAGACAATTTAAAATATACTTTTGGCGAGAAAGTCAACTCTAAATTTAAAACTACCTAAAGCTGTTTTTAACTCATTTTTCCAAAATTATTTTATTTGGTTTAAGAACACAATACTTTATATCTGATTTTTATACCAAAGTGTACAAAATAGAAACAAGGTTCCTTTTTTCTAATATTTGTTTAGAAATTGTATGAAAACATTTATCAAATTACAGTCGACACCCAGTGGAAGGTGGCTAAACTTAAAGTATACTTTATTTTTGACTATGAAAGCAAAAAATATAATAAGAGCCTTTTATTTTAGAGTATACTTTAGCAAGAGTCGACTTTAGTCTATAACTATGAATATGGGCCAGTGATTTAAAAAAAAAATAAAAAAATAGCACAGAGAAAAAGAAGCATAATTTGTGCTGGAATTATCTAGTAAAGCCACAGTCTAACACATTTTTAAGCAATATAATAATTAAATTTTTTACTCTTGTTAAATATCTAGTTTTTGTTTATTTTCCTTCTTCATAATAAAAAAAGCACTACGCATGTCTTTCTCTCTTGAAAACCTACAGAAAATCTGATTATATTGTTTTTTTATGTGCCAAGGCATTCCCCTCTATATAAAACTGCATTTGATAAAAAGACAATAAAATCACAAACAATAAGGATTCTTGTTCAAACTCATGCAATCGTTCAATTGAACGAACTGATCAGTCTTTGATAAATAACCGAAAAAGACCGGTCACCTAAACGAACGACCGGGCACATGTCTAATTTATATTGAAAATTATAAATTAAAGAGTGTCTTAATAGTTGATATGATTTCATGTATGCGGCCAAACTTTTGAACCGTTATTACCATTGAAGGATCCTAGCGGCCTTGATATCATTGAAACATATTTTAGTTAATGTTTCATCCAGATACCTTTTTCCTTCTTCGTCTATTTCTGAACTAGTGTTCTATAACTGTCTAGTATTCGGTTTCATAAAATGTAGATGACAATGTTTTCAAACAATATTCTGCTGCTTAAGCTGTTCGTCTTTTAAAGAGTGGCGGGTTTTGGAGTTCGACAAATATTACTTCTTTTTTCGTGTATTTTGTAATGTTTCTCTAATGATACAGTTTTATAATGATTAGTGTGGCCAATCATATAGATATGAGAAATGTTGTTCGATTATAAAGACTCAAATTGTAATTAAAAAAAACCATAAATAGACATGAATAAGTTGAGTCACAATTAAACATTATCAAGTGCGTAGTGAACAGAATACAAAAAAATATCTACAAATTGTTGTGTAGATAAGAAGGCACCTTCTTTGTAAACAGAGAGGAAATCATGACTTTAAATCCTTTTGTACCTTTGTCATGTAATCAAGTAAGGTGCGTTGCTAAGGGCACATGAAAACTGTAGTAAAAAGGAGATCTAATATTACCAGGAGCTTAATTAAAAAGAAATTGTTACTATACTTGGTTAATTCAAGGCATCTGTAGATCAAAAGTTCAAACTTCACTGAGTTCGTTAAAGCACGTCGCTTTAATGTGAAGAAAAGATATGTTTCAAATAATGCCAAAGCATTAGACAGCGACCTGCAGTCTTACTTGGTTAATATATAATTTAGTAAAAATGCCATAATTGCTAAAGCCATCAAATGGTCCATGCGAATTTCACGGGAATTGCTTATTGAAAATAAAAATGTAACTATCAATAATTTTGCCTGTTGTAGGGTGGAAAAAATTATCATTAATTTTTTATTTTTCTACTCGTTTTAATAATCAATAATCTTTAAATAGTTTTTTAATATTGCACGATTTGTTGGTTTACGACAAAAAAAATAAACAAAGTTTGTTAAGGCAATAGCTGCCAACGAACCAGCGATGTGGCATATTCTGTACTTGCAACTGTAATACGCGCCTCTTTATCTGATATTTTTATTTAAAATACCCGCTGCTAATGCATCAAATTTTATAATAAAAAAAGATATCATTTATCTTATACAGGAATAATTTTTAATAGTTATTTAGACATTTTATAGCCGTTTGTAGTTTTACTTTTTTTTCCGTACAATCGTGATTATAAATCACAATTGCTGGTTAAAATTGAAAATTGGCGTTCATAATCATATTTATCTGTGTTTGTTTCTTCAATGTATTTTCCTTAGGTTTTTTATTATCATATTATTAAAACTATGCGAGTTAATATATATGTGTTATGCGATGATTAAATTTTATTTTTTATGTAGTTTTTGTTATATTAACACGGTTATTTTATCACTTTTTAATGTAAATGAATAATTTACGTATAATATATAATTAAAGACAGTTAAGACGTTTCTAAACAAAAATCTTTTGAATTTTTAAAATGCAGAAGCATGGTGAGTCTATATATCTACTCCTCTGTAACCATAATAGATATTTTTTTTCTTGTTTTTGTTTTTTACTTTGCTCTACAGGGACCTACGCTGTTTTAATTTGTAGGCAGTGACGGCTCAAAATCAGCTGTTGCCCGGTCGAAAATAAATCTTAATTGAAAACTAAATTTAATAGTATTTTAAGACAAGAGAATCAATATTTAAGTAAAATAAACATCCATGTTGAGCATAAGAAAAAATCAAGATATCATATTGGGCTATTATGCTGCAAACATAGTTTATTCAAATTAAATTTAAGATATTTTTGAATTAATGCAAAATTCTCTTAGGAATTCAGTATCTGTTAAAAATTATGATAAATAAAGTAAATAATTTTTATTTCTCTGATTTTTCTTAATTTATTATTATAAGTCCCAGTTAAAAATATCTCTGAAAAATAGATTTTTTTTTTTTAAATTCGCAAAATTAACATTAAGCCGGCGGCTTAGCTTGCTAATATTCTGACGACTTAACACGGGTCTCTGTGTACTCTTTCCTATTTAAATCTATTCTGCATTCCGCTATACTGTTTCAATATTTTATATATTTCTTAAATTTGCTCTTCTTTGCTGTAAGGTACTTTATTATCATCTTTTATATCTGACCCTTTAATCTATACTGCTCTACTACACTTTTCCACAGCTTAACACGTTCAATTACATTTTAAGTATAATAAGCGCTTGTAGTTGAGAAGTTACAAAATAAAGAGCAAAATCTTGACGTGTAAAATTGTCTATCTTCGAATTTTAACAAGAGCTATCAGCCTTAAGGTATGTTTAGACGACGTGTACAAATCATACGAAATACAGATTAACGTCAGTACCTGCCATTGATGGCCTAACCTGATGGTGGTCTTACCACTGAGTTGCAATTTCAGTCATACGGAATGTCAGATTTTCCACATGTAAATAAATACACATAGTGTAAACCTCATGAAATATAACATATGTTATTTTCGGTTCAGTATTATAAAGCCAGAGGCAATAAAGCTATATGGCCTTATTTCTCAATGGAATGAGAAATAAGGTCATATGGCTTTATTACCATATAAAGAATGAAATAAAGCTAATATGGTGTTATTGCACATTTGAATTTTCTTTTTTATAACCTTCACCACAAAAAGTGGGAAAAATAACTAAACCGCTAATTGCATTTTAAAAGAACAAATGTTACAATTTAAACTCAGCGGCAAATTATTTTATGGTAAAAATGAATTCAAATTTGAACTATTAGCCTTATTCCCATATTATAATTCATATTTATTTCTTAGTGGAAGTTTACTCCAAAAATCCTGTGCACTTTTTGTTGGTACAACGAGTATATGAAAATTGTTTTAAGTATATATACATAAAAGAAAATCGTAATACTGGTTACAGTTCGAATGCAAAAACTTATAACAAGATGCGAGAAATATATATGGGTATTTTAAGAGTTTAAATATTTCCATCGTGCTAGGGTTTTTTAAAGATAAAGGTGTGTGCCCCTTACAAGTAACGAAAAGTAAAAAAAATCAATTTTACTCACAATTTTTATTTAATTATTGTTTGAACTTAAGCCTAAATAATTTCTATTCATATATATTATATTCACAGTTCAAAAAATAATTTAATAAAAATTAAATTATAAGCACGCAAGGCACAGCGTGCATTCATGCTTACATCATAACAATAAAAATGGTACTGGAACAGCATCTATAATGTTGTGAGTAAACAAGTAAAAATGACTAAAAAAAAATTTGCATTCGTGTTCAATCGATGATTTTAACAAAGCAAAAACAAATGTACAAGACGAAATGCAGAGGGAACAGTAAAGAAATACGTTGGTTTGTGTGTAAATTTCGTCTAACCAAATTAATGTTGATATGAATATGAATATTTTCGTATTATTGTTTACAGAGGTAGTTGGTTAAATAGATGATGTTTATAAAATACACAACGAAGGTAGATAGATGAGAGGAATGCTGATGAAGGCCGTAGCGGTCCAGAAAGTGCAGCATTTCATTCTGCTAGCGTCTAGTTTTTCTTGTTTTCTTTGGAAAACGTCCGCATACATTTGTAAAAATAAATTTTCTTTCTAAAAAAGATTTTTAGAAATTAAAAATAAATGAACTTAAGACAATTTTTATGTTTTTTAATTGCTTTTATAGCAAACTAGTTACATATATTCTGTCTACATTTAAAGTCTCAGATTAATGCGAGAATTATTAGCGAGACAGCCTTCATTTAATGCAATTTCCAATTTTTTCTACTTTTCCTTGTAACAGACGGTTTTAAAAAATGCGGCCATATTCATCAAAGTTACGGGTTCTTTGGAAACATACTTTAATTTTTAATTCTAAATATCTTTCTAGTACGGTTTACAATAACCATGATACTATAGGCACAACCTTTATTTTTATAGCCATATTATTAATATTTTGTACTTGTTGTTATAGCCTATTATCGTTCAAAAGCATGTGTATTAACATCACGTCACTGCTATGACATCTTTGAATTTAAAAGATTATTTTTCTGCCTTTTACTTAAGCGTACTTGATTTTACTACTACTGCTCAAATTAGACGTCCTTGCCAGTTCAAGAAATAACAATATTTTTATGAGTATTACATCACTTTCAAGGCACCTTTTAATTTTAATATATATTGTTTACTGCGTTTAAAAATCCTATTAATGAACACGAACATTTCCTGCGCTCCTGGAAATAATTCATTTAACATAATTATAACATACTTTTCAATCAATATAATTTTTTAGACATTTCAATGAATTTTGTATGCTTTTAATACCACGTTCACATGCTTGTACTAGTGCCCAATATTCTTCTAGTTTTTTTGTTTACATTTTTTAAAATTTTTGTTAGTTATTTCGTTGTTTTTTTGCTGTTGTTGTTTATATTTTGTCCTCAAGGGACATGTTTAATTTATATCGCGGCTCTTTTGTAAGTAAGTAGTTGATTGTAATTTTTAAGAAGTCTATTTTCTTTGGCTACATTTCATGTACATAGAGCAACTTAATATGTAAGAGGTTGTTTTAAAGCCTTTTGGGAAGTTTTATTGATTTTTATGTTTTTGTGTTTTTCTTTTGTTTAATTTAATAAAACAATGTGGATTGTTACGCCTTTTAATGAATTTAATGAATTAATATTTGAAATTAATTATATTAAGTGTTTAAGTCATAGATGGGAACAAAATCATGTTTGCTATTGCAATTTCAACAGCATGTTCTTGGTTGCGTTTAGATAAATAACTAATTGGAATGTTTTGAAAAATGTTTCTTAAAGGCACTAGAGCACTAACATTACACTTTGAATAACTTTATTAAATTAAGTTATACAATAGTAATTTATTTAAAGGAATAAATTTCCTTTAAGTAAAATAAATCATCTTTTTTTCTACTACAGTAAAGTTATCTATTGGCAGACGTAAATTATGACAGGGGATATAGTCGGACAAAATCGCACCTAATTCCAAAACAAAAGAAAAAAAAAAAATAATCATTTTATTTTTAATTTTCACCCTGACCAGGATTCGAACCATCGATTTTATAAATTAATGAAATTTTACTTTATTTTCGGCTTTTTTGGTTCTTTTTAATTAATTTTCTAAACATTTTTAGAAAGAAAAATTATTTACAAATGTATGCGGACGTTTCCCAAAGAAAATAAGAAAAATTAGACGCTAGCAAAATGAAATGCAGAATTTTCTGGACCGCCACATCCTTCATTAGCATTCTTTGCATCTATCTACCTTATGTTATGTACATCGTAAACATCATCTATTTAACCAACTAATCTTAATGTTAATTTGGTGCGACGAAGTTCACACACAACTTAAAGCTTTTCTTTGTCATTCTCTTTGTAACTCGTCTTGTACATTTGTTGTTGCTTTTTTGTACTAGCAGTTTGATGGTCACAAATGCAACTTTTATTACTATTTATTTAATTAAAATTAATTAAAAAGAACCAAAAAAAAGCCGAAAATAAAGTAAAAATAATCATTTTACTTTTTATGAATAGTTTAAATCAAAGTGTATTTTAAACAGGGATACATGTCGAAATAGGTTTTAATTATGTATGAAAGGCTCATGCATGTACCGAATACTGCGTTATTAAAATTTCACAGTGCTCAGTAAGTGATTTGTTTATAAAAAAAATAAAAAAATGGAACTATTTAATGAGATTCTAAATGGTTGGAACGAAATTTAACGCAGTTTTAAATATGCGCATTATACTATTTGGGGAGCCGCCACAGCCATGCTTTACATTAGTAGACATCAGTTGCATGACAAATTAAACCCGCTACCAAATTCTTATCTTTCAACAGATTTTGGAAACTCTAGTAAAATGTTAAAGGCGATTTTTTTTTTCATAATTATTTTCTTGAATTGACAAGTTTTCTAGAATTTAGGAGAAAGAGCTATCGGCAGCATTTACAATTTTCAAAATCTCTGGAAAAATAAGAATTTGGCATCGGAATTAATTTTTATACAGCCGACTTTGGCTAATTTAAAGAATCGCAGTGATGGTTCTGTAAGCAGAATATGGTCCAAGGTCAAAAAGAAATGTCCAGTAAACTTTCACTAAAGTCGTCTGAGGTCTCAATAAAATCGGACAAGCCATGTAGAATTTCAAACTCCCTACTGTGCGGCAGAATTGACCCGAAGGACCAATTTGCAGTAACTGTACAGCTGTATACTTTTTAATTACCGATGTATTATTTTCTTGGCTACTGGCCTTTTAATTAAGATGGTCTGGCTTTTTGGTTTGGTTTGCCTAATCAGGTGCAATTAACATTAACTATTAAATTTTTTTCTGAAAATGTTTGCCAGTATCTTTAAGGCATCTAATTAAATTGAACTAGAATTCCTTTTTTGTCATATATACGAATCTAAAGTACATAGCGAAATAGTGGGAAGTGCTTCTTTGAAAATATCTTTGCTTAAGAAGGATTGTTTTAATTGTCTTAAGGTTTTAAAGGCATTTAAAGAAACGCAGAAGGCTTAATTTTTTTAAGGCTTGTGAACATTTTTTTATATACTTATTCTTTTAGTTTAGAAACTATTCATATTTTATATTTAATTAATTGTAAAGAAAATTTCTTTACATAAACTAAACAATTTTAAAAAATGTATTACAGCTACTTTTTTCTAAAAACTAATTGCCATATTGTATCTGCGAAATCTGTAGCTCTTAGTCTTTACCACGTGGAGGGTGTCAATAATCGCCAGGGGTAATAATATATATAATAGAAATCATGTAAAAAGTGGAACTTTAAATGCATATATTCTCTATAATTCCGAAAATTACAAAAAATCTAGTCAGTAAATGATAATTCTTAATGTATATATCGTTTGTATTAACGAAACGCGTTGGAAAATAATACTTCCTGATATAGAAATTATGTAGGAATTATAGCAAACTTTGAAAGTGAACAGTGTGTTCTTAAACTTGTTTCATTTTTGTAGCACATAACACTGAAAAAGCATCAATAAGGAAATCAGCAATTTTATAAGAAGATTGCTAAATTTGTGAAACTTACAAGGCCCATTGACATTATTCTAATCAAGGCAGTTATTGATAGTGCACACAGTCTAATTAAGTTCTGTCAAGATTTTGGTAACCGCTCCAAGAAAATAACGACAAAATACATTCAGATGTTCAAAGTGATGTTGTCTTGCTTACCTGAAGCATTTAAAAATATATTAAAAAATTAGTCAATCTCTGCTTAGAAATTGATGAACAACTTAAAAAATATTGATGAAGATGCTGTGAACATCGATGACTTATGGAAGCAAGCATCAATTATTCTTAATTATATATCGAAATATTTTACGAAACAATGAGATTTGAAGATTTTAACTATTTTATTTTCCAACATAAAACAACTTAAGAATTAAATTTGTATGGGCATGGCACTTGCAACCTACTATTTGTTCTAAACAAAATACAACTTATTGGTCCTTCTACACATACATAATAATTTCAATAAAATCGGTTTAGCCGTTAAGTCCTACTTCAACTTTTGTCTCTTTCAACTTTTTCAAAATTAAATTTCAAGACATTTTTGATCTGCTGATCATGCTGATTTTAAGGGTGCGATGATCATAACCTTTGGGTTTTTTTGTTTGTTTGCTTGTGTTTCAATACTTAGAAGTCGTAGCCATTTGCCTTTTTTTATTCGAAAATGAATATGCAACACTGTTCCTATGTTGCGTTAAAATAGACCAGCGATGTATTTAGCTTTAGCAGCAAAAGGGCACCATTATCATGCTATAAAACCCTCACCCAAACGAAGCCTAAAAATAAAAGAAAAAAATCTTATAAAACTGGACTTATATCATGGATTAGCTATGACACTAATGTATATGTATAAATAAGTATAAGAAACTATAGTGTAAGGAATTGTTTTTCACTCAGATAAAAAAATCCTTAATCTTAAAAGAACATGTACACAGAGAAAAGAAATTCGTTATAAGAACCGAATTTGTTGCCAATCGAATTTTGTCAGTTGTGTGTATTATCTTAAATTCGGTTGTAGTAACTGAATAAATGTAGCAGTCACAACTACTTTAAAAAATGGTTCTTGGGCGAATATAAAATATTATTGTGAATTAAATAAAACAAAATAATTTTTTAATATTTACTTTTATTTTAATAATAAATGATAACAATTAGATAATACGTTATAAATTTCATGATTCGAACCATTGAATGCAGCTTTCTTCTTCCTTTAAATCATGATTTCTTCTTTTCCACTCAGTTTCTTCAACTTGTTATCCCATATCGCACGTTTTGCGCTGCGAAATAAATTAAATATTATAAAATTATTTTTTTATATAAATGTCTTTCTGAGATAATTATGAACTCACCATTTATCAATATTGGAGAACTTTTCACCACTTTTAATAAATCTTTTTATCTTTGAACTAAAATAATTTGAATTTTGTAATGTGTACAAATTTTATTTATATTGTGTCAAACATTTTTCGATTTCAGAATATACAATCGAGTTTTATGATTCTTACTTCCAAAATTTGATTTTCAGTAGTAATGTACTGAATAAGTTTAGTTGCATCTTCCATTTAATAGAATAGATTTTAGTAAAGACACAAATCGGTCGTGTTAACTTTTCTAAGAGGTGTTACAACTAACATTTATAAGCAAACATCATTTGTTAGCTTTTAATACTAAAAAATAAATCAAGACTATAAATTATTTATAATAAAAATCAAATTATTATATTAGTGATTGAATTTTTAACGTATCAAGCGAATTGTTACCAATATTTTTTCTGTGTGTGTGTAATTTTTTATTTATTTTTTTAAACAAAAGATTAAAAAAGTCGTATCCGTAAAAAAGAAATAAATCGTTATTTTTTAAATTTTTTAATTTTAGTTGAAAAAAAAAATCATAAAAAAATTTTTTTATTTCTTACGAAACTTCGAACAATTCTTTATTATTTTTAGTCTTCTTTAAAAATCAGTTAATTATGATAATAAATTTAGCATGTTTAAAAGTTCCTTTTAAATATATTAACTACTGAAAATCTAATAGGTTTTTTATCAGTAATAAAATTCCAACATTGATAAATACTTTAAGAAAAAATTATAAATTAAAGACTTGTTCTTAATAAATTTCTCACAAAAGTTACAAAATCCACAGTTTACCAAAGAAAAGTATTTTGTTACTACAAAACTATTAGTTTCAAAACAAAATAAAATACATTTGTAAATATGTGTTGGAATGTAGCACGTACGCGCATATCTACTTCTACATCAACTTTGTTTTAAAAGCTTTTCAATGATGAAATTTCGTAATAATTAGTTAAATTCATTAATGTGATTATATGGGAATATAGACAAGATTTAGATAAGATTTGTAGAATGATTAACGATTTATTGGATTTTGCGTGCAGTGTGAACGAATGAGTCTATTAGTCTTAATATTGTCATTTGTGTAAATGTCTTTGTATAACAAGTATTACGAATTGCATTTAATCATTGATCTTTATCTTCAGTTCTTTTAATAATTTATTAGTATTTTTGTTTAGTTTTCGCTTCGCCCGATACAAATTTTTTCTTCAATAATTTATTACTTTTGCAGTTGCTCTGATTCTTTGAATTTAGTGCAGAAACCAGTTTAAATATATCAAATTGCTATTATGCAAATTAGTAGGATTTTTTTTCTTGTTCGTTAAATGTCAGCTTATTTTTTCCCCTAGTTTGATACAAATTTAAACCAATTTTATTAAAAAATTTAAATAAAATTTCCGCTACAAATTATACCCAAATTTTTTAAAGATTTAAAATTCCGCCAAAAATGTTTATACAAAGCTATTTATGAATATTATTTTGTTTGTAGTTCAAATATATTATTTAAGTCAAATTTTATACGAGGGTTAAACACAAACGAAAATGCACTATGCCGAAATATACGAAAATTATCAAAAATTAATCCGAATGTATTTTATAGAAATTTTTATAAAGTAAATTTTTTCTCTTAAAATAATTTATGCCTTTTGATTAAAATAAAAAATTTTATTTTTTATTAATAAGTTTGCTTAAGGGGTCTTGCTTGAAAAAGATGCTAATACCAACGCAGTAAAAAAATTCTTGCTGACTTAATAAAGTTGGCCCTAAAGCCTGTTGGCTGTGGTCAGCTAAATAAATGGTTTCCAAACACTTCGCTTCTGCTCATGTATTTTTCAATTTTTATACCACGCATCTTCTTTACCTTTGATCATCAACCTGAGTCACGGTCTTTCCTCTCAGCGTTTTCCATGGAAGTTATCATCCAACAGGTTTTTCGGTTGGAACGTTTGTGTTCATTCGGTCGACATGGCAGCTAACGCAATCGCCGATACGTTCGTATCAGGATGTAGCTCATCTAGCTCACGGCTCATTCGACGCCTATAATACACGTTAATAAAGATCGGACCATAAATATTGCGAAGGAGTTCTCTTTTAAAAATATCAAGTACCGTTTCATCCGCCTTCGCAAGGAGTTATCTTTCGGCAATGACACAGTGTTGGTTTATGTCCTCCAGAGAGAGAGTTCTGTTCGTAAACTGTCTGCTTTGCCCAAAGTAGCATCTATTTGTCAAAAATCCTTATGTTAATGTATGACGGAACCGTACATAAATTCTTCTACTTTTTCAGCGCTCCAACTGCCAGGCTTCTTAATGGACTCTTTCCATCGTCTGGACTTTGGCAATTATAAGCCTTGTCTTGTTGTTTTTATTATTAAACATATTTTCGCCTATTCCTTCTTTATTCTGTTTCTCCTATTTTCTCCCTCAGTATGTTGATAAAGTTGCACTATCTGTCCAAGCTCTCTAATAGAATTTTTGCCCTATCGGCGCGCAGAGGTGTATTTTGCCAATCTAGCCGGACATTACTTTTTTTTAGATTATATTAGCTTAAAAAAATTACTGACTGCACCTAGATTAAGTAAGCAGTAAAATCTACTATGTTCATAGGATGTTAAGGCCCTAAAATAACAAAACTCGAACAAAGGAGAGAAAAGTTCCCCATAGAAGAACTAATTCTACCTCTGAAAAATGCATTTTTTTTTAATTTTCAAGTTATTTTGTTTAGCAATTACAACTTTTAATGTCAAGAAATGCTTAAAAACTAAAAGTCGTATTCGATTCTAAAATTCCATTTTTGTTCCGCCCTTTTTGTGGGCGATGAAATAAAATATAATTTTAAAAACGAATGTTGTTATTAAATGAAATAGATTACCTACGCCTTAAGACCATAGAAATTGATTTAAAAGGGCAAGGGGAGGTATCGCTCCAATCCCAGCCCCAAAAACGTCCCTGAAAATATTTTTTTTTCAATTTTTTTTGCCAATTTCCTTTAACTCTTTAAGGCACGGTTTTGCATTTATAACTTTTTAAACAAAACGAATGCATTTTCAGTTAAAATAACATATTCTTATTATAAAAAAACAGAAAAACACAAATTAGCACTTTAGGTTTTTTTGTAATGAGGTGGTAAGTTTCTAACCACCGTGGCGCTTGGCATAAAAATATTCGAAAAAAATTTAGGATCTGCAGCCAAATTAAGAACACAAAACTACTTTTTATTAAAATCGGAGAAGCAAGTCTTATTTGATTATATACAGAGGGGGTCTTTGCAGGATTTGCATTGCCATATTGTACGCACTGGATTCTTTTTGGTGCTGCATTTTGTACATCTTCGGGATGGGATCGCTCTGGCTTCTGCATACTGTTTCCAGACGTAATTCTTTTGGCACTGATTTATTTATGATGACTTTTAAAAAAGTAATTAGTTTACATTTTCTCAATAAATGGCACGAAAACATGTTTTAAACACCCAACAATAGGTGGTTAGTTAACTGACCACCAAACCTGAAAGAGTTAAATATTAATTTTTAAGCTTTCCAATGCCTTACCAATCCCCGCATCCCAAAAATCTTATTATTCATAATATCTTGTTCAAAATATAACTTAGTTATGATTGTAATGATAAATTTTATTTAAAATTGTTACAATTAATTTATTTCAAAGAAGTAAGATGATAATGAGTGCCATGGTCCTTCTTCGTCTAATTTTTCAAAAAACTCTTCCGAATCTGAATCCCCTTCAGCGTTAAGTACAGGTGGAAATATGAGAGACGGGTAATAACTTAGAGTTGGTTGCAAAAACGCGCAACGTTAGAGATCGTAAATTTTAATATATAACATTTTTAGAATCGCGATGGAGATCACTCTCAAGAAACTTTTCATTTTTTTTGACAAAAAATTGAACAAAAAAAGCCTTTTTTTTATTCGAAGGAATTTTTTTAGCATAAAAATTTAAAACAAAATTTTTCTAAAAATGAATATAAGTAGCTGCAAATATAACCTTATAACAAAACACAGGAAACTAATCAATACAAAATCTTTATTTGTTTAGCCACAAGAAAATGTATTGCAAACCTCTCAAAATCGTATAAAGTTAATAAAAACGTATGTGATTTTTCCAACTTTCTTGATTTTAGCAGTATCCCAAAACCACAAATCTTAAGCAAAAGCCTGGAAAATTCACTATACGATGCAGAATTCTGTTATCTATCCAGCTGAGTACTTAAATTTTTTACATTTTTTAAAATTAATTTTTGGCCTAATATATGTCTAGATTGGCTAAATACCCCTCTGAGCAGCGTGCTAAAGGCGACTTTTTAGTCAATGAAAAGGTGGCCTGTATCGCTTTGCTTTTTTGGCGTCGTTACTTTTTGCATATATTTCGATGTCTTCGCATTGCCCTCTTTTTATTTCTCTCTTTTTTGAAGTAGAGCAGTTTTCTCCTTCTTTAACTTTCGGTACCACTCCAGCATAGTGTGTATTGCCTTAGGCGCAAGTTTCGCCCTATATGCAACATTCTTTAGCTTAGTGAAGGGCTATACACACCTCATAATACCATAGTTTGTTTTCAGGCCGGGCACAGGTTTTGTTATGGAGTTGTGTGTGTAACACCATTGTCCATTAATATCCATAGGGAAATGGACCTCCAATAGCAGAAGATAAATTTATGAAGTAGACTTGGTTTGTTGGTTGTGTATGCAGCTGTTCAGTGTCTGGTTATTTCCTTCTCTTATTATATACGTGTTTTGTGGTAGTGCTCTGAATCTAGGTTAGCAGTCCGGAACCTCCGTATATCTAAAACGCTGAAGGCAAAGCTTTTGCCTATCACTACATTATCTCCTTAATTCCTTGGTTTTCCGTCAGGTGGCAGCCATATGACTTTTTGTTTTTCACTTTTTTAAACCTGAGGGCAAATTACGGCATTCGATATGGATCGAAATTGAGATTTCAATTCTATTGAAATTTCAATCGATATCGAATGCCGTCGAAATTTAGATTTAAATTCTATTGAAATTTTGATCGATATTGAATGCCGTAAATTGCCTCTTGGTACTGCTAGTAAAAATATTGCTTGTGGCGGTATATTCGGTGAGCCCCAACCTCCGATACGACGGTAAAACCAGAGGTGTTCTCTTTACTTATTTTGACATATAAATCCACAAGAACAATTTTATCGTCCTGACCCGTACATTGGTTGTAAACATATTTCAGGCGATTGCAAAACTTGTCCTTGCCCTCTTCATAGTTTTCTTTTCTCGTGCATTAGCAGCGATTATACTGATGCAAAAAAAAATTGAACTTGGTCCGGAATGTTGCCTGCCGTTCGCTTACTGGTATGCAGCTGGTGAGCTGTATTTGCTTGTTCACAACAAATCCGCATCAAGTTTTTTTTTTAATAAATGCTATTTCCATCGTATTTCATCGATGTCGGTGATGGCACTCCTGCATTCTTCGAGAGAGTGAAGCTCGTACATTTCAAGCACACATCCGTAAATCATGATCCCTTAAACGTTTGCGGTGTTGGTACACATTTTGGGGAATCAGTTGTTTTTCATTTATTTTCTTTTTTTCATTTTGAGCTAAGTTAAAAATCCAAAAATTAAAGGGAAAGTTTCACCACTTACACGTTGGCCGTCACATTGCTAGTTGCCAAAATTCCGTTGTCTGTAGATTACAACATGGAAGTCTGTCAATTATTATCTGTCTGTGTTCACCAAATTGAACGGACCAATTATTTTTTTTTTCTAAAATACATCCCATTAAACACTCAAATTATTTTAATACAACCATTTTTATTTTCGCGTAGTCCCTCGTTACACTCATATACTTTTTTTTGTCTCTTGGGCGGCATTTTCATTTTCACAGTTAAGCCTGCAGCTGTCACGTTGTATGAGTTAACAACCATCTTAGAATAAAAACCAAATTCATGTACAAGTATTTGATCGTCTAGTAGTTCGTTGTAACGATACATATTTCCTAACATCTTGTCAAAATCATATTGTATTTGTCGTAATGCACTAAATTTAATAAATAATACTACAAATACACACAATTACATGCAAAATATTTATGTGCCAATACAGGCATATGCAAAATATGCCAAAATAAAGTGCTTGTAAGTACCTTACGAAACTATTGCTAAACTTTTGTCAATATTCAAACATTTGCTTAACAGTGCAAAAGTTGTTAACAATTGGTAACTGCAGGTAATATGAATAGTGAATGAGGTATGTTCTTAGCAAATTTGGTAGTACTAAAATTAAGCAATAGCTCATTGTTTAAAGGCAAAGGGAAATATGTATATCGCTAAGGTAAGTATAAATATTTCCGAATGCACAATATTCTTAATGAGGTCGACCTAAGTCGGTCAATCTTCTTACTCACTTGAGCTGCTGTAAAGTAAGGCATCCGAATTTAGTTTGTCTATCTGCCATCCAAAGCAGATACTAACTGCTTACTATCTAGCTCAGCTGGATTTTTTTTTATCAGTCTTTTACTCAGATTAGTTACCCCTACACTCTTTTTCCATTCTCCCGTCTCCCTTGCTTAGTAAGACTTTGTCTTATAAATATTATTGCAAAAATAAGATCTGGCAACCCCTACATATCTACAAAAAATAGTGTTGTTGTAAAAGAAACAGAGGTGCACCCATTACTTCTATCAGCGGTGTGCATATAGAATAATACAACAAGTTGATCAACTTCAATGGCTACTTTGGTAAAAGTGCGAACTTGCTGTGAAACAGACAGTCAATAGCTTCGTGAATTCTAAGCCCACCGCTCGACATTCCGTATACAGAAAAAATCTTTACTACATATAAGATAATTTAAACTGAGAAGCAGCAGTACAAATCTTCCGGAAAGAAGAAGACAATAATCTTATAAAACCACGGTAGATATATTAGTGAAGATGTCTCAATTTAACATAAGAGTAGCAGACAATTCTTAAGGCGTCCTTTAGAATAACGACAAACAGCTCTAGTTGTTAGGGTAGGGAAGTAACAAATTGACGACTGTATTTGGCAGATTTGTTGTGGCTATTGGATAAAAGAGGATGACTGGCTTGGATGTACAGCACCAGTAGTGTGGATAACTTTATTTTACTAAACAAGACATGGAGTATATCATGTCTCGCTGGAGTAAAACAGTAGTATAACGTGGATGATTGCGTTTATAATAGCACCTGTGTTATAAGCAATAGACCATAGTATTCAAGTGTAGCTAGAGTATTCAAGTGTATTTCGGACAGTCAGGCGGAAATCAGGGCGCTTGCTCATGCATACAGTAAATCCAAGCTAGTCCTGAGATGTCGCTCATTACTAAACACACTATCGGAGCGATCACACACTGACCTGTTTTGGGTCCCTGGTCACAGAGATATCCAGGGAAACTGTGAGGCCGATGATATCGCCAAACGGGGCACATTGCTTCCTAACGTCTCCTTGTTACCAGACATTGGACTTCCCCTGGCAACGGTTAAAATACCCATAAAGAACCACTTCCTCAATTTGGCTGGCAAATTATGGGTAGAGGAAAGTTCTTGTTGTGTCTCCAGACAACTGTGGACTACACTGGACCTCAAGCGACCAGGCAGCTGCTCGGACTGGACAGGAATTCCATAGGTATCACGCTCTCGGTACTTACTGGTCACTGTCTAATCGGCAGGCATGCTGAAAGACTCGGTCTGCCCTTTAATGATTTCTGTCGCAGCAATAAAAACTCCATACTTTTATATAAATAGGAAAAACCTAATAATATACTATTTTGCTTCTTGGAAGGCTTATTCCTTTTCTTATGCTGTTCACTTTAGTTAGTTAGTTGGTTAAAATGGTCGTTGTATGCCCGCAAACAGTCAATCAAAATTGCTGCGAACTGCAACACTCTCTGTGCAGGTTTGTAAGACGGGGTATAAGATCCACCCTGTAGTCATGATATATCTTAGAAGATTACCAATCCAGAGTCTAACCAAGATCTGCTATTATGTAGTTAAGCAAGATTCTATGTCTCATTAGATACAAGGCTGGACGCTGGAAGGCTAACTTCTCTTTTTACAGCGTTTTACAGCGGTGTAAATATATTGAAAATAAGTCTAAGTTAACATACAAGTTTGTCTACTAGGGATTTTTCCTGTTATGGTTGCATTGGGTCAGAAGAGTTATCACTTTTAAAGCTGTTTCCGAATTTTTTCATCTTCGGATTTTTTTTTGTCCCATTGCTCTATCTCCAAAACTAACCTCCGCTAAACTCCCAATCCGCTTGAATTATTTCGCGAATCAACAAAGTAAATGAAGCAAACCTTAATATCAAATAATTGATAAGTCTCAGCAAGATTATTTAATTACTGATCTGGTCTCATATGAACAAATATTTTGATAGAAATATATTTAATTTAACATAATCATAGAGTAGGGTTTCTACTTAAACTGTTGCTATGTACTGCCAATCTGCTTAGCATCTTTTGTGTTTGACTTAAATTTGTTGCCAATGTGCCACAACACACGTTAAACCTTCGACATGGAAAAAAAACAGAACAACAACATATTTTGTGTTGTTATAATTTTTTATTCTCTTTGGTAAATCACGATTTTTTGTTCGCTTTATTTTTACAATGAAATGAGAAACACAATTTAAAGAAAAAAAAAACTGTATGGGCATCATTATGGTTTAAATTATGGTATCTTGTGTAAATCACTTCTTATTTAAGTTTTTGAATATTTTTTTGTTACTTGTTTGCGGTAACAGAATAAAAAAAATTAAATATGTGGCAATTACAAGCATAATTTAAATAAGAATACATGACGATTGTGCAAATAAATATTAGCAAAAGACACAAAAAAAAAAAATTAAATTGATTGCATTATAATTTTTAACAAACAGAGTTGTTTATTTAATGATAATTTCTTTAAGTAGTTTTATTTTTTTTTTGTGTTTTTGGTGTTTATGGTATGAAAATTTGTTAAATTAAAAAAAATGTTACTCCTTCTTAATTTAAATATCCAAACCCCTTATTAAAGTTAAATTAAGTGCAATTATTTGTATGTTTAGTGCATATCTCATCTGCAAAAGTCACACCTGGTTTTTAAAAATTAGCACTGCATTTGATTCATACACTTTCAATAAATTATTTTTCTAAATATGTGCCCATAGTTATGAAAGTGGTCTAAGTCAAAGTGGTTGTCGCATAATGTAAAAATATTTTTTAATTTATTCAAATGCAATTCATTAAATATCTCACAACAAGAAATATATGACTTAGACCACTTTCATAATTATGGGCACATATATATATATTTTTTTTTAACAGTTTTTAGGTAATTTTAATATTTTTGTTAAAACTATATTACTAATTTTACTGCATACTTCTCATTATGTTATTGTAACGTAACGTCATTCATCAGCTGCAATATGAGGTAAAGGTCGAATCACTAAAATAATTATGAGAAATCTAGGATATAGCTAAGGAAATTAGAGTAGAGTAGGGATATCTGTAGAGACGCCATGAGACATAGCTAGCATTTCTTAGGACTCTATGAGTAAAAGGAACGCTGTTTTTTTAATGCGTGCCTTAACTGAAAATTAAGAGGTGTTACTTGAGGTCCCAAATGGGTAGTGATATGTTTTAAAACCCCTACTGAAATGCGAGTTAATCGTGGAAAATTTTACATAAGTTATCTCATGATGGCTGAAACAAGGAGATGTGAATTAAAAAATAGTAGTAATTATTAGATCGTATTGAGGTGGGAAGATAGAGTGTGAAACCCTTCAGAACAACACGAGTAGTAAATAAAGCAAAAAACAAGTCAGAGTGCTATATTTGAGGTACCGTGAAATAACTTCTAATTGAAATAACTCCCAATGCAACAACTCCCAATTAAATAAGTCCCAACAAAAATTAAATAATTCAAAAATTTAAAAATCGAAATAACTCCCAATGCAAAAATGAAATAAGACCTAAAAACTTGACCGTTAATTCAAATAGAAATATTAAAAAAAAAAATAAAAGAGCTACAAAATGAAATAGTCCCAACAAAAATGAAATAAATCCTAATACAAATTACATATATTTGCACCCAGGCACTGTTTCACTATTTTAACCTCTATGGTATAACAGGTACCTCGCGATGAAAGAGGTCCTTAACTGTGATATAATACCATATATTATAGATATATGATAGATATGGCCGGCCTTTGGCGGAAGGTAGGGTTAAACCCCTATAGTTTAACAGACCCCGGCTCCGCTCACCAAAAGTTTCCTGCATAGCCGGCCTTCGGCCGGGCGGAAGCATTTTATTCTCTATGGTATAAAAAACACCGGCTTTGCTGACGAAAAGTTTTCTCTGTAGCCAGAATAATCGAATAAGTCATAACTAAATAGTGCCATTAGGTGGCTCCTATTAATATCTATTTAATTAATTAAAATGAAATAATTTCTATGCCATACCTGAAGGTTGAAAAAGGAAAATATTTTGTTAGCAAAGGCGGTATTCGAAATACCATAGAAGAGAAACTAAGAAGGAGGAGAAATTAAAAAAAAATTATAATGAAAGAAATGAAATAACTCCCAATAAAAATAAAATAACTCCCAATTATTAAAATAAATGAAATAACTTCCAACAGAATCCACTTAGGAGTTGTTTCGTGTAGGAGTTATTTCATTATTAAATAACTCCCAATGAAAAATTATGAAATAACCTCCAAAAAATTCGGAGATATTTCATTATGAAATACTCCCAATTTGTAAGGGATTTTTTAATTTTTTGGTGGGAATTATTTCATTATTTTTTGGGAGTTTTTTTCATTTGAGAGTTATTACACGGTACGGTACCTAGTTCAATGAAGCAACTCCAATCAAAAAAGCATATATTAGAGTGACAAAAAAAAAATATAAAAAATGCATTTACATTAAGCATTAAAAAAAATGTATTTTCTTAAACATCTCTTCAAAAGCTTTAAAATGATACCCATATTGATATTTTAAAAAATTTTTAAAATTTCAGAGCCCATAAACATAAAATGTTTTTTTCTGCTGATCCGAAGGACATTTTCATGCAAACTTAGTTATACCCCTGTTTGCACTTTTTTTGGTGAAAGAATAAAAACCGAACTACTTGCTTTATGTAAAAACCAAATGGAACCCTTTAATATTCACGTATTGAAATACTAGAAACAAAAGGGTCAACACAATTCAAAATTAAGCTAGTTCGCCAAAGTAGCTGTACTTGCAATACAAGTATCTGCAGAACGTGGATTTAGTAAACTTGCTACAGTCTTAACTAAGTTACAATCTAAGTTATTAAAAAAAGCGTATTTCTAATATATTAATAACCAAATTAAACTTTGACTTGTTCGACTATTTAAACCTTAAAATAGAAAACAGTGAGTAAGTAATAAGAGTTCAATTTTGTCCCAAACAGAGAAATTTGTGTCCATAAATTATTTATTAACTAACCTTTTCTCGTTTTATCAATATTAATATTGTATAACTATTAATTTATTAATATTTTATAACTATTAATAAATTATTACAATGAATAAATTATTATATAAATATTAATAAATAAAAAATAAAATTTTTAAACTAAATAAAACAATTGTTTTCATTTGTGGCCGTCCGTACACGAAGTTGTTTTCATTTTTTCATGTATATGTATTTTTTCCGTACATATCCTAAAAACAAAGTACACTCAAACTTCTCTGTTTTTCATGTACGTTTTTAGCCGTACACGTTATCAAAGAATAGCGTCATTCGTACATTCACGTACGTGTTCCCAAGTAAATATTTTAGTAAATCAGATTCCTGGATATGTACGCAAAATTAAAAAATTTACAGACACACATAATAGTTATGGAAAGAAAAATATGTGTTGGTTTCTTTTGATCGGAGCATTGTGTATACGATATGTGTACTTTCTGAACTTTGTAATATTTTGATAATATTTTCTACAATTTTAAGATAAACGAAATGACAATCTTTAATATGCATTATCTAATAAAACTAATTGGGATAATTAACAAGGGCTAGCATATCTATTATTATGAGAAAAGTATTCTTATAAGATATTAATCCAATCAACTATCACTCAAATAAAAGATGGCATATCATAGTGTCCGAGGACATACTGCCCCATGGAATTAATGTTGTCGACATTATGTCGATTTGAAAAACGTCATAATGTTCATGGACATTGAATCGGTTTAAGTACACAGAGGAAAGAGATTCGTCATGAAAACCGAATTTGTGGCCAATCGAATTTGGTCTGTTGTAGTTATTTTCTGAAATTCGATTAAAGGGACTTAATAAGTGCGGTGCTTCCATTTCCATTTTAAAAATTCATTCGAAAGTCGTTAAAAAATATTATTGTGAATATTACAATTCATGACTGTAACATGAACTTTTGCCTCAGCGCTAACCATTCCCATTTCCTCACGCTTTCATGCTTTCCAATTTAGATGCCATTGTCTCCCGTTTTACATTCCATACTTCACGCTTCTCCACTTAGAAGTAAATAAAGATTTTGAAAATCAAGTTTATTTACACATGCCTCTAACTCACCTTTCAGCAATAATGCAGAAATTTCCCGAACTTTCAATAAATCTTATTGCACAGTTATATATAAATTTAAATATTTTTCAAATTTCAGTATTTCTTATAAAATATTTATTTTTATTATGTCAAGAAATTTATAAGAAATAACGCAATCGATATTTGTGGTTCTGAATACGAATATTAGGGTTGCGGTACTGAAGTGCAGTTTCGTTGTATCTCCCAATAACCCGAATAGATTTTAGTAAAGACACAAATTGGTTAGGTAAACTTTGTTAATTGTTGTTGTGACCAACCTTTAAAATCTAATATAATTTGTTAGTTCATAATACAAGAAATAAGTCAAGATTATATATTATTTATTATAAAAGCTAAATTATGATGTTAGTAGTAGAATTTTGAATATTTTAACTGATTTTTTACCAATCTTTTTTCTGTGTGTATGGAAATAGTGTCACTTATGAAAGTATCATAATATCCACACTTGAAACAACAATGGCTTCGCTTACCAAAGATTTCTTGCATAGTCGGCCGGGCGCAAAGATTTTCTACTTTGTAGTATAATGCATCCGGCTTCTCTTACCAAAGTTTTATTCATCTTTCTTATCAGAGAATACCATAAAATATATCTATAATATCCAAGGGATTTTATTACTCTACGTTGATGGACATTACGTTCTTGGACGTTATGACATGCCACCAAATAAAACACATTTTTTTTTTAATATTTTTTCCAACTCATTTTAGAGCTATTGAATAATGGTTTTCATCTCTTAAGCAGAGATATTCTTTGTCTATAAAATAAATGTAATTCTATCTCAATTTTATTTGTTGGCATTTTTTCATCCGAGCTGTTGCTACAAAATAATATTATTTTGACATTTAGCCAGTGTTGGTGGCCAGTGCTTGGTTTTAAATTTGATATGGTTTTGTTGTTTCTCTTAAGCGTTTATTTGAATAGACAACACCACAAATTAAAGATTTAAACAGTGAGTGAAATTTGCATTGATCTCGATATCTAAGAATCAGCTACCGGTGCGGTTGTGAATATTTGCGGTTAGAGTTTTTTTAATGTATAAAAAATCACTGGAAAATATTGATTGGCCCAACAGAAAACGTGTTTATTGATAAATCTTAATTTGTAATGTTAACCAAAGAGAGGTTATTTAAGATTTATATCAATATTTTTACTATTTTCCAATAAATCAACATTTTTGACACACATTTTTATTAGTTAATTAAAATTTCAAATATCGCCGTATAATAATGATGAATGATTTTTTATGTTGAATTTAATTTGCATGAAAAATACTTAAAATGATTTGTTTAAATCAAATGTTGAATATTTTAGCAATAATAATCAATTTAATACTCTTTATGGAAATATTTCGTATTTATAAAGGCATTAGTGTTTGGAAATTAACATAGCAGTGTTAAATTTAGTGTTTAACTATTAAAAAATTAAACATAAATTTAAAAATTAAATAAATAACAGTTTTGAAAAAAGCACAAGCTAAAAATTAAATAATTCCTTATTTACCGTCTATGGATAGAAGATGATTTACCGATTACAAAAGTTTTATTATTTTGAAAATTAGTCAGTTTTGATTTCTAAATATTATAATAAAATAGTTATTGGTTTGTAAATCATTTGAGGTACTTCTTACGTTTTACAACTCCACTAAACACAGATCTTACAAAAAGTTTGCAGTTTTCAAAATAATGTAGGTAATACTTTATGAGCACATGGTAATTCTCCAAAAAATGACATTTACCCTTTCTGGCGTATGAGTTAATTTAAAATAATTTAGCTTGACAAAAGATTTAGTTCAAGACAAAATAGTTTCGCCATAGTTTCTCTTAGTGTTTGGCCCTTAATAATGAAGTTAGAGATTAGCATTGCTTAGAAGACTTACGCAACTTTGTGGTGGACATTTTTTACCGGCTTCAAAAAAGGAGAAGGTTAACAATTTGTCTGTTTAAAAAAACTTTATAATATAAAAAATTAAAAGGTGCCTCTATACAAATATACTCTACTAATACAAAAATACTATATTTTGAACTCTTATGGTCCCCACAGGTGCCATTATGATCCGTTAAAGAAGAAAAATGTAAATTTAAAGAAAGAGTGTATTAGAATTTTTATTTCATATTCGACGACTTTTAGCTTTCTGTCTTTTTTGTAGTCATGTTTATTTCTTTGCAAAAATTATTTGCAAACAAATCTTCAAACTAATTCTCTCTAATTTTAGTTAGTTTTGTTTAAGACGCCTAAGGCTCTGTACAAACGATTGTCAGATCTTACAATATTGTCAGAAAAATATGCAAAAAACACCTAACAGTCGTGTAAACTTACAATTGTTGTCTGACAATAATTCTGATATTATTGCCAGACAACCATTGCCATTGTCAGAAAATTGTCAGGCTACAATATTGACAATAATATTGTTAGATATCTTACAATTCTGTAAACGCTTTTATATGCATTGTAAGAACATTTTCAGGCATTATCAGTATAAAATAAATTGTAATATATTAGAAATTTTAAACATCTGACAACGATATTATTGTCAAATAAAAATAAATGAAAAAAGTGAAAAAAAACTGAAAATAAAAAATAAAATTAAAATTAAAGTAGAAAAAAGAAAGCTAAAACACTGGACAACGGGATGATTTTGATGGTGGGAAAAAACTTGCCTGTTTTCAAGAACTTTGAAAATGGCATATAGATCCTTAGAAACAAAGCTCGAATAGTTGAAACTGGAATACAGAACAAGTATTGTAGCGACCAAAATTGTTCATGTAAATTTAAAAACCGTCATAAACAAACGCTTGAAAATTGGACAGAATATAGACAACTCTGACTGTTGTAACAATAAGTATAAATATTCAATATAGAGATTATTTAATTTTATTTAATAAAATTATAAATTATAACAACAATTTAATTTTATGTACATATATGATGGTTGTAGAAAGAAGATTAATATTTGCAAAGAACCTTTATTGCTTAGTCCTCTATAATAGCACACACGAAAAAATGATTTGTAAATATTCGGTTGATATATTCAAAATTTAACTACTACTATCACAATTTATTTCTTGTTATTAATAAAATATAATAATGATATACTTTTTATATTAAAAGCTAAAAAATAATATTTATTACTAAAGGTTAGCTGCAACAACTGTTTAGAAAGTTCACCTTACTGATTTATGGCTTTACTCAAATTAATTCTATTAATTGAGAGGGGCAACTAAACTAATTCAGCACATTACTACTGAAAACAGAATTTTGGTAGTCAGAATTATATAAATTGCTTTACTTCTTCAAAAAAGTTTTTGACATAATAAAAAAAAATAATTATAATAAAAAAATATATAATAAAAAATGTAAGTGATATATAGGTTTAAAAAATTTACAGATTTAAAGAAAGCAACGCAAAGTTCCGCAAGATCCTTGAAAGGTAAGATTTAAATTGTCCTAAAAAGACATTTGCAAATAAAAATAAAATGTTTTATTTACTTCATAGCGACAAGAATTTTGGTATTTGCAAGTAGAATGTAAAACGAAAGAAAGTAGGAAAGTAGGAAAGGAAAGAAAGAAATCGGGAGAATATAGAGTGGCGTTGGAGATTCGTATGGCTCAAATTTTACGATATATTATTTCTGTAACTTATTTTTTTTAAATAAAAGCACATATGAAAATTATTAAAATTGTTTTATTCACCACACAATATAATATTTAATACCGATTGTCGAATGAATTTTTGTAAAAGTTGTGAGTACCATATTTATTCAGTCATCATAACCGAATTCCGAATAATACTCACAACCGCCTAAATTCGATTGGAAACAAATTCGGTTGTCGTAACGAATCTCTTTTCTCTGTGCAAGAAAAAAATTTGGATTTAGAAATTTAAGAGTATTCCAATAATTGATGTAATTTGTTGTATGTGACTAAAACTTCGAACGTTTATAGACAGACAACTGAAATTTACAGGGAACTTGTATTGCAAGTCCGCTAAAAGAGTAAGTATACATTTAGAATATATAAATTAAAGGGTGTGCTCATACCTGATGTAATTTTACATGTATTAGCCCTATCTTTTGAACCTGTTTATACAAGCACTTGAAAATTAGACACTGTCCACTAAGTTGTATGGTATATTAAGATATATAATTAGTTAAAACTAAAAAAAGGGGTGTTCCAATAGTTGAGTATGTGGCCAAACTTTTGAACCTTTTAAGACGAATAGCTAAAATCTGTTTTGAAGTCGTTCTTTTTGTTGCTAGAATTATTCCTTTTGATCCTCGCCAAAAACGTAAGGTGTTAGAAACGTTGCAGTTTCTTCGTTTTGATTAATATCTATTTGTTTTCATAAAGATTTATATTATAAATTTGCACCATTTATAATTATTTACATTTAAAGAAATTAAAAAAAAAAAATTGTCCTTTGATTTTTTTATTTCTGACACTTGGCAATTCTTACTACCGTGCGAACTAACAATTTGTTGTCTGACAATGTTGTCAGATAAATTTATTGTCAGATAATTGTCTTACAATGGAATTGTCAGTTTTCTCACAAATGACTTGCAATCGTGTGAACTGACAATCTAAATTGTGTTTACAATTTTTATTTGCCTTGTCATTTTCAGTACGGGTGAGTTCCAAAACGTCATTTGCAATGCAACTTAACAAAGTCATGCATTCCTAAACGCAACCATTTAAACATTGACAATGTTACGCATCCCTAAATGTATAATAAAAGTTATTGATACGCAAATAAAAGCAAACTGTGTATCACTAATTTTGTTACTGCTTTCTTGATATTTTGTGCAAGATAAACTACAAACACATCAATCATGGCGGAAGAAAAGTAAGAAAATTTTCTTTTAAATTGAACTATTACTTAAACAGAATTTATTTATATCTTCGGGGACAAAAAGTGGACTTTTGAGTGGAAGCAGCTGTTGTTAACAACACGATTACAAAATGAAAGTGATTTTGCCTCTAAAAAAAAAAGAAAATAAATGTTTTATGCGATAAGGTGCTCCGGGAAATTAAAACCATTGAATCGGACTTTTTATGAATTTTTGTACAATTTTATAATTGCTTTGAGGTGTTTCGTCCAATAATCGCATCAAGATTTTTAAGATTATAGTTTTAATTGTTGACATCGCCATCTTGAAAAAAAAAACTGATTGCAAAAAAGTGTTTCTAAATGTAAAAAATTTGCGAAGTTATATTTTACAATGTAAACAACATAATTGGTTAATTTGAATTAAAACAGTAGCAAAACCGCATCACTGCAATGTGTTTTGACGTTTTGGAATTCACCCTACATTGTTAGGTCTGACAATATTGTAAGACCTTACAAATGTCTGTACAGAGCTTAACAGATTAAAATGTTATAGAAATTGTTATAAAATATGAAATGTGTTACTTCGGGGAAAGCATATCCATATGGATACATTACACCGCAGTAATACATTTCATTTTAAGTTTAAAATCATCAATCAATCAAAGATTTATATCGGTCGAATACTCATTTTATAAAATATAATGTTGTTTTCTTTGTGATAATTTGGACTTCTTATTTAGAAGTGGATAAAGGGCTTTGCTCTGAAAAATATGCTGGTTATCAAAAATATCTCCGAAATATTTAACGTTATCTCGAAGAAGTATTATAGACACTTGTATTGTTAGTGTGGTTTGAGGAATTCTCTTTGGCGATCTATTAAAAGGAAAAATAGTCGCTTTTGTTTCTCCTTTGTTAATTTTTAATTTCCATTTGCTTAAATTTTAATTGGAGACTTTTCGAGAGGTGATTTTTGTAGTGTAATCTGAGTGCATTCGTTTCTTTTAGCTCTGAAGTCTGCGGTATATATTAAACAGAGCAAAGAGATATATTTCCATATAAATTTTTCAGACGAGTTGATCGCATGTAATATAGAAACGGCACATAGGCCTTGCGGAACTCCTGCTAGAATCTCTCTTTGTGTTGAAGAAACATTGTCTATAAAGACTTTAAACTTTTAATCTGTCCGAAAGCTTTTAATAAGTTTTTGTAAATATATAAGGTATTTAAATTAAGTAAGGTTAAATATAATACCACTATGCTAAATTGAATCGAAGGCTCTTTCAATATCGAGAAAAACTATGCCAAAGTTTTTGCGCCAATTATTATTGTTAATAATCATGTTTGTAATTTGTTTTACTTGATGTATTGTTGAGTGGTGTTTTCTGAAACCAAACAGATCGTGGCTTAAAACGCCATGTTCTTCTCTACATTTGTTCAATCTATATAGAATTATTAAGTTAAAAAAACACGTGAAACCTTTATTAAATAAATTAATTTTTAAAAAATAATTGTGCTAATATCTAAAATTAATTTATTTAATAAAAGTTTCCCGTGTTTTTTAATTTTAAAATTTAATTGTAACTTGCCTTTGTATAGAAATAAATGATCGTGGTGTTTTATGATATTTTATAGTTCATCCTCTTTCAACTGTATAAAATAAAAGTATAAAAGAGCCGAAAAAAAGTCAGCCGCATACAGTGGAGGAAGAAAAATAGAATTATTGGTTGGTTATTTTTATTTTTGCCTAAACTTTGAATTTTGTATTTACTTTATTATTTAGACAGAAATCGTTAGTTTATTTAAAGTGCTTATGATAAGTTCCCTGACGAGCGGTAGCGAAATGGCCACTGAGACGTGCTTTTACTTTCAATAATCAATACCGGTTATTTATAACGCAAATCGGGATATCTAGAAATAAGCACAATAATTTTTTAAAAATTTATTTATATATAGAATTAAGTTTTCAAAATTATTAAGAACTTTGCTTTGTAGAAAATGGTGTGTTTTATTTACAGCGTGCGTTACTTTCGAGTTTTTATATTTTTTTATCGATTTATTTTTATTTCAATTGTAGTAAAAGAAATCAATATTTTGTTCTTAACAACTCTGAAACCAGTAACTGTAAAATATATTATCAAAAAATCTTGAGTGATCGAAAACTTAAAATAAAATAAAATTGATATTATTAAAATCACCTTTATCAAAATTGGTGTTAATTTTTTGTTTGGGCGTCAACTAACTAAGCCAAGTTTACTTGGTAATACATTTCCCATACATGCATTTTGCTGAAAACAATATTAAAATATAGTCAAATTATTAAAATTTGTTTTGTACTTAAAATATATTTTTCCAGACTATTGATTAATATTAATATTTGAATATATTTTCAATAGATTATTGAAAAACAATTCAATTAATATCTTCATATTATTGGCAGTTATCACGTTTTTTTTCGTTGCGTTTTGTTAAATTTCCCAAAAAAAATAGGTTTTAGCAGACCTGAGCACTTTACAATTCATATGAGATCTTATAACAAAACAAAAAAAAAAAAAAAACAAAAAAAAAAGCTTTATATGTTTAAACCATGAAGACAAATTCATTTGATTTAAGCGTGTGTAGGCCATTTAAATTCTTTTTGTTTTATTGTTATAATTAAGATAAACTGTTAACTCGCAACAAAACAAGAACATGCACACACGCTCTTCCTTATGATATTAAATGTTGTTTTCAAAACATTAAAAAAATAATATAATGAAATGTTTAACATTAGAATGATGTTGAAGTGTTGGAAATGTTTTTTTTTTTCGTTTTTACGTATTTTGTTTTCATTTGTTAAGTTTATCTACTTAAGATTGCAGCTATTAAGGTAACAAGTGCTTAAAACCAAAATAAACATCCAGTAACTAAAACAATGTGCAAAAATATACAACTTGAAGAAACGGCAGCAACACATATAAGAAAGACGAGGAAGATTGAAAAAGTGAAAAGTCAAAAAAACAAAATACAAAAGAAAAATAACACATGATGAGTTTGAACAAATAATGCAATTTGTGTAAATTTGGCTTAAGTGCCACGAAAAATATAATAATTGGTAAAATACGACTTGTGGATACTCTTAGCAAAAAATCATAATGCTTGTCAAACTTAACGCTCTAAAACTATAATTAAAAAGAGCGGGATTTGAAATATAACCTACAAATCTTTAATTTATGGTTGCTTTGTTGCAAATTACAATCAAAGAGTTAGATCTTTTTAATAATGAACCTAAGCCTAACTAAAAGGCAAAAATACATTTGTAATTGAAATTGAAAATAAATAAGAACATAAAAATACAGGGTTTTTCAAAAAGAGTGCTACAAATGTTTTTTTTTAAATAAAACAAAAATGCTTTTGGATTTTAATGAAATTCTTTATTCCTGTGAAAGTACGTTCGATGCCATTATGTATGGAACTCGATTTCTTTTGCATGGCCACGACGGGCACGCTTGCAGAAGTCCAGAGGCTCAACCCAATTTACGGCGGTTGCAACCACATGTGCTCCAAGTCCATATTATCCTCTTGTGGGCCAAAAGTATCCTGTTGTCATTGAACGGTAGCGATTCCTATTCACAGTAACTTTCCGGTCTTGATCATAATGGAAGAATTGACGCCGCGGGCCCATAAACCACACCAAACCGTAATTTTTTTTTTTTTTTTGGAATGTAATGATGACTCATTGAGTACGTGTGGAGTGCTGCCTGACCAATAACGCATATTTTGTTTATTGACAAAGCCATTCAGCCAAAAATGAGCCTCACCGCTGGATATGATATTTCTAATATAATCCGAATTATTTTCAAGTTGTTGTTCAGCCCAATTCACGAAAATACGACGCTTCTGATGGTCAAGCGTTTTCAGTTCTTGCGTCAATTTGATCTTGGATGTCCAACGCTTGAGAACATCGATAGCATTATTCTCGACACTACGTGCACTTCTTTGTCTTCTGTGGATTCAAATTTTTCCACCAGACGCTCAATTGTTGATCTGCTAGAACGATTATGACGACCAAAAGGTCGGCCACTGACTCCAAATTTTGGTACTAAATTTTTATATTTCAACTCATTGTTGGCTCGTATATCTTTCCCACCGAGTATTAGTGATCTTTCCATCATGAAATGGCAAACCTTACTGAAGAGAAATGTTAAAAGTGCGGCAAGAATATGGCACATTTGCTGTCCCTTTCGCTCTACTTTTCTGGCGTCCCTGTTGAAAAACCCAATATGTTCTAATTATTTTTTGTAATTTGTATTCGTTTCTTGTTAATTTATGTCAGTTTAATAAATAATGAATACGATTTACGTATTCAAAGACAAAAAAGCGGCATAAAAAATAAGATATCGTATATTCCATCCTCTTCATATTATAGATAACTACTGCATAAGCCATTTGCTCATGCACCTATTATCCTGCAGAATTTATAATCGTTAATCTGACCTACAACTAGGTCAAGCAACAGTAAATTAATATGACAGAACATATCATAATTAATTGAAAATTAAATAATATAAAATTAAAATTAGATAAAAAGTTTCCTCTCTCATTCATACGTTTGTAATTAGATGTTAAGTACTTTAAATACTGTATTTCAAACATCTTTCAATTGAATATTTTTTATATTATGCCTACAGTAGGGGTGTATACAATAAACTTTACAAAAATATTTTGGCTGTTATTTGCTGTTATGTTGCTTTTAACTCTGCCTTTAAACTGGCTTAACATAGGCCAAAATGTTTAAATAAACGTGGGAGTTTTTTTTTGTTTTTTTTTTTTTACAATGAAAGATTCTGATGCGGTACGTGTGCATATTGTTTATTTTTATTTAAACAAATAATGAAAATTATTTAACAATTTAAATTAAACATTAAATTAAGTGCTTAAATAATGAGGAGCATTATACAACAAACAGAGCAAGCAGAGTGGGCAAAATAAATAAGAAAAATGTACACAAGTTAAAAATTTAAGTTGGTTTTGAAAGATTTCCTTTAGTTTTTGTTTTTATTAAAAAAGATTAATTATAAGCACTTATATTTAAAATTTTGTGTTCACCTTAATTATTTGTTAACATTTATTTATTAATGGTATTTCTTTGGCACTTTTATTTTTGAGGAATTTCAATGTATTTTTTATGTGTTATGTTATTTTGTAGTAAATACACACATATGTTGCAATGTTTTTTTTTAGCAATGCTTTTATCTTATATCTTAAAAAATATACAAGTTTTCAATTCCGATAAAATTTCTTGAATAGGATTTGATTTAATTTTTTCCCAATCCGGATTTGAACCATAGATCTTCAAATCCAGTTTGAGTCCATTTTTAATATTCTTAGGCTTCTGAGGTACTACCATTATAGACTAGTAATTGTTGTCCTTTTTTTACATTTAACAATTTATATTTAACATAAAGTCCAACTGGCATCTATTTTGGCCTTTCTATTCTGATGCTAACCGCCAACCAGTTGTAGACGTATCACTTAAAACATCTGGCATCACATTCTCTTTGAGGTATAAACCACAAATGTAATAATCTTACGGTCATTTTCTTTTACAATTATGACATTTTTTATTCCAATATTTTCAGAATTTTTAAGGTTTTAACGTCCAAGCAATGCCAGAGTTCAGCTCCATATTATAAAGTTTAGTAAAACTCTTGATATGTGATGTCAGTCGACTAAGTACAGGTATCTAGAACGAACACCATGCAAAAACTGTTATTATATATTCAAATTCGCTCAGAATTCATATAATTCTTCTTCTTGCTTAAAGACTGTGGTATGTGTAAGTGCAGAGTCATAAAAATTGTGTGTTTCCTTTTTATACACTTCACCTTTAAAAGTGAAGAAAACGGTATATCTAAGATTGTCATTCCGTTTATAATGTCTACAATAGACATTTCTGACTCCTTAATATGTATATACTCTGGAGGCTTATTCTGATTTACGATACGAAAATACATAAATGCGAACCATCGCTAAATTGTATTGCGATTTTCGCAAAGTTCTTTTTAAATCGCATTTCAAATGCGAAAAGGTCGGTATTCAGCATTGCGAAAAATAAAATGTCAAACAAATGAGAAATTTGCAATAATTATTCGACATCAACATAGCATTCGCTAAGTACAGACATGTAGGTCAAGGCGAATTAATATAGGTGACCGCACGGCTACAACAATCCAACAACACAAAAAACCACAGGCAATTTGTTGCTACAAAATTATGTATGTTGTCAAAAAAAATATTGTACACATCAGGAACTGCAAATACGGTTCCATGTTGTGCTATTTTTCTCTAGGAATTTCAATAGTTTGTTTTCTATTAGCAATCAAAAAAAAAAAATAAATTTAAAAAATTTAACAAATTATTTATTTTTGACAAATTTTTTTGACAACTGCAATATATACAGCTGATGGGCTTTTTCGCCCGTAAGTTCACCTGTATATTTCGCCATGATGTAGGTGAAAGATAATATTTTATTTATTTATTCATCATATATTTATTATTTTACTCAAAGAAGCCAGCAATAAGACCACCAAACCGCGTCAATTTGAAATAATGATAGAATTTATGGATACACACAGCCATTTTGCAAGAGACCATTTGAAAACACCACAAGCACATCAGTCGTTAACCGAAGATGGAAAAAAGTATGAAATATATAAACCAGTTCAAAAATATTTGGCTTCAACTTTAATTTAAATAGGTTTGGGTCGATTTTAAATTACACCAAACAGAAGCTTTGACGAAGTTACACCGACAATGGCGGCACTGGCGCCAGCTGAAAAAAATATTCTGCATAAGTAAATGTTTATTTTTATCAAGCATCAAAAAAAAATTATCTTTTTTAATTCAAGCTTCAAATATCGGATTTGCTTCTAAGCAATCTTCTCTGTATCCTTTCATCTTGCTCATGCCCTTCTTCGTCGTCGAGCTACAGTGCCACAGAATCCTTTTTTATTATTTTTTTCTTACAGAATTTCCTAAATAAATTATATAAACAATTTTGACAGCCAAACACAAACAATTTATTTAGAGTGCACGAGTGATAATATATGAGAATATATATTTACGTGAGTACTCGTAACTAAAACAAAAATTAACGTGAGTGTGCCCGACTAAAAATTTTCTACACATTTAGACAGGAAAAGAGAAATTAAAAATTTAATTACTTTACTTTATTCGTGCTTGATTCCTTCAAATATAAATATTTCATGATATTCTCATGAAATATTTATTATTTTAAACTAAACTACAAAATGAAATGTATTACTGCGGGGAAAGCATATCCATATGGCCATTTCACTACTGCTCAAATAACTCATCAGTGGATTTTACCCAAATTTTGTATAGAAAACTAGAAAGTCTTATATCAGAAGCCAATTTGATTAAATGAGAACTCCATTGAATTAATAAGACAAAAGACAATAAAAACTCTAAAATGTTTTATACAAAAAACACAGCAAACATTCAGTAACTATTTTTATTTTTTTGGGTAAAATCCACTGAGCAGTAGTGAAATCTCCATATGGATATGCTTTCCCCGCAGTAATACATTTCAATTTTAGTTTAGTTTAAAATAATAAATATTTCATGAGAATATCATGAAATATTTATATTTGAAGGAATCAAGCACGAATAAAGTAAAGTAATTAAATTTTAAAAGATTCCGAATAATAAATTTTTCATATTGAGAAATTAAAAATTTTATAAATTTATTAAAAATAGTTAAAAATCTACTTAAAAAACTTAAAGTGCTTTTTGACCAAAATTTCACTTTTTTTAACTTTTTATAAAATTTTAAATTAAAAAATTTTTATCACTAAAGTAGTGAACTCAATGAAAAAAGTTTTTCTACAATTTATTTCTTATAATACTTGCTTTCTTAACTTGTTTTAAAATAGTTCTATCTTGTTAAATAATAAAAAAAAACAACAGGTGAAAAACTAAAAAATGCCAAAGACCTGATTTTGTATTATAAATTTAAAACACGAATTTTTCTAAAAGTATTCGAGATACCATGCAAATTCTAAGCATGTTTTTCTTTTATCTATCTATGTAGATTACTAAAAATAAAAAATCGGTTCACTACTGATAAAGTTATAAGCTCTGAAACATTTTTCAAATTTGAGGTTGCCTACTTTGACGCGTTGTGGTACTACTCTCTGCTGAAACAGTGTATATCCAAATGCAAAGGCGAAAAGGTTATGACCTCCTCTATAAATTGTAGTTGGCTTCATGAAAATCAGGAACCAGACATTGGTTCCATTTTTTTTTTTAATTTACGCGACGTAAGACAAAAAAGTAAAATAATAACGAAAGATTAAAAAACTGAGAACTTATTGAAATTCTGTTCTACATTTGACAATAATTGTTTATAACCTTAACTATTTCATATAATTTCCCTTATTCACGGCAATCGCTTATTAATTTCTACGCTAAATGGCATGAAAATAATTGTTTTTGATGCAAAAACAAATCAATTGCTTTTTCATTGTATAACGTTCCTAAAAGTTATTCTCTACACTTTTTTTGTGCAATTAAATTTCATTATTTGTATTCGCATTTCGTGCAATTTGTTACTTTTGAATTATGCATATTTATGCAATTTTTTTTATTGTTTGCTTCCTATACCAGACTGAATTCATAAAAACATCAGCTAAACAATGTTAGCGAGGTATGAAGTATATTTTTCTTTTGTTTAAGCTTAATTTACCAACACAATTGTAATAAAACTTATTTTTCTAATTGATTAATTTTAATTAATGTTGAGAAATTACTATGTACCAGATTATTTTAGTATTTGTTACTGTTTTTAGTAGGTACAAGAAAAAATTTTAATTAATTTTGTCATAACGTTTGCAACATCAACATCGGTACATATCCTACAGTATATACAAACCTATATACTTTTTCAATATAGGACGTGAGATGACCCATATTTATTTAAAAATAATTCTTTCGAAGTAGGAAGGACGAAGTTAATATGGAATATTTTTTTCACGTTCACAGAAATGGCTTTTTCGAAAAAATACCGATTTTTGATATAATAATTTAGGGTGTATTTGGGTGAATAATTTAAACTGTAACTGATAAGCCGCACTTCGAGTGCATGTCTCTCTTTGTCACTCTACGCATCTTTCATGCTAATTGCTTACATCAGCACCAGGACATGAAACTGGAAGATAAGGGCTACTATTGTCAGGTCAGCTGCGATCCCATAAGTATTACAATCCCTTCTCCAGGTAGTAATACAGTGACTGTGGCTTTTATCCAAATCTCAGAATTGGCTCTTGTATCCTATGTGCTGCTGCAGCAGAAAAAAAACATAAAAACAATTAGCTTCAGTTTAAAATGTAACTTTCATCAGGAGAAATTTGATTGTAATTTTACAAAAAATTTAAATTTTATTTAATTCTTTTTTTAAATATTTGTGAAATATAAAAGTTTCTCCTCTCCAAAAATCGAAAATATAAGCTTAAAGAATTTTAAAAATGAACACCACTAGACGACGGCAATGATACACAACAGATAGGCGAATACAACTCCTAAAGACTATAGGGGCACTAATAAAACTTTCGAGGCCAAATCTGTGTTTGTTCTCTATTGGTTAATAATTATTTTGACTTCTGTATTTATTTCAGTCCGCTAGTAGCCGGACTACAGGTAGCGAAGGTACTTCAGAGATGGAAAGATGCACGGCAATTGGAGACGGTTTAACAGGACCCATGGTCAATGAACTTTCTTGAAATTTGATTGACAATAGGCCCATTAGGGCCGCTACGAACAACGCTGGGGAGCTGCGGACTGAGGAACCAGCCACATGGGTCACCTAGTCCGACCACGGAATTTCAATAAGTGTTCTTCAAGGTTTTGAAACTTTCTGTAAAAAACCAACGGTGGCCTGAGGGTTCGCGCTTTCTAACTGAAAGTAAACTAAACTAAAATATAAAAAACAACAATTAATCCGAAATTGGAACCTTAAACGAAAATTTAAAATTTACTAAAAAATTTAAAGCTCACCAGAAACACAATTTTAGAAAGTAACTCGACAAAATTCGATAAGGATTAAAAGCTCCCATTTTATTTCTTTTTTTTCTTGTTTAAAATACAACCGAACCAAATATTCGCTATGGCCGAAGTAGCAGTGGCTAATAAAAAATATTTAACTTGATTTTAATTTTTTTGAAATGCATAACTCTAAAATACAATTAAATTTTATACTTTAGACAAAAAAAGTCTGATTTATCACAGCCATAACTGAAATTTTTTACGTTGAAAATTTTATTACAGTCTGTAACATTTTTGCTCTCTTATCTACACACACAATAAAACTGTAGCGGGGTCATTTCTGTACATTAAATAATTTTTGAAAATTTTAACGTTGGTGTAGTTAATAATCGATATAGAATGCAAAACACCTATTTTTGGAATTTATATATCTCTGTCCGCATGTCTGTCTGCCTGTGTACGCATTAAGTAAAAACTATTGGATTGATTTGAACAACATTTTGTGAGGAGGTCCCTTAAGGCCCAACTATAATATGCATATACTAGCTTATGCCAACTTCTACAACTGTGCAAATACATTAAATTATATGTGGTAAACTATAATGTACATAAGGTAACTTTTCGTCAAGTTTCGTTAAATTTCATTTCTTTATGCAAGTGTTATACATTTATAAAGAAAAATTTTAATTAAGACTTAAAATGTTAAATTTTTAATTCAATAGAAAATGTAGAAAAAACAACCTTCTTCTTTATGGCCTATTTTTTACAATTATAATATATTTAAATTAAATTTGTATTTATACACACATATGTATACCTTAAAAGCCATTAACATCGTTGCATTTTTTAGTAGGGTTGGCCACAAACACAAAATAATTTGCAATAATTTTTTTTACATTTTCTTAGAGCATTTACCAAAATATGTACATGTGTATGTGAACGTTATTAAATATATAAAATATTTTCTTTAAAGGCTTTTCGTTTTAAAATTTTGTTGATTTATATAGAAATTATTTTTGGCAAAAGTACGACTTAAACATAAATGTGCAACTATGGCAAATAAGTTACTAAATTTAAATTAGTACATTGTAGCCACATAAATTTCTTTGATAAGTTACCTAAGCATTTGACAGGCTTTTCGTTGAATTTTTGACATAAACTAAAGCAAGCTTATGCACATTATAGTTGGGCCTTTAGAACCATGATTCCAATATAGAATACTTTTTTTTCGTAGATACATATCTGCAAATGGAAAATTTTTAACACTGTCTACAGAACTCTGGAATAAATATTTAAAAACACATTTTTCTAAAGTTGAATTTTATGAAAATAAGAAATATTCTCAAAAAATAGGAACTTCATTTAAAATGACATTATATTGATGATAGAGTTATTGTGAACACACACATTTAAGCCAGATTTTATTTTCTCTCTTGTAAATATAGACTTTCTTATGTATTAAAATAGCACACACTAAGTCGTCTTTTATTAACTTCAAGTTCCAAACAATTTTCTACTATTTTCCTTTACATTTATTTTTTTTTAACAATTTTTGAATTTTTTATTATTTTAAAAATTATGGCCCATATTCATAGTTATAAACTAAAGTCGACTCTTGTTAAAGTATACTCTAAAATAAAAGGCTCTTATTATCTCTTTTGCTTTCATGGTCAAGAATAAAGTGTACTTTAAGTTTAGCCGCCTTCCACTGGGTGTCAACTGTAATTGGATAAATGTTTTTATACAATTACTAAACAAACATTTGAGAAAAGTAACCTTGTTTTTATTTTGTTCACTTTGGTATAAAAATCAGATAAAGAGTATTGTGTTCTTAAACCAAATAAAGTAATTTTAAAAAATGAGTTAAAAACAGCTTTAGGTAGTTTTAAATTTAGAGTTGACTTTCTCGCCAAAATTATATTTTAAATTGTATATGAATGAATTAGAGTGGACTCTAAAATAAAATCGACTTTAGTTCCCTTAAAGTATACTTTATTTTAACTATGAATATGGGACTATTTTTTTAATTTGCTTTAAATATGTTTGATTTTAAAACTTAATGTAAGTATAAGTAGCTAATACTTAAGTGTTTACATTAAATATTTTATAATAATTCTATTTGTAACAATAAAACAAAATATTTTTTTTTAAATAATTAAAAATATATATTTAGTTTTAATATTTAGCATAAATGTCTTATTATACCGTTCAACACAAAAAGAAAAAAAAGGTTATATCTAAGTTTATCATTCCGTTTGTAATTTCTAAAATATCCATTTCCGACCCCATAAAGTATAAATATTCTGATTTCTTATGCATAGCGAAGTTGATTCAGCGATCGTCTGTCCGTCCGTGTAGTGTTGAAATCAACTTTGCCAACTTACTGGCTGAGCTAGAGAAAATTTTAAAAATAATAAGAATCAATCAGACATAGTATCAAAAATTATGCCATTGCAAATCGGCAAGATCGGTGCATGTCCTTCTAGGCAGCGGCCAAAACACCACGACTGCCTCTAATTTTTCCATATCAAAGCAAAGGAGCAAATCTAGTTGAGAGAACTAACTCCAATCAAAATAAATATTATATGGAGCGATAAAGAATTAAAATAAGAAAAAACATCAAGTAAAAAAATTGGCACTCGCCCATATTTTTCGAGTTATGGATCTCTGAACTTTTCGTAGTAAATTGCAATTGTGCACTATATTTTTAAAGATATCAGTATGGTTATCATCTAAAGGCATTTAAAGAGATCTTTCAGGAAACACTAATTTTTTTTTTTAAATGCATAACTCATTAAGAGAAGATGACATTTTTATGTAAAATTATATGCAGTATTCCAATATTCGTTTTTTGATTGGAGTTACTTCACTAAACTAGGTTTACATATATGGTGAAGCGTTTATAAGATTCGGCATAGCCAAATATAGCACTCTTATTTGTTTCTATTTGGTGCTGAATTTCATAAATGCTAAATTTTCTTTGTATTCAATTTGATTTAAAAACATTTGCAAAACTAATTATGCAGTGAATTGAATATGAACTATTCGTGGTCGTAGAAAAAAAAAAAAACAATTAAAACTAAGAGTTTATTAGGAAAACTTTACAGTACCAGGTGAATTCCAATTGAAATTTTTTTTTTATCGTAAAATTAGTATTTATTAGTAAATTTTTTAAAACTAAAAAAAAAACACAATAAAACTAACAGTGGAGTTCTCGATTCCTTTTAGCTGGATCAGTTATTATTCAGACTGAAAGTTAATTAGGTTTATAATTATTTCAATTATTTATTTAATCGAAGCACATCTGCTTTATTTTATTTTTTATCTAATTATAATTTGAAAAAACCTTTAATAAGTGTAATGAATGAATGCTAATTAAGAAGTTTATACCAATACAACAACAATAAGGACTGACTGTTCTAACAGATTGGTTGGCTTAAATTTTCTGGGGCTCTTCAGGTGACTTGGGCAAAATTGAAGAGTATAAAAATGCAGAAAACGAATTATTCAGCTTTTTCATTTTCTGTGCAATCCTGGTTTCATCCAAAACGTAAACAGTATGCATTGTGTTCTACTAGATTCTAGATTAATTAGCGGTTGCTGACCACGAAAAAAAAAAAATATTTTTGTCATTGCGGATATTGCCTAGATGTTAGTACATTTTTATTTTTAAGTATATATACTTCTCTTTAAAGCAGCAGTCAAGTTGAAAGGCATACTAAATTAAAATTTAAATCTTGCCATAAAGGCTACAAAGTTGCGTGGCGTAGAAAGTGAAGACCAGAAAAAGGAATTATTGTAATAAACACCAAGCAGAGGATTTCAAAAAAGATAATCGAGTGTGTAAATAATCATTTCTGGCGAAAGGACTTCTCAACTAGATTACCAAACTAATGATTTTATCAGGACACGAGACTTTTATAATAAATTACTTGGAATTGCTTACACTGAGTATTGCAGGAAGTAGAGATGAGCATTAGTACCTATTTTAGGTATTCTATTTTAACTTTAAGGACTGTATAAAATACTGCTTCCTTCTTTTTAACCGACTTCAAAAAAAGAAGGAGGTTATACATTTCGGCTGAATGTTGCTTTTTTTTATATTTGTGCCTCCAGAACTCAGTCATTTCTGATCCGATTTTTAAAATTTTTGGTAATATGATAGATTATGCTTACAGATTGGACCCGTTTTAAAAACAGTTCATTATCTTAAAAATTAAAGGGTATCCCCAAACAACATATATATTTTTTACGTATATTATGAACTGTAAAGGGCTATTCTGTAAAATTAAAAAACACTGCGTATTACTATGGCTCCCAAAAACAAAAAATTCTACAAAAATAAATCTAAAAATTAAAGGGTGTCCCATAATTGATGAAGATTTTCTTATATGAGCTTATCTTTTGAACCATTTTAGACAAACGCTTGCAAATTGGACAGAATGTCGATTGCTATGGCCGCTATAGTAACAAGTATTAATATAAAGAATTATAAATTAAAGGGTGCGCCAATAGTTCATTAATTTTGATGTATATGGCCATACTTTTGAACAGTTGTAGACAGACGATTGAAAGAAGAGCCTGTATTACTAACTTCTCTATAACAACAAGTATAAAATTTGGATTTGGAAATAAAAGGGTGTCCCAATAGTTGATATAATATGGTGTATGTGGTCGCACTTTTAAACCGTTATAGGCAGACTGGTAAAAATTACAAGGGACATGTTTTGCTTAGTCCGCTATAACAAGAAGCTTATAATTTAAAATTAGAAATTAAAGGGTGTTCCCTAAATTTATGTAATTTGTGCTATATGGCCGTATTTTTTGAATCATTGTATGCAAACACCTTAATTTTGGACAGAATGTCCACTACTTTATTTGGTATAATAAGAAGTATAAAAATGTTGAATTATAATTTAAATAGTTAATATAATCTGATTTATATGGGCAAACTGTTGAACCGTTACAGACAGACGGTTGAAATTTACACAGAACCTGATTCCTAAACCTACTACAACAGCAAGTATATAATTTGAATTTGGAAATTAAAGAGTGACCCTATAGTTGCTGCAATTTGATGTATATTGCTAAACAATTGAACAGTTGAAAAAGTATAAAGTTTGGAAATATAAGTATGTCCTAATAGTTAAAATATCCTAATTTATGGGGCCATACACTTGAGCTGTTATATGCAGACAGATGAAATCCGTTTTGAAGTCGGTTTTTTTTCGCAAGAATTATACTAAAGTAAGTCATTATATGACAAGTACTTTTTGAGGTCTTGCCTAATTTTTTGCTGGGCAGAAATGTAGTAATAATATGATTTTAAGCGTGCAGTTTAAAAGCAAACCATCTGATAGTTTTCAAATGTTTCTTTTTTTAATTGTACTTTAACTTTAATAATGTTGAACAAACCCTGATCACGAAATAAATCTTTTACACAATTTATAAACAAAAAATACAATAGATTAATGTACTCAATATAATAAAATTTCTTGTTTTTATTTTTGTATGCCCACTTTCTTTAAAACTGTAACATTTGTCAAACAAATGTGTGCTTTCAATAGATTCCTTGTTGTTGCACAATTAAATTTCTCCTTCTCAAAAATGTAACAATATTAAGACATATTTCTATGCCTCAATTCAAGTGCAAGTATTTCTCCTTCTTCTCTTTTTGTGTTGGAATTTAGTGAAAACAGAAAAATTAAATTTCATTTCATGTGGGTGTTTATGTTTATGTGAAGCTTGTGTGGTTGTTTAGAGTAGATTTTCAGCTGGAAGCTCTTCTCTAACTGTTGGCATGATGGCATTCAAGATAATATATGACTATACGACGTGCTCATAAAATTTTCAATCTACATCTGCTAATTTGCATGCGTTGTTATCTTGTTACCATTTTATATATTATTTATGACCGCCATTTTATTTTGCTCGTAAAAAACAGTACAAAACTAAATGAAAATCGTAGAAATAAAATTGGTTTAATGACCATTATTCGTTGTGCATTTGAAATTAATTCACATTTTTTATTTTTTTGGAGTAAATAAACAATTAGGATAACTGAATCAGATGGTGGACGTAGGCATCCAGAGATTACTGCATTATAGTCTGTTTATATCTAAGTTTTCTTTGGTTTCCTTAGAAATTAAAACAAAAGTTGTAATCAATTTTTTTCCTAATAAATAAATAAAAAAAAAATAAAATAATGTGAATAAAATTTATTCACTTATTATAATACCAAAATTAAAACTAGGTTACATGGTAGTTAATAATATATTATCAAATAAACATACCTTAATTTATAAAATACAAAAAATAAATTTAAGCTTAACTAAGCCATAAAATTTAGGAGATACCACGCCTATTAGTTTTGAATTTTTCCATCTACAGTTTAAATGAAAGTATTGAAAATTAAGTTGCCTACGCGAAATTTAATGATTCTACCTATTTCCTGTTCAAAGGCAGACACTACTTAGTATTCAACTTCCATGGGGGTTGCCAACAAGATTCTTCAAACCCAACCATTTATATTTAAAATAAAGTTTTTGGGAGTTAAATAAATTGCACATCTATATTTCGAAGTAAATATTAGGTTTTTGTTCCTAGAAGACATATAGAAAGGTACTGTCAAGTAGAAAATTGGTCCAGTCATTAAGCCGCAAATTGACTTTAAATACAGATATTATTGCAGGGATGACTGTTAAACGACTTGAGATTTAAGACTCTTGAATGTTCTGTAGAAAATTTGGAAACGACTGATGAGCAAAAAGGCTATATGTACATATGTGCCTTTCCGGCAGTACTACATTTTATTTTTTAATATTAAATATTTGATGAGAATATGATATTTTTATTATCTGTATTAATATTTGAAGGAATCAAGCACAATTAATGTAAATTAAAGTTACGTGCCCTAACTAGAACTTAGTTAAAAAAAAAAGTTTAAGGCGTTATCAACTACGCCGTGAAATAATTGAAGACAAATTATCTATTATAAATTTTATTTGGACAAATTAAATTCTTTATGATTATGACTACTCTCCTTCGATAGATAGAAAAAGAAATTTTCACATTTTTTCCATTTTTAAACCGATAAGCATATGATTATCTGTTTTAAATAGAAATATTTTTCTTTTAATTTTGGGATATTAATACGCTGAATGTAAGTTTAAAAATTTGTTATATATTAATTAATTTTCAAAAAATCTTTTTTTTTTTTTTGCTATTTTTCCGATTAAATATTTAAATCACCAATATTGAGGGTCAAAGCACGTCTTAATAGCCATTTCGCTACTGCTTATATAGCTCTTCAGGAAACTTCTCATAAACACTTTAAATAAACTAAATATTTCTGTCCAAACAATAAAGTAAAGAAAAAAATCAAAGTTTAAGCAAAAACAACAATAACCAATAGTAATTATATTTTTCTTTCTCCGCTGCATACGGCCGAATTTTTTTCGGCTCTTTTATACAGTTGAAAGAGGATGAAAAAATGGCCATCGAGACGTGCTTTGACTCTCAATAATCAATATCGGTGATTTAAATAATTAATCGGGAAAATAGCACAAAAAATTTTTTATTAAAATTAATTAATTTAATTTAAAAAAAAAAATCCCGTTGTTTAATATAATTTAAAAATTTGTTATTAGTTAAAAATATTTCACGTTAAAGTATTCTTTAGGGGAATACGTATTAACAAGAAAAAGATATGTTGCTTGAATCTATGGAAAAAATCCGCAATTGGCAAAAGGATTTGTATAAGGTGATAGGATAGAAGCAGAAAAACTAAGGCAGAGCCTAAGTATTGGACCACCTAAAAAAGATTGTTGCAATTAGAGAAAAGAAGATGTTGTTTAACAGCCTTATGTATAATGAAATGCTCCCTGCTATGTTCTTTAAACTAAAACCAAATATTTTTCAACAATGACTTAGTTAATTTGTGTCGAATTTGTATTATTGCTTGAAAGTTTAGTAGTCTGAGCTTATCAAATATAGTAGCAAGTGTACTCTATATTCATCTAAAAGAATTCATATTTTTAGATATGGAGTGAAAGAAAATCAACTGTCAATTAGCCTTTTATACTAGAGTATAAATGGTCTTGTTCGCCCGGTTTTATTAGTTCGACGTGGGTCCCGGCAATGCAGCCAATTTGTCTGAGAAATGTGTTTTTGATTTTTGAACTTCCTCCCTCTCCATCTGTAGCTTTATCCATATTTTGCAAAGCTTTCTTTCCAAAGGATCTAGTGTTTTTGAAAAGCACTTGCAGAAAGTAGTACGATTCATGGATATAATTGTCCTGCAGCAAAGAATATTAGAGATGCTGCTAGCTTAATTGTCAAAGGAATTTTTGAATTCTGCAAATCTTCTCCAATCTTATTTAAAATCCATTTAAATGCGTTCATATTGACACGAAAGTATTCTGAAAAACTAAAATGAAAGTTAGCTTCAGTAAAATATAAATTTCACGGTAATGCACTACCAATTGTCCGGTAAATCCAATGGATTTGAGGAAAAACGCAAACGTCTTCTTTTTATTTTTTCTTGTCTTAATCTTTCATTTATTAATATAAAGCTTGTAGCTAAAACAAATGCAATTTTCAGCAATTTTTTAAATAATATATGCAAATATAAATGCAAAATAATAATACATTTTGTTTTTAATTATAAAACGAGTTAAATTTTTTCGTAGAAACAGATGGGATTGAAAAAATAATGAGAAGTGAAATCAATCGATATCTTTGAGTAAATTTTGTTTAATTGCCGATACCAGCGGCAGTGTTGTTTTTTACAAGTCATAGACATCACTATATAATAGCAAGATATCTCATCATTAATTAATCATAAGTCGAATTTTGGAAGTAACAGACGGCCTCTATAATAGCAAGATATATTTTCCTAAAGTAAATATTGTAAAAATAGATAGTACTATAATTTTAAATAATTTTTATAACACAGGCGGTCTGTTGTTGTGACGTAAAGGCGGCTAACCACCTACCGTGGCCACAGATTAATTGTTTTCCTTTTTCTTATCCAGACTGCGGAATGATTTTATTGCTATTTTAAACCACAAGAAACAAAGCAATAAATTTTTTAATGGGCAACATTAGCTTCCATTGCTTAAAATATGTAAAGTGTTGCCAAATCTTAGCAATACCTTAGCAGTGCAGTAAATCCAGTTCGATAGACCTGAGATACCTAAGAAATTCACGATTTTGGAATCCAGAATCTCTCTCGAAATAGATCAAGCCAGGCATTCGCAGAGAAGGTGGAAAATCCATTCCCCCCTTTTCTCTGTCTTTACATTTGCAACAACAAGCACTAATATTAAGAATAAAATAAAAAGATAATTGTGTTATAGCTTTCTTTTGTTATGTTAAAAACAATAATATTAATTGAGATATTTTTATATTTCATTGTCACATTATTAAATGAATTTGACATTTACACGGCAGTAATAAGTCTATCCAAACCCAACATAAAGTCAAAGCTTAAGCTCTAAGTTATCCAGGCAAATGAGTTAAATAACAAGAATAAACCAACAATCGATATATTTTTGTAATTGTTATTGTTGTTTTGCCTCAAGTATTAAATGTTTAAACGGATTTCGCATCTGGTACGGATGCAAGCATAGAGTAAGCGTCATCAGCATCATTGCTCCCAATTTTTATTTCATTTGCATTTAGTAAAAAAATATGTGTTATTTTTTTAAATGGCTACAAAAATGTTTCGTATTTCTTGACATCAACTGAAAATAGTTTATGAATGTTTTTTTTTTTATTTTTCTTTCTTTGTTGCATTTTCATGTTAACTGGTATTGTGATGAATTGTTTTGTATTTAAATTAAATACAAGTATATAAAATATTTTGCAAAATTTGTGTTAAAAAGCAGTTGATAAATTTCGTATGTTGTTAATTGTAGTACAAAGCTTCAAAAGTATTATTCCGTTAGTGTTTATCAGAAACAAAAAAAACCTTAATTAAAATATTTTAAACGATGTGTTGAATGTTTGAAAGAACATATTGTCAAGAACATATTGTCGTTTTCACTTAAATATAAGGATATAAGCTCAGCATTACTAACTGTATATAAAGTATGTAATTGAAAAAAAAAATTACAATTTGAAATGCAAATATTAGAATCAAAGACACACCTATCTCATCTAATAGATTTTATTAATTACACGAAAAGAAAAATATGTTCCTATAGAGTCTAATTATTCAAGAGAATATTAAAAAGTGTATATTTCAGCAATTAAAATGTGATTTTAGTATAATGCTCTATTATACCTTAAGGTGTTTATTAAGTGCACAAAGACAATGAGTATATTTTATTAATGGTAATGCTTTAAACCAATTAATAACTGGTCAATGATAATTGAATTAATATATTAGGCTTTGGTTCACTTTTTAATTTAATTTCTACAAACTTTTAGAAAAAAAAATGTTTACAGTCTTCACCAGCATTCTTCGCATCTGAAGGCGGTCCAGAAAATGTTTCATTTCATTCTGGTGGCGTCTAATTTTGCATGTTTTTTTTTTTTGTTTTGGAAAACATCCGCATACATTTGTAAATAATTTTTCTTTCTAAAAATGTTTAGAAATTAAATTAAAAAATTAACCAAAGCCGAAAAAAAGTGAATTTTAGTTCATTTATAAGATCCACAGTTCAAATCCTGATTGAGAAAAAATTAAAAATTAGTTAATGATTTAATTTTGTTTAATTTTTCATGCAAATTGTCTTTATTTTTAATTTCTATTTTCAATAGCATCATCAGGAAAATCAAATATTTATTTTCCTGAAAATGGAAATAAAAAAGACCATTTGCTTAAAAATTGAAAGGTCAATTAAGAAAGGTCAATAAAAAACCTATGTATCTATTAAATATTTAATTTTGATATGAATTGAAACGATTCTTGTTTAAATAGAAATAAAAATATAATAAAAATAGAAAACGATCTATCTTAATGAAATACGATTAAAAAAAATTGTAAAATCAGTTTCATTTTATCAAATATAAACTACGTTAATTTATTGCGCCTTAAAAATAGAAAACATAAAACTTAAATACTATTTTGCTACATTAACGACTTTAAATATGTCTCTTGCCCACAACATGTTACTCACATGCGACAAGTAAGATATCTTTACTTAACTTTCTTACTTTTAAGTATTTGCGAAATTTGGATTTTCCTTTTTAAACGTTTTTTTAGTACTAGATATTATACATTTTACATTGCAATCATTTCCTGCAATTTTTTTTATTGGAGGAATAGCTTAAAGTTTCAAAATTATTTTCTATACTATTATTAAAAGATATTTATTCCTTTTGTTATGCTCCAAGTTTTAAATGTTTTGAACTTCAAAGAAAACTTAACGTTCAATGGTGTGGCGAGTTATTGAAAATAAAAGAATAAACAATATATTTTTAAAATTTGTTTATATAAAAACTGACCTAGTGCTTGAACAATTAGAAAATAAAATTAATTTTAAAGGTCAAATAAAGAATAATGTTTCAATTTTATATTTGTTTTAATATTAACTTTAATGAATTGGCAAAGTCACTCAGAAATTGAGCAAAAGGTGCTCAGCAAAAAGAGCCCTCCATATAGTTTAATTGACCAAATAGTACAATTGAACTATGTTGGGCAATTTAGATACTTAAGCATTAAAAATTTAGCTTCGTGTAGTTTATTTTTGTACAGCGGTAGATTAATTTTCTACAACTTAAGAGTCTACTAAATAATTATGCTTAATATCTGAGTATCTTTAGTCTTGCAAAATTTATATACTTCATAGAAGCTGTTACTGCCATGGATCTGCTCAACGAATCTTCAAAGATAAATGATGACTGAAAATTTTGAGGTTTTTGCTTATGTGGCATACAGTCCATTCATAAGGCCTTAGTTTTCAGAGGCCACTGTGGGAAATTATCGATTTTTACTACGAATTTATTTTTAACTGGACAATAAACTTTTTTTTGTTGATCGATTAAATAAGGAGTAAAAAATAACCGAATAAATAATTTTAATTTGGCTTTAGTTCTCCCGATTTTAGTATCTTTATATATTTATGAAACTCAAATGAACATTATTATCGATTCGTAAGTAATACCCTGTTCAGACATACGTTTTAATTTAGACAATTAAAATTTTAATTGAGTAATTAATTTTGGTGTTCACACATATCCAATTTAATTTACTTAATTAAAATTTGACAGTAGAATATAGTTCTGTTCAATAATTGCTATTGGAAAGTGTTTACTTCAGTACCTCAAAAGAAGCAACGAAAAAGTAAAAAAGAGTATAAGATGTGAATGTTAAAAAATTTGTTACTGGTAAGAACAGAACTGCTGATTCTTGTTCTGTTTTAAAAAATAAGTTATAATAAATATTAAATACTTTGAACTGAAAGTGTTTATTAGCACTTTCCACGAAAATATATACATCACATGGTTGCTGGATTAATATGGTGTGGCTTTTTTGCCATAATTTGTATGGCGATTTCAAAACCGAATATCTACAGCTGAAATTTTTTACAACCAAACAGCACAAAATATACATAACATTTATAGTGTTCGGTTTTAAATACAAAATATTTTGATCTGAAGCTAAAGTTTGTATTATAGTTAGAAGAAAGCTAAGAAAACTATGTACAAGTAAACGCCAGGATAATAAAACAATAAACAAAAGAAATAGAACATAATAAACTAAAAGTTTTATAAAGAAGACGGAACAATTTTGGCAATTTTACAAAGTATTCGAAAAAAGGTGCTCTCAATCAATGACAAAGCTCTTGCGAATGCTAACTAATGCAATACAAAATGCTTTACGCATCGAACACCCCTTTTTTTCTATTTTAGATAAATATTTATTTTTATGGTTGTTTGTTATTATGGTCAGTTCGACTTTACTCTGCTATTATTTTCCAAAAATGCGTTTATTCCTTTTTTTATTTGGAATAGTTATGTTGTAAATTTTTATTTTACTCTAGTGCTGCTAGTTTCTGCCGAAAATTGATTGAACAGACCTAATGTTTACATTAGAAATTTGTGTTTGTAAAGGTACGTTTAGACTGTGCTAATATTTGTCCAAACACAACAAATAATGGTTTGGGCTAATAGTAGGTACTGTGACTAATATTTGGGCATACGTTTAGATTGCACTAATATTTGCTTGAATTTTATTTGCACAAACAACAGAAGATTTTGCGTCAGCCATGTTTGGTACAAATATTTGTATACCCTTTTACACTGCACAAATAATTTTATTTGTCGGGTGTGTATGAACAAACATCTGTTAAATAATGTTGTTGTTATGTTTATGAAATCCATCTGCTAAATAGTATCAAATTGTGTTTGTGAAGCAACGTGAAAAATTAAAATGTTTAGTGACAGTGATATTGAAGATTTATTATTAATAACTGCTGGAGCTATGGCACTTTCAAAAACCCAGCAAAAAGAAAAAAAAAAGATCCAGAAGAATGTGGGTTCGAGCGTGGGTGCAGCGTCGTAAAATGGAAGGATGTTGCACAAAACTTCTGAAGGAACTAAGTTTTGAAGAACCTTCGCTGCAAAAATGACTTCTATTACTTGATACCTTCGCTTTCAGATAAAATATCTAAATTTGTTGTTATTGGTTGCTGCTGGCTAACCTCCGCGCGTCCAACAAAAGCAATGGAGTCGAAATATTTACACTTTGATGCATTGTTTGCACCTTGTCCAGATTTGTATTTTTTTTTTTGTTGATGTAGCCCTGGTACTGAATCTTCAAATTCGACCATTTTGTGAAAACTTCCTCCGTTATAACATTAAGCATATCGCCAATTTCAGTCCATGCGCTATCCCGCATGGGTTTTTAATGGTAGTCAGCACTTGATGCATTTCAAATGCAAGGATGGAATTCCACTTCGCCGATCAATTTAAATATATTTTCTTCACTCCAATCGTGCGTCGTCCTCTTCCTTTTGATTTTTTTGGCAGATGGTGGCGATTCAATAATTGATGTTGTCCATTTTCTTTCAGAAAAATATGCTTTATCATAAAGAATTACAAAAAAGCGCTTTTTAGTTACTAATCTGTCAAACGAATTGACCAATATTGCCATTTCAATTTATTTCATTTTTTATATGTTAAGCTCTGTCAAAAATAACTGTTGGCAGCCCACGTTTCTAAAAATATTTGTCGCTATTTGTTTCGCCAAAAATATTGCGAGAACAAACAAAATATCGAGCCAAATATTTGTAACGACGTGCTGACAAAGTGTTTACATTATGCAAAGCTTTATTCACAAACAAAGATTTTTTTAGCCAACAAACAGTCGAAAAATATTTGGTGGCTAACAAATTCGAATGTTTACACTAGGACAAACAAAATTTTTATGATTTTGCACAAATATTAGCACAGTCTAAACGCACCTTAAATTTGGAAGAATGAAGAGAAGTTCGGCTTTAAAAGAAAGTTTGCTTCTTTTTATTTGAAATATGGAACGCTTCCAGTCAGTACGATCAAGTTCTGACTGCACGCTAGCTTTGAATCTCCATTAAATTTTCAAAAATTTTTCATTTCATTTAGTTTGAAAATATCTTATTTTTCATTTTTATGGCATTTAGTTTTGTAATTTTATAAAATTTTCTCTCACTGAACACACTTCACAAGGGTTGTATGAGGAAACTTAATCAATTAATTTCTCAATTAACTACTAATTGAAAAATTTATTAATTAATTTCTTATATGGTAAATTAAATTCAATTAGGGACTTAATTGCGTAAATTCATTTATTGCGCAATTAAGATGTGTGTCTGAAAAGGGTATAAAAATAAAAAGTTTAAACATTAAAAAAATTAAAAGCAAAAATAATTTTTCTTTGCTGAGCGATAATTTAAAATAAATTTTAATAAAATAAAAAAAAAAAAAATAAAGATAACAAAATAAAAAAAGTATATAAAAAGTATAAAAAAAGTATATAAAGAGTATAACTAATAACAAATAATTTTTTGAAAATTCATTAATTTAACATTTAATAACATTTTTCCGTGTTTTTAATTTATAGAATGTATAGAAATGGATTATCGTAGTGTTTTGTAATAAATTATTTTTCATTATCTTTTAACTGTTTAAAAGGACGGTAAAAAAGTCAGCCGTATACAGTAGAGAAAGAAAAATAGAATCAATGTTAGTTATTGTTGTTTTTGCTTAAACTTTTATTCTTGTCTTTACTTTATTGTGTGGACAGACGAGACATTCTTTCACCCTTAATAATCAATATCGGTGATTTTTAATTGAAATTGGGATATTATAAAAAAATGACAGAATAATTTTATTGAAAATTGAATAATTTAATAAAAACTTTCTCGTGTTTTTAATTAAAAAAATGAAATAAGATCAAACAAAACCATTTGGATATTGTCTTTTATTCGAACCACTGCAATGTTCTGAATAATTTTTTTTAATTTCAATTTTAATTTTTCTTTATTAATTTTTATAAGTTTCGCAAAAATAAACTTTTACTTTCTGAACAATTATTAAAAAGGCAATGTTTTTTTAATGTTAAAGTCTGCATAGAAACTGCAGATTTATTTCCTTTTTTATTTTGAGATTGCAACCGTGAATTTGTTATTGATTTTTTTGTTTACATTTAAATATTGGGATTATACCTACAACTTTTTCTTCATGATCCCATTATTGATGATTATTGTTGCAACACGTGACTGATGATGGCTCGCCTTGAATGCTATTGTTTTGTTTTTTTATCCTGTTCCTTTCACTTTTTCATGGTGCTATTAGGAATTTGACACGTGCCTGAATCTCTTTTTCTTGAGCAAGTGTAGAAATAATATCAAGTAGTTTAAAATTGACTACTGATTGTTTTTTGTTCTCAATTGAAGAAAAAAATTGGTTTCATTTCTTTGTAATATTTGGTTGGCGGGTATAAGTTTAAGACATTTGTTTAATTAAACAAAATTATTTTGAACAAATGCAGATAACATTTTGAAACAACAACAATAACTGTTCAGTAACCCTGAATATATTATAAATGTAAGTGACATATCACTGTATCACTGAAAATGCAAATAAAAAAATTTTAATTTGATTTATTTTAACCAAGTACTTATATTTTTTATAATTATCTTCTTATTGTAAGTTAATCATTGTTCACAACAGTTTAATTATAACTTAAATTGTATATAAGAAAAACTTCAACAAGTCTCTAATATGGTAAAGACAATATCAGATCCTGCAATGTTTATCTCAACGAATTTGTATTCAATTTTTTGCAACCGTCGGAGCAACTAAATAATCAACAATAGAAACACAGTTGCAAAAAATAATAACTTATTTTGATATAGACATTACAGCCTAAAAATCGATAAGATATTTTTCATGGATACAATAAAAGCAACATGTTGGATGGGCAGCACAATGATAACAATCAACTTCTGGTATGGATGGAATTTGTGTGTTGACCAAATATAAATGAAATGACACAATAGGTGTTATAGAACATGAATTCTATAAGGTTTCACTTAATTTTTTTTTTCTTGATTGCTGAATGCTGATATGTTAACAATATATGAAATCAAAGAAATATCAGGTTTTAAAGCAAAAGAAATGTTTTCTATAATTTAGTTGAATGTCAATAAAAGGCCATAAGCACATCAATCATCACTGAATTAAAAATCACTTAAAATTCCAGCATCGCCTTAATGTTAAACATTATCGCTTCTGCCAGCCGTTGCAAGCAGCGAATAACAGCAAAAATAATCATGAATAATGTATGAAAGCAATTGCTCCGCATAGATTGATGCCATTCATTCAGCCTCTGTATAAACTTATACAGTCGTCCATTGCGTATTTTAGTGTTTAAAGGGTGCACCATTTATAATTTGTAATTTATTTTTAACAAAACAAAAATTGCAACAAATTTTCATTTTTTATTTTCTTCTTCTAAAGTGCTGTCCTCCCGCTTATTTATGAGACATATTATGATATTTCAGTTTCATTTAGACTGGCTGGGTGGTTAAGCCTGATCGATATTTTGAGACACAACCACTCATTTAGACAGAAATGAGATACCTAGATTAATTTCGACATGGTAGTAATTGGAGTATAATACTCTCTCTTTAGCACAGAGGCCTCGCTACAGTTCGTACATTTTAATCTTAAACATCTTGAAATATTAACCCAGCATATTTTTGCATAATACCAAGAGCCGCACACAAACAGAGAGAATTAAAAATTCTTACAGTTTTTCATGTCTTTTTAGTTAAGCGAAGAATATTCTAGCGAAGCTTTAGTGTACTGAATGTTTATCCATCAACATATTAATATTCTACCAATAACCTCGAAATATTCTTGTAGTTAGAATTCTTAAATTGATAAGTACGTTTTAAATAATATTAGCGTTATGGTTTTACATTTCCCTCGCCATCTTGGTCAGCATTTAACAGACCCTAGCGATATAGAGGCTGATTGATGTCACTAAAGAATTCTTTAAATCCAAGCCTGCGCTGGCTAGCTTATCTGCCCGTTCGTTACCGAAGTGGTAAGTCTCAAGGCTAACGTTTTTAGAACGTCACATATCCGCAAACACTTTGCCCACTTATTTCATTCCCACAAGCTAATTTCCTATTCAAATATAAAATTGTAAGATGTAAAACGACTAATAATCAGTGATATAAAAACTCGTAGGGGTTAAAACAAAGTGCAAGCTTTGGAAAAATAAAAACTTTTAGATATATTATCGATTTAGGAAGATTGAAGTTGATGTCAGTCGAATATGGAAATCTTCTTCAGATTTTCCAAATGGACTTTGACGAATTTTAAAATGCACTATGATCCTTTTTGCGAAAACAGATTGGTCATCGTAGTATTTAAAAATGTAAACCTTTGGATACTGATATATTTCTAGAGAAAACGTTAGAGAAAATTATAAATATTCGTTGAGCTCGCTGAGATCCTTTTTCGGAGAAGTAGCACAAGTCTCTTTTGTATAAATTACGTATCAGGAATTGAAGACAGAGCAGAGCAAGTTCTTAAAAATCTCCTTAAGTTCATCTTCAAGTCATTTAAGAAGTTAGAATAGCTATAGTTCGATCTTCCACAATAAAGGTTGAGAATCTCAGATAGGGCTTTCTGCAGCTATATGCGATCACGAAGCAGTCTAGTTAGTAGCTTTAGACAGCTGGTGTGTGGGGTACGCCATTTTCCTTGATTCTATCAAATTGTCGGCATTTCTTAAAGTTGTGGCAGTAGTTTAATTAATTAATTTTTAATATTTTTAATTTTTAATATTTTCTATATCTATCTATTATAACAGCAGTTTAACAGGGTTGCAAGGGATGCTTCTACTTATAATTACAAAACTATTGTTGTTTACAAATATTAATCATATGTCAGATACCGTTAGAAAAAGATTTTTCAGCAACCGTGATTTTTCGTAGGAAATTAATATGTTAAAAGTGCAGTTGCCTGATATTTCCCGAATTGTTTTTGTGTTTCTTTTTTAGTGACAACTTCTTTACGGATTCGCACTATTTTTCAATTATTATGCGTCATGTTAAAGGTTTTCTAAAAAATTATTTTTACAATTATTATAAGATCTGGAACAACAGAATATAAGTCTTACTCTTTTAAAATTTTCTAACAATTGATCTAAATATCATCGCATGAGAGATACATAGATTTGAAACTGAGTTGAGTGACTGGCTAGATAGCGAATTATTTGGTGAATTCATTTGTAATATAAGTTTCCGTATAAAGTTTTGATTTCGCAATGCAACTGAATTGTGTTATACTATATCAGAAAGCATACACAAGTGGTAGAGGCCGACCGAAGGATTCTTATTAGGAGGGTTCAATAAAAACAAAAGGGAAGCGAGTAGAAGAACTTGTCTCTTGTTTGAAAATTGGAAATATGATGCGATATTATCAAATATATTTGCGTGCAAACTGACCCTCTTATCAGATCAATAATTTCAAAGTTATAATAATTTTTAAACTTAGGTTGTATGGGAGGTGGCCGTGGCGTTTGACCGTTTTTTTTGAAAATTGACATATTGTCACAATATTATTATGTTCACGTGCAAAATTTAAACTTTATTGGATAGCTAATTTCTAAATTATTACAATTTTTTAACTTAGGTTGTATGGGAGGTAGGCATGGCACTTTTTAGATTTTCTCAAAATTACGCCTAAATAAAAACATTAATTCCAATTTTCATATCCCTGCTCTAGCTGCTTCTATTTTTGGCGACCCGTTTTTATTAAGACTTTATATGCATCTGTAGCTTAGTGTAGTGCGTGCACATTTTTATATGATGTTTTTTAGATGGCATTTTGTATGGTGCAGTAAATTCAGTAAACCGAAACTTCCTTACGGATTTACAATAATTTTTTTATATAAATGAATAGAAATTATTTCGGCTTAAGTTCATTTATTTTTCATTTCTAAAAATCTTTTTTAGAAAGAAAATTTATTTTTACAAATGTATGCGGACGTTTTCCAAAGAAAACAAGAAAAATTAGACGCTAGCAGAATGAAATGCTGCATTTTCTGGACCGCTACGACCTTCATCAGCATTCTTCGCATCTATCTAACTTAGTTGTGTATTTTTATAAACATCATCTATTTAACCAACTAACTTTGTAAATAAGAATACGAGAACACTCGTATTCATATCAACATTAATTTGGTTAGACGAAATTTACACACAAACCAACGTATTTCTTTACTGTTCTCTCTGTATTTCGTCTTGTACATTTGTTTTTGCTTTGTTTCAATCATCGATTGAACACGAATGCAAATTTGTTTTAAGTCATTCTTACTTGTTTACTTACAACCTTATATAATATTCAAAAAGTTCAAATAATAATTTAAAAAATTAAATTATAAGCACGCAAGGCACAGCGAGCATTCATGCTTACTTAATAACAATCAAAATGATACTGGAACAGCATCTATAAGGTTGTAAGTAAACAAGTAAGAATGATGCGAAGAATGCTGATGAAGGTCGTAGCGGTCCAGAAAATGCAGCAGTTAAAGCATTATTTGTTTACATTAATTTACTTTAATTTTTCTTGATTCCTTCAAATATAAATATTTCATGATATTCTCATGAAATATTTATTATTTTAAACTGAGCTAAGAACTTAACTGTATTACTGCGGGGAAAGCATATCCGTATGGCCATTTCGCTACTGCTCATATACTATAGCTCATCAGTGGATTCTATCCAAATTTTGTAAGGAAAACCAGAGTCTTATACCTAAAGCCAAATTGATAAAATGAGAACTCCATTGAATCAATAAGGCAAAAAGCCATAAAAATCTTCAAAAATTAAATAAATTTTCTTATTAAATTAATTTTTTACAATAAAATGCATCCTGATCTGCCCGCAGAAAAATAATTTTAATTTTTGTTGATTTTTCATTGAATTTTAGTTCTACAGTTCAGTCTGCCTTCTTTCATTAGAAACCCTTTATTCGAAGGAAGTAGTAATTTCAATTTTAACAGTGTTGTATTTAGTATAATACACAAGAAGTTCTAGTACAGCAGAATCACATTGCAACTAAGATAGTAGGTCTTATCTGCTATATTGGAGCACCCTTTATCATAGTATATGATATAATAGCAAGTAGACCAGTAATCACGTGACAGAAACTTACAATCATACAAAGAGCACAAAGTTAGAGGATTTCACAAAAATACAATCCTTATAAAGACTTTCTTTGAAAAAAAAAAAAAAAAAAATTAAAATCATCTCTTCTATAGCATTGTGTTTTTTTTTATCTAAAAGTCAAATTTTTATTGATATTAAATAAAATATGTCAAAATCTAACAGAAACTCATACAATAGTCGTACAACAAAAACACACCTATCTTTTTGAATAATATAGATGACCATAATAAATGAAATAAAGATGACATCAAATCATGTTTGATGGCGGCAACACTTGCATTAAGATCAATATATTGTTCCTCTGATCGTAAAATGTTTTATAAAAGTACAAAGAAATGTTGATGATTTGGCTATATGACTGATCATTGAAAAGAGTTACCAGGATTTATATGATAAAGATACGTAAACAATTTCTTACATTCTTTTACTTTAAATTGTTTTAAAGAAGATAACGGTAAATTTGAGAGAAATTACGTTAAAACAATTCTTTTATGCTAGAGTCCAAACAAAAACTCTTTCGTAATTACGATTTTTAAAAAAATTGGGAATCGGTCAGACAAGCAGGTTTTATTGCTGTATGGTCTGAGCACACTTTTCAATACCTTTTCAACTTTCTCGATATTACTTTTTTAATACTTCACCTTCTCTGATCGGCACACCATCCATTTTCGATCGGAAATATTATATAACCATCTTATACTAGCATATGCTACGAAATCTGTTTCGATACTATTCGGCTTTGTTTTACTAAAACAAGTCTATAACTATGCTATAGCATCCCACTATTTACAGGAGCATATTTTGAATTGGGAATATTGATTTAAGAAGTAGAGAATAGAGGTCAATGGAAAAACACGTATGCTTCACACAATTTTGTCTTATTAACTTTTTCAATTCATAGATTCCTTCCGTTTTTCTGAAAAAACAACTCTTGCAAGAGCTTCGTTTGTTATTCTCAGTATCACACTGTTTCTACACGCAAAGAAAAATTGCGGTTCTGTTATGGTCACAGTAACCATAATATGTTCTTTGTAGCATTGTAAAGTTGCAGACAATAAATTATAGTTGTTTTCAGCAATAATTCAGTCACGATAAACACGTTTTTGTTGATATTTAACCATTATATAGTTACAGTGCACAAAAACTACAACATGGTTGGTTTAGCGTAAAAAAATTGGAATTACGACCAAAGCTTTATAACTTATTAAAAATAATATAATAAAATTAATCAGAGCATAATTAAAAACAAACAAAAAAATGTTTGCGCTTAAAAATATTTTGTTCTAGGTCTCGACAGAATGCTTCTCTATCAGTTTAGTAATTTTTTTTAGTTTAAAGTTGAAATTGTTTTTATTGTTAGAGAAAATAGAAAAAAATAAAAATTTATAAAATAAACAATTAAAAATAATGTACAAAATATGACAACAAATAAAAAGGTACATTTCAAAAATAGTTAAAATATATGTGCATATGTATATGTACGTTTGTTAGCATAATACATCTTTATTTTGGTGTTTTAAGTACAATTGTGAAACCATTTACATATTTTTTATTTAAAGCTGATATATTAAACATCAACAATAATTGCCAGATGATAGTTTAACATATTAGAAGTCTTGGATAAATGTGTACCGAATTACCATTACGTACAGTATATCTTCAATACGAGAGTATCACATTTACTCCATAAATGGATATTCACGTAGGAATGAATGCAGATAAGATGCCGTTATTTGGGCTTATAAATTATATTTTTTGTATAAAGGATTCTTGTAACCTTTGTATTAAAGCCTTTTAATAATATATAATAAGCAAATAATCAATAATAATAATAACAATTCAATTATACAACATGTTATTTTCAACCATATTATAATGTTTATTTCAACCAATTAATGTTTATATTTTAACATAATTATTTTTAGATTTTACCATGTTATTGTTATCCTAGACAACAATATGGTTACAAGACCAGCCTTATTATTAGTAAATGTAACAATACTATGTTTTGTTAACATCCATATAATACAACCACAATATGTTGCTCTTAGATTATGGTTACCTCAACCATGTTTTTTCTTTGCGTATAATTTCGTTATTTCTATTTATAAAAAAAAATATTAAATTTATTAGCTATCACTTTATAATCCTTATATTCTACATTGTTAAATATAACAGTTTGTATCATAGATCGTTTGCTTTTTTGTCACTAAGTTTTTTATCTCGAGCCACACTCATGTAGGGTCTTTTGTAATGCATATTTTATAACTAACGTATTTATTTTTTTTTTTAATATAAAAAAAAATTCTTTTTTTCATGCTATTCTCCCGATTTATTATTTAAATCACCGATATTGATTATTGAGGGTCAAAGCACGTCTCGATGGCCATTTATTTGGTGTTTTAAATTTTTTTTTGTTTAAGTGTTTTGCACTCCCCATTAAACCATTGCTCTGGTCTCTATTAACTTTAGTATTGGTGAAATTTTTGATAGTATTTTCAATACACATATCAAAGCATAACGATTTATTTCTTAACATTTCATTATAATTTTTATAAACATTTAATTGTAGTTCTTTTCTGAATTTATTTTTCGTATATTGGAGAATCTCTATTTCGTTGTATTGCATAGTTTCTTTATAGTTATTACACTCAATATATATGTTTGTTATTTCGTGTTTTAATATTTTGTTCAAATTGCTGTTATTACTTGTTACTTTCTTGTTTTTTGTTATCACATAATCTACAATTGTTTTTATATTTTCTGTAACTCTTGTATATTATCAGCCGTATGCATATAAAAAACTTAGCATGAGTTTAGCATAAGTGACGGAACTAAGCAGGGTCTCTGCAAGGCTCTCCACAGAATTTGACACCGAAAATAGGCACAAAATATAGTCATGGGTCATGGCAATCATCTACAATGATTTTTAATGCCAGGTCGTACGGCAAAACACACTGGCAGCTTTATCAATTTCTTCACTCATGCCAAACTCATTCGAAGTTTTTGTTATGCATACAGCATAACGAATTGTTTTATGCTATTGTCATTAAATATACTTTCCAACTTTTTTTTAAAAAAATTATTAGTTGACAAAACAATGTTGAATTCACCAAAGATAATTAACTCACAACTATTTTCGCATAACTCTTCAATAAAATTTTCAGGGACAGTACAAAATTCTGCTTCACTGTAACTGGGTGATCTATACACTGCTGCTATTATAAAATTATTTTTGCCATTTCTCACTTTAAAAACACTTAACAGTATTTTAGATTATTGACTATTTCCGATATTAATTCTATGATCCATTTTTTATTAAAATATATGTACATTGTTAAATCTCCAGTTGTTGATGAATTGGAAAGTGCTGATATTGAATCATATCCATCAATTTATATTTCCACTTCTCCTACTTTTTCATCGAAAAAGTATTGGAGATACCAAGTCCATTATTAAGTTACCAGGTAACACAATGATAAGTATTTACCTTGTGTATAAAGGTCAAGGACGACGTAAAATATCAAGAGAAAACTAGTGCCCTATTGTTAACAAACTGTAAAAATTCCAGTAAAATCAGTGCAGTCAGATATAAGAATAGATATGTTATAATGCTGCTGTTAAATTTGTAGCAAAAATCTTCTTTCAACCTTGGGAGGAATCGATGATATAAAACATCAAACATTTATCTAAAAAACAGTATTGGTCTGGCTTTATTTATATATTTAAATAATAATATTATATTTATGTAAGTGTAATCGAATGAAAAAATTTTAGTCAAGATGGGATTTTAGTCAAGTTACTGGTAAATTTACCACGTTGCTGAGATAAACTTATTAAATTAATCTCATATCAACAAAGGACAATATACCGATTATTTTGTCTTTTGTATATCTTTTGCAGCAAGAAAAAATAATTACTCATTTGGAATATTTCTGAAATCCATTTGAGAATGCATTTCGTGGCAACTCTTTGGCACAATTTTCTTATTGCAAGGAAACTCTAAAAAGAAAAAGTTTCGAAATGTTAAAAATGAAAAGTTACCACAATAACAAAAGAGCGATAGAATGGCAAAAAAAAAGCACAAATACAAAATAAAATGGAATAAAATGAAATAGAAGAAATTATAAAAAAACTGTAATAAACAACAAGCTGAGCTGTCGTTTTACACTTGTCGCCAGCTTAGAGCCAAACAAGGCAAAAGCCGCGCCAACATTTTTTCTATTTCTATTATTATTTTTCTTATTTTTCTTTTAGAGTTTTCATTTTAAATTGCTTAAAAGCGAAATAATGAAATTGAACATTGTTTGCTTGCAAAAAGTCGAAACGAAAACAGCATGTGCTGTGCAGCTTATGTTGAGTTTCCTTCTTCTTAACGGATAAAAAACAAGTATAAAAAAAGAGGAAGCTCTAGCAAAAAACAAAACAAAAAACTAAAAAAAAAAAAAAGAAAAAACAAAACTATTGAATAAAATCAACCTGCTCAATGGTTAGATTTCGATACAATATTTTGAATAGTAATTACGCTAGAGCAAAGCTAAATTTTTTTTCTACATTTGTGGTTACCGTATTTCTTAAAGTTTGTGTTGTATAGCCAATTGTGTATTTTCTTTTTCTTACTTACCCTTAATAAATGTAAGCTTGAAAGTAGTCTGAACGATCTCTATTTAGCTTATGTTTTCCCTATTTTCTTAAAGAATAACAGGCCAATAAAAAATATATATAAAATATTAGCAATTAATTGGAACGTCAAATTATCAATTGGGGAATATTTTGCGATGAAAGAAAAATCATTAATAAGAATTGCATTAATAAATAAAAACGGCCGATTTTGAGCATTCAAAAAATAAATCATATCTAAATGGAGTACCGAGGAAGAAATTCCCTCAGTACTCCGCTATTCCAGTCATCGGTATAACGAAGCAATAAAAAGTCCATAAATTTAGTCCCATTACGAGGGATGTATAATTGCAGTCTAGCATCTACTTAAATAGCACAGTAAATAAATCAAGCCCGTTTAGGGGCCAAATGTGGACTCTTTCATGCGGGGAAAATTTTAATATATTTCCATTAAAACCCTCAAGAAAAATTTATTTATAACACAATTTTATTATAAAGCAAGTAAGAGTGCTATATTCGGCTTTGCCGAATATTATATACCCTTTACCATCTATGTAAATCTTGTTTAATGAAGTAACTCCAATCAAAAATGCATTTATTGGGGGGGACAGAGATTTAAAAAATGAAAAAATTTTGGTACTGCATAATATTATTTACATAAAAACAACATCGGCTTTTAATGGGTTAAGTATTTTTAAGAAATTTTAGTATTTCCTTAAAGATCTTCTCAAAAGCTTTTAAATGATACCCATATTGATATTTAAAAAAAAATTGAAAATTTCAGAGACCCGTAACTCGGAAATGTGGGTAAGCGCCAATTTTTTCACTCAATATTTTTTTCTAATTTTTTTAATTCTCTTACGCCACACAATGTATACTTTAGTGTTCCAAATGACATAAAAACATAAGAGGCAGGCGTGGGGTCAAGTGGAAAAACTGGCGCTCGCCTATATATTCGGAGTTACGGGGATCTGAAATTTTTAAGTTTTTTTTTTTAAATATCAATATGGGCATCATTTTAAAGCTTCTGAAGAAATCTTTAAGGAAATTCTAAAATTTTTTAAAAGTGCTTAACCCATTAAGACCCGTCTATTTTTATGTAAAATAATATACGAGTCTATGCAGTACCAACAATTTTTTTCTCGATTTTCTGTCACCCCAATATTTTCTTTTTTTTTTATTGCAGTTACTTCGGCATAGTCGCATATAGCTACCTTACGTGTTTTTTTTTTTTTCAAAATTTATATAACCGTTGCACTAAAAGGGTGTTTAGATAATAGATATTCATTTTATTTAATAATAAGCCGGAGGAAGAGTTGAAAACTCGCTAATCAACTCTCGGCGGTTGCATAGAAAAACAAGCTACACCGTCATTTGCTCTGATGTTTTTTCTGACGAATGGCAATAAACAATTTTGTAACTGTAAGTGCAAAAATTATATTTTGTGAGTAAAATTACCAATAGTGCATGAGATAAAACATGAAGCAAAATGTAGCTGTTCAGTCTCGTTCAATTTTCGAATAGGGCTTAAGATGTCCTTAGGATATTTCTGTAATAGACTATGATGGCAGCATACATTGTCTGTAAATGTTCAGTGCTAGCTGGCACTTAACTGAGCTCGACTTGAAGCCGCGTTAAATTAAATGCGCATGACTTGGTAATCGAACGGAAAAATTTCTCGGCAGTAAAGGGATTTTTTATATTTGAAGATAAAGTTTGCCATTAAATTCTCAAAATTGAAAACTTAAACAGTTTTATTTGAGAAATGTGCAATAAGATTTTCAATATCCTACATTTTTTGTGTGTTTTTAAAGTGTCCCCCCAAGAGTCTGTGCTGATCTAACCACGGTGCAGACGAGGGTCCTCGGGGATATAGGAGGAACCAGTCCCCATATGAATAATAATAAAACCTAAAAAAACTGCCACCGCGTGAGCCGGTAGCCCATACAGAGAGCCGCCCATTTCTGTAGCCGGTTATTGGAGAGGTCCCTTCGGGATACACGTGGTGGTTGTGGTTAATTTGTCTATCTCTGCGGTTCTGGCGTGGAATAGACTGAAGTGTGCTGTTGCACTCTCAACAGAGGAGTTTATGATAGGCTCCGACCCTATAGCAAGGGATAGATTCATGGTCCTGCAAGCCATGGTCTTAAAATTGCACAGAATTAGTGGTTTGACCACCGTCTGATAAGGGCTTACTGCCAGGTACAGACGTTAATCTAATCACTTATCTTGTTTTTTAAGTGTAATAGTGTAATAGTGAACAAGATAGTCATGTTATATTGGAATTTTGAAGCCCGATGGAATATAAGAAAAGGGTTAGGAGTTATCAGTATAGTATGTCAAACGATCATGAACAGAGTGATTGGAACAACGCCACCAAAGTGTTCAGATTAACTTTGAAATTCAATTCACTCTATTTATAGGCGAGATCGTGATTTTTATAAAATGACCCTACAATAGACCCTACAAACTTCAGTTCATCATAATCAGTTTTCCTTATTCCTTCAAAAATAAATAAAGATCTAGAGTTACGTTCGATAGAGATCGTTACCGCACCAAGCTCAATTATTTTTAGTTCGAAAAGATGGATGCCATTGATTCGGGTGTGATGTGGCTTCAACGCAATGGCGCTAAGTGTCATTAGATTACAACAATCATCAACTCATGGAAACAATAGTTTGGCTATAAGTTGATTTCGAAAAATTGACTGCTCGTTTGGTCTCTAATATTGTGCAATTTAACACCTGAGGCTCTACACGAAGTTATTGGTTTACGGTCATAAACCAGAAAAATAGACGTTTTGGCTTCAAATTACGCGGCCATATCATATCTACGTGTCCATGCCACTTATTGATCTTTCGAGTAAAATTATTTTTTATTATTTCTTTTTTTAATTTTTTTTTGCAATTTAAAGTTTCTTCATTTTTAAAAAACACCTTCTAGATATTATTATAAAACAGGAAAGCCCAATATTGTTCTCATCATGCGAGATAAATTTAAGTAGTAGAATTTGTTGTACAATATTGTCCGCAACGTGTTTGCATATATATTATGAAATGCAATGCTGCAAAGAGGTGCGGCACTACTTGTCAATTGCATTTTATTTAAGAAAGAACACTTTATTTAAAAATATCTTGCATTGAAGTGAATTTCCTATTTTCTTGCACATAAAATTATATTTATAAAAACTAAACCAAATGCAATTTCTTACAATTTTTTCTTTCCCTTAATGCCACTTGTCATTGTTTTATAATTTATGACAATTTTACTTTTTACTCTGTGTATTTTTTAAATTTGGTAGCGTGTTTGTAAAGGTTTTTGTTCCATCCATCCAATGCAACCACATTTCTAGCTGCAGTAATATGTCTTTAATCCATTGGGTGTTATCTCACTTTATTATGATAATAGAGACAGTGAATATTTTTTCAATCATCGTGGTCATTTTTTGTGCTGGTAGAAAATACCTTTTTATGTGTTTTGTTTAATCTCATAACTATAAGGTACTCTTGGGACTTTGAGTTGCTACTGTATAGCAAGAGTCATCTTTTATTTTATTTATTTGTTTTTCTTTTTGTTAATACCTTTGTTATCTTTTGACAAGTGTGGGCTTCACACTTTATATTTACTGTAGCTTGTATACTTGTTGTTTGTTTTGTTGTACTGTAGTGACATTAAGCTAGTATTCAAGTGCCTGTCAATTATTGTCGCTCTGTGGGTCTGTAATATTGTGGTTGCTTTTATTGTAATACTTGTTTTTTTTTTTCTTTTTGGGATAATCGTTGTAAGTATTTTTATTTTAAGTTTGTTCTTTGTCAAATTCGGCAGGAAGTGACAATTAAATTGTCATTTACAGAATTTAGTATTTGTTTAGAAATATTTTGTTTTCGATTGTTGGTCGTTAGTTGTTTGCTTAGCAGGCACGTGTTTATTATAAAATAACAAAATAACAAAACGAATATACGGTCAGAAGATTTTAGACACAAACTGTCCTTGATAGTCTTCATTGGGCAAGAAATACAATAGATAAATAAATTTTTTTAGGGATTAAAATTTATTTTCAATTAAAATATGGCTTATTATTATTTCTTATATTGATACAGTTCTTAATTTAATTAGATGCATTAAAACAAAATAAAAATAAATGGTTGCTCTCTTTTATTTTAAACTTGATAAAAAACGTTCTTTAAGAAAAGAAATATAAAAGCAGTAAAATAAAAGCGTAAATAAGGGCTATCGCTAGAAAAAGTCTTTACCAAGAAAGGACAAGCCTCTGTATTTTTCTTGGACCGCCTCCATATTCTCAGACCTGCGGTATTTTCTGTATTTTTCCTCTTGTCTTTTCTCATCTCTTCATCACCAATTCTCTTTTTCTTTCTCTCTCTAATTTCTACCTTGATCTTCTCTCTCTGTTTCTTCTTCTCTCTCCCATCTAACAGCAGGTAACACAAAGGGGCCAATCATTGGACCCAAGCGGGCCGTGGCAACACGTCTGACTGCCTGACCTAACCTAACCTAACCTAAGGACAAGCAATGCAGAATCTAATATAATATATTTTATAAATCTTTCTGTTTGTCTGTTTATTTGATTGTGCGTCAATCATGGCTACACGACCAAGCCGATTTTATTAAAATTTTAAACACGGGTAGATATTTGTTCTCATGGGCATTTATGCTTAAACACAGCAGCCCAGGACTATTAACAATAATGATTTGATTCTGATTAAGTTCAAATTTGTAGCTGCTCTTAATTTTTATGAAAAAATTGGAAGTTGTTTTTAACTGACTTCAAAAAAAGAAGGAATTATCAATTCGTCTTAATGTTGCTTTTTTATGTTGGTGCCTGCAGATCTCTGTTGTTTCTGTACCGACTTTGAAAATTTTTTGTTATTTGATAGAATATGCTTACTGATTGGTCCTGTTTTAAAAGCAGTTCATAATCTTAAAAGTTAAAGGGTGTCCCAATACAACATGCAATTTTTTTTACGTATATTATGAACTCTAAATGGCTTTTCTTTAAAAAATAAAAGGATTGCATATTATTCAATAAATAAACTTATACTTAAATAAAACTAAAAATTAAAAGGTGCTCCCTTATATGACGTAAAATAACATATATGGGCCTATCTTTTGAACCGTTATGTACGAACGCTTGAAAATTGGACGGAATGTCGATTACTATGAATGTAATAATCAAATATAAAAATTTAACTTCACAAGTAACAGGGTGTCCCAATAGTTAAAGTAATTTAATAAATGTGGCGAGACTTTTGAACCGTTACAGACAGACAGCTAAAATTTACAAGGAACCTTTATTGATAACTGCGCTACAGTAACATGTATAAAATTCGGAATTGGAATTTAAAGGTTGTCTCAACATTTAATGTAATTTGATGCATGTGGCCGAATTTTTGAACTGTTATTGATGGAACGCTATATCAACAAGTTTATAGTTTGAATTTAAAAACAAAAGGGTGTTCCCATAATTAATGTTAATGGATTTATATGAGCCTATCTTTTAACCGTTATAAACAAATGCTTGCAAATTGCATTGTCAATTGCTATGACTTTTATTGTAACGATAATTAAAATTATAAATAGTTCGATTATTTTAAAAATTGTACCGAATTTCCACTTCCTTGTTTGGTGTAATAAGAAGTATAAATATTTTTAATTATAAATAAAAGGGTTTTACAATAGTTGATGTAATCTAAAGTATGTGGCCAAACTGTTGAAACGTTATAGAGAGACGGTTAAAATTTACAAGGAACAGCAAGTATTTAATAAGAATTTGGAAATTAAAGAAAAGCTCTAATTTCGTGTTTATAGTCAAAGTGTTGAACAGTTGAAGTTTAATGTTTGGAGATGGAATATAAAGGCGTCCCATAATAAATGCAATTTGATGTATGTGGCCCCATACTCTAGAACTGTTATAGACCGACAGATGAAATCTGTTTTGAACTCGGTTTTTTTTTTAAGAACTATTTTTTAAGCAAACTTATTGCGCCTGTGTGTAAACCTTTGCATTACGGATTTTAACAATTCCTTTCTTAATAGTTTAAATACTGTAAACCAACCTTTTATTATAAAAACTTTAAACATACTAAAGTGTTAAGAATTAACTTCAACAAATAAGAGTGCTATATTCGGCTATGCCGAATCTTATATACCCTTCACCATCTATGTAAATCTAGTTACGTGCAGTTACTCCAGCCAAAAAAGCAAATATTGGGGTGACACAGAATTAAAAAAAAAAAAAAATTGGTACAGCATATATGTAATTTTATATAAAAATGACAACGGCTCTAATGGGTAAAGCATTTTTAAAAAAATTTTAGTATTTCCTTAAGGAACTCTTCAAAAGTTTTAAAATGATACCCATATTGAAATTTTAAAAAATTTGAAAATTTCAGAGCCCCGTTACTCCGAAAATATGGTCGTTCGCCAATTTTTTCACTTAATGTTTTTCTTCTTATGTTTTTTTTTCTTATTTATTTATCGCTCAATATATTTACTTTTTTGACTAGAGTTACTTCATTGTCCCAAATCACATGAAAAGATTGGAGGTAGGCGTAGTGTTTTGCCTGCTGCCTCAAAGGACATGGATCAATCATGCTGGATTCCAATAGCACTTCTTTTGACGCTATATCTGATCGATTGACATATTTTTTTTGTGAAATCAGCACTAACACGGAAGGAGAGACGAATATTGCTTAATCAATTTCGTTATGCATAAGAAGACAGGATATATATAGTTTATAGGGTCGGAAATGGATATTGTAAAAATTATACACGGACTGACAAACATAGGGAAGGGTATAAAAATCAAATCAAATCAACAGTATATATTATCTTTTCGATTTAAAGATATGAAATTTACTTCTGGTATAACGGAAAAAATGCAATTTATGATTTAATAAGATTTTTGTCAAGAACGTCATCAGAGGGGTATAAACAGAAAGTTTAAAAAGTTTAAAACATTAAAACATCAGACATGCAATATGGGCAATAGGATCAGCTTCTTAAGTGTTTCTGATATAGTACGAATATGTTATGCTATTTAATGTTTTGTGTTTATTTATGTGTCTTTTTCTATGAAAGTGCAGACTTATTTTTTGACACAAATATCCAAGGCATTAGGATATTAGGTTGTGGGAAAGGGGATAGAGGGAGTAGTGCTTGTCAACATTTGATTGGAATCTTTGCACATTGAAAGTGGCAGGAACACTTTTTAAGAAATATAACATCCTAATCATTATAAAAGGTAAAATATTACATTTATTATATTATAAATCGTCATTTGTAATGATATTTTTCAGAAAATATTGAGTAAACATTTGTAAAAATAGAGGTTATGTTTTTAGTCAAATATTTTACTTATCTGGGCGCTTCTTAAGAAAAAAAAATTAATTTCAATTTCAATAGAATTATAAAATAGCCTTACAAAGTAAAAAATCAAGTTATATATTTTCCCCTGCACAATCTTTGCAATTTAGACGCCAGGTTCCATAAATATTTGCATAACAGGGCTACTGTTTTGTTTTTAATATGCCAACTTATTTGTAAATCTATTTGAACTTTGAAAATAATTTCTGATTCAACCGAGTAAAATTGCATACATATAATAAATTATGTTTGTTAAAGATATAGTATATCATAAAATTTTATTATTTTTAAAAATATTTTTTGCAATAAGAAAGGAATTTTAGGTAATTTCATACTATTTACATGAAACTGAAAATATTAAGCGGTCATTATATATGAAAAACAATAAAAGTAAAAACTATATTTTTCAATTCGCTCTTAGTTATTACATACAATATGTAATAACACTGTTAATAGCCAACAAAATTCCACTAGAAATGCTACTGTTAATCAAAAGATTTAAGACACAAACACACTTTTATAATTTTTTTTTTTAACAACAAACAAAATACACATATGCTCTTCTCTATCATTAACTTGTACAATATTTATAAAACAAAATTATTTCCAGGTAGAAAAACATACTGCCAGCTTAATTTGATTGGCTAAACGTTGAAAGAAAACAAAAACCTTAAGCAAACAAAATACATGAGAAGATGCCAGGTAAAGCATACTCTAGCACAGTACAATGTTGGAATAAATGGACAAAATTGGAAACTAACCGTAAACTGAACAGAACAGTTATATTTGAGCAGTTGCTGGAAAACTCTGCATTTAAAGAGATTTTGAAATTCTCATTTTGTTGTTGATTTTGTTTAAGGAAAACACCAACGTTTCTCTTAAGCTTTAAGAGCATATTGGTTTTGTTTTGCTTTTAGTAATTTGCTCTTTAATTTTTTATTCACTCTTAAAGTTTGCAAATTGAAAACCTGCTTTGATGTTCAGGTTTTGATTTTTCATTAATTTTAGCTGTTTCTTGACTTGGTTTAGAAAAAACATTTCTTTATAGCGGCTCTTTTAGTATAACCACCATATGTTTGGTTGTGTGTTTGGTATTATTACTGAGATTATTTAAGCTGTAGCTGTTCTTTCTCTCCAGCTGGATGTGGCATGACTTAAGCTATTTACACTGTATTACTCGGTCAGTCGGTCTTTGAGAGGTTGTTGCTATTGCCATTTTTCGTTCGTTTGTTTTTGTTTTGTTTTTTCTTCGTTTCATTGTTATTGTCTCTTACCACAGTCACCAACATCAGTACAACTATTGCTGCTAGTGAGTTCAATTGAGGCATATTAAGTTTTGCTTTTGTTGTGTTATGCATTTGGTGCTGTTGCACCGGCAATTGAAATTGACTTTTTTCTTAAGTTTTAGTAATGTTGCTGTCGACTGCATTGGAAGTCTGGTAAAATATTTGCTCGCCTGTTGTTTTAAACTGTTCATAAGGCCTATTTGCCTGCCTGCTTGGCTGGCTAGTTTGTTGACTACAGCACTATGTGCATTAAATTTGGCACATGCGCATGTTGTTGCAAATATATTCCCTTGCAGTTTCTAAACGGCTTTCTTGCGGGACTGTTTGCTTGATTGCAATTGCGCGCTTAACGTGTGCGATAAAATGTAGTTGTTTTTTTTTCTAGATGTTTGTTTTGTTTTCCTATTTTCTGTACTCAAAGAAAAAAAATTATAACGAATTCAACGTTTCGCGTTTTAAAAGTTTCTTAATGTTGAGTGTTAAAATTTTTGAAATAAAATTTTTTTGAAGCTTTCGTAAGATTTTTAATATCAGTTTGATGTAATAAATTTATTATGTTTTGCTCTTTTAATTTTTGTTTTAAAGAAATAAATATTCTTGTACGGTTTGAGTTTAGCAGAAGCTAACTTATGGTTTACGGGGTCTAACAAATTACATCACATTTATATGTACATATTAATCAATAAAAAAAAAATAAATATGAAAGCAAATGCAATAAAAATAGTTATTTAAAAAATATACATAAAAATTAAGCAATAAAAATTGATAATACTGAAAATATGTGAAAAATATAATGGCAAAAGTCTATTAAAAAATAGCTTCAAAGTTTTCCAGAGTGTTTTTTTAAATTCCGTTTAACTTAACAATTTTCAAAAAGTTATTAAATGCTATAAATATTTTAAATTTTTAAAGCAAGAAGCAAAAATGATTTAGCTATTAATTATTATTTGCTGCCACTGCATATAAAAACAAAAGACTTAAGTTACAAGCAGTTAAAATGCACTCTTCGCAGGTGATTACATCAAAGAAATTTTTACTTCATTTTAATAATAAAATTTAAGCTACTGTTTATTAATAAAAGACATAAAATTTATACTGTCTTTGACTGACATATGAGATGTTTAATGATGATTTGTAGGAAATTTTATATACATATAAAGATTGTATTAGATGTTGCATTCTAAAAGAATTTGCTTAATAATAAGTGTTTTATTTTTTTAATTTTTTTAAATATCTCTAATATTTTTGAATAAAAAATTTTTTCATCTGGCATTTATTACTTTTTTCTTTCGTTGGCTAAATTTTTTAAAGACAGAAATATTTGTTTAATATATAGTCATTGCCACCTAAGCTTCCTTAACTAAAGCAATATTAGCCAGCCGTTTTAAAACATTCAAAATTTGATTGACGTTTAAATGGGTGAATTACAAAAATATGTAAACTTAAAGAAGAAATTAAGTTATAATTTTGTATGATTCCAAGAATTCTAAGAAAAATGAAAACAAATATATAATATATAATACAAAAATCAATATAAATAGAAATTTTGTGCTAGTTTTTTTACTATTATCTTTTTTTGAATTTAAAAAGAAAAATAATATATAAATAAGCTCAACAGTTCCCTTTAAATTACGATAGTGCTGCCTTTTTTTTATTTGTTTTCACGTAATTTATAATTGGAGAAATATTTCCTAGAGAAAAATATTTTTCGTGAAAATATTCATGATTAGTTAAGCTAAACAAAAATACAAAACTTTCAATTTACGTTTTCATACAACTAGAAAGTTATTTAGAAATACTAAATATATTTCATTTATTTAAATAAAACAAATTCGATTCACAAATTCTTGTAAGTGTAAAGTTGTACAAACGTTGTAAACTTTGTTATTTTTTATTTTTTTAATTTGTTCTTTTTATTTTAAAAAATTTGCCGTTTCTACAAGTTTAAAAATATAAAATAAAAAAGTGTGTTAATAACATATATGATTGTGTTTGGTACATAATGCAATATACAAATATTGTTATGAAAATAGCGTACAATGCGGTTTTCGAGAGTTTGGTATATAAAAATAAAAATTTACGACCATTATTTAACAAATAATAATATAAAAAAGTAAATAAAATATTATTTTAATCAAATACATGCACTACAACAACAGGCATTTTGTTTGTGTAAAAACAGTTCAGAGACGGCAAAGTCGGTAACATTTTATGATTTTTCTATCTAAAAAATTAATATAAATTTTACTTAATTATTATAAAAAAAGTAAGAGAATCATCTTTCAACGACTTTATCAATGTAAATTTAAACAAGAATTCTATAAAAGGATGTTCAATATTACTTGAGTTGGAAATAAAAATGAAAAGAAATGTAAACAAATTTTGACACAAAACATGATAAACACCAATAAAGCTATCAGCTGAACAGCTGCATGTACTTGTTATAGATATACTTTGAGTAAAACCTAAAATTAGTAGTTGAATATTTCTATAAGAAGCATTTAAAAAAGAACGCACTATATTCCTTAAACAAAGTTTAAAAAAGTAACTCCATTGTTTCTGTGCCAATTTTTGTCCATTCTTTTTTCCTTCCATCACAGCCTTTTATCCCTAAAACCAAATAAGATAGACACTTGCCATTTTTACATAAGATATATTACGTTAGGCGCTATAAAAGCAAATACTAAAATTTAAAACGCATTTTGAAATTGTACTGTAATTCGTAGACTTCATATGAAATTCATACTCTGTCAGTAAAATTATGTAGAAAAAAATAAAACCCATAATTAAAGGTTGTCCCAATAATGTCATGATTTTTATATCTTGAACCATTTAAGGCTGAGACTATAAGCTTACACAAAGTATGTATTGCTAAGCCGCTACAAACATTATAAAAAATTACCCAACGTACTCACACTTGATGGATTTTATTTTCTTTTCTAAAAATGAAGCTTATAATTTAAAACTACCTGCTTTTGCTAATTAAGCCTAATGTTCTTAATTAGTAAAAGTAGGTAAATTAATTATATTTATTCTCGAAAATTTCCGAACAGTCTGCAAATATTAGTAAATATTATTTTCTGCTGGGAAAGTTACAATTGTTTTTCATTGATAAAGCACTGTGACATATAAAACGTTATGAAATTCCATAACAAACAAATTCATACCGCAAAAGTTTAAATAGTCAATATATTATATGTTAACAATGTTTTTTTTATTTATAAATGATATCATAGATAATATTCTAAATATTCATTCATAACGACTTGCTATTAGAAATAATTCCTCTTCTCAATTAATTTACTTTAAATTAGGGCTTTTATTTCCTTTGCTTCTTTGTATAGCCTTCACAATAAAAAGTGATAAAAGATTACATATAAGTTTGTCATTTCGTGTGTAATTTCTACAATATTCATTTACGACCCATAAAGTATATATAATTTGAGTTCTTATTCATAGCATAGTGGTTTGTCCATCTTTCCATTCGTATTAGCGTGATAAAACAAAAAATAAATAAATATGTCAATCAAACAGATAAAGTGTGGAAAGAGGTGCTATTGCAAATCAGCATGATCGGTCTATGTCCTTCGGGGCAACAGGCAAAACATCACGCCTACCTCTAATTTTTTTATGTAATTTTAAGCAATAAAGTAACTCCAGTCAATAAAATAAATATATATGGCGATAGATTAGTAAAAAAAAAAATTGGCGCTCGCCCATTTTTTCCGGGTTACGGGCCTGTGAAATTTTCAAATTTTTTAAAATATCAATATGGGTATCATTTTAAAGCTTTTGCAGAGATCTTTAAGGAAAACTAAAATTTTTTAAAAATACTTAAACCATAAAGAGACGATGACATTTTTATATAAAACTATATATATGCAGTACTAACATTTTTTTTAATTTTTTAATTCTCTGTCACCCCTATATTTGCTTTTTTGATTGGAGTTACTTCACTCAACTTGATTGTCATGGATATTTAAGGGTATATGAGATTCGGAATAGCCGAATATTGTACTTGTTTATATTAAAATTATAAGTTTTAATATGTAACAAAGTGTGTTTTAAAAATATGTGGCTTGAAGTTGAAGGTGTAAAATTTGGCTTAAGTAAATAGTATCTAGTGCATATAGTGATAGAAAGATAAGATAAACAATTTTCTTAAGTTATTTATTGTTATATAGTTTTCTGCAATATATAATTTATTCTAATACAGGTTGTTTTACACAGAATATGACAAAAAGGAGAGCAAATGCAATGAGATGGAAATATAAACTTTTAAGACATATTACATTTCAGACATAGTAGTAGATCAGTGGTATACTTTAATGTAAAATCGATTTCGAATATAAAGAAATATCTTATATTTGAAGTAACTTAAATATTTTTTTAGACAAAAAAAATTTTTTAGTGAAAGCAAGTTTTTTTTATTTTAAAAGATTAGCGCTGCTGTACAAAATACGTGGGATTTGCTTTTTTATTTGATAGATAAAAATTACAAGTAACTGTTCGTCGTTATTTTAAGGATAACTGGGTCTAGTTACAAGAATAAATACTAGAAAATTACCATTTTTTATTTACTTCTATTGCGTTCTTTTCTCATAAAACCAGCTTAAACAATAAAGTTCAATTCTAATACAGAAAAACAAAATGTGTTTTTGTTTTAATTTTTTCGAATATATAAAAAAGCGAAGGCAATAGTTATTTACTTTACAGGACGAAAGAATTTTTATAGACTCAACACAAAAAGAAAATCAGTATTTCTAATTATAAATTAAAAAATATTTTTAAGTTTATTGTCGAGAAATTTGTTCCTACTTCTTTTGCATTGTTGAGTTTAGTGTTTAAATTATTCTTCTGTCCACAAAGAGTTTTGATTAACTTATTAAACATATTAATATATAAATAAATTTAAATTTAAACAAATATATTATCAATTAATATGACTTATTTTTTTATTACTTAAAAAAATCTATAAAATATTAATTAAATGCTATACACAGAATAAAATAAACAGCTAAATGCCAGTTTTACTAGAGGTCATTGAAGAGCATCTTTCATACTTCACCAAACCAAATCAGGAAATTCACATTAAATCTTAATAAGTACTAAGAACAAATAATAAACTTGTCTTTAATAAATAAAACAATTCAATACAATAAAAATACAGAATTTTTTTTATTTGAACTTGAAAAGTGCCTTAATTGTTTTAAAATTTAAGTTCAATGAATTTATTAAATAAAAACCAAAAGTAATAATCTGTCATTGGCTGACTCACAAAATGAAGAAAAAAATTCACACTAAATTGTTGGAGACGAAAAAATTCAGATAATAAATAAAAACCAGTTCAAATTTTTTTATATCGATGGGCCCTTGTTTCTTTCACTAATTTATAAAATATTTTTTGAATAAAACTAAAATATGTTAACCCAAAAAGAGAGTTTAACATAATAAGAAGAACGCAGAAATAAAATTTACGAAATGAGAAGTTGTAACATTTTGCAGATGCTGATAATTTTTGTTATACAAAGTTATTGGTTAAAGTTTGCGAATGTTGGCACGGTTCCAATTTTATAAAATTTTCATTCTAAAATGAAACTAATTCAATTTATTTATTAGTTTTTTTAATGGACCAATTTCCGATCACATCATAATTTGAAGATGAAAAAAAAAAATTAAGCAACTTACTCTATAGAAGATTCCTGAAATATTTTGACTGCCATCGCCACTTGAAAATTGTAATTGTACAATTTATATTTTCATATTTTGGAGAACTGTGAAATGATAGATTATTTCATTTATTCCTCTAGTTATTTAAATTGAAAAGACAATATCTACTCTGCGTAATAAAATCTTAAAACACTTTCAGTTTAAATAAAAAAAAAAATATGAGTTCTATATATCCCTAACATTTGTAAATGATTTCGGGCTTATGATTACCACAACTGTTCTAGACAAAGCACATTCTGGATCTCCAATTTTGTGCTACTTTTTCAAGCACTGCTTCAGGTGTTTTCACAAGAAATAATCAAGAGCTGTCAAACCTTATGATATTTGAGGGCAATAGTAAATTCCATCCCGCGAAAATATCTTAGAGCTATAGAAACTGAAAAAGCTACTGAAAAGCTGTCACATGTTTCTTATTGAATCTCAAATATTATTCATGCTGCCAAAAAATAAAAGGATAATTATTTATCAATATTTTTGCAGGATAATGGTCCTTTATTGTGAGTTAATTTTTTTCAAGTTTTTTTGTGGGTACAATTATAGAAAAAGTGCTTTCACGTTAATGGTAAAATAGTTGCTTTATTTCGCCGATGCTATTAGTCACATAAATGTTTCTACGATTTTTTTTAATTAAAATTTATAGCTCTCCAATTAATGTTTTGGTTTGAAAACGCATTGATAGATGTTAAAGGCATGTGCTTAAGGGTTTGTAAATTAAAGAAAAAAACCTCGTAAATTTAAAAAATTGAAGTTTTTATCTGATAGTTTAAAATGATGATGTGATGGAAATCGATTTCGAAATCGAAGCGATTTAAAACCGAAAATGGTTGCTATATGCTTGCTATTTTCGTTTTTTTAATACCTTCAATATAGTTTTCAATAAATTTGCATTCAAAATCTGCAACCACTCTGGGATGACTTCTTTATAATTCTTTGAAAAATATCTCAAAACGAATCGTCTTCAAATCGATCGATTTCAATCACACACCTGATTATTTAAATTTTGTAAACAAATTTTGATTTTTTTCTTACGAATTATGGCAACAAATTCAGATAATTTTTTTTTAAACCTGTATTTATTTCCAGTTAGTTGAATGACTGAAAATGTTTGCAAAATTTTATTTGTTTAATTTAAATTTAAGATTTGTTAATTTTAAGGTAAAATTTAAAATTGAAATTTATACAAATGTTACTCCCAAACACACTTTTACAAACAAAATTTTTAAATTTATTCCAAAATGATGACAAATAAATTAAAACAATTAGTATAAAAAAAATGCGTACAGTTTATTGTAACAGCTTTTAACGAGTTTAGATATTTTGATTACCGACGACCAACAAAAAAAAAAAAAAAAAAAAACAGATTGCTTAAATTGAGCAAAAGAGTAACGAACAGATAAATACCAGAATTAATTATTCTGTAAATTTTATAGCACAAGATATACTTTTATAAATATAGCAGAAAGAAAAAAAATGTTTATTTTTTATTTTTTTTTCTGTTACAAAAATGGACATTGGGCGTAAATAGAAAAAAAAAATGTAACATTGTATTTAATTTTCAAACTTGTTACAAATATGACTAATAATGTTATCTTAGTAAATTTTATAAGTTACTATAATTAACATTTGTGTCAGTTTTATCGTTTTACGACAATGCATAAAAAGAAAAATTAAAATATTCAGCAGAAGTACACGTTTAAAAATTCGCCTGAGGTTTTCTTAATAAGTTAATGTTTTTAATAAAATAATTTTTAAAATTCATTTGTTAATATTATCTTCAGTTTCAAATAAATTTAAATTAAATGACGTTAATACGCTTTTAAATTTGATTTGATTTAATTATGGGAATAAATTTAATTCGCGCTGTATTTAAATTGAAATATAATATTAAATAAAATTACACAAAATATAATTAAAAAACTGGAATCAAAAAAATTATATTTAAGTTTACTTATTTCGTACAGATTTTTTTGTAAATAGAGTTCAGAGGTTTTAACAACTTGTTGTTTTTGTCATAATTGTAATAATACTATAAGCGAAAAATACAACATAATTGGTTATACCCAGAAAAAATTTGTACCACAATCAAAGTTTTATAACTTCTTAAAAATAATATAATATATTTAACCACAATATACTGTTACGCATAATAAAATCTGGCAACCCCTGTTGTTGTTTCTGTATGTGCGTGGAGAATAAGTTAATTCAACTAATGGTGTGTGTATAGAATAATACCACAATTAACCAACAAAAGCTGATCAACCTTGTTGGTTGCGTTGGCAGAGGTGCGTGCTGTAAAACAGAAGATTGTGAGTTCGATCCCCGCCGACGGACATACGCACAACGAAAAATAAAAATTGTTGTTTTAATGCAATTAAAATTAATAAACATCAGTAATAACCTCCCGAGAGGTAAAAGACAATTATTGTGTGAAGCCATGACAGATAATTTACTGGAGACGTCTAACTTAATATAAGAGCTACAGATAATTGTCAAGAAGCCCTTTATAATAAAAAGTAAGAACGGTGGCGGTTGCGCAGGAAGTGTAACAGTATAACAACAAAGTGTATGGCAGACGTGTGGCTAGTGGATTAAAGGGGATGATTGGCTTGGATTAAAGAAGTAGTGGAAATGTCTGTGGATAGTTAAGGTTACTACTCAACAAGGCATCGAGTAGTTTATGTCTTGCCGGAGTAACACAGTAGTGTAGCGTGGATGGCTGCGTTTGTAACAATAACGCATGTTTAGTAAATACAAGACCATGGGATTCACAAGTCCCGGTAGGACAAAGGAGTATAGCTACATAAAGCCACAAAGTAAGAATACAGAATTTATAGTGAGCCACAGTGGTATTTGCAATCAAAAGAATCCGTACGCTTGTCTAAAAAAGGGAAAAAAGTAACAATATTATTTTAAATTAAAGCAAGTAATGTTTGCTTCTGAATGCTCTTCTATTAGCTTAGTGGCTTGTTTGTAGGTCTTTGGATCATCGGCAAAAGCTTAAAACTTAAATAGATATTTATTTTAAAATGTTTTTTTTTCATCTGTAGATATTTATTAACTGTTGAAGATTAATGTATAAAACAAGTAATTAAAAAGCAAATACAAATAAATAACAAATAATAAATTTTTAGTATTTTTTTTAATAATCTTCGTAAAGTCATAATAAAATAGAGAATAAAGAATTTCCTTTATTTCAGGAAATATTTGTACTTACGATACCATATTATGATTCAATTACAATATATGGTATTTTCAGCCATAATATGGTATATTAATTTAACCACTAATGTTTATTTTTCTTTTCTATTTTTTAAGTCAGTTTATAAATTAAGATATTGTTTATTATTATTTATTTTTTATTTTCTGTGTTTGTTTGAAAAAAAATTTTCCAACTTAATTTTGTTTTTGCAAAAAATCTAATTATTGATATTTTTTGTTTTCTGTTTCCCGGAGATGCTACCCAATGGAGTGGCAAAATATTAAAAAAATACATAAAAGGTAAATAATAATAAACAATATTTTTACTCATAAACTGACCTAGTGCTTAAAAAAATTTTGAAAAGAAAATTAATTATAAAGGTAAAAAAAACAATTATATATCATTAATGTTTATATTTGAACATAATATTATTACATTTAACTATAACAGTTTACTTTTTAATTTTCACCCTGACCAGGATTTCTTTGGAAAACGTCCGCATACATTTGTAAATAATTTTTCTTTCTAAAAATGTTTAGAAAATTAATTAAAAAGAACCAAAAGCCGAAAATTTCATTAATTTATAACAGTTTACATTTCAAACATAATTATATTTACAAGTTACCACGTTATTATTGTGTGTAAAAATAATATGGGGTTTTGCTTACAATTATATAGTAAAACCATAGTATTTTGCTTTGCGTGCAATAAAAGGAAAAAAATAACAAACACATGTCTGATATTGTTAGCACCCAGATAAATAAGTTGTCCCATCTCGTCAAAATCGAAAATAAGAGAAAAAGTATGTAATTAAATAAACTAAATATAACCGTACACAAAAATTACTCAAGACTACTTATTGCATGACATATAAAACTGGGTACTGTACAAAAAGTTATAAGTGAATACATAATATTTTTTTTATTCTAAAAAAGATTTTTAGAAATTAGATTAATGAACTAAAGCCGGAATAATTTCGAAACATTAATTAAAAATTCATTGATTATTTATTTGAAATATTTGCTATCAAATAACAATACATATGAAATGCATTACTACAGGGAAAACATATCCATAAGTTTAAGTGTTGGAAAGAACATTGATCTCGAAATTTCTTAGCTTTCTTGACTCAACTCTTGAATCTTAAAAAAAATAAAAAAAAACCCTACTAAAACAATCTACTTAAAATTACCAGTAACAGAATTGCCCAACACATTAAGAATTACACATTATATTTTATTATTTACACGCATTTGAATTGGACATAATTGACACCAGCCTTAATTTTGTTTACATTCAAACAAAGAATATATTGGGTTTTGTTTTAAGAAATTAGTTAATGACAAAAATTACAAACACACATATCCAAGTTGTCAATTATTATTAAAGTTAAATTAAATTAAGTGTAGTAAACAAGCCACTGAGCCAATTGAAAATTAAAATTTATTTATTTTTTTTAATTTGACAGAAATAAAAACGACAAGTAAAGCAGTTAAAAACACTTAAAAAATCAATGAAACCTATAACTTGTGTTTTGAAATACTGCATGACACTAAACAGTGAAGCTGTATATAATTAATATTTTCCGTTATGAAATTAAATTGCGAATATTAATATTATTATTTTATGAGAAACTGCTAAAATTGTTTGCGTTTGAGGAGTATAATGTCTTTTCTAAAATCTTTTTTGAAAAAATTTAACATTTTTTTAACTTTTGAAAAAAAAAGAAAGCGCTTAATTTATATTTAAAATTTCAAAAATTAAAACTCTAAGATATTGTTCTTTAAGTCAAGCATCTCTTAAAAAATTAAACTAAGGCGTTTTAAGCATGATATTCTTCTTATGTTTGAGAAAAGTTGAGAAGTTTGCAAACAGCTGGACATATTTAGACTCTGTAGTCTAAACATAATTACAAACAATATGCTAAAACCACTTACCACTCTCCTTCCATGCCCACAGTGCACTGAAAATAAATGAAAAAATCCATACAAAAAATATTGAAATTTATTAAAAACACTACTTCAACTGCAGTTAATTTAAAGTATTTAATGACAAAAAAAAAAAACTAGTATTTTCAGCAAATAAAAAATCATAAATGAGTAATAAAACCAAAAGTCAATTAAATTTTAAATACAAAACGCTAATAGACATTGAATATTTTTAAATATAAAAAAATATTTTAATAGCCTCTTTGTTAGCTCATTGAGAAGAAAAACTTAAGTTATTTTTTTTTTTCCAAATCAACAGTCAAAAATATTTTCACTTAATTTATCGAAATCGTTCAGTAAAACAAAAGCAATTTTACACAAAAGTTTTTAACGATTTTATCTCTTCAGGTATTTAGCTAAATATGACATACATTAAACAGTGTCCATCAAATACACAGAGAAGAAATTAAAAGAAACAACAGAAAGTAGATTGAAAACAATAAATATAAAAATGTTTATAAATTATTAATTTGCTTTTGCCCGCAAAGGAATTTAACCTTTTCTTTAAATGTTAAAAATTTATTGCCACTTTAATTAAATGAAACAATTAGCTGCAGTAATGCGGTAGTAGATATTTAAAAAAAAATGCGATTCATTTTGGAAGAAAGCAAAATCAATAAAATTACGAAAAGTTATACAGTGGAATATGTTTAAGTTGAAGTGTGGCTATTCAATACAGTATACTGCTTGCCCCCATGCTTAAAGTGTTTAATAGGAATAATTTTTTTACAAACATTTTTTTTTATTTATTTGCTTCACTAAATTGATTTTGTTTTAGTTCTGTATTTTGTTAAATTAATAATTTTTGTAAAATTTTCCAAAATGTTGCAATAAATGTGTGCAAAATTTAAATAACTTTTACACAGGACTTGGAGAGAATATATTTAGAGTTTAATCCTTGTCTAATTTTATTCTGAATATGAAAGTTTTTATATTTGTGGAATAATCATACTTAAATAGTCAAACTGGCTCTAGTGATATCTTAAGGATAAACACGTCTTTATTTGGATCAAGATATAGGTTACATTTCTTTTAGCACTAAATCCGTTCGAAATTGACAACATTACATGTTTATTATTCTGATTGAAATGAAATATAAATATTTCATTATATTCTCATGAAACGTTTATTATTTAAAATTGAAAAATGAAATATATTACTGCTGGGAAAGCATAGCCATATGGCCATTTCGCTACTGCTCATGCAGCTCATCAGTTTCAGTTCCACGCAAATTTTTAAAGAACACCGCAAAATCTTATATCAAAAGCCAAATTGATTAAATAAAAATTCATTAAATTAATAAAGCAAAAAACAATAAAAAAAACTAAAAAATCTTTTATATTAAAACACAGTAACCATTGAATAACTATTTTTATTTTTGCTTTCTTTTTTCTACATAAGGACTGACATCGGAGACCTTTCATATGTATTTGAAAGATTTAATAAAAAAATAAAAATACAAACAATTTACTTATGTATATTAACGGGTCCGCCATCTAACGTCTTTTTTTTAAACTAGTGCTTATTTCGTTAATGCCTGATTTGACAGATAAATAGTTTTATCCTTCCGCTGAACGAATATGATTGTGTATACGTTTGAAGCCCTGTTTTTATAGCACTCGATGTTTCGCGCCCTGTTTTTGAAGATCGCATTATCAGCCGCAAAGTTGATGTCGTTTGGCCACCTCGGAGCAGCGATTTAACACCGTTGGACTATTATTTGTGGGCTGCCGTCAAAGATAAGTGTTACGCTGACAAACCAGAGACAATTGACGCTAAGAAGGCCAATATTCGTATAGCCATTGGTGAAATACAGCTGCACAGTGTCGATAATGTGCTTAAAAATTGGACCGATCGTGTAGGCTACTGCATGGCCAGCCGAGGCAGCCATTTGAATGAAATTATTTTGCGTTATTAGCCGGAAGGATTGTACTTTCAAATAAAAAAGGAATTTGAGAAAATATTCAGTATTTTTTAAAGCATTTCGTGTTTTTTCATTTAACCTCTAAGAGCTGTAGTCTGAAAAAAGAACTTGATTTATTTATATTTAAATTTTTTAAAAACGTTTTTCATTTACCTTTATTTTAAAAGTAAGGTGATCCTTCTTCCAGTTTTGGATCACTGATCGGGGGGAATTTAGTCTTAAATTGTTTATTTTCATCACTTTCTTTTTATTATCTTTAAAAAAGTTTTTCTTTTGTATACATGTTTTATTTCTGCCGATATAAACGATATTCGGGTCCGCTTTATTTACCAACAGTACTTAAGTTTTTAGATTTTTTGCTTGTGGTTTTCCTAACCATTTAATATTTAACATTTCTTTATTTAATTGAATGACTTTGTAATTCTTTTAGACAATTAATATCCAATGTAAACAAAATATCATGTTTTATTAGATTTTTACTTAAGGTATAATCAACATAAAGTACCGGGTAGGTTGCCGGGGAATACAAAGAAAATATATTTTCAATTTCAAAGTTAGAGCTGGTTTTACCGTTAATTGTATTAAAAATGAACATGGTATTTACGGAATTACATGTAATTTTAATTGGAATTTTCCAACTACAATTACATTCAATTATTTGTAATTGTAAATGAGCTTTTTGCTATCAAACATTGCATTAATTTGTAAAATCCAATTACTTTTAATTTAAAGTTAAGAAATCTAATTACTATTATATTGTTAAATTTTCCCCCTTTACGACAAACCGAAGGATTCTTTTGATTGCAAATATCAATGTGGATTATTATAAATTCTGTATTCTTACTTTGTGCCTTTTTCCGGAAATAATTCTTGGTCGCACACAGTCGTGTAAATCCTATGATCTGGTATTAACTTAACACGCGTTATTATTACAAACGCAGCCATCCATGCACCACTAATGTGTTACTCCGACGAGACATGATGAATTGTGTCGTAACCTTAACCATCCACACACCACTCCATTATGCCTTTTACCTAAGTCAGTCATCCCCTTCATCTAATAGCCACAACACACGTTTGCCATACACTATTGTTATGATGTCCCACTTCCCTGCGCTAACCGCTATCGTTCTTACTTTCTTTAATTAAAAAAGGGCATCTTGACAATTATCTGTTTTTTTTATATTAATTTTGACGTCTCGTCTAAATTATTTGCCATGCCTTCACATAACAACAACAACTTTAAATTGTATTATAACAATTATTATTTTCTACTGTACGCATGTACGAAGGTGGGCTCGAACTCACGATCTTATGTTTTACACCACGCACCTCCACCAACGCAGCCATCGAGGTTGTTCAGCTTTTGTTAGCTTATTGTGGTATTGTTCTATACATATAACTTTAGTGGAAGTAATTTATACGGACAACAACAAACAGGGTTGCCAGATCTTATTTTCGTAACATCATCCCTGACTCAAGCCCACTTAAGCCTTTTCGTCCTGAATAGGCATCATTTTTAGTCTTTAAGATAATTGCTTGTCCGTTTTTTAAATGTTCACAACTAGTGTACAGCTTTCATTTGTGGTTTTGCAATCCCACTTCAAAAAAAAATGGGGTTGCCAGATCTTATTTTCGTAACAATAAGTAATTGTGATTGAAAAAATAAAACAAGTTCAAACTGTTTAATTCATTTTGCGTTTCGCAAACCACAGCTAAGGGATACAAGATCTGTGGATGGGGATCGGTTGAATAATCGGTTGGAAAAGAAAAGATTTGTCAGCCAAATCGTGTTTTTGCTTTGTTCAGTTTGTTATGTGTTTGTCGCTTTCATATATATGATGAACCATTACAAGAGAAGGGGAGACAGAGGCGGCTTTTAATAGGCGAAAGCAAACACCAAGACAACATATAAAGAAATCAAATACCAAAACATTGACAAAAACATTTGCATCAAAGACCTATTCCGGCAAAAAAAAAACTATATTTTATGAAAACACATTTGGTAAAAGGTTGTATATAAGGTTAAGCGAATATAGCACACTAACTTGTTTTCTTTCATCAAAATATACATATATTTTTGAAAAATGTTAAAATGTTTACATGCGTCACGTCAAGCAAATCTTAAGTAAACAAGAGACAAAAAGTTGTTTTTCGAATATTATTGCATAATTTTAATTTTATAGTTTTTACAATGCATTATTTCTATTTTACGGCAAATTATTATTTTGTGAAAAAATTCGCTCGTTACTTAAATCACCTGTTCAGCAAAATTTTTGCCAATATCATGAGTGAAATTCAAATGTCGTTAAGTAAAACTTTATGAAATATATAAAAGTTAAAAAAGATAATACAAAATATTAAAGTTTATGAAAACAAGCAACCAAAATGCGTGTCCGTATTTCTTATGCTTTTCTTTTACATTAAACTATTATCCATAACACATGATACTAAGAATTCAAACTTCCTTTCCGATTTTCTTATTGTCTTAAAAATGCTATTTAAAAATTCATCATTTTACTTAGTTTTTTTTATTTTAGAAGACGTTTGAATAATAAAAAATTTTCATTTATTCAAAATATATTGATTTCAAAGATAATTATATTTTTTCCATTGAAGATACTGAAAAACGAATATAAAATAAAGCAGGAAAATTTTCAAAGAATAATAAATAGTTAGTTAATATCTGTGAAATCTTTCAGATACTATTAATATATTTAGGTAACAAATAATCTGTTAAATATTTTAGGAAATTTCGAAATTTAATTAATTTATCAAGCAAAAATTATGTAGAAAATAAATAAGTGAGAAAAACCAAAGCTGAAGCTACTTGAAGAGAATAAAAAATATTCATTTAAAGAAGTCTTCTTAAAGAAAAGAACTTACACCAAAAAATTTATTTATGTATATGTTGTGGAGAAAACTACTGTGTTTTTGACTCCGAAAACAGGTAGGTGATTATTTTTTAAATAGACATATAAAAATAGAGGAGGACGTTCTTTTATAAAAATATATTTTTCTTTTGCTTCCAGAAATAATTATTGTGTCTTTATAATAAGATAAGATAATTAGGTGCATCAGATGTTAGACCAAATAGCTTTCAATGAAAAAAACTCTAATCGTTATGATTCTGCTGTCTGATTTTCGATCAAGAATTTATCTTGTTCGTAATCGAGAACAAGGACTACCATTTAACACGGCGCTATGCTGGCATGTTTAAGTATTTGTCTTTGTTATCATTCGTAAAATATTATTAAGGTGCATTAAACATTTTTTTAAATTTTAAATGAAAACAGTATTCCACAACTGTATAACTTAGCTCTACATTAGAATTGAATTATAAAGCAGAAGTTTGTCTGTATCGCGACACTCAAACGCTTATTCATATGAATATCGAGATGTTTAATTTCCCAGAGTTGGGGTGTTTATTGATTATTTATTCGGAAAGACGACTTTAATTGGCTTTGGCAATCTTAGTAAATCCCCTTCTTCTTCTTAAATAATTTTTAAGATAGTAATAAGTCTTGATGGAATACCTCATGTAATACTTGCGACACGTTCACGAAATGCGCAGAACAATATTTTTTCTATTAAAATTTTTTTTTACCACATTCACCAACTTGTGTGCTTAATCCATAGTGCTAAGACGTCTTCTTAGTCCGATTTTGTTGTTTAAAATACACCGCTCAGCTTTTATAATAGAATGCAGCTTAATTATTAATGGGTTTTTAAATAGTTTTTAAATATTTGTCACGAAGCTAATTGGTCTGTAAAACTTCACCTTTATGCCATCTTTTAATAGGTTCGCGATCATGATAATCAATAAAATTATCCGTTCTTCAGGGAAGATCTGAAGGCCTATGCATTCTCCTTATAGGCTAACTTCAAATGTTAGACCAATAATTTACCATTTTGAGCAATGGCCTACTCGCCATTAAAACTTTTTATGAGAGGGCGACATACTCACCGTCTTTTTAGATTCCGGCTTGCATGCGAAGCAAGTAATTTAATTATGAGTTCCATCAACGTATTTTTTTAGAGATGTTGTTGTTTCATATTCAAGTAGTTATTTAAGCCGCTTATTAAACTCTTAAGGGTTAATTTTATCTTGAGCAGATCTGTTAAATTGATAAGTAGTATTTCAAGTTGTATTCAAAATAGACGTAATACCTCATTATTTTGCTAAAATTTGGAAACTGAAAAAAATCGCTTAGACCCAAATTCGAATAAAAAGCTAGATGGCTTAAAAGCTGGTAGTCAGTCACTCTTGTTTCTTTTTTTCGTTAAAAATTTTTTTAAGCCCTTTTCCAAATTCTCCAAACTTTTTATAATGACAATATGTAGCACTGGTGTGTTTAATTACTATAATTAAGCAGTCACTCAAAAATATAGAGTTTATAGAAGATCTTCATTTATTGTTTTTTCTAAAATAATTAAGTTTCCTTCAACTTCGCAGGTCTTTTGTGTTTTCAATTAGCAGTTCTTAGTTTATTATTCTATAAACGTGTATTGTCGTACGATATTGTTAACAAAATAATTGTTAGAATTCATTATAAAAGTAATTTTAGTTAAAAATATGAAAGTGTAGATTTTTTATATTCTTACATTTAGTTGTATTTTGTTTATGTGTTGGTTATTAAAGTTGCAAAATAAGTCACACTAATTAATATTTTCTTTGTTGTCACTTAATTTATTTACTTCTGTGTATAATTCTGAAAGTACGTTTGCACTATAATCTATTTTATTTGACTTTGTGAAAGCAAAAGTTAATTGAAACTAGCTCCGTAATTAAGAAACTGACAGCAAGACTATTTGCCTTCTTCAATGTTTGCGGTAAATAAATCTTTTCGTTTGATAACATTGTTTACATTTAAATACACTACTGGTTTAATGAAAACTCTTGATGTTTACAAACGGTTTAAAAAATAAAAGCAACCACCCGCTTGGCAAATTATTAACTATCTTTTCTATTTATAGGAGTGCAAGAACATTTAAATTCTCTTAGTATTAGCGTGCACACGGGTATGGCAGGTTTGGCAACTGTCAAAAAAGTCATCGGCGTCGCCCTAGCTCCCTTAAGAAGAAAAAAACTATTTGACCCATTTTATTCCTGGAGTAGGAAAATCAATCCAATTCAAAGCTATTGATGATGAGTTTAAAATTGTTTCGAAGCAATTCACGGTCAACTGTTCCGAGCTAAAGGCAGAGATTAATCTTCTTCAGTATCGAAACGAAAAACAATCCGCAAACAAATATTCACAAATGGTATTCACAATATGGTTAATTAATGTATACAGAAAAAGCACGTATCTCAACTTTTATAAAGTAGTTTTCGATATTTTTTCCATTAAAAAGAAGCTAAGATCTACAATGATGCAAGAATGAACCTCTTAGAGCCTCTTCTTAAGGGTTTCGGCGAGCAAGAGCTTTTGGTTTCACTTGATGAGGGAGAAGAGGAGCTCCTGTGCACTTCACTGAATACAGAATTAATTTTTTCTTAAATAATTTAATAAGATGTCTTTTTAATATTTTTAAAAGTGATAACAAAGAATATTATGCTTAAGGCCAAGAAAAACATATCCAAAGATGTTAAACAATTATTATTAAAAAATGGATTTGTTTGTAATAAATAACTTCATTTTTAGCAGATATTAAAACAGTCCCAAAATATAATGAAAAATCAGAAAAAACTCTGTTGAAATGGTTTGTAATACTGATTTTATTATCTAGATTATTATCAGATTCATTAACAAGAGACGAATTAATTTTTATCATTTCGCATTCTGCACAGTTGATTGAATAAAAATACCTCTGAATTTTCCACGTTACTTATTTCTTTATATTTTTATTTATTCCATGAATTAATTTCTTCTTAAATTGTTAAAGCAATACAACTGTCTATGAAAGAAATTAATAGACATTCTCTTAAAAACTTTCCCAATCATTTATTAAAACAAAAACCACATGACATTATTCTCAATTGGCAAAAGTCATGATGAATTTCTTATTTAACCGTCCATTATATTGCGAATATTGTAAAATATTGAAAGCAACTATTCTTTTTTTCTACTAAGTTTTATTTATTACATTTTATAAGCTAAAGAAAAAAATAATACATCATAATGGGTTTTTGCCTGTGAAAACTGTCATGGTTTTAAGATACAATAATTAATTAATATTGGCAAGCGATGACATATGAAAATACTGTTTTTTTTTCAAAACAAATTAAAGATTAAATGAGCAAATTATATATTTAAATTAATATAACAAAAACAAATATATAAATCATGTCACTTTTGACAGTAATAAATAATTTTTGCTTAGTGACAATAACACCATTTATAAAAACATTTTGGACATAAAAGCAAAAATTTCTTAAAAAATTATAAACGAGGGGCTTGTGTAAATAAGGAGGAGCATTATAATCATTGGGCCATAATTATAGTCAAAACTAGAGTATACTTTAAGATATCTTGTCTGTTTTAATTTAAACTCACCTCTCATTTATAGACAATTTGTTAAACTGTTTTTAAGTCATTTAACAACACTTTCTGCTTCTTTTTTTTTTTTTGCCAAATTAAAAAGTTTGTAAAAGAATATAAAAGTTTTAGTTTTAAAAGTAGTGACAACAATTGATCTTATTTCTTAAAAAATTATGCTAAATGGAGCTCATGTTGCGGATAATAGAGATTGTTGCCGCGTGGACATAGAAAATTGGCACTTTATGATAACTCCCTGTATCGTCACATGCTAATGAAACAAGAACAACATTTTATATACTAGTTATTCGTGATACATGACCAGTAATGCTCGAAAAAGTGGTGAAAATTTGGATGTCCAAAATGCGATTCATCTAAAACAGCAGCGGTGGCCATATGGCAAAAATAATTTTCAAACGTTGATGTCATGTATAATTCTTTCAAACAATTTTTATTGTTTAAATTTAAGCTTTTTGTGGTACTTTAACAACTTTAAGATCAACCGGCTTTTAAAAATTAATTAACCTTCATTAGGTCTTCGGGTCAAATTTGACCCATTTTGCAAGAAATTTTTATTTTTTTCCGAAAGTAGGGGGTTTAGATTTTAGATATTTTATGAATTTTATTTATTTTTGAATACTAATAACTATTTTTGGTTTTTATAAGAATATATTGTACCAAAAAAAAATTATGCAGTTTTTAGCACTTAAGACCTTCGGGTCAAATTTTACCCGTAACAGAATCTTTATGTTTTTACACAGTTTTGTTAAAATAATTTATTTGTAAAGAAAAATGGCAAATGTTTTTTTCACCAAAATTAAAAGTCAATATATCTGTCTCCTTTATTTTTTCCATTTTTACTGAGCATTACTGGTATTAAAAATAGGTCCCCATGTAAAAAGCAAAGCTTTTTTTCTTATGCAAAACTGTTTTCAGTCAAACGTATCAACGTTATAAAGTGTCGAGTCTGTATTTCTTGTCGGAAAATGAATACTAGTGAAATAGAAAATTTGCTAAATGCACTATCGGACGAAGAGGAGAATATGAAGATAACTTAGAATCGCGGAGACAACTGACAGTTTTAGTGGAAATGAAATTGATGTAGCAACAACTGCAGCAATGACAACAAAAGTAGGTGGAATAAGATATTTCAGACAACCTCTTACAAATAGTCAAGGAAGATTCCGGAGCAAGAACATTATTAGCGTGAAACCACACCTCACCCGCTTCTCTTGTTCGATAATCACAAGGGAAGAAATTTCCACTTTTCAATTGTTTTTCCCGCCACCTGTAATAAACATTATTTTGAAATATACCAATAAAAAAGGTAAACGTGTTTTTGATATGGATTGGACTGAAGTTGACGACACCTTTATGGGTACACTTTTGTTAGCTGGAGTGTAAAGATCAAATAATGAAAGTACAGAATGTGTATGGGACTCTGAGAAAGGAATACCAATTTTTAGAGCAATTATGCCATTGAGAAGATTCAAAAGTCATTCTAGATTAATAAGATTTGACAAGGATTGAATTGACACCTAAGCTTTTGTCAACTAAAGGAAGACCGTTATTTTCATCATTTTTTTGCTTCACTAAGGACACTACTCTCGTTTCATATATTCCAAAGAAAAATAAGTCTGTGAATCTTCTTAGCACTTTGCATCATAGTCCAGAAATAAGCAATCGTGAGGACATAAGCCGCAAATGATACTAGACTGTAATAAATGTAAAGGAGGAGTTGATACTCTGGATAAAGTTGTTCATGTTGCACTTGCAAAAGGAAAACCAATGGATGGCCTCAAGTTGTATTTTGCAACATTTTAGATATATCATCTTTCAATGCTTTTATATTATTTACATCGGCTAGTAATGGTTGGAAAGAAACCTGTTTTGCCAAACTTCGTCATTTTTTGGAATATTTAGGATTGTAGTTTGCCACGCCCTATATAAAACAGCAAAATTCCTTGCCAAGAACACAACTTTCTTTATTTAAAATAAATATATACATATATGAATTCGTAGTAAATAAACAAAACGTGCAGCTTTAATATTCAAAACAAAGCTAAAAAAAGTACTAACTTTAAAAACAAACTTAATTAAAGAAAACAAATTTTTTCATATCGAATTTTCTAACTGGGTCAAATTTGACCCAAAGAACGTTAACGTAAGTAAAATTTGAGGACCTTATGAAGGTTAAATAATTTACATGAAAATTCCCCCACAAAGAAAAAAAGAAAAAATATCGTTTTAAAATTTTAAAATTTTTACATATTTTCTTTGGTGAAAGGTAAAAATATTTCGTATTGTAAACTTTAAAACTTAATTCTCATTAAAATTAGCAAATGATACGAATTTATATACTGTAAAATATTTACAAGAAATTGCACATGTAATTTAATTTCATAAAAATTAATTAAAATATCAGTCACGCACTGAAAATCAAAAAGAAAAACAAAGAATTTTATGAAATATTTTTAAGAAAAAAAAACAACAAAAAAAAAAAAAAATCAATTTCACACTTTACTCTGCTAAAAGATTTACAATTACCGCCCTTATTAAAAATAAATTATTAATATTTACCGCTATGACGGGTTATCGCCCTTAATTGCTTAATTAGCCAAAAAAAAAAAAAATAGTTAAATTTTATTTTTCATTGTTGTTTAAACTTTTAAAGCTAATGAACTATTTTTCATGCTTTACTTGCTAATTAATACAAATTTAGAAAAAAGGCCTAAAGCAGAAATAAAAAATTTTTTAATTTAGGCAAATTTTTTTGTGGTTTTAATTGGCAAAAATATCTTTTGTTTATCATACCTTAAATATGGTTGGGGCGCTTGCTTGCTGCTGTTTCCCAATATTACATTTTGTAAAAATAATTTATTTTTGTCTTATTAAATTTAGTTTAAATATATTTTTTCCTTTATTAAGTTTGAAGCCATTGATAATTGAAATGTTACGCATTACACAAGATTTTATGGGAAGTATTTTAGTTTTTATTAAAGATCTTAAATTTTGTTTTTTAATTTACATATAAGTTCATATATATTTTTTTGTTCTTAATCAAGCATTTATTTCTTTATACGAATATATTTGTGATAAACTTAGCACTTTAAGTAACATTTGTAGCTTTTCCCATCGAAATTATGTTTGATTTAATTTTAAGCGATTTTACAGTCGTGTTTAAAAAGTAATTTTTATTTGTTCTTAAAACTATTGTTTCTATTTTTTTTCTATTAGACTGGATTTGTATTGAAAACTTGAACACAAACGTTCACCTTAAAATTAACAAATATTACCACAGAAAGACAGACAGACAGACAGATAAAGAAAGAATTTTACTATGTAAATTATTTTAAATTTACATAGTAAAGTTTAGAAAAGGTTATCAAGTGGGCTTACCAAGACTACGAACCTAATTGATTGAGTTTTTTAAAAATCTTTTTTTAAAAATAAAATTTATTTTACAAGTATGTGCGACGTTTTCCAAAGAAAACAAGAAAAATTAGACGCTAGCAGAATGTAATGCTGCACTTTCTGGACCGCTACGTTCTTCATCAGCATTCTTCGCATCTATCTATATTAGCTTGGTAATTATAGACGTCATCTATTTAACCAACTAACTTTGTAAATAAGAATACGAGATATATTCATATCAACATTAATTTGGTTAGACGAAATTTACACACATTCTTACTTGTTTGAATGATTTTTATGAGGCATGAGATTTTTATAATCAATTAATGAGAATAAATTATATTGATTATTGCAGGAGATAATAATGATCTTTAGTATGTATTTTAAGATACATACTATTGGAATATGTTCTCTTCTTCTAATTCCCTTTTTGCGAACTAATGTAATGTCCTTTGAAAGCGAGTAACAAAATATGGCAATCAAAAAAGTAAGTCATTGTACGGCAAATACTTTTAAAGGTTTTGTCTAAGTTTTCTGGGTGCTTTAATTGCCGCCTAATAGAGATGAAGAAACTTAAAAATAAAAGTGTTCAATTAAATGAGAACCACTTCAAAAATGGAAAAGTTATAAACTCGCCCGATTTCTTTTTTAAATTTTTGCTCCAAGAACTCTGTCATTTCTAAACCGATTTTGATTTTTTTTTTCAAATTTAAACGTGTTACTTAAAGACACTTTCCATTTACAGTTTGAAAAACTCTTATATTCAAATCAAATTTCAACAAAGTTGGTATTTCCAATAATAGGCATTAATTTAACGAGAAATCCTAAAGATACCATTGCAAGACTTTGTCATAAATAAAACACTTCTTTTAATACGAGGGCTGCTATTTATATTTCTTGCCTGGCAACACTGAGTGCTGCCAAGTGCAATCTGACATTTCCATTGGAAAGTTTGTCATTTTTAAGCATAATCGAACATTATTTGTGTTGTTTACCGTGACTTAAAAAAATTAATATTGAAATAAATGAACATTTTCGTGCCATCATTTTTCACAACTTTCGACGTGGATTATCACGACAAGAGTGAATTGATGAACTTAAATCTTTGTATGGCGATGAAGCACCATCCTATAGCACTGTGAAAAATTGGTATAATGAATTTAATCGTGGCCGAAGCTCGCTCAGACCCCGCGAAGGTCGTCCAAAAACGGCTGTTGTGCCAGAGAACATTGATGCCGTGCATGAACTCATAATGCAAGATCGACATGCGACATACCGAGAAATAGAGACATCCTAGGACATTTCTTCCACCAGCATACATTCGATACTGCATGAACACCTGGCCGTAAAAAAGGTTTGTTCTCGTTGGATCCCGCACAATTTGAAAGTCGCTCAAAAAAAGGCACGTGTCGATTGGTGCAAAAAAATGTTGCAAAAATGCGATTGAATCATGGATCTATGCGTCTGAGCCCGAAACAAAACAACAATCAACTGTGTGGGTCTTCAAAGACGAGCAAAATCCAACGAAAGTTGTTCGTGGAAGAAGCACTTCGAAGCAAATGGTCGCCTGTTTCTTCGGCAAAACTGGTCATTTGGCGACGGTTCCGCTTGAGCAACATAGGACAGTCAATTCTGAGTGGTACACTACAATTTGTTTGCCTGAAGTCATCGGAGAAATTCGAAAAACCAACAAGAGAAGACGAATCATTGTTCACCATGACAATGCGAGCTCTCACACATCGGCTCAAACCAGAGCGTTTTGGACCGGCCAAAACGTCGTACAGCCGTACAGCCTTGACTTGGCACCTAACGACTTCTTCTTGTTTCCGCACATCAAGAAAAAAATGCGTGGTCAACGATTTTCGCCAGAAGAAGCTGTTGAAGTGTTCAAAAACCATGTTTTAGAGGTGTCTCAATCGGAGTGGAAAAAGTGCTTCGACAACTGGTTTGAGCGCATGCAAAAGTGTATAAATCATGCTGGAGAATACTTTGAAAAACACTAATCACTACTAGGCCAGAAATATATAGAGCAGCCCTCATACACACCAATTATAACGAAGTTGGATCTAATGACCGATGTTTGTATATTGAATATAAAATCTAACCACCATTATTAAAAGTTTCTCTTATCCAAATAATACCCTTTAAAAACGGCGGAATTAACAGAAATCCATTTAAAATTTTAAGGTAAGAATCAGAGACGAGGTTTGAGCTAATGATTATATCTGATTTTTCATTACTTTAGATCCCAATTACAGAAACACATATAAAACAAACTGAAATATAAAAGGGTGTTTCAATGGACAATATTATTTCACTCATAAGACCGCGCCTCTTTATCCATTATAGTCAAACACTTGAAAAATTAATAAAAGGTGTACTGTATAAAACTCAAGGGTTCTCCCATAGGTGTTTTGTTGAGTCGTCTATAGCAACGGACGTAGAAAGTTTGTTGGCCTGTATACATTTCTACGTCCGTGATAACAAAAAGTATAAAATTAAAAAAATAAAAGTTAAATGCTGTTCCCATAAATTACTTTGTTTGAATATAAGATCTTGTCTTTTGAAACATTAAAGATAGACAATTGATATTTAAATAATGTTGTTGTTTTAATTTTTATTTCATATTCAGTAACCCTCTGCTCATGTGTCTGTTTTGAAGTTGTTTTTTTTTTCAACAATTATTTTCTAAAATAAAATGTATTTTACTCATTAAAAAGAAAAACAAAAAAACTCAAACAGTGTTAACGTGAATGCAAATTTCGGAGTCTATTTGCGTAATTTTTTAGTATCTCCATCAATGGGACCTTTGGGACCCAAGTGAGTCGGTCTTTCTTTTGCGCCGACGGCCTGTGCAACCTAACCTAGTATCTCCATCTTATGGGCTCTTGTGGTAAATTCGCTTTTACTTTAACTGCTCAAATGTTGAACTTAATTCATGTTTATTTTGTTTTTAATTTCTAGCATTAGTTTTAGAGCAGAGCCCGGCAAACACCTACAATCACATGTCTTTCGTCTGTTGGAGTGCATTAGCTTATTCTCGCTCATTGCACTGAATGAAATTTGTATTTATTTTCTAACTCTTTAATTTATTTAATTTGAAAATTAGCTAATATATAATAAGATAGAACTCATTTTTGAAAATTTATAATTTGAAAATTCGTACTGTACGTGAATAACAACTACTATTACAAAATTTAATAAAAAAGCAATACTCGACAATTTATTTCCTATAATAAAAAATAAAAGTAGGCAGACAAAAAAAAAAAAAGGGAATTCACTAAAAACATTTTTTATTTTTTAACTAAATATTTTTTTGGTAGGAAAAAATGCTTAATATATAATTATATAGCTTTGTCGACATTTTTTTATTCAGGCTAATTATGTTCTTATGCAAGGAACACAACTGGGATAAACGACGAATTTCGTCCAACACAACGAATACGTCATCAAATTGTTTAAAATCGCCGTATGAAACACAATAACGACCAAAACACAGCTCTTATAATTTTTGAAGTTGTTTACTTTTTGTAAGCTGCTAAGGTGACCTCAAAAAAAAAATAATATTTAATAAGTTAAACATTAGCAAAAACACAACTTTAAAATATTTTCTATTTAACTTATAATCTGTACGCTTATTATAAATGCTGCAAAATAAAAATATATAAGTTTTTTAAGTAAAATAACTTTATTTATTAAAATACTTCGAATCTAAAGTCAAACATAGTCACTTTGTATTGATTTGTTCGTCGTTCGCCGGCGTAAGAAATAGAAATTTCGTCTTACGTCATGATTGTGTGCAAATGTGTTTTATTTTTGACGACGAATATTAGCGACCAAAAATTCGTCGTTCGTCCCAGTTGTGTTCCTAGCATTACTTTTAAATATAGTTAAAAAATTATTATTTTTTTTTTTTGTTGAATAAATATCTTCGTTAATATTTGTCTAGAACTCGAATCCGTTTGCAAGAATTATAGTTAAATCGTTTTGTATTTTAACAAGTTTTACTTTATTTCAGCATCTTTCTCTTCCATTGGTCATGCCTAGGGATAATCATGTAGGTCAACAAAATATTCTATTTTAACTTAATCTTCAAAACGACTGCCGTAGCTTTTTAATAAGTTTTTAAGCTCATTAATATATTTATCAATATAATATTTTGAAGCTTCATTAAACTCTTCTAAAGTTCTTTTTAAGTTTGCCAAATTATTATTTTTTATTTGAGTTAGTAATGTATATTTAGATCTATTTTTAAGGCAAGAAGATTTCAAAATGACTTTCTTAATAAAATTTTTGGTGTATTTACAAATAAAGAAATCGTCGTATACAATCTTACAATTGTCACTTGTTTTTCCCTCTTGCTCTTTTGTTTTTAATGCGATTTTTAAAAATTAATTAAATATTTATTCTCCTTAATGAGATATAAAAAAACCATATGTATATACCAAGGCTTGAGAGATATTCAAGTTCGAAAATAAGTATTATCATAATTGTAACAACTTTTATTTATTATTTTACTGACAGTGAAATAAAACAAAAAAAAAAAAGTTTTTGTTAAAAAATATTCTCTAGATCAAGAGCTATATGTAGGTCACTATAAATAAAAGTTAATTTAGATTCATATTTATACATTAAAATAAACAAAAAAAAATTTGAAACAAAAAAGATATGTATATTTTTTTCTTAAATGTTATATAATAGAGAACATTTTACAAAAAAAAATTAATAATTACTTAAATAGGACCGAATTCGGTCCAATTTTTAGGTACATATTAACTTCAAGCTAAATCATTTTAAATTGCATAGAAAAGGAAATCTTATTATTTTTAATTTTCGAAATTATCAGTCGAGTTTTTTTTAGTATACTGACGAAGGATATGGATCTGGAAGGATCTCGAAAACACTACATAATAAAAAATAAAACAACAAAATTTTAAATAATTTTTCTTACGTAAACAAATTAGAAATTGAAAATACACAAGAACTTAGGCCGAATTAAAGTTATTTATTTGGTAAATGTAAATATCTAAATTTAAATGGCTCTAAGTATTTGTTTACTCATTGCTAGTATGTAATATATGGCAGAAATTTAGTTAGTTGGAATTTTAAAGAAATTTATCCGAATTTTGGGGTTGTTTTAGCACAAATTGATTTTTTCTAGCTTTTCATTTTACTTAATTTATTTTTTATAAAATTGTAAAATTGGCTAAAAAAACACAAAAAACGCAACTCTTTAATATAATCCCTAACACACATCCTAAAAGTTAAATATTTTATTTATAATTAAAATTTTGCCATTTTTCCTCCATTTTATAAAATATATACCTTATGTCTGTCTCTGTTTAATTCGAACTAAAACAATTATAAATGCATTAAAAAGTCTTACATCTGTTATATTTTCTAGAATTCAAGATGTGACCAATGAGGACTTTTTCTGAAACCTTCCCTGTTCTCACATAGAGTACAATTGAGATGCTTATTCTCCCCTGCTCCTTTTCTGTAGCTTTATATTTTCTGTCATTTATATACTACATATGTATTTAAAAAAATGTGTGTCTTTGTTTAAAATCTGTTCTAGACTAAATCAAACATTTACATAAATTTCATTTAATGTGTAATAAATCCTGGCTATTTCTTAACATTAAAATATCCGGACAATTCAACTTGATAATTCTTTGTTTTTGATTCCCACTGAATCGTATGATTTGTGTTGTCATATGGTTAATTTTCTACATGCGATGTAAGTTCACTATCATAATAGTGTAGGTAAAATATCGGAGACCGAAACTAACTTTTAAAATTATTTTAAAATTATAAATAAATTGGCCGTGAAACAATAAAACTTTATTTCAATTTGTTGATAATAATATTTAAGATTTTTTTTTATTTAAAATGTTTGATGTTTATAATATTTATTTTTTAAAAAATATTTTTTTACGTTGCACAAGCTAATGAATATTAATATACTAAAACATTAAAACATTATTACCCAATTTGTTTTACATATTTCTTATAATAGTTATAAATGTTAAAAGCGGAGTTTGGCTTAAAAAATAAATGGGAATATGACCAATTTAACGATGAAACTGTTACGGAATAGAGTATTAACTCACTCAGTTATAAAAAAAGAATATTTTTGCTTTGGCTAATTGCACAATGTTTCAACTGTGCTTTTAGTCTTGCATTTAGCGGACTTCAACTCCATCTGCAAAATTTTTATTTGATATTACAATACAAACCTTAAAAAATATTTAAATATTTGCCGAATCTTCATGTTAATTATATTATTTTTTTATTTTAGACATCGAAAATAAAATATTTTAAAAGCTTCCAAAACAAGCACATTATTTAAAAAAAAAAACATTTAAGAATTAATTACACCATTTTTACCAGCATCAATTTTCTGCCCATTTTTTCAAACGAACAAAAATGTAAACAAATGATTTGTTAAACAAAATTTTATGTACTCATTGCAAATATTATATTTGTCGTATAAAATTAAAAAAATTAAATATTTTATTTATCAAGTGTTGTGCCCGATAATATATCGTCTAATTCGGTAAAACTTTAAAAATCTCTTAATTTATTTTCTTTATACTCAGTACGATTTAGTTAATTGGTGCTGTGGAAATATTAAATCCAATTAAAAATATTGTTTGAGGTTATATTTACTTTAAACAAACGAGTTAGAGCCGACCGTGTTATTTTGTCGTTATTTGTCAAATCACCTTTTTGTTATTTAATTACTAATTCCAAATTACATTTACAAGTTACTTACTTGTTGAAAGGTGTTTTTGATGGCCTTTTTAAAACGATCAGCTGTAATTTGCAATTAAATTTTAGCATGTGGGATGACCCGATTTGGCTTGCATCAGTATATGCCTGTACTCCTTTTTGTTGCCATCACTTTGTCACCGTTTAGACGAGCGAACATTTGAAACGGAATCATTTAGTCTGATAGCAAATTACGGGTGAGAAGAAGAGAATCGTTTTTGTGTTCAGTACTCGGTTATACGCTTTGTTAACATTTTTTTTGCATACATTTAAAAGCGAACAACAAACAATAAGTGTTGCCGTTTGGTTGCATTTTGTAAATTTTTTGTAACTTCTAAAGGTTCCACGTAACATGTATAATTTTTTTACATTTGGCCAAATTTGCATAAATTTTGGTATAAACACGATTAAAGTAATAGTATTGAAAAATACTTGTTTTAATTTTTTTGACCCCCCTGACAGCTATAAAATTTCCACCTAAAAATTTGAATCGAAATAAACAAGAAATAACGTTGCTGAAGTTGTGAAAAATGATGAAATAATTCATGCTGCATGTTTAGAAACAACAAAATGTTTTTGTCAAAAATTTTTCCCAACTGGGAAATAATATAAGCTGCACTTAGTTTGTATGGAAAATTAACAACTCTTGAAACTTGCTAAATTTGTTAGCAAGTTTAGTTGTTTCGCTTTAGAAATTTTGACAACTAGCAAATGTTACCGTACCAATACCTCGATTTAGAAGAAAGTTTTCTTTAAAATGACTTGAAGAAGTACTGGAAAAATTGTCGGTAATTTTATGCTGAATTTTTATGCAAATAAGACTCAAATTTGTCTTTAATAGCGGTAATTTTTAAATTTATATAATAGTAAATTCTGTAGAAACTCAATCTCTTAAAGAAAACTTTTGAAGGACTTCTTAAAAAAACACATTCTACTTTAACAAATTTTTTTAAATGGATGGGAGCATGCGCTTTTTAATCACGGAATATTAATATTGAGTCTTGAATACTCATGAAAATCATTGGGCTGGATTTTTTGCACACGTTTTTCAAATTTTGCTTTTTACTTTAGTTTTGTTTTTGTTCAGTACATCAGTTTATTGCTTTATTTCCCCTAAAATATAAAATGAAGGTTTTTACTATATTTTATATTAATTACATTAATTTCTAATTATTTAGGGAAAATTCAAACATTTAACTTTTAATGAAAAAATGTAACTTTTTTAAAGGAAAAGTGTAACTTTTTCCTATCTTTCCCTGGTAACACTGATATCAATACTAATGAAATGTTGCCGAAAGCATGTTCGCCTGTGTCAACGACAATGGAAAAACAAAAGGGATTTCCAAATTTTTTCTTCGAAATGTTCGTCCGTCTAAGCTCGCTTTTAAATGGCGGTCGATGATTATTTTATACATTTTTCAGGTGACAACTTTTTTGTTTTGAAACTGAGAAATTGATTTGAGATATTGAATTAAAGTAATATTATCGACATAGTGGCTACCAAAATGATCACGCATAGCAAAAATATGTTGTTGTAAATAGTTTGTACCGATTTTATGCGAAATCCGCAAGAAACCAATGCAAGACCTCGTCAGTAAATAAAACATTTATTATATATTCACCAGTTAACACAAAGTTGCAGTAAATGTCTGATGTGCAGTTAAACATTATCTATTACTGAAATAAGGAACTAGCTCTGAGAAGAACTGAAAATACCACCTCTGAAATTCTGCACTGATGGGAGCCAACCATATTCAATTTACTTAAACTATATCTAACTAGATTTGGGTCTTTAGTTCTTGTGAGTGTGGAAACAGGTCTAAACCTAACAGTATGGTCAAATTGACTATAAAAGTTCACAGACTAAGAAAATCCAGCTACAATTTTTAAAAATTGCTCTTATTCAAGTGAGTAACTCTATTAAGAAAAGAGTTAACTGAAACCTTAATAACTGAATTTATGTTCCTCTACATGCTTACGAGTGCTTGAATTATTACCAATTAGTGCGATGATTTACTTAAATACGTAAAAAAAGAATAACATGTGAGGATAAAGCTGATGATATCTTGTTTTGCACACATGCGCCTTGAATCAGTGCACACATCATTTATATAAAACAATTCTGTAAAATGCGCGAAAATCCAACTCATCCTGTCTTGTTTTACAAATCATGCAATTCAACTAACTCGCCCACAAATACTACACATTGTTTGGTACATTCCTTATTTACTTTTACTACTTTTTTGCATAATTAACTCGTACTCTAATTTACCGCGAGTAAAAAATTACTGCTTTAATTTCCTGGATCGGTACTCCGCTAGGTTTGAGCTGCTGTTTTTCTTCTGTTTACTTTTTCGTCAAAGCAGGAATCACTGACAATTATTTTGTGTTGATATTTAGAGTTTGTGCTGAAATTTGGACTCATACATTTCTATATACCAAACAGTCACTTCTGTAAATCGACCGCGGCAGCTCAAAGCTTGTTACCTTATTTTTCCTGTTTTTCTATGTCCACATCATTTTTGTTAGTGGTGAAAGTTACAACTTAGTATGCTCTATTTTTATACCCTTCACAACGAAATGTGGAAAAAAGGGTATATCTAAGTTTGTCATTCCGTGTATATTTTCTATTATATTCATTTCCGACCCCATATTTTTTATGTATAGCGAAGTCGATTAAGCGATATCCGTCTGTCCATCTGTCTATCCGTATAAGTTTTGTACTCCAGTTAACTGCGGTAAACACGATTTCACAGAAAAAAGAAATGTGTAAATTGATCAAATAGAGAGTCGAAAGAGGTGCTAGTGGAAATCAGCATGATCACGCCTACTTCTAATTTTTACATGTCACTTGGAACAATAAATTAAGTCCAATCAAAAAAATAAATATATGGAGCAATAGAGAATTCAAAAATAAGAAGAAAAAAACAAATAAAATTTTTAATGAGACTCAAAAAGTTTTGCACTAAAATGATCCAGATACCTACACAGGCTAGTTTTTGCTTTCCATTACAAATATTAAACTGTAACTCTGATTTGTAACTGCACTTTACTACCAAGTGATGTGTGTGTGTGTATTCGTGTTAAAATAGAACAAAAGTAAAGTTAGTCCACTTGTTCGTTGTTAGCTAGAAATCCAAATGTTCATATCCCAAAGGGAGCTATATTGTAAAGAAAATAAAATATATAAGTAGGTGATTTGATTAACCAGTTTTAACCTCTTTAAGTCTATAGTAGGTATATAGATAAAATTTAATCCAGTGCCTGTATATTAAGAAAGCAGATAAGATAGTTAACTCCAACTCCTTAGAGTATTATTATAAAGTCGGGCACGTAAGTATCAGTTTAGCAACCAAAATATATTCGAGTCAGAGTAAATATTGCAAACGGATTAATTCTTCTTACTTTCATTTATTTCCATTCTATATTCCATATTCGACTAGTGTCTTATACATTTCCTGTTTCTTTTGAAAAAATCCATAAACATTTGTAAACAATTTTTTTTTTCTTAAAAATTTTTAGATATTTAAATTATACTGATATTACACAAATGCCCCAAATATGGCAGTTTTTTTTTGCATTATTTTAGAGTCATACTAAGCGCAGGCTAACGATAAAAAAGGGATTTAAATATTTTATTCGATTTTTTTATTTTTTCGTAAAAGTATTTCATTTCGTAGAGAAAAGATAAAGATACCGGTTTAATGGTTCTTTTGTAATTTAATTTTTAAACATTTTCAGAAAGAAAAATTATTTACAAATTTAGGCAGACGTTTTCCAAAGAAAATAAGAAAAATTAGACGCTAGCAGAATGAAATGCAGCATTTTCTGGACCGCAACATCCTGCATCAGCATTCTTTGCATCTATCTACCTTGTGTTATGTACGTCGTAAACATCATCTATTTAACCAACTAATCTTAATGTTAATTTGGTAAGACGAAGTTCATACACAACTTAAAGCATTTCTTTGTCGTTTTCTTTGTAACTAGTCTTGTATATTTGTTGTTGGTTTTTGTTATAGCCATTGGAAAGGCATGAAATGCAACTTTTTATTTTTAATTATTCATATTTATTTACTCTGTCTAAAAATTTTTAGAAATTAAATTAAAAAAGAACCAAAAAGCCGAAAATAAAGTCAAATTTCATTCATTTATAAGATCGATGGTTCAAATCCCGGTTGGGTAAAAATAAAAAATTAACACATTTTATTATTGAAGATGGAAAATTTTTAACACTACAGTAAACTACAATTAATATTTCAAAAATATTTTTCTAAATTACACACTGACGAAGTCGTGGGCACTGCTTGTTTAAAACAAAAAAAAGTTTACAAAATGTAAAATAAGCAAAATGTTATGTGCAATATTTGATATTGAGAAAATACAATTAGAAAGTGAGTATAATATGATTTGAAGAAGACTTGCATATGGCTCGAAAAAGCTTCGCATTTGATTAAAAAACCGAGCGCATTAAGGATTATAATAATCGTGTAAAAAAGTCACACAAGACTCGAATATGATCAATAACTAAAAAATGCTAACAGGACTTATTCTTATCTTAGGAACAAGTAACAAGAAAATTTTTTTGTTAAATAAATTACAAGCTCTTTAAGAATGTGGTTATTAAGTCGCTGGCTACTCAAGCACTTGATGGAAGTATAGTATTGATTTGAAAAATGTTGTATAAATTTGTGTTTTAAACAATAATTATTTTTTTAGTTGTTACTAAAATTAAATTAAAAAGATGCCAAAAACTCTCATGTATAATTTATTATAAAAAAATCAGTCTTTCCTCGATGAATCAATTATTTGCACGCAATTAATTGTAGTTAATAATTTTTCGATTTAATAATCCATATAATTTCTTAAACGATTAATATTCTTTTTTGCAACATTAAGCATCAAAATCACAACGCATCGCACCGCGTATGAGTTATGAGCAATTTCGTAAGTAATTAACATACGCTACCAGGAATTAAATTAACATTTTACGTCTTTCTGTTTTGACAACATGAGCTAAAAATTAAAGTTTATTCACCCATACAGAATAAGGAAATTTACTTTACCATTGAGCATTGACAATAATCTTATCAAATAAAGATTTTCTTAAGTCTTAAACCAAATCTTTTAATTGCCATAATTCCACTTAAGCCCCATTATACGATTAGTATTGCAAACGAAAAAAAGTTAAGTACAAAATTGCTTCAAGTTTCCATGCATTTTTCAACGTAATTACATTGTCTGTTTTTGTATAAAAATAATTAAATAACACTTTGACATTTAAAATAGTTCAACAGCATTACAACGATTCTAGCCTACTCATTGATGTAATTCAGTCATTAATCATACAATTTTATTGACATTTTTAAGTTGAATTTGATTTGATGTTAAATTATTATTTTTTTTATTTTATAACTATGCATTAATACCTGCATATATGATGAATGCATCTGGTCTGGTCTGCTGACTAGCACAATTGTTGTAATTTATCTTAAATCTAACAAAGGCCCAACTAAATAAATCTAGTATAGTCTAGAAGTAAATACGTGTGTACTACACTTTAATATTCTCATGAATTATACTAACGAGAAGTTGTGTATTAAAGCTGATAATTATGATGATTATGACGACGCTGATGATTATTAAAGTCTAAACGCTGCTTACGATTTTTTTTCTTTTGTTACCGGTTTTTTGCTTTTCTAACAACGATGACCAATATGATGACATCAAACGCATAAATACAAAAATTAATAACACCAACAATATTTGCCAGTTTAAAAAAAGCACTAAATTTAAAATACCTTGTTAACTATTTAGACTGATAGACAGACATCTTAAAAAACTAATTAAGCAACAATAACATTGTCTATTCTCAAAGGTCGTTTGGGAAAAAATAAAAATATTGACATTTATTAAATAATCGTTAAAAAAAATTGCGTTAACATTAGACATATCTACACAAATTAAGACAAGTAAGAGTACTGTAATCGGCCGTACCGAATCGTATACACCCTTCAGCAAAGTGAATTTAGATATAACCTTAATCTTAAATCCAACAGCTTTTTAACTTCATTTTTACAATGACACAATTAGTTCAGCTTCACTTGCCGTATTATAATATAAAACCTGAATGATATAAAAATTACTCAACAGCCGATTTTTTTTTTAGCAAATTATACATTTTTTTTAAATTAAAGACACAGGAATATTATTAAATTATCTAATTTTCAAAAGAAAAATTTTGTGCTATATTTTAAAATTATCCCGATTAAAATAATTACCGTTATTGATTATTGAGGGTCAAAGCACGTCTCAATGGCCATTTCGCCACTGCTTACTTAGCTCTTCGGGAAACTTCTGACAAACAATAAAGTAAAGAAAAAAAATCAAAGTTTAAGTAAAAATAACAATAACCAGCAATAATTATATATTTCTTTCTCCACTGTATACAGGTGACTTTTTTCGGCTATTTTATACAGTTTAAAGATGTTAAAAAATAAAAATAAGAATTTAGTAAAAAAATTGAAATACGTACATTGCCTGGCATCGTACACGGAAAGAAAAAATATTACGTTCTTTGTAACAATATATAGTTGCGGAGAACAAATTTTAGTTGCCTTTAAAAAAACTTCAGTCACGACAAACATTTTTTGTTAACATTTAACCATAATGTGATTAATTTGCAAAATAATGCAACATGGTTGGTTTTAAAAACTGGACCCCTAATCAAAGTTTAATCACTTATGAAAATTAATATGATATATTTAACCATAATACATTATTATTAATCATAGTATGCTTAAAAGCAAACAAAATAATGTTTGCGTTTAAACAAATTTTTTTCTATGTCTTGACAGAATGCTTTTCTATCAATTTAGTAATTTTATGAAAGCTCAAAGTTGAAAATATTTTTTACTGTAAGAGAAAATATAAAAAGCAAAAATTGGCTTACAAAATATATACTAAAAAATAGTATACAAAATAGGAAAACAAAATAAAAGGTAAGCAAAACATTTCAGATACAATTGTAAAATCATTCACATATTTTTCAATTAAAGCTGTCAGATTAACGTGTTGGAAGTCTTAGATAAATGTGGAGTCAGTTCGGAATTACCATTTCGTATCGTATGATATCTTCAATACGAGAATATAGCGTTTACTCCACAATGTATGGAGATAATATGCCATTATTTGGACTTATAAAGTATAAATATTTCTTGTATAAATAATTCTTATAGCCTATTCATCAAAGCCAATAAATTATTACTCACACAAAGCAACCAAATACATGATTGTTTTTTTAGTGAATTTATATTTTCAATAATTTTTGTCACAAAACATTAATAAATGAAACAATGAACAATAGTACGTCTCTTATATGGAAAATATTTTGCGCTTATAACCATTTAATGTTTATATTTAACCGTTTGCCGTTTAATTTAAACATAATTATGATTGTATTTCACCATGTTATTGTTAAGCTAGACAACAATATGGTCGCAAGACCGACTATATTATAATTAAATGAAACAATACTATGTTTTAATAACAACTACATAATACAACTATAGTATATTGCTCTTAGATGACCCGTGCCTCAACCAATTTAGCTGTTTTACTAGTAATTTATTTGTTTGGCAATTTTAATTGAAAATATGTTTTTGTGAAATCTTGTATGTTTTGCGAAGTTTTGAGTTTTAGATACTATAGTTTTTTTTTTCGCACATTTACAATTATTAATAAAATTAAAAATTTTTTACTGAAGTTCAATTTTTTGATTTACTTAAAATTTCCTAGAGAAGTGTTCAACAGTTTTTTTAATTTTTTGTTTAAAATACAACAAATCTAAAAACAATATCAAAAAAGATTAAAGGAAAATAGAGATGCTTGCTTTTTTAGAGAAAAAAATTCTCCAAATTATGTACATATATGTAAGAGATTGATAGATTTAGAATTTATATGTTTTTACCTGGACAGACGAACAGTCAGACGTAGCCGAATCGACTTTTATGTGTATAAAAATAAAGAGTGTGAAAATTATAAACAGAACGATATACACATTTTCTATCTGTGGTGAAGGGTATAAAATCTATATTTTTACAGTTCGACATTAGACGTAAGTGACTGCCCTGGAATTTTCTCTAGTTACTTTGAAAATTTATAGCTTACCATATGGGCTTGGCTAAACAAACCAATAGACAAAAATGTAGAAATCAGATACATTATTTGCTCTTATATTATATTTAGTAACCTGATTATCTAATAACTTGTACAAGGTGTGAGAGACATTTAGTCATGTAAGGAATTTTTGTTGAATTTTTATTTTCATTATTTGGTAGATTATGGAATGTTTGTGCATAGATTCGCAAAGCGCTAAAGTTACGAGGGCTGCTATATATATTTCTGGCCTGGCAACACTGAGTGCTGCCAAGTACAATCTGACATTTCCATTGGAAAGTTTGTCATTTTTAAGCATAATCGTACTCAAAACGTTTTGACGTACGACCATTATTTGTGTTGTTAACAGTGACTTGAAAAAATTAATATAGAATAAAATGGAATTAACTCGTGAACTATTTCGTGCCATCATTTTTCACAACTTTCGACGTGGATTATCACGACAAGAAAGCATTGATGAACTTAAGTCTTTGCATGGTGATGAAACACCATCCTATAGCACTGTTCAAAATTGGTATAATGAATTTAATCGTGGCCGAAGCTCGCTCAAAGACGAATTCCGTGAAGGTCGTCCAAAAACGGCTGTTGTGCCAGAGAACATTGATGCCGTGCGTGAACTCATAATGCAAGATCGACATGCGACATACCGAGAGATAGAGACATCCTTGGACATTTCTTCCACCAGCATACATTCGATACTGCATGAACACCTGGCCGTAAAAAAGGTTTGTTCTCGTTGGATCCCGCACAATTTAAAAGTCGCTCAAAAAAAGGCTCGTGTCGATTGGTGCAAAGAAATGTTGCAAAAATACGATTTGGGTACTTCAAAAAGCGTTTATAAGATCATCACAGGCGACGAATCATGGATCTATGCGTATGAGCCTGAAACGAAACAACAATCGACCGTGTGGGTCTTCAAAGACAAGCAAAATCCAACGAAAGTTGTTCGTGAAAGAAGCACTTCGAAGCAAATGGTCGCCTCTTTCTTCGGCAAAACTGGTCATGTGGCGACTGTTCCGCTTGAGCAACGTAGGACGGTCACTTCTGAGTGGTACACTACAATTTGTTTGCCTGAAGTCATCGGAGAAATTCGAAAAACCAACAAGAGAATACGAATCATTGTTCACCATGACAATGCGAGCTCTCACACATCGGCTCAAACCAGAGCGTTTTTGACCGGCCAAAACGTCGAATTAATGGGTAATCCGCCGTACAGCCCTGACTTGGCACCTAATGACTTCTTCTTGTTTCCGCACATCAAGAAAAAAATGCGTGGTCAACGATTTTCGTCGCCAGAAGAAGCTGTTGAAGTGTTCAAAAACCATGTTTTAGAGGTGTCTCAATCGGAGTGGAAAAAGTGCTTCGACAACTGGTTTGAGCGCATGCAAAAGTGTATAAATCATGCTGGAGAATACTTTGAAAAACAATAAAACCATTTTTGATTATAAGTATTCGCATTTTCACTATTAGGCCAGAAATATATAGAGCAGCCCTCGTAATTAGTTCTAAACTCTTTGCAGCCTTCGGAGTAATGCCATAATAATATCCCTTCTGACATCTGGTTGATTTCTGAAAGCCTTAATTTTTTATGAATATACTTTGAGAATTTTTTTTTAATTCTGAAGTCGCTTTTATCAGGCTTGCTAGAGTTAGTCTGATTTTTAGCAAAGCAATTTTACATTTTTTAGAAAATAGTTTTTATATAATTTTACTGTAAGAAGACAAAAGAACAAACAAAATATATTTGACCATTCCTTGTATTTGTAATTCAATTGCAGCAACAAAACAATGGTTAAATATATTTTGTAGCTACAAATGCAATAAAAATGCCACTGTTTTTATCATTTCTTTGATGCGTTGCACAGTAAGGCGATTTGTAAAAAAAAAATTAAAAAATTCTGCAGTTCTATATTGAAGCTTCACAGACAAGTTTTAATTTTCAAATTTGGATAGGCAGACGGCGCTGGAATTTTTCAAGCAGTAAAACTGCGTTGTGTAAAAAATTAACATGGTGGGAAAACTTTTAGTTTTCCTCTGATTTTAAAAGTTTTAATTTCTATTTCTGTAATATTCACTGCCAAGCTCTTAACAAACATTACCAAATATATGAATAACCTCTTATAATTTTCTGAGATATTCGGCTAAAATAATTGAATTTTTCTAATTTTTAGAATTTTTTTTTAATTTTTTTACTTTATGAAAATTAAATTTGCTTTTAATGATATAAACTGGTTTATTATACGTCTAATGTAACGCATTTTTTACCTTCTATACAATTTTATACCGTAAGTAGAAAAGTAAAAAACACGGAGATTGACAAATATAGATTCTACAGTTCCTAGCAAAAATCTAAAATTTTCCAAAAATGGAGTATTTGAATTTTATCAATGTATTTACTATAAAACGGGCTAGGGAAGTAGTTCCAATTGAATGTCAAGAGATATATTTGAACATTAAAAGCTAAGATCTGCTTTTTATTCCGTTAAATACACAAGAGAAAATCTGCCAATTTTTACAAAAAAAAAAACTTTTTATAAGCCTTTAGCCTGCTTATAAATATTTGCATTTTTTACCAAATTTTCCCACTGTGCATCGTTAGAACTACTCATTTCAATCGAGCTATCGAACATGACTATTCGATAAAGTTACACGTAAGTTGTTTCGTCAGTGTATTGTCATTATTTTATTTAACTTTACAAATACACCCAGTTGTTTGAAAAACCTTAACTATGTTCATAATTGCAAATTCTTAATTGTATATGGAAAACAAAGGAAGTTTTGTGTTGTTAAAGCCAATATTTTTAGTTTTAAATTTTTAAAAGAGCTTTTAGAACAAAGCGACAAAAATGCGTTTTAAATTTAAAGCTATAAGAACAAAAATTGTGTCGTGACTCATTGAAAAAAAATTGCGGCGGAATAATGGGCGAGGAAATGAAGTTTTGTAAATATTTTTTTATTTCTACAATAAATGTTAAGAGTATAAATAAAAAAAGCAGTAAGAGGGTTATACTCGCCTATGCCGAATTTTATATACCCTTCACCATCTATGTTAATCTAGTTTAGTGAAGTAACTCTAATCAAAAAGGTGAGAGAATTAAAAAATAAGAAAAAAGATTAAGTACTATATATAATTTAACATAAAAATGACACCGGCTTTTATAAGATTAAGCATTTAAAAAAAAATTAGTTTTACCTTAAAAATCTCCTCAAAAGCTTTAAAATGATACCCATACTGATAATTTAAAAGATATAAAAACTTCAGAGGCCCGTAACTCGGAGTATATGGGCGAGCGTTTTTTTATATATTTATTTTTTCGATTGGAGTTACTTTATTGTTCAAATGACATTAGAAATCAGCATGCTGATTTCTAATAGTACCTCTTTCGACCTATATCTGATCGATCCAAACTCGATTTCAATACTAACAATGGATGCTGTAAAAATTACACACGGAATGACAAACTTAGACATACCCTTTTTCTACTTTGTGTGGTGAAGGATATAATAAATTTACTCTCTTTATGCTAAACTTTTAATATTTTGATTTTTTTTTGTAAAGCGTAAAATTTTTACGATGTATATTTGTAATTGAGCTCTTGCAATATAATTAATTTTGCAGTTGCCCCTTGCTTTTACAGGATAACGTTTATTTTCTTGCAATATAGCTTTTTTTTATCAAGAAATTTCATTTTCAAAGTGATAAAAGCTGGAAGGCGCAATTCGCCCAAAAATGAATTTTTCAGCCAGACCTTTTTTAGGATATGTCATTGATTATAAGTACATGTCTACCAAGGCGAATAAATTACCAGGTGGCAGCGCAGGCGAATTCATTATTTTTTGGTGGTAAAAACTACTGTCAAACTTCATATAAAAAAATATTCAAAGATTTTTTACATATGGAGTTTGACAGTAGTGTTCACGGCAAAAATAAATGAATTCGCCTACGCTGCCATCTGGTAATTCATTCGCCTTGATGTCAACAATATTAGGATTTTTGACAAATGTTTTCACTACGGAAACTGATTTTCGCAGGCTTATTTTAAAATTCTGTGGAGATATTTTTAAAAAATATAAAAAAACAAACGATATTTCTAAAAAACAATATTTCTTTCTTGACTAAAATTTTATAATTAATTCTTTCTTGCACTTTTTAGAGTGCATTTATATTATTCTAAAATCAAGTTCAGTTGATTTGAAATCTTTTTCAAAACCTATATCGTTTACACTGGGTTTTGTTGACATTAGCAAGATTTTATTTAAACAAAAAATCGAAAAAAATACATATAAAAAAATTGTATTACGTAATAATTATAATTTACACATTTTCATTGTCGTACTAATAGCATTTTATGGAAAACTTATAATTTCTCTTTTTTGTTACAGTTAAACTGTCCTTTCTTTGTGCTTCGTTGTATTTTTTGGTACAATATGAAGAAACCCATAGTTGCACTACTAAGTACTACTAGAATTTGTGTAGATTTTATCAAAGTCTAGTGGCGAAGTAGATTTTGTTTTATATGGAAAATATATTAAATATTAACAAGATTTTGCTCGAAATCTCATTAGTACTAGATTTCAGTATAATTTAAATGGATTTTTAAAGTTAAAGAATGCTGCATTATCCGGACATTCGGTTCCGTATGCCTTGGTGTCACTGGCGGTCAAAGTGTTACAATACATATTGAACATTAAAAAAAAATCACGATAAATTTTAAGTTTAATTTACTTAATTTAATGTTCTAACTTTTAACTTTTAGTTATAAGCGCAGTTTTCGTCCTTTCTGTTCTTGAAAAGAAACGCACGCGGTTTGCCGGCATTGGTTCATTTCCATGCTGAAATGAAAAAACGCTGTTTGCTGTGTTTTTTTGTATAAAACATTTTTGAGTTGTTGTTGTCTTTTGTGTTATTGATCCACTGGAGTTCTCATTTAATCCATTTAGCTTTTGGTATAAGACTTTCTACTTTTCTATACAAAATTTGGGTAAAATCCACTGATGAGCTATTTGAGCAGTAGTGAAATGGCCATATGGATATGCTTTCCCCGCAGTAATACATTTCATTTTTTAGTTTAGTTTAAAATAATAAATATTTCATGAGAATATCATGAAATATTTATATTTGAAGGAATCAAGCACGAATAAAGTAAATTAAATATTTCTTTTTCGTATAAGGGCACCCACCCAAATATATACAAACTAGCAAACAGTTTTCAAACATCAAACTCTCTGTAGACATGTGTTATGAAAAGAAAATTTATAAAAAAATGCAACAAAGTACAATAATAATTAGAAGCATTATTAAATTAAAGACACGGGAATATTTTTTAAATATTTAATTTTAATAAAAAACTATGTGTTATTTTTTTTATTTAATTATCCCGATTAAATTAATTACCGATATTGATTATTGAGGATCTAAGCACGTCTCGATGGCCATTTCGTTACCGCTTATTTAACTCTTCAGGATACTTCTGATAAACATTTTAAATAAACTAAAGATTTTTGTCCAAATAATAAAGCAAAGACAAAAATCAAAGTTTAAGCAAAAACAACAATAACCAACGGCTGACTTTTTTTCGCAAAGCAAACTAAACGAATTTTATAGGGAATTTTCAAGTTTCTGTTTAATTTTGTATCTAAATAAATTATTATAAGCCTCTTCTAAATGATAGAGTTTAAATTAAAATTTTTTTACAGAAATTATAGATAAAATTTTAAAAATTCCACTTCAAAAATATCAAATGTTAATATTTTTCTCAATTTTGTTGCCTGGTGTAATCTAAATAAATTCAAACAACTACTCAAATAAACAATTTGTAGCAAAGCAAACTATTTTTACGTCTTTATTAATATGTATTAAACTCCTTAATTAGTTTCTTTTGTTTCTATCAGTTAATAATTGAGATGTTTCTCCATTTCTATATTACACTACTTTTTCTCCTCTGCTGGTTTAACGGCATTTTACGCTTAAATTAATTAATAATTTATTTTTTTTCATAAAACAAGCGGAAGAATATTAATATGAATTATTACATACCACAACTTTCCAGTGATAGATATTGACAAAGCTTCAATTTCCTATATTTGTTCAGAAACAAAGTAAATTAAAGTAGAGTAATTATTATTAGCCAATAATAATTAAAATATAATAAACATGATATAAATACTAAACATAACATTTTATATTTACACTTGTTGTAGCACAACTAAAACACAAGTTATTAAAAAAAAACTAATTTAAAAAAAATAATAAAAATGTAGAAAAACCCGTCAACACCTAGTTTTATAAATTATTAATTATTCAGTAATAAGAATTACTAACTTTTCACATTTATATTTATTTTAACTATTTACTATTTGCACTTAATATTTTTTATAGCCTTCATCATATTTAATGAGTACAAAATATTTGTACTAGAAATTTGTTACACTCTGTTGTGAAATATACTTATACAGTCTGTCAACAAAGATTTCTAACATTAAAATTAATATAATATATGACATATTTTATTCAATTAGTAAAACAATTTAAAATATTTTTTTCATTGCGTAAGTTATTTAAATTATTTACTTTAATGTGTTGAAACTTAAAAATTAAAAAAAATGTTAACCACGACAGCAAATACTATTTAACTCAATTATCTTAATCTCACAGAGTTGTGTTAGAACACTACATCTTTTTCGTTTTCATCTTTCTGCTGGCATATGGATTCCACGTCAAAAGAAGTGCTCCGATTCGGTAAATCAAGCCAATTTCCGCTACGCTGTTCTGAAGTGAAGCGTATTCCAAAAAGCATCGATCAAAACAAAAAGTAGCCAAAAAGTCATGGTCTGGGCTTTAAGGGGGAAGAGCCAAACCTTCCCGTCCACTGTTCTTCATAAAGTTTTTGACCGGTCTTGCAACACGTGACTAAGCATTGTCATGACGAATGAATAAATCCTCGTATCTAATATTCTGATCGATTGCGTGTCGAACAGGTCCCCTGTGATCGTCACCTAAAACATCCTTCTAATCCCACTAAATTACCTTGACGTTATGAACATTTAGCTTGGTCGTTTATTTATCTTGTTGGCCGGACACTCATATGACTTTCTGCTTTAAAGTATTATTTTCGAGGTAAGGAAATGTCTTGTTGTATGACTCCAAATAATAATGCTGGTTCTTCTTGGGTTTGACAACAATCTTAGTCAAGTAATGCCCCAAGACCAAATGTTCAAACCTTCTCGGCTGACGAGGCCTCTTTTATGTCGAATTCAAACATCAACCATTAACAAGATTTTTGAGTTAATGCTTCTTGAGTTAGCTTCTACCAACAATCAAAAACTTTCAGTCGGATTCTTCAAATAAAAAAATCTTAACAGGCTTCTTCGGAAAACATCTTTTTAGTTTAAAAACTCGACATTATTATAGCAATTGAATAAGAATTATGTTTACCATTTAGTAACTATCGAATACTAAATTATAATTATATATGTTTACCCTCTGAAATACCACATTTGTTGTTATAGACAAAAAATATATGTGAGAGTCATGCCATATGATGTCCAAAACGGTAATAACGTTACGGATATATACTTGGCAAGCCTTTACATAACTGTAAAACTAAAAGCAAATGTTTTAGTGATTCCTCGGTGTCTGTATTTAGAGCTGAATATGTCCAGATTTAAACATTGCCATTTTTCGTTCCACTATTTTCAATTGTCTTTTAAAACTTAAACGAGTTTCATAGTGCGCCTTAACGATGAAACTTTTTGCGACATCGTCGTTTGTACATTTCGCTTTTGATTTGATATTCATTATTGTTTGTTTTATTTTGAATAACACACAAACAACAAAACTTATATTAATTTTGATCTTCTTTTCCCTACGAGGGCTGCTATATATATTGCTGGCCTGGCAATACTGAGTGCTGCCAAGTGCAATCTGACATTTCCATTGGTAAATTTGTCATTTTTAAGCACAATCGTACTCAAAACGTTTTGACGTACGACCATTATTTGTGTTGTTTACAGTGACTTGAAAAAACTTATAATATAGAAAAAAACGGAATTACCTCGTGAACATTTTCGTGCCATCATTTTTCACAAATTTCGACGTAGATTATCACGACAAGAGTGCATTGATGAACTTAAATCTTTGTAAAAAAGGTTTGTTCTCGTTGGATCCCGCACAATTTGAAAGTCGCTCAAAAAAAGGCTCGTGTCGATTGGTGCAAAAAAATGTTGCAAAAATACGATTGCGGTGCTTCAAAAGACGTTTATAAGATCGCCACAGGTGACAAATCATGGATCTATACGTATGAGCCCGAAACGAAACAACAATCGACCGTGTGGATCTTCAAAGACGAGCACAATCCAACAAAAGTTGTTCGTGGAAGAAGCACTTCGAAGCAAATGGTCGCCTGTTTCTTCGGCAAAACTGGTCATGTGGCGACTGTTCCGCTTGACCAACGTAGGACGGTCACTTATGAGTGGTACACTACAATTTGTTTGCCTGAAGTCATCGGAGAAATTCGAAAAACCAACAAGAGAAGACGAATCATTGTTCACCATGACAATGCGAGCTTTCAAACATCGGCTCAAACCAGAGCATTTTTGACCGGCCAAAACGTCGAATTAATGGGTCATCCGCCGTACAGTCCTGACTTGGCACCTAATGACTTCTTCTTGTTTCCGCACATCAAGAAAAAAATGCGTGGTCAACGATTTTCGTCGCCAGAAGAAGCTGTTGAAGTGTTCAAAAACCATTTTTTAGAGGTGTCTCAATCGGAGTTGAAAAAAAGCTTCGACAACTGGTTTGAGCGCATGCAAAAGTGTATAAATCATGCTGAAGAATACTTTGAAAAACAATAAAACCATTTTTGATTATAAATATTCGCATTTTCACTATTAGGCCAGAAATATATAGAGCAGCCCTCGTATTTTTTTAAAAAGGATGTTTTTTTTAAGCTTAAAATTATTAAAAATAATACAAAAAATATAATTGTAATAAAGAATCATGACAAAGTGAACTCTGGTCGCCCAACATTGGGTCACTTTTTCAAGCACTGCTGGCAGTAAGTCGCGAATAATAGGAACAATGTTGGCGTGAAAAGCGTCAATTGTTGCTGGTTTATCAGCATAAACCAGTGTCTTTATGTGGACCTACAGAAAATATTCGACAGGTGTTACTAACTGCTCTAGAGACAAATCGGTGACAGAACGACACATATAATGGTCTCGTGGCTTTAATTCCTGCACTAGCTGGATCTTGTACAGGTGGAGTCCAAGATATTTGCGCACAATTTCCCACGTAGTGAACGGACAGAGCCCCAATTTCTGCGACCAACGACGAATTGATAATTTGAATCTTCTTCTACATTTTCGTTTACAGCAGCGATATTCTCTTCAGTACGCACATTTCTTCCACGTGTTGGTGTTATCGCATTCTCTAGAGGTGGTACGAAATCTATTCACAGTTCGCCGGATGACTTGATAAAACGGACGATTATGTGCACGACAAAAATCAAGAAGTCGTTTATAAGTTGCTCGAATAAATGACTGATTTTTAAAGTAAACTTGTATGATTTGATAGCGTTGCGAAGAATGCTGATGAAGGTCGTAACGGTCCAGAAAGTGCAGCATTTCATTCTGTTAGCGTCTAATTTTTCTTGTTTTCTTTGGAAAACGTCCGCATACATTTGTAAAATAAAATTTTCTTTCTAAAAAAGATTTTTAGAAATTAAAAAATAAATGAACTTGAGCCAAAATAATTTCTATTCATTTATAAAAATATAACTTATAAAATCTTATTATTATCAAATTAATTTGCTTAGTATTAAACCATGTTAGTGTATCACTATTGTTGATTTTGGACCAGAAATCACAAAAATAAATTTAAAAAAAATATGTGCATAAAAAGATTTATTCCTGTTTAAAAAGAGTCAGAGTCAGCTGAAGTTACATTATTACAAAATAAACATTTTTCAAATCGATTCATTTATACACATTTTTCGTTATGATTTCTTAAAACGCATTAAAGCATAAGTAATAACTTCCTAATATTTATTTGATCATGTAGAGGTTCTATCATTTTACTTTTTCTAAATAGGCTCGTATGGGGTTTTCCACCAGGGATGAAGAGATTTGGAAGTGGCGATTCGGTTATTTGTAATATGGCATATTTAAATTTTCATCGCGGATTGATATATGCAAGAACAATGTTTATTAATTATTACGTTCTATTATCAAAATAATCGTTCTCCAATAATAATCGTCCAAGTGTGGTCGCTATTCGTCGAACCGTTGAAAATTTTGAGCTCGTATTTTCTTTACATAATGTTCAAGTGCCGATAAGACAATAAACCGCTCGAATTTATGCAAATATTTCTACTGTTCAGGCAGCTGAAGACCGCACTTTGTCAATTCCAAGACGTTCCCAACAACTGGCACTCTCTTAAAAAGCAACCGGGCGAATTTTAAGAAAGGATTTGGTGGTTTGCATGCGTATAAAATTGTTCCCAGTCATGAACTGAAGCCATTCTACCACCGTAAACGTCGTGAATTTGCTGATTTTGCCTTGTAACATCTTGAAAACAAGAAATTGTGATATTAAATGGTCTCCAAAAAAATTGCGATTTAATACTGGTTGACTATTTCCTGTAAGGTTATTTGAAGTCATTGGTATTTCGAAATAAACCAGACTCTCTTTGAGCTTTAGAAGTCAATTTTGTACTTACCTTTCTTTACATACGGTTTAATTGAAAGGAAAGAAAGAGTGCTTAAAAATTGGGTTCATCGAATTCGTTTTTGCAGATGAAGTGATGGAGGCCAATCAATTGTACTTCATATTAAATAAAGAACTGGCTTGGAATTGCCAATATTTTTGTTTTTTTAAAGAAATCTTATTGGAAAACCTTTTGTTTTTGCTTTATAAAATTATTACTTACACATACTAATGTATATTTTCTTTACATTCAGCATTTTTTCTTGCCAGTCACGAGTTGTAATAACAACTCATTAAATCGTCTGCCTTTAAGTTATCTACGATATTATTTAATTAATAATAATGGACTTTTTTTTAATTTTAATTGTAGCTGGAAACCAAATTATTTATAAATGCGATTTATGTTGCTAATTATATAAAGTGTGAACAGTTTAAATAAGAGCACTTGGCATAGCCGAAGACTCGTATAGCATTTTTACTTGTTTTATTCTAATTTTTTCGACTCCATAAAATTGCTTCAATTTAAATCATCCTGAGCTTTGAAAAATTACCACTGGCCAATGGAAATTCCTAAACTTTTAAATATAAAAGCATTTAGCATTTTAGCATTTTTCTTATAAAGCCTAAACGAAAAAAGATGATTGAAAAGATTAGTATCCAATTACTTTGTCCTCGATAAATTGGACAAAACTGCTTTTATGCAATTTTCTTTAAGTGTTTGAAACTAATTAATTATTATTTATATCTAACTGCAGTAGCAACTGTTTTCGAATTTTTTTTTTGCTCTCAACATCATTCATTACTTTGCCATCATGAGTTGCTTTTGTATGGTTTTCTTTTATATTTTTTCTAATTTCGAATTCTTAATGCAATCGTAAACTGCATTAATTGTTTGAAACTCATCAATATAAAAATCATATACTTAGATTCTATTTAAGTCTATGTCTAAGTGACTCTTACTAAGCTGCTATTGAAAAATAACTATTTAATCAGTAAGCTAGTGTTCGATTTTTGTTTGGAAATAACAAGTGCCAATTGCTAATGGACCATAATTGATTTTTATAGAAAATTTCTAGCCTTAATTTTATTGACTATAAATTATTCTAGCTCATAAAAAGGAAATTATTTTTACCATTAACAATTATTTATTGTATTAAATACAAAACAGTATTAAATAAATTTTATGCTAAAGCAATTAAAACTGATGTCTGGTGATTAAATTAAAAATAAACTTTTCTAAACAGAATATATTTAAAATTTTAAATGAATTTATTAAACGTATTCATAGTTTTATGTTTGCTTTCAAGCTAACAGTTAAGAAATGCTAAAAAGAAAGACTCAGTGAATAATAAAATATATGCCGTATCTAAAGATTCAGTAGAAAAAAAAAACGAAGTCTGTTTCTAATTTTACCAAAATTTTTTTTATCAAATTATTTAATTGTTTTATTGCAAGATAATGATTTAGTTTAAAAGTTGTTATTGTCGAAAGCACAAATTCTTTTCCAAATTTTTGTACAGAAGTTCAAATTACGGAAAAAGAAGTTAAAAGTTAATGAGCTATTTTATGCGGAATTTTCAGCAAAAAGTCAACTCCAAACTAAAACAAGTAAGAATGCTATATTCGGTTATGCCAAATCGTATATACCCTTCACCGTCTATGTAAATTTACTTTAGTGAAGTGAATCCAATCAAAAGAATAAATATTGGGGTGACAGTGAATTAAAAATAAAAAAAAAATTTGATACTGCATAAATATAATTTTACATAAAAGTGACATCGGCTATTAATGGGTTAAGCATTTTTAAAAAATTTTGGTATTTCCATAAAAATCTCATCAAAAGCTTTAAAATGATGCCCACATTGATATTTTGTAAAATTTGAAAATTTCAGAGGCAAGAGACAATTTTTTCACTTGATGTTTTTTTTCTTATTTATAAATTCTCTATCGCTCCATATATTTGTTGTTTGATTGGAGTTAATTTATTGTTCCAAATAATATGAAAAAACTGGAGGCAGGCCTGGTATTTTGCCTGCTGCCTCGACGAACATAGGCCGATCTCTCTGATTCCCAATAGCACTTTTTTCTACATCAGTGCCTTGGCAGACTTGATTTCGACAATAACACAGACGGTTCAAGCGACTTCACTGTACATAAGAACTCAGAATAAATATATACTTTATGGGATCAGAAATGGATATTGTAGAAATTACAAATGGAATGTCACAATTTTTTTTATTTATTGTGGTGAAGGGTATAAATGTGATGAAACTACATAATTTTCATCTTAGAAATTGTATTCAATTAAAAATGTTTTTAAGCGGATTTTCATGTGAGTGATTTTATTGTTCTGCCGATATTTGACAGTACTTGTTTATGACATGTAAACATTTTGCCTACTTAAAAATATTAAAAAATTAAATTTTTTTTAATATGAAACTTTATTATTCGGAATATTTTCCAATTTAATTTACTTTATTCGTGCTTGATTCCTTCAAATATAAATAGTTCATGATATTCTCACGAAATATTTATTATTTTAAACTAAACTAAAAAACGAAATGTATTACTGCGGGGAAAGCATATCCATATGGCCATTTCTCTACTGCTCAAACAGCTCATCAGTGGATTTTACCCAAATTTTGTATAGAAAACTAGAAAGTCTTATATCAAAAACTAAATTGATTAAATGAGAATTCCATTGAATTAATAAAACAAAGAGACAATAACAAGTCAAAAATGTTTTATAAAAAAACACAGCAAACATTCAGAAACTATTTTTATTTTTTCTTTCATTTTTCTACATAAGGAATCTTATTGGGAACCATTCATATGTATTTGAAAGATTCAATGAAAAAATAAAAATAAAAATTAAAAAACTATTTTTATTAATAAGCAATGTGCACATGCAAATATATCAATATGAAAATTTATTACTCGCAGTAATACATTTCATTTTTTAGTTTAGTTTAAAATAATAAATATTTCATGAGAATATCATGAAATATTAATATTTGAAGGAATCAAGCACGACTAAAGTAGATTAATGTGCATGTGCACATTGTTTATTAATAGAAATTGTTTTTAAATTTTTTATTTATTTTTTCATTGAATCTTTCAAATACATATGAATGGTTCCCAATGGGATCCCTTATGTGGAAAAATTAAAGAAAAAATAAAAATAGTTTCTGAATCTTTGCTGTGTTTTTTGTATAAAACATTTCTAACTTGTTGTCTTTTGTCTTATTGATTCAATGGAGTTCTCATTTAATCAATTTGGCTTTTGATATAAGACTATCTAGTTTTCTATACAAAATTTGGGTAAAATCCACTGATGAGCTATTTGAGCAGTAGTGAAATGGCCATATGGATATGCTTTCCCCGCAGTAATACATTTCGTTATTAGTTTAGTTTAAAATAATAAATATTTCATGAGAACATCATGAAATATTTATATTTGAAGGAATCAAGCACGAATAAAGTAATTTAAAATATTTTTCAATAAAAAACAATGTATTTGTCGTCGAAAAAGCTGGCATCTAGAAGAATGTCACTGTTTATGTTATATATTTTTTTTGAGACTAATATAAAAAGATTTATAGCTTCGGCGAGACTTGAACTCACGGTCCTTCACTTACATTTAAACCATTACACCAAATGAGTGCCTTAACCGTCGCATGTGCTGCTCTACAACACATGTCCCTTTGCCAATTCGTCTAACGCGCCTGCACTTAAATTATTTACGTTTTCTTATCAGGAATATAACTATTCGCCCACTAACCAACACATATATTTCAACTTTGCTTTCTTGCCAATGTTCTTTTCTTTTCCCTACAAAATATTTGCTAGGATGAAACTGCACTGTAAGCTACTTATTAAATAGCATTTTCTACTTAATTTCTTTAAACGAATTAAAGCAGAAATAAGAAATCTCAGTTTTAACTGAGAACGCTTTTTTTTTCTTTTTGTCTAAGGCATGTTAAATAATAAATTTATTTGCGAACATGATTGTAATTTGTTTGGACTTTATACCCACTAATCGGAAATACTACAAAAATTGTTTGAAGAGAAATAATAAAAATTAATTACACACCAATAAATGTTTTCCTTATATGCCATCCATTAATACTTTTGGCAATATTTTCATTTTATACTTCTATGCAATGTTTTTTTTTCATGTTTTGCGCATTCAGCCAATGGAAAAACCAAAAATTAATTCCCACACTAAATACATTTAAACATATTAACTTTTAGACATATAAACACAGATATAGATAGACATACGTACACATATATAAATGAAAAAAAGTAAGAAAATTTTCATTGATTTTTGTGCAACAAACCACTAAATAACTCCACACAATGGGAATCATGTAATAGTTAGTATCTGTCGGTCTATCTGCCTGCATGTCTGATGGTATGTACCATAATAAAGGAGAAAAACATAGCGCAATTTCAATAATTATTGCGTGACTTAAAAACAAAACACCACAAATATATAAAAATATATAAATTAGTAAAGAAGTAAAAATGTTTGCAATTGATAATTTTTTCTTTAAATCGCAGTAGAGGAAAAAAGATGCGTAGTTAAAAGCAAACAAATGCATGAGTCTCAGTATTGTATGTGGCGGCATTTTGATAGAAATTGTATGATATTTCTTTGTATTATTTTAAACACCAATGGTAGAATAAAAAAGGTAAAATCAATCAGTTAAAAATTATAAGAAATAAAGAATTTAATACTTGTTCTTTAAGAAGCGCCTTTTGTAGTTTTGGGCCATTTGTTCGAGTATTGCTGGCTATATATCATGAATAACATGAAGGCCCTTAAGGCGGCAATTATTCCTGGCCTCTCGTGGTCTCACAGCAAGTAATATAAATTTTAAAACTCTACCAGTTTGTTGGCCAACTGTTAGGTCCATTTTTCGAATTGAAGTATTGGCAAAATTTTGGTTTAAATAATTTTATGGTTGCGATCCTTACCTCGTTGAAACCACATCCCACCAGATTCAATGTCACCCAGATTCTCAAACTAATTATCAGTGACCATAATGCAGTAAGGATATCTTTCAATTTTAACGAGAGGTCCGGCTTAATTTTTGAAGAAATGAAGTCATATCATGGCACCAGTGCGAATACCGTATTAAACGGTGAATTTTCCTGAATTGGTAATGGATTGGTTACAGCCCATATGCGGTAATTTTATACACGAATCGAATCGTTTAAGACAAAAATGAACTTTATCACTTGATTCTATTTTGCGATAAAACAGTTGTGCATAAGCTGCGCGTATTATTGACATATTTTCAAAGCATGAAAGGGTAAACCCTTTCGTTGGTTCTATCGGACTTTACAAAATCATCATCTTAACCCTTGTGTTAATACCAGGGTACCGGGGTATCCACCTTCGTATGTTTACATGAAAAAAATGTATTAACAATTATAATTTTTAAAAAAGCTTCTGGATCGTAGTTATTTAACTTAAACTAAAGCGAATTAAGATTCTGGATTTAGTCTTTTGCTACGTTTATACTTCAAAAAATTGTTTTAAACTTTAACCATCGCAACATGCGCACCCGGGTACCCCGGAACCCATTGCAATTTGTATGGAAAATATGAATAAAATAGTATTACGAAAATTATATGAATGATTAAAATGTTATTTTTTTATAAAATTATTTTTTATATTATATAAAATACATTTAGCAACGTGTTAAGAGTGTTCAGCACAAACTGGCCGTTCACATTCAGCGCAGTTTTTGAGTTTTGAGTCTTCCTTTTTCTATTTTCTTGTAGCACACGTGACAAGTTCCTGTAATTTTATTTGATCCTGTTTTATCCAGTTTGTCAAATTCAAATTCTGCAATGATACTTGGTAACCCAAAACGCTTTCAATTGGAATTTTGGTTGTATAATTCGTACTCGTATAACTTGGATATTTGTCATTCGTGCTTCAATCATCGGCTTAGCAAGCACTTCAGATAGCTTAAGCATAATGAGGCATCTCTCTTCGCAATAATTTTATTGCTCTCATAATGAATGATGTTTGATGGAGTAAAGCAATATCTAACATATTGAATAATAATGTCACTTTCTACCTAAAGCCATGGCGCTGACTTGTGTATCTTCTAACCATTTGATCCAATTGCACTTGTGTACTTAATATAAAAATTTATAAAGCCGGTAAAAGAAATGCACTGTTAAAAAAAATACAGCTTTATTTTTGGGTACATAAGAACACATCGTTAATTTTTATTGGAAACCAAAAACGGTCAAATATACGAGGGCTGCTATATATATTTCTAGCCTGGCAACACTGAGTGCTGTCAAGTGCAATCTAACAATTCCATTGGAAAGTTTGTCATTTTTAAGCATAATCGTACTCAAAACGTTTCGACGTACGACCATTATTTGTGTTGTTTACAGTGACTTGAAAAAATTAATATAGAAAAAAATGGAATTAACTCGTGAACATTTTCGTGCCATCATTTTTCACAACTTTCGACGTGGATTATCACGACAAGAGTGCATTGATGAACTTAAATCTTTGTATGGCGATGAAGCACCATCCTATAGCACTGTGAAAAATTGGTATAATGAATTTAATCGTCGCCGAAGCTCGGTCAAAGACGAATTCCGTGAAGGTCGTCCCAAAACGGCTGTTGTGCCAGAGAACATTGATGCCGTGCGTGAACTCATAATGCAAGGTCGACATGCGACATACCGTGAGATAGAGAAATCCTTGGACATGTCTTGCACCAGCATACATTCGATACTGCATGAACACCTGGCTGTAAAAAAGGTTTGTTCTCGTTGGATCCCGCACAATTTGAAAGTCGCTCAAAAAAAGGCTCATGTCGATTGGTGCAAAGAAATGTTGCAAAAATACGATTGCGGTGCTTCAAAAGACGTTTATAAGATTGTCACAGGTGACGAATCATGGATCGATACGTATGAGCCCGAAACGAAACAACAATCGACCGTGTGGGCCTTCAAAGACGAGCAAAATCCAACGAAAGTTGTTCGTGGAAGGAGCACTTCGAAGCAAATGGTCGCCTGTTTCTTTGGCAAAACTGGTCATGTGGCGACTGTACCGCTTGAGCAACGTAGGACGGACACTTCTGAGTTTTACACTACAATTTGTTTGCCTGAAGTCATCGGAGAAATTAGAAAAACCAACAAGAGAAGACGAATCATTGTTCACCCTGACAATGCGAGCTCTCATACATCGGCTCAAACCAGAGCGTTTTTGACCGTCCAAAACGTCGAATTAATGGGTCATCCGCCGTACAGCCCTGACTTTGCACCTAATGACTTCTTCTTGTTTCCGCGCATCAAGAAAAAAATGCGTGGTCAACGATTTTCGTCGCCAGAAGAAGCTGTTGAAATGTTCAAAAACCATGTTTTAGAGGTGTCTCAATCGGAGTGGAAAAGGTGCTTCGACAACTGGTTTGAGCGCATGCAAAAGTATATAAATCATGCTGGAGAATACTTTGAAAAACAATAAAACCATTTTTGATTATAATATTCGCATTTTCACGCTTAGGCCAGAAATATATAGAGCAGCCCTCGTAGTTCCCTTTATTTATATAATTTGTAAGATTCCATGCCAACAAATGCTTGGCAATTGGCAGAGAAGTAAAAAATTATCTATGTAGGATTTTTCTCCACTTCAACGATAGGGAGACGTTAATTCTTTAACAACTCTTTTCCCTGAACATTTACGGGTATATTTATTTTATGCTAGCGTAAGTTATACCTTGCAAAGAATAGGCGTTTGCAGCGTCGTCAATCCACCAGATTTTAATATTACACTTGGTTGGCTTTGAAGGTAAAAATATATTGAGTAAGAGTAGAAATACAACCTCGCGGTTGCGGATGCGGTTGTTTTTTTTATATGGAGTTTTGACAATAAAAAACGTTCAACGAATCCGCATGAAATTAGAATCTATTTTAATTTGAGTGCGTTTTCTCTAAAGCTCTCAATTTGGAATTTTTTCTCTTTCAGCATGTTGCCACAGTTCTATTGTTTTTCTACCAAAAAATTCTATTTGTTAATATTTTTTGTGAATGACTACGAAAAAAGAAGAGAAAGAAAATGTAAAAAGTCATTGAAAATCAACAATAATTTGGAAATTTTTCAATTTATTACTTATTTACATTTAAATAAATTTTTTAAAATATATTTCAATAAAAAAGAATAAAAAAATTAGTAAACAAATAATAAAAATGACAATAAAAACCGCATCCGTCGCCGCAACTCATTTTATTTGTTTTTTCTCTGACATGCGGTATCCGTCGCCGCTACCGTGAGGTTGTATTTCTACTCTAAACCCTGTAAAACCTAAATAAAGATAAACTTGTTCTTCAATTGTTAAATTTGCACTCGATTTATGAACTTGGTATAATTTTTCGTTCAACATTATCCCCAAATCACGAATTGAAGCTACATTATTTTATTTTTTACGCTAACTGCGCTTGTTGCTGATATCAAATCCTAAAAAGGGAAGTATAATGTGGAATCTATTGATTCATATTGACGCGTGGTACAGTGAATATGATTTTGAATGTGCAACTGTGATACTAAAAAATAAACTTAAAATTTTGGCCGTTCTGCAATTCAAAGTTAAAAATCTTATTTCAGCATAAATTTCATTTAATACGTTTTTATAAAGATAGTAAATTTAATTATATTTTAAAAAAATATTAATTATTAATACATTATAATATATGGGTACCCGGGTACATCTGGTGCTACACAATGTGGGTAAAGTTGGGTATTAACACAAGGGTTAAGTTGCTATGCAGAATTTGGGTAGAATCAAGTAATGAGCTATAAGTGCAGTAGCAAAATGTCAATTTCTTTGATATAATACATATCGTTACAATTTTCCTGGTTTTGGACAACAAATGTAATTAAATAAATTTTTTATTTTTTATAACAAAGCTAATGGATTGGATGGGTTTCAGAAATACCAGTATGGACTTTATTCTCCTAAAATGTGTTTGTTTCTAAGTCTTTTTATTTGCAATTTTAAATAGTGTATGCTTCTGTCTTTATAATTATTTATGTAAATTAAAATTTACATAATTAAAATAAATAAATAAAAATTTTTTTAATTGCTAATATCGATCTCGATGTCATTTCGTCTGTATGCGTTGATAACTTTTACCTTGATCTAGAATTTTTTTGCTATTAATTGATTAACTAACGACAAAAACTTCAAAAGCAACATCACGACACTTTTTTTATATAAATGACTACAATGTTATATGTATATCAAACACAAAAGTGGAAATAATAATAAAAAAAAACGCATTAACCGCAACAACAAGTGTGTTTAAGTTGGTGTGACAAGTGCGTGATGATTTCTTTAGTGTGTGTGTGTGTGAGCAAAATTGTACATCTACATAATTTATACTAACAGCTAAATTAGTATTGTATGATTTTTATTTTGTTTCTTTATATTCAGTATTTAATTGAACAAAAAAAAAATCATGTTTTGTTTGAATACTTGTCAGATGTGTGTAGTCGTTAATTTTTTTCTCTATAAATTATGAATGTTACAATAAATTATTTGTCTGAAACGTTGGTGGTGTGCTTAATAGGCTGCCATGCCAGCACACTCGTACATGTTCCTTTGCTAACTACTAAATAAATATAATTTTATATTATTAACAGTTTTGTAAAATATAGCATGTTTATACATGTGTATGGGCATTGTTTAACATTTTGCGTTTTACGCACAAGTGTTTATATTGAAGCGATAATACATGTTTTTAATAATTGCAGTTCTATGCAAGGACTGAAACCAGTGCAATATATATTACAATCTTGTAAAAATGTATTGTTAGAAAAATAATGTTGGAAACCCTGTTGTAACCTCAAAGGTAAATGATACTGGTGTCCTTGCCTGCTAAAAATATGTAGTAGACACTGGCCAATGTATTGCTACTTTTTTCTTTGTATATATAGTAAAACAGTATAAAAGCGGAAACTAGCATACAAATTTTGAATAACTAATGGAGCTTCGTTGGCTTGTTTCTAAAATAAAGAACATCGAGCGAGCTCAACTCGCAAACCATCGTAGAATAAGGAGAAATATTATTTTTGTTGAGTAGGCGCTGGATAATTTTTTTTAATGACGAATAATTGGAAATAGCGGCATACAAGATGATCCTGGCGCTTGTGTAATAAAAAGTGGAGGGAGTCATTCAGCAAGAAAAATAGTAAGAAAATGGTATGCGCATACAAGGAACAAACATGGGTTGGGTAACCATAATCAAAGAGCACAATGTAATGCTTATATTGTATGGTTGTAAGCAAAACATAGTACTGTTATATTAAGTATTAATAATATAGTTGGTCTTGGAATTATTTATTATTAATTTTTTTATGTATTTATGATTTGTTACAAAAATTATATTAAAAAAGGTAAATTAAAAAAAATCAACTCCTCTTTTATTTAATGTAAGAAATAATTAAATTTGTGCATAAATTTACAAGAATTAGCTTACATATTTTTTACATATTTTTTAATAAAAAATATGTAACGTGTAAAATCGCATTCTCTAATAATAAATAATAATTTAGCTTTTAACGTGAACCGAAAGCTAACAAACAAACAAACACTAAACTAAAAGAAAAATATTCTGTCGAGTTCTAAAACATAAAATTTTTTAAAAGCAAACATTACTTGTTTGCTCTTACTTATATTTTGAACTATAATTTTTTTACCACAACCATACATTTTTACAGAGAACATAATATTGTTATTGTAACCATATCACAAACATATTTTTTTCTGCATGCGGCTGTTGTGTTTGGTACACAACAAGTTGTAAGAAAAAATCTCGCAGTCACAGCTTATTTAGGTCTGTATGACTACGTTGCTGAAAGACGCAATATTGCTTAACGCAACATGGAGTAGTTTGATTATGTCAGACTAACAAATTATTTTGTGTTGTGTACTTTTTAGCAAACAAGAGATCGTAAATAAAGATATAGCTCGAGTGACAGGTTAAGGAACACAATTAAATAAAAAGTTTCAAAAATTATAATACAAAATAATGTGCAAAAGCGAAATATAAGATTTTGAAACTGCGCAATCCTAACTTTAACTTATTGAAGTTTTAGGCTGTTTATCATACTTGAAGGGAAAATTATTATCTACAGCGGGAGTGTCAAAGATGGAAATATGAAGAAAATCTATATCGTATGTGTGCGCTATTATGAGATCATTTTGAGGACCTTTAAGGGAGCAGTAGTACGAAGCTTATATGATATTTTTCCTTTGTGTTATACGCAAAGCATCAGTAATACATTTTACATCTGCTACTGGTTAGATTGCATTACGGACCGAATTATTTGACAGTTGTGGAAATTGATTTAATGTAATTTGGGAACAAAGCTAATCAAATATTGAAGAGCATTGTGGTTACCGCCCGCTACAAAATAAAAAATAAAGAATCATTCAAGTAGAGTAAATTACCATTACGTGATATAAAATTATATCCATTTCGAACAAGTTTACCAACTTATTTAATTTCTGGAGTACCGAGTGCTCAGCTTCTACAACATTTTATCAATAAAGGTATTTTTTTTATGAAGAACAATATCCTAATAACCATAAAACCTTTATTTTAAAAGTTATATATAGATATCTTAAATATAATAATACTTACATTTAATACCAAGCTATTATATGTTTCTAATATTTAATAATAATAATTTTTCTTGATCACGAATGGTACTAAAGGGTAGCCTGGTTTGTGCCTCCGGATATCAGAAAAAAATATGCTCACAGGCTTATTTTAGCTAAAAGAATGCTACATTATTTAAACAGCCTTATTTTGTATAGAATCGGTTAATTAAGAATGTCTCGCAAGCCACTAAATCCCATTTATCGTACTATATAGTACGGAATATATATGATAAATTTTTATCGCATTTAAATCCAGGTTATGTGAAATGTTTGCCATTAAAGCTTCGATAAATTTAACGTCTTAATTTCTTGTACTCAAGTACCACTAACTACTCAAAACTAAATGCCGAACCCAGTTATTAAAAATACGCTTTGACATTACTGAGAAATAGGCCGTTATGGAACGGCCTAGTTTTGCGTTTTTTCGTTAAGTGAATACACCAGAATGGCTTGAATTTGAATATTTAAAATTGGATGACATTGTTTAAGGATGTATTGAATATAGAAAACCAGTAAGAGGCTAGGAAAAAATTATTAATTTTTCTCATTTAATTTTTACTTTTCTAAATATCGCTGTAAATAAACGCACTGAAATTGGTTATTGGTGATAAAGCGTTTGAATGATCTCAGTCCTCATTTTTTGCGTTTTTTCTAGAAAAGTGTTGGTGTTGTTATTGATTTTTTATAAATGCAAACTATTAATTTTTCTTACCTTCCATTATGTTTTATGCAGTTGTTACACTTTTTTTATTAAAAAATATTAATAAATTGTTATTATCGATATTTTTTAAACTCATTTTATTTATTTATATTTATTTTTTTAAATAAGGCCATTTTTTGTTATAAATAAAAAATAGCAATTTAATAAAAAAACGTAAAATAGACATAAAATAATTTATAGTTTCTACTTAACATTCTTAGAAAAATATAAAATTTTTTATAAAACTTTAATAACATAAAACAACAACACTAAACACACAGTACTTTAGTTCTGTGAATTCTCTATTATGTAATTTATGGAATTTCCGAAATAGGATATTAATAAAATTGAAATTTTAAGAAATAAAGTAGGCTCCTCAACGCGGTTTAAATAGATAAAAGCATATAGAAAAAAATGGAATTAACTCGTGAACATTTTCGTGCCATCATTTTTCACAACTTTCGACATGGATTATCATGACAAGAGTACATTGATGAACTTAAATCTTTGTATGGCGATGAAGCACCATCCTATAGCACTGTGAAAAGTTGGTATAATGATTAAATCGTGGCCGAAGCTCGCTCAAAGACGAACTCCGTGAAGGTCGTCCAAAAACGACTGTTGTGCCAGAGAACATTGATGCCGTGCGTGAACTTATAATGCAAGATCGACATGCTACTTACCGAGAGATAGAGACATCCTTGGACATTTCTTCCACCAGTATACATTCGATACTGCATGAACATCTGGCCGTAAAAGAGGTTTGTTGTCGTTGGATCCCGCACAATTTGAAAGTCGCTCAAAAAAAGGCTCGTGTCGATTGGTGCAAAGAAATGTTATAAAAATACGATTGTGGTGCTTCAAAAGGCGTTTATAAGATCGTCACAGGTGACGAATCATGGATATATGCGTATGAGCCCGAAACGAAACAACAATTGACCGTGTGGGTCTTCAAAGACGAGCAAAATCCAACGAAAGTTTTTCGTGAAAGAAGTACTTCGAAGCAAATGGTCGCCTGTTTCTTCGGCAAAACTGATCATGTGGCCACTATTCCGCTTGAGCAACGTGGGACGGTCACTTCTGAGGGGTACACTACAATTTGTTTGTCTGAAGTCATCGGAGAAATTCGAAAAACCAACAAGAGAAGACGAATCATTGTTCACCCTGACAATGCGAGCTCTCACACATCGGGTCAAACCAGAGCGTTTTTGACCGGCCAAAACATCGAGTTAATGGGTCATCCGCCGTACAATCCTGACTTGGCACCTAATGACTTCTTCTTGTTTCCGAACATCAAGAAAAAAATGCGTGGTGAACGATTTTCGTCGCCAGAAAAAGCTGTTGAAGTGTTCAAAAACCATGTTTTAGAGGTGTCTCAATCGGAGTGGAAAAAGTGCTTCGGCAACTGGTTTGAGCGCATGCAAAAGTGTATAAATCATGCTGGAGAATACTTTGAAAAACAATAAAACCATTTTTGATTATAAATATTCGCAATTTCACTATTAGGCCAGAAATATATAGAGCAGCCCTCGTATGACCATACACATCAAATTACGTTAACTTTTGGATCCCCCTTATATTACATCTCCAAACTTTAATTTTGGATAATAATCTTTCTTACAATAACGATCATAGCAATCGAAATTCCAATTTGCAAGAGTTTTTCTATAAAGGTGCAAAAGATACGGCCATATACGTCAAATTACAACAATTTTATGGACACTCTTTAATTTCTAAATTCAAATAGAACATAGCGGAATTAGCAATACAGGTCCCTTTTTAGTTTCAGTTGCCTGTCTATAACTATTCAAAAGTTTTGCCACATACATCAAATGGCATCAACTATTGGAACACTCTTTAATTTCTTAATCCAAATTTTATACTTGTTTATGGATTTAGCAATAAAGGTTTCTTGAAAATTTCAAGGGTCGGTCTACAACTGTGCAAAAGTATGACTACATTTATCAAATGAAATGAACTATTGGGGCACCCTTTAATTTAAAATTTTGAAGATAACGATCATAGCAATCGATATTCTGTCTGATTTCCAAGCGTTTGTCCATAAAAAGATTAAAAGGTAAATTTGTGTGTTACTTTTTGCCATTGAGAGCTTTGCGGTTTAAAATACACGTAAAACGCACGTATGGGGACACCCCTTAATTTTTAATATTATGAACTTTTTTTCAAATAACGAAATAATTTTAAAATCGGTTCAGAAATGACTGTGTTCTGCAGGCACAAACATTAAAAGAAGCAACATTCAGTCGAATTGATAAATTAAATCCAATTTTCTCCCAGAATAAAAGAAATATATTAAAGGTCTAATTAAATTTTATAAATCTTAACATTAACGTAAAAATTAAATTTTCATGGGACTTCCAAAAACTTACATGCCCGAGGTACCCAAATTGAAATATCTCTTTGCCCTAGGGAGCCGATCGTCCACAAATTCAAATTCAAATTTGAAAGGTAAAGTAAAAGTATAAAATTGTTGGTTCAAGTCCAGGAACTTTTATTAAGTGACGTCAGTACTCTCTTTATATCGTCTACCAGCTTTAATTATGCAACTACCAGTCTGAAGAGTTTAAATAATATGCAGATTAAGATCCTGTGATCACTGGAAGCGGAATCCAAATATTTTAACTCATTATTTCTGATTTTGTATAATGAAGTAATTTTACAAAAAGCGAACTAACATTTTGATGGTCCTTCATTGTTTGACAGACTCAGCATATTGATGCAATGTGGGAAACGTGTCTGCTTTCCATACAAAATGTTAATAATTTTGTGATCGATTGGGTAGTGAAACTTGCATTATCTTTACCAAAAGACTTTAGTTTTCAGCCAAATAGTTCTCTGCAGAGTTTAATTCTGTCACTTTCTTCTGCACTAATTGCTCTATTTACCGTTCTAATGCATATTCTTAGTTCTACAGCAGTACAGGGCATCAGAAAAAATTATTTCTGCAATTCTGTCTGCATAGTGAGGCAATGACGTATTGCTCCTTTAATATCGTCCTTGACATAAATATTTTTATATTAAAAAAACAAAAAGATATTAAAGCGGTGCAATAAATTACGATATCAGACATAATAAAAACTTTTTTGAATGCAATAAACAAATTCTAAATGATAAAAGTTATAATGTCGGTAGCTGATCTTGACCAACTTACAAATAAATCCAACATTCTTTAGTTACAAATATTTTACTTAATTTACAATAAAACAAATAAACAAACAAAATATTCAGTGTAAACTTGTTATTAATAAGAAGGATCTAAACCAAATAAATTTACCGGATAACACGACATTAAACAAGAAAATTAAATCACTTGCTTGACTGCCTTTGATATAATAAAACACATGTTAAACGAAATAGATTATGTAAATTTAAAAATTAGTTTTGCAAATGAGAGAAAAATTAGTCAGAAAACAGCAATATCTAATTACAGCAACAAATCAGTTACAAAAAAAATTAAACAACATTTGATTTCAACGCGTGCTAAGTAAAAGGTGCGTACAACAAATCTTGAACAAATATTAGTCCATTTTTTTTTTGTTTAATTTTGTTGTAACAATATATCAAGACATGGTCAATTTGAACACTCGTTATTTTAAAAAAATCCAAGATCTACAAAGTTCACAACGAATTGTTTATACAAGTTTTATACTTTATCCTCACACCTGCATTTGCCTTAATCAGATATAATAACGAACTTAATTTAGCCTTGCTGAATATTAATAATTAATTTTTAGCTTTTTTGCCTGCGCTAGGGTAACATATCAAATTAAGATTTGTTACCAAATTTGGAGGAATGAAGGCTCGCCCTAATCCTTACATTTATACATGATATTAAAGGGGAGGGGTAATTTAGTAATAATTGTTTTAAAAAAATAATTTGTAGGCCTGACCTAGAAAAATTTTACAAGAACTGCCTCTACTCCACAATGTGTAAAATTTAAAAAAATTGTTCACTTGTTTGCAGATAAAAAAAACCCTGGCAACAGTAATAACTAGAGCAGAGTTAGAACATTCCAAAAAAGAAATTGTAAGTGCAAAAAACAGCATCCCTTTCTTGGCTTAAGGATCTAGTATATATCACGCATTTATACGCAGAATAAATATCTGTAAAAATTTACTGAAATTCTTTCGATTATATCAAAGAATTTTCTTTAGTACGTTCTGAGACATTCATCATTCTATTGTCGGGGCATATTCATATTTTTGTATGTCATATTGTTTTAAAGGATCTCGAGTAGGCGTATTTTTTCTGCCTCTTGGCACACAGCTTTCCGGATCTTGTAACAAGTTTAGATAACTTAACATTGGTTACTCGATCAGCATTCGCAAACACAAAAACTCCTCGTATTAATCCAGAAATTAGTTGTAATTGACAGAAAGCAAGGATGATTTAAATAATTAATCGGGATAATATAAAAAAAGATTGTTTTTATGAAAATTAATAAATATAATAAAAAATTCACTTTGTTTAATTTGATTTGGTATATACAGAGTGCCCGCGCATATAAATAAACTAACGAGGCGTTTTGTAATATTTTATTTTTTATCATCTTTTAACTGTATAAAAGAGTCGAAAAAAAGTCAGCCGTATACAGAGTAGAAAGAAAAATGGAATCATTGTTGGTTATTGTTGTTTTTGTTTAAACTTTGATTTTTGTCTTTGCTTTATTGTTTGGACAAACTTCTGTAGTTTATTTAAAATGTTTGTGAGAAGTTTCCTGAAGAGCTAAGTAAGCGGTAGCGAAATGGCCATCGAGACGTGCTTTTACCCTTAATAATCAATATCGATGATTTTCTTGAAAATTAATTAATAGAAATCGTTAATGTTTAACAATTTTGCTGTTTTGGGAATATTTCTTCTCGAGCGAGGATGTTGATAACAGTTTCAAGAAAACTAGAGCTGAAAAACTACAGACTTTGCTTGAAAACTATATACTATAGATTTGTTAGTTCACTTAAAAAATATCGATACTATCGAATTTAATTTAGTGCTTATTTTTTTAATTATCGATGCTATCACTATCGAAAAAAATCTATCGATATTCAGCAAAAAATAAAACTATCGACATTATCGATATCTATATAAAAACCGTCAAAATATTTGGTCGGCTAAGGTAACTTTGTGCGCTATCTTTTGCACGAAAATATCAAAATTCAATGTGAATATAATATTATTACGGTTACGAAACACGGCAGTCTGCCACTTGCGACATTCAAACTGATGCCTTCGCAAAACTGTACTCATTTTCTATCCAAAAACTGTATCGAATTATGTGTAGAAAACCAGGTTAAAAATCCTTAGCGTTTGAAATATGTAGGCGTCAGTAACTCCTTAGGGGTCAATCAACTGATACCATCAAAACTGCATTAAAATCGAACACAAAAGAGGACAGAAGAATAGGACACCCAGCCTATACGTGAAAACACATGCATTGGCGCAAAGGAGAGACCTGTTTAAAATATTTATTAAGGGCCTATGCACCAAATAATATTGACGCGAATTTATTATTAGTATTTAAAATAGAGCGAAATCTGTTAATATTTGCGTGAATAGGAAAGTTCGTAGTTTGTGAAATAAGTCAATTATGATAACATATGATTTACCTTTTGCTATATAATATTTTTTTTTCTAGATCTTAAATGCATTAGTCTAATAAAAATTATATTTCTAAAATTTATTAGTATTTTTCTAAAAATTTTCCTATAAAATACATATTTCTATGTTTTTTTGTAGACCAGACGGACCATAATATTTAAATATCGTTGGCGGTTTAATGTTACAAAATTGTTTTTTGTGGACATTTTTAGTTTTATTGACTATGTATGAAATCATACGCTAGTGCAATTTTGTTTATTTTGAACTTGATTTGTTTATGAGTATAAATGTATATTAAAACAAACGCACAATAACACTAGACTTTAAAATTCTTACATACGTATAAGCATACAAACATACTTGCATACTCGTATACATACATACCTAGTTATGTGTATATAAATACATACTATTATTTGCTTGCTGTGCGTGAGAACTTTTTACGTTTTTAAAAACACACTTAAAGTGATCAGAAGTTGAAAGGAATTTAGTCTTTGTTTTTTTTTTTTTTTTTTTTTTTTGTAAATAAAGCAAAATATGGTATTTTAAATAGGTATGTCGGCCAAAAGATTGGTTAAAGAAGAGTTTTTTCAATTGTGGGAAACACTGCCAGTAGAAAAAAATATAATGTAGAGAACAATTATGAGGTTGCCATGTGTAACAAATAAGCTGGAAAATCATCACACTTTTGGCAACGTATCTAAGAAAGCTAAATATAGTATTATAATAATAAGCTAATAACTGTTACGGAACATTGATATTAGCGATAGTAGCAGCTTTGGAAAACATAGACTTCTATAAGTGATTTAAATTTTTAAATTTTCTGTCGACGGTTTCAACTTTACCCACAAGGGAAAGGACATTTTCTTAAGATTACAGAAGTAATAACAACATTCAGGCTTAACGCAAAAGCATTGTAAGGGACTAAAAAAATCGAAAAAAATACAGCAAAGAAAATTAATAGCATTTTTTAGAGATCATATGACATGGGATACTTAAGTAAAATCTGTGGTTTTTACTGATGAAAAGAAAATTTTGTAGGCCCATTTGTATACAATTATTGTTTTCTTTAGAATATAATGCTTCCAGACATAATGCCAGTAGTTCAAAAATCCTGGGTATTTCCATTGTTTTATATAATGCATTTTTAATAAGTTCGTTTATTCTAGTTAAGTTATAAATTTTGAGTTTGTGAAAAACTTATGAAAATTCGTAAAAATTCTTATGAAACGAAAAACATCCACAGATGGTCACACTTACCTATCCAAAAATAAAATACGGAAATATTAAACTATTTATCCCAATAATGATGACAGATATCAGGCAATCTACCTGTACAATACCATTTAAACGGACAAAATTACCTAAACCCATCACCTCGTATTTATTTTTAACAATATCCATTTTAACAATATCTCTTCAGTACTACGAAAAACGTGGCTTGAAAATGATGTTCTCACATCGAAAGCTCTTCGCAAACGTACCAAGTATGCAGCCAAAGACGACAGTAAACTTCTTTTACTAAACGCTGGGTTTAAAACAAAATACGATATACAACAAGATGACTTACCCGACTTGATAAAAATTTAGTTCTGATAATCATGTGATACACATCTTAAAAATTTTTGATTTGCGAGAAATGGTTAAAATTGTTACATGCGAAAAAAATGCCGATAAAAGTATCCTAATGAGCAGACTTATGCGAACAGTAAAAATGGTATCGGCTCTTAATGGGTTAAGCATGTTCAAAAAATTTTAAGCATTTCCTTAAAGATCTCTTTAAAAGGTTAAAATGATACACATATTGATATTTAAAAAATTTTGAGATTTTAGAGCTTGGAAAATATGGGCGAGAGCCAATTTTTTTCACTTGATGTTTTTCACTTATTTTTTATTTTCTCTATCTATATCTCTATCTATATGGGGTATATTTATTTTTTGGATTGGAGTTACTTTATTGTTTCAAATGACATGGAAAAATTAGAGGTAGGTGTGGTGTTTTCCCTGATTTCCAATAGCACCTCTTTCGACACTATATCTGATCGAGTGACATATTTATTTATTTTTTTTTTTTTGTAAAATTACTAACACGGGCGGACAGACGGACACCGCTCAATCGATTTCGCTATGCATAAGAAGTCAGATTATATATACTTTATGGGGTTGGAAATGGATATTGTAGAAATTACTCACGGAATGATAAACTTAGATATACAGGTATGTGATGGAAATCGATTTCGAAATCGAAACGATTTAAAACTAAAAATGGTTGCGATATGCTCGCTATTTTCGGTTTTTAAATACCTTTAATATAGTTTTCAATAACTCTCCATTCAATTTCTTTAATTAGTTTCGGGTAACTTCTTCATTATTGTTTAAAAAATATCTCAAAACGAGTCGTTTTCAAATCGATCCATTTCTATCACATACCTGATACTCTTTTTACACTTTTTGCGATGAAGCGTATAAAAATAAAAGTAGTGCAAAAATATTATTTAACACATTATTAAAAGGGAATTTCCTTTAATTTTATAATAATTTCCTATATATGGTCATGTTGTATTATAAAATGTTTATACTTTATTACTTATAGTGGTATTCCATATTGTTACGATTATGTTGGGCACAATATGGGTGCAATTGCAAAAATATTTCATATTAAATTTAACAATAGTATGATTAACTTATAACCATATATTCAATTATAGAATATTTTTCACTTTAAAAGAAAAAAATAATTTTGTTTAATTCTTTAAAAGTCCTGGCCAGCTTCGGTCTATGCGTTACACAAGCTAGTTTAGTTTTTGATTTTGCTTTTGAACTTTTTTTGCACATTTAACTAAATTTTCAACAATTTTATATTCTAGCTTAAATGTGTCTATGGTTTTAATGCAGTTGAAATAAATTATAAGATTGTTATCAACATCAGTAAACGTCTACGAAACTACCAACACTTAGTCTCACAGACTGTAAGCGTATCGCAGCATTTTACTCACTTGCATTTACATGCATTTCAATAATAAATAATGCGTTTTTATGATATTTTTTCAATCGAAAAACAAAATAAAATAATTTTTTTTAAAAAATAAAAAAATTATTGTGATATATAAGTATTGATTATATTTTAAACAGTATGTTAAATTATTATTATTAATATTTGATTTTTTAAGGTAGTTTTCATTGAAATTTATATTTTATTTGATTTTGAGTTGTGAATTAGTGCGATAGCATTTCTCATAGCTAGAAAAACACACAGATTTATGTTGATTTATAACCTCACATTTATATGACAAACAAGCTACAAATCATGATAAATACGAGCACGTATTCCATCAATAATTTTTTTTACGATTTTAAATTTAAGAAATTCTTATTGAACATATAATATACATTCATACACTTGTAAGTACTTCAGATATATTATTCTATAAATACGAGGGCAATCATATAAAAAGTCCAGATACAAATTTTTTTGCAGGATTATAAAAAGTACTGTCATGTATTAAAAAAAAACTACGAAATTTTGTCAATTACATGTAGAGTACAAATACGGTTGTGGTGACCATATTATGTTTTCTGTAACAATGTATAGTTTCGACAAACGAATTATAGTTGCTTTTAAGAATTCTTCAGAAACATTTTTTTGCTAATATTATTTATAATATTGTTACTATGCAAAAAAAATAATAATACAGCATTATCGGTTTTAATTATGAAAACAATTCGAAACACAGTACGTGCTAAGTGCTAACAAAATACAACGGTGGTAGCTGTGTTGTTGGTAATTTTCATGCAAACATGCGATACAACACTTAGTACTTTTTTTCATATGTTTTTCAAACGTTGTATTTGTTTAGATGTTTTATGTTTAAATGAATTATTATTTTTGTGTTCATGTGTGAATTATATTAAATTAAATTGAATTAAAAGATATTTTTATTAGTTTTATTTATTTAATTTATTGATTTGACTGATTTATTAGAAAGTTGAAGTTGAAAGTTGCCAATATAAAAACTGTTCTTTAAGATTTAATATTGCTTCAATGACTCGATTACTAATATTTTGTATGGTACCGCCAACACCTATACCAAAAAGAAATGCTACCCAAGCAGTAAAGTACAATTTTAAGCTGCAAGTCAATGCGTAGTTGGAGCCTTTCGCCAATTGTGTGAAAAACATCGTCATTTTTTATAAGGTTGAATATATAGGCAAATTCCTCTGGCCGTAGTCGTATCATATGAAGAAATCTGTTTTCATCAAAATAACTTAAAACCCGATTATGCCATAATGATGATTTTGGTAGCCCTAAATGTATAATTCTGCGACTGGAGAGCAAGTACATTAGGTTCATCCTAAAAATGTCTTGAATTTCATCCTCACACAAAAAATTTATTAATTTACTTTTTTCTGTTTTCTCCCCCATTTGGCTTATAAATAACAAATGATGAATAGCACTTTTCTTCTTCTTATTTACTTTTTGACGTATGAAGTACAATGCACAATGGCACACTGATACAATGGTTGTTCACAAAGAAGTAAACAAAAGGTAGTATGCAATACTACCTACACCTTAGCAGAGCTTGTGAATACGGCAAATATATTTTATATTAAAGCATATTATATTATCAATAATCAAAGTATAATATATTTTGTTCTAGAACTTGACACAGTGCTTTTATATCAGATTAGTATTATTTTTGTTAGTTATCAGTTGATGTCAACTCGCTTAAAATTTAATAAACATTAATTGTTGAAGATTAGTGCTTTGAACTAATTTTTTTAACTATTCATTAATAAATAATTTTTTTTCTCAAAATATTTGCGCTTAAGTATCACGTTATTATTCAATTACATAACGTAACACCTTTAACCATATTATGATATTTTAATTAAAACATTTAAGTTTTATATTTAAACGTATTATTATTACATTTAATTATTACATTATTTGAAATATAATTATGTTTATTCATTACCACATTATTGTTATATTAGACAACATTATGTTTCCAAGACTAAAAAATTATTATTAAATCTAACAATATTATGTTTTGCCAACAACCATATTATACAATAATTTTATGATGCTCTTAGCTTATGATTTCCTCAACAATGCTTTTTCTTTGCGTATGCACGGCATTTTGAATATGGAAACTAGACAGAATAGCAACACTGTAAAAAGAAAATACGGAGAGCAGGGTTTTTAGATTGATGTGGCGACATTAAGCTATTTGCAAATATAAAGAGAGAATAAATTTTCTAATAGCATAGCTGAGTGAAATGTATTTTATTCTAAAACTGCCCTATCTTCCTCTTCCAGATATCTTATTAATTTTTATCAATAATGTTCATCAGTACCTTTAACTGAAGCACTAGTATTCAGATCTACGTGATCTGATTTTGCTGGTATATTAATCATTTTGTTTGACTTGTAAACACAAAATCACAAAGGTAACATCCTTCTTGTATCTCTCTATTATATAAACTTCCTTAAATTTTCTGGCGTTTTGGTATTTTTGAGCCCTTTCAAGCCCATATTTACACCCTCTTTGCCAGATTTCGCATTTGCAAACACTTATGTTGTCTTTGTTAATGCCACTTTTTTCTTCAAGCTTTAAGAGTCTTATGCTAAACAGTTCTATGATTTGGTTGTTGGTACAATTGATTTCTTTAAACCAGTAATAATAAAAACCGTTAATTTATTTTCAATACAAACACCGATTTCATTTTATATTGAGTTTATGATTTATATTACTTTTCTGTTAAAAATAATTGTCGCTTTCGAAAGTCGATTTTTTTTGTACAATTTAACAGATACAAATAATATCATCTCACTCTGGAAAACCAAGTAAAAAATCCAGTGCACTTAATGAATGTTTTACACGCCATATCGACTAATTTCACTGTGTTGAAAAACCAATATATTTACTTATTTAACCAAATTCGATGAATATTAAGGAGTTAACGTGTTTTCGATGTTTTGTAGCTCGTAGAAATTTTTTTAAGGGACATGCCAACAAATAAAGCGGCCACATTACCAACACTATTAACCCAGTAGTAATTCTTTAAAAAATAACGAAATTACATTTTCTACTGTATTATGTGGTATTTGTAAAAACATTAAACATAGTCATCTTAAAATTTGATTTTAAGGTAAGAAACCTAAACTCCGAAACTTAACTTTAACGGGCCTTACACACTTAAGTAATAATAAGTTCTTAAATAATCTAGCAGTTGCACGCATTTTTTTAAGCTTTGCCACACCTTTACAAAACCCGTTAATACTCTTCTTTCTGATTTACTGTACGCCCTTCGTAATCTGTAATTGCCTAAGTGAAGGAATTTACTCTCAAGGTTGTGAAAGCCTGCACCATCCTCATTTATAGCTCCAGCAATATTTTTCATTTTTGAAGATTTTTATGAAGAAGTTGTTTGAAAATTATCCCGTTTCCAGAGTAAAGGCTGTTCAAAAATATTTTTGGTCAATATTGGATGAAAAATTTGTTGTCCATGTATATATAAATAGTTGAGTGCTGGTGTCTAATTTTTTCTGGTTTCTTAAAAAAAACTCCTGAAAATGTTATAAAAAATTTTTCTTTCTTAATAAAAAATTAAAAATTAAAATAAAAATAAATAATTTTTCTTTTCTAATTTATTAAGCACTAGGTCAGTTTTATAAATAATAAAAATTTTTTATTTATATTTTCAATATTTCGCCACACCTTTGGGTGGCATCATCAGGAAACAGGAAACAAAAAATTAAATTTTCTTTTTTCAAAAATAACAAAAATTAAAATGAAATTATTTTTTCAAACAAAAAAGAGAAAAATTAAAAATCAAACGACAAAAAACTCAAATATTTAAACATTTCCATTTTTATAAATTTAAAACTCAAAAAACATTCAAGTAAAATAACTCAATAATTTTAAACATTTACATTCTTATAAAAATTTTAAAAACAGAAAACATTCAAATTACTTTAAAATTTTAAAAAACTTAATACAAATACATTAACATAAACTTTCACGATAGAAATGTTACAAGCAATCATATACTCTCAAACGTTAATTAATTTTTATGCACTAAATGTCTATAACATTGCGCAACATTATCAGTATCAGCCTTAAAGTTTATTCTTTTTGTTGTTGGTATTTTAATTATTTGTAACATCTCTAACATATACCGACGCTTATAATTATTTTCTATATTTAAAACAGATGCATCTTCAAAGTTAGGATAATGATTAAATCTGGCACAATGGGAAGATAATGCAGTTTTTTGTGAATTATTAACGTCCCTGTATCTTTGATCAGACTTATGTCCAGCTATTCTAGTTTTTAGTTTATTTTTTGTCGTACCTACATATTCCTTATTACAATTCTCACTATCATTACCATTACAAGGTATTTTGTAAACTACATTTGACATGTCCCATTTTTTAATCTTATCTTTTGTTTTACTAAATAATCTATTTAAAGTATTATAAGTTTTGTATGCCATTTTATATTTATCCCCATCAAAAATTTTTGATTTTTCAATCCTTTCTGCTATTTCTGGTACATAAATTAAAGACTTGTAAACTTTAGTTTCTGTAACATCTCTTGTATTATTTGCTCTTCTAAACCTTAACTGTTTAAACAAACTATTTATCACTCTCATTGGAAAATTATTATCAATTAATATCTTTTTAACTTTATCTTTATTGCTTTTGTGAAATTCCTTATCACTTAGCTTAAGTACTTTTTCTATCAAATTTTTTCCCGTATTAATAATTGTTCTTTTATTATGCTTTGAATAATAATTAATAATTCTCCCGGAAGCTGTTGGCTTTTGATACCAATCCATTTTTAGTTTATTCCCTCTCCTTACTACTAACGTATCTAAATAGGGCAATTTAAAATTATTTTCTATTTCTATTGTAAATTTTATACAACTATTGAAATTATTTAATGTTTCTAACATATTTTCAATACCAGATGCAGAAATAATACAAAACAAATCATCAACATATTTTGTCATTATTCTTGGTTTTATATTAACTTCATTAATGCACGTGTCTAATAATTTTTCCATAATAATATCTGCCACAACAGGGGAAGCTGGAGATCCCATTGGAAGCCCTTTTTGTTGCAAATATATGTTTCCATTATATTGAAAGTATCTGTTATCTTCAATACAGAATTTTAAAATTCGTAAAAATAAACATTTTTCCATCCTAGTATATTCCTGTATTACGTTCCATTTTTCTTCAATAATATTCAATGCCAAATCAACAGGTATACTTGGAAATAAAGAGACTACATCAAAAGATACTAATTTTTCATCATTCAGAACACTTATGTTCCTTATCCTCTCTTTAAATTCAAGCAAATTTTTAACATTATATTTTGAATTTTCTGTAATCTTTTTTAAAATCATTGTAATATATTTACATAACTCATAAGATGGAGAATTTATAAAAGAACAAATCGGTCTTAAAGGAAAAACCTCCTTGTGAATTTTAGGTAACCCATACAATCTTGGAGCTGTAGAAACATTGGTTTTAAGCTTGTTTTTCTCTAAAATTATTATTATTATTAATTATTATTCAAAGCATAATAAAAGAACAATTATTAACACGGGAAAAAATTTGATAGAAAAAGTACTTAAGCTAAGTGATAAGGAATTTCACAAAAGCAATAAAGATAAAGTTAAAAAGATATTAATTGATAATAATTTTCCAATGAGAGTGATAAATAGTTTGTTTAAACAGTTAAGGTTTAGAAGAGCAAATAATACAAGAGATGTTACAGAAACTAAAGTTTACAAGTCTTTAATTTATGTACCAGAAATAGCAGAAAGGATTGAAAAATCAAAAATTTTTGATGGGGATAAATATAAAATGGCATACAAAACTTATAATACTTTAAATAGATTATTTAGTAAAACAAAAGATAAGATTAAAAAATGGGACATGTCAAATGTAGTTTACAAAATACCTTGTAATGGTAATGATAGTGAGAATTGTAATAAGGAATATGTAGGTACGACAAAAAATAAACTAAAAACTAGAATAGCTGGACATAAGTCTGATCAAAGATACAGGGACGTTAATAATTCACAAAAAACTGCATTATCTTCCCATTGTGCCAGATTTAATCATTATCCTAACTTTGAAGATGCATCTGTTTTAAATATAGAAAATAATTATAAGCGTCGGTATATGTTAGAGATGTTACAAATAATTAAAATACCAACAACAAAAAGAATAAACTTTAAGGCTGATACTGATAATGTTGCGCAATGTTATAGACATTTAGTGCATAAAAATTAATTAACGTTTGAGAGTATATGATTGCTTGTAACATTTCTATCGTGAAAGTTTATGTTAATGTATTTGTATTAAGTTTTTTAAAATTTTAAAGTAATTTGAATGTTTTCTGTTTTTAAAATTTTTATAAGAATGTAAATGTTTAAAATTATTGAGTTATTTTACTTGAATGTTTTTTGAGTTTTAAATTTATAAAAATGGAAATGTTTAAATATTTGAGTTTTTTGTCGTTTGATTTTTAATTTTTCTGTTTTTTGTTTGAAAAAATAATTTCATTTTAATTTTTGTTATTTTTGAAAAAAGAAAATTTAATTTTTTGTTTCCTGTTTCCTGATGATGCCACCCAAAGGTGTGGCGAAATATTGAAAATATAAATAAAAAATTTTTATTATTTATAAAACTGACCTAGTGCTTAATAAATTAGAAAAGAAAAATTATTTAAAAAGGTCAAAGAAACATTTACATATAAAAATAAATAATTTGTTATAATTCAGAAAAAATTAAGCAGATAAAAAATTTATGTTCTCTATAAAATGATTTAAATTTTACAGTGGCTTTATTAATTTAAAAAAGAATATTGGTGCTTTTTAATGTGAAAAAATATACATAAAATCGAAACTGAACATGTTTTCTTTCCAAAGTATATACCTTTAACAATAGCTCTCACAAAACCGATTTTACAGTAAAACAAAACAACAAAAATAACAATTTTACAAATTGGAAATAGTATTTATGGATTCCCAATAGAGTGAGCTTTAGAGAAAAAATTCTTCACTTTCATTTAACGATGAAGGACACATTACTGAAGACCTAACTAAATTAATTCATTAAAAAAGATAAAATTAATCGCAAAGCAAAAGACCGCTGTTTGTCGTTTGTGGTATTAAATAGTCTCGAGAATATTTTCATAAAAAAAATTACACAAGTGTGTGTTTTTCTGCCTAAACTGACTAATTTTGCTCTTGCCCACGTATGCATAATATTTGCAAAAACAAACAAATTGTGCGTGTTCTTGACTATTTATATTTATTATTTATGCGTTTAACATTTAGTATTAAAAAAAAGCGTATAATTAATAATAGTTATTTAAAAACTTCGTTAAAAATAATACAGTTTTTTTTGTAATTTTAAATACTGATTGCCTTCGTTATTATTTTTTTTATATTTTGAAAATTTTAAAACAAATACTAAAGCTGACCATGTGTAGGCAGTATCTCCCGCACTCTGTTTCATATCAGTTATTAGTTTTCCTGCTTGAAACCAAGCCAGAAATTTTAATTAATTTGAAATTGAATTTATACAGCAAAAATATTTTTCGTTTTAATTAAAATGTAGTCCATTTATTAAGTCATCATTTCTTCAATGAAAAATCAGATTTTTTACTGAGTTAAGATGCACAAGTAGTACCAATTTTTCTAATATAAAATTTAATACAAAATGTGAAGTATTTTTTTCAACGATAACTGGTATTTATTTTGCTTTCGGCAAGTAGTTTTTTATAATCTTGCTTACATTTTTCGTTTGTCACATAGTTGTTTTTGTCCCAAAAATATATATCATGATTCCTTTCAAAGACAAAGAAATTAGTGGTAGCCTCCCATTGGCATTTAAAGGCATGATACAACAAATATTTAGTTCTGCGTCTAGAAATTGCTTTTGGATAGATAAATTATTTATTTTAATAGAGTACTCTTCATAAAATAACAAATTTTATTCAATGGAATGAAGAACGTCTAAACCGCTACCCAACATTTGGTTGCTAAAAAGTTTGCATGTTGATGCTAATTAGAAGAAGAACTTAACGAACATTATTGATTGCATAACATTTTATGTGAGATAAAGTAAAATTTCAGAAAAATGAAGACTTGGATTTTAATGCCAAAGAAATCGAGACAGTTAAAACAAATACAGTATCTCTCGTTGGTTCAAAGAACACGCATAGTTGTTTTACCAAAATCTAAAGATAAAATATTATAGTTTTTTTTTATGGTTACAAGTAGTATTACAAGAACATACTCAAATTATAATTAAATGTAATAATATTATGTTCAAATACAAACACTAAATGGCCAAAATAAAATATTATAATATGGTCGAATTTATCATGTAATATAGCTAAATAGAAAAGAAAGTTACTAATTGTTTTATATATTAAAAAATAAAGTTATTTATTGTTTTATTAATTAATGACTTGTTACAAAAATTATTTCAAAACATAATATTATAAAAAAAAAACAATTATTAGATTTAGTTTGTATCTTACCAGTACTTTTTATTTTTTTCTACAACAATAAATGGCTATTTCAATTTTAACCATTTTCACGTAAACCGATAGCTAAGAATAATCACTAGACTTATTGAAAAGCAATCCTTAAACAAAATATTTTTAAAAGTAAACATTTTGGATTATACAAAATATGGGCTAAAATCAAAAAATGTGAAAGTTTTTTCATAGAACATAATACAATATTGACTTACGTTAGTAGTAACTATGAAAAGGGTATCCACCTAACAAACAAACTGGGCTAAGCTCTTATAAAATTCAGAATATGTAAACAAAAAAAATGTCAACAATGGATTATAAAAAAAAATATATTTTTTGTATATCTTTTTTTGTATCTGATACTCACTACTGAAAGGCCTGGAAAGTTCAAATTTTGCTCCGCTTCAGAATGTAAGATTTTACTTTATCATATTAACAGTTTGGAAATTATTTATTTATGTACAGTAAAAAGTAGTTAATTGAGTAGGAAATTTTTTTTAAAAATTATATTGTCATTCACTTTATTTCAAACATTGGCTCTCATCTCTACTTATCAGATGAGATAACATTTATTGATTATTATTATTTATTTATTTGTTTGATGTCCCACACACAAGACTTTAAGTCTTATATTGCAGTATGAAACTGAGTATATGCAAATACAATATAACCTTAAATATTTGTTAAAAAATTAGGAGAAAACAAACATTAACTTTGGGTTAATTAAATCAAATACATAGTATTTTCGATTGAAATTCAACATTTAAACGCATTTAATTGATTAATTTTCAAAAAAATTAAAAGGAATTAATTAAAGCATGATGTATGCGTTATTCACCGTGAAAAGTGACTGATAATATTTTTTCTAAATTGATGTGCGTTATGAATCGTTTGTAGTCTACAGGGTATTGCATTCCAGAGATTAATAGCATTAATAAAGAAGTGGTATTCTGAAAGCAACGTTCGATGCCAAAATGCTATAAGCCTTTTGCCTCTATGTAGCGTTGAAAAGTTAAAGCGTTCGCGGAGATGCTTAGGTTGATGGGTATATATATAGTTTTATGTATGAATAGTAATACTCGAACTCTTAAAAAATCCTTAAAGCCAAAGCCATACAGCAAAGTTGCAAAGTGTGATATATGATCATACCTTCTAAGACCGTATACGTAATGTATAATGTTATTAAAGGTCAAATTAGGTTTTCTTTTTCTTACACAATCGCAGCTGGCAAAAATTTCAGATTTAGCAAGAAGCATTCTAATTTTGATTGTGCTGCATTGGTAGGTTTGCCAAAGATTTCTAAGCTTTGAAAACGATCTACCACACACAAAATTAGTATGATAAGACCAAGTCAGACTGTTGTTTAAATATATCCTAAGATTTTTAGCAGAGTTAACAAAATTTATTGGCTGCTTTTTAATTTTAAAGTAGGATTATGATTGAATTTTAATATTTTCTTTTTGATAATCAAACACTTGGACTTTGTAGGGTTAATTTCTAAAGCATTTGCGATGGCCCAATCTCTTGATTTAAGATTACCACACAGTCTTCAATCGCAGCACTTCTGCAACTTAACATTTTTTTAACATTTAGTTTACGGACTTTAAATAAAGAACAAAATAATTTATCCAAACACTAATAACAAAAACATAAAATTTTCTATTTTAGATTTGAACTCAGTATCTTAAAACTTGCAAAATTTTAAACAAAATTTTGATGATGAACTATCAAAATTTAAAATAATGTTTTATAAAAGCAAAAATTAACGCCAGAAAACAAATGCCAAAATAAATCGCTGTGGGGATAGCAAATCTACATGCCTATTTCGCTATAACGAAAATGCTCACTTACATAAGAGATGCTTTTTAAATATAAATTTTGGTGATAGTCCACATTTTAAAAATCAATCTAACAGTTAGTTAAAAGTAAAACAAAATTCTTGAATTCAATATATTTAGCTCATAAAATAATTTTAGGCGAATTATTTTTAGTATTAGAACGAAATATATAATTTTAAGTTCGCGTGTATATCAGTTTCTTAATTCATAAAGAACTTGCTGTTCCCAGAATTATCGCACCATGCCCACTCTTCCAAGCGAAATTTTTTACCTGATGAATATGGAAGTTAAAACCGATTTCTTTCTGCCTATTGCATCTTATGAATCAGGATTTAAATTATCTTTCAAATATTTTTAAAAATTGTTTTTTTTTTATTAATTTCGCGCATTTTCCTCTTTCCTACTTACTCGTCCAGTTTCTTTTTTTTTAAATAAGCGTACCATCTTGGAACATCTACATTAATATCCATCTCTGTTTTAATTTTTTTTTTTAAGTTGCAGTACGGCCCGTTTAAGTTATAACTCACGAACGCGTTGATCCACTTCGTGCAAACTTTAGACAAACCATCTCAGTGACCATAAGAACAAACTCTTAAAATTATATCGAATTCGGTTTGACTCTTTTTGAGTTATAAAGCCACAACACACTTGCAACAATTTTAAAATATTGATGAAATTAAATCAATTGAAACTTTATTATTCGGAATCTTTTATATGTTAATTTACTTTAATCGTGATTGATTCCTTCAAATTATGAGATATTGATATGAAGTATTTATGATTTTAAAAATTAGAAAATTAAATGTATTACTGCGAGGAAAGCATATCCATATGGCCATTTCGCTATTGCTCATAAGCATATCAAGATATATTTATATTTGCAGGAATCAAGCACGATTAAAGTAAATGAAGATGAAATTAAATATATCGCTCACATAGTTCAAAAGTGACTGAACTCAAAATTTAAATAAATTGTTCATTATCTAGTGTATAAATATTAAAAAGAAAAAATAAAAAGAACTTTTTATATCATATTCGGCATGGATTTTCTAAAAATAGTCCAAATTTTTTTTAACTATTTTTATTCAAGTCAAAAGAAGATTTTTTCGATATCTGAAAAGTTAAAATTTTAAGTTGTATCACTTTTGCACTAGGTGTGCGATATAATCTACTATTCAGTATGAATTATTCCTCTGATTGGAAGTTCTTAAATTGGTTGTCTTAATAGAGGATGCTTAAAGGTCTAAGACAGATGTAGCTTGTGTCTAATTTTTTCTGTTTTCTTAAAAAAAGAAACAAAAATTTGTAATTAATATTTAAATAAATTTAAAACTAAAATAAACGCAAACATGGGCCGTATTAAAAACCTTCACTTGGTTATAATTCTTGAACTTATTAATCAGACTTAATGAAACTGAGAACTTATAACTCAGCGCCTGATGATTTCGTGCTTAAATTAAAAGTTGTGTATTCGATTTAAGAAGAAAGGTTACGTAATTTGCTGTTGAGACGACATGGTGACTTCAAATATCACAAATTAAAGACGAAAATCCGGAACACGAAAAAATTCAATCTAAAAATTACTAAAACCGATAACAACTAGAAATATAAGTAAAAAATCATCTTTTGTGTTTTTATATTTTATAAGTTGCTGGTAATTAAAATTAATTTAATTTCTAAACTATTAATCATTCATAGAAACATAGTTGAAACATTTTTATAAAGCAAAATTTTTTTAAGATTTTGCTTCAAACTGTATTATCTGAAAACAATTTATTCAATTATTTAATCGTCACCCAAACGATTAGGCTGATAAATTTAATTGTTTCTTTTCAAATAAAAAAAAATTATTAAATGAACTAAATTGCAACTCGACTAGTTTTGTTCGCTATGATTATATGCACTTGAAAATAGTGTACGAAAACAACAACAGCTATATTTATTGTTTAGAAGCCGGATCTGAAGCAATTGAATATGATTTGAGCAATAACCCAAGATAGTTTAATCTTAAAAACGAATGTCTGTTCGCTAAAACTATGACACATATTCGTACAAATACAGTGGCCATATAACAATTGGAGTCATTGCTAAGATTTAATAAACAAAAAATTAAAAAAAAGCAACGCGGACATAACGCAAACAAGTGTTCTACAGAAAACAAAAAAAAAAAATAAAAATAAATAAACAAACATATACACCAGCACCTGCAGCTCTGCTTGTACCACATTGAGTAGTAAAAATTTAAAAACATATATAATTCTGAAGACATACTGAATATAGAGAATCATATAAAAAAGATGAACAAACATCACTTACTTGACTAATAACTGCAGATAGAAAATAAATTTATTTTTCAATAGAGTTTGATGCTACAGAACGACGATTTGTTATACTGTTTGATGTTTATCTGCAAAACAGCAATTAAAATTCAACAATTAGATTTTATTTTACATAATTGAAAATTATGTTTGTTATTTGATACGATTAGATTGTGATTTTTTAATTACATTAAAATCTTTAATTTGCCAAATTTCTATTCGATTTGTTTTTCTTTTTTTAATTTAAATTTTAATATGTATATGATAGTGTTAAGTTCAACTGACTGTTGTCTTATTCAGCAGATGTAATAAAATGAAGAGTTTTGTCTTATACCTCTGCACATGATCACACAGGACAAACTCATAAACTTAAAAAAAAATGTTGCTAATTAGTTCAGTAATAAAGGTAAAACGAATTTATTTAAACCATAAAATCGCAAATATTAAAAGAATTCGGATTTATGTTTGCAAATAAAATAAATTAATTTAAATTCCATTCGCTTCACAAATTGCTAAGAAACGGCAGGTAAAAAAAAACTACAAAAAAAAAACGCACACAAATTGTTTGAAAAACTCATTCTCATTAAATATTTGTTAAATTTCCATTTTAAAATTGAATAAAAATTTTTATTTAAGCAATAAAATGATAATAAATAACTAATAGTTGGTTGCAAAAAAAAAAAAAAAAAAAAAATGCGACGTATTTTAATTGCATCTGTTTTAAAACAACGCTGATGGGATCATCTCATTTTTTGGCAATTTATTCTTTTAATTAATAACATCCAAATTCGTTTTAGTTTAAGTTTTACAAAATTTAGTTTTGTTACGAAAATAAGATCTAACAGCGATGTGTATCTGTAAAACTAAAAGCTCATTTTGTGCATTGCGTTTTAGATTAATAAAATAACAATAACTTACCGATATAAAAAATTTTAATTGTATAATTAAAATAAAAATAAAAGTAAATTATACCTCTTCGCCTTGAGCCAATTACCACGATGGATGAGTTTTAAAAAGGCACCTGTTTTAAAAAATGTAGTTGAAACTTCAGTAAAGCCTTTGTGAGATGTTTAAGACAGAAAAGATTTCAAAAAAGTGCCATAGTCGGCAGTGCCGATTCATATATACCTTTTACCAAATTGATATTAGATATTGCTTCACACTGTTATGTAACATCTTCGGTTTTTCTTCTTATAGGTTTCAACTTCATTTTAATAATTACTGTATCAGAAATGACACTTTCTTCAGTTCAGATTCAGTTATACAATATCATACTTGGGATTTTTTTATTATAATTGAAATTTCATAGGCAATGTTTGAAATAATTACAATGAAATAAATTTAATTACCAAATAATGCTAATGCTAATGATTTTATTTTAATTGTTAATGTTTTTACTAATGGTAATGAAATTTTAATGAAATCGTTAAATTACTAATTAAAATTAAACCAAAAACACTTGTTTTTATGAAATGCAATGACTTGGTGACAATAACTCAAAAAACTATGCATAAAATAAATAATTCTTAACACACTTTTAGATAGATGAATATTTAAAAACTGTTAAAATTTATTAACTTTTGGTCCTATAGGTGTAAAATTTGATGTCTGAGATCTCAAGTCAGCTAATACCACAGCTAGAGGAACTTATCACTTCCACGAAAACACAAATGTTTTTCCATAGTTTTTCATTTTCCAGAGAAGTTAAAAATATATTTATTTTACAAAATTAATATAGTTTTTCATTTGACCTCTTAGATAATTATAATTTAATTAATTTTTCAAGCACAAAGGTCTTTTTTATTTTTATTTTTTATTTTTTCAATATTTCGCTACTCGCTTCATCAGAAAAAAAACAAAAAAAATTTAAATTCATTAATAATATTGATTTGAAACCATTTAATCATTCGTCAACGGCAGTGATTTTGGTTTTTTAACTAATGACACTGTTCTGCACGAGAATCCTCCTTTAAACTAAAATATGCTTTCTTACTGTTTTCATATGTGCTGAACACGAATTTGAAGTCACAGTTTCTTGAGAAATTCTAGTTTTTTTCACAAAATATGTAAGTCTTTTTTTGTAAATTTGACGATTTTTTTTTTGGCATCAAAACATAGTGCAAAAAATTCAAAAGCTCTTTTGAGCGCAATAAAGTATATTTAAAAAAAATTTGATGGGAATATTACTAGTGGTTGAAGAAATATGGCCAACAGTTTTTTTCCTGTATGTATAATCTTACATTTTTTTCTGGTGGTATCCTTTTCATTCAAATCCCTACCTGCCCCCCTTTCACCCTCAATACCCCAACTCACCCCCTCCCACTCAGCCGCTCTCTTGTCACTATTTTCTAAGATTTGATCAGAATTCTCGAGGCCTTCGCTCCAAGTTTCTCGTTTTTCCTCTCAAAACCAGAGGGTGATAGAATTTTTCTGAGTTCAGATTCGGACTCAGCACACCTGAAAACATGAGAAACAGGCAAAATTGTTCAAGGGAGGGGAGAAAAGTTTTTTTTTTGTAGAACAGTGTTATCAATAAGACTTTTTCATTAAAAAGCATTGCCATTAGTGAAAATAATGATAATGCTAAAAAATCATTAGCATTATTTATCATTGATTTATGTACAATCTAAACAAAATCTGCCAAGTATGGTTTGTACGCACGCAGGAAGGGTTCCGTACCATGTATGTGTGACCATTTAATTGTTAATTTTGTTTTTAAAATTGTTACTGCCGACATACTAAAATATATTGTAGGTAAATTTAAAATAAGTCCCTGTGGAAATCACATAAATATTTAAATACAATTTAATTTTATCTTTTATACTTGTTTTAAGAGTGACTTGGCAATACATATCCAGCTTAAATTTATATTCTCAACCTATATTAGTTCAGACAAATAAGATACCATCGAACATTTCAAATTTTGCCTGTACATTGGTCTATAGGGTTCATCCTATAAGATTACTTATTGTGACCTACAGTTAGGAGCAAAAATGTAACATGAGTTATTATGTTCTGAAATAAAGCTCGATAGTTTCAAAATAAAAAGACACACAACTAAATTATCTTAACATATTTTATTTATTAAACTTTCTGCAAAATATAACACAAACACAATTTTTTATATTACAAATTTGTAAAACAAAATGCGAATGTAACCAGATTTAGTCAAAAGTTACAGTTTTGCACCCAGCAATATTTGTATGGTAATTAAAGCGCGACGTTTGAGTTTTTAATATTTGGTGCACAAACCTTTTGATTTTTCAAGCTCTTTTAGTCGGTTGGCATACTATTGCAAAAATTAGCCACCATCTCATTCGGAGTAGACTCCCAACAGTCTTTCACACGGCTCCATAACTCGTTAACAGCATTTGAAGGTTCCGGATACTTGGCTAACTTTGTTTTGATGTAACTCCAAAAGTTTTCAATCGGATTCATATCCGGTGATTGCGGGGGCAATTTTAAAACAGAAAATGGTTGACTTTGTAGCCAACTTTTTACTATTTTAGCCGTGTGTTTTGGGTCGTTATCTTGCTGAAATACAACATTTTCAGGAGAAAGACCCGTTTTTTCAATAGCAGCTGGTAAATTATTTTGCAAAATTGAAAGATATTGTTCCTTTTTCATGATACCATCAATTTTAACAAGAGGACCCACTCCATTTTTCGTGATACAACCCCAAACCATTATTGAACCACCACAGTGTTTCATTGTTTGTCGGACCTGATTTGAGGTTATGGTGTTTGGGTCCTTAGTCCAGTACCACGAGCGCCTATCTGACTCAAAACGGTTAATTTTCGTTTCATCAGACCAAATCACCTAAAAAAAAAAAAAAATTAAAAAGTAATTTACAGTACCTGACTCCAGTCGCCGTATGTCCAATTTTTATACGAATTTACAAATTCCTTCCGGCAAAGAAAATTTTTTTTTTTTGTTAGAAATGGTTTTTTATTTTTTTCAGCGGCCTTAAGACCCAATCTTTTTAAACACCGTTGAGCTGTCCAGCGACTTGCATCAATTTGAAGAGTTTTTAGTGCTTCAGCTGGGGTGACAGGATTTTCGCATGTTACCAATTTTGCGAGGTGTCGACCAGTGCGATCATCTATTTTTCTTGGCCGTCCAATACGCGGCGATTGAGTACATATTCCATACTTTTTTTAATTCTTTGCACGGTCATATGACTTATTTTATACTTTTTTGCAATTTGTCTTACCAATTCATTTTTTTGCAATAAATTAATAATTTCATTGATTTTATATGGCTCCATTTTAAAAAGACGTGTGAGATAATTGAAAAATTGATAAATAACGGTAGATTACAGAATGATTCAGATATTGTATTTGTTTTCTAATTTTTTAAGCACTAGGTAAGTTTATAAATAATAACAAATGTTTATTTATATTTTCAATATTTCGCCACACCTTTGGTTTTTTTTTGGTTTTTGATTTTTCTGTTTTTGTTTGAAAAAATAATTTCATTTTAAATTTGTTATTTAAAAAAAAGAAAATTTAATTTTTGTTTCCTGTTTCCTGATGATGCCACCCAAAGGTGTGGCGAAATATTGAAAATATAATTAAACATTTGTTATTATTTATAAACTGACCTAGTGCTTAAAAAATTAGAAAACAAAAATTAACTAAAAAAGGTCAAAAAAACATTCATATATGATATTGTATTTGTTTGAATTATTAAATGCATTAAAATTTAACAGAGTGCAAAAGTGTAACATTTTCTGATATTTGTTGTGGTACCCCTACTGTCCATCCTCGCCATACTAGAATATTGCGTGTAAGTATTAATTTTTTTGGACAAACCGATATATAATAATAATCAAAAAAACTTTTGGTATTTGCTTCCTCATAGGAAATACTAACCATTGTTTCCGAACGCCGGCTATCGTGTTACATTTTTGCTCCTAACTGTATAACTTTATACTGCAACCGCACTATTATTAACACGTGAAAAACTTCCTAGCGAGTGCTTGAGCTATAGTACGAATTTTTTTCTATTACGACCAGTGCTCAGGGGATCACCCCTTCTCATACATCGCATTGCGCTAGAACTACGAAATAAGGTTATGGGAAGCGAATAGAGGGAGATATTTGATTTGAATATTTGCACACTAAAAGTGACAGGAAAGATCTTCGGAGGGCCTTTATTCCATATACGAACTTTTCGGCCAAAAAAAGAATTTTCTATGTAATGCGTAGTGCGATTCACTGGCCAATCGACCACAAAGGGAGGCGTTCTTGATGTAGAGCGCGTTGGATATAAAATTACAGTTTTCAGGAAAAAGTTCCCTGAATTGATAAGAACACATTCCATTGTAGTAATAGTGAAATGTACCCCATATTGCGTCGACGCTCCAGTGATTCAATAGAGCGGGATACCCTACTGTTGTCTATAGGATTCTTTGCTCTCTTCTGCACGCGGTCGAGTAACTACCATATATTTTTTGAAGCACCGGCCCATATATGAGAGTTGTATTCCATTTACGGTCGGATATAGGTGAAATAGATAGCGAGGTGATAAGATGGAGTGGAATATTTCTTATAGCATTTTAGAAAATCGAGGGATTTGCTGCTTCCTTTGCGACATGAAAAATATGCTTGTGCCATCAATCACCACATTGAATCTTTATGCCAAGAACATCGAGAGCTTCTGATTTCTTAATTTTTAAATCACCCATTATTACAGATGAGAGAATGTGCAATTCAGCCGTACACCACTGGGTTTTACGAGCGTTAAATTGAACACTGATCGCAAGGTTTTATTCGGAGATTGCGGAAAGGTCGCGATTAAGGGTATTGTTCATGTACTTTTGCATAGCTCCAATCAAAGGGCTGCATCAAGACATTCATTTATGCATCCCCGCATTTGTTTTATTTCATTGCACTCTATTACGTAGTACTTTTTGCAATGACTAATAAAAGAATGAATATTCTAACAAGAAAACCAAGCACAATACTCCACTTGATATATAGCAAACCAACACAATACTCTACCTGCTATTTCGCAATGAATTATAAACACTGTTTGTTTTCTGAAAATGTTTTGAAGTACACCAAGCCAAATATATATTTTTTTATTTCATTGCGTCGTCACTGCATAGTCATTGTTCGAACGGCAACCATAATACATCGTAACTTTTTTTCTTTTGAGATAAAAAAAAACTTTTATTAGGGCAGTGCACAAAAATTGCGTTACGTTGCACATGTATAATATGTATTTATTTGAACAGGTATCAATAAACGGTTCTACTGACACGGATGAATCAAATGTATGCTTGTTTAGTAATTCCACTATTAAATCTAGGCTTTTGACTGGGGAGAGTAAATTTAATAACAAAAGAGGGAGGAGCAACAATGTGGAACATGTTTGGGAAAATTGAAAACTAATTAGGAGTTAATTTATATAGATCGTATTTAATTCTGTTTTTCTTCATGGATATATTTTACGTTTATATAGATGATGTATTGAAAAATAAATATTTTTTTGTTGCAAAAAGTTTAATTAATTTCTTTTGCTTCTGGCCAGTTAATATATTTCATATCAAAAAAAATTTAAAGGTTTTCTAAAATTTGTGCTACAGATCCATTTACACCTAAGTACTTTCAATTTGTGTGAGGCGCCCTATTGTATGTACGCAACTAGCCTATTCATACACAAACATAACCAAAGAGTTTTTTTCATTTGAAATAGCAATGAGTACTCATTTCAGTATACTCTGAAAGGTAGTACTTTTGTTTAGCTTTTAAAATGCTTTGATGGCTTGATGTTTTGTTTGGAAATGAATGCTCGTAGAAGTACTAGTTTGTTTTATTGGTAGTGAATGTAATATTTTTCGCATTCACTATTAAAGTGAATGTCTTGGTATGCCATTCAAGACATTCATTGCAGATGCCTAGTTCCAATTTCCAGAAGGCTTCACCTATTGCGAAGTGATTATGAAACACACATGCAAAAGAAAAGATAGAGTTGGAAGTCTGACGCAGGAAGATGTTAGAAAAAATAAGAAATAGGGTAGAAAAAAGACGATACCTTGCGATACCCTTGAATTTCCCATGAACTCGTTTGTTGACATACCGTCTTAATTTAATATACATTATAATTATAAGTTTTATAATGTTTTTATCGATAGATTCAATCTTGGTAAAATAGGCACTCAATTCATGCTGCTTTGAAACAGAATTCTCAAGCATTTTGATGAGCATTACGTACAAGCGCTGATATGTTAATTTAATTAAATACATATGATTTATTTCTTTTTAAAGTAAATCTCGAATCTGATGACTTCTACTTTTATTTTTAACTTACTGTGCCAATGACTTCGTCCGTGAGTCATTTATAATTTTCTTAAAATTCAAATTTATAAAAATTTGTTTTTAAATATTTACAGTCGACTTCTGTAGACAGTGTTAAAAATTTTCTATCTACAAACAAAATATGCTGACAACTTTTTTAGGACCTCTATACCGGTAAAATTAGCTGCTTTCACATTTGTATATTTATTTCTTATAAGAAATGACTTATTTTTACGAAAATAAAGTATTCTATATTTGAACAAAGTTTCTAGGAGATCTCCTAACAAAATTTTATTCAAATCCATCTAGTAGTTTTAACGTGATCGGAACACAGACAGACAGCCCAAAATTCTAAAATTTCAAAAATAGGTGTTTTGTATTTCATATTGATTATTATATTATTATAACAAAATTTTCAAAAAAATATTTCATGTACAGATACAATACAACGTATACGTTACAATTTTATTACATGTAAAGGTTTAATGTTTTTTTTATATAATGATAATAAGATCTATAACTGAGGTCGAACGTTTAGGTCAACCTTTTTTAGGCTACGGCACATTTGGCGACACAGAAAGAAAAAGATAAGTCTTAAAATTATTTACTTACTTACCACCTTTAACACTCTGCGTAAAATAATTTATGATAATAATGTGTTAATAACATAATATGTAAAAAGAACGTAAAAGATTAACTACAAATAAATAACAAAAATTCATTTGATGCGAAATTTAAGATTGATGTGTTTTTGATAATTTCATTTATATTAGCATGTAAAAATAATAATGTCACTTTTATGTCGTCTTCTACATTTAATAAGCTTTCTCCTTTTGTATGTAGTTTTAATTTCGTAATGCCGAAAATCTGAATTCACAAAAATACGATGTAGATAATTGTTTTAAAATGTTTAAAGCCCTTTTGCTGTCAGTGGATAATCGCATATAATGTTAATCCAAAATGAATAAATTTATTTTTCTAAATGTTTTAAAATATATATATATATCTTGATTTTTGGAAAACAAAGTAATACTATGTAACATACAAAAACTAGTATTGTTAGAGACTTACATTAAAAATTACACCTGACATAGCTCCTGTTTAAATACATCAGCTGATATTTTTTTCGGCTTTTTTACATTACAAACATCTAAGTCATGCGGTTGAAAAAAGCTTTATGTCGCCAATAATTATGTTTTTTGGCACCACAGAATTATTCACAAACCAGTTTTTCGAATTCATATTTTTAATAATATAAAAATTTTTATGTATCCAAAATTTGGCGGTACACTTTTAACACTGTGGCACACAAAAGTGCCGCGGCAAAGTGGTTGAGAATCACTGGTTTAGATAATGGTGTTCTTTCTTCATTAGATATTTATTGGCCATCATTCTGTTAAGAAGTCTTTTATAGTCTCTGTGTAAAAAATTCTCTTCATCATCACTATTATCAATCATTCAAATTTATTGAATTTCTCTTTCCTGCAGCTTAATAAGTCTATATAAAATACATATAATATAATAAGATTCTAATGGGCCACTTGAGGAATATGAATGCTTGAAAAGCATTTTCCGCTACAGGTTTTTTTTCGCATGGTTTAAATAAATTTAAATATATTGCTAAACATTATTAAACCCAAAAGTTTTTGTGTCATTTCTTTTGTATTGAATCAATAGATGAGCATAATAAATCTGAGGCTTAAAATATATGACAGGTTTCTGGTATGAAAAACATTTCTGGAAAGAACAGAAGGAGTACCAAACTAATAAAGTGGTTGCAAAAGGTACAGATAGATCAAAGATTTTGTATGACTTCTATTTTTTTTTAATATTAAAAGGTGTCAATTTACATTATTATAAAGCTCTGACATATATTAATATTATTGTTAAATCAATATAAAAATTTATTATTTGGAATCTTTTTTAATTTATTTTAAACGTGCTTAATTCCTTCAAATATAAATATTTTATTATTCTCATGAAATATTTTTTATTTAAAACTGTAACTAAAATGTATTACTGCGGGGAAAGCATATCCATATAGCCATTTCACTACTGCTCATGTTGCTCATCAGTGGTTTTTACCCAAATTTTGTATAGAAAATCCGAAAGTCCTTTATCAAAAGCCAAATTGATTAAATGAGGACTTCATTGAATCAACGATACAAAAAACAATAACTACTCCAAAATGTTTTATACATAAAAACACAACAAACATTCAGTAACTATTTTATTTCTTCTTTAATTTTTCTAGTTATAATTCGGGCATTAGCTGTTGCTCTAAATAAACAAATTATAGCACCAAATTTCTAGTAGTCAACATAATTCTAATTAATAACTAAACTTAATACAAATTTTTAAATTACTACTGGACAAGATGTATTCATTCTCCACTCTTATTGCATCGCTATGGTATAGCAAAATATCTTCAAATTACCCGCAGTGATAGTAGAATACTAATTATTTGATATAATCTTTAGAAATACTCTCTAAATTACATCAATTGAAAAAGTTACATTTTTGTTCTTTGCCGACAAATAAAAAAAAAAAAAAAAATACTAAAATTTAATTCAATCAAATGAAAAACGAAGTAATTATTTTTTTACAGACATAAACCTTAAGGCATAAACCTGTTTATTTTAATATTTTTTTTATCTTCCTGCTTTAAATATTATCAAGTCCAAACAAAAGCAAAAAATGGCACAAAAAAGAAAACACCTTCAACGTCATTCTTTATTAGTTATAGTTGAATTTTCTGTTATCAAAATTAAAATTGAGTTTTCTGGTTCAAGTACGTTACATATAAACAGCATAGCGTTCAAAAAAAAAAAACGAAACATGCGACTAAAGCAAAAAAAAAACTGAATAAATGAACTGTTTGCATAAAAAAACTCGTTCGTTTGCAAATTCCATTTCATGGTCATTTGCATGAAATGTTGTTGTACATTACGTTAAGTTGGTCAATATTGTTGTTGCGGTTATTTTTACAACAACAACAAAAAAAGAACTTTTTATTTTAAATCGCACAAAAATCCAAATAAAAGACAACGCAATAAAAGCAAAAGCCCACAGCTGAAGTCTTCCGTCACAAGTGATTTTCATCATTAACGTCAGCGGCATCGTCATTATGTAGCAAAGACCAGAAACTCTACTGCACTAAAAAACAAAATCTTCAATCCTGTCTTAAACTTGAACAAAACAAAACAGAAAAAGTTAAAGAAGCTTTTCTTATATGAAAATATCTGGAAATTTTGTTTATATTTTGCAAGTTTTTTTTTTTAATATATTTTTTAATGTGGTTTTTTATTATAACTTTCAACGAAAGAGACTACAACAGTTGAACAAAGAAACAACATGCTGATATTTAATCTAGATTTGTGGACTGAAAATAAAATTCTTCAGTGTTGTGGCACGCAAAATATGTAGCAAAAACAAAAAAAGTGGAAGACACGACATGGTCAAATAAGACACTTCTTTTTTTTTTTTTTTTTGTTTTGGTATGAAATTTTTTTCTTTGTTTTTATTATTGATTTGTGATCTTAGCTGTAAAATGTAAAGGCTTCTGTTTTTAGTTTTATATTTTATGCTTGTATTATTATTTCTTAATAAGGACTTTATATTATTGTGTTTGTATGTAAAGCTAAAATGATATTTGGGACTAGGTCACTTCCATTCTGATACTCTACATAATGTTTTTAAGGGCATCTGTTTAGCTACTTGTTATTATTTATTTCTTAAATTTTTACCTCAATTATGTGTACCACATTATATTATGAGACATAATTCCATTCTTGATATACATTCTGCATAGAATATTTATGTTAGCTGTATTATAGTTTTTCACATCTTTTCCTTTGCATCATTGTTTATGTAATGTATTGTATTATAAGTTAAAAAATCAGAAATTACACAATTAACAACTCAGTAGTGCAGTCAATTGGGAATCAAAGCTAGATTTTTGTAGCACATTAAAATCCGAGGTATGTTATTGAATGCCCCTTATCACCGCCAGAAAAATAAAACTTATGGAATGATTCTAAAAGAAGATTTCTTCCTTAAAAAAAAATTAACATTTTCATTACTAATATATCACAATAAAAACAATAACGTCCGAGAACAGTAAATCACTGACTGTAAGGGTATGCAATCAATACGGATGTAGAAAACGTAGTTAAAAATAGCGTTGAGGGAGATTAATAAGCAACCTGCATTGTGCTCTACATATTGTAAGTTCAAGCCCCATCGGAGCCTTGTTTGGCAGAAGAATGCTGCGATGGCTAAACTTAGACTTATATTAAACTAAACCATGGGAACAACAAATTAAATTTTTGTTATCCCGATTAAATTATTAAATCCCCGATATTGATTATTTAGGGCGAAAGCGTATCTCGATAGTCATTTCGCTAATGTTATTTTTTTCAAACAAAAAATAAAAAAAAAATCAAAGTTTAAGCAAAAACAACAATAACACTGATCAACAAGGTTTTTGTCACACAAAGTTTGTATGCATGTTAATACTATACTATATACCCTCATTGCAAAATACAAAGTAATTTCTTTCTGTCACGCAGAGATTTGTTGTGACACCCTGCTGAACTAACTTTCAAAAGTCAGCGAAGAAATTAAACTTAGCTGGGTAAGCATTAAAATATACAGTTAAATATTTTAATGTACGTTCTGCAGAACGACCTCTTCCTCATAGTCCTGATTTTCTCATATCTGCAGTTCTAAATCCAACAAATGACGTAGCATGTAATGTTATTACAGATGAAATTCATGATCCAACCTATGTTTTCTATAGTAAGAAGCCTCATTTGTTAATTCAAGCTGATATAAACGATCTGGTTCGCAGCTTAAAATTGTCAAAATACTAGTCTAAGCTATTAAGTTCTAGATTGAAAGAATGGGATTTGCTTCGCCCAGTTACTAAGGTGTGCCGTTTTCGTAGCCGTGATATAGAACCAAAAAAGTTATTTTTTCAAGAAGAAAATTTTATTTATTGCAATGATATAACTTCGGTTACGAGCTTCCTAGATATTGAATTAGAAGCACAAGATTGAGAGCTCTACTCTTACATAATGAAGATAGATTTTCCTCTGTTTCAGTAGAGCATGCTTACGCTATAACGAAACCATGAAATAGATTCTAGAAAAAGACAATATAATAAATTTTCATTTCAACTATGTGGACACTTAAAAGTCATTGCTTTACTTCTCGAATCGCAGGTAGGTTTTTCAAAGTATTTTTGCTTTTTACGTAAGTGGGACAGTAGAGTTCGAAACAATCACTACCACAAGAAAGACTACTGGGGAAAAAATATTTGTCGAGCCACCAGAAAACTTTTACCGCCACTAAATATTAAACTATTTTGCTAAAAATTATGTCAAAGCCATAACATAACATAACATAAAAGAAACATAATCTCGATTTATTTTCCGAGAACCCAAAAGCCGTTAGCGACGAACACAGCGAAAGTTTCCATCAAGATATATCCAGCAGGGAAAAACGATACCAGGGCAGATTGTAGTTGGACACTTGCAAGAAACCAGCCTCAGTCGAAATACTGCTTTTAGTTAAAAAAAAAACATATTACAAAGTAAAATTGTATCAGTATTTTTTATGAAATATAAAATTCCTATAAAAAAAATTATGGGTGTCAAATTTTTCTACCTCTATTTTCCAACAGTTGATTTTCCAAATTAAAAGTGTAATCAATAATGACTATATTTATCTTTATGCACTGTATACGGCTGATTTTTTCGGCTCTTTTGTACAGTTAAAAGATAATGAAAAAATTTCAAAAAACACTACGATAATTTATTTTTTTATATGCTCGGGCACTTTGCAAATTATTAGATTAGATTAGATTACATTAAACAACGGAAGTATTAAACTAATTAATTTAAATTTATTTCAATCAAAGAATGTGGACAGATTGATCCAATTGTCGAAAAACACATTTTATTGAATAAAACCTAAGACAGAAAAATCAATTATCTAATTTCGTATTTACAATATTTACAATTATTGTCTAGTTTTGTTAAATGTTAAAAAAATATAAAAAAATGCTACTTAAACTCGACTTTCTGAGATAGTCCAGATTTACACTATTTAATTTTTTTAAGGCATTTTTCCTCAATTTTACATTTAAAATACAGCGTTATGCGTAATCTAAAAGTAAATATTAGCAGCAGTAACATCCCCTCAAAACTCAAACAGTACCATATTACTTACTCCTCCTGCTTCACAAACAAACAAAAATTTCATGTTAGTTTCATGAAAAATTGCATAGTGTAAATGTCATAATATTGAAAAAAAAATATATATATGTATATAAAAAAAAGAAACATTCTTTAAATGTAGTATACCATGTGACACAGTGTGCCACACTAACCGCTAACGATCTTTATTTGAGAACTATTTTTAAAATTCTAAAAAATAAGTTTATACTCTGTCGAGAAATATATTTTAGATTCACATTTACATTTAAACTGACGCCAAAAGAGGTTTAGATGCAGCATTTCCACAAAAAATTTTTATATAATTTAGGACTTCGAATTTTATCCTGATAAGTGACATGAAAAAATTGGGCCAGGCCAAATATCTTTCATGAAAAACGTTTTGCTTTTTTGGGAATTAGTATTAATGGTGATAAAAACCCTCCACTAGTGCGCTCACATAACTAATGACTATAACCAGCGTTCCCAAGTTAAGTGGATCTTCTCTCTGGAACAACCCGAGTAAATCTCGGCCAAATATTGTCAATTCGACAACAGCTGTTGGTAAAGATGCTTTTAAAAGTCTTACTTTTGACACTCGATATTTATATTTAAACGAATACTCATGATACATTATGCCAGTTAGCGTTCATAAAATCCTTTTTCATGGAATATATATATATATATATTGGGGTTTTGCATTCTTTTTATCGGACAGTTGTCAGTAGAAAATTTGGAGTGTGTTTGAGAAGAAACACCGAGAATAGACACAAATACAGATCTTTTTTAACAACTATTATTTTTTTTAGAATCTTTAATCGAAAGTTTGCGTCACACTTTCTTTCTAGTTTGAGGTTTGATAACAAGATAAGTTCTTTCTTACTGAATTATTATCTCTGACTACTTACGGAAAAGCTAACTTAATAATTTTCTTAATCATTATTCTAAGTAGCATTCAAACTAAGTACTAGTATAAATAACTAGAAATAATCTTAAAAAATGTATTTAAGAAACCAGTTTTTTCTTAAAAATGTATTGTTTTTTTGGAGAAAAAAAAAAATTATTTAAAAATCATTTTTGATTAAATTCTTTAGTGAGAAGTGAACACAACACAATATTCTAATTTTGTCTAGTACGATTTGCCAAAAGTTTTTCATTTTTTTTCACTTCTGAACATTCGCTGCAAGGTAGTGCGGGTGAAAACTAAGATTTATGATGCCAAATGCATATTCAATTCATTATTTCAAACAGCATTGTAAGCTTTCATTATATTACATATAACAATTTTCTTTTAAATAAATCTTACAAAGTTACATACACCAACATTTTTACCGCGCAAAAAATAAATTAACCGGGTCACTACACGTTATTTTCTTAACTGACTCGTTGGATGATCTGCATAGAATTTTGGTTTTCTTAATTTCGTAGGAAGACTGAAACATTATGATTAGACCCATAACTTATTGCCTTAAGTTTTTAAGAAATATTGCTGTGTCACATTATCCGCCTACACCAAAGTAGGCGAATTTACTCTACTCCTAAAGTTAAACTTGTGTATTTGCCATGTAGGGTACAAGTTATTATTTTGTAGTCGATATTACTAATAATACCTGTTTTAAACTTATTTCTTGGTTTATTATATTTTTTGTTACCTGTTGGCTGGCAAGGAATTTTGCTCTATATTATGTTTTTTTTTTCTCTCGTTTCCTTTTTTTCTTGACAGTAGATTATCTGTCAACGGGCTTCATTGTCTCCTTTATTTTATTTTTCTTGTTATACTTCCATTTGCAAACCAATAAAAAAAAAACATACAATCGAACCGAAAAATGTGGTTTTTCAACTTGTTGTGCTAAAAGTGTGGCAACAATGCAAACTATTTCAAAATAAAGAATATCAAAAATGCAATATGAAGGAAAACGGTTTTAAGCTCTGTTAGCAGCAAACGTTTGTATTGTCACATAAATTGAAGATTGGCTTTAAAAAAAGAAAATGTATAATTAGTCGAAGAAGGAAGGTACGCTAAAAATAAATTTTGAAATTTAAATATTAGCAGAAATATTCGTGGAATCTAATAATTTTTGGAAATTGTTTAATAGAGTTAAAGAGAAAAAGCGTAAACTTTTCATATATGTATTTTTGTATTTGCAATAGTTATGTCTGCATCTTTTAGTTTCCTTCTCTTTTTATTATTATTACTTTTTTGTTTACATTTCACTTACAAGAGCACAATAAATACTTTCTATTAAAAGACAAACTGGCATGGACTGAACAAAAGCTACAAATGAAACGATAAAATAATATTTTAAAATTGCCTCACCTGTCAAGGAGGTTATAAAAACGACATTCTTTATCAAATGACATTTTGTGTCATGCAACTCAAGCGAATTGCTACAAGTATTAAAAAACGATGCTTTAGCGTTTTTTTTTTTAATTTTACTGTATAAGCATGCAAACAGATATATACACAGACAAAATTGGTTGCTTCATATAAATGTATAGTTTTTTCTTAGGCACTGAGTGTATGTCTTTAATTTTATATTCCTAACTAATGTTGTTTTAATATGTACAATATTATGCTAATAATATCATTTAAGACATGACAATTAATTTTTAATTTTGTCGTTTTCTATTTCATATATTGTCTGACTATATTTTATTTTTTTAATGGTTCGTGCCTTTATTAAAGCTTTTATTACATATTGATGGTTGTTATTTATACAGTTTTAAATAAATAGAAATTTTTTTATTTTATGTATTTTTTTGTTGCTTTTAACTATCATAAATCAGTCTCACTGTCAACGAAAATTATCTCCATTAATTGATTTTAAATGCTTACAAAAGAGCAGAAGGTACCACTAAATAACTAATAACAATAATTATAATGCCACACGCATACACACAACAAAAATTTTAGTTAGAAAATTATGAGGAAAAATTAATAATTGATTTTTGAAACGGGTTACTAAGGTAAGACTTAAGAGAAAGCTGAATAAATACTAAATTTTTTCTATGATTCTTCTACCAACATTTTTCATTCATAATTGTGTCATCATTTGACACAAAGAAATTTTTGAAAAAGAAAAGAATTATCTGGTAATCGCCTAATTATAAAATCTTCAGTCTATGTCTTTATAAAATGTTTATCTTTTTAATATTTAATAAATACATTTCCATATTTATTTTGGTTTTCTGATGCTATTAATTAACTGTGAATTTGACGTTGCCTATGAATGGCCTGAATATTAGTGTTTTGATAATTTCTTGGCAAAATGACTGAGTTTTAAAATGAGAAATTAAAAAAAAAATACTTATGGCGTTTTCTTTTCTGATAAAAATGTTGCATATGTTTAACACTTTTTACACCTTTGTGTTCTTTTCTAAAAAATGTTCGATAGGGTAAATTAAAAGTATGTTCTTTTGAAAGTATGTTGCACGAAAAAGTGTAAGATATGTTACATATTTTACCCTCAATTTTATGTAAGGGTAGTATGCTACACTTTTTTTTTAGTAGTTTTTACTCTTGATGTTTGCTTTTGTTGCTAAACCCAGTGTTATATTACTTTATGTTTGAAAAGCTAATTAAACATTACTGACATGTAAAGGAAGTTAGAAAAATTCAATAACAGTTTTTGTTCTATTGTGCTATAAAATGTGAAGCATACCGAAAATATGCTTCACATTAAGGTAACATGCAAAACATTTTATGTGATTGTTGGGTAACATTTATTTTCAGAAAAGAAAACGCCATTAGATTTTATTAAAAATATTTTATTAAATAATTTCTTTCTTTTTCTTATGTTGTTCTCAAATGTTATTTTTTACCCTTAAAATTATAATTTTTATGATAATGTCAAGATGAATTTGCATTTTCCTAAGTATTATTTAATCCTGCTGTTGGACTAGGGCTTTTTCGTCTAAATTATATTTTTATTATTCGCAATAACATTTGAGCTGTGTAATAGTTTCCTTTTATTATACCCTTCGCCACAAAAAAGTGTAGTTTCTACAATATTCATTTCCGAGTTCTGATCTCATATGCATAACGAAGTCAATTAATCGAAGACCGTCTGTCCGTCCGTGTTAATGTAGAAATCAAGTTATTTAAGGTACTATATTAGCTAGAGAAAATTTTAATACGCCGATCAGAAATAGTGTCGAAAGCTTTTATTTTACCGGTAAAATTGGGTGCTTTCATATTTGTATCCATATTTTCTCCACTAATATAACATATTAATACGAAAAAAACCAAGGCTCAAAGGGACATTCACACAAAGTTTTATATCAATCCATCCAGCAGTTTTGGTGTGATGCGAACGCAGACTGCCTGTCAGAATTCAATAAATATGTGTTTTGTGTTCTATATCTCACTTTCTTTGACAATAAAAAAAAGTTCAAACGTTTAGCTACCAGAAAAATTACTAATCTGTTAAGAAGTAGAACAAAATATTTTTAGAGCAAACATTATTTTGTTGCTTTTAACCATACTTTGATTAATAATAATATATTATGATTAATATTTTATATAAAATATTTTATATTATATTAAAAGTTATAAAGCTTTGGTTTTGGTTGAAATCTTTTTGATTTCATTTGGTTTGGTTTTCCGCAACTATACATTGTTACAAAGAACATATTATGGTTATTGTGACCATATCACGACCATTATTTTTTTTTCTGCTTGTATGGACTTATCTTCGGAACCGTTGCAGACAGACAGTTGAAATTATACGATGTAGTTACATGTTGAAAAAGACTAAATGGTATCCTCATTGCTGATGTCATTTTACTCATTTTTGAACCCTTAAAGATATAAACTAAAAAATTACATAGGACATGCTCTTCTTAATCAACTTGGTTACCATTCATTGATTTAGAAAACATGTTCTTATTTTCTATTTATGTATTTAATTTAATTAGTTATTTATCTTATTAAAACATGGCTTATTTCTATTGGAAATAAATTTGTAAAATAAAAATTTAATTACATTAAAAATTTAGTTACACTTTTTTTTTGTTGTAGTTGTTCAATTCTTGCGCGGAATCATTTCAAAAGTCACACATTTAGTCTTTTTACATCTTCGTCTGTAATTAGTTTTTTTCTAAAAAAACAAGTATATTCAGATTACAGTTATATGAAACGAGTTTTCAAACAAATTTTTTATAAAGTTATTTTTTGCGTTGATGACAAAAAATTGTGTAATCTACTGACTAAAAGCATTTAACATCTTTTAACACCCGCTATAATTGTATTATAAAAAGTCTTCATTGGCAACCTTGTATTTGCTCACGGATAAATTTCCAATAAACACATAATGTTTTTCCAAGCCCGTAACGCTAAAGTTTGACGATTAAAAATGCCACTAATTTTAAATATACCTGAGGTCTGATGTTAAACTTCATCCTCTTTTGTGTATGATCACTTGGCCTTGTAAGCAGCGAGAAAAAGAAGTACCGCAGCTATTAGAAACTGTGAAGAAATTGGCTCTTTTTGTAATTCTCGTCCACTACTCGATCTTATATTTCAGAATTTTCAGAAATAATGTTTAAAATGCAGATATACTTCGGTTGGTTATATATGCTCCTTTTTTCGTAGAAGCTTAATTAAGATCAAATAACAGAAAATCGATAAAAGTATTGAATTGGAATTTTTGAAAGTACGCATTCGGGAGTTATGACTTTTAATGACAACATGTGATGTTGTACTTATCAAACAATAAATACTTAAGCACCTATGAGAGTATGCGGTATGTGTGTAGCGAAGTACGCCGGATCCGCTTGTTTGTTATACATATATAATTCCAAGGTTCTACCAAGTTAGACTATGAAAAAAATTTAATTCCGTGAAATATCAAAAAAGCAACAGACTGTGAAAATTTCAGAAATATCGATCCATATGTGTAGGCAACTATTATTTTTCGACAAAGAAGCAAACACGTTATGAAGATATATACACAGATAGACCAAAGTTGTCTTATTTATTTTCAGTAAATTAAACCATAAACTTTAAACCATCTGCCAAATTGACAACCATGTATAATCATTCAAACGCATTATGAAGTTTCTTACCATGGTAATTGGTTTATTTAAACTGTAATATTAACAAAACTTAAAATGACATAACCGTAGCAAATACGCCCGTCCATACGAGTATCAAAGAACGTTTTATGATTTTGTGCCTCAATATTGCACCTTTTTTTTTAACAGAAATGGTAAATTTTAAAAACTTTAATAACTTTTTCGTCGACAAATAAAACGAATTTTAAATAATTATTATTTAAAGCAATTGCATATACATTTTTAAATTAAATTAGCTTGTTTATTTTTTAATTTTGTGCAGTTTTGAATGTTTGTTTTTAAAGCCTTGGTAGATAATCAAAAAATCAATTAGTTTTTAATTACAACTTTGTTATATTGTTAAGGTTATTTAGAGTTTTGTTTTAGTTCAAATGACTTATATAATTTAAATTATAGTCAAGTCTTAAAAAAAATGTTTTAAATAAATGCATATTAAAGTGAGTGATCGTTACACACTGTTGGTACATGGGCAGGTTGATAATGTATGCATGTGTGGTACCCGGCCAGGAAAAGGCATTAGCAAACTTTGATTATTTCATTAAATTATACTCACATTTAAGAAGATATTAAATTTAGTTTTGCTTTTAGAGCCATTAAAATACAGCAATAATTAGATTTATTTATTCTTTTACGTTTAAAGTATTAAACATATATAATTTAGATTAATTTGTAGGAAATAATAATCGTATCCTGCCTTTTTAAATTACTTTTTCGAAAAAAATAAACTGTCTTAGAATTTCTATATTTCTAAGTGAATATCAGACTATTTCTTATCAATAATGTTATTAGAACTTCAAATCTAAGGAAATTTTTCATTAATTTTGTTTCTTATGTATGTCAGTTTCTTTATTTTATATGTACAAAATGACATAGCTAAAATAAAAAATATGCTAAATACTCGTATTTGACATGGTAAAATTAAATAATAATAAATTTATTTTTAGAAATAATAATAATTACAAAAATAATGATAACAAATGATAAAGAAGAAAAAAAAAATAACGCTAAGAACAAGAGTAGTAAGAAGAAGAAGAATAAAAATAAAAATAGAAATGATAATATTAATATGAATAAGAATACTAAAAAAATTTAAAAAATAATAATAATAATAATAAGAAGAAGAAGAAGAGTTGTAAAATAAACACATTACACTTTATAGAAACTACCCAACTCAATGTCATATGTCTAGAATATGCTACTGAACGACCTTAAAATCAATGACAACATCGTAACACCGATTACAACTAACTATGCATTCGTCCCTGAACTATATGTGACTACATGAATGCATGAGTATTGGAAATCTTTTGAAAGAAATCATTGTCAAAAGCCTAATGTAGTGTTTCTGTAATACAGGTGATCATATTGATTAAACAATGCATTGCAAAAGAAGTCTGTTTTTTCAGTTATTTCTACCGAAAATTGTTGAACGTGTTAATCGCTTGTAACAGGGAAATTTTAGCAATATTAAATTTGTTTGTCAAATAATATTGCCTGATTTTCTATAAAAAATCTAGACCATCTTGTATTATACATACACTGCAGCAAAGTATTTAATACACTTTTCTATGAGAAAGTTGTTGAGTTGTTGGGTGGAAACGAAATTAGACGTAACACAACAAATTAGTTCATTGATTATCTCGTATTAGATTTTCGCGAGTTTAAATTAATCACACTTTAAGTGATAAACTATTATCGCAATATGAAGCGCTTTAAGCTTCAAAATTAAATCTTATGTTACAAGTGCAAACAATATGATGATATCATTATATGACAAAATCAATTTTGTCTGTGTAGATGAGATCGCAACAGTTGTTATTTGAAAAAATAAACACTGGACCTTGTAGCTAAATGGTGACATCAAAACGGCCCCATTATCATTATCAATTGAAAAAAAATTCATAGCATTGAGTCCTTGTATCGAAAAGTATTAACTTTATACACATTGAACTATTACAAACCTAATAAGATCTAAGTAAAAATGGTGACAGCCACTTTTAGTGGCAACTACACGTTAAAGATATTATTAACTAAATTCGAAAGTCTGCCTAAATACTGCACAACATAAGCAACTTCTCGAAATACAATTTTATTACCTCACTCTTGCTGAATCCTACATAAGTAAAACATAAAATAGTTGCATGCTGAAGTGTTTCATAATGCGGAGCACTACCAGGCACACAAAACTGAATCCTTTAGCCCCACAAAAAATCTTTGTCTAAAAAACAATAATTAACTCAACAGAGTTTTTAGTGAAAACCGCTTTTATAAACAATAAGAACGTAAAAAACACGCTCTATAATTCAAACCATGTCAACACAATTATACTCTAATATTACTTACATTAATTAAATAAACATTGGAGCTAACCAGCATAATACAACTATCAACATACACTATAACACAGTACAAATCTACAATAACATCCTGTCCAACCCAACAAACAATTTTGAACCCTACAAAAATATAGCTCAAGAAAATAACCAACAAAAAACAAATACAAATAACAAAAGGATCATCAACATTGCAAAAGAATTAAAAATATATTTAAAACCATTTTGACAAATAAGTTTTTTAAATTCAAAATTTTTTTTGGGTGAACTTATCACACGTATAAATAATACAAGATAATGAGCACAAAGCCCATTTAAAGTAGAACGATTCAATACTAAATATGAAGATAACAAAAGATCAGAATATTCGGCCAAACACGAAGCTATAATCTTCCATCATAACAACGCGAGGCCTGATGTTGCCAAATCGGACAAAAAATATTTGGAAAACATTGGACTACCATTTGCCTCGATCGATGCAGAACGCCCTTATTGGAATACGTTTCACTTTAGATCAGGGTATCAGAAGTTAACTTTATCTAATATTTGCCTCAACACTGGATCAGTTCTTTTAGCGCGGAATCCATACGCTACCAGACAGTTGGAAAAAGGAGTGGCTAACGATGGAAAATACTTTATATAATATATCAACTCCCTTTTTTATTATAATAAATGAATTTTTCAAACAAAAAGTGACTGATATAACAATTTTATATTCAAGAAACTCTGAATAAATATCATCCACACACAAATTCTTTGTATGTGCGAATTGAACACACCTATTTTTTCATATAAATTATGATAAGCGTGTTACTCTTTTTATGATTTGAAATAGGAAAAAATATTTAATTTCCTGCTGTCAAACCTTTACTGGTGCAAAATTAAATGCTTTATTAAAATTGTTTTTTTTTTTTTCTTAAAAAAAATTTATAAAAAATTTTTATCAATAAATTAAAAATATTAAAAAACATAATGACATTATATATTATATTATACTGCATCATATATATATTTTCAAAGCCGTCAGGTAGTTTTTACAGGTACATATAATTCTTTGAAAAAAGTTTCGACAATACTCGACAATAAAAATAAACAAACACTGCATACATTACCATGCCCTCAACTGCATATTCGTATTTTCTTAACACGGAAATCCCATATAGAAGTGATGTTGACACAGATGAAAGTAAAAGTAAAAAAACAGTTAACAGGCACAAATTCTTATGGTGCTTGGAGGGGCGTTGCAATAGAACATTGCATTATTTTGTGCCAAAATTAAATTTCTTTGAATATACGTAACATATATTAAAGTGCTGTTTCTGTATTACAGGCGATCAACTCGTCTGAACAATTTATATGAAAAGCACTCAGTTTTTTGAGTTATTTCCATATAAATTTTTCAGACGAGTTGATCGCCTGTAATATAGAAACAGCACATAGAACTAAAAACGTGAAACTTCCTTGAACGTATTTAAAAAAGCCGCAAGCACTTCCCTCGCCAACGAAATGTGTTATAATCGTGGTTATGTTCGGTTAAGAAAGCTGTATATCGTTTAATATGAATACTAATAGTTTGTTGAAAGGTGCTGAGGATTTAGTAACAAAAACAAAAGATAATCAATCAATCAAGTCATTATTTGGCGTAAACTGATTGTTTTGGTAAAGGCATGTTATTGGTAAAATGGGAGCCATAGTTGCTGAAAAAATTGGAAAATTGTATTAGTATTGGTCATTCAGATTGTGCCATCTATGTAACACTTACTATTGCCGATTTGATATTCAAACATTTATGACATTTATTGATGCTAATAATAATTGTATTTGTGTTATTTTTACTTAAGGTTGTGAGCAAACGGAGATAATTAAAAAGATACCAGAAATACCGGATTCCAAAATCTCTAAACTTTTGGGAATTTCGATGTTTTTCGGAGTTTCTGAATCTTTGTATCGTTTCAACCGGTTTCTAATTCAATTCAAATTCAATTAGTCTATATGTTAATTTTTCTATAATTGTGCCTCCGTAATTCAATCATTTCTATCGATCGATCGATCGATTATTATTATTATTTTTTATTTCTGCCTCATAGTGACGAAAATTGCCCTATATGAGCCTAGAAACGTTAGAAACCATATAGAAAAAATAATAGAAAATTTTATAAAATGTCGGTTGCTATAACCGTTATAGCAACAAATATAAATATTCCAAATATTAAATCGAAAGGTGCCCCAATAGATCATTTAATTCGATATATATATGTCCGCAGTAATGAACCGTTATAGACAGACGGTTTAAATTTATATAGGACTTCATTGCTGAGGCCGCTAAAATAAGAAGTATAAAATTTTAAATTCAAAATTAAAGGGATAGGACACCCCTAGATGTAATTTGATGTATATTGCCAAACTATTTTAGATATACGGTTGAAATTTACAATGACTATAGTCCTAAGACCCCTATAACAAAAAAGTATAAAATTTGAATTTGGAAATTAAAGGTTTCCAATATTTAATGTAATTTGGTTATGTGGCCAAGGTGTTGAACATTTTTAGACAGATTTCAGCTATTTTAAAGTCGGTTGTTTTTTAAGAATTATTAGAATATAAAATTTTTGGGTACTGCAAAATTTACTTCAATAAATAACTGTTTTAATTAAAGACATGGAAATATTTTTTAAGTATTTAATTTTTATAAAAAACTTCGTGCTATTTTTTTATTTAATTAAAGCGATAAAATAATTACCGATATTGATTATTGAGGGTCAAAGCATGTCTCGATTTCGTTATCGCTTACTTAACTCTTCAGGATACCAGTGACTAACAATTTAAATAAAATAAAGATTTTTGTCCAAACAATAAAGCAAAGACAAAATCAAAGTTTAAGCAAAAACAACTATAACCAACAGTAATTGTATTTTTCTTTTTCATTAAAATTAAATAAATAACTGATTGTTTGGTGTTCTGCAGAACACTTGATTAAATGTGCTAGAAACTTATTAATGTGCAGTTTCTGTATTACAATCGAGCGTATCGGCTAGAAAATTTGTATTAAAAGTACTAAATTTTTTGAGTGATTCCTATACAAATTTTCTAGACAAGTCGCTCGCTTGCAATACAGAAACTGCACATAAATTTCAAAATAGTGAATACTTTTAAATTTCGTACGTACGATATATAATCATAATTATTGTGGAAGTTACATTAAACTTATAAAGCAATTTGCTCACAATTCGTATTGTCTCTATCTATCTCCTTTCTTGGGATACAGGGTTTTCCGTCTGGAATTGCACCTTGTTAACCTTAAAAATATAACTTTTGTTCTAAAAATTTTTGTTATGAGTAAAATTAAGTGTATCATTATTTAATTTTCTAATTATTAATTTTCAGTTATTTTGTTAAACACAAAAAAAAAAAATTTATATATAAAAACATTATTGTAATATTTTTGTTGCTTGTGTCATAAAAGTGCCACCCACAAAATACTTTAAGCAACAATTTGGAGTATACATATGAAGCTTTTTTACAGCAGTCTTCTTTTCTCGAACCCAGCTTTGGGATTTTAGAATATAAAGCCTAAAATCAATATTTCAATATAAAATAGATCAAATTGAAAGACCTCCATCTTCTACAAGAATTATCAGTTTCATAAGAAATTAAGTTTAAACGTATACACATATGATTAGCCTTAACAAAAATAAATAAATTTTATATATTCCTTAAGAATATTTTTTCTATTAAAATAAAAGTAGCACTTGCATAAATGTTAATCAAAAATAATTTTAATTAATTAACGTTGGTTTTTTAAAGATTTTTACACTACAACTTCAATTAAATTTTAGCCATAATTAGATAATTGCATATTTTTTATTACCTTAAATAAGTCATAGCTTTAATCCACAATTATTTTTATTAAATAAATCATACATGTATTTGACATTATCCAATACATTTTATTAAAAAAAAAACATACAAATCAACACATTTTTTTGTATTATTATAAATTTCCTATTTTGCTTAAAAGATTTTAAATCTCATTTATAAACATTTCAACAAGATAAATTAATTAATTAGCAAACTAGTTAACATGGATTAAAAATACTTTATATTATTTTATCTTTTTATTCCATTATTTAATTGTTAATTTATATTATACGTATATGATAAAGGGTGTTCTGCTTAAAGCTTCACAAATTAAAAAAGTAAAACCACAATCAAATTATCTGAATATCAATAAACTTGTTTTTAAGAAAAGATAATTTAATGCTATTTAAACTTGAATATACTGACTATGTGTTGACGGTCAATAGCGCTTAATGTATGCACTCGGCTCTGGTTATTAGCGAAGACAAGTCTTATAGAGTAGGAATGCACGTTATTGGCGGCCCTATAGCACTCATTAGGTGAAACGTATCCTTCATCAAATGTTTCTTATAGTATCCCCCAGCAGTATTGTCGAGGCCGATCAGAGTTTTAAAGGGAAACTACCCCTGGTGTGCTGGCACCGAAAACTGGCCCGGCCTCTTTTCGGCTTTTCGAAGCTGGTAGCTCCACAGAGAGCCAACGATTTTTGTAACCGGTTGTTAATGAGGTCCCTACGCATACACGTGGTGGCATACAATTACACAATTTTTTATTAAGTTTAACACCTAACCTCTCCATTTGCATCTCTGTGAAACACTTAGTGTAGGAGCACAACACGCGACGGTAACGATATTTTTATACAAATTTGACATAATTTATCGTTCAACGACAATGCCGCTGAGATAAATTTTATTTTATTTTCACATTATTTGAAAAACAATAGAAAAAAATTTCAGAAATAAAAATAACTAAAAAATTTTATATACGTAATTGAAAGAAATAATCGAAAAGCACAAAAATATAAAAATTAAATTGATTGAATTGATTGAATTGAAAAGGCGAAAAAAGTATCATCCTAAATCAGTCATCATTTATTCTTCGTCCTTCTCTTTAACCTGTATGAAGGCTTTGAAAAGTCCCATTAAATTCCCTGCAAGATTAACCAGTCCAATATTATTAATGCCGTCAGAGAATCGTCGTTATTTAGTTTACTAACTTTCAGAAACGATGAATCGTTCGTTACCGTCGTCTGTTTTGTTCCTACACCTAAACTTTAGCCTCAATGCATTATTTTGCAAAAAGATTTAAAAAACTTTATTTTTAACTTTATTGGGTTATTTGGCCAATGTTATTTTGTTTTTAAGTTTTTTAATGTTTATAATTTTGGTAATTAGCTACGACGATCTATGTAGGCGATAGCCGAGTAGCCAATAGGGCCACGAACAACACATCCATAGGTTTTAAAATTGCTTACTAAATTATGCAGTACTTTATTTATAACTCCAACACCAATTCGCATTGGTCTCAAGTCAAGCAAGAATAATTCCGAAGAAATTCCCGAAATTTTATTGAAAAAAATATCAGGAATGAGTCATTTTATCATGAAGTTTGAAATATTTACAGGTAGATGTTTGTATTTATGTTCTCAAAAAGTGGACCACAAACTGAAAAAAGGGAAGCGTGCGTTTTTATGCGTCTGAGCCAGGAACTAGTTAAGAGAAAAAGGAGAAAATATATGAATTTATGGCTCCGCCAAAGAAAGAAAGAATGTTCTCTGTTTATTTTGCGAAAAAAGGGAACAGGAAAAGGTAAGGATTAAAGCGTCCTTAAATTAGACTAAGACAACGCCGAATGTAATAAGAAATAAAAATGGCACTCTCACTCTCAGTCCTAAAAGTAAATAAATATGCGATTTTTTAATATTTTTAATTTTGAAATTAAATTATTAATTATTTTAGTACTCAAATTAAATGACTAATTTAAATCCGGCTTAAGTTCACGTATATTATTATTTATAAATTTATTATCATTTTATTATTTATAAATTTATTATCAAAGACAGTTATTTTTACTAATCTTTGTGAAAAATTAGACACAAGTTTTACTGAATCGCTAAATGGGTCATCAGCAATATTTGGACTTGAACCTCAAATCATGACCAATTAAACAACGGTTTTTACAAATAAAAAAAAAGGAATATACGCTAACAAATGAGTATTTATTCGTTTAGTCAAAAACCACACAGAAGCCAAACCCTTTCTTTATATTAATCATAACATATGTTTGTTTTTGCTTTCTGTTAATCGTCGACCTAAAAACAAGTGCAATTTAATTTTTATTTTGTCATACATCTTTCCTTCACATTGTAGTGGATGCTTTTTTAGTATTTTATTTATTGCTGTGGTGGTACGAGAGCGAGGTGATTGACGCGTTATTAAATTTGTATACCCTTCACCACAAAAACTGAAAAAAGGGTATATCTAAGTTTGTCATTCCGTTTGTAATTTCTACAGTAGCCATTCTCAACCCCATACAGTATATATTTTCTAACTTCTTATGCATAGCGCAGACGATTCAGTGATGTCCGTCTTTACGTCCGTGTTAGTGTTGAAATCAAGTTTGCCGAGGCACTAGATCAGCTAGAAAAAAAAATATGTCAATCGATCAAACATAGTGTTGAAAGATGTTGTATTGGAAATTAGCATGATCGGTGCATGCCCTTCGAGGCAGCAGGCAAAACACCACGCCTACATCTAATTTTTTCATGTCATTTGGAACAATAAAGTAACTTTACTTAAAAAAATAAATGTATGGGGCGATAGAAAATTAAAAAATAAAAAAATATCAAATGAAAAAATTGGCGCTCTCCCATATTTTCCAAGTTACGAAGCTCTAAAATTTTCAATATTTTTTATATATCAATCCGGGTATCATTTTAAAGCTATTGAAAAGATCTTTAAGAAAATACTAAAATTTTTTAAAAATGCTTAACCCGTTAAGAGCCTATTTAATTTTTATGTAAAATTATAATATGCAGTACCAACATTTTTTTTTAATTTTTAATTCCCTGTCACCCAAATATTTGCTTTTTTAATTTGAGTTTTTTTTTTTATTTTGAGACTAATAATTAGTCGGACTGTTTTAGCATTATAATCAAATGAATTATTATTACTACATCTTAAGTTTATATATTTTTGTTCCCGCTACTCTCCAAAAATATTTTTAAATTTTAGGGGATCTTAGCTTTTTGCGCGATACTGTATATCACCTTTTCAGTATTAATTACTAGGGCTGAGATTTTCATGCACTAAAAAATCGAAAATATGCGCTTAAAATATGCACTAAAAAATCCAAAATATGCACTCAAAAAATAAAAAATATGCAGCAATGAAAAAATCGTTTTTATTTTAATTTAATTAAAAACAAAACAAAAATAAAAAATAAATATGGATTTTAAAAACTTAAATACTCGTACATAGCTAATTTAAATTTTTGTTTGTGTAAACAAATAAATACTTGTTTTATTATCAAAAATAAAACTTTGTCTGTTCAGACGTAAAAAACTTTTGTACATAGAAAATGACCTCTCACGTCAGCCGAAGTTATAGAAGCATACTTGAAAGAACCCAATTCGTTTGTAGAATATTCACTTTCTAATTCAGATCCCACATATGATTCCAGATCAAAAATATTTGAAATTTGTTTAATTTCTTTAACTTCTTCACATTTTTGCAAAACGCTTTGGATTTTTGTTTTAATTTTTTGGCTGTTCTTCCTTTCATATTGTTAATTTTACTTTCTGCATTATCAACTAATTTGACTTGAGTATTAAGTGAACTAAATCCCTCCAATTTAGTTATTGTCTTACCAATATAACCCTAGTTGGAAGATACAAATGCAAATTGACTTTTAATGTTACTTAAATTTAATATTTCTTTTACTTTTATAATTGCATACGAATAAATAAATTGCTCAATTTTTTTTGAATAGTATTCTATAGTATCTAGCTAGGTTCCAATTTTGTTAATACTGGCTGCGGTGGAAGGGAAACCAAGGGATACATTTCTTTAAAAATTGAAGCTCGTGAAGGAGCCTTTAAAAATATTTTGTTTTCCCGTATGAAACTAATAAATCAATATTATTGAATTTGCTTCTAATATCCTCTGCAACACGGTGTAACCCATGTGCCAAGCAGGTAACATGTAACCGTTTTGAGTAAAATATTTTAAGGCTATTGGCAGCCTTAACCATGTAAGGTGCTGCATTGGTTAAAAACAGAAGGATCTGCTTTTTGCCAAAATCTTGACCCAATAAACTTATTGAGCCATGGAAAGCTCGAGCTATCGTAGCATGGTTGGCGTTTTCAAATTCCACAACGGTAAGCAAGAATTTATTTTTGGAAACTTCTTCATCTATATCCAAAACTCCGACAATAAAATATGCAACGTAACGATCTTCTATTAGTTGTTTCGTCCATCGACACCCCTTATTATTTGCTTTTCAAGAACGAACAGATCTTTTCTAGTTCGGAGCCATATATTTTGTCTAAATAATTTTTTCTAAGAGTAGACTGACAAGGGGTACTCTCATTTACATATGTATGTTTTAAAGAGAAATCTTAAATTTTCGTTATTTAATTTGTTCAATGGTATTTCACCGGAAATAAATGCGTCACATAAGTCCATACAAAACTTATTTGTTGTCTCTGTATATTTAAGCAGCGATTGGGAAGACTTTTCTTTAAAACGCTCAAGCAGCTCCTTGTGTTTTTGACTTTTTAAGTGTTGCTAAAGCAAAAACTTTCTTTCGTGACTCACGGATTTATTGCAAAGTTTGCAATAACGTATTCGAAGATCAGATTTAAAGACATTGTTAAATTTGTTAACTGTAAAATATACTCACAATTAAATATCTACCAATTAATGAACAAATTTCATTTAAATTATTGTTTTCAATGTTAAAATTGTATTACTTCACGTTAAAATTAAGAAGAATCTAGTTTTTCTCAAAAATACGTTGCAAAACAATGGAAAAATGACATACATATATATTTGTGTTTGAAAATTGAATGTCAATTAATGTGTTAGCATGCGATATCAAGTTATGTAGTATATGCGTCTTTTTCTAATGTATATTAAGCAGAGCACCAAAAGAATTTATTGATTTTTTTGTTTATTTTGACATTTTTTGAAAAATCACTTAAAAATTTCAAAATATGCAAAAATATGTATTAATAAATTTAAAATATGCCAAAAAATATGCATTTTCACGAAAATATGCAAAAATATGCATTTTCACCAAAATATGCAAAAATATGTAAAAACAAATCGATGCCATTTTAACGCAAATTTATTGATTCGGAAAGATAATTAGTCGATATCGTTCATACACTATCGACAAAAAACATGCATTTGCATGGAAATCGCAGCCCTATTAATTACTTTCTTTTTTTATTTATTAGTTTTTTAAATTTATTTTCATGTCTCAAATCACAAGACTACATACAAAAAGTGATGTTTAATTCAATAGAAAGAGCCGTTAGATTAATACAAATTTAGCTACTAATTGTCTAATTTTGTTGCTGTCTTATTTAATCAAAATTATGTTTTACATCATAAAGCCACAATACGTTACTTGTGCGGCAGAAATTTTTGTCATCTTTAAAAATTTATCAGCAGACTTCTCCATATGTTGCCCACTTAAGTGGTTGCTTAGTATGATTTAAAAAAAACTTAAGAAAAAACATATAAAACCACTTTATAAATAAATATACACTGACCGAAATAATTTTATTTCAATTTCTTTTCTTAACAATAGACAGATTGACTTTTAAAAAATGAAAAATAAGTCAGAAAAATAACTTAAAAATAACTACTCGTAAAGCTATTAGAAATAATAAGAAGGAAAGCAATATAAAAATTTGTTATCAATTTTTCATTCTATCCTTTATTTCTACTAACTTATAGAGCCATCCACCTATCCGACAAGACTTAAAATGTTGCACCTTCATTTTAAGCAGTCATCTAGGCTGACAATTAGCTATTGTTCACTCGAACTCATGATATCAATTTACCAAAAGCCCCTTTTTCAAACAAATCAGCCAGGATTTCCGCAAACTGTGTATGTTGTTACTTTCCTAACTTTTTTACTTATTTAGGTATGAGCCGTGTGAATAATTTAAGCCACGTTCTGACATATATTTTTTTTCATATTTTAGCAAAATCTAACCATTATCAATCAAATTTAATATTAAATTCCCAGTGTAAATATTTTGGTGTCAGCGTATGTACTAATTTTAATATTTTGGTGTCTTTAGCTTTTTGTCTTATAGTTTTCTAAAACTTAAAATTTTTTGGTGCCTCATTAAATTTTAAAACACGTATCAAATGCAAGCACTCGATTTTGCAAAACACATCATACAAGAAAGAAAGAAAAAAACTGCACAAATATAGCTGAGAAAAATTAAAAGATTTATTAAAGAAAAAAAAAAAAAAAAAAACAAAAACTAATCTTTAATGTTATATATAGTTTGAATTGAATTTTTGATGTCTGTAAAGACACAAAAACTCATAAAGATATAAGTAACCTGCTGATGTACTATCTTATGGATAATCGTGTGTCATTTTATTGCGAAACAAAAAATTATTAAAATCTCCAGAGAGATTATTTTTTTTTGCTTTTCATTACTTCACACTGGTATCACTTAAATTTTATGGCGTTTCACAGTGGTCTGTCTGAAGGTAATAAGATTTTGATAGAAATAATTTTTATATTGAAGTAAGCATACCCGAACTTACGGCTAATGATCGAAATATATGTTTAGCTGTAAATTTTTTATCTTTCTTGTAAAACATTAACGTGGATAGGACAAAAATAACTTGCCTTCGAAAAGTTTCATAAATCTTAGTCTTGGATTTTTTAAAGTAATAAAGCTTTGGCTTTGTAGTGATGTACCTTGCACAAATGAAGGGGTATAATTAACTGAACAAATTAAGCCTTAAATTTTTTGTTTACTAAGCTGTGTTTATATCTGTCTCCTGGTTACAATCATCATTCAAACGGTTAGTGCTTGTATGGAACAGATTTCTTTGCGACATGTGGACGGTGTTTACTCGATTCATATATCGATGCAACAAGTCTTCAATAAAAAACTCTAAGGGCCCCAAACATATTCATTATTTATTTCTATTTGGTATCCATTTTAATTTCGATAAAAAAAATACCGAACTTTAATGAATTTTTGATGAATTGGTGGGGCCACAACTATGTGAGGGAGTCATCATATGAAATCGGTTTATTTAGAAGAGTTTTTGTTTGCTTTGCTCTGGGTTGCCTTTTTGTCATATATTGTCTGGTCGACTTCGTAGCAATTTCTGAAATAAATGTAAAGAGCCAAAAAAAATATCACGAAATTTTTCGTTCTGAGAGTTTTGCTGTTTTGAGTATGATATTGTTGTTGTTGTTTTTTGTTATTTTTTTCCATTTTGTCTCAAGGCAAAATTTTTAGATCTAATTAAGAAGTAAAAATAAGCTTTAGAGCGAAAAGCAATATTTCAAATTTACTTCGAAAATGAATTAAAAAATAAACTTAGCTAATAACTCAAAACCCAGTTAGGGTTTTTCTTCTACTACCATAAGTTTCCGATCAGAGAGCATATTGTTGGCAGTTATTGTTACAGTAAAATTTTATTGTAAATTAAGTATTCAATAATTTTTGATAAAGAATGTAATATAGCTGTTGGCCTGTAATCAGAATTAGATTTAGGAATCGGTATAATTTTAGCAAGTGTCCAGATTTGGTAATATTAGTTGGTAGTAAAAATCTTGTTAAAAATGAAAGTTATGATGTGTAAAATTTGTGAAATGAGAATTTTTATGAATCTTGGAGCTATTCCATCCATACCACCTGCATTAGGTTTTAATGATAACAGGCTAGATAAGACATCAGATTGAGTTACCTTAGTAATAAAGAAATTCTTGTTCGCAATATCATTAGAGAAATGGTAGTAACTAAAATTTGTTTGCACGCTCGGTGTATTTAAAAATTGTTCATTTAGAATGTTTGCATAAACTGCGCAAGTTTCTATGCTACCAGATTTGCCAATACCAATTTCACGAATCGTTTGCAAAGTTTTCTTAGAGTCCATGCCAACAGAGAACTTCGAAGCATAAAATTCAGATTTGGCTCTTTAAATTACCTTATTGGTTGTCTTACGTAATACGTTCTTCATGCAATTCCTTAGTTTTAATGCGTTTCCATCGAGCATATTAAAAATCTGTGCGATTAATTGCTAGTTTTATATCTTCAGAGAGCCAGGGTTTATTTTGTTGATTTGTAATTTTCATTCTCAAGGGAACTGTAAGATTGATTGATTGATGATTCAGGTTGCTTTGCAAAAAATATAGTTGAACGTCAACAGAAATTAAGTTGTATATCACATTCCAGTCAATTCTGTGTAATTCTTCTCTTTTAATATACTATCATTTACACTTTTAAAATCGCGGTATCGAATTCACAATACAGGGATATTTAGGTAAAATTTATACGTTTCGAAAAGCAGGTCATGACGTAAAAAACAAGGCGCGGACAATTGGTCATAAAAAAACCTCTTCGACAGATCGTCGACAAAACAAGATCAAGATTTTGAAGTTGAAAAATGTGCTACTGTGTAATCAAGTCCAATATATTTGAACTAAAAAAATATTGGCCCACATTCATAGCTATAGACTAAAGTCGACTCTTGTTAAAGTTGCTTTCATAGTCAAAAATAAAGTATACTTTAAGTTTTGTCGCCTTCCACTGGGTGTCAACTGTAATTTGATAAATGTTTTCATACAATTTCTAAACAAACATTAGAAAAAAGTAACCTTGTTTTTATTTTGTTCCTTTGGTATAAAAATCAGAATAAGAGTATTGTGTTCTTAAACCCAATAAAATAATTATGGAAAAATGAGTTAAAAACAGCTTTAGCTAGTTTTAAATTTAGAGTTGACTTTAACGCCAAAACTATATTTTAAATTGTCTACTTTAGTTCCCTTAAAGTATACACTATTTTAACTATGAATATGGGACATTGTTTATTTTTTTAAATATTTTATAAATTTATAAATTTCTTTTAAAAATTTTCGTTTTTAAACATTTGTGCTGTCTTTCCGTTCATAAATAACTATGATTTCGATCGTTTACAGGGATGGGTATAAAAAGAGCGAACGAATGAAATGCACAAGTGAGAGCTCTTTGGATAATTACACAAAAATCGCCCTTCTGTGAAATGCACGATTGGAATAAGTCTACTGTTCAACTAGGCCGTGCCTTATTGACCGGGGTACTCAGAGTGAGATCCAATGTCTAGATAATACTACTGAAAGATTTCGTGTAACAATATTAATATAAATACTTACGTTTTCTTATATTTGAGTATTCTAAAGGCGAGTTTTTACGACCACATAAGTGTAGAAATAGAATAGGTTACACTATAAAAAGAAGGTGCAAAATTTTAACGAACTATCAATACTTTTACATCCGATTATAATTAGTAGTATTTCAATTTACATTATATCTAATGATAAAAGGCAGTATTGATTTCTCAAATTTTTTAGTGTAATAAGCGGTGGACTATAAAGTCAAGATAAATAATATGATATCGTTACATATAACAAATATATAAATGTCATCTGAAAATGATTTGTAATCAAATCATGTCTCAATTAATATACTCGGTTTAAATGTATTAATAAAATGTTACTTGAAAATAATGCAGGACTTTCAAAAGAGCAACCTGAATCAGTTTGTCAATGATACATATTTTACATCTTTATTGTTTCTCTTATTTCTCTCATTATAATTTGTGTTGCAATAATGTTATTTTAATGGCATCTAAAAAATTTTCACAACTGATGGAAATCAGCAAAAACTATTTCGGTCTTAATATCATCTGAAGCAATAGGCTTCGGTCATATGTTCAATGAGCTACCATTACAACATACCAATGTTAATAATTATTTTCTTACTCAAATATAAACACAAGCAAATGAAAAAAGAAAAAAATTTATAAATAACTTAATAGTACAATTTTTATATACAGGAAAGATTTAGGCACTAGCAAAATCGCTGGATCGCTTAATCTATCTTCAATCTTCATTGTATTCAAAAGACTTACCCACTTATGAACTTAATTTAATTTGCAGGAAATCGAACACAAAATCAATTTCGCTTTTGTTCTAAAATTTCTAAATGTTTGAAACTTACAAGGAAGTAAAAAATACTAAAACAAAATCTCATACTTTCCCAGAAGATTTCAATATTGTCTTTAAAAGCAATAAACTCTATAAATTATTTCTGTGTTATAAGTCGTCCCGCTACTCCATCTGTTGGGCGGTTACATTTTAAAAGTTTTTAGATTCTGTCGCTAAGTAACAACGTTGTGTATAAAAGCTCATAAAATAATTTAAACACTTTTCAAATAAAGCTACCAGAAATCACAACTAGTCTGTGGACTTTATACCAGTAGCCAAAGAAAAAAAATCTCTTTAATTTCAATTTAATTTTTGTTTTCATTAAGTCCCACATTAATTTATTCTGAACAACTGCACAAAGATGACAACATTTAACAGTTTTAATTAGTAGATTTAATTAAATTTTAAGAATATTCTTTTTATACAATAAATTTATGATTTTTTTTTTTAGTGGCTAATAAAAAAGGAGGTTGCAGAAAAAATTTCATTTACGTCTATTTTGCCACAGCTGATCATTAAAATGTTTGAGTTTGCGCAAATATACAAAGTGTTTATTTTTTAAGACTTTCATTTGCAATAAAATCGTTTATTTAATTTTTGTAAAACAAAGTCACAGAAAAATGGTGGGAAAATAAAAAATATTGTCAGTCTAGTATTTGTTGTGCTCATTAATTAATGAACATATTTATTCCGTTTTTCGTTTCGCATTATGTTTCTGTCAATAATTATGAAAAATACTTTAATGCTTAAATTATTTCATTAAAAGTTATTAAGCAATTCTTTGTCTTATATGTGTGAAATCATGTAGATTTTAAATAAACTGCGTTTATGTACTAAAATATATTAATGTTTTTAGTTTTTTGCTACAACCCAGACTGTCTTTATAAATTTTTGTTATCAAACTTGATGAATTCCATCGCTTTCCCAATGACATATTGGCATAAATTTTCATGTGAACTTAAGCTGCTTTAATTTTGTACATTACTTTTTTATGTATGTTATATTTTCATACAGAATCTTTAACAGAGTAAAACAAAATCACTTACAAAGGTATCTTTGTTAGGCAGTGCCAAATATAATACATCCACCACCAAATTGTAATCACAATCACATATGACAGTTAAGGGCTGCTATTTATATTTTTAGAGTAGCAAATAACAATCAACATTTTGAAATGAAAATGGCTTTATTGTTTTTCGAAATATTTCCCTTGATGGTCAATACACTTAAACCATTTGTCTTAGAAGCTTTACCATTCCCCTGAATCTACCTCAAAAGCCTGTTGTAGTCATGGCACGTTGACTAAAAATCTTTTTTTTTTTTTTGTTCAATGGTATAAATACATAATTAGAATCTACATCACGTCAGGCCTCCTTCATATCATTTTCGCCGGTGAAGTTAAATAACTAATAAAATGTCTATACCTTTCTCCTTTCACCACCTGTCTTATCTCTCATCTATTACTCTTCTTAATAATACAGCACAGTTTCAAAAATAACTAAATAGGTAAAAAACGCTTCAACTTCTCCTTCGACGCTCGTAAATCGTTGTTCACGCAGTTCACCTTTGATATTTGGGAATAAGAATAAGTCATTTGGTGCCAAGTCAGGACGGCATGAAGTGTGAGTCATCAATTTGTTGTTTTGCCTGCTCAAAAATATACTTGTTTGACGCGATATGTGAGAATGAATGATTCGTCATCGGGCGTTAGTTTTACAAATTTCCCCGAATAGTGTCGGCAAACAAATTGTCGTATACCACTCACGAACAACTTTTTTTGGTTTATCATGTCTTAGGATATCCAAAAGGCCGATTGTTGTTTTATTTCCGGCATTCAGGTATATATGCATAAGTCGTCACCTGATACGCCTAATATTGTGAGGATGCCTCTATCTCACAATATGTCACATGTCGATATTGCATTATCAGTTGGACAACAACCGATTATGAACGAGCCTTACGGAATGCGACGGCAACAAAAAAACATCTACTGTACTATACCAACGATATACTTGGATTTTTGATGTTTTTTTTATTAAAATATAAGGAAATGAGTTCATCGACACATTCTTATTGAGATAATAACAAAAACAATAACGAACATCTTCTCTTAAAATTTTCATTTTCTGTCAAAATGTAAACAAAAAAGTTAGTTAATTTACTTCAATGGTGCTTGATGATAAAGATGAAATGTCTTACTGTGAAGCGTATCCATATGGCCATTTCGCTACTGAATATATAGTTCATCAGAGGATTTTACCCAAATTTTTGTAAAAAAAAAACTAAGAGTCTTTTATGAAATCCGAATTGATTATATGAGAACTTTAGTGAATCAACAAAGCAAAAAGACAGTAAAAACTCGAAAATATTTTACACAAAAACACAGTAAACACTAAATATAACTATTTTCATATTTCGTGTTTTTGTGTAAAACATTTTCAAGTTTTTACTGTTTTTTTGCTTTGTTTATTCAAAGAAGTTCTCATTTAATCAATTCAGCTTTTGAAATAAAACGCTGAGTTTTTTTATACAAAATTTGGGTAAAATCCACCTATGAGCTATATGAGCAGTAGTGAAATGGTCATATGGATATGCATTCTCCACAGTGATACATTTCATTTTGTATTTTTTAATAATAAATATTTCATGAGAATATCACGAAGTATTTATATTTAAAGGAATCAAGCGCGATTAAATTTAATTAACATAAAACAGATTCCGAATAATAATTTTTCATATCAAAACAATTAAGATTTAAACATCAAAACGTTATGATTACGTTTATGCTAAAAATGCCAAATTTTATAATGGTGTTGTCAAATTTTTTCAATTGACATTAGTGTTGTCAATTCCCGAACTATAAAGAGTATCCCTAGTACTACGAAAAAAAAGATATTGTTTGATGAGCAATATCGGAAGCAATAAGCTAGTGATGCTTTTGTGGAAGGTACTTTAAAAAGCGTTGACTTGGTTAGATTGATCTACAACTTTACGTTAATTGAGTTCACATCAATGTATCGATAAGATAGTTGAATCCTATGACAAAGTCGGTAGCTTATTTAAAAATGCATGAAAATTACTTTCGTTTTTCAAAGTTAAAAAAAGATTTCCACAAAAGTTATTTATCTTCATATATGCATATCCTATTTATGCGGCATAGATTAAGACTACATTTAGTTATTTAGATAATGTATATTTTGCTTAATTTTATTATATTCTCTTTTGCAAAATCTTATTCCACAAACCGTGTTTTAAGTAGATAACTAAATTTAGAAAAAACGTATTTTTGAGCTCCATATTTTTTTATATTTTGCATTATAATTATATTTAGGGATTTCAATCAATTCTTGTTTTTATTTTTTTTTTTTATAATAGTTACATCAAAACTACGTTATGTTACGTTACTTCCTATGTGTAATTCTTGTTAAGGTCTTGCTTCAGACGAGTCTCATCGCAAAAGGCTAATACAGTTAAAAAAGGATTGTGTACCCATAGAGACGTGATTTTGACCTGCACTGGCTATTTTTTTTATCGCAATAGGCACCCGAATGTAATTTACTAAGAGTATCTGTGAACGGAATCAAAGAGTGTGCCATATACAAAGTTTAGACGTCTGTTGATTTATCTTTTAAGAGACATACACTTACAATTAGACAGACTGTGGGCTTCTATGGTCGATAAAATTATTGGTTTTCCTCATCATAGAACTATTTTTGAAGAATAAGTCCTTATCATTTAAACCATTAGAGACAGACAGTGAAAACTTGCACATAGTTTGTATAATACTATCAGATACGACAAATGAATAAAATAAAATAATACAGTTTAATATTAGAACCAGACAGCACAAACTCTGCTCCATGTCATTCAATTAAATATTTTAATTTCCATGAGGAAATTTTTTAATAGGATCAGCACTCAGGGTATGACCATCACTTGTGATTAGGAATATAAAGGGAATAGTGTTTTTAGACATTCGAGTTGAATCTTTGAGCATTGAAAGTGACAGAAAAGACCTCTGTAGGGTTGCTTAATTTAGAATACAAACTGTACTGCTAAAAGTAGAATCGAATTTTTTCTATACAGAGTAGTGTGGTTTAGAAAAAAAAATCTCACTTGATGAAGTGAGCAGATTCCGTTGTAGTAACAGTGACACATATTCTATACTGCATCTATGATCCAGAGCGCCAATCCAGCTGGATATCTTACTTTAACCCATAAGCTTCTTCTTCCACTGCTATACGCAGTGGAGTAAATATAATTTATTCCTTGATGTACCGGCCAATACATAAGATTTGTATTTGATTTTTGGTTTGATAAAGGTGGCATAGATAGCAAGGAGATGAAATCGAATGAAGTATCTCTTGCACCATTTTAAAAAGCGGAGGTCCTTTAATGCTTTTCTGGCGGCCAGAAAAATATGCCTGCTCGACCGAACATCTTATGTAATATATCAATAATTAATTTCCTCTTGATGTTTTGCAAATAAATGGGAATCAAATTATGTGCTCAGTATTTCATAAGGCCTTTAAGTTAAACCTTTATTTTTTTTTCAAAAAAGATCCTTAGTAAAAAAAATTTGTATTGTTTAAAAGGACCCATTTAAAATGGTTTTGGTTTTTTTGTATTTGTTGCTTTTGATATTTTTCAATATTACGAAAAATTGCTGTAAAAAAAATTTGCAACTTGTGATATGTTTTGTATTGTTTAATCCAAATAAAATGATTTTGTGTAAAAGATATTATTATCGACTATAATTTTTTCCTACGGGTAGTTTGTGACTTTTTTAGTTTTAAATTTTAAACTAAATGCTGACAGCATTTGCATAAAATATTGCTCACTTCACGAAGGTATATGGATGTTGAAAGTAATCGAGAAAGTTTGTTCTTGGTTATTCAAATGTTTTGAAAATTATTATTGAAACCATAGAAAACTCTCATGGGTGAACGTTATCAATCACTATTAACAACTGAACGAAACATAATTGAAAAAGTTGTAGGGCGAAGCCTCATCTCCTCTTGATAATCTCTTATTTATTTATTATGCCTGTTTTAGCTGAAAAATAAGCGGACTAGAATATGTGTATAAGTTAAAATAACCCTAAAAAAAATTTAATGTGTCACATACCTGTTGATAAACCTAAAATACCGTCTACTGCAATGTACTTGAAAAAACATCGATAATTATCTTGACTTAAAAGAAATACTATAATAAGTACAAAATATATGATTAAGCCGTCTGAATATTCATAATTCATAAAATAAAGCAACAAAATCAAAGACCACAGTTTTTGGCAGTAAAGAGTACAATATATATATTTTTTTTCACTTTTTATAACAATAATGGACACATAAATTATGCTACATTTAAAATATTTGTTGTAACAAAAACATATATATGGAGATAATTTTCGTTGTCGGCTTATTTTACCAACATTGTTAAAATATCTTTTACTCTAGATTTTATTGACGGGTGCAAATTTTTAGCCAAAAATAGCAATTGCGGGTGTGTATTATTAAAATGTTAAAAACGTGACTAAACTCTGTTTTGTTTTAAGTAACCAAAAAAAAAAAATTGGACCTTCAACTACACAAACAATATAACTATTTTTATATCTATCATAAATACATACACATATATTTTTGGTAACAAATCTATTTATTCAAACCACATACAACCGTTTTGCAAGTTAATAAATTTTGTTATTTTTTTTTTCTTTTTATTGCATTTTCCTTTAGCCCATGCACAAAAGCATTCCTTTAAGTTTTCTTTAAGTATTTTTAATAACTCTTAAAATATTACAAATATGTTTTGCTTAGCCAAGTTGTACTAATTGTTGTTTCTCATATTAAGCCATTACACTTTGCCACCACATTCGTTGGTTACATTTAGTGGTAAATAGTCGGGGCTTTATGTTTGATAAAAAATTAATTTCATTTGAAATTTTTCTCTACCTTAAAAGGCACAGTTTTTAAATAGTATAAAATTATAATTCTTATTATGTCGGTGGTTGTTTTTTTTTTTTTTTTTTATGTTGTGTAGCGGTGTTTGGCTTTTGCTTTGAAAACGACTTTATTTGGTCAGTAAGCATCAATGTGTGGCATAGTTAATTGTTCTACAAGAAATAAAATTATATAAAAAATTCACTTTAAAACCAAATTTGTGATACGAGTAATCATTTTGAAAAACTTTTAATATATGACAATTATTTAAGCGACCAGATATTTGGGAAAAAATTTATAATGACAACAATTTTAATTGTAAAAGTCTAACAAGTAGGAGTGCTGTTGTTACATGAGATGAATTTAAGATACATTGTAGCTTGTTGGCATCAATCTTAAAATGTTGAACACGTTCATTTGTTTTAAGTAACTGTGGGATTGAATTAGATAATTGTCAATATTAGAAGTTGTCTCAAACAAAAATTATTCTTTCAGTTTAAATTAAATATTAAGTACTTGTGTCTATCAGCGAATATAACAAAAGAGTTCCTTAAGTTTTCCGTCTTCTAAAGGTTCACAACTTTAATTTTAAATCAAAAGAAGAAAAATATTCTTTGTTTTAATGGAAATTATTTTATTCTCAGAAATTTTAGACGAATTTTGCAAAGAAGTCATCGAATATTGTAGTTGAAAAGTTTAGTCGTCTATGACTACTAGCTGCAAACAAGTAACATAGCAATAAAGAAATTAATGTAATAAACATAGATCTCACTAATTAGTGACTTTTTCTGAATACAATAATTTTTCAGTAATGGCTTTTTGATATTGTTGACTTCAAATGTGACATTTCTGTTTAGTACTATACACATTCAACCAAAAGTTAGCTTAATCGCTAAACATATTTTTTTAACCCATTATTGCCCGGTAATTTTACTTACCAGCACTTTAAACGGCGGCAAAACTAATAGCGTATAAAAAAGTCAACTTTTCTAAAATTTAATTTTTACAAAAACCTTGTTCCAATTTTTTTAATTATCCCGATTAAATTAATTACCGATTTTGATTATTGAGGGTCAAAGCACGTCTCGATGGCCATTTCGTTACCGCTTACTTAACTCTTCAGGAAACTTCTGACAAACATTTTAAATAAACTAAAGATTTCTTTCCAAACAATAAAGCAAAGACAAAAATCAAAGTTAAGCAAAAACAACAATAACATACAGTAATTCTATTTTTCTTTCTCTACTGTATACGGTCGACTTTTTGAATCGGTAATTAATTTATTCAAAATAATTAAATAAAAAATTGCACGAAGTTTTTTGTGAAAATTAAATTTAAAAAAAAATATTCCCGTGTCTTTAATTAGGTGAATTTTTCTTTTAAATATAATTTAGTTTAGTATTTTTTACGAAAACAATTTGGAGAAAACATTTTTTTTTTTTGTTTGCGTGGCTTTGGTAAATATTTTTGTAAAGCTTCAAAAAAGTACTTATTTTGAGATAAGTACAAAAATTATATAAAATATTAAATTGTCCAATAGTCAATTGTTTTTAAGCAATAACCCTCATCACTTATATTATGTATAAAAAACATCTTAAAATAGTATGACTAAATGCTTGAAATGTTATGACCTCTCCTTGTGGTAATTTTCTTACCAATGGGCAGAACTATGTAGCTAATTAGGCAAAATTTCATAAAAACAAGCAAGCTATTTCTGATATAAATACATGTACTCTGCTTAACCCTTTCGGGACTACTGGGATAATACGTCCCAGCAATTTTCAAACTGTCTTTTTTCTTTATTTTCAACGCAATCGCCAGGGAAGTAGAACTCCCAAACGTCCAAAAACTGATAGCATCAATATTGGAGACCACTTGCCAGTAGAGCAAGAGAAGCGTTGTCGCTGTGTTCGCTGTTCTTCACTTGGCATAGAAAAGCGAAGAAAGATGATATGCTCAGGTTGTAACAACGCTTTATGTTACAAGTGTTTTGGGCCATTCCACAAATAAATACCTAATTACATTCCTAAAATGTTAAAAATAAATGTGAGCTTTTATCTAAATCTAATAATATTTATATTTTAGTTGTCTTTTTAATTTCGAATCGCTCTTCGAGAACACTGATTGTGATTTTATGCCCGATGAAAACACTTGTTGGGATTATATGTCCCAGGATAAAAGGACGAATTTAAAATTTTTAAGTATGGAGAACATAATACTTTTATCATACCTTTTAGAATATGAAAAAAATTTTACCATACATAATTTGGTTTGCAAAATAAAACTCCGTCCCGAAAGGGTTAAGATAATTGTATTAAATTTTACATAAAGCGAGTATTTGCTCATAATTTATCAATTGATGAGGAAGGCATTCTGGTAAAATGTTTATTAAAGGAAACCCTATTCGTTTTGGATTTAAGGCATGGTTTTTGACTTCATCAAACGGATACCTTTACAATTTAAAACTCTGGGATTCGCCCTCAAATCATGATAAACCACTGGACTAGGAGCTGATACTGTTCTTAGTTTGCTAAAAGTTGTAGGATCTCCATCCTGACGTACTATATATCTTGACAACTCTTTAAAGTCATACCAGTTAATGTGTCTGCAAACCACCAAACATTTTTTGCTGCAGGTTATGTGTTTTCTGTTTTCTTAATACATATAGTTCTATTTAAATATTTCAATAGGAACCGTCCGGCGCAATAGAATTGGTGAGGCCGTACTTCCAGAGAGAATGAAAAAGGGCGATTGTGCATCTCTGTTTGATCAAACGAATGGCATATTGGCTATACGATGGAAAGACAACGCACTTGTTACTGTTCTGACAAATCACAGCACCGTTGATCCAAAGTCAAGCACATAACGCTATTATAGAGCAACAAAACCACCGAGTATAGTGCTTAGTGACAAAACCGCATATTAATGTAAAAATTGCCAATGCTATTGCGCAATATAACAAGCATATTGATGGAGAAGACTAACATGACAATGCGTTGGCTACCTATAGAATTGCCGTACGATCCGAAAAATGGTGGTGGCCGTTGTTTATTTATTTGCTTGGAAATATAAAGGTAAATGAATGGAAACTACATGCATTAGTTTCAACTAAAGAAGGAACAAAACCACTGCGTCAACTACAATTTCGTGCAGCTGTTGTAAATAACTGCTGACCAGTACAGCACCTTCCAGAATCAAACAACTAGCATCATCAACAGGCAAATCACCATAATTGCAAAACTTGACAAAACCCTTCACTGCATTTCAAGACCTTCTGGAAACCCAAGTCGTGGTTTGGTTTGTCATACCCATACACCGTACAAATGCCAAATTTATAGTGTACGTTTACATCAAAAAATGCTTTTCTTCATACTCAAAGCACATGTTATAGAATTAAAAAAAAAAAAACGTAATTTGTAAGCTTTTAGGCTGAATTTACATTTCTTTTACAACAATTTTAATTAATTTTATGCTTTTCAGATAATATCTATATGAAAATATCATTATATAGTTAACTAAATTAGAACAATTTGGAAGCATGAACAATAAAATTAAATACAAGTCAATTCTAACCTGTAAAAATATTTGCCGGAAACAGATATGTTCTCAACCTTAATATGTGAATACCTTAAAAAAACACACACATACACACTCTAAGTGATTTTATTATAAATCGATTTAAGGAAGACACAAGATGTAGAAACGTGGAGCTTTGTTTGCGCTACAATGTTCGCCTGTAAAAAAAAACTTTATAGAGATCCGCGATAGGTAAAGGGTGTGCCAATGACGTCGAGGTCACATATTGAACCGCAATAGACAGACCGTAGTAGACACACATTTCGAAGTTAAACAGAGTATATAAAAATATGTCCGCTGTAAAAATAAGTGCGAACACTAAATTTAAATATTAAAAAGTTTGTCCATAGAGACTGTGATTTTAATGAATATGGCCAAATTTGTTAAGCTGTAAAGGACAAGTATCGGATGTTTTCTTAAGCCCGACAGAACTTCAAATTTTAATAGATAACACAAAAAATTAAGTTGCAAAGAAAAATTTTTCTTAAACGAAAGATCAGAATATGGCATTAATATTTAAAAATGATTTCGAGCATACGGCCATTGCAGCTGCTCATGATGAAGCTCATTCTGGACGTCCAATTTTGGGTCACTTTTTCAAGTACTGCTAGCGGTATGTTACGAATAAAGTGTTGGCCTCCAAAGCGTCAATTTTTGTTGGCTTAGGAAAGCCCCATAGGAAATAATCTAGAGATGTAAAATCGCACAACTTTGGAGGCCAATTGACAGGTCCAATTCTCGAAATCAATTTATCGCCAAATTTGGAATTCAATAACTTGATGGTTGCGGTCACGGTATGGCATGTAGCGTGATCTTGTTGAAGCCGCATTTTGTCCGGATCGATGTCATCCATATTTCAAACAAAAAAACATTTATCATGGTGCGGTATATATCGGGCCAAGAACGACGCATATAATAGTCTCAAGGCTTTAATTGCTGCACAAGCTGGATCTTTTACGGATGTAGGGCATGATTTTTCAAATTTTTCACGTAGTGATTGGACAGAGCTCCAAAAAATAAAATAAAAAATAATAGTGTGACCTTCGCTCGCGAGTCCTGCTCGCACTTGCCGGACTTTTGCTTCTCTTTAATAGTAAAAAAATGTTATAGAAATTAATTTGTATGGATGCTTGAACGTATAAATTTGTTTTTTAAACTGGTAACTGGTAGTACAATCCCCAGTAGTAATCTATTAGTTCCCCACACTAGTGCAGTAAGGCATCGGTTCATTTCTATCATGAACCGTATATAATTTTTTGTTCTGATATCCTGTTAGTATTTAAAATCTAAGCTGGTTTTAAATTTTTTTCAACGATAACTGTTACATCAACTAAAAACTGTTTTGCAATTCAATTTATTTTTATTCTTATTTTATCTGACATAAATTTACATATTCTTATAGCTTTTGCATGGTGTTTTAAATGTTTTTTCTTTCAAATAAAAGTAAAGGGTAATCCTCTAGAAAAAAATTTATATGGCGAAACATACAGAGTCTTTGAAGTCAACAACTTTTACAGCGCACTGAATCAATCAATAGAGTCTATAGACGGCAAACGCCTACTTTGCATATTAAACGTACTTCTATATAATGCAACAAAAAGGAAAGTTAAAATGTTTAAGGTTATAGAAAAACTAAACGGGAGCAGTTAAAAAAAATATACATCAAGGAAAAATCAAACGGATTGGATTGAGTATTTTGTTATTGCGGGTTGCTTAATCCAAAACAAAATATCAAAGAAAAGCTTAACAGTTGTGTTTTATGACTTGACATAGTATTATTCTATTTGCTAGGTAATTTGTTTTGTTAGCGGTTTATGTGAAAACACTTAAAAAAATGTATTTATTTATTGTTGGGGAAAATGCAAAAAAAAAATTACATACAAACTTAATATATAACAAGTGAGAGTGCTATATTCGGCTTTGCTGAATCTTATATACCCTTCACCATCTATGTAAATCTGGTTAAGTAAAGTAACTCCAATCAAAAAAGCAAATATTGTGGTGACAGAGAATTAAAAAATAAAAATAAAATTTGGTACTGCATATATATTATTTTACATCGGCTCTTAATGGGTTAAGCGTTTATCAAAAATTTTTTGTATTTCCTTAAAGATCTCTATTAAAGCTTTAGAATGATACCCATTTTGATATTTTAAAAAAAATTTAAAATTTCAGAGCTCCGGTATTCGGAAAATATGGGCTAGCTCCAATATTTTCGCTTGACGTCTTTTTCTTATTTTTTAATTCTCTATCGCCTCATATATTTATTTTTTTGATTGGAGTTACTATTACATGGTGGTGTTTTGCCTGCTGCCTCGAAGGACATGGACCGATCACGTTGATTTCCAATAGCACCTGTTTTGACACTATATCTGATCGATTGACATATTTAACATGAACAGACAGACAGACAGACATCGCTCAATCGACTTCGCTATCCATAAGAAGTCAGAATATATAAACTCTATGGGGTCGGAAATTGATATAGTTGAAATTACACACGGAATGACAAACTTATATAAACCCTCCTTCCCCTATTTGTGCTGAACCGTATAATAAGGATAATGCAAAATATCAAAACAAGTAAAAAGATAAATAAAATCTTTCAAAAATAGTTGAAAATATTATATTATAACATTTAATTATAACATGTTTAGGTTTTATCATGTTATTGTTATGTAGGTAAAAATATGTATCAACTATATTATTTTTAAGTATAACAATATTATGTGCCGCTGACAACTATGTTTCTTCTTTTCTTACTTGTGTTTACTAAAGAAGTAGAAGCTTCTTGGTAATAATAAATATGCCATGTGACGCTTAAGCATTTAAAGTATCTTCTTTTTTATTTTTATTTTGAAATTACTCTTCTGCTCTTCTAAAATCTTGAAGGACTGGAGAATTATTTGGCTGGTCCAAAGGAACAAAACGCTATCAAAAAAAGTTTCGTATTTATCAAAGATTTTATTGATATATTTTAAAAAGTTTACAAAATTAAAAGGCACGAATGCTGCTGACAATACAGTTTAGCTCATTCGTAACTTTTGATTGCACACGAGAAAGTTTTGCCTTTAGAGCTCCACACGGTTCTATAGGTTTTTCTTTATTATAATAGTATTCTTAAGACCTCCAAGGTGAGGAAAATACTTCATAACCTGTCTTGTAACAGACAAATTATGTTTTTATTTATAACTTATTTAATAAAAAATACAATGTAGTTCTATATATATTAACATAAACTTAAATGGGATAAATAACTTGTTTAATAAATAAGTTGTCAAGATATTGACAAATTTGTAATATAGTTAATTAAATATATTATATTAAGGTATATTGGCATTTTAATCCGCACGAAAGGGGAAATGAAATTTCAGAAAAAAAAGTTTACCTACGTTTTACACATAAACATGCCATAGAAAAAAATAATATATATTATAAAATACAAAAGTTGTTATTACTAAATGTATTATAATACTAATGTTATTATTAATACTAAATGTAATTTAAATTGTATTTATTTATTATCAATATATTTTTGCTTAATGACACCTTGTAAAAAGTTTTTTTCTGTTGGAACATTTTTCTTATTTTTCTTAGTTACATAAGTTCCTTTGACTGGTTGGTCAAAAGTGTCAATCATGTTTAAAACTTAAAATTTTTATTCAAAGATAATTAACGATATGCACTTTTTTATAAAGAAAATATGTCTTTTTTTAGTTTATACTAATGGACATTTTTATTTTATAAAATACACGATGAAATTAAAAGACAAACAAATAAAAAAAGCACTAAAGCAGGAAATCAACGAAAAACAAAAAATAGAAAAATAAAAACACCCAAGTAAATCATATAGAAAAATTAAAATTTTTTAGATATAAAATGAAAAAAAAAAATAAGAAAAACTAGTCCATCAAGCTGCAACACTTAATTAACCGTTAAAATTATGAAACCTTTTTTTTTTTGTTGCAAAATTATATGCAAATAATATTTAATTAATGTATTTAGTGTTAAGAAAAAATTTAAAAAAGAAAAATATAAACTAAAATTAAAACAAGTTGGCCTGGCACGTGATGATTATGACAAAGTTAATATAAGTTTATTTCTTGTAAGTCAAACGATTGAACATGGGTTATAATAGCCTTATTTTTTTATTTTTTATTTTGCAGGTAAACGCTAACTTACTTCATCAAAATTGATATTGTTAAAAAAAATGGTTTAATAGCGTAATTGTCGCCAATCTTAAGTACCATTGCAAACAGGTAAGTGATATATTTGTATGATACTAAGCGACTTTATAAACATCTTATAAGATATAGTATTAAGAAATAGAAATAATAAAAGAAAATTATGTTTAAACAAAAGACTTAGAACACAAACATTAATTTTAAATATTTTGAAAGAACTTTTAATGATTTATCTCACCATATTGTGACGAATTATTTTTACTTTTCTCGCAGTAAAAACGGATTATTCAAACTTTATTGTCTAAGAACATCGATCAAAAATTGTTTAAAAAAAGTTTGTTTTAATAAGTAATATAAAGTTTATCTTCGAATAAAACCCTCTGAAAGTTTGCAAAACTAAACACTCTGATACAATTTTTAAAGAATTGTATTACTTTTCGCTTCTTTATAAAATTTGCTCCCTACACATTTAAATAATTGCACGACGCGTTGCAAAGAAATTTTGATTTTTAGATGAACAGTTCTTATGTAGAATAAACTCCCACTCTCCTGTCACTTTCCTTCTATCCTAATTCTCACAATCTAGTTTTATATTTTTGAAGTTATTCATTGCAAGAGTAGCGTTCTTTTTCTGAGTTCTGGTCCTAGATCTTGCAAAATTGACAATGAAATTTTGTAGAAAAAGAAGTAATATGAATTTTCCGTAGTAAACAGTGTGAAAACAGAGGAAAATTAATTGTTACTTCCATCACTAACAGACAACCTACACGTTGACACTTTTCATAACACTAGTTTCGATATTCGGAGATATCAACAGAAGTAGCCTATTTCAAATAGCACACAACTACGCATATAAAATTAGAAGTGTAATTTAAAAACAAATTAAAGCTGATTGCTTTAAAAATTTCATTTTAAAAACGAACGATGAAATTAGCGCAATTAAAATGTTAATCGAAAAAGATTCATGAAAACATGGCGTCGTATTTATATGCTTGACCATAAAGTACCGTGTGTGAATAAAACTAACACATCAATTGCGGTGTTTGAATTGTTAAAAATGACTCCTTGTTTCTAAAAAACGAAGATATGAGTTTATTTCTTATCGTTGGCATTAATTCACAATTTTCGTTGATTAAGTAATTTGAAATTTCTTTTATGTGAAAAAGAGTCTATAGCCACGTCAGATAAATTGGTAAAGGCTCCTATATAATAGAATAGCAAATGAGAGGATTAAAGAACCTGCAATAAAAGAATATTTGCGGTATAATAAAGCAAGGAAGTTGGAAAATAATGTAATATCGGTAGATGGTCAAGCTAATTAGACTTTATATTGAAACTAAGATATGCATGCGTGACTAAGCTGGTTGATTTAGATTTTCTACCCCAACTACTGCGTAGCATAGTCTTATAGATTAACCGGTAAAACTCGCACACATTCGAGTCTCCAACGAGTTACACAGTGCTTGCAAAATATTAAGCAGTGGGTATCAAGTATAATAATGTTGTTCTATATTTTAATTGCAGTATATTTTAACTTTAATTTGATGAAAAATTAAACCGATAAAAAAGAAAAAACCGATACAATACAAATCTGCTTGTATATAGACATAAATACGTGTACAACTTTCAATACACGCAAAGATAAAAAACATGGATAAGGTAACCATAACCTAAGAGCAACATATTATGTCCCACCCACTTTTCTCCTGGTACGTATTCCTAATTATGCCAATACCATATGTACCAAATATCGTCGACGTAGGTCAAAAAATGCCCAAGATATGATGATATAAAATTTTGGGTTATATGGGCGAGGCCACGCCCCTTTTTCCACTCCCAACTTTATATAGTCAAGAATATACTATTGCGAAAATTTAATGACGATTGGTCCAGTAGTTAAGACTATATTACGATTTTTAATTTTTCTAAAAAGGGGCGGGGTCCCACCCACTTTTCTCCTGGTACGTATTCCTAATTATGCCAATACCATATGTACCAAATATCGTCGACGTAGGTCAAAAAATGCCCAAGATATGAAGATATAAAATTTTGGGTTATATGGGCGAGACCACGCCCCTTTGTCCACTCCCAAATTTATATAGTCAAGAATATACTGTTGCGAAAATTTAATGACGATTGGTCCAGTAGTTAAGACTATATTACGATTTTTAATTTTTCTAAAAAGGGGCGGGGTCCCAACTACTTTTCTCCTGGTACGTATTCCTAACTATGCCAATACCATATGTACCAAATATCGTCGACGTAGGTCAAAAAATGGCCAAAATATGGCGATTTAACATGTAACATGCTGTGAAAATTTCAGGAAGATCGGTCCAAGGGTTTGGCCTCCTATAAAGCACAAACAAACAGACAGACATTGAATTTTATATATATAGATGAATATGACAGTGATTGTTATATTTATTATTGATTTATCACAAAAATGCACATATTTTCTTACTATATATGAGTAATAATTAAAAGGCTTTGATACCTAAGCCTCAAGAATCACTCATGCAAAAAATATAATTTATAAGCCGAAATAACGGCATCTTTTAATACATTCCTACGTGAACATCCATTTATGGAGTAAAAGTTATATTCTTATATTGAAGATATCATACGGTACGTAATGGTAATTCGGAACTAACTTCACATTTATTCAAATTTTCTAAGACGTTAATGTGGCATCTGCGGTGTTATATTTAGTTACATTAGCAATTATTATTGATTTATAATTAAAACACAAAAATAATTATTTACGTGCTTACTCACTTATCTTGTGTATTATTCTTAATTATTTATTTTGTATATAAATTTTTATTTTTTCATTTTCTCTAGCAATTTCAACTTAAGCTAATAAAAAATTGATTAACTGATAGAGAAGCATTATGTCAAGATATTTTTAAGCACAAACATTATTCTGTTTTTATATTATGGGACAATTAGTTATAAAACTTTGGTTTTTGTTAACATTTTTTAACAGTAAACATATAATGGTTAAATGTTAACAAAAAACGTTTATCGTGACTGAAGTATTGTTGAAAGCAACTTTAAATTGTTCTCCACAACTATACAATGTTACAAAGAACACAATATGGCTATTTTGACCATATCGCAATCATGTTTTTTTTTCTGTGTGTACATATCCAAAATACAAAAATAAATCTTATAAACGCACTTAAAAATAACAAATAAATGCATTTATTTAACATTTTAAAAATTCTCTAAAATTATTAAGTGTGTAAGTAAAAAAATTGAGTAATTTGAGTACTTTATCACGGCAAATAAGATATGTAGCCCGTAGGCTACATCACACAAACAGCGTAAGATATTGGCATTCATTTGTGTGCATGCGTTTCGCAATAATGTATATACTGTCGTCATATCTGTTTACAGGCTAAACTTATTAGGTTAGTGTCTACTTAATGTCTGGTAGATTACCTCCATTTTAACACGAAGTTTTAATTGAGAGAATTCCAGCACTGAGTTAAATGCAACTTTAGAAATAACAGCCACATCATAATTGAGGCCAAAGAGCACAAATGACCTGCTCAGCAGCACGTACCTCCATAAGCAGTTTGGTAATACCAAATCGAGCACTGACTATAATGATCTAATAAGAAAATCAGTTGCAAGTTTCCAAATTGTTTTGGATTTAGCCATAATGTATGTGAAAAATGTTTAAGATAACATCTTCAATACAAAAAAAAAACAAAGCACTGTTCATAAGTTATAGAGGTTTAAAAGCAATAAATTTTAATAGCACAGTCAAAAAAAAAAAAAAAGTAATAAAATATGTAGAGGTAAATCGTAAGAAGTAGGGAATATATAAGGGAACAAGAAAACTAAAAAATATAAAATGACCGATTGGCTCTAAAAGGGATAATATTTAATATAAGAAAAACAAATGTCTAGTAGTTATATAAAAGAGAATTTTATAAGAATGAAGTAGTATTATTATATTCTGATTATAATTCTACTAGATGAACCCGGTGTGCTTCGCTACCCCCCTCGTTATTAAATAAAATTAAAAGTATTGCAAAAATTTAATGACGATTGGTCCAGTAGTTAAGACTGTATTACGATTTTTAATTTTACTAAAAAGGGGCGGGGTCCCACAAACTTTTCTCCTGGTACGTATTCCTAATTATGCCAATACCATATGTACCAAATATCGTCGACGTAGGTCAAAAAATGCCCAAGATATGACGATATTAAATTTTGGGTTATATGGGCGAGGCCACGCCCCTTTGTCCACTCCCACCTTTATATAGTCAAGAATATCCTATTGCGAAAATTTAATGACGATTGGTCCAGTAGTTAAGACTATATTACGATTTTTAATTTTTCTAAAAAGGGGCGGGGTCCGACCCACTTTTCTCCTGGTACGTATTCCTAATTATGCGAATACCATATGTACCAAATATCGTCGACGTAGGTCACAAAATGGCCAAAATATGGTGATTTAAATTTTTGGGTTATATGGGCGGTGCCACGCCCCGTTGTCCAATTAAAACTTCATATAGCCTATTATTCCTTCCAGAGTCACAGTAACATGCTGTGAAAATTTCAGGAAGATCGGTCCAAGGGTTTGGCCTCCTATAAAGCACAAACATACAGACAGACATTCATTTTTATATATATAGATTAAGCAAAATATTTGCTTAATCTCTATTCTTTGTTTAGAATAAATCGTTCTTTGACTTTAGTTGAATAAAAATTTTAGTTATGTTTTTATATAATTACCTGGTACTGGGCTTTTACGTTTTGGTGCGGAGGTAAGGTAACATGTGCAATATTAAGATTCGTTTATTTAACTAACAAATTCTTACCCTAATAATTTGTTATATTTCTGAACAATTATTTCACACTTACGTGCAACAGCTCAGCATTATCCTGTTCCAGTACAAGCGGTTACTGATTACTGTGACCAGATAATAACTTGATCGAGTCTTGAACAACCAATTTTTATTATAAATGTAGCGACACATCAAAATGCAATATTTGCTGGAACAACATTTTTAAGTAACCAATAAAAAATGCATTTGCAGCGTGTCAAAAAGTGGTCAATTGCTTATAATTTTTATAATTGCTTAATTGTTAGTTAACAACATTAAAAGATAACTGCAAGAGCAGAAAAAAAATAACCTGACAATAGCAAGCGAAGTTATTATAATGAATTATGAACAAAACACCAAAAATTACAATTGTCATAAAAAACAATTTACAGTGTTAAAAGTAGAGAAACAACAACAAAAATTTAACACTAATAAAATTATACTGGTGAAAAAGTTTGCATAAACCAAAAAAAAAAAAATTAAAAAAAAGAACTGAAAAAGCACTTTGTTTGCACATATTAAAACAATACAAATTGTAAGAAACGCATTAATGCGCATAATTTCTTATGACTGTTGTTAATGTTTTTTGTTATTGTTGCTTTAGCCGCTGCTGTTATTATTTTGAACATTTTCCGCAATGCTTATTCGTTATTGTTAATTTTTCGTAATGAATCTGGTTAATTGTGGGGACAGGCCATGTAAACACAATGTTCAATTATAAGACATTATACGGAAATAAAAAAGCAACAATATTGATTGGGATAGACAGCAAAAGTAAATATAAAATAAAATTAGAATTTGTTTTTATGTTATGAAGGCTAATAAACAAAAGACTTAAGCAACAATCTTTAATCAGTTGGATGAAGAATAGTTGTCACTACTTATTAAAATAAAGTGGGAAGAGAAGAAGTGTTAGATATTTAAGCCGTTAATAAAGCAGCATGTTATTAAATGTGATTGATTTGACAAGAATAAATTAATAAGGAAACTTACGCACAATTCTCTATTCAACAAAGTTTAAGATTTCATATTTTAACGATCTTAATTGTTTAAAGTGGGTGTGGTAATTGTTATTTAAAACGAATCCCTATATATTAATATATGCAAGTTATTCTGCTAACTTTACTGAAACCACGTTTAAACGGGGCAAGTTATAAATAAATATTTTCTAATACACTTTCTTAAACGTCAGTTCTACTCAGTCCAGATAATTAATAAAAATGTTAATAATAATATTATATAATTACTATAACTATGGAAAAAAAATTTTACGAATATTTTTATACAAATTTTTCAGACTTCCTTCTTAATAATTCGATCAGTGTCTATATAATTTTATATCTTTTCATTTCAGATTTTTTGTCTATCTCTGTTAGGTGTTTTAAGTTAATCTAAAATATTGTTAAAAACAAGGATTTATGAGATACACTTTTGTGTTTTTTTTTTAGCCCGATAGAACTTTAAATTTGTAAAAAAAAATTAAAAAAATTAAATTGTAATGAAGAATTTTTTTACACGAAAAATCAGAAAATGCACACAAAAAACAGACAGGAATAAATTTGATTGGTATGTTCACAATGTAATTACTAATATAATAATTTGATTTTTAATATTGATAATTAATAATTTTGATTAATTTTTTATATTAAAAGCTAACAAATGATATTTGCCTCCAAATGTTGGTTGTAACACCATTTGAAAAACTTAACCTGACCGATTTGTATGTTTACTAAAATCTATTCTATTAAATAGACGATGCAACTAAATTTATTCAGCATATTATTACTGAAAACCAAATTCTGGTAGTTAGAATCATAAAAATCGATTGTGTCTTCTAAATCGAAAAATATTTGAAGTAACAAAAATGAATTTTTACAATTTACACAAAAGATAATCAATATTTTAGTATAAAAATACAAGATAGATTGTTAGTGGTAAAAAGTTCTTCAATATTGTGGAAAGGTAGGTCCAAAAACAATCTCACAAAGACATTTGTAAATTAAAAAACTCTTAAATGTTTAATACACTTTACTACAGCAAGACGTGCGGTATAGGATGGAAATTTAAAGAAACTATGTGGAAAAGAAAAATTATGATGCAGAGGAAGGATTAGGCTAAAATCGATGCTCGAGACATGAAATGTAATGTGTAATCTTATTCTTATAATTTACTTTGAAAATAAAAATAAATATTAAAATATTTAATTTTTTTATTTAATTCACAATAATACTTTATAGAATAATTTTTTAAATAGTTGTGAGTGCTATATTCATTCAGTTATTACAACCGAATTCAAGACACAAGAAACAATCGTCAAGAATTCAAGAAACAATCGACAAAATTCAATTGGCAACAAATTCGGTTCTCATAACGAATTTCTTTTCTCTGTGTGGCTTTAATATTTAAAAATGATTTGTGGCATATGCTCAACGCAGCTGCTTATTACAAAGCGCATTCTTGACGTTAAATTTTGGGTCACTTTTTTAAGTACTGCTGGCCGGTTGTCACGAATAAAATTTTGGCCTCCAAAGTGTCAATTGTTGTTGGCTTATCAGCATAAACCAGTGATTTCACGTGGCTCCACAGGAAATAATCGAGAGCGATAAATTGCACGACGTCTGAGGCCCATTGACAGGTCCATTTCTCGAAATCAATTTATCACCAAATTTTGATTTCAATAACTCGATGGTTTCGATCGCCGTATAGTACGTAGCGCCATCTTGTTGAAAGTACATTTCGTCCGGATCAATGTCATCCATATTTTCAAACAAAAAATCATTAGACATGGTGACGTAAGATCCGGCCTCCTTCTTGAAGAAATAAAGTCCGATGATGCCATTATCGTATAAACCACACCAAACGGTGTATTTGTCTAGATGCAATGGAGCCTGTAAGGTATGTTGTGGATTGATCTCACTTCGTATGCGGCAATTTTGCTTATTAACAAGGGCGAGATCTTTGCGGAAAATTTTCCACGTAGTGGAAGGACAGCTTCCTAATTAATGCGGCCGTTGACGAAAGGCTAAATTTGGATCTTCTTCCACACTTTCGCTTACAGCAGCGATATTCTCTTCAGTACGCACATTCCTTGGACATGTTGGTGTTATTGCATCCTGTAGAGAGTACATGGAAAGAAATTTATCCACAGTTCGAAGGATGGCTTGCACAGATGGACGATTATGTGCACCATAAAAATCACGAAGACGTTTACGTATAAGTTACTCGAATTGATAACTGATTTTTAAATAAATGACAAAGATTTGATAGCGTTGTTCAAGCACGAGTCTATTCAAAATGATTTGCTAGAGTTTACTGAAAATAATAAGAAAAAATTTTTCATCAAAATTAAATTTTCAGTGTCATTTTTAATATCAAGTTCTGTAATGCTTTAAAAAACACCCTTTATAACGCGTTCTACCTTTATACTTTTTCTTAGGATTTATGTTTCGTATACTGTAGCTGCGGCTTTAAAAATCTTGCGTTAATTGAACTCAATATAAAGGGTCATCCAAATCTGACGCCTAGATGTCAGCACTATATAATTTTTACACGTGACATCTTTTCAAATGACATAAGCCATTTTGTTTTATTAGAAGGTAGTACAGTTTTAACCATGGACAGGTACACATTGCAACAACGTGTTTACATCATTCAAAATTATTATGAAAATGGGCGTTCTTTGAATGGATGGATTCGTCAAAAAGCAAAATTATCGTATCTGGGGTGATGAAAATCCTCGCGTTATTCATGAAAAATCTCTACACCCACAAAAAGTTACTGTTAGGTATGCATTTTGGGCAAATCGAATCATTGGGCCAGTTTTCTTCGAAGATGATGCTGGAAATGCTGTTACTGTGAATGCTGAGCGATACCAGTCAATGTTGAGAGACTTTTTATCGACACAGTTGAATCATATTGATGTGTCTGACGTCCATTTCCAGCAAGACGGTGCTACATGTCACACAACTCAATTGGCCTCCAAGGTCATGTGATCTAACACCATTACATTTTTTTGTGGGGTTTTTTGTAAAGTCGAGTGTATGCTAACAAGCCACAAACACTTAATGATCTAAAGAACAATATTCAAGTTGCAATTCGTGAAATAACAACAGCAACATGTCGGAAAGTCTGCAGACGCAGTCATGGTGGACATTTGAATGATATTCTATTCCACTTATAATTGTAATGGATCATACTTTTAATAAAAAACAGCTTGAAAAAATTGCAAATAGTTTGTGTTTTATTTCAAAGAAACATGTAGGCGCGTTTTTTGGATGACCCTTTATTTAAAAAAATTAATCTATTAAACCTTCTCAGACAATGCTGTTTTTTAGAAGACCACTGCACTTGATAGCTAGGTAACGTAACAGTTAAGGGGCTGCTGGATCCATTATATGGCTTAAAAAAAATAGCTGTCAAACGGACTGTCATACTGTGTTAGGTTTTTGATGCTTCAAATTTTTTGCAAAATTGTGTTCTGCGATGTCGTTCGTTTCTATATTAATGACTTTGGTTATTAACGAAATCGCTTCATATGGAGACAAACTCTATAGGCTCTATTAAATCCAGAGGAACGCACCGTTTGTTGATGTTAATACGCTGGATTGAACTATATTTCTTTACAAATGAAGCTGCAGCTGCTGTTTTAGTTACACCACCTTAATCAATAATTAATTTCGCTTAAAAATATAAATAAAAAATTTATAAACACATATTTTTAATTTAAATATTGGAATATAAGGATACTTGGATTTCCCGTTATATCAATTGAGCTTAAATTATTATTTGTATTTCTTTTTTAATATGTAACTTGAAATCTTAGTTTTATAACGTAAAGAAGTTTTATTCGTTTAAAAGTGCCCTCTTTGCAACCCTGAATAATATACAAGTCAACTGCTAAAAGTGTTTTGCGTTTGCATTACACACATTCTTTACCTAAGTTCAAGGTTTTTATTAAAATTAATTTCCAATATGAAGATTAAGATTAAACCGTAAATATTGAACTTTTACGAAATTAAGTTGAGGTCATTACGTTGTGCTAATAAAACACAAAATTTAAATTTCGATTATTTACGGTCATTTAATCGGTGTAAAAACATGAGTATATTTTTTTTGTATTTTATTGAAAAAAAAAATTTAATGGCCAATTAATTATATTATTTAATTTTTAAATCTTTACCAAAAGCTTAAAGAACCAGCAGCCAAAATCAATTAAACTACTATTTTTTTAATTTCCTAATATGTATAAAATTTAGCTGAATTTTCAACTTTATTTTTAAGTATATTATTTCCAATTTGTAAATTTATTAAGTTTGTTATTAGCACAATTATATTTAAACAAATTATATATATTTTAACCGTAACTTATGTTCAAAACACGAGAATGCAATTAAAATATAAAGTCTAATTGTACTTGAATGCCATTTTAAATTTAATATAGTTTTTCTTTCATTTTAGGCCTTAATTTATAGAAAAAGTAGACACAAACATATTTTATTAAATAAAAAAAACAACACGTTTTAAAGCAAGCAAATCTTAAAAAAATGATATATTTATACCCTTCACCAAAAAACAGTATATCTAAGTTTAACGTTTCGTTTGAAGTTTCTACAATATCCATTTCAGACCCCATATCGTGCATATATTCTGAGTTCTTCTACACAGGGAAGTCGATTGAAAGATGTTCGTATTTCCATCTGTCCGCCAGTGTTCATGTTGAAGTTCCCTTTGTCAAGGTACTAGATGGGCTGGAGAAAATTTAAATAAACTAATTAATCAGAAATAGTTTTGAAAATTTTGCTATTGAAAATCATCGAGCTCGGTTCATGTCCTTCAAGGCAGTGGAAAAAAACCACGCCTGCCTTTTATTTTTCCATATCTGTTTTAATTACCCTTCACTACAGTGGAAAAAGGTTATAACTAAGTTTATCTATCCGTTTGTAGTTTCTACAATATCCATTTCCGAATCCACAAAGTATTTATATTATAAGTTCTTATGCATAGCGAAGTCGATTGAGCGATGTCCGTCTGTCCGTCCGTGTTAGTGCCTTCACAAACACACATTAACTATTGGGACACACTTATATCTCCAACCTTTATACTTTTTCAACTGTTCAATAGTTTGGCAATATACATCAAATTGCAGCAAGTATAGGGTCACTCTTTAATTTCCAAATTCAAATTATATACTTGCTGTTGTAGCAGATTTAGCAATCAGATTCTGTGTAAATTTCAACCGTCTGTCTGTAACGGTTCAACAGTTTGCGCATATACATCAGATTCTATCAACTATTTAATTTATAATATAACATTTTTATACTTCTTCTCTCAAATTAAGGTGTTTGTATAACATGGTTCAAAAAAATATGGCCATATAAAAAAAATTACATTAATTGTGGGAACACCCTTTATCTTCTAAATTCAAATTTTAAGGTTCTTGTTATAGCGGACTTACCAAAACATGTCCCTTGTATATTTCAGCTATCTGTCAAAAGTCCGGCCACATATACCACATAATATCAACTATTGGGACACCCGTTTATTTCCAAATCCAAATTTTATACTTGTTATAGAGGAGTTAGTAATGCAAGTTCTTTGTAAATTTCAATCGTCTGTCTACAACTGTTTAAAAGTATGGCCATATACTAAATCAAATGAACTATTGGTGCACCCTTTACTTTATAATTTTAAATATTATTAGCTGTTACTATAACGGCCATAGCAATCGACATTGTGTCAAACTTACAAGCGTTTGTCTATTACAGTTCAAAAGATAGGCCTATAGAAGTAAATCTACAGTAATTATGGGACACCCTTTAATTTCAAAATTCAAATTATAAACTCGTTTCTAAAGCGGACTTAGAAATACAGGTCCCTTTAGAGTTTCAGCGTTCTGTCTATAACGGTTCAAAAGTACGGCCACACACTTGAAATTACATCAACTATTGGAACACCCTTTAACTTCTAAATCCATATTTTATACATGTTGTTGTAGCGAACTTACCAATACAGGTTCGTTGTTAATTCCAAGCGTCTGTCTATAACTGTTTAAAAGTATGGCAATATACATCAAATGAAACGAACTATTGGCGAACCCTTTAATTTATAATTTGTAATATTAATACTTGTAACTATAACGACCATAGAAATCGACATTCTGTCCAATTTCAAAAGATAGGCCCATATGAGTAAATTTACATCAACTTGGGCGCACCCTTTAATTTTTAAATTTATTTTTGTATAATTTTTATTTTTGTGAGCTATAGTAATACGCAGTCATTTTAAATTTTACAGAAGCGCCCTTTACAATTCATAATACACATAAAAATATGTATGTTGTATGGGGACCCCTTTTAATTTTTAAGATTATGAGCCGTTTTTATAACGGAACCAATCTATAAGCATAATCTATCATATTACCAAAAATTTTCAAAATCTGATCAGAAATGACTGAATTCTGTAGGCACAAATATAAAAAAGCAACATTTTGCCGAATTGTATAACCTCCTTCTTTTTTTGAAGTCGGTTAAAAATATTTAAATTTTTTACAAACGCTTAACCCATTAAGCGCAGAAAGCATTTTATGTAAAATTATAAATTATAAACGTCTGTCACCCCAATATTTGCTTTTTTGATTAGAGTTAATTCACTAAACTAGAATGGTGATGGGTATATAAGACTCGGCATAGCCGAAGAAGATAGCACTCTTACTTGTTACTAACTTTCGTTTATATTTTTATGCAAGTATTTGTTTTTATTATTGGTATGCACATATTGTGAAGGATATATAAGATTCGGCTTACCCTTACTCTTGTTAAAACTAAATTTCTTGGTTATGTTTACTCAAAGTTTTTTTCTTTAATAGAAATCCAATCTACGCATACGTTTCACAAGAAAAGATAAACATAAGCGATAAAAACCTTCTAGCAACTATAAATGTGGCAATGAAAAAAAAAATGCCAATAAAATGTTTTTGAAAATATAGTAAATTAAAATATGAAAATGTGAAAACAGTTGGCAGCAATTACATTTGTCAGGCTCAGACAGTACATACCGTGAGTTACACTTTGATTCGTTTCAAACGTTAATAGAATACCATACCCATTGATAAAAAAAAATATTATTATGAGTGCCGGCAATTTTATTTTATTTCACTTTATTCCATTTTTTTCTTTATTGTTGTTCTACTTTGGTTTTACAAAGATTTTTTTTTATGATAAAAATTTATTGAAGTTACATTAGTCGGTAAGAATGGTTATGAAAAATGCTATTAATATTTCTTATTTAATAATAGCTTTGTAAAGTATAACAAGATTGACGAAGTTTATGTTTAAAATATTAAAAGATTCTTTAGTTTTGTAAAAAGGATTCAAAGTTGAATCTGCTAAATTTCCACTATCTGTTTTATTCCGGTTTATATTAACTTTATACTTACACGAATTCGAACCGAATACTGTTAGTTTTGTGTAGAGTTCACTTATTTCAACGAAAAAGCTTCAGTTAAGATCTACACGACATTGATAACACAACAAGCATTAACAAGCAGGCAGCTAAATCGATTCTTACTTTAAATTTACCAAATAAAAAAGTGGGCGTGTTAGTTAGTTAAGCCAAAGCTAGACATAAAGACAAAAAATCGAAGCCCCACAAAATATATAAAAAAGAAAAAAAAAAATAGCACGCACACTTAAGCAACCAGTCATCATTATATTTATGTATTTTTTACTTCAGCATTAATATGCTGAATCCACAACTGACAATTGTCATCGATAATGATATGGGGAAGTGGTTGTGCTAAAAAAAGCTCATAAAAATCACATAAATGCGAATATTTACTTTATTCTATATAATTAAAATCCAATATATGCAATTCATGTGCAAGAAATTTAAAAGAAATAAAATTAATGTGGGTTGTTTAAACGCAAGTTTATAGAATTTTTGCAATTTTAGACTTAACAGCGCCATTAGAAATGTAAAAAAAATAAATATAAAATTAAATCAACGTACATAAATGTCTGCAACGATGGTTGGACTTAATAAGTGGACAGGCTTATTAACGTATTCGTATAAAAAAGTAGATTTTAGTGCGTGCGTGTGTGTGTGTGTTTTTTTATTCGTTGGTTAAAACTTTAGTTGTTCAGGCCACCTCTTGAGCTGAACAGTGAAAATTGAGCAATTGTTGAGACAAATTTTTTTTTGTTGTTTTCTATGATCATTTAGTTTCGTTTAAATAAAAAAAATTATATTAAATTTTTTTGCTCCCATTTCGTTTCATGAAGAACAAAGTAAAAAATTGGTATCTTGTTTAAATGATTTATAGCTTAATTTTGAATAAATTTATATGTTGATTTGAATCATTTGTAATCGAAAATCTTTTTGTTAAGTAAGCCAAAAAGTAAAATAACACGATATTCTACGTGAATTTTTCGGTTTTTATTTGCACAAAAAAATTATATTGCGAAAAACAAAAAACTGTATCATAACATCAGAAGTTTTGTCTTTATCTTTTTTTTTTTCGTTGGCAAATGATCTTAAAATATGCGCCTATAAAAAAGAGCAATTAATAATGTCACATTTTTGCTGACATGTTAGAATGCCATTAATTTGGCATTAATTTGGTGTTTAATCTATTGGAAACTTTTGACATTTTACATAATTGCGATCAAGTTTATACTTCTAAATATTTTTGTTTTTGATATCTTGGATTTTTATTTAAAATACATTGAACCGATATAGATAAGATAGAAAAGCCTGAAATGGAAACTTAAAGTTATAATTTTGATCAACATTTAAGTTTCATTCTCTATAACCTGTTTTAGTTATAACTTTTAATATAAAGGTTTAAATGACAGGTATTTTTTTAATTACAGCATACCACACAATTCTCATAAAGAAGTGAAACCAAAAGCACAGGCTGCTAAGATTTTTGGTTCAGTTATCTACTTTACATAGTGTGGGCTAAAGATAATCATAAATTTTTTCACTCACCATATGTAACTGCTGCTGACTATTGATTATGAGAAAACTGTCACTTTAGTTACAACATAGAGAATTAAGATACCAAAGAAAAGGCTGGAATTGAAAAAAAAAATTAAATATAAAACTCTCCATGACACTAAACGTTTTTGAAAATACCATATGCTTGATGTACAGCTATACTGCTCCCTGATCGCCTCAGTACCGTGATCATAGCTGTCTACGATTTAACAATTTTAGGTTTAATTTTCAACAAGCATTTCTACTTTAACAATCACGGAGATAAGTTTTGCTCAAAAACTGAATTATCTACGTCAGTTGGAATGGTTGATCAAAACTTTACAATTTTAAATCGTGGTTTTCTTGAACTCCAATTGCATCATATCGCAGAAGATATGTCCTAAACATTATTCTAAGTAAAGTGGTCGTTTTGTAATATGTAACGATAATATGAAATTACAAATCATGTCAGTCCCAAGTCATGTTAATATAACAGAGACTGCAGCAGGAAATACAAACCTGGAGTATATAACTAAAAGCCACCGCAAGTGTAATAAAGGTAATGAATGTGCAGCATAAAAGCATCACTATGAAATATTTAAACCATCTAGTCTTAAAGGAATTAATACATGCACACATTCATCTATTCGCTTAAGTATGAAGGTGCCCCCTGCGAGAGATTTTCTGCTAATGTATGTTGCTGCTAGTGGCCCTAGCCCTAAGAATTTGATTAAATGATAATTCTTCAAGAGTACTTCATGAATTGGGGCCTGAATGAAATTAAATACTCAGAACACGGATGGAGTATAAATTAATCGTAGGCCTGGTAATCTCTATCCAAATGCAAGAAGTTTTGTGCCAAACTTAAACATTGTTCGCGAACGTATCACCTCTGATAGGATTAAGTACTGGCACTAATATCACGGTTAGTATTCCCTGTCTATAGACACGTCGAATCCAAAAGGAAAAAGGTTTATATTTGTACCATAGGATTTTACGCCTCGGGTTGGTCTACGTTCAAAAGTCATGCTCCTTATTTACCGCAGATTATAAGACCTTTTATAAATTACGCTTTTCCAGTGTGGTTTATAATATCTTCCTACCAGATGAAGAGGTTTAGGATATGGGAGAGACATTTTCTCTGCTCCTGCCTTTAACTACACCCCAGGTATTTTTCGGAGACATTCGTCTAGAACCATCTAGGGGGAACCAGTCCCCCGCTGTGCAGGCAGTGAACCTCGATAGACAGTGGGGTACTGTCGAGGATGCATCAGTATCCTTAAATCATAATAATATATAAAATAAAAATAATAGCAAGAAATAAAATGGCACCACGGGAACCGGTAGCCCATAGAGAGAGTCGCCCCTCTCTGTAGCTGGTTATTGGTGAAGTCCCTTCGGGATACACGTGGTGGCTGTGGTTACATAAAAGTATATATCTGCGGCTCTGGGGCAATAGACGGAAGTGTGCTGTTGCACACTCAACAGAGGGGTTTATAGGTAGGCTCCGTCGCTTTAGCATGGGTTAGATTCATGGTCCTGCAAGCCATGTTTTTAAAATTGCACAGAATAGTGGTTGGACTACCGTTTGGTAAGGGCTTCGCGCCAGGTACAAACGTTAATATAAATCACATATCCTGTAGAAACATTAATAGTTGTGGAGACTTTGAAAGGATTTATGTTTTTTATGAGGTCTGCTCTTAAGTTTCTTGACAAACCATCTTCTTTGAACAATGATATGGACCTGCGTGTGGTTTGCTGTTGAACAAGATGGGTTAGTTTTATTTAAGTGTGTAATGTTGTTTGTCTTTTTTCTTTCTTTTGTTTGTATTGTATTCTCTACGTATGTTGTGAAATACAGAACAGAATATCTTTGTTAAGAAACAATGAGTGTAGAAATACCTAAAAAAGAAATTCCTTGAAGCAATCGTAAATAGAGTTTGGAGGAAAATACCCTAAAAAAACTCGTTGCTACTGAATAAATTTTTTTCATGGATTTGATGGAATTTATTGAGAATTATTTCGTAGAGGTAATTTAATTTAGGGTTAATGGCGCAGTACGAAATTATTGAAACGTGGTTTCATGCTTGAAAACTGTCATCGAAATATGTATTTTAAAAATGTTTCGGTTTCTGATTGAAAATCTTGAAAAAAAATTTAGGAAACGACTTAATTTCTTATAGTATATGGCCTTTTAAATAGCTATTGTAGCATGTTCAGTTGTATGTAAGGTGTACTTTTTTCATTTTCTTTTTTTTTTCTATAATTTTTTCTATAATTTAGCCATGATCAGTGTTTTAACGAATTCAGTTTAATTAGCACTATAACTACTATTCGAAAGCATTTAAAATTTTTAATAAAACAAGGCCATATTGAGTATTATTAAGCGGTGCATTTTTAGAGACCCTGTTATATTTATTCAATAATATTAAGTATTTAATTGAGTTTAATAGTCTTGAAGGTTATTATTAAAAAAAAAATTACGAAAACCAGAAAATTTAATTACAATTTTACTGATAATATAAACCACAATTATTGAAAAAGATTACAAAGAAAAATCCTTCAATTTCTAAAAAATATTAAAGTGAGGTCTTTATTAAGATATTTTATTATTACCATTAAACTACATGCACTTAACTTAAGGAGTTCATAAAATATTCATATTAAACTTGTAGTACGTTAATACGAAGAATTCAATAAAATGGTCTCATATTTGCTTTAGTATTTTATTGATGGCCACCTTAGAGAATTACAAAAAGGCTGGTTCCTCAGAAAAACTGTGCAATAATCTAAAGAATATTTATGAAGATTTCTGTAAATATTCAAGAGAAATGTGCTAAAACTATACAACTAGCAATAAGAGTAATTAAGTTTAATAAGCTTTTAGCAGGGAATAATCTGACAATGAATATTTTATAACTGCTAGTTAAGGCAACAATGTATAAAAACCAAGTTAAATGTGAGTTTTACATTTTGAGATAGAAAATTGATTACGGAATAACTACTTTTAAGATATATTGGCATAAGGTAAACATAGCTTTATTGTTTTTTCATTTACGTATATTAGCTGCCTTTTGGAGAAGAAAAAATAACAATTGGTTGGTATCAATGAAATAATATAATAATTAATTAAAGTCAATTCAAATTGTGACGTAGAAAAGAACGTAACGATATCACTGTCAGAGACTTCGTGAAATTTTATTAAGTTCAAATTTTTTAGGGTGTTAGGAATTGTTTTAAAGATATTTGTGATATTAAAAAGGATTAAAATACGTAAGAAAGTGTACATGAAATAGGCATATTTCTATCCTCCAATTCTGCAAGATAAGCTGTAAACAAAATGTTTTTGAGGTCAAATAATTTATCAATTTATAAATAAATTTTCCCATTTCACTTTCGGAAAAACATTGAGAGAGTAAAATGTAATTTAAAGCAAAACATGCTGTGTAATGATTTTCTTACGATTTCTGCGTAGCAAAGACTTTCTCTTCTTTGGTATGACAAACAGCGGCTTCACTTTCTAAAGATTTTCTGCATAGCCAGCCTTCGGGTGGGCGCAAACGTTTTCTCCTCTGTGGTATGACCAACGGCGACTTCGCTTTCTTAAGATTTCCTGCGTAGCCGGCCTTCGGCAGGACAAACAGGTTTTCTCCTGTATGGTATGACCAATGGCGGCTCCACTTTCTAAAGATTTCCTTTGTAACAAAATTTCGTCCGCTGTCGGACTCATTTTTTTTAATCTTCATAGCTTCGTCCATCAAACACATCGCTTTGCAATTTGTTTGGAAGTTAAATTTTGTTATTCGGAGGTTATTCTCTCTAAGAAAAAAACAAAACACACTGATTGAAACTAAACTCTAGAATTAGCCTAACAAAGTGAAAATAAAACTGTATTAAAATAGCGTTAAAACGAATCCCTGAGTTTTAATGGCATGTAGACAATTAGAAACAAGAGTCGTGTCATCTTTTAGAAAAAAAGTAAATTTCAAAAAACTAAAAACAAAAATTAAAGACTCAAACCCAAAACAAATTCGAGAATCTAACGACGCACAGTGGAAATTAATTAACTAATTAAGCAGCGACGCAACTTTAAAAAAACGCAAAACTAAACGACACAAAGCGAGGTATTGTAATTCTTTTATGCCTAAATTTTTTTGGTCTATTTTAAAAGGCTTAATTGTATCTGAAAACAAAAATATTTAAATCTTCAAACATTCTATAATTATTGTCATTCACGTAATTTAGTTTTTAAATGCTTCTAATAATGTGTGTTATTAGAATCTACATTTCTATTAAATTTATGTTTAACATTCAGTTCTCTTTAATTAAATTATATTAGCTTTTTGAGGAGCAGCCTTAAAAACATACAAATTGTAAAGAAACTCCATTTATTTCGTTTAATGTTTTTGTACGTACGTATTCACATTTTTACTACACGGCTGCATTGCTTTCAAAATAACCATACTTACTTGCTAAAGGGGTAATTTATGTCATGTTCAGTTAGGTAATGCAAGATCTAAACTAAACATTTTTTTTAAATGTTTTTACATGTATTTATTTAAAAAAGCTATTAAAACTACACGCACACCTTTTGAAAAATTTCAACACATGCATGCATTGCCATGCTCTAACACTAACACTATAGTACAGCATACGCATATAAACATTGATTTTTTAAATGTAAACAAATGTTAGAAGGCAACAATTTAAGTGAAGCTGTCAACAATACTAACAACCAAACATACGGAAAGATTAGCAACAACAACAACAACTAAAACAAAAAACTATCTACAACATTATTATGAATTTAAGACATATGCCAGCCAGTTTTGGTTTGAAAGACAACCAACGCCTTGAAGACATATTTTTTTTCTGTAAAAAAATCTTATCTTTGTGGAAAGTTATCCAACACTGATACACCGGTTTCAGGAAAAAGTGAAAATTTTATTGAGAACGAAAGTTATTGCTTGGTAAATTATGCTAACTGTTTCAATGACTTCAAAAGGATGATTTATTGAACGAATGATTTATTGAATCTTCAGTACATATTATTGGCTAACTATAATTATCTATACACTGTATCTACAAATTATTCGTAATTAAATCAAGTCAATAATTAATTGCTGCTATCGTTCGTTAATGAAAAGCATTTTTGAATTTTTGCAAGGCAGCTTTATTGCTGAGTTTAAAATTTCTTTGTACATGAATTAAAATTGACTTGTTTTCGGCTTTGGTTAATTTTTTAACTTAATTTTTAAACATTTTTAGAAAGACAAATAATTGACAAATGTATGCGGACGTTTTCCAAAGAAAACAAGAAAAATTTGACGCCAGCAGAATGAAATGAAGCAGCATTTTCTAGACCGCCAGATCCTTCATCAGCATTCTTCGCATCTATCTACCTTATGTTATGTACGTCGTAAACATCATTTATTTAACCAACTAATCTTAATATTAATTTGGTGAGAAGAAGTTCACACACAAATTAAAGCATTTCTTTGCAGTTCGCTTTGTAAATCGTCTTGTATGTTTGTTTTTGCTTCCGTACTAATCTTCGATATAGCCGCGAAATGCAATTTTTATTTTTAATTATTAAATTTAAATTCATTTATTAGATCCACGGTTCAAATCCTGATTGGGAAAAAATAAAAAAAAAATTTCTATATTTAAAACAAGAGCAAGTAGATATTTGAATTTTGCTGAAATATCGAGATCTATTTGACTTTTGCAATTGAGTTATTATTTCGATGTTTGAGTAGAAGCGAAAAAATAATAAATAAATGCAAACATTTTTATGCATTAATCACTTTGTCAAAGCAGATATTTTTACCCTTAACTATCGTTCTGCCACATGGGGTCCTAAAGAAAGCTTTAGTGCGTAGAAACGAATGCTTGAAAATATTTAAATAATAAATAAATAATAAATTAGTTAAATTAAGCTTAACTTATTTATTAATAGCTTTGGCTTGAAGTTTTATTCCATTCTTACTTGATCTGTGTGTTCTTTCCTTGCTTATGTAGCGTCGTAAAGAAAAAATTTTCCAGCGAAAGATTTGTTTTTTTAAATCTAGATGTATTTTAAGTTAGAGAGGAAAGTATGGACATTAAAGCTGTAGCAGTCATAAATGAGTTACTGGAGTATACTGGATCATAAATAACAGAGATCTATCCTCCCGGAGCCAAATATTATTTTGGTGCGGTTGATTGCATTGCATAAGTTTGTTTAAAGAAAATATTAGGGAAAGAAAATGTGGCGAATACAAGTGTAACCAGAGCAACAGGCTAAGAACCTTTAAACAAGAATAAGCAAGGAGGATAAATATTCGTGCGTAAATTTACCGTCGCTGGAAAATAAAAAACTTAAAAATATAAAAGAAATTTATTAACTGATATTTTCTCTAACTGCATGGTATGCGAGCGGCAGTAAAATTTTCCTTTAACTTATTTTGCCACTTATTTTTTAGTAAAAGGATTTAATTTATTCTACACACACCATGCAAAATTAAGAACAAGAACGTCAAATGATTATGATATCGTCATCTAAGTCAATAAGACATTGCTAAAGTTTAGTTCAAATAATATCTTTTGGATTATTGGCACGTAATAAATTTGTCACAGTTTAATATTCCGTGTAATGCTCTTCATACATTTTATTTTAAGATGAGGCAATTGCTGTAGCGTCTTATGATCATTATATTATAATGTTCTGGATACACATATGAGTGTGCTTTTTGAGCCCTGAAATTTTGGAGAAGATTAATATAAAGGCGCTAGATATTGATAATATTAATGCTTATTTGAGAGCATCTGCTTGATGCCCAACATAATATTGTTATGACATGTATATAAAGAATTGTGTGCAAAATTATTGGTTTCATAAAAAAAACCATTTCGCGCACCTGTAAGACAGGCACTAATATAAATCCCTATAAAAAACTAATTCCATTGCAGATTTTAAGAAGTCATTTAACTACTTTAAATCCGTCAGAAATCACCAAATTTATCCATAAACAATTTAAAAATCTGACAAGTTAGTGTCATCAAAATGAACCCACAAATTCATTCTTCTTCAACATTCTCTTCAAATTAAATTCTTCTTGGCAAAGTATTTTACAATCATATATTAAATCAATCTACTCTTCTTGGTGGTCTTTCCTAATCACAATTTATTTTATGGCATTCGTTATTTTGCATAAATTATACCCTGTATTTATAGATAATTAAATTGCCAAAAGAGAACAAAAATATCTATAAAAATATTTATTGAGGAACTTGATTTTAAAATACTATTATGCAAGTAGCTCTAGATTTAGCACCTCAATTAGGTTGGCTGCTGTACGGTATAAACGTTAGTATTGTACAGTAGATATTATACTATGATGGCTAACTTAATATATACATTCGTATGCTACTGTAATGTGTCTTTGTGGGCTGGCACGCAAAGCATCTACAATTTATTTTAACATAGTCAACTTTATGCCAATGTTAGTAGTAGTAGTTATAGCCAATCGATTTCTAATACAAGCAGAGACATATACAAATAAAAACATACAACTAGACATAACAAAGTATGGTTAAATATGTTTAACTTGGCTGTCACTTATAAATGCTTAAAGCATTATTAACTACTTTAAATAACTTTATTACAGAAGGCTCAATTACTGGCTGAAATGCGTTTACGCACTTTCTAGAGTAGAACTAAATGACATATAAGTAAATGTGTACAATAAAAAAAATGAAAAATCTATTGTACAATATTTAATGACAGATAAATTATATAAACAATGTGTAACATGAGCACATATTTACTACAATCATAGATGGGAGTAATAATTTTAATGGAATAAATAATTAACAATTTCATTAGAATTGAATGATAAATAATGGTAATTATCAACAAAAATCATTACCAAAAATAATGACAATGTTTTGTAATTAATTAAATAATTAGATTATTATTATTATTTTAAATCATTACCATCTTAAGTATACTCTTAGTATAATCTTAAAGTATATTAGAACATTATTTAGAAATGATATTTTGATCACGAAAATTTAGTGAAATCTATAGATTTTAATTTTTTAAGAAAAAGGAGATACTACGTGAACATATTTTTGTTTTTGTGTAAGTAATAAAATCTTCTAGTTGGGTGTTAGATGACTTTAGATCTTAGACATCAACTTTTACACCTATTTAACTTAAAAATGATATTTGATTAAAATTTTCAATATAGATCTATCTACAATATTTTTAGGCGTTATAAGTTTCTGTAATCTGTGTTTCATATCAGAACAAATATTTTCGATTTAATTTTAATCAGTAATTAAACGATTTCATTAATATTTCATTACCATTAGTAAAAACAATTATAACTAAAATAAAATCATTAGCATTTAATGTAGTTAAATGTTTTCCATTTTCATTATTTGATACAATGCTAATTAAATTTTAATGGTAATAAAAACATCCCAATATTATAACAATCTAAAGGATAAGAAAAAGTCAAAAAGAGAAATGTAAACAAGAGAATAGAAACTAATTCATTATACAACTTTGTTGAAGTATTAAAGTGACAATTTAAAAAAATATATATATGAAAGGCATTTATATTAAATTCGGTTATTATATATAGTCCACATTCAAATGAAAATGAAATGCTTTATAAATATTTGGTATTTTGGCGTTCTTATTCAAATATTTTAATGGGGATTAATTTCGATTAATAAGAGGCTGCAATGAAATTTTTAGATAGCTGAACCTTAATACCATTTGTTATAAATTTTCAAATGGTTTTTTTTTTTACTTTAAAATTATAATTAAATAAATTACTAAAACCACTGGTATTGATAATCAAAGGTAAAGCACGTCTCTTTGGCCATTTCACTTCTGGTCACTTAATTCTTCAGGAATTTGTTCACAAACATTTTTAAATAAACTAAAGATTTTTCTCCAAACAATAACGTATAGACAAAAAATCTAAGTTTAAGCAAAAACAACAAAAATCAACTATGATTTTATTTTTATTTATCCACTGTATGCGGCTGACTTTTTTTTGGCTCTTTTATACAGTTAAAAAATGTTCATAAAAAAAATAATAAAACACAAGAAATAAGATATTAAAAAACATTATGATAATTAATTTTTTATTTTAGGCACTTGCAAATTAATTAATAAGAGTTAATAACGCAAATACAAAATAAAAAAAGAACTTTTAAATTAGTATGCTAACTAAATCATTTAATTGATTTTTAAAGTATATTTAATAAATTTTATTTAATAAAACAAGAAGTACATATTTAGAATCGCCATATAAGTAACCATTTTTATCAGTATTATCATATCTTGATTTTAAGTAATCCCCGGAATCACTTTTGAGCAGAATGAATAATTCGTTATAAAAATCAATTTATAGCCTTAAATATAGAAAACTGCTAATTGCAAATATGTTTTGATATAATTAAAATAGTTACCCACTATCATTATATTAAGATCGAAGTATCGTTTTTTAATAAAGTAAAGATAATTCTTTACCGAAAGCTAAACTGTCTCATTTTTCCTTAAAATGTTAAAATAAATATATTTCACAAAATTTTTGGGAATAAATTGTCATATTAAAATACTGCCTCGTTATAGCCCATAATATTTATTTAGAGTACAAAGACAAAGAGTGACGTTTATTAATGCTTTAAAGACATATAATCATTAGTCAATGATAATGAATTTGACGACTACGAGTATAATACACTATCTACCCTTTTTTTGATTTATTAAATGTTTGTTCTCTATAGTAGACAAACCACTTGCGAAACATCCGCGACTGAAAGGTGCAGCTAAAAGCCAATGGTACAAGAAACCCATAGTTATAAAATTCAAACCAAGTGTGCAGTTGTTTCTCCTACTCTTGAAACTTAGTCTGCAAAAACAACACTTGATTTTGTTTAATTATTTTTTAATTACATACAAAGACACTGTGTTGAGCAGACCAATGAAATGAAGATTTAAAAATGTGATATTTTTATAGACAATTACTTCACAACCGTTAAGCTTCTTCGTCATTTGTCATCTTATGGAAAATGTGTATCTGACAGAATAATAGATAATCGCATGGAAAAATGCGCTTTTTCTTCAGTTTCCACAATAAAAAAAAAACAGCAAAGAGGATCTACAGATTATCGTTTTACTGAAAATAGAAACATACTGCTTGTCAGATGGAAAGAAATTAGTGTAGTACCGCTCGGAACAAATTTCGTCGACAATGAAGCCACATTATGCAAGCGTTATGCAAAAGGGAAAGTTGCTATACAGCTAGCCCAGCCTGAAGCATTTCAATGCTATAGCCAAGGCATAGGTGGCGTTGATAAAATGGATCAGCTACTGACTGGTTACAAATCTAGAATTAGACAGCGTAAATAATGGTGGCCAATTTTTGCATACTTCTTGGATACATCAGTGGTTAATGGGTGGCTTCTTATACTAAAACTTCAGCCCAATGAAAGAAGATTTTTCTAACTTGTTGCAGTTTCGGCGACATGACGCCACATCTAATTTAGAAGTTTACGGTGTTCCATCAATTAAAGGTTCAAGAGCAAAAACTGTAAACACTGATGTTTGTTATGATGGGAAGAATTATATTGTTGATTACCCTAAAATCGAAAAAAGTTATGCACATTGTGGCAAGAAATCCAACTTTATATGTATCAAGTGTAACAAAGGTCTTCATCCAAAAGAGTGTTTTAAAAAATTTCATATGCCAAGTGATTGTCCTTAAAAGGAAGGTGTCCCTTTTAGGGCACATAAATTTTTTTTAATAAATCTTGTAAAAACTATCTATTTGAGTGCTTTTAATGATTAAGTAACAAAAAAAAAATATTTTTATAATTTATGAGAAACCCTATGTACTAATAGGTTAAATAACACTAAATTTTCTCTAATCCAGATTAATTAAAAATTTTTCTTTCACAGATGCTAATGGAGCTAAATACTTTTTTTTTTTTGTTTAAACAATTTCTCTTTGCAAATTTCAATTAAATCTTTTAAAAGTAAATAAAAAAATAATAGTAATTATTGCATTTACAAGACTCTTATTTAATAAATGTTTGTGCTTATTAAGATTTTAAATGTCACAAGTATTTAGCAAGGAATTGCCAACCAAGAACCGTATGCACACACGTGCTGTGTCTGGGGAAATAACAATAATGAAAAATTCCCTGTTGTTTGCGTGTTTTTATACTAAAAAATTGTATTTAGTTATTTTAGTGTTAATTAAGCTAATTAGTAATTACCTGCTGCAAAAATACAAATAAATGGCCACAAATTAACGGAACAAAACAAAACTGAACCATAGTTAACTGAACAACAAAAAAAAAATCATGTATCTTAGTCATACATACTCGTATGTACGACAACAAAATCATACAGTTAAAACTTTAAAAAAGCATCGTTAAAAATAAGAATAAAATTTTAATTATAAACCACATGATAATGGCTTTAGAAAAAGATTCAAGTATGAGGAATTAACTCGAAATTACTAACAACTTCTACTACTAATTAAACAAATGCAACAGAAATAGAAAATAAAAACAGAACATAAATAACAACAGAACAATAAAGAAGTCTTAGCTAAAGTTCTTAATACTAGACATATATTTACAAACATAAACACACATGTACAGCAAAATTTATACTACAGACAAACTTTAAATCGTTAGTTCAAGTAGAATTTATACCTTGAGTTAATAATATCATTTAATAATGACACGAATAGTTGCGGGCCCTGCCCTAGAGGAGATCAAACCATTAAGCTTGTTTTCATTGAAAATAATTAATATTTAAAATTTGGATAAGCGCAAAGAAATTAATATCACATAAGACAGACAAATTTAAATAGGTCATAAAAATCACACTAAAACAAAAAATATTATCTAGTCTCTAGTTAGCTAAGTACGTTAAATTGATCCTTCATTGAAAGAGTCATGTTTTTCTTTGAGGAATTTACAAATTGGACTGGTAGAAATTCATGCTCTATTGGAAAAGTTGATGATGTTAGTGCTGATAATGAAAAGGTTCCAAATATCTCCAACACACAGCTTCTCCAACACTTTTTTATGCTACAATTTCTCGTATTTTGCATTTGGATTTGCGTCTTAATCACATCCGAAGAATGAGTGAGAATGAGTCTAAACAGTTGTCATTTCAAACTTACCAAAACGTTTAACAATTATTTTTTCCTTTTTACAATAGTTACCTCCTTGTTTAACAGGTCGGGGCCTAGGGATGCTTTATAGACTGCAGTACAAGAAACCGCCTAATTAAGCTTCATATTATAATAATATAATGTTATACTCCGTACATCAGTAAAATAGTAATCAAGATGATTCATCTTTTCTTGTAACAGCTTTTACTATCTATAAGAGTAGTTTTCCAAAAATCTTCCTTTTTTCGACTGGCTTAACACTCTAAGTGGCAAGAACAAGACATACGATTCATATAACTGATATAATACCACACATATACATACATACGATATATGACATATATTTTTTAAATAATACCCCACACTATTTACCTCTCTTCTAGCTGGACGGTGAGATAAATAATGATAGAAGTTTTAAAAAGGAAACACCGATCTATAACAGAGGGCTGAATATGTACTTGGCCTTCTGCTAATTGTTTTAATTTTTTTAAAAGCATTAAAAAATCGCTATTTTTGTTATCTTGTAAAAAAAAATATTTATAATTAATTTCTATCATAAATCTTAATTGAATAATAATTAACGAAATTTAATAAGCAAAATATTTTGATGACCGTAATATCAATGAAAAATTCGATGTTACGAAAATTGTTAAAGATAGGTTCTGACCGATTTAAATTGGTTAAATTCGATTTTAAAAGTTTGTTGCAGAAAATCCTCTTAGTTCTCCGAGATGTTTAGGTATCATTTCAAATAAAAAACGGTTACCGATGTTTACTTAACGCCTCGTTTTGACATATAAATGTATTAAAACGTATTGGTCGCAACGATCGACAGCGAAAGTGTCGATAACATTTGAGGTAGTTTTTTTTTGAAAGTAGTATAAGACCATTTTATCAAAATTTGAGATATTTAAGGGTTTGCGTTTAAATCAATTCCAAAATATTGGCTAACTTTAATGAATTCGAGTAAAGTTTTTTACACAATACACTTTTAAAATTTTATTGTAAAATAACAATTACTAAAATTATTTAAAAAATAACCATTTTTTTGACTACAGGTGGACCCATGCCACTTTTAAAAATAACATTTTAGAAGAAATAAAAACAGGAGCAAAATTTCTTCCACACTAATTCAACATATTTTGAGGCTGTGCGTATTTTTTTCTGTTTAATATTGCATCTTCTAGAGATTTTGTTAAGACAAAGTCTTCTCTTTTCATTTCCTAAATGAAAGAATGAAGCTGTGTTGTCGGCAAGATTTTATATAATTGTTTGCTGCTCCTACACCTGCAATATATCTGTTTTTTGGTAGAATTGAATGAAAGTTGTTTGAATTAAATCTTTTAGGAATGGACTTATTCCATTTTTAAAAGAAATATTTGTGCGATAGAGTTGTACAGCGAAACCATATTTATTTATTTTATGTCAAAATAGAACTCTTTTGAAATTCTAATTTAAACTATGGAGAGAAGGTGTCGTTAGCTTATTAAAATTGCTGTTAACTTAGGTTTTCGAAAAAGTGGACTTATTACACTTTCAAAAAAAACCAGCTCTACGTCTTCAAAGCCTGAAGAAAATTTTAATAATATTCAGCTACAAGTTGACTGTGAAACTTAATACGCTTGGCTGATTACCTAAGAAAAATCATAGTAAAAGTGTATCTTAGCATTATTTAGCGGACTGAACAGTCATGACATAACCTTAGGGAAAAATTTGTTATCCCAAGGGCAGGTAAAGTATAACGGTACAATGCGAAAAATAAAGAAAAGAAGCATTTCTCAAAAATTTTAAGATTGAAAAAGAAAACTTTCGCTGATCTTCTTAACATTTGCTTCCAAGCAAGATACACTGCTGGTATCATACATCAACAGAAGAGATAAATGCCTAATGTTGTTTGGCATAAGCTTTGCTTCGATTTCACTGTCCAACAGCATTTTTGGAACAGAATAGCGACCCTATAATTCTGAAAGGGTTTATTGAGTAGATCATTTTTGTAGAACAAACTTATGGTCCAGCACGTCTGAGTTTTTTTTACAGTGGGTCAAATTTTTCATTTTTGGTCTAAGGGAGCATTATACTGTATGAAAAAAATGCTGTAAGTTAATGTCTGAGAGAATTCTTATGGTCTGAGTTATATTGTGGAATTGATTGAGGATTATTTTTGTGGAAGATCTTAACCCTCTAACTGGTCCCTTTATGGGTCAATTTGACCATTTTTTCGAGAAAATCAAAAAATATCCTTTAAAAAAGGACATTTAAGGATTAAGATATTGTACGGAAATGTTTGCCGGAAAATTCCAGTGGGGGTCACCAAAGACACCATTGTTGTAAAAAAAAGCTGTTTACGATTAATTGGCAAAATTACATGGCAACTTCTATAAAAAATTATAATTTTGTTTTAATAGTGGTTTATTTAGTATGTAAGTATTTTTTTTATTTTTTTCAAATTTTCGAGTAAAAGGGAATTAGGAAATAGCAGTAGTATGACAATGGATTAAAGATTAAACTTAATATGTTTTCCTGTATTTAGCTTGACGCGAATGTTCCGATGGGTCAAGGTTTCTGTGCAAGCCCCATACGTATTCAGCAAGCAGTACACTTTGGGATTTTCCTTTGAATCTTTTTTCCAATACCTTTATATCCTGATGAAATCTTTCACCGTGTTCATCTTAAACCGCTTCAAGGTTTTCTTTAAAAAAATTGAGATGAGAGTGCAGAAAATGAAGCTTTAGTGACATCTTAACGCCAATATTGTTAAAACCGATTAGCATGCATTCAATATTCCAAAGAAAAGAAAATATGGTTCTTCAATGATAGGGAATATCTTTTTTCTGTTTTGATGGTGCGTAAAATGTCCACAAATAAAACAAAACCAATCTCTTAATTTGCAAACAGAATCCGCCATGCTTATTTAAGCTTAAATTTTTCTTTTTTTATATTAATTTTAGTAAAAGTCACACCCGATACGTACTGCCGAGTAGCTCAATTATGCTTGATTTTTTTTTATTATTAATTTTAATTAATATCACACCCGATTTGTAAGTCCGCTGTTTTTACCTGTTTTGTATATGTTGGTGTATAATTTTACTAATTAAGCGTCAAGAGCTTTTTTTATAACAATGGTGTCTTTGGTGACCCCCACTGAAATTTTCCGGCAAACATTTTCGTACAATATTTTAATCCTTAAATGTCCTTTTTAAAGGATATTTTTTGATTTTCTCGAAAAAAGGGTCAAAATGACCCATAAAGAGACCAGTTAGAGGGTTAAGATCTTCCACAAAAATAATCCTCATACAATTCCACAACATAACTCAGACCATAAGAATTCTCTCAGACATTAACTAAAAGCATTTTTTTCATACAGTATACTGCTCCCTTCGACCAAAAAATGAAAACTTTGACCAACTGTAAAAAAAAACTCAGACGTGCTGGACCATAAGTTTGTTCTACAACAATGATCTTCTCGACATACCCTTTCAGAATTATGGGGTTGCTATTCTGTTCCATTCAAAAAGTCTTAATTTGTTGGACAGTGTTATTATAGAAAAAATATTATACTACTGCTATTTAAGTATCAATAAAAAAATATTGAAAATTTGCTACAAAAGTTTTACTATAGATCAGGATATATTTTATAAATCATGAGATTAAAAGTTAATCAATGTACATCTCTGTAAATATTTCGGGACATTGAATATCCTGTTTGTAAATCACGCCCAGTGTTCTAATCAACCAAGTGTTTCGCTTGACTATGTATATTCATAAGGAAGGTTCTAGCATAATTGTTCAAGGCTCTACATATTATAATTCTCTAGACACAATTTGTATGAGAGTTACCACACCTACTGTTACAATTCAGTCAACTGTAGTTCTGGTTATTTTTGAGCGCACCACTTAAAATTAAAATTCCTACAAGAGCATGAAGTTCTTCTGATGTAGTTAATGATGTAGTGGTCGTTTGCTTTTTGTACTTATTTGCTTTAATTTAAATGTCTTCAGTAGTGCGAGGAAGAATTTCTTTAAACATAATTGGTGTTAAAAACTTTTTAAATAACTCTATAGGCTTGATTATACATCTTAATTCGTTTTTTAATCCTGGGACAATATGTACAATATTCCTCGCTGGAGTTCTGTTCGAGGTTTTTATTGCAGAAGACGGTTCTGTTGACCATATATAGTGGTTCCTACCTTTTACAACAGTCTCTGTTCCTTTTTTGTGGATTTTCTATATCTGAAACTTGAACTTGACTGTCGTCTGAATCGAAATCTTTTTCTAAATTATCCTCTACTTCGCTTCCATTTAACGAAAGCTCTTCCAACCATTTTTCCATTTGGGAATCAGATGTGCACATATTTAAATAAAATAAAAGTTCAAATAATTTTGCAAGCAAGAAAAAATCTCTATCGTTTAGTCAAAAATATACCTTTAACATTAAACCTCGCCTTTTAGGCACCACAAAATCGCATATCTCCGCAACAGACAATTTTTTTGCAACTACCGACCACTAACAAGCTCACAAGATTGATTACTGCGATGATTTGAAAGCTCATGTTGTTACTTGCACTCTATCAAAACAGAACAGGGTAGGTATATATAGTTTTCCGACAAACAAACAAACAAACAAACAAGCAAACATATTTTATGCTTTAGTTATACATTTAAATTCTTTGATTGTAAAGTTCGTTAAAGAAATGAAAATAATGCATCTAAATAACCCGACATTAACAAATTGAAATTAAAAATTAATTCTAATGCAATAACTATATGCTTAAGCATTTGTATAATCATTTATTTTTTATAGTTTCTTAAAAGTATGATCAAGAATAAATAGACTTTAAGGTTTTTCTTGGTTAAAAAATTCTTGGGTGTGTTTTTTTTTTTTGCGTTTGCCATATAATAACAAAATGCTAATTATAGAGCTTCTGTTCAGCCAATTGCAGTTGATTCTTATGCGCGCTAAATTACAGGTAATTGGTTCGCAACAAAAATACTGCCAAACTAAACTTGAGCTATAAATACCTTGGTACATAACACACACAGTTTTTTATGTGCTTATTTTATTTAATCATAATAAAATTTTTTTTAAAATCAAGGCTTCTGTTGAATTTAAAAAAAATTGAGCTGGCGTTAAGGCTAGAATAGCAGCAACTAAAATTTTAATAAAATTATAATGAATTATAATGTGATAGATCAAATGGTCCATTAACTATGCAAATCTTTGTTGTCGTAGAAAAGACAGACTTTTAAAGTTTGCAGTTAAACATAAATAATTAAAGTGGTTTATTTTTCTAATTAAAATACTATTGCCAATTTTAATAGTCGTTAATTATAAATTGTTCATAAATTATATATTGTTATGAAAGCAATCAAATAAACTATGGGTTAAATAATGCACTTATTTGATTACTTTTTGGGAAGCAATATTTATGTCTAGTTTGGTTTTTCTTGTTTTAGTGCTACTTTGATTTAATTGTGTATGATTCATATCTAAACCAAGGTTTTACTTAAACAGCTGACTACTTTTGTCGTCCTTGATATCTAGCAACCCCTTTGCCTTAATGTTTACTAGTTGGCAACCTTCATTCTCATAGTGATACCTGTCTAGTTAGTAACACTTTATTAAAGGACGCGAATTCGTCATGTGGAAATATATTTTCTTCAAATTTGTTCCTCAAAAATGCAGCCAGAGAATTTGTTTAGCAAAATTACTATTTTCAAAAGCCTTCACTGAAACAGAATGATTTTCAGTATAAACAGAAAACAAAATTCTTAATTATATAGTGAATTTCTAGGGCTTTTGCTTGAGATTCGACTGTTACAGTCAGAAAATTTTAATAAATCGCATACGTTTTTATTTACTTTATACGTTTTATGTCAATATATTTTTTTGTGGCTTAAAAAATAGAGATTTTGTACTCATTATTTTTTCTATAAAGGCCCATATTTGCAGCTACCTATATAAATTTTGAGAAAAAATTTGTTTTAAATTTTCATGATAAAAACTTAAGTAATTTGCAAAGTGCCCATGCATAAAAATAAATTATCGTAGTGTTTTATAATATTTTTTATCATCTTTTAAATGTAAAAAAGAGCCGAAAAAAAGTCAGCCGTATATAGTGAAGAAAGAAAAATAGAATCATTGTTGGTTATTGTTGGTTTTGCTTTAACTTTGATTTTTGTCTTTACTTCGTTGTTTGGACAGAAATCTTTAGTTTATTTAAAATGTTTGCAAGAAGTTTCCTGAAGACCTAAGTAAGTGTTAGTGAAATGGCCATCGGGACGTGCTTTGGCACTCAATAATCAATATCAGTAATTAATTTAATCAGGATTATTTGAAAAAAAAAACAACACAAATTATTTATTATATTATGCTAATATCCCATAACATTTTTAAATAAAAATGCAATTTATTTGTTGGTTGGAAAAGCAGGTATCTATACGTATTTCGCCGGTTGCTTAAGCCAGCTCATCAGGAAACCTTTATCCAAATTTTTAGAAAAACCAAAAACATTTCCTTTAAGTATATAAACTTCAAAAACAACATGAGAGTTATTTTAGAAGCCAATACAGAAATGTTAAGGCTTTAACAAATATTAGCAACAAACAAACCACGTTTTTATTTTTGCTTACATTCCCTTCTGCGGTAGGTTGTTTATATGCCAACTCTTAATGCAGACGTAAGGCGTATTAAAAATAAAAACAACACAGTTATTTTTTAATTTCTCAAGAGAAAGAAAAAAACAACAGTGATGCCAACAGTTTGCACAAGCAATTGCATATAAATTTTATTTTAAAAAATTATTTTGGGAAAGTTTTTTTGGAAAAATAAACAGTGTAAAGTTTTTTGAGAGTAATCTCCATAGCGATCCTAAAAATGTTATATATTACTAAAAAATTTGCGGTCTCTTCTTTTATACGGTAGAAAAAAACATTGCGCGTTTTTGCGCCTAACCCACTATTTACTAGTGTAAGACCCACTCCAATAGAGGTTATTACCTTTCTTTCATACTTCCATCTGTACTTAACGCGAAAAAGGATTTAGATTCGGATAAGGTCTTTGAAAAATCAGGCGAAAAAGGATAATGGCACTCATCATCATCTTAGTGCAAAGAAGAAGTTGTTTTAAATAAATTAATTGTTATAATTTAAAATAAAATTTACAATTATAAATAAGTTATTACTATGAATGAATTAATTACTTTCAGATAACTTTAATACTATAAAGTAACAACTAAAAAAATATCTTTTTAATAATATGTTTGGGAAGCGGGGATTGTTAAGGTATTGGTAAGCTTAACAATTAATATTTTTAAGAAATTGGCAAATTTTTTTTCATAGGGACGTTTTGGGGATTGGATTGGAGAGATTCCTCCCCCTGCTCATATGAATTACTTTCTATCGTTTTAAGGCATACGCAATGCATATCATTCAATAATTACATTCTTTTTTTAAATAATATTCTATTTTACCGCCCAAAAAAAGGGGTGGGGCTTGTATGACATTTTAGAATATCTTGTGTCCAGCTTTAAGGTTTTGAACAATCCTTTTGACCTTAAAAGTTGTAATTTCTAAACAAAATGACGGGAAAATTAAAGAAAGACTTGTATTTTTCAGAATTATATTAATTTTTTTAAAGGGGAACTCTTTTCCCCTTGGTCCGATTTTCTTGTTTTCTAGCTTTAATATCCTATGACCACAGCAGATTTTCCTGGCAAGTTTCATTAATCTAGCGGCAGTCAGTTAATTTTTATGTGCGAGGTTTGATCGAAAATGGTGGTTCACCTGTAAGTACGGGTGGTATATGTATAAAGCTCTCAAGGTTTTTAAGTTCAGTGAGATATTCGATTAAATAAATTCTTTAAAAACTCAAATCTCAAAATAAGTTTTCAAGTGCCTTGGTTTTTTGTAATAGTATGAAAGATATTTCACTCCATACTATTTATACCACCTTCATCCGACCGTGAATGGAGTTACAAGAGAGGTGGAAGAGGCTCTTAGATAACAATTGATTAGATTACAATCTAACACTATGGACTCTCTGGAATATCGATGCAATGTGGGTTGTGTTTTTCTGTTTTATCAATACTATAATGCATTGTGTTCTTATGAGATTAGGAAACTCGTTTCCGATATCCGCATGTTTTTGTATACAATACGCTCGTCATTAGGAGCTCAACTATTTGTGATAGATTCTCCAGTGAACTGGACAATACACTACTGAATTCGAATGTCTACAAACACCATACTTTCTATCCTCCTTCCTAGTTCTGGCACAAAGTAGTGTTTCAGTAGGGTTAACGCCTTGAGTCCGAGATTAAAAAATAAACTAAAATTACTTTTTGTCACACTTGATACAAAGTAATTTTGTATTTCTTATTTTTTTTCATTTTTCTTTACCATAATTTTTGCCGAAAATATTTTTATTAACATTGGTTTTATGTATAAACCTGTATTTGATTTGAAAGTGACGAACATTTTTTTTCCAAATCTGTTGATTGACTTAAATATTAAATACATTAGAGATTTATTGCAAGTGACTTTTTTAACCTTTTTAATGTGTTTTAAACACTTGGGACATTTAATTTATTTGACAAACTGCCTGCAACAGAATTGTAAATGATATTCATGATTTTATAAACAGTAGTTAAGTATTTTAAATATTATTTCGTTAAGGAAAACATGGAAAAAACAACATGTGGACAACAAGTTTGCCAAATGTTTATTTGAAAATTTGTAAAAGTGCACAATTTTCTATTGACAAAATTGATGAGTAGTTGGATAAAGATTGCTAAGGTGAATATAAAGATGTGAATCTTATACATCATCAAAAATTAATTAAATGTCTTAAGAGTGATAAGTGAAATATGGATAGTAATGTTTGTGAAACAAGTTTAATAAATCATTAAGACTATGAAGGTTGAATTTTATTCCTAAATGTTTTCTGAATGATTAAGCAGGACGAAACCATTGAGGCTTTCATACCCAACAAGTATTTTTATAAACTAAATCCAGGATTTCATACTCTTCACATATGCCCTTTATAGCGTTTTTTCTTTTCTTAAATATTTTTATTTAAAAAGTTTTTTTAATCTAAAAAACGTTATATTTCATGTATTTAAAAGTACTTTATTTGAAAATTAACTGATGTTTTACTTAAATTTAACTCAGTGGTAAATTTTTTAATATTTTAATTTAAAGTAATAATATAGAGCAACTAAATATGTGCTAAATATGATAAACAAAACAAAGTACAAATTAAAAGTGAAACTTGTAATCTTTTTTTTTTTTTTAAATTTAACTAATTTGTTATTCTTTAAAACTGTATCAATACCACCATATCATGTCGAAAAAATTTATTCACATCATAAATCACCAACATTAATTATAAATTATAACCAGGTATGACATGATTTAACAACATAGACAAAACAGTTATTGAATAAAACAAAAGAAATGAACAAATGCTCGTGGTTGTCATTATTATTATTTAAATGTATTTTAGTGTGAAACAAATAATAAACTAAAAATTCATATGTATGCCCACATTTTATAAATTATACATGTGCAAATAAAATATAGCAAAATGATATAAAAAAAAACTCTTTCATTAAATAAAATTTAATTCAGAAAGTGTCAAATCCATTATGCTAATGCTGTCACTAATAACACGCCTAATACACATCTATATACAAACAAATGAAGCTATAATGCGACATACATACATTTGATACAAAACAGTGTTATGAGTATTTCCATACGCAATGTGTTCTTTATGTGTTTTGCATAACAAATACGAACATCATTTGATTTGTTTAAATTTTAAACAAATCAGACAACAGTTGTGAATAGACATGAGCATAGAAACCTCTTCTAAGCAACTAATTGATTTCGTTTAAATAAAGTTTCATTTTGATGTCCAAACAACTTTAACTAAAGGGAGGTATGATTCGAGGAGTTTTTTGTTAAAACTGAATGAATTTCTAGATAGTTAGCAGAATAAGGCGCTTTAAAGTTTAAAACATTTTTCACTACTGACTTCCGCTAAGGGAGAAATTTGATTTTAAAAAAATAATTTGTTTGATTCTTTAGCTTGATTTTTTGGCGTTTCAGCGTTTAGGATTTTTAATTTCCTAGACTAAAATTGTTGTTTTTAATGAATTAGAAATAGCTGAACTAAAATCATTTTCTACAAATTAAAAATCCAGTTGCCATTCCAGTTGACCGACCGAACTTTCGAATTTAACAAATATTGAAATGAACTTTAAAAAAAATATTTCTTTTAAAAAGAAAAATAATGTTTTATTTAGTTTTAATTTCTTTTGAAATTAATTTGTACAAACTTCGATTAAAACAAAGTTGTTAAATTAATTTGCAAATTATATCGGTCAAATGCATACTAACAAAGTTGGAGCATCTTTTAATGGCACCTGAATTTGTGCGAGTAAAACCTTAGTTTTGAATTGGCAACTACTTTATAAAGATTTGTTTTAAAGATTTCAATTTAAATAAAATTTTTTTTTTTTCATGTTTATTTTAATCAACTTCAGATTTCAATAGGGCACAAGGACAAAATCTTGCAAAAATTGATGCTTCAAAACACCCTGTATGATCTTAAAATAACACAACTTTAAAACTAATTTAACCACTTACAAAAAAAAATAATAATAATATGTAACATCGGCGTCCTTAAGAAATTAAGAGCCAATCACTCTTTACTGCAGATATCAAACACTTCATCACTTGTAGTAGATTTCATTCCTCGATTCCTTTTTATCACAGAAACTATTTTTTTTTGAGTTTGCCGAATAAGCAGCGACAATAACTGCACGTTTTCAGGTATGTTGCGCTAAGTGTCAACTAAATTTGTATCAGTCTGCAGGACACTTAAGTGTCAATAATACCTAATGCTATTTGTGAAAATTAGCGTACATACACCTTAGATACGCAGCGTGGACCTTGGGGTGGATTACAAAATTTTAAAAATTCTTCTCTAAAGCCTAGTGTAACGAAATTTTTTATTAAGCCGTGTAAATTTATTTTTGACTAATACTTAAGTTTGTACTTTTCAGAACAGCTTCGTAAGATTTGAAAAAAACCTTAGGTATCTGAACAAATTAAACAGAAGCAATGTATTAAAAATAAAGGTTTTGCTTGAATATAAAATCAGACTTTAAGGCAAATACCAACTATAGAACTGAAGTCGAATTCCAGGATTTGTATTAATTTTTTTTTAAACTTACATGCGCTTATAATTGTTTTCTTAAATTCACTTTTTGTCTAGTGATAGCTAGTGTTTATTAACTATAATTGTTAGATTTAAGATTTTTGTTCAGCTATATTAAGGACTTAATAGGTACCTATAAAAAAATTTAGCTTCTTACTTAATTAAAAAATAAGTAAGTGTGTTATATTCGGCTATGCCAAATCTTTTATAGCCTTCACCATCTATTTAAATCTACTTTAATGCAGTTATTTCAATCAAAAAAGTAAATATTGAAGGGAACAGAGAATTAAAAAATTAGAAAAAAAATTTGGTACTGGATACACATAATTTTACATAAAAATTTCAGCGGCTCTTAACGAGTTAAGCATTTTTAAGAAATTTTAGTATTTCCTTAAAGATCTTTTCAAAAGCTTTAAAATGATACCCATATTGATATTATAAAAAATTTTAAAATTTCAGAGGCCTGTAACTCGAAATATATGGGCGAGTGCAAATTTTTTCACTGGATATTTTTTTCTTATTTTGTAATGATTTATCGCCCTATATATTTAGTTGTTTGGTTGAGATACCTCATTGTACCAAATTGTATGAAAAATTAGAGGTAGGCGTGGTGTTTTGCCTGCTGCCTTGAAGGACATTGAGCGATCATGCTGAATTCCAATAGCATCTCTTTCGACTGATCGATTGGCTTAATAAATTTTTCTCTAGTTAATCTAGTGCCACGACAAACTGAATTTCAACACTTACACGGATGGACATCGCTCAATCGGCTTCGCTAGCCATGGGGTCAGAACTGGAGGTTGTAGAAATTACAAGCGGAATGACAAACTTAGTTATACCCTTTTTCCACTTTTTGTGGTAAAGGATATAAAAAGGCAACGTGTCATCTACATTGGTTGTCATTCTAATGCTCTCGTTACAGTTACAATCTCGAAAATATGATTAACCTCTTTGTAGCTTGCCCAATTAGAAGGTAAATTTTATAAAATGGTATACAAATACTTGATTCGCTTTCCTGTGGAAATCCTTACGATTTACAAACAGCTATATTAAGTTTACAAAGTCCAACCATGAAAAGAGAAAAGCAGCATTACTGGAAATACATAAGCCGGAGACCTGAATTATTAAAACAGATGTAGAACTTCGATCATATTTATTAACTTGAACATATTTAGCGACTTAAGTGATTGTAAAATACTCAATGTCGATTCATCCGTATCATTATGGTTTCTTGTAGTCCAAAGAAGAATTTTTTCTCTTATAATAAAGTGACGAGTACTTTTAATATTAGCCGCTTTCTTATCTTTTTCAATTCTTCTATTAATTAATTTTTTATTCTTCAAACTGAAATATTTCTTTTAGTAATAAACATCTGTACGCTTTTCGAGGGATATCTGGTTTTGCTTTACTCATCCATTTTAGTTAGCTACGTTGCGTTAAAAGCAAATTTTAATTTACAATCGGCATACTAACAACCAGGCTTGTTTTTCTACTTTCTCTGTACGTATACGCCAGATATCCTCTATAAACTGCACACGAATTACAAGACAAAATTATAAATAGATTTTTTTCTTCTTTTTTTTTTTTGGGAAAAATACATTAATATATTTCAAACAATAATTCTGGCAAAAAACCTATTAAAACAAAAAATTTATCTGTCTACATAAGTTGCATTAACTATTGGACACCTTCCATATTCCAAATCCAAATTTATACTTGCTATAGCGGTTTAGCGGACTTTGTACCACAGCTCTATCTTAATTTCAACCCTCTGTCTACAACTGTTTAACAGTTTGGCGATACACATTAAATTAAATCAAATATAGGGGCTCCCTTTAATTTTCAAATTCAATTTTATACTTGCTGGTGTCGTAGACTTAGCAATGAAGTTCTTTGTAAACATCACCCGCGTCCATATAAGGGTTCAACAGTTTGTCATATAAAGCCAATTACGTCAACTATTGTAACACCCTTTAATTTATAAATTTTAATGCCTATAATTCTTATTATACCAAACAAACTCGTGGACTTTATGTCTAAATTTCAATCGCTTGTGTATAATGGTTCAAAAGATGCGGCAATACAGGTCAAATAACATAAATTTTTGGAACACCCTTTAAATTCTATATACAAATTATAAACTTGCAATATTGGTCTTTGGTATGTTCCAACTGTCTATCTATAACGCTTCAAAAGTTTTGCCACATACATTAAATTACATCAACTATGGGGACACCCTTTAATTTTTAAATCCAAATTTTATACTTGTTACAACGGAGTAAGCAATAATTTTGTTTTTTAATTTTTAAGTAGCTGTCCACAACTGTATGGCTATATACATCAAAAAAATTAAGTATTGGGCCACCCTTTAAATAATAATTTTGAATACTTGTTACTATAATGGTCATAGCAAACAAAGTTCTTTCCAATTTGTAAACGGTTCAAAAGATATACATATTAATTTACGTCACCTTTAGGGACACCCTTTATATTTATGATTTATTTTTCTATTAATTTTTGCTCAGAAATAACAGAGTTTTGCGAGCACAAAAATAAAAAAGCAACATTCATTCAAACTGATAACTTGCTTCTTTTTTTTTTGAAGTCGGTTAAAAAATGTTCCCTCACTACGCATACTCTTTTCATAAACTATTCCACTGTCCATATGCATCAGGTGTTACATTTTCCAAATATTATTTTGTATGTAAATTGTATAGATTTAACGAACCGTTCATAAATTTAAGTCTCTAAGACACGTATATTAACAGTATTGTCGTAAGATGTTAAAAATAAAAGAAACAAATTTATACAATTTTATTTAACACATAAAATTAAGCTGATTTTATTAATTCCACAACAAAAATAAAGACACATGAATACAAACAACCAAAATATAATATTGTACAATTGTCTGTGGAGCTGCTTTGCTGAAGAGAAATCATACAATATGTTAATGGCTTTTAGCACCTGAATATATACTTGTCAATCTTTATGATGGCTTTGATGATCAACCATATGATAACGAAAATGATCATGTTAATGATTATGACGATTGCTGGTGTTCCAATGACTATTGTACGTTTCGTTTTGTATTAAGTTTTGTTTTATTTATTTTTAATATGTTTATTCTTCAGTTGGTATTTTAAAAGTTATCAATGCTTCTCACGTTTGTCAATCAATGTGTTAAAAATTGATAAATAATGCCATTATTAAGTCAAATTGTTGTTTTAGTTTTCTTTTTTTTATAACAGCTTGAATTTATAAATATATAATTTTTATATAATTTATGATATTTATGTGAAAATTAAATAGTGGACAAATAAATTAATGATTATTGTTATTGTTAAATTTATAAAGGTTTTAAGTTTTATTGATGATGTTTCTATTATTGGAATAATTTGCTACACACATTATACAAAAAATATAAATAAAATGAGACAATGATGAAGGTGCCATAACGGTTGTCTAATTTGGTAACATTTTTTAACAGAGATGACGTATTCAAATTTAAATAGTGGAATTAAAAATAATTAACAGGGTTTGAAAAGTTTTTCGGAAATATGTAGTATAATCATTAATTTTTAAATAATATTTTAAAAGATGTATGTATATATAGAGGATTATATTAACTACTTTATTGTATATTTAAAAACATTTATTTTTAATACAAATAGGAATTTATAGTATAGAGCAATTAAAAGCTTTACAAAACACACCAAAAATAACGGAAGGCCAAAGCTATTTGAATATTTTTACTTTTAACACAACAATAATTTCCATATTTTCCCCCTGCCTAAAAAAAAAACAAAATAGTGAAATTTCTATACCACACACAGGTTTTGAATAGTTTTTTATAAAAGAATGCATTTTTTTTTTTGCCATTGAAACTCAGTAATATCTAAAGACTTAAGACAGAAGCACAAAAACTAAAAGAATAGAAGTGTAAATTTATATCATGAATCAAGAAAACAAGATTGCCATTTGCGCAGGTCCGTTAGTTAAATTGTATAGCGTTCTCTCTCTTGTGTGACGTAGACATAGAATTTTGTAAACAATGTAGAATTTTATATGGAAAGTGCAACAAATTAGTGTAGAAAACGTGAAAATTTTATTAAAATTAATTTCATGTGCGGTTAACAAATGTGATAATAAATACAATTAAAAGCATGTAAAATAAGCTTTTTCAAGCCCGTTTACTGATTAAACAAAATGTTGTAAAAGACTTAATAAAATCATATCAAATGTGATGAAAAAGTGAAAAACTAACTTTAAGAACAAAAATGTATTTTTAAATTGGAAAAGTAAGTGAGGACTTTACAAACATCTACAGCATGTACAAAAAAAGGTAAGTTTAAAAATTATAAAAATTGAATTCAATTTTAAATTTCTTTGCTATTATTTTGAATACAAATTTGTTGCATAGAAAGGGTTATTTTACTTTTAGCTATTTGCCATTAAGGTCTCAAGCAGAAAAAAAACATTGTCGTGATATGGTCACAATATCCATATTATGTTCTTTGTAACAATGTATAGTTGCGATAACAAATTATACTTGTCTTTACCAAAACTTTAGTCACGATAAACATTTTTTGTTAACTTTTAACGATTATATGGTTACTGAGCACAAAAAATGCAACATGGTTGGCTTGACCTTAAAAAATTGCAATCACAACCAAAGTCTTATCACTTATTTAAAATAATATAAAATATTTAACCATAATATATTATTATTAATCAAAGTATGCTTAAAAGCAACAGAACAGTAATTTTTCTGGTATCTAATTGTTTGAAATTGTTTTTTATTGTTGGAGAAAGTGAAAAAAATAAAATGTATGTACAAAATAAATAATTAAAAATAATAAGCAAAATATGAAAACAAATAAAAAGGGAACCAAAACATTTAAAAAAAAAGTTTAAACAAATATGTATGTATTGTAAGCATATAAATCTTTATTTTTGTGTTTGAAGAACATTTGTGATATCATTTGTTTGGGCTTATGAACTATATTTTTATATTACTTATTCTTTTATATCAGGACATCTTCAGCCATATTATTATGTTTTAATGTAACCATTTAATCTTTATATGTGAACAGAATTATGTTTATACTTTAGATAATAATATGGTTGCAAATGTAACAATACTATGTTCTGTTAGCAACCATATAATGAAAACATAATATGTTGCTCTTAGATTATTTTACCTCAACATGTTTTTTCTTTGCGTGCGGTAATAATTATTATATAATTCCTTTATAAAAATATTAATTTTCATATAATCCAAAATTTTAAATTTTGGTAGCTTGACTTAGCACTTGTAGCTTCAAGACCAAACTAAAATGTTTTACTACACAATAAGGCTTTAAATTAAAATCATGGCCGCATGAATCTAACAATCTCTTGTATTTTGCTGTGTGAGTATAAAAATATTAACGCAAAGTTTGGTTCATAGTTTACAACTGTACTCCCAGCAGTTTTACTAACCCCCCTACATTTTTGATTTAACGCAAATTTGTTATGGATAATATATAGTCTTTTTTTTAAGTAAGTTATACTTAAAAAAGAAAACTAAAACGTGCGGGTAAGTAATGTCTACAGAAATTGGAGAGCATGGTGAAAAATTAAAAAAACGAAACAAATGTGCTGGGTTAGTGAAATCCTGTGTGAACTCATTTCATAATACACCCATTGAGTTATATGGTTTCCAAAATAACTGCTTGATTACTCCTTTTTAGAGTTGCAAAAAAACATTATAAAATAACTATCCATATATTTGAAGAAATAAGTAATTTTGTCTCTACTTTTTTATTTAATTTTTATCACAAATACTTTTTAAAAAAGATTTTTACATATTCTAGTTTTTTTCTAGCTTTCAATATAAAAAAAAAGTTAAAAGTTTTTTGATCGTCATATTCAGCTTATGTGGAAATTTTCAAATAAATCTCTGAGCCTGTATTCACTTTTGAAGCTTTAGAGAATTATTTTTGGTGGTCTTATCTGTTAATCTTTAAAAATAAAATTTGGTTTCTCAAGTCTACACCCTTGTAAATTTGTGTTATTAAACTCTCTTCTTTGCTCACATACTTATGACAATAAAAAATTGTATCACATATTAAAAATTATCCCATTAAAATGTGTATATTTTTCAGATTATTTCTATTATTTACTTTAATATAAATAATATCAATTTTATCTATTCATATAGCTGATGATATTACAAAAAGTTCGAGTGACTGCCTAACATTTTTATAATAAAAAAAAGAAACAGAAAAAATTACACAAAGCCAGTTGAATTTTAATAAAGAAAATATTGTTAAAAAAAAACTCGGAGAGAAGTAAAAAAACAGTAAAAACAAACTGTAAGAAAAAACTAATAAATTTTTTTTAAGAGACATCTATGCAAGCAGACAGATTGGGTGGACGCACCATCACGTAGAAAGAGATGTCTTGATATATGTATGTATATAAAATATAAAAAAAAGACATTAAAATAAAACTTACAAATTAACAACATATCAAAAGTCATAGCGTTAAAAAAAAACACATCAAATTATGCACTGACTTCTGTACAGTTTAACATACAGTTGAGAAAACACATATTAGGTGTATAAATTGGCTTTAATTGCTACGTGAGAGCTATGCTTAGTTTTTATAGGGGTCAATTATTAGATGAATCTTTTTTAGCCATTGAACCATTCATTAAATATTAAAAATTTTTGATGGCAGTATAAAGTTTGTACTAAAGTTTGTGGATTTCTTTCATATTTCTCTGGTGAACAAGATATTTGTGAAAATGCTTAACGGGAAATTCTAAAATTCTTCAAAGGCAACAAATAGTTCAAGACCGTTGATTTTTAAAGATAAGGGAAAAGTCCGCTTACATCTGTTAACAATTTTTCTTTCTTTAAATTTTTGGAAATTAAAGTAAAAATGAACTTAAGTCAAAATTAAAAGTGAAATTGAATTTCATGGCCTCTAACTAATATTTTTTATTTGTTAGACAAAAATTTAAAAGTTAAATGGTATAATGCGATATATGCACGCAAGAAAAAAACATGGTTGAAGTAACCATAATCTCGGAGACACATATTATGGCTGCATTATATGGTTGCTAACAAGGCATAGTATGGCTACAGTTGTAACCGTATTGTTGTCTAGCAAAACATTAATATTCTAAAGTGTAAACATAATTATGTTCAAATATAACCCTTAAATGGTTTAATTAAAATATCATAATATGTCTAAAAATGTCATGTTATACAATTGCATTATAATATCGTCTCGTAATTGCAATATTTTCTTGATATATAAGACTAAGTTTTGTTCATTAACAATTTCTCATAAAAATTATTTAAAAGCATAAATTTAGAAAAGAATCAATTATTTGCTTATAATAACGCTTAGCTCATAGGCTACAAGAACCATTTCTATAAAAATATAGTGTATAAGCCCAAATAAATGATTTTACTATTGTGCTTCAGACACAAAATTAAAGATTTATATGCTTACAATACATACATACATATTTATTTCAACTTTTTTTTCAATGTCTTGGTTCTCTTTTTATTTATTTTCATATGTTGCGTATTATTTTTAATTAGTAAATAAAAAACAATTTAAAATTTTAGCTACGAGAAAAATTACTAAACTGTCAATAACTAGAAAAAATATTTTTTAACGCAAAAATTATTTTGTTGCTTTTAACCATACTTTGATTAATATTAATATATTATGTTCAAAATATTTTATATTATTTTTAATAAGTTATAAAACTTTGTGGTTGAAATTTTTTGAGCAATTTTTGTGCACAGTAACCATTTAATCGTTAAAACTTAACAAAAATATGTTTATGTTTATATTATGATATTTTAATTAAACCATTTAAGGGTTATATTTGAACATAATTATGTTTACACTTTAGAATATTATTGTTTTGCGTGACTAAAGTTTTAGTGAAAACAAGTATAGTTGGTTTTCCGCAACTAAACATTGTTATAAAGAACATAGTATGGTTATTGTGACCATATCACAACAATGTTTTTTTTTACTTCAGCTAAATATTACTACTAGAAAATATCTAAAAATGAATTACTTACCCGACCCTTTATATATATATATATATATATATATATATATATATATATATATATATGTATATTTTATGGTTGGTAAGCAGAATGCTAAATAAAGCCTACAAATAAAACGGAAAGAACTAAATTTTATATCTAATATTAAAAAAAAAATATGAAAGACAAGATGACAGGAATTTCTTCATGTAAACAGCCAGCAAAAGCAAAATACAATTTGAAATTTTACACCCTCTTTCACAACTTGGCTATTCTTTTATTATTAATATATATTTTTTTTTTATTATTTTCTACTGTATTTGAGACATAACAGTGCCGTCACTTTACTTATATTTCATTACAAATTTCATTCATACTTTAATTTTATTTTATGTTTATTCGTGAGGTTTCTTTAATAATAATAAAATATATTGTAAAAAAAGTTTAATTTTTTTTTTCGATAACAGATTGCTGTATATGTGTCTACTTGTTGGTTTTCTAAACTGAAATTGTAATGAAGAATTTGTAATTCATTTCATGCCAATCACTCAATCAAAACGTCACTTTTCGTAGCAACTTCTACACTGTATCGTTAGTGTTGAAAATAAAACTAAATGGTAATAATAATAAAAATAAAAAAAAAAAAAAATCACACAGTAAAAAATGATTAGTGTGGACAATATATTTACCCTATATCAGTGCTGTGGTATTAATAATCTAATTTTTTTTTTGTAGAGAAAATTGTTTTTTAAATTCATACAAAGAAAAAAATTATTTCTACAAATCAATAGTACAAACCAATAGTGCCTTCGTTAGCACTTCGTTTAAAAATATTTATGTGTAGATAATAAAATTGTTTTATCATTTCTCATCAGATATGCAAATTGATGATAATTGGCTCTTTACGGATCCTGAAAAGCAAAGCAAAAAATAAAAATTTTAATTAATAAATTTTAATTGCAAAATTAATAGAAAGTATTTAAAAATGTTTGCGTTAATTTTAAAAGTTTGTGGTAACTTTTAATGAATATAATTCATCAGTTTTTATGAATAATCAGCACTTTTTACAACTATCTGCTTTGGATTGCGTATCATATATTGAGGCAATTAAATTTAAAAAAAAAAATACGAGGAATATTTGGTATCAATTTGGGAAGACTAAGTTTATACACAACCCAATATATTTTTTGTGCGACGAATACATACAAATATTTATTTTTACATCAGTTGTTTAACCAGGGATGGTGTTATTATTCTTTTATAAATTTTTCTTCACATCACAGTATATGCTGTGTCCAGTATCATTCTGAATGTTATAAAAGAAGCAAATAAAATCTATGGCGTATTTAAATTAAGAAATATTATTAAATTTTACAAACAATTCTTTTCAAAACAAGTATGAGTGCTACATTCGTCTCTCTTATAATCTTCACCATATATGTAAATCTAATTTAGGGAAGTATCTCCAATCAACAAAATAAATATTGGGGTGACAGAGAATTAAAAAATAAAAAAATTTTAAATCTGTACTATATATAATTTTACATAAAATGTCATCAGCTCTTGATGGGCTAAGCATTTTTAAACAAAATATAGTATTTCCTGAAAGATCTCTTTAAAAGCTTTTAAATTATACCCAAATTAATATTGTAATAAATAGAGTAAACAATCGTATCTTTCTATGAAAAGTTCAGAAGCCCCTAACTCGGAAAATATGGGCGAGCTGCAATTTTTTCACTTAGATTTTTTTCTTATTTCTAAATCCTCTATGGTCCCATATATTTGTTTTTTTGATTGGAGTTACCTCATAGTTTCAAATGTTATGAAAAAATTGGAGGCAGGCGTGGTGTTCTACCCGCTGCCTCGGAAGACTTGAACCGTTTCTGCTGATTTTCAATAGCAAAATCTTCGAAACTATTTCTGTTCCTTGAAAAAGTTGATTTCAATCCGAACATGGATGGATAGACAGACATCGCTCAATCGACTTTGCTTTGCAACTCAAAATATATATACTGGAGTCGGAAATAGATATTTTAGAAATTACAGACGGAATGACAAACTTCAATATACCCTTTGTTTACTTTTTGCGGGGAAAGGTATAAAAAATATCGTTTAATAATATCTGTAAATTGTTTAAAAAATAATTTAGAGTTTAAGAAAAAATTAGTAAAATTTATAAAATTTTAATAAAAAGAAGAAAATAATTATAGCGACTTCCCAAAAGAAAGTTAAGTACACTGATATGAAAAAATTTTTCTTTCACCCCAATTCTAAATATTAGTTTATTTCTCCCGGGAATAAAATTCCCCTATTCTAAACAAATAGGGAGAATACTATTTTGGCAAATGAATTTCGAATTTCTGAAGTCAGCCGTTTTGCTTTGAGCTGTGTTGTTTTGACTTAAAATTGAATGAAAAACAAATATACAACAACAAATATTAAAACAAAACAGAAATAAACCAAATAAAAATACTTTATATTCAATAACAAAAAAATTAAAAAGAATTAAAAATACTAATGTAAAAAAATAAATAAAACTTTAAAAAGAACACTTAAAAACTTAAAAACAAAATAACAAAATTCGCATTATTATCTTTTTCGCCGATGATGGCTGAGGTGAGTCTTTACAGCTTTCATTAAGCTTTATATCGTCATCCGCTAAAAGCTCTGATGGCAATTCTGCTCCAATATTTTATTCTGTTCGCTTATTTATGTTTGAAGAAGAACTGGATAATCCAAACGTATTGGCTATACCTTCAACGGACTCTTTTATCCAAATCAAATCGTAAATGGCTTCTTCGTTTGCAGAGAACTTCTGCTCCATATCTGATGTAGATTTAATTATATGGGCCTATCTCTTTAACCGTTATTGAAAAACGCATGCAAATTGGACAGAATGTCGATTGCTGTGGCCGTTATAGTAACAAGTATTAATATGACAAATTATAAATTGAAGGGTGCGCCAATAGTTCATTAAATTTGATATATATGGCCACACTTTTGAACACTACTACTAACTCCTCTACAGCAACAAGTATAAAATTTGGATTTGGAAAAAAACGGGTGTTCCAATAGTTGATATAATATGGTGTATGTGGCCGGACTTTTGAACCGTTATAGACAGACAGCTAAAATTTACAAGGGATATCTTTTGCTAAGTCCGCTATAACAAGAACTTATAATTTAATTTAAAAATTAAAGGGTGTTCTATATTGCCGTATTTTTTGAACCGTTTTATAAAAACACCTTAATCTTAGACAGAATGTCCACTACTTTAGTTGGTATAATAAGAAGTATAAAAGTGTTATATTTAAAATTAAATAGTTGATATAATCTGATGTATATGGGCAAACTATTGAGCCGTTATAGACAGACGCACAGAGGAGTATTTGACCCAAAAAGCTGGCCAAAATTATTAAGCGTGGTTTTTGTTTTAAAAGTTTAACTTTTTTGATAGTTTTAGCTTTAGTTTGATAAAAAAAAAGGTAGTGGCAGATTATTATTGGGTTAGTGTTATTTTTGACACCCCCCACCCACCCAACCACTATTTAGAACTTTGTTTTTTTTTTCATTTTGAAGAGAATTTATTTTTATATATTTGTTGTGTGTTTTTAGAAAAATTATTTATTATTACGTATGCCGTTCTCCCCCTCGCACTCCGCCAAAATTTGATTTGCAACTGTACTTTATTCTAAGAGCAAGTAAAAATAAAATTTAGATAGTCGAACTATTGTAGTTATGTAGATACAGGGAAATAAAACAAAGCTTTTTATGGATGTAACAATGTCTCCTTTTTGCTTTAAAATCGGTCCTCTTTTCGTTGTGCTAAACACCAATATCTTTTGAAACATTTTTTGAAATTTATAACACACTGCATTACTGCTTGTATATCCCCATCTCCTTGGCATTCTGAAATCGCACACAATTTACTAGCTAAAAACTGCAACTTCTCGTCAATGATTCTAGCATTAGATTCCTGTACTATTTGGAATAACTCATCTTGTGTAATTTTTTCCATGTTATCTCTCAAAGTTGCAAAACTCTTCTAATAAGAATTTTGCACAATAAGCCATATACCTATATTTTTCAAAGTGCATTTTTCCGTTAATTAGTTAATAACCTGGTACTTGGGTGCATTTTTTATATACCTGCACCGTTTTTAAATGTAATTTTGATTTGTAACCCTTTTAAATTAGGTATGTTTATAGCTGATTTGTAACCCTTTTAAATTAGGTATGTTTATAGCTAACTACATTTTCAGAAGAAATAAAGTGTCCTGAAGACGATGAAGTATTACATAGACCGCTGGTAAACAAAAACAGTTTAATAGGTGTGTATGCGTGGGTTGACTTACAGTTAGTAAATTTGAATTTATAAAGTAAGAACTGAATTCTAAGAAATTGCTCTTTAAAGGCAGGTAATCCATCATGTTGGTAGTTGTTAAAAGTGATTAAATAATATTTCACATCAATAATTCGAAAAACACAAAAGTTTATGACGACAATAAAGTATAAGAAAAAGTGCCTTATGAGCAAAAATAGAAAAAAGGTAAAATTTTCAAAAAATCACCAAAAATAATGGCGCAAACTTTTTTTTCTTTTTTCTTAAATTAGAGATTTCATATTTTATTGTGGTATATAACATTATTTGTACAACAGCTACCTTCACTTTCAAAAAGCTTTTCCTTTTTTGTTTTTGGTAATAATTAATATATTTAAATACATAGTTTTTTTTATAATTAAAATTTTAAAAATAAATATTTAAGATAAATTTTTCTTTTTAAATATTGAAAATAGCTGCTGATGAAATCATTCAGGCAAAAAAAAAAAATATCAATGTAATACCTCTATTCGTTTAGCCATAAAAAAATATCATATAAATATCTTGAAATCGAAAAAATACAATAAAAACGCATGCAATTTTCTTCACTTTCCTGACTTTAACAGCGTCCCACAAGTACAAATCTTAACTTAAACCCTTTAAATTGCACGATATGATGTAGAATTTCGTTCTCTATCGATCTGCGTAATTTTTTCTTGGGGTTTCATCAAATTAATTTTTGCCTTTTTGGCCAGCTTTTTGGGTCAAATACTCCTCTGTGAGACGGTTGAAATTTACACAGAACCTGATTGCTAAATCTACTACAAAAGCAAGTGTATAATTTGAATTTGGAAATTAAAGGGTGACCCTATAGTTGCTGTAATTTGATGTATATTGCCAAACTATTGAACAATGGTTAATGTAATCTAATTTATGTGGCCATACACTTGAACTGTTATAGGCAGACAGATGAAATCTGTTTTGAAATCGGTTGTTTTTGCAAGAATTATTAATTGTTGTTTGGGACTTGAAAATAAGTAATTCATTCATAGTTTTGTATTAGAAACTGCTAAGATATTTTTTTTTTCAACATAAATTAAAATACTTACAGTTTCAAATACAACTCCCTTGCAATTTTTTGGAGGAATTTTTCCCAAAATTTGTCATTGCATTCTCCCTTTAATTGACTTTTATAATACCTACTTTTTCCCCGGGGAAAAGATTTCCATTGTCGAAGTTCATTTAGAATAAGGGAAAAGAGAAAAGGGAAAAATTTCCCGGGGAGTTTTCATTTAGAATAGGGGAACAGGGAATAGGGAAAAAATTCCTAGGGAATTGTCATTCATAATCGAGCTGTTTATTTTACTAAATGCTTTTACTTAACTAAACGTTTTAAAGAAATTTTGGAGAACTTATCTAATAATATTTTTTTTAATTGAACACGGTTTTTCAAACTGAATAAAGGTTTGCTGATTTAAAAAAACAGATCCTTAAATTTTAGCCATTCACTTCGAAAACTTATTTGGGAAGACATGCAGGATAAAATAAATTGTTATCTTTTCTTTTGAACAATTAAACTAAAGTGAAATAACTTTATGCGCTGAAATAGTAATCACAGCAATTGTCTTGTTGATGTTCAATGTCGGAAAACGATAACAGGGTTCTTTCTATTAAATAAGGACGATATTAATAAAGATGATCTGCGGATTGAATAACTGTATGAAAAATGTTCCTAAAGTAAACTGGCTCATTTGCAGGTATTGTTAGATTAAACAAAAAATATATGAATCAATTTTTTATTTGTTTATTTGGAGTCTCTTTTAAGGTGGATCTAGGGTAATTGTGATGATTCATGATAATATTAAGAAATATTTGTTTATGAAGGAATCAAGCACAATGCTGGATATCCCAAAAATAAGTGATGAACTAACAACTTTTTATAAATAATATATTTTTTAACTCTCTCTGACTTTCTAAGAACAATTTAAATTATAGTATTTAGGAAAAAGAGGTAATAATTCATTGGTTTCTAAGCATCCAGCTCGCTTCTGTGCTACAGAGCTACAGTAAAGTTTTAGACGAGGCTAAGTTAAAATTGCAGACGCAACAGTGCTTAGGGAGACGGCACCGCGTTGCAGCACATCTCGGGTTCATACAAAATAAAGCTAATACCAAATTCATAGTTTTCCTTTGATTTTGAATTCTAGCAATAGCTTTTGTGGAGCTTTAAAAAATATTGATTAATTTAATTATAGTTTGGCTTTTAAAATTTAAATTTTTACTGTTAACTTAACCCTATTTAGTTTTTTGCTTCTAGCGGAGCCTAAACTCTTTCGGTTGTTCTCAAATTAATTAATTTATTTCTTATTGTTTCGGTTGACAACAACTTTTATTAAAAATATTAAAATATTAATTGTGTTTTATTATTTTCAAATATTTATTTTCCTATAAAAAACACTTTAATTGTAACGATAATATAATAGTTTTTCCATTTAAAATACGGCTTTTTTCCTTTTTTTGCCATCAACTCTCATCATGATTAAGCAGAAATGTCACAAACCATTGAAATTTTTTTATTTGTATTAAAATAATCTATAGGGTACACTCAAATAATAAGAAGAAAACAAAAAACTAACGTTAATATGAAGAGAACAAAAAAAAAACAAAAACAGGTGGAAATTGAAACAGCAACGTCAGAATTTCTGCTCTAATTATAAAGTGGTATGTCTTGTCTTTTTTGTATTTATAAACTGTCTGATTGTGTATTAGAAGCATTTTTTAAGTGTTGCACACACACATACACACACACATTTCTTAAGACTACATGGATATTTATTTCATGTATTTATTTATTTTGTTGTTTGTTTTTTTCTTTCTTATTTTTTCTAAAATATTGTAATTAAAACTGTGGTGTTTTTGTTAATGTTATTATTTATATAAAACAAGAAATAATATATTGTTAAATGTATAAAATATTAGTGTTTGGTGTTTTTGTGCTGTTGTTTTATTTATTGTTGCAATTGAATTATGGTGTAAGATATCTGGATGGTTTAATGAACTCACGTTGGTCATACCTGTGGAGTAAGATATACGTGACCAACTAAATTTAAGCATTTACAATTTTTTTTAAGAAAATTTTTATAACCATTTTGTATGGTTTCGTTTTTGATGTTAAGGAAGCAAAAAGGCATAAAACTGCTTCAATTAAATTTAGTTTAGTAAAACCTTTAGGTATTTGGTTTATAGTGTCATTTTCCCACCAACGCTAGGTTTATGTATGTAGCATGAATTTTATAAATTTTAATGTTGGTCATGTTTAATAATTAAAAAATTGTTAAACAATTATCAAGTATTGGCTTAAAGTTTTTAAACACTTGATACGGTTGAAATAAATATATTTATTTTTCTATAATTTATTTGGTATTTAATTTTATTAGCAACATTACATAACAACATTTCAATTATATTTGATAGAAAACACAGAATTCGATTAAATTAAAAACAAAGTATTTGATAGCTAAATTAATTTTAATATAAATTCTCAAAACTTGTATAACGATATTTTATTGATGTCAAATGAATTTGAAAGGGTTGTTGCACGTATAATTTGTCACACAGGGCACGTGTCCAAAACAAGCTGTTATTCAGTTTGATTTTATTAAACATTTTTACTATTATTAAGACATATTAATAAATTTTAATAATTATCACAAAAGATATGTAGCTGAATTTTCTTTCTAGATAAATTTAGAACAAAAAAAATATGGAACTAAAGACGAATTATAATTTAGGCATTTGTCAAATATTTATTTTATTTTTATTTTTAGAAATTATGCCTAATTCTGTTGCGCTAAACTTTCAAAATATTTTAAAAGGTATGACCTGCTGCTAAATAACACATTTTAATAAACTGAACAAAAGTTCCCATAATTAAAAAAAAACACACTCAAGTCTATTTCTCTTAGAAACTATTTTAATTTTAAAACTTGTTATTAAGTTTTCTAATATCATATAGTCAAAAATAAAGTATATTTTAAGTTAAACCGACTTTAATTGAAAAATGTTTTTCCACTACTCGTAACAAAACACAGTTAAAGGATTATCCATACGGACTATCAGCTACTAGTATCTTTTGTTGAAAATAAAAAAACAATTATAAAAAAAGGAAATTTTTTAATTTAAAAAAGGAACAATCGTTAAGTAAGTTAAATTAAACCACGTGAATATTTAATTAAATTATTTAACTTTTAAAAAATATCGTGCTATTTGTATCCTCGTTACATTATTTAATCACCGATATTGATTACTGAGGGTGAAAGCACGTCTCAGTGGCCGTTTCGCTACCGCTTACTAAGCTCTTCAGGCGGCTTTCCACAAACATTTTAAATAAACTAAAGATTTTTTTACATAAAATAGAGCAAAGACAAAATCTCAGTTCAAGCCAAAATAATTATAATCAGCAACGATTATATTTTTCTTTCTTCACTGTAGATGGCTAACTTTTTTCGGCTCTTTTACACAGTTAAAAGATGACGAAAAATATAATATCATAAAATGATAATTTTTGTGTTCTATACCCGGATGATTTCCAAATTATTAAAACAAACATTAAATTAATTAATTTAAAAAAAAAAATCTTGTTATTTTTATTCCGATTTAACTATTAAATTTTTCTAAAATGAAAAGTTAAGTAATTTTGTGCATAAATTAATTTAAAAACATAAACTTGAAATTTAAATTTATGTTATAAAATAATTATTTTGATTAAGTCGCTAATTATCTGTAAAAAAACAACTTAATGTGGTTTTAAATTTTAAAATGACTTTTACCTAAAAACAAAACAATTATGTGTCTATAGTATACAAAAATTCAAAGAACACTGTAGTATAGAACTCGAAAAGTAAACTTTATTTAAAGTATGATTATGCGAAAAAAAAACTGAAATAAGAAAAAGTTACCAAAAAGGATTTATACACATTTGTAATAAAATTGAGAAAAAAATTTTTTTAAGATATTACAATAATTTTTTCGTGCTCGATTTTTTAAGAGACATTTGCCTCAAAAATGAAAAAATCACGTTAAAATGATTTTTTTGAGAACTAAGATATAGAATTTGAATTGCTACACGTATCGAGATATACTTCAAAATTTTGAAATAATATGGCTAAAAGAGCTTTTAATCAAATAAAGATATAAAATTAAATATTTTTTAATTTTAAGATATAAATTCCCGAAACGGGGAAAAAATGTCCCAAAAATTTTTTTTTTTTTTTTGTAAAAGTGACTAATTAGGAAATTATTAATCACTGGGCTATTAAATTATACTTGTATTCCAAGTAGTAACCAACAATTAAAGATTAAAAAATCTGTTTACATTTTTTAATCGGTTTTTGCACTTCAAATATTTCTACAATAATTAAAAAATTTTGTTTAAAAGTTGAACATGTTTGGATATGGCTGGAGGGAGCCCCATTAGTATTTAAAATTACATAAGCAAAAAACTTAACTTTTTTTTGAAAATTCAGGAAAAAGAGTATTATGTTCATTTTTCCAATTCAAAAGCCAATAACCTTTTAACAAAAAGTGCTATTAAAAAACTAAACTGGTTAAAAAATAATCCTATCAACAATAAACAGCCCATCATTAAAATAAGCCGATCATTAATAAGTACACCATGGCTAAAGTTTTTAGTTAAGGGAGGCTTATCCAGAAGACCATCTTTACCCTAGGGGGCCGATCATCCGCGAATCTACTCAGAAACTTCTGCTTTGCCTCTGTGAATTCCATTAAGATATCTTCAGTGATTCATGAGGTACCAAATTATACTCAAAATAAATAGTTTCCAAACCACTGTGTAAGTAGAAGAGACAAGAAATGTGATATTAATTATGTGCTTATTTAATTTCTATATAAATTTATTTAACTTCTAATGTTTTTGTATCATTTGTTATTCTAATTATTTATTTAAACAGTATTCTAACAGAACAAATATAAAATATTATAAATTAAATAAAATATTGTTAATCAAACATGCAATGATTAAGTGTATGCAAATAAAAGTTATCCTTAATGGGTGTGACCTATTAAAAAAGTAGTTTAAATACATTAATATAGTGCACATTAAAATTATAAGGTGATTTAATTGTGGTTCGTACAATTACTACATGACGTTGCTGCAAAAGATGATTGTTGGCTTAAGGAGCTTCCTTAACGTGTATTTTTATATTAACAAAATTGTTATGCCCTTTCTAATCAGCTTCTAAATTAAATCAAATTATGAAAATCTTGATAAATTATAAAAAGTTTTTGGTGAAATAAAGAACATGTAATAAGCCGTAATATTAAATAATAATGTTTACAAATAAAATAAATCATAATCAATTATAATTTTAAAATTAACCTTTTTTGAATAATAAAATACACTGCGGTGATAGAATTCTGTATGGGTTTTTTTCTAAATTTATTAAGAAATATTCATACTAAATTTATGCAAGCAAATAAGATTTTTAAATTGAAATAGTTTAAAAACAAAATCATACTGTGTGGGAAATTATTTATATTTTTCAAAAACGCAGAAATTATGAAACCTCTTCATATAATTTTTGTTAAAATTTTTTTCTGTACATAACAAATATAATGCATATAAACTTTGTACCATAATTTCTATGTATTTTTTTAAAGAATCTCACGAACTAGATATCATACACAATGATATGGTAGCGTAGGTATTCGGAAAATTCAAGGGTGGAACTCATTAATGTAAGCGGTAGTATGAAGAGAATATAAGACAACTAGTAATATCCTTTAAAGCTAGGAGGAATGCAAAACTATTTTCAAGACCCATTAAAAAAATATATATATTACTTCCTCATTTTCAGTCAATAAATAAATGAGAGTAAACTCACACTTTCTTTAAAAATAAGAAATATTTATAAAAACTAGTAAGAGTGCTATATTTCGCTATGCCAAAACTTAAATACCCTTCTTCTTCTATGTAAATCTAGTTAAGTGAAGTAACTCTAATCAAAAAAGCAAATATTGGAGAGATAGAGAATTAAAAAATAAAAAATAATGTTGGCACTGCATATATATAATTTTACATAAAAATTACATCGGCTCTTAATAGGTTAAGCATTTTTTTAAATTTTAGATCTCTTCACGTGCTTTAAAATAATACCCATATTGAAATTAATAAAATTTGAAAATTTCAGAACCCCGTAACTCGGGAAATATGGGCGAGTGCCAATTCTTTACGCTGTGTTTTTTTTTTCTAATTTATAAACTTTTTTAAATATTTTATTTAAAAGTATTTTTTTGGAATTCTACTTCAAAAGCCAAATTTCCAAATTTTTTAAAACCTGAAAGAAGCAACAATAAGAACTATAGGATTTATTTTGATGAGTCACCATAGTTAGCTAACGATATAAAATAGTTTATCTTAGAAGATCACCGTTTATTTCTTAGATGCCTTGTCACTGGCGTTAGTAAATAAGAGCAGTTATAATTCCGTAGCGAAATTTTGGGTCTTTGCAATTAGCCGATAACATCTAATACCTTTATCGTTTCGAATAAACGTTGTTCGAAAACAATAGTTGTCTAAAATATATTCGTATGTCAGCCAGCCTCCGCCAGGGTCAAGTTTGTTTAAAGAGACCGCTCTTGCAGCAACCTGAGGCCGTATTCTGTGATTCTCTTAGCTAAAATTTAAGCTAAATTGCTTACATGTTGAACTAATCCATGTACTTTTTTTTTAAATAAATCGGTATCTGTAAGTTTACCTCAACATATAAGACAGTGTTAAGTATAAGGTTAAATGTTCCAATGCACTGTGTTTCAAAGACCTACTTTTTCCGTGGGAAATTCAAATTTCAAAACTATCAATATAGCTTTGTTTTTTTTTTTGCCAAGCAGTTTCTAACACTACAATTCAAATAAATTGACAATTTTTTTTTTAAAAATACAAAACACTATTGGACAGCGCGCAGTCAAAGTCATTGTTCCCATACGTGTTGAAACATTTTTGTAAAATATTAATTTTAAATAAAAAGTTTGAGCATTTATTGTGAAAATTGTGTTAAAATTTTATAAATAATTTGCAATGGAGAATAATCTGTCATGTAAGTACTTAAGTTTTTTCTCATAAATTTTTGAAAATATATAAAATTTGATTTTGAAAAATTAAGTTTTTAAAATAACCTTTAAAAAAAATGTTAACGTTTGGCAAACCAAATATAAACATATTTGAATAGACTAAAGTTTGGTTCATTTACTAGGATTTATCTCATATTGCTCAAAGTTGCACTATCCGAATAATATCACTTTTTGTAGATTCTTATACTTTGAAAAAAATCGAACTTTTTGAAATTTGGTTAAAAGAACCCTCAAAAAACTCAAAAAATGATATAGTTGTCCAGTATGTCTTAAATAAAGTTGATGCGTCTGAGATGGACGATGATTGCGAAAAAATTTTGGTGGAGAAGGTACGTCTTTTCTGCAAGTATCTAGAAACAAAATGGGCAAAAAGTAGAAGAAGAGAAGATCGAAATAAAAACTTTTCATGGCTAAATAGCGAGATATCTTTCAAAATTAAAAAAGAAGCTTTTAAAACTACTTCTTCCACTGTGGGGGGTCCAGAGGTTCCATTTTGCAAAAAGTCGGAGTATGGGCAAAGAAGAGCAGCAGCGGAGCTTTCGACGGTTGTTTTAGGTCAAACTGGTTTACTGGTACAAGCAGCAGCAACCTCAGCTAGGAAGGAAGGAAATGCTAATTTAGCTGCAGTTCTTAAGGAAACCATAGCAAGTCCAACAAGACCTTCCAAGATTAAAAAGATGTACTCAGAAAGTAAACCTAAGCCAATACCTCTTTCTGCAGATGAAGCGTTAGCTTTCTTCATAGAAAACAATTTCACAACGGCACAGTATAACGCAATACGTCGTGAAAGTAAATCGAGAAACTGCGACATATATCCCCACTATAATCAAATTCTAGGTGCGAAGTCAAAATGCCGACCAAAAGATATCAATGTAACCGAGACTATAGCAAGAGTTTCTTTAGAATCTGTTGTGTTACATACTGCCAATAGAATTGTTGAAATGCAAAAAGAGGTTTTTGAAACCGTAATGGAATCTGAAAATTCTGATAATTTAAAATGTGAATTAATTTTTAGCTATGGATTTGACAGTAGCACAGGCCAAGCGCAATATAAGCAGATGTTTCACACAACAGACTCTTCTAATAATTCTGACGCTTCGCTTCTAGCTACGACAATTATACCACTGAGGCTCATACTCTCCTCTGGAACAACTATTTGGAATAATAATAGGCCCCAGTCAACAAGGTTTTGTCGACCAATTAAGTTGGAATTCGTTAAGAAAACGAAGGGATCTATTTTGAAAGAAGAAATGAACTTAAGAAAAGAAATTGATGCTTTACAAAATTTATTTATAGATATTGGCAATGGAAAAACGGTACAAATATCGTTCAAGTTATATCTAACATTAATAGATGGAAAAGTTTTAAGTATTTTGACGGGGACTAAATCATCTTATCTTATCTTAGCATCTTATTGATCACCAATGGGTTAATTTTTTTTAGATTTATTTAAAAATGCCTGCTTTAGCTCCGCTTTCAATTTTGCTCTAAAAAGTTTTATATTTTAAAAGATATTAATTTCGCACGGAAAAAGTAGGTCTTTGAAACATAGTGCAATGTTGTATTTGTAGAAAAAAACTGCTTTGTTAAAATTAAATTTTTTTAAAGATGGCGATTTAGCTTTAGCAACGTACAGAATAAGGCTGCTGAGTCTGAAATATAAGTGCTTTGCATGACCAACTCTGCTGCCATGAAACTGACAGCAAGAAGAAAAACCGGTAACTCTTTCGTATATTGGTTTAGAACCAGGATGCCGCATAAGTGCTCCTGTCTAAAGTATTGTACCATTACATGCCAGCAATAGTGTGGTGACGTCTTCATGTCTTTAACAAAGAGTGACAGTACCCAATGGCAAGGTAACAAATAGGTTGGTATAACATAACCAGCTACTGATATTAATCGTCATCAAACCGTCATGCTGCTATGCTGTGAAATTTTACCGGCATCATTGATACCAAGGGCCGTTTATACTTCTGTTCATGTCTTACTATGTTGTAATCTCCGTAGAACTTCGTGCTGGCTGTGGTTTATATTCGACTCATAGGTAAAGTTTAAGCTCAGTAATATGATGTATTACAACCGGCCGCTATGACACAAAGTTTTGTATGAGCTTACCAAGAAGGATTTTTATTTCGAATTGACATTTTGTGGCACTGTACCGTATTATTGTCGTCTGGATAGATGTCTACATACAACCACTTGAAGCATTTATTCATATAAAATTGATTTTAGCTGGACTATTTTTCTCTCGGATGGAGACACGATATCTGAACAGTTAAAAGAATGATAAAACTTTTTACCCATTATTTGACTCTTAGCAAAATTTGCGCAATGGAAAATTTTTTCAAAACGAACCACGTATTAAATAAATGAACGAATTAGTTAAAGTAATTCATCTTAAAACAATGTTTAACAAAAACTTTTTACTGCAAAACTAATTTACGGTCTTCTTTGTCATGTTATACAAACATAGAATAAAAAGTGCTCTTATTACTTTATCGCATACATTACACAACTTCAATTAAAAAAACTCTAGAAAGTTACGATAATGAAAAAAAATTTAAATATAAATGAAAAAAGTAAAGATATAACTGTCCATATGTAGAACGAACCCACATATTTTCCAGCAATTATTGTTAAGCAGCTTTGAGAACCACGGAATTTATAACATTTTTATTTACAATTCCAGAACAGTAACAGCAAATAAATTAAATATTTTTAATTAATTGCTTTAACAATTATAAGTGGATTATAAAAAAGAATACCTAGAGAATTATTTGAATTTTTTTCAAAGAATAAAGGCTTTTATTAATAGGTTTCTGGCAGTTTGTAAGAACACCATTAAGCAATTAATTTATTATAGAAAACAGTTGCTTTAATTGCCTTGTTTTGATTTACTTTTTATTTCAACTGTCTAGTTTAATGAATTTTAAAAAGTTTTATTATTTGATTTTACAATAAAAATAATACTGACATTTTTTTTATAAGATTTCTTCATCTTGCTGACTTTATGTCTAGCGAATAAAATATACTTTAATTGGTTTCTTTTCACTCTAATTTATATTTTTCAACATTAGTTATCTATCAAATTTTTTGTTTCGTTATTATTTTAAAGACCAGCCCACACAAAAATGTAATAAAGCAATTAACATTTCTTTCATTTTAATTGATCTTACCATTTGCAAAATTTTTAGACATGTGCCTGACATTTCGTTAAAGTAATATTTGTTTGTTTATTTAAAAAAATTGTATACGTGTGTGTGTGTGTGTGTGTGTGTGTACGTTTTTACAACCAAATTATTAGGCTGAGGTATTTAGTATTAAAAATATATTTTTAATCCTTAAAGTTTGACAGAATTCAGTTAAGATTTTGACATTTTGATATGATGAGTTCATTTAAGTTTGTTTTTACTGATTTTAAGTCATTTATTTTGGTTCGATTTGATTTAAGAGTTATTTGGTTTTAATAAAGATCAATTGAAAGTTAAACTAAAAATATTTTGAACACGTTTTTGAATTACTTATCTTTAGTGTATGTCGCTTAAATTTTGCGTTTTACAATTCCTGTACAATGTTGCCAGTTTTTTTCGAGCTTTCTCGGCAATGGCTTGTCGAATATCGGCAAATATCGTCAGTATATAAAAATATGTAATGTAAGTGAGAAAAAGAAGAAGAAGCATGAAAATTGCATTGCTTATAACAATAAAAAAAGTTTTCATTTAAAAAATAAATACTTTTTTAAGAGGTACACATTGGTTATATATGTTTAACCCATTAGTGCATGAAGTTCCCCAGGAACTTTTAAACAAAATTCTTTTTATAGATGTAATTAAAACTACCGTTAAAATAATTTTCATAGGATGTTTAAGATTTTAGAAGGCGTCCCTTATAAGGGACACTATGCAGTGTAATCACTTTTAGTGTGAAATTTTTTAAAACATTCTTTTGGGTGAAGGCCTTTGTTACATTTGCTGCATATAAAATTAGACTTTTTACCCCAGCTCGCACATTTCTTATCAGTTTTAGAATAGTCTATTATAATAAACAAAATATATAATAAAAACAAAAAAAAAAACTTAATTAACATAAAATTAATATCTTGTTTTACAAGTATTGCGAATATCGACGTCTTTACAAATGATATCGAAGATACACTTATTGTATTGTCGTCGTCAGCATTGAGAGTAATTGAGAGTTATCGACGACAAATTTATACTAATGAAGAAAATATTATGCCGACTTTCACTGGAGTTGACTTTGTTTTGGTCAACAAAGTTTTTTTTTGTCGACATAGTCAATTTTTGTGTCCATATAAGATATTTTCTAAAATTTTAGTGCCATTGAAAAAAAGTTTAGCTTTTACAATTCGAGACCCTTGTTGCTAAACTCACAAGTTCAAACAAGAGTGGGAAAAAATAGCTATAAAATTAAATTCTCTTGGACCTTCAACAAGAGACGGCGCCTGTTGACAAAAGGTATGGGTAAAGAAAAGTTTTAAACATGTACATTTTTATGTACATTTTATAGTTTTTTTTATGTAGGGAGAGATTTCGAATGCAAGTTTAAAAAAAATACAGTCACAGAAAGGCTGAAATAAATGCAACGGGTGGTGATATATAACAGTCACTGCTGGCACATCTGGAAGAAGCTGCAGCAAATTTTTTTCAGTTTGAAAAGCAGTTAAGTCCGAAAGGTAAAATACAAAGAACTATACTTTCTGTTGATGAAATCGAAACGGAAAATGTTGCTGTGGTGCGCATCACAATTTGGGAAGATGAGGAAAGCGTCCCAATAACTTTGGCAACATTTCTAATAGAAGAAAAACATAGCAGAAATAAAGGAATTGTTTCACAAGCATAACGCCATGAGCAAGGAAGTTTTGGTCAAATTTCTATTAACAATAATAAAAGAAAATAAAAAAGAAAATTACTGGAATACAGATAAACCATGGGAGCGGGAGGTAAATACAATGATGGAAATAAAAATACTCGTAAAGAAACATGTCGGTACCAGTGTAAACTTTCGGAAGTTGAAGAGAAAATATTGAAGATGATGGAAAAGCATTACCAAAGAGAAGAAAAACTTTTTGAAACTGAAATTCAATTAAAGAAAGTAAAAATCGAAAGAAAAAAAAAAGAATTATAAGTTCTTCATCACTGCTTCCACTTGATTCAAACATAAACAACATTTTTTCACAAAAATAAAAAAAAATCAAGTTTTAAAACTGTCTAAATATATGTAGATGTTATATTTTTTTAATTAGGACCTCAAGTCTTCTAAAAAACTTTCTAATCTGCAGAAAATTTAAATTGTGATACAGAGATACAGCATTTTTAAATTAAAAATTGACAAAAACGTCAAAAATTGATATGTTTTCTGAAAGCCGATCAAGCATTTCTTTTACCAACTTTTTTAAGTATAGAAACAAACTGTCTTCTTCAATTCAGGTTGAAATTGTAAGCCAAAATTAATGTTGTCCGTATTTAAAAGCGAACCTTATAAATATATTTCCGCTTTAAAGTTGTTAATAATTCATCCCCATTTTTTTATTATTCCTTTTTTATTCTCGATCGGCAGATCAACCAACGTTAAACAAATAACATGTTGACAGGGGTCTTATCTTTTTTCAAATGCAATATTATCGTAGAGAAAATCATAAAAAATGGCCAAAAATTTTGCCAAGTATTTTAAATTGCGCCAGGTATCTTGCCCCTCGCCGTTTCAAAATTTTTATCGGCAAAAAGGAATTTTTATCCGCAAAAAGGATTTTGTATCGCCACGTTTGACGAGAAATCACCATAAGTAACAAGACTTTTCCTTTGTGTCATTTAAAGCAGCTGATATTTACTTAAACGATTTTTTAAATAAAAATTTCATTATTTTTAAAAACCCAGCAAAAAAGATATGCAAAAGAAGCAAATAATTTATACGTTTTACTTAAAATAAATTGGTGCAGTTTAAGGGAAAAATCATGATTTTAACATTAGCTTTTCATTGGTGAGTATGAATTCACATTAACGGAACGGCTTGGTATTTAAATGAATGCTTAAATTCAGTGCATATTCAAGGATTAGGATACGTTTTTGCATAGATTTTGTAAATAACTTCTTAAAATAAATTTAAACAACCTATAATATTATCAACTTAAATAATTTTTATAACATTTAATAGTTGCAATAAAATAGAACCAAATTTTCAAGCTTTTCTGCTGCATTTCTTATTTTATTGTTTTTTAGTTTTAAAACTAGTTTTAAATAACAGAATTTTCATAACTTTTCATGAATTTTTAGTGAGTTCAAAAACTATAACTTCACTGGAAAAAACGAACTTATTAAAAATGCATTATAAAAAAATAAGTGCTACTAAAGCTTTATCTTTAAAAATTCGCACTATAAAAGGCAATAATGACTAGAAACCCTTAAAAAAACTTGAAATTTCACACAAAACTGCTAGAGAAAAATATCCACACAGAACTGAGAGACACAAAAATGTAACACCAAACTGTATGGTGTTGAGGTGTGTCTCTCTGTAAACTAGTTTAAGCAACTAAATCAAAAAAATAATAATAAATTACAATATGTTTTGCTATAAAATAGCATGTGTTTTTGAAATTAAATATATATTTGTAATAACACTGCTTCGCACAATAATACCTTTTTTTTTGAATATTTTGTAAAAATTTGATAAATATTTAATGTTAAATGTGTTTAATAGAAAAGCACATTCAGTTTTTTTTTTGTTTTTTTTTTATCACACGCAGAACCTTTGGAGAACCTTTCATCCAACCAGAAGAAGAATAATTGTTGCAAAAAAAAACCGACTTCAAAACACATTTCATCGGTCTGTCTCTAACGGTTCAAGAGTATGGCATTACATTAACTATTGGGACACACTTATGTTCCATCTCCAAACTTTATACTTGTTTCATAGTTTGGCAATATAAATTAAATAAAATCAACTATTGGGACACGCTTTTATTTCTAAATCCAATTTTTATAATTGTTGTTATAGCAGAGTTATCAATACAGGATCTTTGTCAATTTTGAGCGTGTGTCTAAAACACTTCAAAAGTATGGCCATATACTTCAATTTAAATATACTATTGGGCCGCCCTTTATTGTATAATTTAAAATATTAATACTTGTTGCAATAACGTTTATAGCAGTCGACATTGCATCCAATTTTCAAACGTATGTCTATAACGGTTCAAAAAATACACCCACATACGTAAGTTTACGTCATCTATGGGGACACCCTTTAATTTTAAGATTCACTTATGTATTAATTTTTGTTATTATGAGCTAATGTATTAAGCAGTCATTTTAAATTTTACAGAAGTGCCCTTTACAGTTCATAATACACGTAAAAAAGGTGTATGTTGTGTGGAGACACCCTTTAATTTTTAAGATTATGAACTGTGTTTAAAGCGGCACCAATCTGTAAGCGTAATGTATCAAATTACAAATCAAATTTTCAAAATCGGTTCAGAAATGTTCTGCAGGCACAAGCATTAAAAACCAGAAACATTCAAACCAATTGAAAACCTCCTTCTTTTTTTTAAAGTCGGTTAAAAACAATTTCTAACGCCAAAACTTTGAATTCAATATTTTTCCCTAGTAAAGCAGAACCCTTTTATTATTATCAAGAGTCAATATTATAACTCCTTACACCATTTAGGGAATTTAATAGAATAAGACGCTAACAATCATGACGTATATTCGTTAATTGCTTTATTGGTATGAATTTTCTTCTCGTTTCTAACTAAAGTTTAGTTTGTTTTGCTTCTAAAAGAATAATAAAAAAGATTAGATTTAGAAGAAAAAAGGACTACGGATAAGTGAATATAATTTTATTTAAATGAGATGTACAGCAAATGGAAAGAATAACATACGAAACTAATTACAACTCAGATTCACTTCACAAACTTAAATAAATGTTTCAGTAGCAAAAGTAGCTTGTAGCTCTTAACTAGAAATTAAGAAATTAGTAAAGCAATAAACGTAACAATAGATGCAGTAGCAAAAACTTAAAAACTTAAAGAGATTCAAAATTTAATGGCTTTTCTCTTAAAGTTTTACACATTATATTCATTCTTCTTCTTATCTCTTGCAATCTTATTACGTTTAATATAAATTAAGTTTAATGCCAACTAGAAAGCCTTAAAATTTACCCAAAAAGAATAAAAAAATATTTTTAAAAGAAATAACAAAACGTCAGTAGTATAAAGCTAAGTTAAAACCAAGTAAGAATACTACATTCGGCTATGCCGAATCTTATATACCCTTCACCATCTAGGTAAATCTAGTTTAGTGAAGTAACTGCAATCAAAAAAGCAAATATTAAGGTAACGGAGAATTAAAAAATAAGAAAAAAATGAAGTAGTGGATAAATATAATTTCACATAAAAATGTCATCGGCTCTTAATGGGTTAGGAATTTTAAAGAATTTTTAGTATTTCCTTAAATATCTCTTCAAAAGCTTTAAAATGATACCCATATTAATATTAAAAATTTTTTTTTAATGTCAGAGCCCCGTAACTCGAAAAAAATAGGCGAGTCGCCCTTTATAATAAAAAGTACGAACATAAGCGGTTTGCTCAGGGAAGTGTAACAGCATTGCAGTGTATGGCAGATGTGTGTTGTGGCTATTAGATACGTGGAATGGACGACTGGATTGGATAAAAGGCGTAGTGGAGTTGTTTATGGTTGATTAAGGTTACTAAAAAAGGCATGGATTTGTTCATGTCTCACCGGAGTAACACAGTAGTATAGCGTAGATGGCTGCGTTTGTAGTAATAATGCATGTTTGTAAATACAAGACCATAGGATTCACAGGACCGTAGGATCACGAAGTATAGCCAGATAAAGCCACAAATTAAGACTACAGAATTTATAAAGATCTACAGTGGTGTTTGCAATCAAAAGAATTCATACGTTAGTTCTAAGCGTAAAACGTAACAATATAATTCATCAGAAAAACGATATAAAATTTACAACTATGTTGAAGGTTATAAAAATATTGGTCTGAGCAATGTTTCCAACAATTTACATTTAACCAATTTGTAATATTATTGGGGGAAAATTAATGTTCCAGAAAAAAGTAAGAGTGTTATATTCAACAATACCGATTCCTGTATATCCGTCTTCAGGTAAAGATTTTTTGGCGAAATTTTTCTTAGACATGATAGCATATTTCCTGTTATGCTTTCATATACTTATTTAAATCGAATTAAAGCAGTCCGAACAAAATTGTGATGACACTTAAGCCAAAAGAGCGATTTATTATTAAACTAATTAGTGCTAATTTATTACCTTCTCTGTTTTCATTGGACATCCCAGTTTAATGTCACCCAATATATACTAAAGTCCACTGCCTTCTCTAATGATAGCTCATACATACTTATGTATAATGAAAAGGGAGAACAACCTGGGGTATATTGACTAACATTTCTAACTGAGCCCCTCGGTTATATTTTTTCATATATTTTAGTCTGTTGACTGCCCCCTACTGCCCACTGTCAGCATCCTGTTTTCAAAAAGCCATCCACTGAGGCATAGCGTATCCTTAAAAAAAAGTGTTTTTAGATATTAAACCAAAAAACACACAGTAGAAACCATTAACTACATACTAACTTTTCACACGGGAGATCCCATTATTATGTTGATCCTACCTACTCCTTTTACAAGTCCTGTGAGGCTTACTGTCACTACGGGAATAAACGGCTGCCCTCCTTTAACTTTATAACTTTTAATGCTTTACGGGCAGACATAAAAAGTTTTTTGGATTGCGTACAACGGAATAATATTAGTTAAGAAAATAGCTTCGGGTGTACAAAAAATGCGAGTGTATTTTAAGTCATCGCAAGCGGATGTGTTGTGTTGTAAAACCTCTTTTACATAATGGTGACAGGACCCATAATTAACTACACATCAGTTGTTAGGTGACCAAAGGCTTCGTAAAAGCAGCATTATGTTTAACTCTGAAGCGATAATCACCATCCCAACATAAGAAAAGAAAGCAATTATAAAACATAACGCTATTATAATTAATTACAAAGAAGGTGGCATTGCTTTTGCAAAAAGTTTGTGCCTCAGCTTTAAAACAAGGAAATTCTGACCAAAGAGAAAAAAGTTTCCCTTGGAAGAACTAATCCTACCTCTGACAAATTCAATTTTTTATCTTCTCAATTACAACTTTTATGGTATAAGAATGTTTAAAAATTTAAGTTGTGCTCAAGAGATTATCTAATGCCATTTTAGCTGCGCCCCTTTTTTTGGGCGGTGAAAAAAAAAATATTACATAAAAAATAATGTAATTATTAAATAAAATGGATTACATACGCCTTCAAACTACATAAATAAATTTGTATAGGCAGATTGAGGTATCCCTACAGTCCCACTCGCAAAAACGTCCTGTGAAAAAAAATTTTCTTTTACCAGTTTCCTTAAAATATTTATTATTAAGCTTTCCAATGGCTTGCCAAGCCCCGCCTCCTAAGAACATTAATAAAGAAATATTTTTGTAATTTGTTACCGTATAGTAATATATTTGTAGCAATAACTTATTTATTATTGTAACAGTAAATTTTACATTTATAATCAAAATAAATAATTTATTTAAAATAACTTCTCCTTTGCACTAAGACGATGATGGCGCCATGGTCCCTCTACGTCTGGTTGGAAGCATGAAAGAAAGATAATAACTTTTTTATACTAGTAAATAGTGGGTTAGGAGCAAAAACGCGCAGTGTTTTTTCTACAGTGTAAAAGTGGAGATCGCTATTTTTTATAATGATATATAAAATTTTTAGGGTCGCGATGGAGATCTCTCTCAAAACCTTTTCACTTTATTTTCGTTTTATGACACAAAATTTTGCAAAAATAAATCCTTTTTTAATTTTGAACGAATTTTTTTGCATAAAAACTTAAAACAATTTTTTTTTTTAATTAATATAAGTAGGTACTAATATAGGCTTTTACAGAAAAAATCAATACAAAATCTTTATTTGATTACCCGAAAAAAAGAAAGAACCTCTCAAAATCGTATTGAGTCAATAAAAACTTATCGAAATTTCCTGACTTTAACAGTGTTCCTAAACAACAAATCTCAAGCAAGACCTTTGAAAATTCAATATACGATGCAGAATTTTGTTATATCAAAATTAATTTTTGACCTAATGTCCGGCTAGATTGGCGATATACCCCTATGTGCGATGGCCAGAAATCACTAAAAGAGAGTATATGTCTCTTGGATAGCGCGATATCAAGTTGTGAAGAGAAGTGTGAATACATTTGTTCAAGCTTTTTGTTTATCACTTTATTTTATTTTTTTTAACATCAAAAACCGAAAGTATAATAATAAAATTTATGAAGTGATATTTTTCAAAACAACAAAATTATCTGCAGAGTCATATTAACAACATTGATATGGTCATTGTCTCTTAATCAGTATGTGGTGTAAGCGCTTTTCGTTTGTAAATCATAACCAATGTTATCTAAATATAATTAGTTACTTTAATTTTTAAATCTTTTCAAAGATAAAAATGTGAGATATGCAAATTGCGTTGATTTAATTAAATTTAAAATTCCTCACAACACAGCAGTTATTTATCGTTTAATTTTCTTAAACGAATTTTAAATTAATATTTTTTTTTAACATTTTTTTATCTAATTTGATACAAGAATATTTTAATAAACCTTTTATTTACACATTTGAAATAATTTCCCTTCGCCATAAACACCAACAAACATATTTCTTTCTAACAAGTTTGTTAATTATTAACAGATCTTAACACTTTTCTTATCTCTGACAATGAGTATGGTATTGTATTGTATTTTATTTATTTTTTTCTTTCCTCTATTCATTTAATAGTTAAGGAAGTTGTTTTGTTTTTATGGGAATATCTTCTTTACGAAAAATTAAAAAACCCATTGTATTGTTAAAAGTTATGGGTTTGTTTTGGGAGTTCATTTTTCTCTACAGGTATAGAAAAGCAAAAGAAAGATACTAAAAAGAAATAAAAATTTTATCATAAACTTTGTTTTGTACTAGATAAAAATTGTAAATACATTGTTTAAATTTAAGCTGTAAATTTGTTTTTTTTTTCTTCTAGTAGGTTTCTGTTTTGATAATTGTATTCATTCAACAAGAAAACAATGCCAAATATAAATGGTTTAAATTTCACTTAAGATCTTTTATTTAAGATTTTATTTTTATATTTTCATTACTATATTCGTTTTGCAAGAGCAGCATATTCCTGTGAACCTAAAAGGTTTATGGAATTTTCATTTTAATTTTCTTTTCTCTCTTAAAATTTCGAAAAGCTTAAAGCGTCTGGGCTTAACAATATGTCTATTTATCGCAAGCTGGCTTTATGCAGAACAGTTAACTATTGTCTTGTGTGCAAAATATTGTGATATAAAACTTAATTTTATTATTATATCTTTTTGTTCAGACACTTAAGGTTTAAGCAAAATATGGTAAATCTTTTCTGTTATTTTTTTTTTTTTAATAACTATATATGTGAATAAAACTAAAAGCAAAGTTTTTTTTCTGATATCTGAAGACTTAAGACACATACCTGCTCTTCTTCTCCTTTTTTTTTTGTGTTTTTTTTTTTTTTTTTTTTTTTTTGTTTTCGTAATTATTAAACACTTTGCTTTTTTAATTAAGAATCCATAGATAATCATGCAATTTTAAATCGTTTTATGTTTCATGAATCAATCCAACAAAAAATTAAAAATTACATTAAAAATAACTTGCCATATATTGACTTAACTTACTTACTTACTTACTACACCTATGACGTTATGGATAAGGAATTAAATAAATTTTACCTCACAAACAAAAGGCAATTGGTTACAGTGAACTCATATACAATAGAAATTGTATATGAGTTCGAATACGAGGGCTGCTAATTATATTTCTGGCCTGGCAACACTGAGTGCTGCCAAGTGCAATCGGACATTTCCATTGGAAAGTTTATCATTTTTAAGCATAATCGTACTCAAAACGTGTTGATGTACGACCATTATTTGTGTTGTTTACAGTGACTTGAAAAAATTAATATAGAAAAAAATGGAATTAACTCGTGAACATTTTCGTGCCATCATTTTTCCCAACTATCGACGTGGATTATCACGACAAGAGTGCATTGATGAACTTAAATCTTTGTATGGCGATGAAGCACCATCCTATAGCACTGTGAAAAATTGGTATAATGAATTTAATCGTGGTCGAAGCTCGCTCAAAGACAAATTCCGTAAAGGTCGTCGAAAAACGGCTGTTGTGTCAGAGAAGATTGATGCCGTGCGTGAACTCATAATGCAAGATCGACATGCGACATACCGAGAGATAGAGACATCCTTGGACATTTCTTCCACCAGAATACATTCGATACTGCATGAACACCTGGCCGTAAAAAAGGTTTGTTCTCGTTGGATCCCGCACAATTTGAAAGTCGCTCATAAAAAAGGCTCGTATCGATTAGTGCAAAGAAATGTTGCAAAAATACGACTGCGGTGCTTCAAAAGACTTTTATAAGATCGTCACAGGTGACGAATCATGGATTTATGGGTATGAGCCTGAAACAAAACAACAATCGACCGTGTGGGTCTTCAAAAACGAGCTAAATCCAACGAAAGTTGTTCCTGGAAGAAGGACTTCGAAGCAAATGGTCGCCTGTTTCTTCGGCAAAACTGGTCATGTGTCGACTGCTCCGCTTGAGCAACGTAGGACGGTCACTTCAGAGTAGTTCGCTACAATTTGTTTGCCTGAAGTCATCGGAGAAATTCGAAAAACCAACAAGAGAAGACGAATCATTGTTCACCATGACAATGCGAGCTCTCACACATCGGCTCAAACCAGAGCGTTTTTGACCGGCCAAAACGTCGAATTAATGGGTCATCCGCCGTACAGCCCTGACTTGGCACCTAATGACTTCTTCTTGTTTCCGCACATCAAGAAAAATTCGTGGTCAACGATTTTCGTCGCCAGAAGAAGCTGTTGAAGTGTTCAAAAACCATGTTTTAGAGGTGTCTCAATCGGAGTTGAAAAAGTGCTTCGACAAATGGTTTCAGCGCATGCAAAAGTATATAAATCATACTGGAGAATACTTTAAAAAACAATAAAACCATTTTTGAATATAAATGTTCGCATTTTCACGATTAGGCCAGAAATATATAGAGCAGCCCTCGTACGGAGTTTCTCAGAGTTTAGGGTTACTATATAAATAATTTACCGGATGAAATTAATAAAAGTGAAATGGTTCTGTACGCGGATGATATATTAATATCTTACTAAAGCTAGTACTGATGAACAATGTCAGGAAAACTTGCAATATGTTATGAATAAAGTTAATGTTTGGCTCAAGTCGAATAAACTTTAATTAAAAAAGAACAAGACAAAACGAATGCAAATAAACGCGGCAAATAAAATGAGGTTTAAAATAAATAACCAGATAATTGAAAATTTTTATCAAATAAGATATCTTGGATTTATAACACAGCTTTACAAATTTTTAATTTGGAAAAATACCAAGAACACCACATGGCTAGACAGTTTAATTGAGGCCTCCTGAACACGAAAAACGCTGTAATTATTTTTTTCTAAGTACCGTTTTTTAGATAACGGTACTTTTGTGTTTTTCGGTGTATGGTTCCACTCATACCCTTATGGAGCCCAACCGAAAAGTCCGATCGAGATAAATGGCACATCGTTGGAGAGGTAATTAAATGCCTTTTCCGTCGATATGCTGCCAGGAAATGGCTGAGTTATGGCACCCTAAAATTCTAAATTTGCTAATTTTTTTCTATAATATGAAGGCCAGACTGTTATTTATTCAAGTCATTTTTCTAGAATACAAAAATAGTGCTATTTGAAATTGGACATAAGTTTCACAAATTAATTTCTCTGGAGGCCTTGGCTTTCAGTTCGCCCCTGTTGGCTGTAGTTTGGTAGTCGTAATCTCACAAGACGTCATTTTTTAAACATAGCTCACTGCGCAATCTGTGGATCGATTGCAAGTAGCCAAGTTTATCGATTTTTGTGTTAGCGATGAATATTGCTTTCTAATGCGGCACTGCATTTTTCGTCAGCAGTCATCTCCTAGAAATGTTTTTACTGGAGTAAGCTTTAAGATTTTTTTCCTCTTCAGAAATAGATATCTCCTTCACTCTATAATGGAATCAAACTACACTAAGTCGAAACATTCGTAGCAACGTCAGTATAAATAAATTGACGGTATAGCTTGCTTATTGGCGCAGAATAACTTCTGCTTTTAATTTTTAGTTTATCAGGTCTGTTCTACAAATCATTTTTTGTCAAAGTGATTTCAAATCAAGCAACAGGTGTTCTGCGTACAAAATATTCTGAAATCACGTGATTTAAAACGTTAAGCAAAATGACTGCCGATTTGAAATCACTTGCTGTTTTTTTCTAATTATTTCGCTTAGAAAATAATAATAATGGCATTATATATTTAAAAAAATATGTCTTCTTCTTATTTTTGCAAAAAAAATTAGATTTTATACATATAAAGAGGAAATTAATCATAAGTTTTCAAAGGCACTGCATATTTTATTAAAAATTGTCTTGCTTTATTTAGTTATGCTCGTGATTTTCTCTTTCTCGTTAGTGGTTAGCTGGTTTGTGATTTCAAAGAATATTCTAGTGTTGACAAATTGTCAGAGTACAAAATGTCATTTAAGATTTATCTTATTTATGCTAATGTTTCCAGCATCAAATTTAGAAAAAATTAAGTGCAAAATATAAAATACTAGCAACTTCCTAAGCTTTTAGCATTAATTTTCACATTTTCAGTTTTAATTTGAACGCCAAATTTTAAGCCATTCGATTAACACAAATAAGTAAATGAAAGCACATGTATAACAAACAAATAAAAGTTTATTAATTTATTTTAGTTCCACACATTTTAACTTACTTAAATCACTTATAATATTTTTATTTCAAATGTAAAAAAAACACAACACAAATCTAAAAAAAGCCGTTCCCTTTTATTTTCGAAAAATTAAAATCACGTGATTTGCAGAACAGCACCAAATCGTCTGAGTGATTTTAAAACCGTTCGTGATTTGAATTCACGTGATTTTCAGAACAGAACTGTATAAAAAATATTTTTTGTGTTTTACGACTAGAATTGTTGACAGCATAAAAAAATGTTTTCAGAAATATTTTTAAATTTTCTAACACTTTTCTCATAAATGCATGAGTATATTTGTTATTTGTAAGCTCTCGAATAACACTTTGCCGAAAAAAATATTTTCCTGCACGATTCTTAAGTGGTGCTCTTATATTATGACTAGTTTTACAAAATAAAAAGCAAAATAATCGAAAGCCAGCGTTCGATTTAAAAGAAGGTTTACGATCAGTCGATGATCATATCATATCATACTCTCTCCCCTAACTTAAAAAAAAAAAAAACGAAAAGAGGCATAACAATTTTTTTTTGAAAATTAATTGATTTAATAATTGTTTCCCGTGTTTTAAAGTTAATTAAATAATTTGCAAAGTGCCTCTGCATAAAAAGAAATTATTGTAGTGTAATATGATATTTTATTTTTCATTATCTTTTAACTGTATAAAAGAGCCGAAAAAAAGTCAGCCACATACAGTGGAGAAAGAAAAATAGAATCATTGCTAGTTATTGTTTTTGCTTTAACTTTGATTTTTGTCTTTACACTATTGTTTGGACAAAAATGTTTAGTTTATTTAAAATTATTGTGAGAAGTTTCCTAACGAGCTAAGTAATCGGTAGCGAAATGGCCATCGGGACATGTTTTCATCCCAATAATCAATATCGACGATTTATAATTTAAATTGGGATAATATATTAAAAACCAAAACAAAATTTTTTTTATTTATTATTTTTTTAATTATTTACCACTAACTTCTTTGCTAACATTCTTAAAGCTTGAACTACAAATCTTTGTGGCAAGGTAGAATATTTCAAAAGTTAATAAAAATGTATCACTAACAAATATTTTATATTTAAGACAAATTGCCAAAGGAAACAAATTAATAAGGGGATTTAAAATCTCTCAATCTGATTTTAAATCTTAACAGCTTAATTTGATTTTCCTATTGATTTGGGTAATTAAGAAGAGCAAAGAATATATACTATTCTTTTTTTTTAATACTCAAACGAAATAATTTATAAAAGCTCAACTAAGAGAAATTTTAACAAATTGATCGATATACAATAGAAGTAGCGGCACTCTAAACTGTGCAATGGCTATAAAAATTCTGTGTTAAAAATCAAAAAGCAAAACAAACTGCAGCTTCTAAACAAAATTTTTTATGTACAATTGCAAATAAGTTAGATAATTAGCAAAAATCTCTGATTGAAATTTATTGCTAAATTTAAAATTAACAGACTAAACTAAAGCATGCCATACATTTTGTTATTGTTACTTTAAAGAATAGCGCTTAGAATTCTATACTAAAAATGAACACTTGTACAAATAAGAAGAAAAAAAACATTTTTATGTTTTTATTACAATCAATTTTAGCTCATTAAAAAATTTCCGTCTTTGTTACATAATACCCTAGTTACAATAAACTTTATTTTTACTATTTTTAATTTCCTTTGGCAATAATAAATTGCGTATTTGAAAGCTTCCAACCCAACCTTGCCAATATCTTAAATAAAAACCATCCTAATTACCGGCTGTTATTTAACTTTATTTTTTTTGTGCTGATTTCTTATTTAGCCATGAGGTATTTTGTTACATGTCTGATTTCCTGCTAAACAATGACATTAATAAGCTTTAGGGTTTACAATATTAATTTTATTTATTATTAAGACTTTTTTCCAATGTTAATTTTGAAAGCAATTTAAATATTCATTGATCTGACAAAATTAGGGATTGGTGCTATTGGCTGGCAATTTACGTTTATAAGTATCAATGTACTTCTTTTTAGAGATAAATAAGTAATAATTACTTGCGTTTTATTTGTTATTTTCGTTTATATAAATTTTTTATATTTTTTATTATAATATTTTTTGCTTTTTTCAACGCTCCTTTTTTTTGCCGAAGCGGTAGTGGAGTTTCTTAAAATTATTATGATTTTCTCATGGCCTGCATAAAGTAGTGCGCTTGAAGAGCGGTACAACATTTCCAAATAGAAACACGCTAAAATGCCACTCAGCATATAACGTAATGAAATTGGCATTAAATTCAATTCCTATTCTAATAACTGAACAGACATAGACGAGTCGGGATAATGCCTATATTAGTTATTCCCAATTTATTTAACTTCGTATAAGGTTTAATTTTTTAGCAGTAACATATAATGGTTATATTATATGGCTGTAAGCAAAACATAGTATTTTTACATTTAAACATTTTTACATTTGGAACGATATTGTTGTATAGTTTAACAATAACATGATAAAACATAAACATAATTAGGTTAAAATTTAAATATATAATAATATTATGCTCAATTGTTAACATTAAAGGGTTATATTAACATATTATAATATAAATAAAAATGTCACGTAATGAAATTAAATCATACTATGGTCACGCAAGTGCAAACAGTTCCTGACATAAAGGCAGTTATTTTCACAAATGATATAAAAACATAAGCATTAAACACATTCCCAGAAGCAGGACAAACGAACACACGACAGCAAATGACGGTAGCTACAGTTGTCGCCTTGTACGCAGCTACATAATTATTTCGAAGGCAGCAGCTACATAATAAAAATATGATTTTATTGTATTTCAATGATGTCAGTTTAGCGAATTTCTCAGAAACAATAATAAGTATAGTAATGTGTGCCAACATAAATAACACGTACTTGCTTGTCCACTAAAAAAATAATAAAAACGACAAGATATTAAAAGCTTTACAGTTCTATGATATCTTTTAAAACCAATCGTGTTAAATATTTACAAATGCACTGTAAAAAAAAAAACTTTTTACTTTTAAACGAAAATTGAAATTATTATAGTTATATCAACCAGCAAGTACTTACAACAGAAGTAAATTTTTAACTAAATGTTGTCCACACAAAAAAAAATTATAGTTTTTATATATCTTAATACATTTCCATGAAAGATTTTTAATTATTCTTTTTATACTTATGCCATGGATAATTGTAATATTTTTAATTCGAAGACATGACTTTTATAAAATATAAGCAGTGCCCACTACTTCGTCGGTATGGCATTTCTAATTTTTTTAAAATTCAAATTTGGAAAAATATATTACAAATATTTATTGCAAAGTATACAAAAAATTTTAAAAATTCTATAAACCAAAAAAAATTCATAATTGGAGGAATCTTCATGATTGGGCTGATTATTTTATTATTTTTTATTTTCTCCAACAATAAATAAATACTTAAATTTTAAGCCGATAGCTAACAAACAAATTATTACAGAGAACACAACATGGTTGTTATGACCATATCACTAGCATATGTTTTATTTGCATATTGTCACAAAAAGACTTGCTGCTCATATTTTCTTCAAATTTAACCCGTATCGTGCCAAACTAAACTTGTTATTGTTATTATTTCCTTTAAATACCCTAATTTCAGCAAGCTCAATACAACTTTTTTTTCCAACTGACTACTAGATCAATTATCGCCATGCATGAAATATAAAATATGCAAACAAAGCGACTAGCAAATACCTGACAGCGTTAATATTTTTGCTTGCTGAGTTTAAGCATTCACACCGGCAGTAAATTGAGGATTTTACACATAAATTAAATGTTTTTCCACCTTTTATCGGCAAAGATGTTAAAAGATCTTCACAAATAATTCAACCGACCGGAGATTAGTTATCATCTTTATACTATTTCTTTAATGTGCATTTAAGCCGTCGTATCAAGTTAGAAACTTTTGAACTGAACATTATAACATTTTCTTGTTATTAATCATTAAGATAGAGTCTATTGCTATGAACTTACGGTTGGCAGTATTTGTCATAAAATTTTCTCTAATCTTGCTGTAAACACTAGCTAATGCATAATTTGTCAATATATATATACAATTAAAAGTATATGAAAATAATAGAGTAGTAAAAGATACTCTACGGCCTGTTCAATGATGATCCCATAGCTCTTTTTATAACCCCGAGTGTGCAGTCAATAAAACACATTTTTGAATCTGAGACAGAAGCTGCTGGGTTCTGTTTAGCAATACTGGAAAGTACGTTGTTATTTTTTACTATTCTTCTACTAAATTCTTTGGCAGGCATTGGCCTAATCTTTTTTCCCGTTCTGCTTGACAGATTTTGTTTGGTTCCTCGGTATACAACGACGCAGAAAGATTAAACTTCTTATCTTAATTACCTTGAAAGTGATAACGAACGATAACACTTTAAACTTTTCTTCAGTTTTAGTTAGATTTTGAGTTCGTTAATGGCTCTGTTATTTCTCCTACTCTATTCCTTATTTTTCTAAACGGCCATGCCTGTTAAATGTTGGGACCAAGAGACTGATTATGAATGATACTCTCATTCAGGATCTCATGAAATATCTGATTGGGGCCGGGCGAATAGAATCGATTTTAACGCTCGAAAGACCCAATGTTTTATGTTTAAGAACAGACAACCAGCCGAAAGTAATGCTTCAACTGTAAGTATTGGTATCATCAATATCAGACGCTTATCTGTCATTTTTGTGCTGTAAACACATTCGACACAGCAAGATACACGAACACACGACAGCAAATGACGCTAGCAACATTTGTCGCCTTGTACGCAGCTACATAATTATTTTGAAGGCAGCAGCTGCATAATAAAAATATGAATTAACTGTATTTCAGTGATGTTACTTAAGCGATTTTTAAAGAGGCAGTTCCGATTTGTAATTAAAAAAATGTTTTACTATTTTGTTAGAGACTATTAAAAGAGTAGAATAATACGTCGATTTTCGTTTATATTGTCTTTAAAATTGAAAATATATTGAAGTATTTCTCAGAAGCAATAATAAGTACTGTAGTGTGTATTAGTATAAATAACACGTAGTTTCTTGTTCACTAAAATAAAAAATACTAAAAACAACAGTTTTATGATGTCTATTATAACCAATCGTGTTAAATATTTACAGATGTCCCATACGACAATTCAAATTAATATAAGTACTAAGAACAGAAGTAACTTTTTAAATAAATGTTGTCCACACAAAAAGGAATTTTAGTTTTATATACATCTTAATATATTCCTTTAAAATTTTTACAATTATTCTTCGTATACTTTCGCCATGACAATTGTAGTATTTTTAGTTCGTCGGTGTGGCTGATAACTGTTTAAGTACAATTATATCGGTAAAATTGGGTGGTTTTACAGTTGTTTTTCTATTTTTCTACGAAAAAATATCCATGTTTGAACCAAGGTTCTAAAGGATCTCCTCACAAAATCTTACTCAAATCTTTCCAGCAGCACTTACATGATACAGATAAGAATTCAATATTTTGTATTCCAAATCAATTATTATCTTCACCAGCAACAATATTTTCCTTAAATATTTCATGTACTGAAATTATTCTTTTACAGTTTTATTATAGATTTGCACTTAAATCTTTAAATAAATAATTTTTATTTAAATTCTTATCGTTCTTTTCTTTTTTCATAATAAGAGATTTAAAGCACTTATTATTTTACATGTCTTATAGTACTGACATCACTAAACTGTTTATTGTCGCCAATAAAAATAGAAATTAGTTTAATTTGACTGCAGCGGTGAATTGAGCCCAGACAACAACCTGCCGCCTTGTTGCCTTTCTGTCAGCAAAATCATCATTCTCATATAAACACATGCATTCCAACTTTGACATTTTGCAGTCGGTAGCTGCTATCTCAAATGTGTTTACAGCATTGGAGTTACTCGATCGCATAATGGCGACGGCAAAGAGTCTCATAGGTGACAGTACGGTGTCTAACTCTCTTGACTCTCTTGAACATCAACGCAATGTGGGTTGTGTTTTGCTGTTTTATCGATACAACAATATAATGTGTTCTAGTGGGATTAGGGAACTCGTTCCTGATATTCGCAATTTCTTGTGTACAATACGCTTTTAACTAAGACCTTAACCATTTCTGGTCTATTGGCCAGTTAACCGCACTGCTTTACAGAGAGAATTCGAACAGTTTGAATGTGGAACCATCTTCTTGCAAAGGTCTTTCCTGTCAATGTTGGAAAGTTCAAACCGAATGTCCACAAACAACACTCGTTCAACCCTTCTTGACATAACCTAATTTCCTTTTTCTGGCACAAAGCATTGCTTGACTAAGTGTCTGAGTGCTAGTCGGAGATAAAAAAAGTTTGCTAGAACGTAAGATTTTATTGCACCTTATTTAACCAAAATCACTGCTTGTAGAAAGAGTATCATTTTCACACCCTACATTTCATACAATCAAGTAGTACGCTATTTTCAAACAAAATATTTACATTAATATGGCTTTTTATACATTTGGTGAAATTACTGATATTTGATGCCATTAACACAAATCTTTTGAAAGAAAATCTAAACTCTATATATTTTCTTCAGCTGATGTGGTCTTCTTCTGGCGTTTTTTTCAACACAAATCGCACTTAATGTTACATTCAAATTGTCTACTCAAAGGCAACGATGAAAAAAATAAATAAAATAAAAGTAATAGCTACAATGAAAAAATCATCACCGTTGACAAGCCAGTTGAACGAAACTGGTAACAAAATACCAGCATTGGAATATAATATGACCAAAGCTTAGTGGTGATTCCAGCTGTCTGTCTATTGTTGCTGTACTATTATTACAAAGACTTTTGTGAGATAAATGTATGTTAGATAGTATTCACATTTGCCAACGAAATAATAACAAAACGTATTACATTTGCATGTCCGGTAAGCACGCGCCGTAATTTATAATAAATACTTAAACATGTAGACACAACACATAAAAACCAAGAAAAAAACAATAAGAAACAATAAAAATACAATTATGAAAATTATATATTGTGTGCTACAATAGCAAGAGCGGAAAAACATACGTTTTCTTAATTGCTAATAATATTTAAATGCAAAATATGCCGCTCAAATAAAATATATAATTTTATGCTTTGCAACGCATTAGAATTATTAAGATGGATTAAATGTATCTAACGTGTAGATTTACACACAATAAAATCAATATGAATTTTCAAAAGGATCGTTATTCATGAAAAGTCTCTTCGAATTATATTTATTCTGGTGGCGGCGACCTGAAGTTGGTTTTTATATAACTACTTACTAAATAAGTAAAGGTTAATAATTTCGTGTTACTATGGATTTTGTAAACACATTGTGCTCTTGATTATCCCTCGTGACCATAAGAACCAAAAAGGAAAGGTATTTGAAAAGAAGATAGTTTTTAAAATGTTGCGCATGCGCTTTTGCTAAGAAAATCGCAAGACAACATAACCTTGGAATATGATGATTCGTGATAACTAATGCTTATGACTAATTATAGTGTTACGGTTTAACTTAAAGTAAAAATTACATCCATTGGAAAAAAACCCCAGCATTTTTATATTCTTCACCACAGGTCTGGTGCATACACGCAAAGAAAAAACATGATTTAGGTAACCATAATCTAAGAGCAACACACTATGGTTGAATTATATATTTGTTAGCTAAACATAATTTTATTACACATAATAATTATTTAGCTGGTCTTGCAACTATATTGTTGTCTAGCTTAACAATAATATTGTAAAGTCAAAACATAAATATGTTTAAACATAAACATTAAATGGTTAAATTAAAATATCACAATATGGTTGAGATTAACATGTTATATAAGAATGCAAAGATTTCCTGATATAATACACTAATTATTATATTTTGTTTTATTTATTAATAATTTGTCTCAAAAAAGTATTGGAACCTATAAGTCCATAAAAAAAAATCATCCATTTATTTGCCACATGTGAGTAATAATTAAAAGGCTTTGACGCATAAGCTCTAAGAATTATTTATAGAAGAAATATAGTTTATAAGCGCTTTAGTACCCCAATGAGAATAATACCACGTCCACTTTTTTTAGCAAGTTTTTTATTTAATTAACAGTTTTCCTCCTGTAAATTGGACTTTGTAATTTAAGGCTTATTTATCTTTCAAATATTCGTAAAACTGTTTGTGTCTTAATCGATTCCGCGCATTTTTCCTGTCCACACTTATCTTCTATTTATACCTATTTTTTTATTTTTTAAATAAGCATACCCTCTTGCAATTTTTAAATGAATGTTTATCTCTGTTCAAATTTTTAAAATATATTATTTCTAATAAGAAAACAACTGTGGTTGTGGTTCAAATATTTTAATATTAAGACCAATCATGTTGCGTTTTTGTACAATTTAAGCACATAGTTATTAAATTAAAAAAAATGTATTGTTACAAAGAACATAATATGGTTATTTGACCCATATCACAATAATGTTTTTTCTCTGCGTGTATAAGTTTGTACGATGGCTGCTATATATATTTCTGGCCTGGCAACACTGAGTGCTGCCAAGTGCAATCTGACATTTCCATTGGAAAGTTTGTCATTTTTAAGCATAATCGTACTCAAAACGTTTTGACGTACGACCATTATTTGTGTTGTTTACAGTGACTTCGTGCCATCATTTTTCACAACTTTCGACGTGGATTATCACAACAAAAGTGCATTGATGAACCTAAATCTTTGTATGACGATGAAGCATCATCCTATAGCACTGTGAAAAATTGGTATAATGAATTTAATCGTGGCCGAAGCTCGCTCAAAGACGAATTCCGTGAAGGTCGTCCAAAAACGGCTGTTGTGCTAGAGAACATTGATGCCGTGCGTGAACTCATAATTCAAGATCGACATGCGACATACCGAGAGATAGAGACATCCTTGGACATTTCTTCCACCAGCATACATTATATACTGCATGAACCCCTGGCCGTAAAAAAGGTTTGTTCTCGTTGGATCCCGCACAATTTGAAAGTCGCTCAAAAAAAGGCTCGTGTCGATTGGTGCAAAGAAATGTTGCAAAAATACGATTGCGGTGCTTCAAAAGACGTTTATAAGATCGTCACAGGTGACGAATCATGGATCTATGCGTATGAGCCCGAAACAAAACAACAATCGACCGTGTGGGTCTTTAAAGACGAGCAAAATCCAACGAAAGTTGCTCGTGGAAGAAGCACTTCGAAGCAAATGGTCGCCTGTTTCTTCGGAAAAACTGGTCATGTTGCGACTGTTCCGCTTGAGTAACGTAGGAAGGTCACTTCTGAGTGGTACACTACAATTTGTTTGCCGGAAGTCATCGGAGAAATTCGAAAAACCAACAAGAGAAGATGAATCATTGTTCACCATGACAATGCGAGGTCTCACACATCGGCTCAAACCAGAGCGTTTTTGACCGTCCAAAACGTCGAATTAATGGATCATCCGCCGTACAGCCCTGACTTTGCACCTAATGACTTCTTCTTGTTTCCGCACATCAAGAAAAAAATGCGTGGTCAACGATTTTCGTCGCCAGAAGAAGCTGTTGAAGTGTTCAAAAACCATGTTTTGGAGGTGTCTCAATCGGAGTGGAAAAACTGCTTCGACTACTGGTTTGAGCGCATGCAAAAGTGTATAAATCATGATGGAGAATACTTTGAAAAACAATAAAACCATTTTTGATTATAAATATTCGCATTTTAACTATTAGGCCAGAAATATATAGAGCTGCCCTCGTAATTTCATTTTTAATTTCTACAATATTCATTTCCGACCCCATAGATTGTATATATTCTTAATGCTTTAACAAAGGGGAGTCAATCTATTCGGACAGACCTTAATGGTTTTAAAATCAGTTCTGCCATGTTCCCAGATAAGCTGTACAAACCTTTTTAAAAGCACCATTCACTCAGACATAGTTTTTAAAGGGGTATTGGTGTTATGTTAAAAATAGTCGATTTCCTGTATTTTTTATACGGTTTTCAGATTTAGTTGTGCTTTTTTGTTGGTAATTGTTGCTTTTTGCTTTGTTGTTTTGGAAAGCAGAATTCCAGAAAAAAAACTATAAATTACCAGGTAATTTAAATATCAATGAAACGTCAAAATTTCACCAAAATATTATATTTTCACCAAAATTTCACTGAAAAATGTTAATTTTGCTAAACATTTTTTTTTTGGAATTGAAATGTTGGACATTTCATAGAGACCTGAAAATACTAGAAAAAACATGTGGATTAGCAAAAACAAAAATTGGCATTTCTTAAAAAGTAATTCTTATCCACTTGTGTTTTTATTTTTGTTATTTTGTTTTCTTAAATTTTTTCTCTAAGGCTCTGGATAGATAGAAAGACTTCTCACTACTTAGTTATTAAGACTCTTCTGTGATTTCACTAAAACTCAAATTTATAGTCTCTTATTTGCTAAACCGCTGTCTTAACCAATGCATCTTCATTGTGAGAAATGTTTATTACATTGTATTCGTTGTCTTTGGTTTGATTCGAACTCACAATCTCTAGTTTGATTATCAGAAGCCTTAAAAAATCAGCCATGTTAATTACTCGACAGTGTTATTTTAATTATGCCTCCGGAAAAATTTGAACTCTCAATATTTTTTTTTCCAAACACATACTATAAACAACCCACCAACTGCTGTCGCAGGAATATTAATATTTTCACTCTGTGGCTCCGGCGAAAATCAAACTCATAATAAGAATTAAGTATATCTGCCTCCTGCGTATATGTTACCTTCTTCTAAACTAAGATAAAATGAGCAACTCATCTAATAAGGATCGTAATATTTTTCTTGGTTCTAGTTTATTCACACATTTGTTACTAATACAAAGTAACTAAGTAATTCAGTTTATTCAAGATTAATGTATCCATGTCTCAATGTACTTTTTGCTTTATAATCACAATTTTAAATTTTCTACTTAATATATTTATTGATTTTAACCAAAGTAAGCTTTTATAACAGTTGGACTCTTAAGAGATGTAGAGTGAAACTGCAAGTTGTAGGTTCATTAAAATCATGCACAATAATATATTTATCGAGCAGTGGCTGGTATTAAAGTGAAAGCACTTTTAAAAATTATTGGAAAATTTTTCATCTTGCGTTTCCATCGCTAAAATAAACACCCTTTATTAAAGCTTATTAAAAACTATGCTTTAAATCAGAACACTCCTACCTCAATATATCAGTCAATACATAAAAATACTTACTTTTTATCTCTTAAATGAAAAGAAATCCGCTTTATTTAAATGCAATTATTCACCACACCTTGCATTAGTTATTGCCTGAGCTTTAATTAATATTATTTTATTATATCTATTTAAGAAATAAAACTTTATTTCCTTTTTTTTTAACAAGAATAAGTAAATGAGTTTGTTACGACATAAAAGTTATTGCAATTATTTAATCAAAAAAACTTAAGCTCTTAGTTAAAGAAATTTAAATTAAATCTGTATAATAGATTATTTTAAAAATAAATTCCTCTTTCAGCATATAATTGCAGTCATATCAGTTACTTTTAATGGTGGTGTTATTTAACAGAAACTTGTAGGATGTAGATGCATATTCAGATATTAACCATATAAACTACAGGAGGTCCTTGAGCAAATTAAAGAATTTAAATTATGTGTTTGACGATATCAACATTTTTATTTGAAAGAAATTTGTGTCAGATTTAATACTTGTAATTTTTTGCTTAGGAAGAATATGATATAACGGTGGGAAAGTAAATTGTGGTTATTTAAAAAAAAGTTAAATATTTTTTTGGCTGCTGATTTTTTAATATTTTTAAGTAGGAATTGAATATTTTATTATTATAACAAAGTGTGTAAATTAAATCCGGCACAAGTTTGCGTATATATTAATTTACAAATTTTCTTTATAAAATAAGAAAAATTAGACAATAGCAGAATGATATGCATTGTATCTATTTTCCTTTGGTGGATGATATGCCAGCATCATTGTTATTGTTGTAAAGGAAGTATGAATGCGCGGTACCATGTGTTTAATGTTTTTAATTTAATTAAACTCTAGGTTTATTAATTTAAATTCATCAATAATGAAAGTAAAATTATGTCACGATGACCATTTTGATGACACGAAAACTTTTCACAATTATTTGGATTATCTAAAGATGTAACGGTTATGTTACTTTTTTCAACGGTCATTATTATAATTTGCCGTTAATAAATGGTAGGATTTCGTTTGATTGATACATAGTTTTGCATTATTAAAAGTTTCGTTTTTATACCCCTCATTTAAAGGCCGGGGCACATAGAAGCCATCATACGTTACTTTTTAACATAATAAATTGACAACAAAGTAACGACGATAGTACTTTAAATACTTTGTTGATGAACGCAATATCATTAAAACACAACAAGAACGATAACACAAAAAAAGAAGCAGCAAATGCTGGCTATCAAAGTATTTAACGTACGTCAACAGTTGCGCAACTTTCGGTCTTTGCGTTGACGGAGACGTACTGATTGTGACAACATTCATAAGAAAAAACGTATTTTAACTTGCTTGTCATTTGCAAATGAGAAAGTATAACGTATGACGGATAATATATGCCCCGGCCTTAAGTTTATATTCCGTTTGTAATTTCTACAATATCGATTTTCGGCCCCATAAATAATATATATTGGGTGTTTTTTAAACATAGAACTTTTAAATTGTAAAAAATAACACAAAAAATTAAATTGTAATCAAGAATTTTTTCGTACGAAAGAAAAGAACATGGCATTAATATTAAAAAATGATTATCGCCAAATTTTATTTCAATAACTCGATAGTTTCAGTCGGCTTATGGCATGTAGCGCCATCTTGTTGAAACCACATTTCGTCCGGATTATGTCATCCATATCTTCAAACAGAAAATCACTAAGTATGGTGAGATACCGATCTCCATTGACCGTAACGTGAGATCGGGTCTCATTTTTAAAGAAATAAGGTTCTATAATGCCACCAGCGTGTAAAGCAAACCAAACGGTGTATTTTTCTAAATGCAATGGAGTCTGTAGAGTATTCGGTAGATTGGTCTCACTCCATAAGCAGCAACTTTGCTTATTAACAAGCCGCTTAAGCCAAAAATGAGCTTCACTCTGAATATAATTTGGCGATAAAACAACGGGTCAATCGGCGAAAGAACGACGCGTATAATGGTCTCGTGGCTTTAATTATTTGTGCAAAATTTTGCACGTAATGTACGGGCAGAGCGACCGAAGAGGAATCTATCAACTTGGATATTTTTCCACACTTTTGCTTGCAGCAAAGATATTCTCTTCATTACGCACATTCCTTCGACGTGTTGCTGTTATTGCATCCTGTAGAGAGTATGTTGTATGAAATCTATCTACAGTTCGACGGATTCCTTGCTCAGACGGACGATTATGTGCGCCATAAACATCACGATGTCGTCTATAAGTTGCTAGAATTGATGACTGATTTTCAAAGTAAGCTTTCATAGCATTGTTTAACAGCGAGTCTATTCATAATGATTTTCAAGAGTATAAGAAAAAAACATGGTGTAAAAAAATTGGCGCTCGCCCATATTTTCCGAGTTATGGGCCTTGGAACTTTTATATTTTATAATTTTTAAGATATCAACATCGGTATCATTTTAAAGGTTTTGAAGAGATTTTTAAGGAAATACTAAAATTTTTGAAAATTCTTAACCTATTAAGAGCTGATGACACTTTCATGAGCAATTATGTATAGAACGTAATCTTTGTTTTCTTATTTTTTAATTCTCTGCCAATATATGTTTTCTTGATTGAATGTACTTTACTAAACTAAATTTACATACTTGGTATATGAGACGGGTGAATAAGATTCTGCATAACCGAATATTTATATTAAATATAAAAAAATTAGTTTGAAATCCGTAAGAGTAAAAACTGAATTTAAACTGAAGATATATTCTATACGATACTGCAAACAACGATAAACGTGAGTTATATAGTAAAGAATCAAATGAAATCAAATAAGAAATAAATTAAAAATTACATTTTTTCTTAGTTTTTTCTAAGTCTTAATTTTCAATTAATACAAATTTTACAAATGCAATAGCGAAAATTAATAAAATTACTGCTGTAAATAAAAAAAAAATACTTATTCTTCTTTTATTTAAAAACAATCTAGTTTTTTTTAACTACTGTTTTACAATTTTTTATCACAAATTAATTTCTTATTTTTCTTATTGCTTCTTTACAGGTAAATATTCAAAGCGTTTATGATTGATGTAAGTTAAATAAAGTGATTCTTTTTATATCGAACTCTATACAAATTAAAGGAGAATCTTTAAAACATAAAAGCACTTGCAAATCCGATTATTTTTTCCAAATTTTTTTCCGTAAACATAATCTGTCAAAACCAGATACATTATTTTCTTTTTGGTGCACTTTACAAAAAGCAGCAGCAACAGCCCACGATGAATGAAGCAGAGTAAAACTGAGTTTAAACCAAACAATCAACTCTTAAAAAAATTTTTGTTTCGTTTTTTTCTTTTACCATTTGTATTGTTAATGCTTTTATAACTTTTTACAGGTTTTAAAATTTATTTTTATTTTTATTTATTTTTTTTAGTTAAAAGAGGAATGTTTTTACAAATCATTTTGTATGGTTTATTTTTTTCTGTTGAGCTTAGTGTAGTTTTCTATCTCTACTTATTTATTTATTTTCCTAAGTGAATTGTGATGACTGCACCTGTTTTTTTCTAGTAAAAAAAAAATTAAACAAACATCTAAGGAAGATTAGCAAAAACAACATAAAATTGGCAAAAAAAAATGTTTAATTTTTTGTTGTTAAAAGCAATTTTTTATGTTTGTATTGTTTAGTATTTTCTTGCCACAGTTTTACTCTACACTAGATCTTTTGGTAACAATAAAAAGCTTGGAACACATATATCTCTAATTGGGAGCGTCGACCTTAAGTGTTGTGGTTTTCACGAATGAAGATGTCCAATAAGTTCAAGTACATTATTTCTTAAGTGTGCCTCTTACTAATTTGGTCAGTAGTTTCTGAATCATTCGAGCTAAATTAAAAAATCTCACGCCGAAATTTTATGTGAGAAATCACGCGTACATATACCACCACTGCAGCAGAAATATTTATCAAGTTACACAATTATGCAAATTCAATTAGAGGGAGTTGTGACAAGGACTTATTTGGTAAAAATCCTCTGTACTTATATATAACAGACCGTTACCGTTTTTGAAAACGAAAATTTTAATTATTTTCTCAACACGTAAAAAGAAAAGTCGAAATAGAGACAAACGCTACGCAGTAAAATATTGGAAATGAAGGGTGAGTTTAACTCAAGGAGCAATTAATGTATCTAAAGAATCTTTGATTTAAGAAGAAAATTTTCTCCTACAATTAGTTTTAAAAAAGTTTCGGGTAAAATAGTAATTTTGCGGGAGCTCTGAATAAGGTTAAGGGTTTTAATACGTTAAAAGTAATTTGCCCTCATTAGCTATGCAAAAATAAAGAAATGAATCCTATAATTCCACATACATATATATAAACCTATTAACGAGATATCCTTCAAATTAAAGTTGATGAAGCAGGAGAAAAAGTATTCAAGAGCTTCTTTTTTAATAACTTTAAATTTTTTTTAGTTAAGCATTTAAATTCAAAATTTTTTAACCTTTAACTAGACGTATGGGTTCAGAAGATATTAAAATTAAAAAATTTGTACCTTAAAATATTCGGAGCAAACTTGGTTTTTCTATAGCTTCCAACATTTTCAACAAAAGACCGTAAATAAGTTTCGATTAGATATTAAGAGCATATACACGCAAAGAAAAAATATGGTTGAGGTAACCATAATCTAAGAGCAACATATTATGGTTGCATTATATGGTTGCAAACAAAACATAGTATTGTTACATTTGCAACCATATTGTTGTTGTTCAAATATAAACATTATATGGTTAAAATTATCCAGACATAAAAGACTTAGTTTTTATTGTTTTATTCATTTACGATTTGTCATAAAAATTATTAAGAAAGATAAATTCACAAAAAATCAATTATTTGCTTATAATAAGACTTAGAGCATAAGCTACAAGAAACAGCTATATAAACATATAGTTTATAAGCCCAAATAAATGATTTCACAATTGCTTCAAACTCAAAAATAAAAATGTAGATGCTTACAATACATACATACATACATATATATATATATACTTTTTTTAATGTTTTGGTTCCCTTTTTATTTCTTTTTATATTTTACTGTTTTTTTAATTATTTATTTTGTACATAAATTTTTATTTTTTTCACTTTCTCTATCAATAATAAACAATTTCAAATTTTAGCTACCAGAAAAATTACTGAACTGTCAAAAACTTGAACAAAATATTTTTTAGCGCAAACATTATTCTGTTGCTTTAAACCATACTTTGATTAATAATAATATATTATGGTTAAATATTTTATATTATTTTTAAAAAGTTATAAAACTTTGGTTGTGGTTGAAATTTTTTTAAGTTAAAACCAACCATGTTGCATTTTTTGTGCACAGTAACCATATAATCGTCGAAATTTAACAAAAAATGTTTATCGTGACTAAAGTTTTGGTGAAAATAACTATAATTTGTTCTCTGCAACTATACATTGTTACAAAGAACATAATATGGTTATTGTGACCATATCACAACCATGTTTTTTTTCTGCGTGTACACGCGTCGCTTTACTAATATGTGTTGACATCATTTAACTAATAGTGTAACTTTTTTTGACCGAGGTAAGTAGTTATTTTTGTGATTTTATTTACCGTTTTGTATTTGTTTCTTGAATTATTTACGTAACAATAATTATGGTGCTAGTTGTGATTAAGGAAATGGCGTTGTTAGTGACATAGTGGAAGTTATATCACAAGATTTGGAGAAGGATAGAGAAGACATGGCAGAAATACATCCTATTGTTTCTGAATTATTAGATAGCAATTATTTTTTTATCTAGACATACGCAATAAGTTCGCCAAAAATATAAGGGATCTACACTTTCACTATCAATATCTGTGAGAACACGTGAGCATAATAATGCGATTCATTTTACTAGGATCAAACGGTTATCGAAAATGAAAAATCTTGCATGAAATGTTTCCAATTACGTTTGATGAAGATATAATCGAGCCTTTAGTCATGAACATCAACCGATACATTAAAAAAATAGGAGGTAGCTTTAACGAGATTGAGAAGTTCTTATGACTGATAAGATAGAGATTGTCGCATACTTGGCTTTGTTTGTAATGGCTAAGAGGTTTCCACTTAATTTTAATTGTTTTTTTTGGCTTAAGAAGGATCCGGAGTTAAAATATTTTGGCGGACAATGGCTTAGAAATGTTTTCAATTTTTTTTAAAGATGTTTGCGGTTCAATAATACCAGGAGAACAGATAAAGTTATTTGATAATGAAGCTCTATTGACGAGCAGTTGGTAGGATTTTGTGATGGTTTCAAAGGGAAAGTATACATGCCCAATTACAGAATAAAAGTATATCCCAGCAAAAAATTAGACATTACCTTAAAAAGTACTTGCCATATAATGACTTACTTTTGTGGTTGCCATATTTTGTTACTCGCTTAAAAAACACATTACATTAGTTTCCCAAAAAGGAAGTATCAATGGAACTAGTTCTTTATGTTAAAAGAGACTGCCGTACTAATGGTACTCAATATTTCCTACAATAATTAATGTAATCGATCCTCAGTAATGGGATTATAAAAGTCTCATGCCTTGTTAAAATCATTAAGCTGGCAATCTAGTTGGGAAGTACTTCGGACAAAAATGCTTAATTCCAAACTCGATTGCCTTTTGAAAAATTTTTTGCTGGGATGCCATGGTTAACTCAAAGAATAACTTTTTATTTAAGTTGAAGGTTACTTTGGATAGTAACCAAAATGTAAGATGACTTTTTTTTTAATTGGCAACAGGGCTTTTTCAAGAGCACGTAGAATTTAGCAGCGCGCATTATCTAGCTTAGCAAAAAACAAATTTGCGATATTCAAAATATATATGATAAGGTATATCAATCACAGCAACATGTTTTCATGTTTTGCACTAGATGCAGCACTTCACAAGCTGCTGATGAATCTAACTTATTTTTTATAACTTACTGTTATTGTAGTTGTAAGAAACCAATACTGAATTTATTTATGTTTTATGTTTTTAAATTGAAAAAGTTTATCTTACTCTGATAATTTGACAAGACATACTCATTTTTATTTATTTTGTAATGAAATACTTGCAATAAACCTTGGGGCCACGTAAGAGCCCATGCGATTAATTATGTGATTTTCTTAATGCGCCTATTAAAAGGTAAAGAATTTAGAAATTATATCGGAACAACTTGAAGATAATTTTATGCCGCATCTTCTGGAACGTAAGCTTGTTAGAATCTTTATGTTCGTCCTATTTTTTTTTCGGAAGATATTTAAGAAAATAAATGATCTAAATGAGATTTTCAGTTCCTGACTAGGAAGGGCTTAATATTTGTAGAATTCTAAAATGAAGGGTTTTGCATGACTTGTATTAGTACTAGTACCTTAGTCTTATACTGAGCATTGATGGTAGACAAATGATTCATGTTTAAAATAACAGCAGTATATTTTAAAATGTATATATCTGTTAGCAACATCTGTGAACCTAAGCAGTCACAACTTGTGATCACTAATTTGCAAATAAACTTCTAGCATACCAAATTTTCAAGCAAAGTCTTGTAAATTATTTAAAATAAAATCCACCTACTTATGTAACCGCTGTAAACAATACACGTCTCTGAAAAATAATTATATATGAGTTCGGCATAGACCCTGTAAATAATGGTGCTGTACCGCATAACAGCGACCAACCTTTAAATGTTCAAAAAAACAAATATAAACAAAATTCCTTAAATTCATCTTGTTACAAATAAATATAATTTTTCTTTTTAAATTCAAACACAACTATCAATAACGCCAACATGTTCAAATACTCTAGCTTAACTCCTTTAAGTTTCTTCTTTTTTCCAAGAAGAATTTTCGTAGTGGGTTTAAAATTTTTTTTTTTTACTTAAAATATTTTCTTTAATATTTTCTAGTTTATGGCTTTAAAAATGAAGACATGTTAATAAAACTGAGCTTGGCGCCTCTTTTTTTTCTAACCATATTATTTTTCTCTTTTTGCACTTAAATTTTGCATTAAATTGTGCAGGCGTTGTTTTGTTAACGAAAGGCATTTTTAAACTAATAAAATTTTATGTCTAATTTTGTTTTCCAGTTATTATAAAAGAGGATAATTTAACAAAGCTCATGACATGAATTTAGAAAACTCCTAAAGAATTTCTAGTTTTATCTCATGTTAAAAAAAGTGTCTGTCTGTATTACTAATACAGAAGTTATGGGTAATAAGATTTTAAACAATTTATTTTTTTATTTAATAAAAAATAGCAAGTAAATATTAATTAAATTATGAATACACTAACAGGGATTTTTTTTTCAGTCGTAAAAATTTACATTAGAAATTTACATATTTACGTTTAAAGGTGAAAGTTAAAAAGTATTATTATGAAATTTCATAAGTAATTTAATAATTAAGCAGCAGAAAACAGCACAGATATTTAACAATATATTTGAACTTCACAAAAAAAAAATTAAGATAATTCTAAAAAAAAACAATCAAAACAAACATCAAATAAAAATGATTTAATCGAGGCTAAGAATTTACAAAAAACACTAGTTAAAATTTTAATTAACTTGCCTGGTTCCTTCAAATATAAATATTTCATGATATTCTCATGAAACATTTTTTATTGAAAACTGCAATTTTATTTTCATTTTTTCTTTGAATCTTTCGAATACATATGATAAGATCCCTTATGTAGAACAATTAAAGAAAAAAATTAAAAATAAAAATAATAAATATTTCAGGAGAATATCATGAAATATTTATATTTGAAGGAATCAAGCACGAATAAAGTAAATTAATTAAATTTTAAAAGATTCCGAATAATAAATTTCTCATTTTGATATATTTGCATGTGCACCTTGCTCATTAATAAAAATTGTTTTTCAATTTTTATTTTTATTTTTTCATTGAATCTTTCAAATATATATGAATGGTTCCCAATGGGATCCCTTATGCAGAAAAATGAAAGAAAAAATAAAAATAGTTACTAAATGTTTGCTGTGTTTTTGTGTAGAACTTTTTTGAGTTGTTATTGTCTTCTGTCTTATTATTTAATGGAGTTCTAATTTAATCAATTTGGCTTTTGATATAAGACTTTCTGTTTTTCTATACAAAATTTGGGTAAAATCCACTGATGAGCTATTTGAGCAGTAGTGAAATGGCCATATGGATATGCTTTCCCCGCAGTAATACATTTCAATTTGTAGTTTTTAGTAAAAACAATTTCATGAGAATATCATGAAATAGTAATATGAAGGAATCAAGCACGATTAAAGTAAATTAATATAAAATAAGATTCCGAATAACAAATTTTCTTATTAATAAAAATTTTTTTCTAATTATTGATTATACTAACTGATGTACTAATGCACATTTTTCCTGAAGCTGACCAAAACCTTATTTTCATCGATTTTAAAAATTATGTGCACTATTTTATGACATATATTTTCTTTTCTTAAAAATTTAAAAATAAGTTAAAATTTTTAGTTCCTTAAATTTCTATGAACTGGTTGATAATTGTTTTCCTATAATAAAACAGATGACGCCTTTGTATCCACTTACATTCGAAATGATAACAGAAAGTTTGTACTATAGACTTTAATAATTTCGTGTTTAATAATATTAACAGACTTTAATACTAAAAATCGATTGTGCAAAAAGTTTAACCAAAATTTTCCTATTAGAACTTTTAAAAATACTACTGTGTGCGAACAATTAAAGTAAAATGATTTAAGAATAACTTGTTGCAAAATTTTTCAGCGAAAAAATCAAAGCAGTGGTTTGGTCAAGAGTCAAGAGCTTTTTTTATCTTCCGCGCTTCGATCGTTGCACTATTGCAAAATGTAACTCTGCAACGATCGAAACGCGGAAGATAAAAAAGTCATAACTTTTAAATAAATGATAATTATCCCCTGAAGATGATCAACGAAGTTGATCGAAATATTGGGAAAAATCAATAAAATAAATCAGAAAATAAATAAAAAAGTTTTTCTTTTTTATGTATTATTTTATTGAGTAAAAGAAAAAACTGACCTCAAGCCAAAAAAAGAATAAAATAATAAAATAATAATACCACAGGTCAACGAAAACACAAAGAAATAATTAATAATAATTTATAATTTATTTTGTCCGGAAAGTATATAAGCTCCCAAACAGTGAAATATTTTTTTTGCGTCTAAAATTATTTTTAAATTCAATTTTTGATAATTCCATAAATTTTATTTTAAGATCCATTCTTTCTTGCAGTTCAATTAATTCTAAATTAAAATTTTCGGGAATTTTTATAACATCTGTTAACAAAAATGGAATTGAAAATACATTAAAACATCATTCTTTACTGTTGAAATCCATTAATCTTTCTTTAAATTCTTGATGCAAAGTAAATAAAATATTATTATATTTTTGTTTTTCGTAACTATTTTTAACGTAACTTTTTTCGTTATGATCTTTAGAGACTGTTTTATGTTGTTGTTTTATATCTTCGTTCGAATATAAGAAAAAGAAATCAATTTTTTCTTAATTTTGTTTTGTTGCCTGACACTACCTACGGACCAACCACCATATACATTTTTAATATGTTCGGTGGCCGCAGTACACAAAGTACGTGAGCCGCAGTTGGCCCGCGGACGGCAGATTGTACACCCCTGATCTATACCAACAAAATAATTTTCCAAAAATATATTCTATGCAAAAATTACCCCATAACAGTTTTATTATATATAATAATATAATAATATTATGACGTACAAGCATATAAATAATATACTTGTAATCCAATTTTTTTTTAAATTATTCCCACACAAATCATTTTTAGATTTTGTGTACCTTTATTTTTATTTCTTAAATTTTTATACGTATTCTTGCAAATAAGGTAAACTTGTCAATATTCCAGCGAAAGTGTTAAATCATAAACACCCACCCATATTTTTAGTAAAGTAAAGGCCGTGCCCATTTCAACACTTTAATTTACAATGCAACAAGTTTTTCCTCTACACGTTTCAAGTACAACAAATTGCACATTATTTGAAGTGTTAGAAAAAAAGAATTGAAACATTTGTCGTTGATTTTATTACCTGATTCTCCTCTCCTTATGTGTACATATATATTATATGCAAAATCAAGTTGCCTGACGAAGTATGATTTTTTTTTCTTGTTGTTTCTTTTTCCAGATCACACAAAATTAAATTGACAAAATGTCACAATTGTTGCTTTTTCGTGTTTCTGTTGTATGCGAAATACGTGTCAGATCTAAATCAAATGTTGGTACCGAAGCCAAAAAAAAAAAATCGCGTTTTTTGCGTCAAACGAAGAAAAATATCTCATTCTTTACCACCATTTTTGGTAACACTTTTGAAGTTGTATTGTTTTTTTTTTTCTTCTGACTTGATTTTAGTTCGGTTTTCATCTTTGTACAATGTGTGTAGTCATTACATGTGGCAGACACTTAATTAAAATAGACATACATTTTGTACACGTTGTTGCATGTGTTTAAACAGAAACATAAAATCTTGCACGTCAAACACACCCATTTTGTTACAATTTTTTTTTTTTTGTTTTTTTCGCATGTAAAATTTTTTACACAATTTTGAAGATTGACATTATTTTTATGCAGTATTTGAATGGAGTAAAGAAATAAATTTAAAAGAAACATTTACAATACTACTGACAGTTGAACAAAAATATATAGTCGTAATTGTTTTTTTTTTTTTTTTTCTTTTTTAAGCATGTGTCCATTTTCTCTTTAGGGTAATTTATGTATTTTCCTAAATGTTAATGGTCAATCAAGTAGGTTAATTGCAATATTTTTGCTCTTTTTCTCTTATCATTTTACTTATAATTATAATTAAAGTTTAAATAATTTATAACAATTTATTTTCTTGAAACCGGTTTTTGCTATTTAACAATTTATACTTTTTCCCAAAACAAAAAACATAAAATACAAACTTTATTTCTTTTCTGAATTATAAAGACTTCCAGAGTTTTTTTTTATTTCTTTAAACTAATCAATTATTGGTTATAATGTTTTTATGCAGATTATTTTTTGCAAAAACTACCCATTAATTAAAATAGATCTTAAATCTTAATTTGAAATTTAAATATTGTTTTTTATTTTTCTTGAAGCTTCACCTCCATGCCTTAACTGGGATATCATGAAGTTTCTTGGCTAATGAATATTTAGTTAATATTTTAGTTAAATATTGGAAATTAATTATAAAGCAGTTAAATTAAATAAGTTTGAGGCGGCGCGCCATTCTGTCCGCGTTTAGCTATTTTATTAGACCCTTCACCACAAATAGTGGAAAAAGGGTAAATCTAAGTTTGTCATTCCGTTTTGTAATTTCTATTATATCCATTTCCAACCCCATTCTTCCTTCTTATGCATAGCGAAGTCGACTGAGCGATGTCCGGCTGTCTGCCCCTGTTAGTGTTGAAATCAAGTTTGCCTCCGCAAAAACAATAAATATTTCAATCGATCAGATATAGTGTCGAAAGAGGTGCTATTGGAAACCAGCATGATTGGTTCATGTCCTTCGAGGCAGCAGGAAAAACACCACCAACCATTAATTAGTTCATGTCATTTGGAACAATAAAGTAAATCCAATCAAAAAAATAAATATATAGGGGAAGAGAGAATTAAAAAATAAGAAGGGAACATCAAGTGTAAAAATTGATGGTCGTCCATATTTTCCGGTATGTGGGTATTATTTTAAAGCTTTTGAAGGGATATTTAAGGAAATACTATAATTTTTTAAAAATTCTTTACCCATTAAGAGCCGATGTCATTTTTATGTAAAATTATGTGTATACAGTACCAATTTCTTTAATTTCTTAATTCTCTGCAGTGTTGCCGTTTCGTTACATTTTCTAAATTTTTTGTAACTTTTGAAGGCTCTAGTAATATGAATAAGTTGGTTATATTTGGCCAAATTTTCGTAACTTTTGGTGCAGACACGAAATAAAGTATTATCACTGAAAAAGTACTTATTTCATTATTTGAGGTAATAATCTCTTTTAACATATCAACCTATCTTAACATATCATTTCGATTTTAATAGCAAAAGTTACGTGGAAAATATAAAAAATTAGTTTGAAATAAACGAATAATAACATTGATGAAGTTTTACTCTGTTCAATTCGTAAGTTAACACGAAATGTTTCTTGCATCATGTTTAGAAACAGCGAAATGTATCTGGCAACAATTTGTTCGAACTGTCAAATAATATGAGCAGCATTTCGTGCGAAAAATTAAGCACTCTGTTCAAACTTGTGAAAATTGTTAACAACTTCAGTTATTACGCTTAAAAAATTTGACAACAGCACCAATACCTCGACTTAAGAGAAAGTTGTCTCTTAATTTCCTTCAGGAAGTGTCGGATTATTTTACAGATAATTTGTCAGTAATTTTGTGTTAAACTTTTAAGCAAATAAGGCTCAAATTTGTCTTTAATAACGGTATTTTAATACAGTAAAATCTATCGAAACTTAGTCTTTCAAAGAAATATGTTAAACGGATTTATAAAAAAATCCTACTTTAACGAATTTTATTAAAAGGCAAGCGCATGCAATTTTTCATACCGAAATATTAGTATTGAGTCCAAATTTAAATCCTCATGAGTATCATCAATATGAAATTTTTTCTTACGTTTTTCTGTTTTATACCCTTCACCACAAAAAGTGGAAAAAGGGTATATCTTAGTTTGTCATTCCGTATCTAATTTCTACAATATCCATTTCCGACTCCACAAAGTGTATCAGCATGATCGGTCGATGTCCTTCGAGGGAGCAGGCAAAACACCACGCTTACCTCTATTTTTTTATGTCATTTTGAACACTAAAGTAACTCCAATCAAAAAAATATTTGGGGCGATAGAGAATTAAAAAATAAGAAGAAAACATCAAGTGAAAAAATTGGTGGTCGCCCGGATTACGGGGCTGTAAACATTTTTAAATTTTTTAAAATGTCAATGTGGGTATTCTTTAAAAGCTTTTGAAAAGATCTTTAGCGCAAGCCTAATATTTTTAAAAATGCTTAACCCATTATGTCAGTTTTATGTAAAATTATGTATATGCAGCACCAAAAAAAAAATTTTTTATTATCTGTCACCCCAATATTTGCTTTTTTTGATTGGAGTTACTTCACTAAACTAAATTTGCATAGACGTTGAAGGGTATATAAGATTCGGCATAGCCGAATGTACCACTCTTCCTTGTTTTTAATTAATACTCGTATCTATTTAATTCGCCAACAAAATTAAATAAATTAATTGAAATCGATTGCAAATTGAATTATTAGTTTTTTATGCTAAATTTATATTATTTTATTTAATCTTCTTGCGATCCTAGTTCTCTCGAATAAATAGTATTATGAGGTAACTTCTTTTCTATAAAGTTGAGAAGTCGTTTAGAGTTATTCTGAAAATTACATACATTTGCTACTCAGCGATCTTTATAATCTTGATATAAATATGCAGGAAAAAAAGTGAAACAGAATAAGTTATTTTTTGTACATTTTCTTTTTACTTCATTTTGAATGTCCTGTACCCAAAGCGTTAAAACGTACCCTAATTTTCGCTACAACGACTTACTATCACAGCCCTCCATCTCTGAAATCATAATAAAAAGACTGTTGACATATTTACAGAAGTTGTGTTACCTTACCCTTACTGCGAATGCTAAAGAATAAAGAGCGTTCTAAAATTGATGTGATATTTATTAAATTATTGTTATTTTTGACTGTGATAGGAAGACACGACACGTTCAAAATTTAAACTTTTACTAACGGGTATCTTAGTAGGCAATTTTTTTAAGGTACGATATCTTGTTTTTAAGCGGACACAATAGGCAGAAACTTTAAATATTTATTATGTTTAAATATTTTTTATGTCTATATTTTAATTTATTTATCAAGCACAAGGTCTTTTTCAGGATGATGCTACACAAAGAAGTAGCGACTATACCAGTTGAAATTAATAATTAATTAAAAGGTAAAATAAAAAACTATATTAATTTTTTTAGTCTGCTGTAAGAACAGGTACAACTTATTTAATATAACATTAAAATTAAAATGGTGGTTCTATAGTCACGTAATTTAATTGTAAATTTTTTAAGTTTTTCAACCACGGCGGGCAGCGATATAGTTTGAAATTTTAATATGGTGGTTCCACAAAAGTCGTGATTTATACAAATGTGTCAGTACCTATCAAAACTGGTATAGTCACACACTTCAAACTTATGCTGGATATGCACCAATCTATTCGCTGTAAGGACAAGAGAAAAAAGCTAAATTAAAAATTCAGGGTTGTCCCCATTAAGACAACTATTACAGACAGATTTTTGAAATTAATATAAAATGCCCTCAATACCAAGTATAGCAAATAGAAACTACAGGGTGTCCATATATTTATTTTCTTGTATATGGCTCTATCACTTGAAATTTTATAGGCAGACATTTGAAATTTACACAGAGTGTAGGATCTCTATAATTATTAGTTTAAAATTTAAAATCAAAACTTAAAGTTTGTAGTCGATCTGCTTTTCTATGTATATTATCATATCCTTATCCTTATAAGGAGATATTTTTAATTTTAAACAGCAGGTAATAAAAAGTAACAATTTAAAACTTTGTTGTAACTTTGTTTAAATAATTGAGTTATCAACGTTCCTTCTTATTTGACATTACATTGCAATATTTATCATATACTCAAAACCGCGAAGATTAGTGATAAGATTATCGTAGACGTGATGTCTCATTCACTTTCGAAAGTCGTCTCCTCGCCTTAAACTATTTTTTTTTTGCTCTAGGAACTTACGTTACTGCCACTCAATATAGTGTCTCGTTGTTTATTTCGCTAATATTTTTCTCCTTTTGCGCTAGAGTAGAACAAAACTTGAATCTATTCGTTATTAAATCTAAGAGGACCTGTATGCTAAGATTAAGGCATATCTAAATCATGGCATTGTTGTCGTGATTTAGATATGCCTTCTGTTCCAAGGCGAACAACTGTACAAGTTTTCTTCGTTACCAGTATCTAATTCCGCTAACAATTCTATCAGAAGCCTGAGTTTATGTAAAACATCTAAAAACCAAACAATTAATCATATGATAAACTTAACAAAATTAACAAAAGTGTTAGACGTTTGTGTAGCAGAAAAACTTTCGGCCACTGAATGTTGGGCAAAAAATATTGTTTTAAAATAAAGAATTTAAAACACGCATAAATTAGATCCTTGTTGAGAAACTATTTTCGTGGAGTGATATTTTTTAACAAGAGAAAAAAAATTATAGATTTTCTTTTACGATTCTGTGGCAATGTTTTATTTAACAAGAACAATTTAAACACTAAGAAAGCTGCTGCCAAAATTAAAAAAAAAATAATCATAATGAAAAACAAAATTTATAATATTATTCATAACTATATAATATGGGCCATTTTTGGTCACTGGCTTAATTATGATGATTTCAATAAAATAAATACATCAAAGGATTTAAGTAAAACTGTATCATAGAACTATTATTTCGAAATATTGCAGCTGTATTTAATGAAAGCTACTCCTGAAGAGGTCGATGAAACGTTGAGTTAGCCGTAGCAACACTCATGTTGGACTATAGATAGTCTGGCAACTACAACCACTGGAGTTACGTTGAGTGGATTACGCTTCTAGTTGTTTTTTGGAAAAAGGGTATATCTTAGTTTGTCAATTCGTTTGTAGTTTCTACAAAATCCACTTACGATCCCATATCACTTTCCATTTCATTTGGAACAATAAAGTAACTCCAATAAACAAAACAAGTGGAAGCGGTGATGGAGAATTAAGAAATAATACAAAACGTTAATTAAAAAAATTGGCGCTTTTCCTAGAAAAGTACTCTTGTTTTAAGATATCAATATGGAAATCATTTAAAAACTTTTGAAGAGATCTTTAAGAAAATACAAACAAATTTTAAAAATACTACACCGATTGAAAGCTGATAACATTTTTACGTAAAATTATATATAATTTTCAATTTTTTTATTTTTTTTTTTATTTTTTAAATTTTATGTTTTTTTTTTTTTTTTTTTTTTATGGAGTTACTTCAATAAACTACATTTACATATATTTTGAAGGGTATATTGGCATAGCTGAATATATAATAATGTATAACTATTAACTGTTTAAGTTAGAGATGTTTCAAAATCTGTTCGCTATGACATACCCCAGCTACAACCTGCTGAAAAAGAAATTTTAATTTTAATCAATGTTAATAGTGCTTGCAGCTTAAGTCTTTAGTTTCATTTTATGTAGCCATAATGAGGCTAATGTGTTTAAAGTATAAGTTAACATTCATGATCTTATTAGCTAATTGCCAACTACCTTAAAATCTATACATATCTTTTTGTAATTCTGGATACGACTTAGAAATTTACGTAGAAACAAATAAATAATTTGACCACTCAATAATATTTATTGTATATAAAAATAAATGGTTCAACAAAACAAAAATTTAAACATAAAGCCATTGTTTCCTTTATACGTATAGAAACTTCCAAAAAAATATAAAAAATTAACAAAAAAAAAAACTGACCCCGTGCCAACATCAATCAAATGTCAATGCTCTAATTTAATTTTTTTATTTTATTTTTTGCTTTTTTTTGCCATTGTTGCCCTTTATTTTATCTGTTTCGGTTTTTTGTCTTAACTTTTATTTAAAATGTAAGAAATGTGCACTTCATTTAACAACAACAACAACAAACATCAAACATTAACTGTTAGCTCCATCTCTAAACAATGGCCACGAAATGTATGTGTATAAAAAAGCGCTATATTATGATCCAAAATGTTTCTACCAAAATCCATTAAAAAAAACGATACACAAAGCTCGATACACAATATTTGTTTATTTACTGCTGAAGCACATTTCAAACTTGATTACGAAAAAATATGTTAAAATGATGTAGTTGTGTTAATAATCGCACTTTATTATTTGTGAATGATTTGTCGGTTCAAAGATGATTTCTACTTCAGCAAAATTAAATTTTCATGTTATTTTTTTATCGTTGAAGGAGGGGTGTTTCATTATACATTTGTTTGGCATACGGCCTAGTCATAAGGCGTTAACCGTTTGGAATTGAAATTTATTTGTTTCCATGTATATGTGTTGTTGCAAAAAATAACGTGCCCTGCAGACAACTAAATTCATACAGTTAATCAAGTTTGTTTAAAAAATAAAAAAACGTGTATCTAGCGAATATTTTTACTGAATAAAAGTAGAACAATAGATTTGCATTTTTATTTATTAAGGGCAAGTCATTTTAAAAAAATGATACATACTATAGGGTAATTTTTTTCTATATTAACTAAATAATAATATTTATTTAAAAACGAATTATCGTCCATTAATAACACTGTTAAGCAGAAAGCCTGAGGAATTAAATCAATTAAGATTCTATTAATCTCAAGAATACTTTAAAATTTAATTTATAAAAAATATGTCGCTGTTAAATTTCAATTTAAAGATCTCCTTGTGGTATATGTTGTAAACGAATATTCCAAAAAAAAAATAAAAATAAATAAATAATTAAAAAAATATATATATAAGTTTTATTTAGTTATCATAATATCACCAATATATCAATTTTTTACTAAAATTTACATAAAATTGGAAATTTTATCAAAAATTAAAATTTTACCAAAAAAAATCTAACTTCATTCAGAAAATTTTAATTTCATCAAAAACATTTGTCACAATAAAAAAATAAAAAAATTTTTATTAATCAAAAAATCGCTTAAAAAATCTTACTCTTCCCAAAAAAGATACTTTCACACAGAAATTAAAAAAAAAATGGCAAGCATTCACATCCTTGTTTAATAAAGAGCTTTTTTAGTCCACTTTCGATCGCTGGCGACTCAAAATCAGATTTAATTAAAAATAATTTTTATTTTAACAAAGTAAATAGCGTGCCGGCTATACAGACAATATTTTGTTAGCAAAGCCGTTATTCCATATACCATAGAAAGATTATTGAACCATTCCGGCCTGTGCAGCCGTCCTTCGGCAAAATAAGGGTTTTACCTCTATAGTATAACAAACCCTGGCTTCGCTCACCAAAAGTTTCTTGCGCGGAAGGATTTTATTTTCTATGGTATAATAAACACTGGCTTCGCTGGTAGCCAGAGTCCTAATTTAATACCTTCCATTAGGTGATTTCTAATAATTGCGAAGCCGATGTTCAAAAACCATAGAGGAAAAATTTGTAAGCGAAACTGATGCTCAATATATTATTGAGGAGAAATTAAAAAAATAAATAAAACAACTCTAAAAAATTCGAAGATTATATTGAATTAAATATCTTTCAAATGAAATAACTCCCAATGAAAAATTATGAAATAACCTCCAAAAATTGGGTATTATCTCATTATAAAATAACTCCCAATTTGTGTGGGATTTTTTAATTTTTTGTTGGGAGTTATTTATTTTTTTTTTGTCATTTGGGAGTTATTTCATGGTACTAAAAAAAGTTGAAAACTGTAAAATTGGAAAACATAACGATAAAGGGTGTACCTGAATTGACACGGCAGGTAAATACAGGCAAATAATCATAGCACCTTTTACTTAAGTAAGTTAAATAAAGTTATGCTTTTTATATTAAATTGTACACAACATCGTTTGAGTTATAACCCTCACTGTAAAGATTTTATAGCTATTTGCAGGCTTTAAAGGTACACGCACTAATTTCACGTCGCACATTAGGTTATTTTGCCAATCTAGCTGGACATTACTTTTTTTAAGTTTATATAGGCTCCAGAAATTTGCTAAGCTCCCCTAGATTAATGAAACGTGGCAGAAACATATCGCTCCTTTATTGCAACATAGTCATATCTTAAAAAAACTTGAACTTGGTAAAATATTATTTAAGTTTTCAAGACATAAGTCCTATGATCTAATTGCCGTAAGTGCAATTGCTTGGGATATAAAACTGATTTTTTTTTCAACATTTACAGAAGATCTAAAAGAACAGTTTTGCTTAAGTAACTACACATTTTTGATTTTTTGAGATATGACTATGTTGCAATAAAGGAGCGATATGTTGTGGTCATAGGCTATAAAAGCTAGAAAACAATTCAAATCAGACTAAGGAGAAAAGAGTTCCCTTAGATGAACTAATCCTACCTATGAAAAACCAGGTTTTTTAGTTTCAAGTTTTAAAGTTGGACTCAAAAGATTCTAAAATGCCATTTTAGCCCATTTTTGTGGGTCGTCAAATTAAATATTATTAAAAAAAATGTAATTATTAAATGAAATGGATTACATTCGCCTTAATCCATAGAAATTAATTTATATGGATAGGGGAAGGTATCCCTCCAATCCCTTCACAAAAAAGTACCTGTAAAAAAGGTTTTTTTTAATTTATTGCCAATTCGCCAAAAATATTCATTATTAAGCTTATTATTAAATATTGTAAAAAGATTTTTTTGTAATTCGTTACCATATAGAATTTAATTTATTGAAAATAATTAAGTTATTCATAGTTATAATTTATTTATGATTGTAGCATTACAAATCATAATTATAACAAATAATATATTTAAAACAACTTTCCTTTGCACTAAAATGATGATGGGTGCCATGGTCCTTCTTTGTCTGATTCTTCTACAGTATTGCTACGTTTTTTCCTTTTAGAACACACGTACGGATGCTTTTGTTTGCAAATACCACTGTGGCTCGTTACAAATTCCGTATTCTTTCTTTATGGCTTTCTTCTGGCTATACTTATTGATCCTACCTGTCGTGCGAATCCCATGGTATCATATTTACTAAACATGCGTTATAATAACAAACGCTACACTACTGTGTTACTCTGGCGAGACACGAACTACTCGATGCTTTGTTTAGTAACCTTAAACATCCCCAGACATCTCCACTATTCCTTTTATCCAAGCGAGTCATCTCTTTTAATCCAGTAGCTACAACACACGTCTGCCATACACTATTGTTATGCTGTTACACTTCACCGTACTAACCGCTATTGCTCTTACTTTTTATTAAAAAGGGCTTCTTGATAATTATCTGTTGCTCTTATATTAAATTTGAAGTCTCCACTAAATATCTGCCATGGCTTTACACAATAACTGTTTTTTGCCTCTCGGGAGGTTTGTACTGTTGTTTTATTAATTTTTAAATTGCTTTACAACAATTATTGTTTTCTGTTGTACTCATGTCTGAACGCGGGATCGAACTCAGGACCCTCCTGTTTTGCAGCACGCACCTCTACCAACGCAGCCATTGAGGCTGCTCAGATTTTGTTGCTTAGCTGAAGTTGTCAGATCTTATATTTGTAATAGTATAAAATTAGAGATCGTAAATTTTTAGAATTGGGATGGAGATCACTCTAGAAAACCTTTTCATTTTTTTTTTCAACAATTAAAAAAAAAACATTTTTTAACTTCGAAAAAAATTTGGTAAATATTCATAGTTAAAATAGTGTATAATTTAAGGGAACTAAAGTCGGTTTTACTTTAGAGCCGACTCTAACTCATTCATAAAATATATATATATATATATATATATATATATATATATATATATATATATATATATATATATATATATATATTAAATACTTTTGGCGTGAAAATCAACTCTATATTTTAAACTACCTAAATCTGTTTTTAACTCATTTTTCCATAATTATTTTATTTGGCTTAAGAACGCAATACTCTATATCTGATTTTTATACCAAAGTGAACAAAAACAACTAACTTTTTTCTAATGCTTGTTTAGAAATTGTATGAAAACATTTATCAAATTACAGTTCAGGTCGGCTAAACTTAACCTTTAACTACTGAGGTGAAATATTTGGACGTAGCTACTGAGGTCGTGGTCAATTTTACCCCATTTTTTTTTATCAAAAATTTTACCAGATAACTTTATTTTCTAATTTTCTTTTTTCAAAAGAACAAATTAACATATAATTAATTAAATAAAAACATAAAATCAAAAAAATTAAACTTTGGAAATAACAAAACAAGAACTTTATTTCATAGTCACTTATCTCAAAGTTAAAAACAATGGGTAATGAGGGTAAAATTTACCACACCTCAGTAGTTAAAGGTTAAAGTTTACTTTATTCTTGACTATAAAAACAAAAAAAAAAAAAAAAACAAAATTAGAGCCTTTTATTTCAGTCTAATAAGAATCGATTTAGTCTATAATTAAAATATGGGCCAATATTTCTAAAAATTAGTATAAGTAGCTGATAACATAGCCTTTCACAGAAAGAAAGAAATCAATACGAATCGTTTATTCGTCACAAAAAAATATATTGCAGACCTCTCAAAATTTTATAAAGTCAATAAAAATGTATGCGATTATCAAACTTTCCTGTCCTAAGTAAAAGCCTTGATAATTCACTACACGATGCAAAGTCTTGTTATTTGTCCAGCTGCCAACTTAAATTTCTATATTTTTCAATATTAATTCTTGGCCTAAAATCCAGCTAGTTTGGCAAAATACCCTTAGTGATAATAAAAAAAGCCAAATTAATGTTCTAATACAATTGGACAAGGGTATGTGATGCGAGATCACAATCCATTTGGATATAAGTTTTTTCTGTAATATATACTTTGCTCTTTCTTCTTAATTGCTCCCTAAAATCCCCCTTCAGTTATACCCATAATATCATACTATTTTTGGAAAGGGGCTTCCTTAAGTTGCCTTTTGCCTAAAATAAGGCGCTTTTCCACCCGTGTGCCCTAATTATCATAAACATGTTTAATGGGTTTCATATCGGTTAATTGAGTATTGTTGATTATCTCAATTGTCCGCAAGCAATTTTAAAGTTGAAAAAGAAACACTTTAAAAATAACTCTATATTTTTAATATAGCAAAATAAATGTGAAAATGATAAAACAGATTCTTTAATAATTTATAAAAGGCCTAACATTAAAGTGGAACTGTTTTTTTTTTTCTTTGTGTAATTAATATTAAGGCTACAGAAATATAGGTAAAATATTGATTGATTTGATTTTTGCTTCATTATTTTTCTTTATAGTTTTTTTTTTATTAACACTCGAAAATAAAATTGTACGGTTCATTTCATTTAATTAACAAATGGCTTAAGGCTTTTAATATAAAAATAACTACAAAACCTTTTATTATATTGTGTTTCAAGTTTTAAAAGACATTCTTTAATTTTTTGTTTAAATAAAAAAATAATTAATTATTATGAAAAATACTATAAATGATTTTTTATAACTCCTTGTCTTGTTTTTTAAACAAATATTGTGTTTTTATATATTAAAAACTAAGTGAATATTAAAAGTGCTTAAAAAGCTTAGTTAAGCCTTAATTATAAAAAAAAATCTTCTTAGTGAAGATTTGCTTAGATTTAACACATTAAAAATTTTTAGCCATAAAATTTAATAAATGTGGGATGTTTAGTTATAAAAATAAGTTAAAACACACATAATAATTATTCAGTTAATACAAGGCGTAATATATGTTAAGGTTTTAGTACACAATTCAAAAGCTTAAACAGTAGCCATGAGGCACAATGATTTATTCTCGACTGTTATATGTTTTAACGTTTTAGAACGAACTAGACAACAGTTTGTAGCAAATATTAAAAGTTCCTTGGATATATTTTCTGCATACCATGAAAAGGCCGTAATCGTGATATATATAAAAAGACATTTAAGATACAAATCAAATTTGTAAATCTAAGTAATTACTTATATTACTTACCGCAAGATTTTCCACCCTTAATACTAAATATTTTATATAAGAATTTTAAACAAAACCGACAGCCGTAGGTGTTAGTTTCGCACAGTAAATCTGTGCTGTTTGTATTTTATTCCAAAGGAAGGTTCGACAATTATTGGTGCAATAAACTCATCTGTTACTGCTCTGCTTATTCTGCCAAGTCATTTCATAAAGGCTAACTTAATGATTTTCTAAAAGCTTTTTGTAAACGGACCAGTGCAGTTCGCTTGTGTCCTATTTGTAATTTAACTTCGTCTAAAATTTTACAATTGGCAACCGTCCATCAGGAAGTGTTACAGGTCAGCCAAAATCATTGAAGTTTTCAGTAACTATTGTCCGTGCATCTGCAAAAATTGTTTTCTGATTGAGATTTTTTTTTAAGTCAATAATACAAACACTATAATTTTATCTATTTATATTTGTTTATATTTACTACTCATCGTCATTTGTGATTTTCTGACGATGTAGTGTATATGTAGTAAAATATAGGGAAAATATAAAAAACATATATTGATTAAAAAAAGACCTATGATTAAACTAAAAAGATAAAAAAAATTAATGATAAAGTTGATAAAACTTAAATACCAGAACTATAATAAAAATTAAAAACTAAAAAATTCAAAGATATTTACAGCAACCGCACATTAACGGCTGTCGATATGATTGCAATTTAGCAACTGAAATTTCAGCTATTAGTTGCAACGCTTTTTTAGATAGCGCATACACATTGCATGTATTATTTTTGTTTTTCTTAATCTGTAGCGCTGTTTAGGCTTGTTCTCGCAGTTTTTTGTTTTATTAACAGGCGCATTAACTAATGCAGCCAGTCAACCTGAATTACTCTTGCAAGATTAGAACTTCCCATAATGGTTTGGCATTCGTTTTATAACCAGCCCCATCCTGCAGATTACAATACCCTGTTGCTTCGGCTAGCTTCGAAACTCAGCCTTTAAACTTTCTCCGCTGATACTCATTGCCATGTTTTTTTCTATTTATCTCAGCTGTAGTGCTTATGTAGACACCTTAGACTATTCGTTTACTTTGCCTGGTAATCAATAATAATTTTTTGCTATACTTAAAGCTCTGGGATATGAACTTATTATCTTCTCTTTAAAAACACAAGTAGAGCTGTACCAGCATAGCAAAGACTATTGCTTTAGGCCAACTCTTCCTTTTCATTAACCGACTTCAAATAAAGAAGGAGGGTATCAATTCGACTGAGTATTGCTTTTTTCAAATTTGTGCCTCCATAACTCAGTCATCTCTGTATTGAATTAAAAAATTTTTTCTTTATTTAAAAGGTTATGCTTACAGATTGGTCCCATTTTAAGAACAGTTCATAATCATTGTAGCATATGTATATATAATAAGTTAACATTCTTTTGAAGTACTGACTACAGATTTTTATGTTCTTCTTATTACTATTATTCCTGCATTTTAAATCATTTTATGATAGACATACATACCTTCTAAGTACAATTACATATTATAATAATCAATACGTTATTAACAATACTGATTTTCTAATGATCATGTAATATTCATATATACATATTATTGATGAGTAAATACTTTCTTACTCTCTAAGCAACTACCAAATAAGTAAGACGTTGTGTCTCCACATGGATACATATTTTTTACGTGTACAGCACTTTAAAATTAAAAAAAAAACTGAGAAAGAATGTCGATTGCTATGACCGTCATGATAACAAGTATTAATATTCAATATTATACTTGGATGTATATGGCCATACTTTTCAACACTTGTAGACTGACGGTTAAAACTTACAAAGAATCTATATCGCTAACTTCGCTATTACAGCAGGTATAAAATTTGGCTTTGTAAATAAAAGTTGTTATAATTTAACGAATATGGCCAAACTTTTGAACCGTTATACACAGACAGCTGAAACCTTCAAGGGAGCTGTATTGCTGAGTCCGATATAACAACAAGTATACAATTTAAATATTACAATTAAAGGGTGTTCTAAAAACTAATGTTATTTTATCTATATGGCCGTATCTTTTGAACCGTTATATACAAATACTTGAAAAGTAAATACACGCAAAGAAAAAATATAGTTGAGGTAACCATAATCTAAGAGAAACATATTATGGTTGTTGGGAAATCAAAGTATTGTTACATTTAATAATAACAAATCTGGTCTTGCAACCATATTGTTATCAAGTATGCCAAAAACTTGGTAAAATCTAAACATAATTATGTTAAAATATGAACATTAAATGGTTAAACTCAAACATCATAACATGGTAAAAACTTTCATGATATATAATTGAGTTTTAATATAGTCTCGTAAGTGCAAATATAAAAGATTTAGTTATTCATTGTTTAATTCGTTATTGATTTGTCTCTAAAGTTATTAAAAAACATAAATTCACAAAAAAACGCAAATATTTGCTTATTGAAGAGGTTTCAAAAAAATAAATATTTATATTGCTTACATATACATACGTACATATAATTAATCTATTTTTGAAATGTTTTGCTCACCTTTTTATTTGTTTTCGTATTTTGTTTGTTATTTTTAATTTTTTATTTTGTACACAAATTTTTATTTTTTCCATTTTCTCTAACAATAAAAACAATTTGAACTTTAAGCTAACAAAAAATTACTAAACTGATAGAAAAGCACTCTGTCAAGGCATAAAAGAAAATATTTGAAAGCAAAAATATTATTTTATTTGCTTTTAATCATACTCTGATTATTAAAAATGTATTATGCTTAAATATATTATATTATTTTTAATAAGTTTGGGGTTTAAAATTTTTTTAATGTTAAACCAAGCATGTATTATTCTTTGTGCACAGTAATCATATAATGGTTAAATATCAACAAAAACATATTTATCGTGACTAAGGTACTGTTGAAAACAACTATAGTTTGTTGTCTGCAACTTTACAATGTTACAAAGAACATATTATGTTTATTATGACCATATTACAACCATGTTTTTTATTTGTGTGCTGAAGGCGTAATAAGAAGTATTAATATTTTAAATTATATAGTTGATGTAATTTGATTTATATGACCAAAGTGTTGAGCAGTTGTAGAGATACAGATGAAAACTGTTTTGAAGTCGTTCTCTTTTGGCAGAATTATCCATTTTAGAATGAACATAAAAACTAATGAAAAATATTCAAAAAAATATGCTGCAAAATCAGAAAATTCATTGCAATAAAAGCGAAACTGTCTGTTTTAATGAAAGAAAATTAAGGCTTTTGGGTTTATAAATTCAAAATCCAGAGAGAAAATCAAAAACTACCACTTAAATTAATTTTTAAAGTTCGTTTGTTAGACTGTTAAGGAATTTATTGACAAAAGATTTGTTTGTTTAAGATGTTTTCAATTAATTACAAATAACAACCAAGATTAAATACATCTCTATTCAACTTGTCTTGAAAAACTTTTACTAACTTCGTCTACAATTTGAATGAAAAAATGTTTAAAGCCTGTAAAATATTAAATTTAAAAAAATATTTTAATATTGAGGTTTGAACAATCTAAAACACTTAATAATTATGATTCAAGTATTAGAACAAAATAGGCTAATGTCAAAATTAATCCACTAAATAAATTTTCTATAAATGAATTATCTTTGTTTTCCAAATCCAACAACTTTCTATAGTCATGATTTTTGTTTAAAACTATAAATTATTTTTTTTAACTACTATCATAATTCTCTAAAAAACACGTGAACAAATATCATATTTAATGGAGAAATAAAAGTTTAGTTAAGAGAAGGAAACAAAAAGAAAAAAAAAAACAAAAGAAAAATTTCCTTCTAGCTATTTATCACCTAATAAACTAAAAGTATAAGCATCTATCTTTCAGACCATCAAAACAACAAACACGAAATTTTCTTATTTCGTATCATTTAGCTGCACCAGTGCCAATAAGAAAACAAAAAACAAACGAAAAAAATTTTTATGTGCATATTAAGTCTCGCGAACATAATCGTACGTGAAAACTCATAAAAAAGCTAAACAAAAAAAGAACAGAAATCATTAACATCATAAATCAAAATATAAATAATCATAATAAAACATTAAAAAACATAAAATATATTAACTATACAAGAGGTCAGTAATACGTACACCTTTACTAAGTAAATGAAACGTATGCAGAATGATTAGATCGTCGTAAAGTAGACAGATGCTTACTAATTGGCAAGATCGTATAAAGTGTGAAAGACATTCGAAATTATTCAAACAGTATTTTAGAGTGGATATTTTGTACAATCATTAAGGAAAAATTTATGAATAAAATACCCGGAAGAAAACTGAAGGAAAGCTACAAAGTTAAATTATTAAAATTTAAGCTCTTTATCGTGAGAATCACCGAAAATTACAATCACTAAAGGCTTTTCAAATTGTGGACTAAGAATTAAATTTTTTTAAATAGCTGGAGGCACCGTATTTATTCCTTTTAAACAAAATACAGGAATTTCAATGTTTATAACAAATCTCTTTTCTCTGTGCGATTTTCAGTAAAATTTGTACTAAAATTTCAACAACTTTAAGGAGTTATTCAAGCTTCACTATATTTATAATTTGTCAGAGTTTATGAACATAACTATCAATAATTCTTCCAAAAAAAACGGACTTCAAAACAGATTTCATCTATCTGCCTATAACAGCTTAAGTGTATGGCCACATAAATTAGTTACATTAACTGTTGGGATACACTTACATCTCCAAACTCTATACTTTTTCAACTGTTCAATAGTTTAGCAATATACATCAAAGTAGCAACTACAGGGTCACCCTTTAATATCCAAATTCAAAATATATATTTGCTGTTGTAGTAGATTAAGCAATCAGATTCTGTGTAAATTTTAACCGTCTGTCTGGTACGGTTCAGCAGTTTGTCCATATACATCAGATTATATCAACTATTTAATTTATAACATAACATTTTTATACCTCTTATTATACCAAATAAAGTACTGGACATTCTGTCTAAAATTAAGGTATTCGTATACAACGGTTCAAAAAATAAGGCCACATAGAACAATTTACATTCATTTTTGGGAGCACCCTTTAATTTCTAAATTCAAATTATAAACTTCTTGTAATAGCGGACTTAGCAAAACATGTCCCTTGTAAATTTCAGCTGTCTGTCTATAACGGTTCAAAAGTCCGGCCACATACACCATGTTATATCAACAATTGGGACACCCGTTTATGTCCAAATGCAAATTTTATACTTGTTGTTTTAAAGGAGTTTGTAATACAGGTTCGTTATAAGTTCCAAACGTCTGTATATAACTGCTTAAAAGTATGGCCATATACTAAATTAAATGAACTATTGGTGCACCCTTTCATTTATAATTTTAAATGTTATCTGCTGTTACTATAACGGCAATAGCAATCGACATTGCGTCAAATTTACAAGCGTTTGTCTATAACGGTTCAAAAGATAGGCCCATATAAGTAAATCTACAGTAATTATGGAACACCTTTCAATTTCCAAATTCAAATTATAAACTCGTTGATATAGCGGACTTAGAAATACAGGTCCCTTTTAAGTTTCAGCTATCTGTCTATAACGGTTCAAAAGTTCGACCACATACTTGATATTGTATCAACTGTTGGGACACCCTTTAAAATCCAAATCTTATACTTGTTGTTATACCGGACTTACCAATACAGGTTCGTTGTAAATTCCAAGCGTCTGTCTATAACTGTTAAAAAGTATAACAATATACATCAAATTAAATGAACTATTGGCGAACAATTTAATTTATAATTTGTATTATAATACTTGTTACTATAACGACCATAGCAATCGACATTCTATCCAATTTGCAAGCGTTTGCCTTTAACGGTTCAAAAGATAGGCCCATATAAATAAATTTACATCAATTATGGGGACACCCTTTAACTTTTAGATTTAGTTTTGTATAATTTTTTGTTTTTGTGAGCTATAGTAATACGCAGTCATTTGAAATTTTACAGAAGTGCCCTTTACAATTCATAATACACGTAAAAAATATGTATGTTGTATGGGACACCCTTTAATTTTTAAGATTATGAACTGTTTTTAAAACAGGATCAATCTTTAAGGATTATCTATCATATTACCAAAAATGTAGAAAAGAAGCAACATTCAGCCGAATTGTATAACCTACTTCTTTTTTGAAGTCGGTTAAAAAGTGAATGGAGTATAGTAGTTCATTTGATAGTTAACCCTTTCCTTAGTTCTTTAAAAAAATCACTTAATTATAGACATGAAGTGTAATATTGGACATGAAGTGTAAGATAATTTCCTAGAAAAAAAATTTATCTAAATTATTATAATACGAGTATGTACTTCAGAACAAATGATTATCATATCATTAGATTCCTTTAATGGTATAATTAAAATCCAAGATCCTACATATGTCAGCAAGCCTACCACTACTTGCTGCATAGATGGAAATCAGCTACATTAATCCAAAATTATTGAAGATCGTGGTAAATAGTTCATATGTATATAATTTTCAACTGACTACTTGATGAATCAATAAGAAACTAAAAATCGTAAGGAAAAAAAGCTGTGCTTTATTTTCAATTCCAGTCTCGTCTAAATTTTAATATACAAAAACATGTTAATAAAATTCTTATGGCCCTTTAAGGCTGTCGTCTTTGAAAAATATTAATATTTATGTACAAATAGTTGAACGTGCCTCATTGTTGCAATTTATATTAACTGACACGCTGATGCATGTTGCCTGCATACATTTTTACACATGCAGCATTTAATCTTTTACTGTTTGAAACCATTTTTGATAAAATAAATATACGAATGCTTTACAATGCTAATGATATAAAATGACTTTAACGGTGCTTTGCAGCAGCATGCTGTGTGCAGTCAGTAACCATATGTGTGCAACTTAAGACTACACTGCCATATACATACAAACATATTTAATGTAGTGCAATTAAATGCTAAGCAAGTAGAGAGTTGTGATATTTTAATTTTTAGCTTTAAAATTAGTTTGTTACTAGCTTTTTAAACCCGTCGTTGCCTGGGTCGAACATTAAGTATTTTTTAGGCAGTATAATCAAAAGAGTAATTTTAGAGATAACATATCAAAATTCTCAGAAGAGACGTCACCTATTAGATCCAAGCTAACAATTCTATGACCAAAGGCACGCAAAAACAGAATAATATTTTAAGACAGGATTTTACTTCAGTTATCAGGTGTTGTATAAACGCAGGTTATAATGGGTAATGAATTTTACAATAACCGCGCAATTCATTGACGCAGATAATAAAGTCTTCGGCTACAAAATACTTAAGGTATGTCATATGAATGTGACTTATTTTATTCTAGAGGCGTCACAATTACTTTTCCTTTAAAAATATCGAACAAGCGGATTATTATGATCTGAGTCTATGGAAAAAAATTATTTTTTTTCATATATTATTAAATAACAGCTCTTGAGTAGAAAAATTTTGCTACAAAATCTGCCTAACTCATTTTACCTTGATTGTCGTATATGGACTATAAAACTTCCACGCCATTACTACAAACAAACAAACAAGCTTACAAAGAGATTTATGAATATACTAGCTTATTGAAGCCGGCTTTGCCTCGCTCTATTTTTAACATCTTTCTATGCACTGTATAATATATTATAGTCTTTTTTTGCTATCTTTAGAAAATGATTTTTTAAGGACGGTTAAGATATATAAAATTGCATATTGCTCCTACCGCTACCCCCCTTTTATTCATTTTCTTCGAAATAAACATATAATATTTTACCTTTTACATATATATTGAACTGTGTCCATTTTCCTCTTTTTCTCTCATCTAGGTCCTAGATCTGGATAGAAGTAGAGATGAGAACCTATCTATATATGTTTCTAATTTCATTAAATCGATCAGCTGAGACTTTGTTAAAATTGATTCAGATGCATAAAAATGATCGCATCCCCTGGTCCGCTATTTTAAAATATACATACCAAATGTTACTAAAAGGACAAATATCTACCCCTGTTTTAAAATTGACGAATGCACAAACAAGAAAATAAACATTCAAAGAGATTTATAATTTATATTTGATTACATATCAAGCAAATAGATGTACGAGGTCTGATCAAGAAATAACCGTTATTTTTAAATTTCTTGAGTTACTTATGTTTGATTTTCGTATTTTATTCTTTTATGTTGGTACACATGTCTGTTATATATGTTGGCAATATCAGCCATTTTAGATTGTCATTTTGATTTTATCAGATGAAAATTTTAGTCGCGTTTTGGTGGGCTGTTCGATTTAAACTATTCAAAAAAATGGATCAAAGATGGAATGATTGGGCTTTGGTTTCAATATCATAGCCATACACCCATCATTCGTCACCATCTATGACCTTTTTGAGGAAATCGCCGTTGATGATGTTTAACAGCTCCTGAACGATGTCCATCCGACTTTGTTTTTGCTCAAAATTAAGCAATTTCGGAACAATTTTCGCTGGCGTACCTATTATGCCTAAAACAACCATAAAAGTTGCTTGGCATGAGTTAAACAATGTGCCTACATCATCAGCAACCTTTTTGATAGTGATTCGAAGATTATCCAAAATCACTTTCTTCGCTGCTTTAATGTTTTTATCAGTTGTTGACGTGGTCGTGCAGCCACGACGAGCATCGTCATTGACATCTTCTCGGCCTTTTTTAAACCCATTATACCACAAATAAACTTGTGTTCTGTTCATAGTAGGCTCGTCAAACTCCACAGTCAACATTTCAAATGTCCTTGCGCATTTAAATTTATTTTTTACACAAAATTTAATAAAGTTTCCTTGATATATTTTTTCGAATAGTGAAAATAACCTTTTTATCTTTCAAAAACAAACTTAAAGTTAAAAATGGCTGATGCTGCCAACTTATATAACAGACATGTGTACCAACATAACAGAAAAAATGCGAAGATCGAACATACGTAACTAACGATTTTTGAGAATAACGTTTATTTTTTGATTAGACCTCGTATGCCTTTTGTAGTTTATTAATTTAGATCACATCATTGATGTTGTACACAAATGTACGAAGCCTTAACTTATAACCACAAGTATTGTAGACTTAATCGCTTCCAGTGATGCCCACTAGCTCTTTTCACGCTATTTTTTAGCTGTTTTAACTATTGCAGATGGGAAATTTGTTATTCTTTTTTAATTCACATTAAATTTCTATAAACTAGCATACTTTTTTTCTACTACGTCTTTGGCTGCTGTGATTTAAAAATTCAGTTAAAAAAATATCTTGTTATAAATTTATTCACATTTCCGTAATATAATGCTGAAGTAGAAAAACCATTATGTGCTACGAATTTTTACGAGAATAGAATAAGGAACCGCATGCTGCAGATGCCTGCTGTTTAATTAATGGTTCTTAAGCTAGTGCTTTTGCAATAATAAGTTCAAATAAAAAATACAGGACAGCCTGTAAAATTTACTACTTTGTTTTGCCGCCATCTTGGTAAATATTAGTCGCGAAGTAGACACGAGCCAAATTGATTATGGGAAAATGTTCGATAAACCAACGTGTTTTAATCGTTAAAACATTATAAAACATTATTGTGACGATGAGAAAGTTACATGTGCTTCAAGTCAAAATATTGTAAATACAGAGACATAAACAGCAGCCGCATTCTGTAAGTCGCTAAAGCTAAATCGCCATCTCTAAAATAATTTAATTTTAACAAAGCACTGTTTTGCTACAAATAAGACATTGAAACATTTGACCCTATACTTAACACCCTCTTATTTATTGAGTTAGACTTACTGATACCGATTAATTAAAGAAAGTGTAAATGGATTAGCTCAACATTTAGGCAATTTAACTTAAGTTTTAGCTAAGAGAATTACAGAATACGACCTCAGATATATCACAAATTCCGACCGGAATAGTTTTGATTCCGTATTAACAATTCCGATTGATTTTGCTTGTTTCTAAAAAAAGGCTTAAACTCTACGTTTTTATTTAAATTGGCTATATTGCGCACACCAAAATAAACAGTAAGGCCAACCTAAATAAGGACACATAATAAAAGTAACCGCGAATAACGAAATTTTAAAAAAACTAAATTCCACTTTGAAATTTAAAAGTGGTTTCATTCCAAAAAACTTTTCTTTTTTCGTTTTCTGAAGAACCAATTTGCGAAATTGAAACCACCTTCAATCGGAACTGACTTCTGTGACATGCCTGAATACATTATTTTTCTATTTTTGTTCTTATATAAGAAGAAAATTATATTTTGACTCTTTTTAAAAATGATTGATTTATAAAAATTTCATTTCTTTTATAATTTAAAAAATATCGATATAAAGTACAATTATTAAAAAAAGTGCACAGATAAATAAATATAACGTTATTTTTTGCAAATTGTCACTTTTTTTATTTATTTTTGATCGCTTAACCGACGCGTTTTACCTTTGAAAAGTTGGCATCCCTGATCGTTGCCATTCATTTTGCTTTTGGGTTTTTGTGTGATTGGGTTTTTGGATTTCTTTTTTGTTCGAAATCAAATTTTACTGCTATTATTTAGCGTTTGTGCTTTGTGGTATTTACTTTATGGTTTTGGATAATAAACATTTATTTTTTATATTGTTTTTTATCTAATTTCTGTTGCCATTGAAGGATTATTTTATTTCACTTTTATTTAGGAGCCACAGTGAGCATGAGGTATCTTTTGTTGTAGATTTGTTGCACAAAGTGTGATTTGTTAACTGGTTACATTTTTATGTATAAAGAAGGTCATAAGATTTGCAGAGTTATTTTATCAACCATTGTTACTCTGTATTAATTAATTGTGCTTTTTCGAGTGAATATTTTTTACAGTGCCATTAAATCTATAAAAACAATTTCGATGAGGAATTTTCAGATGTTTTAGCACTATAAAAACTAAAAAGTTGATATTAAAATAGATAACTTTTATACAGCAGAGACCGATACCTACTTCAGAAAAACGATCGTTATAAAATTTTCACAGTTTGTTGTCAGCCATACGTTTGGTAAAACAGCATACTTATTTTGTTTGTATTTCACGTGGGCGCGGCACTTCCCAAAGTAAATATTTGTCATCGTGTTATTTGGTAACTGTATAAGGAGGCAATTAAAAAATTTTGTTTAAGTAACTTTTTCTAATTAATTAATACGAAAAACTGGGTGGATTTAAATAATAGGCGTAATAACTCCCATACCGTGTGACTAGAGAGAGCACAAGTAACTCAGATATAAGGTTTTATAGTCTGGCATTCTACGACTTAACTAAAAGAGTAAAAAATTAAAAACTATTATCTCATGCCCAGAAAACTATAATAGGCAGAGTAATGTATTATTATTAGGTCTGTTCCAGATACATAACAAAATCGTCCGGACGTTTGAGAGTAAAAAGGAAATTACTCTGAATGTGATAAAGTTTTCCGAAATTGCTGGAACGCAAAAAACCACAATTGAACATCCTAAAATACTAATGGTGTTGACTTACTTAAATAAATTTTATTTTAGTGATTTTAGACGCTAATGAAAAATATTTTAAAAACAAAAAAATTGCATCATTGCCAACAGCTGCAAAAAGTGATTGAATATAAAGAATATAAACAGTTGTTATTTATAATTTTTTGAAAAAAGGAAAGCGAAGTAACTGTTGTATATTCTCCTTTGTTCACCTTTTTCAAATATTTTACATAAATTCAAATACAGTGGTTTTAAAACTCTAAAATGTTTCCTAAACTCCTCCTCTGTGTTTTAAGACACCACATCATCTAAATATTTATTAATGCTGTTTCTTTTTTCCACCTAGAAAGCAGCAAGAACTTCAACAAAAATTTCTACCCATTAGAATCTTTAGCAATAGAGAGCAAAATGTAGTCTTGATCAGACTCACTTGATGTATCCAAGACTTCTTCAATGATCTATAAAAGTATATTTTATTAAAGAAAGCGATAAATATCCACAAATATATGTACAAGTACTAAGATTGAAAAATCTTCCATTTTGTCACTTATTTAAACATTTTTTAATATTAAATATAATTTATAAATATGACATCTAATAAAGAACTGATGTTACTTTAATAAACAAAAATAATCAATAAAATCTAATCACTTAATTAAACTTTTTGTTAATTAAGTTATTAAAATAAATTAATTTTTTTTTAATTCATTATTATTCATAAATATGTATATTTTTTTTAAGCACATAAACAAATTTTTTATGCATAATTCATGGCTATAAAACACAAATAATTAACTTTGACAATTAGTATTGTTGATGTTTAAAGAAAATATCATAAAGAATATTTTCGAACATTTATACCAGTTTAAGATGTATTTATGCGTATCAGTGATTGTCTTAATATCTTTGCTTTTCTTGCTGTTAATTAAATTTATTAATTAAATAACAAAATACTTATAAAGTTACCAGATGTGGGTAGTAAAATGTATGTGTGTGTTTTTTTTTATGTTTTATTTAAATAATATCTTGGCATCAATCATATTGTCAAATTTCTGTATATTGTTTAAATCAACACCTTTGCAGCTGTTGGCATATTACGGTTAAATTTAATTTAGTTGCTAGCAAGAAACATTTTGATGCAACAAAAAGTGGGGCAAATCGCGTGAATACTAGTAATCAACACGAGTGTTATAAACTACTGATTTGGGGAGGACTTAAGCCTCAGGGCTACTAAAATTTTCATTACTTTGTCGAACTTAAAGTTACCTCTTAAACTTGCTAAAGCAAGAGCTTTACTTCTACAAATATTACCACGACAGATTTTAGGCGTGAAACTTAACAGCTGTCAAAATTTTTGGTTTGTTATACATTCGTTTTTTTATTTTGGCCTACAGAAATATTAAAAAAAAATTTAAAGGTTTAAAAAATATGAACAGACTCTCGTTTAACGCTTGGCTTTTAGAAAGTACACTTATAAATAGTTTCCGTGTCAAAAATCTCTTCAAAATATGACATTAATATGTTTATTTGCTATCACCGATAAATTTATTTATGCGCTAGTGCCTCGGTGGATCTTTCCCATTTGCAGAACAAAGGAAATAGGATGGTAGTCTAAGGGTCTGAAAAATCATTACATGAGCTGATGTAATTTTTTTAAAAATAACTTGCAACTTAACAAATAATTTTAGTTATTAAGTAATAAATTGTTCTAACTAAACTTGCTTGTAGACGACATGTTTTTAACACTTGACTTGTTAGTTTGAATACATGTACATGTTAGCATTTTTATAATTTTAATTTTAATAATTTCATTTTACTCTAAATATAAACAAGATCAGTTTGCATTAAATAATGATGCCACTGTTGCCATTTGGTTACACTTTTTACATTTATTATAACTTTTGAAGGCTCCACGTAACATGTACAATTTTGTTATATAAGGCGAAATTTTCGTAAATTTTGGTACAGACACTAAATAAGCTAATAAAACTGAAAGAGTACTTGTTTCATTATTTGAGATAAGAATCTCTTTTAAGATATCAACCTTTCTTAACATCTCAATTCGATTTTAATAACAAGGGTTACCTTGCAAATGCATTTAAAATTCCATATAAAAAATTAGTTTGAAATAAGCAAAAAAAAACTTTTCTGCAGTTCAATTCGTGAGAAATCAGAATATGTTTCTTGGTTCATGTTTAGAAACAGCAAGATATTCCTCGCAACAATTCTTTCCGACTGTAATTCTTGCGAAAAACTAAGTATTCTGTTTAAACTTGGAAAAAAATTATTAGCAACTTCAGCTATTTCACTTGAAAAATTTACCAACCGTACCAATACCCCGATTTCATGTGCCGGACTATATGTTGAAGTTTTAAGCAAATAAGGCTCAAATTTGTCTTAGATAACAGTATTTTTAAAATAATTAGTACAGTAAATTCTATCGAAGCTAAATCTTTCAAAGAAAAAGTTAAAACTGATTTATTGCAAAAATCGTAGTTTAACTAATTTTATTGAATGTCGAGGTCATACACTTTTCCATACCGAAATATTAGTATGGAGTCCTTATTTAAATCCTAATGAATATCATCGATATGATTTTTTATTTCAAACGCTTTGCTTTGTTTTTTTTTCGTTTTTTTTTTTGCAGTAAATTAATTTTCTGTCTTCTTATTGTTCCTGAAATATGGAATAAAACTTTTTCTTATATTTTGTATAATGTAACTTTTTTGAAGGAAAATCGTAACTTTTTCCTGGCTTTCTTTAGCAACACTGAATGATACAGAATTAACATAATTGTTATCAAATAGTTAAAAGCAATTTCAGATTTTGGTCATATGAAATATTACCATCAGCCGGCTAATGCTACCGCCAATGGTCAACCGCCATTGGTTGTTTTTATACGGCATAGGTGTTTGGCAATACTTTTTAGAATTCAAAAACAGCTGATGTCAGATGGTTTGTCATATCAAAATAGAACACATTCTAAACGAAAATTTGTCAGATGACTTATCACATGTATTTTACAGAAGCAATGTTTCAACAGCCCTACACGACATGTATGTATGTGTTTAACAGTGGAAAATTTGACATGTCAGATGTAAAAAACATATCGTGTGTGGACAGCTTTAGCAGTTTTTTTAAAAACACAATTTATTGAAATCAGTTTTATTTGTGTTTAATTGTTAGATGTTTTTCATTTATTTTATTTTATTTATTAATTAACAATATTTTTATGGTTTTACTTTATACAAATAAAATAATATTAAGTATTTTATAATTTATATATATAAATTTTTAAGGTTTTATTACATTAAGGATTATTTTAAGGATTATTATAAGGATACGGTTTTGTTTAAAATCACTGTTAATTATTGTCCTTTTTTTATTTTATTTTAACTTTTTTATCTGCATAGTTTCCAAAGCCTACTCATGGTAGTTTTTTTAGTATATTTGTCGGTGCAATGTCGGTTTGCTTATAAGGGTGTCATTGCCTACTTAAGTAGGCAATGTTGAATGTTGTTGAATGTTTGCTAGTGTATACGTGTGTATCTCGTTGCTTACTGTGTTTGTCAACAATTTTAAATATTATACTTAGTGAACCACTTCTCATCCGACATACAAATAAAATTTCGAATGTCTGTCAAAAAGAAGTGTTTAAGTTTATTCATTTGCAGTGCGAAATTCGATAAGTCATATGTAAGAAACATGTAGTCTGAAAATAGTGTTTGGTGATATCTAAACTCTTGAACTTTTGTATAGTAAGCAATTCCCTTCATCAGATACACAACCGCGCCTCACAAGAGCTATTTTGTCGTCTTACTCGAGGCTTTAATAAGATTTGTGTATGTAATGAACTTTAAGATTCATACTTTTAAGCGTTAGGTTTCCTTTCTTTTCAATGCCTAATAAAAATTTTAACACAAGACATTTTTATGATGATTATAGTTGGCCAATAATTTTATTTGTAGTTATAGATTCTATTTTTAGGCCAACAGTTGTTGAGTAATTAAAAATCCAATTTAATTACTACTTTTCCCGACGTTTCGTCGACTTTATCAAGCGAGTAAAATAAAACGTTAGTACATTAATTCAAAATGAAAATAAACATTTAAAACATAAACACAAAACATCTGAACAATTGCAATAGGTTTAAACTCTCAAAAATATAATCTTTAACTAAAAGACATTTTTTTTTTATCAAACAGCCTCCTTTAAAAAGCTCAAGTAATTTAATTACTACTCACGGCTTTTGTTATTTAACTGTATTAATTATATTTCAATCTGAGTAGTTTTCTACTTGTCTAATTAACATTTTTACACTCTTTTTAAAATCCCTAAATCAGTAGTAGCAGGATGTATAAAAGTCAATCACTAATAATATATTTTAATTAAAATTGTTCCATAGTTTTAAATTTATTCTTAAAAAAAATGCAAAGACAATTAGATATTTTTTTCATTTTAGAAAAAGTGGCTAATTAAAATATGGCCGTTGAGGATTATAACACTTTAATTTGAACCAAATTATCCATAGCATAATGTTATTTTTTTGTTTCTTAACTCGTATTCCCAATATCTTGGAAATTTTAAAACTTTTAACTTTCTACTTGATACTATTGTGCATAATTAAAAGGGATCTAATTAATAAAAAAGGTTTAATTATTTTTGAAAAATAAAAACTATCTGCATATCATTCTTAACATATTTACTTGTTTTCTGCAAATGGAACGGCATCAAGAAAACACCTCGTGGTTCTACAAATGTGGTCATCGGCAGAGTGTTTTAATTATAAATTACAAATGGTAAAAGCTACTTTAAACGAAAACGAAATATTTTATGCTTGTAAATTTCTAAAACATTATATAAATTGATTTGCAGAACATCCATCCAATAGTTGATTATTTCTTGAAGTTATTTTTCTAAGAGCCAATAAAAAACACAAAGATTCAGATATCAGCAAAATACCTCGATAATCTAGGAGTTTTCGACATTACGGGAACCCGAAAAATCCCTAGAATGGGATTTTCAGAATATCGAGGACTGTAATTTTTAAAAATCGATCCCGATTGCATTCCCAAAAATTATATCTTATTTCCTATAACCTACAAAGATTTCTTATAGTAGACTCGTTTTGAAAATGTATTTTTATACCCTTCATCACAGGTGGAAACACGTATAACTAAGTTTCTAAAATATCCATTTCCGACCCCATAAAATAGATGTATACTGACGCTTATGCATAGCGAAGTCGGCTGGGCGATGTCTGTCTGTCCGTCCTTATTAAATACGCCAATTGTAAATGTTGCTATTAAAAATCAGCAAGATCGGTCCATGTTCTTTGAGGCGGTGGCAGAACACCACTCTTGTTTTTTATACTTTTTTCAACTTTCGTTTATTTCGTGATTATCTTTACTACTAAAAATTTTAAGTTTTGCTTGGAGTGTTGCCAGTAAGCATAATAATAATTTACAAAGTAGTAAAGACAGGAAAGGAGAAGGGTATATAAGCTTCGGCATAGCCGAATATAGCACTGTTAGTTGTTATATCTTAATCTATTTCTATATTTCTTGATTAAGAGTTTGTTGTTGTATATATGTGAAGGCTAAAATCTTATTGCAAGGCGACATTGGATTATTGGTTTATGTTAATTACAGGATTTTGAGGTTGCTGTTAATAATTCTCATTTAGTTAAAATATAAAAAAATGATAGTAAAGAGTGTTTATTACTAAGCTGACTCGAGGTAGAGTTAATACTACTACAGAAACAAATAAATCCATTTTAAAATAAATAACAGCGAATTAGTCATTGCATTATAACTGAAAATATGAATCAGGCATTACTTTTAGATTTCAGCTTTTAAAGATTATTTTGTTTTTAATTTTTTTTTTATTTTGTAATTCAAGGCCACCTTAGCTCTGTAGCTACCCTTAACAATCATACCATATATTCATAATTATATTTATTAAAAAAAAAATAATAACAAATAAAGAATCAAAGTCAAATAAAATGATTTATTAAAATGAAGTAATATTTTTATTAAAAAATATTATTTTATTGAAGTAGTGCCTTGGAAAATTTCAAAACTTACTATTTCTTAATTCTAACCTTGAACTGATACTTATGCGGCAAATGTGTATTTTAAAATGTTTTTAATATAATAATTTATATATTAAATTTAATAACTCATTAACGAATTTCAGATTACAATCACTTTTTAAATATTCCTGAGCTGTTTATTTATTTTTACGTTAAATTTATATTTCTAATTACGCTTAACATGTTTAAGGTTCCTAAATAAACAATTTCTTTATAGTTAAATTTAATAATTTGTCTAAATTAGCGCTGCGTGTGGCATGTACATAGTAAATCGAATGATGTTGTTGTTGTTGTTTTGCTTTTCACAAGTAATGCATCATCAATGTGAAATTTCGCATATTGAATATTTACATAAATTATTATTAACACCTACCTGTTAACAAATGTTATTTACATAACAGATATTGTCTAAATATTTACCATCAATTTTAATGGCGCGTGTCGTTATACCTGTACATAAAAAAAAAACAAATAAGCATTTAGTTAAAAATTGTTACGACCATAAACAACATTAATGTTTAACTAAATTCGTTGACAACAAAGCAAACAAAAATAAAACACCAACATTAAGAACAAAAACAAACAGCGATTTTTTTTTATTGACAGCTCTTTACGGATATGATGTTTATTTTTTGACAGCTTCACCAGTGCTACTACTGAAAATTTTAGTTGCGCTAACAACAGTAAACAGTATTTCTCTATCAACGAAAAGTCAACAGTTTATTTGTTTATTTAAGTGTGTATATGAGAAAGGAAGAAAACAACTGGAAAAATGTTTTTTAAAAGCGTTGACAATTTGAGTGAATTTTGTGACATTTAACAAAGTAAACTGAGAAAAAGAAATACAGCGTTAACAAAAATAAATACCAACAATTATTAGAATAACATTTCAAAGAGTCAAAGAAAACTTAAATCTGACAGGAATTACCAGCACATCTGACAGGAATACTTTAAAAAATGTATCTAAGCATTAACTTAACACAGACGGACAGACGGGCATCGATCAATCGACTTTGATATTTATAAGGACTCAGAATATACATATATACCTTATGGGGTCGGAAATGGATATTGTAGAAATTACAAACCGAAAGACAAACTTTTATACACCCTTTTTTCACTTTTTGTGGTGAAGAGTATAAAAATGTGTGTAAATATTTACTTAGGCAATCTGAGTAAAACAGCACTTGGTGACAAAATGATGGGGCCTAAAAATCAAGTCAACAATTTTATTATTATAACAAAACAAAAATTATTATTTTTTTCAAATATGAAAACTAACTATTCTCGAATAAAAATGCTTTTGCTCAAATTATTGAGTTATTGAAAAAGGAGAATTATTAGTTCACCAACAAATTTTCCTTATTTTTTTAGTACCTTTTTTCTTCTGTTCAAGTTTTAAGCTTCGAGCTTCTGGCGAATGGCTAGGTGACCAACTAAACCGACATGAAGGCGATTGAACATAAAAGTAAAGAACCAGACTGCACCTAATCACAGGCCTTGTTGTATACAGAGCCATAAATACACCGCTGGATGCAGCCGCCGGCATGGAAAGGAAATTTTGTGTTCTTTTAATAAATTCGCTTTGGTTTTGGCTAACATATGTGTAATTAATTTAAAAAGACTTTGAAAATATCTATAAAAAATGTACATATTTACATGTGTTGGTTTTCTCTTTTGATTTGGGGAAAATTAGCTTACAATTTTTTTTAAATTTGGCCAACCTTAATTTAGTATTTTTGGCTTGGTTTTGAGTTTTTTTTCTGATCGTTCTTTTCGTTAAAAAGATGCAAACCTCTGAACTAAAAATGTAAAAATACAATATTTTCAGGGTTTCCCCCAAAAACTGTTGTATTTTTTATTTCTTCAGCAAATAGCAAATTATTTTAAACTATTTTTAAGACAACTTATAGCAAATACGAATTAAAGAAAATATAGGCCAAAAATTATAACGATTCTCCGTCCAGACCTTTTCAAAATTGAAACAACAATTTTATAGTTTTTTTTTAAGTTTCTTCGAGTGCAAAACACCAATTGAAAAACGTACACAGATTGTTAAATCCTCAATTGTTAGCTACATATTCAAAAAAGATTTGACAGCGTGTGGGACAATTTTCCCCATTCCGGGAATTATAAAAAAATTTACTGCCAGTTCCACAATGTCATTACTTAACACTATATCGGAGCGATCACAGATTGACCTGATTTGGGTCCCTGGTCACAGGGATATCCAGGGTAACAGTGAGGCCGATGATCTTCCTAAACAAGGCACATTACTTCCTAACGTCTCCTCGCTACCAGATGTTGGAATTCCTCTAGCAACGGTAAAAATGGCCATAAAGAACCACTACCTCAATTTGGATCGCAAATTATGGGTAGAGGAAAGTTCCTGTTATGTCTGTAGACAACTGTGGACTACACTGGACCTCAAGCGGACCAGGCAGCTGCTCAGACTAGACAGAAAATCCATAAGTATTACGGTCTCGGTACTTACTGACACTGTCTAATCGGCAGGCATGCTGAAAGACTCGGTCTGCCCTTTAATGATTTCTGTCGCAGCTGTGGCTCGGATGAAGAGGAAGAGACCGTACTGCACCTCCTGTGCCACTGCCCATCCCTGGCTCGAAGAAGACTAAGAATTCTGGGCTCTCCTTTCTTTGGAACTCTTACGGAGCTATCATCTCACTCTATAGGGGACATAGCGAAGTTCATCCGTGAATCCTCATGGTTCTCGGCTGGGTAAGGGGAGTCGCGCCGCTTTCCTTGTGGTATCACAACGCGCCATTCGATTGTGCTCAAGTAAGCTTCGTCGCGAGAGGCTGCCACTCCTAACCTAAATAAGTAACTCCACAATGTCGCAATCGTTTGTTCTTTACCATAATTACATGGGAAACAAAAACAATTTTTTAGAATTTGTTTTTGTTTTGAATGTAATTGAGCGAACGAACGAACGATTGCGACATCTTGGGTCTGGCAGTTAATTTTATTTCATTATTTAATTAAAAGCTCTTATATCTATATACGAGTAATTTCAAAATTTTCTAAAAAAATCTAAACATGTTTTGGTTCCATGGCAACTCAAATTCGATATTTTATATCTTAAAAACCACCTTAAAATGTTTGCTTTCCAGTAAATGTCATTTAAAAAATAGAGCGCACAAAAAATAATATTGTTACTCTAGAAGTAATAAGCATTCCTCTGGTTCCACTTATATAGAGAATATATTTAAGCTATAGAAGCTTCCTAAACCTCGCCTTGTCATGATAATTTTTTTCATACATACACACGTACATTAAAACATATATACAAATGTATGTAAAACTAAAAATGTGTATGAAAACTTTTTGGGTCAAAATTAAAAACATAAATAGCTAACAATCTTCGGTGGTTCAAAAGATACCGAATTATGTCTTAAAAAAAATGTTTTCAAGCCACTGTGCGAGAGGCTGAGCCACTAGATGAGTCAACCGTCCTCAGCGACATACGATTGACTTACCAAGAATACAGCACTGGGTCTATGCAATTCAAGGATACCACCATTGGAATACCGGAGGGTGGCAATTGTTTTTGTTGCGGAAATTATTTCGAAAAGCATCCTAGAACTAACGAAAACAAAGTGATGCTAATGTTGAATCCTATTTTTTTATTTTTGTGCAAAGGCCAGGAGAAAAAAACTGCCTTTCGAAGTCTAAGCAACCTTCGGAAGAATAACTTAGCCTTTGAAAGAACCAGTGGAACTACAAAGACGTCAATGGACTTCTGAAGGGCCACTTAAACTTTTCAGGGATCAATGGAAGTTTGAATCGCTGCTAAAAATTTTAAGAGACAAGTGAAAAATCGGAACAGCCAATAAATAAAATGTAACCTCGAAGATTCTTGGGAACCTTGAGAAGGTTACTAGAACTTCGGAAGACAATCGACCGTGGGGTATTGCAAATAGACAATGGTGTAGTTAATGTGCTCTGCAAAGCCAATCGAGTTTTGCTTTATATTAGTAAGCATGTGCAATATATGTCTTTCACAAGTAACACTGCTCATTAGTTTAAAATTTGTTTACTTATCATTAATTGTATGTTGCTGTGCATTGCATTAAAAAATTATGAGTAATAAAATTGCAAAAAATTTAATATTTTCAATTAGTACACATACCAATTTATTTTAAAAGACTCTTGCATGAATTAAAATTACGGCTTCTGTTGGCCATAAAAAATTATGATAAACAAAGTAACAAATATTTTAAAATAGGTTTTAACAAAACATGAAAAAGTATTTTTCATTTCATTTCTTAAATACTTGATTTGAAATCAGAATTAACAATATCAATACAACAAATATGCTGCATTAGGTATTTAAATATTTATGTAGATTTATGCAGATTAAGCAGAATAGTGGACTTCACAAAACTGCTTATAAAATTCATTACGATTAAAACCTGGATATTACATACGTTTGAAGATTTGATTGAAATTATCAAACTATAAAATTTTCAGCACATTTTATTACAAGATTAAAAATCACTAAATACTTTGTATTTAATTCACTAATCTGTTTTTAGTGTAATTTTTAGTTGCAAAGTTTTGTCTGTTAGGTTTAGCAGACAGCAGAATCTGACAATTTCGGTTCCTATGTGTCACCTACAGAAAGAGGATAAGAACAGGAGTTAGATTAAAGTAGACGAGAACATCATTAGATGGATAGAGAGAAATGAAATGTCGAATAGAGGAATCAGAAATGAAAAAGGAGCAACGGATGGGGCACATACGAAAAAGGCAGTTGTGTGACAGTTTATCGTCAATTCAGCTTTTGCAAATAACCTACGAACATGGACCTTAACTCATATTTACGATGCAATAAGTGCTGACAATTCTGTAATGGTTCGAACAGTGCATTATTATTCTGGCAGATTAGCATGTCGAATCATTTAAACCTAACCAAGATCATGTCTTTGACGCATTTCGTTTAGGCCAAAAGAGCAATATAAAATAATATGTCGAACGCAACATCAAGTATTGTTCCTCTTTTAGCTATCCCATGCAAGGCTGTATGCAATTCTTGACCCTATTTAAGTTCTTATGCACACGAGTAACGGAATTCATTGTTCCACTGCTGTCATCACAAATGTCCCTGTTTTTATGTTATGTCGCACGTCAGCCTAATGAACGCTCTTTAAATGGCAGAACTTTCTGAACGGTTAGTTAGTGCAGCTATTTAGGAATATAAATACCATTATTAACCTAAATTCATGTATTAAAATACATCTATCAACAATTTTTCACGTCCTGATGAGCAGAACATTTTCCTTCACCTTGATAACAGAACCTTGCTATCATGTCTTAATAATCTTTGGTTTCATGCGCCGCTGGTAGCATGGTAAGATAACTTTCAAAATCGCTGATCTTACGTTTTCTGTGATCGTGATGACCCTACTCGTAACATCAGTTTCGTGACAGAGCAGAAATTTTGAACTTTTTACCAGATGATCACCTTACAAAAAATTATTGGCTTTTTAAAAGCCTCTAAAAGCCAGCTCACGTCTATTGGGTTAATAACAACAAGTGGGGCATCTTTTAAATACAAGAAGTTGTATATTAATTACTTTTTATTATGCGATCGGTCCCACTTTGCACTGCAATAAAAAAATTAAAAAATGTAACATTATTTTAAAACACATGTTATTTCACAAAGATTCTCACAATTTAAGACATCAAAATTAGCGCTTCGTTCGATAATTAAATTTTTACGAGGGCTGCTATATATATTTCTGGCCTGGCAACACTAAGTGCTGCCAAGTGCAATCTGACATTTCCATTGGAAAGTTTGTCATTTTTAAGCATAATCGTACTCAAAACGTTTTGACGTACGACCATTATTTGTGTTGTTTACAGTGACTTGAAAAAATTAATATAGAAAAAAATGGAATTAACTCGTGAACATTTTCGTGCCATCATTTTTCACAACTTTCGACGTGGATTATCACGACAAGAGTGCATTGATGAACTTAAATCTTTGTATGGCGATGAAGCACCATGCTATAGCACTGTGAAAAATTGGTAAAATGAATTTAATCGTGGCCGAAGCTCGCTCAAAGACGAATTCCATGAAGGTCGTCCAAAAACGGCTGTTGTGCCAGGGAACATTGATGCCGTGCGTGAACTCATAATGCAAGATCGACATGCGACATACCGAGAGATAGAGACATCCTTGGACATTTCTTCCACCAGCATACATTCGATACTGCATGGACACCTGGCTGTAAAAAAGGTTTGTTCTCGTTGGATCCCGCACAATTTGAAAGTCGTTTAAAAAAAGGCTCGTGTCGATTGGTGCAAAGAAATGTTGCAAAAATACGATTGCGGTGCTTCAAAAGACGTTTATAAGATCGTCACAGGTGACGAATCATGGATCTATGCGTATGAGCCCGAAACAAGACACCAATCGACCGTGTGGGTGTTCAAAGACGAGCAAAATCCAACGAAAGTTGTTCGTGGAAGAAGCACTTCCAAGCAAATGGTCGCCTGTTTCTTCGGCAAAACTGGTCATGCGGCGACTGTTCCGCTTGAGCAACGTAGGACGGTCACTTCTGAGTGGTACACTACAATTTGTTTGCCTGAAGTCATCGGAGAAATTCGAAAAACCAACAAGAGAAGACGAATCATTGTTCACCATGACAATGCGAGCTCTCACACATCGGCTCAAACCAGAGCGTTTTTGACCGGCCAAAACGTCGAATTAATGGGTCATCCGCCGTACAGCCCTGATTTGGCACTTAATGACTTCTTCTTCTTTCCGCACATCAAGAAAAGAAATGCGTGGTCAACGATTTTCGTCGCCAGAAGAAGCTGTTGAAGTGTTCAAAAACCATGTTTTAGAGGTGTCTCAATCGGAGTGGAAAAAGTGCTTCGACAACTGGTTTGAGCGGATGCAAAAGTGTATAAATCATGTCGGAGAATACTTTGAAAAACAATAAAACCATTTTTGATTATAAATATTCGCATTTTCACTATTTGGCCAGAAATATTTAGAGCAGCCCTCGTACCCACAAAATTTTATTATTATTACATTTTAATTTTTTTAGAAATAGATTATGAAAAAAACACATAAAATTAAAATTTTCGTTTTGTAGTTACACAAAATCATGATTTGTAATCAGAATGAGTAAAATCATTACAAAAATATAAATTTAATGGACTTTGGGAAAATACTTGATAATTTTTCTAGATGTATAAAAATCAAAACATTAAAAGCACGGCTTATACTTACATACAAGGGTACTAAAATTGTAACGTACAATTTAATTAAAATTTTTATAACCATAAAATTTTCAGCACACTTTATGGTGTGAGTACAAATCAATAAATATTTTTCTATTGCATCCATTCGTATGTGTATAATTCCATTTGTTTTTTAAATTCCATATACTTAAGGCATTATTTTGTTTTGCTTTAACTTAATTTTACTTCAGTTATTGCAAAGTTTTGTCGGTAATCCATAAGAATGGATAAAAAAAAAATAAATAAATTATTGTACAAGTGAATAAACTAACAAATAAAAAAATACTATAAATTCTTAATAAAGGCATTAAAATATCTACTGTTTTGGTATTTTATGTTCGCTAGCGAGATTTTATATATATACATAGATTATTATATTTTGTATTTAAGGCATAAATACTGACAAACCGATCTATATATGAATTTCACAAATCATACACGCAATGCTAACTGCCTAACAGAAAGCAAAACATTCGAAACGGAAAAAATGCAAAAATTGTTTTATATAGAAAAATGTGAACAACATGCGTTTTTACAGTTTGAATTTAACAATAATATTTTAAAATTATTAGTGCTTTTACAATTCTTATGAGGATTCCTTTTATTAAAAAAAGATCACACCAATTTTTGGTTTCTCGGTCCCTTTTATTCGGTGTCAACTGTCAGGCTTGTGTCTGTTACTTTATTCTCTTTGTTTCTTTATGGCTTTGGGTGAGAATTGATTGCAACTCTTATCCACTAACAACTTACCCGCTGCAGCTAAAGAACATATGTTTTTTCCTACTTCAGGCCCCGCTGAAGTTTAAACTTGAGATCTGCTGTTCTACATGAATCAAGGAAACAACATTTCACATTTAGCCGTTCAAAAAATTTTTCTACTGCGCATCTACGTCACAATAGAATGAAAATTAGTGTTTGTTGTAAAAAGTGTAGGCAATTTTTGGCTCAAAACTGGAAATAATTGCATAGCTTCTAAACGGCTGCATGGATTGGAACAAAATTTTAAATGGGAAGATTAAAGATATAGTCGAGTAAAAAATTTGTATTTTGGGTTAAAGCCCGAGAAGAGGAAGAGCTATTTCGGGCTACCAAAGTTTTAAATTTTGGCTTACATGTGTAAAAATTCTTATAAAAATTATTAATTCCAGAAGTTATTTCATTAGTTATTCTTAATTAATCTTTTTATAAAGGAAATACATACATATATAATAATTTTCGACGACCTTAATGCCAAATAACTGAAAGTAAAATAAATTTCTTTTCGAAATAAAGTTTAAACTATAATGTTTAAAAAATAAGTTGATTTTTTATTTTATTTAATTTTCTTTTTTTTGGTCCAGCTGTAGTCTTTAAGTTCCGCATTAAGTTTACGTATTTTAAAATACATTTTTGATCTAAAAAAATAGCTTTTTTACTTTTTCATCACATTTAATATGATGAGCCTGTTTAGTTACATCTTTTAGAAAATCTTGTCTTTTTTTAAATCCTTGGTTTAGTTTTTCAAAGTGTTTCATAGTTTCAGGTGTCGGCTTTATTAGTCCGCCTTCAGATACATGATCAACCCATGAAAACGTTGGACCTATTCGTCTTGTGAAACTGCAATATCTGGGACATCATTTCTAAGTTTGTGGCGAATAAATCCTGCGAGGTTTTCGTTTTTTTATTCGGTTAAATCTTTTATGTTTCTATGCTTTTGTTGTAATACATTTTTTCAGCTGCCATTTAAAGTGGCGACCATTGTAAAATAGGACTTCTCGTCCGTCGTAAAACAAACGAAATCCGCACCTTTTTTCTTGTAAGCTGAAATGTGATCTTTATTTAAGTTTTGCATGTAACGAAGTGTATTCCTGGCGGCTCTAATAAGATGCATGCTAAAAGGACACAACCAAAATAATTGCTTTGTCTCTGGTATCATAATCCGGACTTTATTTCGTTGCTTGCTTTTTAAGAAGGGAGTCATCCTTTTATGATAAGTCTCTACATGTTTGATGCCGAGAAATATATAGAACTACCTTAAACATATTTGTATCTTGTGTCTCTCGAATTTAGTACAAGTTATCCTCAAGTTGCATCATAATAACCAACACTTCAGCATTCTACATAAAATTTGAACTTTTAAAGAGTTGCCAATAGCTTTAGAGAAAAGAGATAGTAACGGTGCAAAACTCGCGAAGAAATACGTATTGGACTATTTTGGTCCATTTAAAATTAAGTGTTGGAACTTCAACTTGAGGCCAGGGGCAAGTATTTGACGAAATATGAAGGAATTTGACCCTCGCTTGTGATAAAAAAAAGTCGAGACCAGCTGCAGAGTTCTAAAGCAAATAAATTAACTAAAAGTATAATTAAATCACCATAAGTCAATAAAGCATTGTGTAATAAAATCTAGAAATAATTCAAGTGTCTGTTTTCGGAACAGTGTAGTAAAGAAAATAGATTCGGTCAAAAATTTCATAAAAGTGCAAAAAATGCACCAAGTTTTTATATGGTTTTCGAAGCAGGCGGAGAACTTAATCAGATACAATAAAATATCAAACTTTATTGACGCACATATGTTATTCGTTTTGCTCTTTAATTTTTTTTTATTAAAAAGCTTGTAATTTAATAAAAGTACAGAACGGAAATATAAATTTAAATAATCGAACTTTAATATTATCGTTCTAATATCCCGACTAAATTATTAAAACCACCACTATTGATTATTGAAGGTGAAAGCCCGTCTCGATGGCCATTTCGCTACCACTTACTAAGCTTTTTAGGAAACCTTTTACAAAGATTTTAAATAAACTAAAGATTTTTGTCCAAACAATAAAGTCAAAGCAAAAGTCAAAGTTTAAGCAAAAAAAAGCAATAGTCAACTATGATTTTATTTTTATTTATCCACTGTATGCGGCTGACTTTTTTCGGCTCTTTTATGCAGTATTTTATATTTTGTTCAATATCAGCTTATTTTTCTATGTACAGCCTACATTTATAGTCCATTAGTCGCACTGCGATTCATTAACTCATATTTTATTAGAGCACTTTTTATTTGCGAAAGGGAGCAGCCATACATATTGCTGTTATTACTCCCCTTTCTATGATGACTTCCCCTATATAATTAAGTGTCATTCCATAAGCGCTATTCTACAAAATAAAAGAAACCACTAAAAATCGCTTAAACATTATTATATATTTTGCCAATTACTTCCTGCATATTTTAGAATATATTGACAGCACTTATATAGGGTGAGGCAAAAAAAAATTTTATACATTTTGTTGATTTTATTTAATGTGTAGAGTAACTAAGATATTGTTACCACATGTCGAATATCTATACGAACTTTGTATAATTTCGGGTAAACAACACCAATTAATAATTTTGCAGAAGTATTGTGGCTGTTAGATCATTAATAATTCTCATAAATATACACATTAAAACAATAAAACATGCTTGGGGTTCATTAATATACGCTAGCAATCCTAGGCCAAACACAACATTTGGTACATATTTCTTAAAGCCTAAAAAATAGTATATACCGATATAAAAAATTTGAGCAAATGATAATTCAAAATGACAACAGACGAGTGTAAAGCTTAAATGTTTTTTCAATTGAAAAAAAAAATTATTGCAAGTTTTTCACTTCCAAAATGTTTGCTAATTTGAACGACTTTTTCCCCACCTTGTGCAATAAAGAACTACAGTCAATAACTAAGCGGTAAAAATATTTAAGGCAATATGTTTACACATTTAGCCAACGGGCAAACACACGCACACAACTGTAAAAACATATAAAAATCATTGATTACAAGCAGCAACATCTTGTAACAGTAGTCTAACAATAATAACAAAAAATAAATATATAAAAATATACAATTAAGACAGCAAACAGAAGTAGGTAACGAAAAATTGGTGGCAATATTTATACTTATTGCTGGCTAAAGTTACTCGTACCAGCCAATGCTTTCTGTCAATAAAGTGTAACAAATAGATGCGTATCAATATTTTTACATAATACATACATATATGTATTTTTGTTTTTCTTTAATTTTTCATACATACTTATGGATGTTTAATTTTTTTTAATTCTATTAAGTGAGTTGTGCATTTGTACCGTAGTGTGAGCATACATGTATATATTTGTTTATGGAACCAAGTGTTATACTAATCTTTACTAACACTTTGTATACTTTTATATACATGTTTGTTTGCTTAACTAACAATTGTCGTAATCTAGAGCGACAATTGTGCAAATGAAAATAAACGTTGAAAATAAAGTGATTAAAAATCTCAATTTGGTATTTGATTTAATTTTTGGAATTTTTAACGTAACACAAAAATTTCCTAAAGAGTTTATTAATAACCTTTTCTTTTGTAGCAAAACAATTTTTTGATGTTGTGCAACAGAGGCGTGTTTTTTGGGAGGATACTGTTGTATTAAAAATTTACGAGGCTTGTTTCATGAGGTGTATCAGATAAAGCATTCCAAACATTCTTCGTCTTATTAATATCATAGACTCTCTCTGGGCCAAGCTAACTACGACCAGATTAATAACATGCCGTTTTTTCCATTTTATTTTAACTATTTTGCAAGTTTCACAGTATCTCCAAATGATGAAAATTTTAATGCCATCAAAACTTGTACGTTTCGCTTTTAAAATTGTATTTGTTATTGTAGTTGTTTTTGTATATTTAAATAAATATACAAAAACAACAAAACGTACACAAAGCTAGTGAAAAAACATTCCCTCAAAATTCAAGCTATACATTTTTGTTACTACATGCTCTAAAAAAAAATCTAAAATGATAGCAGCCGAACTAAAATTATTACATCTAAGAATATAACCACGAATAAGTTCAAAGTATTGACTTACAATATGACTAAAGATTATTTGTAATAAACACGAACTGGTAAGAAACCAAACCAGACTACCAAGTCACATCACTATGTTTTGTTGCGAGGTTTGGATTCCCGAAGTCTTTCTTCGGTATACCAAGTCTTTTAAGAAAATAATATCGTTACTAATGGCCCCTTAAGGTTTTGACTATGCCCTGAATAATTCATCTTACTATATTTTTTCCTTACTAATCTTGACTCCTTGAGGTGTGTAATCCAGCTTACCGTTTTTTTGACTTCTTAAATTTTTAAGAATAAGTAAGTTCGCGGTTAACCAACAAAACTTAGCGCTCATACAACAGGCTGTGAACTGTACAATTATTTATTTCAAACAGTATTAAATCTTTTGACGTTTTTGTCATGGAGTTGCTTAAAAAATTATCAATATAAATCATAAAAAATGATATATTCTGTAGATAAATTATACAAGTCGAATATTCCTGTAATAAATTGTTTCAAGGCCAAACTAATTAGTCAAAAATTTTTAAATTTCAGTTAAACGGAGATAAAATTGTCTTACAGTTGTTTTGCCACTTTCTTCTGACATTTAAAAAAGTATTGCAATGGGCTAAAACCCAAATTATTTGTGTATTTAATTTGTTTCAAAAATGGCTTTACTGCCTAAAGTAATTGTATTTTAAATACAAATGTACAAATAAAATAAAACCGTCAAATGCAAGATGATCCACTAAAGAAAGGGTTTTTAACAGGCATGGGCCTCCCTTTAAGTTTTGACTTCATTCTGCGTGGCAATTTTAAGCACATTCCATTTTCATCAAAGCAACGTGCGCAGACTTTAATTTTTAATTTTATTTTTTATAGTTTTTTATTTACAGACGTCGCACACTCTGTGCAGCTTTGAAAGGTCTGACTGTTGCCATTCAGAAGATAAAAGTTATGCTTTGCATTTTACTCTCTAATTAACTGCCGTTTTTACGCAAAAAGTACTAATTACGTTGTGAAAGTTTCAATTGTCTGTTATAACTGTACACCTTTTCAAGCTTATTAACACACCCTTGTGAAAATTTCACGCTACAAGTTATTACGGTTCTAGCGATGTAGGACCACAGTTCGTGGCGAATGGAGCGGACAGGCAATAATTGAATACGTATCATTAAAGTAACAGCACACACGAATTAAACATGCCACGGCTTTGCGGGCACACCTCTATACGAGGGTCTATATTTTCAATGTTTCTGAGACATAATTGAGGTTCAATTTCGTTAAGTTGTTTTTTATTTTACATTCGATCCTTATAGACTATAAAATTTGTTTTTTAGAACTACAAGTTTTTTTTTTTTTTTTAATACGAGTACACAATTATATTTCGCTTTAGAATATTTAACGTTAATGAATAATCCAAAAATTGGTATAAGCTGCGGTAGGGTGGAATATGAACTCCTGACTGACACAATAAATCTTGTAAGCATAAAAGTAGAAATTGTTTCTGAAGTAATTCAACGTGGTCACTATGTACATTATATTGTGGGTCCCATATTATTGAACCATACCCTAAAATTGGTCTGACGAGTGATGTGTATATAGCTGTTTTGTCATGTACGTTTAGTGAACTTTTTAGCCCAACTCTAGCCTAATTAAAATTCATATGAATATGCGATATGAAGGTAAATTTGATGTCCCTCAAAATTCCCATATCCTAAAAGCTATCAATCACTTGCAACTGATGACTTCCCAGAGAGTAGTTGGCATCATGCACTTTTTTTTCTTGAGAAACAGATAAATACATTTACATTTCAGTAGGTTTAATACCATTAAATTTATATTGCACCATTCTCGAAAGCTATTCAAGACAGACTGAAACGAAAACTGATTCGTTAGTTCGGAGTAACTAAAAAATATGTTGACATCATGTGCGTACGTAAGATAATGTAAAATTGTATCACGTTTAGGAGATCATTTAGTAAAAGGTAAAAGGATCAATATGACTGCCTTGAGGTACTCCACATAAAACTGAAATATCTCGATAGGTGTTGTTTAGTAGGACATGTTGCTTCAGGTCATACAGGTATGAAGAAATCCATTAAAGGGCTTTCGTGCTGAAACCGGGCAATCTTTATTTGTGCAGAAGAAGTTTATGGTTAACTTTGTCGAATACAAACACCATCAGTTGGCTCACGTTTGACGAGACTCTTATTGATTATTGTGGTGAAATGTTCGAGTGATTTCAACATTCAGCTCTTGAATTTTTCTTGACTCATCGACGTACATTTTTTTTAAATAGCACCAAAATAAAAAAAGTCTAACGGTGTCACGTCTAGGAAGTCTATAAACGTGATGGCCAATCAACATCGCCACGACATGCGGGAACAATTCATTGAATTCCTCGCAAAAAACAGCCGGTGTTTCGTTGGATGTGTGGCATTTCGTTATGGCGAACACCATTCACGTTAACTGCTTATACGACGCGACGAGGACGCCAGTCATAAGCCGCTTATACTGTCACGTTTTGTTAATGCAGAGGCTTTTCAAAAATCACTCGTGAATTCTCATTTGCCCAAATGTGGCAATTCTGTTTGTAAAAAGGTGAACTGAAAATGTGTCTCGTCGCTGAAGGTGAGTTTCTTTGTAAAGTCACCATTCTGTCTTCTGTCTCTTCAACCAATTATTCGGCATACTGAAGACACTTGAAATGGTCAGTAGATTTAAGCGCTTGAATTAATTCCTCCTTGTAAGCGTGTAAATACAAATCATTAGTTAAAATTCACAACAGTGATGCCCGTGAGTTGATAAATTGTCGGGCACGAATACGAGTCGAGGTTGACAGCTCTTTGGCCAAATTACAGCAGCAATGTTTTCTGCAGAACGAAGTGGGCGGGCATGCATGTTAAACTGTAAGTCCCACGATGTCGCAATCGTTCGATCATTCGCTTAATTCCATTAAAAACAAAAACAACTTTTTAGAATTTGTTGTTGTTTTGAATGTAATTGAGCGAACGAACGAACGAACGATAGCGATATCGTGTGACTGGCAGTTAATATTTCCTTTAGACCATGAAATTTGAGCACAATTCCCCCGATTGTAAACACATTTGGTCGATTATGCTGACCAAAGAAATCACGCATTTTAAATCGAAAGCCCATTTTCGTAAAACGATTCAGCAATCTTATTGTGCTGCACATTTGTGAACCTTTCCATGGTTGAATTTATCAAACACTGTAACAAAAATGTTTAGGTAAGTTGAGCAAGAAACTTGACATTAAGCTGTAACTCAGAATTAATGTCAACCATTGTGATTGGACTATTCAATATTTGAGAGTATTAAGTAATCTGATAAATTTTATTTCTTAAAAGTGATTAAAATTATTGTGCTAATGCGAAAAAAATATCAGAATATATATTCGAAAATCAATATTTTCGCAAACCAATTTTAATTAGTGATCATCTGCTTTAAAGACACAAAATTAAGGATTTTTTATTTTGCATCATTCAACTTTTGGGTATAGGTCGCAGCATATCATCATCTTCGGCTTATATGCTGTAAATGTAGTATTGTACTATGGGTTGTTAAAACCAAATTAGGAGTAACCGTCAACTACAAGGAATAAGTTAGCATCTTCTAATGCACCCAAAATATTCTCTGCATCATTTTTTCGTAGGTTGCCGCATTGGTATTTCCAATTACATTTGTTTAGATTACTTGAGCACTTGCTGTGTATTTCTGTGACAATTTATTATTCCTTTGCTATTTTTTAATTTAGTTTAAATTATATAAAAACATTTATTTTATCTATGGATACACAAGCATAAGTATTGATTGCATTTAATTGTTTTTTGCCTTTAAGATATACACGCGTATTGAAAATTTTTATTTGCCACATCTTGTATTTTTTCCAGTTTTTTTTTTTTTGCTAAAAAGAAAAATTAGAAAAAGAAGTATTAACCAGGTATTTATACAATTTCCTTGTCGTTGCGACCATTAAAAAGACAGAAGTCGTATTTATTTACAAGATGATTCAAAGTTGCATTCAATGACGGCATTCATATTCATACAAAAGAATGGCGAATGACTGGTAGAAGTGGACTTAATAATAAAAATTGTTAATTTGTAGTGTACATTGTATATAATGGATTTCTGCGAATTTTAAAATGTTTCCATCTAACTGCTTCTGTTTATTTTTGAAACTCTTTTTTTTTTTATTTTGTTTCACTGGCGATCGTTAGTGTTTATATATGTTTGTAGCTTCTGCTTCATTTGGTGATTATGATGATAATGTTAATTGTTCCAAATGACTTTTTTTCAAATAGGCTGGGAAATCATCAGCGTTGTCTCTTAACGTTAGTTTCGTCTGTTTTGTATTTAATTTATTGTATCATGAAGTTTTCAGTTAAGTCATCATAAGATATTTAAAATTCTAATCAAACAAAAACAAAAAAGAATGTGTGTATGGGATATTATACCCTAGAGATAGAAAAATATAGTTTACAGGAGTTAAATATTTTGTTTACATGTGCTAAAATATGATGTTAATGTTTTAAACAACTGTCATTTGCAGCATAACTTATTCATAAGTTTAACAAAATAATACTGTCTAGGCAGTGTCTTGTGTTATGCCTAAGGTTTAACCATTAGAAAAATGTACAATTAATTTTATTAGAAACAAAAGTCAGTGCAAAATATTATTTCAAGTGCCATGCAAGAAATTAATGCTGTTAATAATCTAAACGTTCAATTTGAAGCAACTGAATATCGACTTAAAAAAAGAAGATTATAAATACGATTAAATGTTGTTTTTTTTAATGTTTGTGCCTGCATAACGAAGTCATTTCTAAACCGATTTTGAAAAGTTTTGCATTATTTTACAGGTTATGCTTACAGTTTCCTGTCCTGTTTTAAAAACGGCTCATAATTTTAAAAATTAATTGGAGTCTCTATACAAAATAAGAAAGCAATATAAAGAGCAAAAATTAATAGAAAAATAATACTAAAAATTTTAATTTAAAATTTTTTTTTAACCGTTATATACTATGATTACTATGACCGTTATAATAACAAGTATTAATTTTTAAAATTATAAATTAAAGGGTGGTCCAATAGTTTATACTTTTAAACAGTTGTAGATAGACGGTTGTAATTTACTAAGAACCTGTATTCCAAGGCCGCTATAATAACAAGTATAGCGTTGTTAGTTGGAAATGAACGGGTGTGCCTATAGTCGATATACTAGGATGTATGTGACCAAATTTTTGAACCATTATAGAAATACAGTTGAAATTAACAAGGAACATGTATTGATATGGCCACTACAATAAGTATAAAATTTGAATTTAAAAATTAAAGGGTATTAGAAATAAAGGGTATTTCATATGACCCTATATTTTTAACAGTTCTATACTAACAGTTGAAAATTAGACAGAATGTCTACTATAGACATAGACGGATGTTATTTACAAAGAACCTGTATTACTAAGTTTGCTATAACAGCAAGGATAAAATTTGAAATTGGAACATAAAGGGTGTCCCCCAGTATTTGAAGTTTGTTGATATATGTGACCAAATTTTGTTTATGGTTATAGACAGGCAGCTGAAATTTACACGGAACCTGTATCGCTAAGCCTGCTATAAGAACAAGTACACAATCTAAATTAAATGGTGTTCCTATAATTCTTGTAATTTGACGTAGGTGGGCCCATCTCTTGAACCGTTAGATAAAATTACTTAAAAATTAGAAAAAAATGACCACTTCTTCATCTGGTATATTAAGAAGTATTAATATTTAAAATTATAAATTAAAGGGTGTTACATTAGTTGGAGAAATTCAATATATAGGGCCAAACTTTTAAACAATTGTAGACAGACGGCTTAACTTTACAAAGAAATAGTACTACTAAGTCCGCTAAAACAACATGTGTAAAATTTGAATTTGGAAGTTAAAGGGTGCTACTAAACTTGATATACTTTTATGTATATGGTCAAATTGTTCAGAACTTGTAGACAGATGGTTAAAATTTTCTAACAAACTGTATTGCTAAGTCTCATATAACAAGTATGAAATTACGATTTGGAAATTAAAGGGTGTCCCATCAGGTACTGTTATTTGATTTATATATAAAATTGAATATATATAATTTATAGTAGGTGCTACAAGAGTAAAGTTTAAATGTAAATTTTTCTTAACTTTCTCTTTGACATTTATATTGTAGACCCATAGAGAATTAGTTGATAACATGTAATAAAGAAACATACACCTTAAAATTTAGTAGAAAATTGGAAACGTTGTTGATTATGTAGATACATAAAATTCTAACTTGTGTGAATCCACATAAAATGCAAGAAGACTCTTTGCATCATCGCAAAGTGACTGGTTGGCGCAGCTGACAATTTACTGGTACCTATATTTTTAAAGACATTTATAAATCACCGTGATCTCAACTGGAAGAATTGAGTTATGCAGCTCGAGGTACCAGTTTTTTTGTAAAGTTAATTCTAGTTTTGCAGGCTTAAAAGAAAAAGTTAAGAAAATCTTCCTTAATAATAAAAACAAAAGCCATCTTTCTTCAGTACAAGATTCTGTTACTGATTTGTGCCTTTTCGATGACAAAACTGCACCACTAGTATTTCTAATTTCTTCGCATCTTTATCTAAACTTACAAAAATTTCTCGGTTGTAAAAAAAAGCTATACCAGAAATGAGCAAAGCAACGCCAACTTTAAACGATGTAGTGCAGCAGAAGTTTGGAATGTGGAAACCGTCAAAGATGGTCTTCTCGTAAAATCAAAAAAATAAAACCGGTGCCTGCCTCTTATTTTTTAAAGCAGTTTTTAAATTTCTTTATTAATAAAATGTTCCTACACGCAAAGAAAAAACATGTTTGGAATATGGTCACAATAAAGATTATATTTTCTTTGTAACATTGTAAAATTACAGACAACAAATTATAGTTGTTATCAACAATACTTCAGTTACAATAAACATGTTTTTGTTAATGTTTATCCATTTTTTTTTTTTTTTTTTTAGTTGTTTATTTATTACCAATTCATATTAATTTATCTTAAAATAAACAAAAGATATAAAATATTTAATTCTATATACAAAGTCCCAAAATTACGAGCTCTCAAGTATAATATACATTACTTATTTTATTATTTCTAATTTCATATAATAATTATATACATTTAACTAATGTAGCTTTAGAAATTTATTTGTAAGCAAAAATTCGAAAAACTTACTTTTGTATTAAGAGAGATAAAAGAAATGTCAGGAGTTAAAATCTAAACTAATTAGCTAGGAGATCCACCAGTATTTTTGAGGGTTTAAATTTGATTTAATATGTTTGTCTTTATTATAAATACTTATATCGAAACGCCTATTGTCGGGTGTCATTTCATTACTATTTATAGCTTTGTTATTTGCTCGTCTATAAATGTGGTAAATTATAGGAATGCCGTCATTGTTCTGGATATACCCATTTTGATCAAGGTAAAGAAAAGACTCAGGTGGAATATACCCGTTATGTAAAATTTTTGCTATGTATTCGTGTGAAACGTAATAAGGAGCCATTATGTAATTATTTTCGTAAATATTTACACTGTTTAAAATATGATTTCTTATGACATGAATAAAAAAGTTATCTATTCTAGTAATTTTGGCTTTATTGTATAAAATTGTGTTTGATACATATTTTTTATATTCACTACTTTGTGATCTATATAGTGCAGTACAACACCTAAGACATTTTCTCTCAAACACTCTTATTTTTTCCATATAGGATGGTGATATATTGAACCATATTTGACATCCGTATGATAAAATGGGTCTTATTAGGGATTTGTACATGATTATTTTAACCTTAGGTTGTAGTATTTTAGAAAAAAATAGATTTTTGTACCTGAAAAATGCATTTCTTGCTGTAATAAGTTGTTGGTGTATATGGTTGTTAAAATACAAAAATTTATCTAAGTGGATTCCTAGCAATTTTACAGTCGTTTTTATTGGAATTTTTATGTTGCTATTAGATTTTATACCAAACGATTTCCAGTTCTGCCTGATGTTGCTATTGCATTTGTTAACTGTGGGCCGGAATAGAATACACTCGCATTTGTTGAAATTAATTTTCATATGCCAGTCTGTTGAGTACTTTTCAATTGTAGAGAATTTTTCTTGCAAGCCTATATTAATATTTTCAATTTTATTGCCAGTATGGTAAATAGTAATATCATCTGCAAAGGCTATTATATCTTCGATTTTATTTAAAAGATCGAATATGTATAAATTAAACAAAAAAGGAGAATTCACTGTGCCTTGCTGTAAACCGTTAACTATTGTAAATTTTCTTGTACTACTGCTGTTGTTATTAAATATGAAAAAAGTTCTATTGTTTAGCATATTGTGTAAAAGAAAAATAAGATGCAATGGAAATTTAAACTCAATTAACTTATATATTAATCCTGGTATCCATATGTTGTCGAAGGCTTTTTCAAAGTCTATTAAACATGCTCCGGTGTATGATGATTTGTTTAGATTCCAGTGAATATTTGAAATGAGCAAATTAATTGCATGAATGGTCGAATGTTTAAATTTAAAACCAAATTGTCTTTCATTTATTATCTTATTTTCAAGACAATATTTTACCATTATATTATTTATACAAGCTTCAAAAATCTTGCTTATATTTGGTAATAAGCTAATTGCACGAATATTATTAGGATTATCGGTGTTTTTATCCTTTTTTGGCAATACGATAACTTTGGCTAATTTCCAAGCATGAGGGAAATAGCTGTTATTAATAATATTATTAAAAAGTATGCAATATTTATTTATAATAACCTCTGGCATGTTACGTAGAACTATGTTTGGGATATTATCGACTCCACTTGACAGTTTTGGTTTTAAGTTTTTAAAAATTAATGTGACTGTGTCCTTTTGCACAAATGTGTTATCTAATTGGTTCTCATTTAAATCGTCTGCCCTTTTGGACACAGAGAATATTGTTTTAGTTAAATTTCGGTTTTCGTACTGGTTTTTTTCTTTCGAAAATTCAGTGAAACGGTTATTAACTTTTTCATGCAAACTATTATCTGGGTCAATCTCCTTATGAGAGTGAAGTGATTCTAAATAGGATCCAATCACATTAAGTTTTTGAGTGTGATCGTAAATCGTGAAATTATTACTATCCTCTTGCTTTTCTAGGTCTTCAGGGTCTATGCCTGCATTTCTAATTAGGGATTCGTTTTCATATGGAATTTTTAGCCTTTTTAATTCAAGCGGATATAAGGTTCTACTTTGGTTTTTGATATCGCTAAACATTTTCTTAGGGTTTTTTGGGTTCATTTCTTTTAACTTGTTTTGGAAGTGCGTATTAACTAAAATTTTAAAATTATCATTTATCATTTTTCTAATAAGCTTCAGTTTGGTTTTAAGAAATTTAACTTCTGCTTGTGTTAAAAAATATTCTAGTCTGTTAGATCGCTTTAATATTGTGACTAATTTACTCTTTTCAGAATGCAGTTTTTTAATAATTGTGTTAGTAAATTTGCCAATGGGATTCTGCTCTTTATGTTTTGGAACTGATGAGTTTATAGCATTATTTATTGATTGATCTAACTTATTTAGATAAAAATCTATTTCGGGGTTTGTTAAGTTTCTGTTGTTTGGTACTATTATGCTTTCATTTGTATTATTTAGCAAGCAGTTTTTAAATTTCCTCCAATTTGCTTTTTTAAAATTTAAATGGCATTTGGGAATCTCATTAAAGATGGTTAGGGGATGATCGTTGTTCAGCTTTAACATCTTTATTTTTACCGCGTTATGATCACTGTCATAATCAAGTGTTTCTAGACAATTTATAGAGTTTTCAAGCTCGTGTATCACTAACCTGGAATCAGCTATACATAAATCAAGATATGAATTGGTTCGAGGGTATGAAGGTAAACCAGGTGCATATAATTTGCATCTGTATCTAATTTCGTAACATTCAAGCCACTCTTTCAGTTTATTTCCTTTAGAATTAGAAACGACGTTCCCCCAGTTACTATGTTTGCAGTTTAAATCTCCTGCTAATAGATAGTAATAATCTATTTTTTCTAAGCATAAAGTTTTAAAAAGCTCTGTTAATTCTGATTTAAAAAAAGTACAATTATTTCCTGATGGGTAGTAAGCAGCAATTATAAAAAGCATTTTGTTATTTGACAATGGAATTTTTATAACTGATAATTCTAAATATTTAAATGACGTAATAGTAAAATTGGTATATTGACAGAATTTGATACCGTTTTTTATTAATATTGCGGTTCCACCACCCATTTTTGCATCTTTTCTATCATTTCTAACAAGGAAGTAATTTTCGAATTTTAGCTTGTGCCTAAAGTTTAGTTTGGTTTCATTTAGCAAGACAATGTCTGGTTTGTGTTGTATTAAGAATGTATTGAGTTCATATCGTCTACTTAATTTAATTAAGGAGTTAACATTTATTTGAATTATATTAAGTTCTCTTATTGTTCTAGCCATTGTGAAAAAAAAAAAAAATTAAACTTCTAGCATAGAAAAAATAGTGTCTATTCTGGACGTTTGTATTTGCAATTGTTTATTAAGATTAATGATTTGGTTTGCTAAGCTTTGGATGGAGTTATTTAATTGTTCTAATGCATTATTAATTGGGTTATTATCTGAAGTTAATGGATTATTTTTTACAATATCTGCGTAACTTAGGGAATTTTTATTTCTTTTTTCCGAAAATAATTGTTTTTTAGCGTGTAGTTTCTGTTGGAGCTCTTTAAATTTCGGGCAACCCTTATAAGATGCCGGGTGCCCATAGCTGCTACATAATACGCAATAAATCTTTTCCCTCTCATTTACTGGAACTTCTTGCAGTGAACATTTACCTATATCGTGCTGTTCTCCACACTTAACGCATCGTCGAGGAAGATAGCAATTGGCCGCACTGTGGAAGAAACTTTGACAGTTTCTGCACTGTGAGATTTCTGGTTTTCGAAGTCCTTCCCATCTTATGCAACGGTAAAGGATTGAGTTAATATTTTTAATTTCGTTAACTTTGCTGTCGCCGCTTGTTTGGACCATATAAATTGGCAATTTGTATCCACTATTTGATGCCCTTTTTGTTAAAAATGGGCTTACTTTAATAAATTTAAGATTTTCGGTTTCAAATTGTTTGAGTTCACTTAAAATCAGTTCTGTATTAATATCGGCACTTAAGCCCTTTAATAAATATGTTTTTGTTTTTAAATCTTTTGGCGTGTACGTAAAAAATTTTGTTTTTGTTTTTTCTAAATATGCTTTAATTCTGGAGTAATCATCAATTGATGAAGCGAGTAGTTGAATTTTGTTATTATTTTCTTTTATTTTAAATTCAGTTATGTTAAGACCGGTTTTTACAAATTCAATAAGAGAATTAGAGTTTACATCGAATATGTGCAAAGGTGGTATTTTGTTTTTATTTATTTTTTTATTTTGATCATTTCTGATATTTTTATTTTTATTGTTATTCTCTTTATTTGAGTATAAAGTTTGTGATGTATTTAATGATGTTGAGGGAATCTCCCTTTCTTGCACGTGTTTTTCAAATTTTTTTATCACATCTTGATTGCAATTTTTGTCGTTGGCAAGAATTGCCCAATAATTATTTTTAAGTTGTTTCGACATCACTTCTATTTCTGATTCACTTTTTCTTTTTCTCAAATTATCAATTGATACAGTTTCACATGTGGTAATGTTTATGTCATTTTGTATAGTAGAGTTAAGAGCTTTACGCTCACTCATATTTTGTTTAAGAGTTTATATCTCTTAGGTTTTATTATTATCAGTTGAATATTAAGAATATGATGAATTTTAAGAAATACTCAGCGAAAAGGTTGTAAAGAAAATAAACATCCGCAAGACGTCCGACTTTCATGCCAGTTGTTGACATTCTCCCAATGTTTATCCATTATATGGTTACTGTGCAAATAAAATACAACATGGTTGCTTTGGCGTAAAAAAATTTTAACCCCAAACAAAGTTTTATAACTTATTAACAATAATAAAATATATTTAACCATAATATATTTTTATTAATCAAACTATGATTACGAGGGCTGCTATATATATTTCTGGCCTGGCTACACTGAGTGCTGCCAAGTGCAATCTGACATTTCCATTGGAAAGTTTATAATTTTTAAGCATAATCGTACTCAAAACGTTTTGACGTACGACCATTGTTTGTGTTGTTAACAGTGACTTGAAAAAATTAATATAGAAAAAAATGGAATTAACTCGTGAACATTTTCGTGCCATCATTTTTCACAACTTTCGACGTGGATTATCACGACAAGAGTGCATTGATGAACTTAAATCTGTGTATGGCGATGAAGCACCATCCTATAGCACTGTGAAAAATTGGTATAATGAATTTAATTGTGGCCGAAGCTCGCTCAAAGACGAATTCCGTGAAGGTCGTCAAAAAACGGCTGTTGTGCCAGAGAACATTGATGCCGTGCGTGAACTCATAACGCAAGATCGACATGTGACATACCGAGAGATAGAGACATCCTTGGACATTTCTTCCACCAGCATACATTCGATGCTGCATGAACACCTGGCCGTAAAAAAGGTTTGTTCTCGTTGGATCCCGCACAATTTGAAAGTCGCTCAAAAAAAGGCTCGTGTCGATTGGTGCAAAGAAATGTTGCAAAAATACGATTGCGGTGCTTTAAAAGATGTTTATAAGATCGTCACAGGTGACGAATCATGGATCTATGTGTATGAGCCCAAAACGAAACAACAATCGACCGTGTGGGTCTTCAAAGACGAGCAAAATCCAACGAAAGTTGTTCGTGGAAGAAGCACTTCGAAGCAAATGGTCGCCAGTTTCTTCGGCAAAACTGGTCATGCGGCGACGTTTCCGCTTGAGCAACGTAGGACGGTCACTTCTGAGTGGTACACTACAATTTGTTTGCCTGAAGTCATCGGAGAAATTCGAAAAACCAAATAGAGAAGACGAATCATTGTTCACCATGAAAATGCGAGCTCTCACACATCGGCTAAAACCAGAGCGTTTTTGACTGGCCAAAACGTCGAATTAATGAGTCATCCGCCGTACAGCCCTGACTTGGCACCTAATGACTTCTTCTTGTTTCCGCACATCAAGAAAAAAATGCGTGTTCAACGATTTTCGTCGCCAGAAGAAGCTGTTGAAGTGTTCAAAAACCATGTTTTAGAGGTGTCTCAATCGGAGTGGAAAAATTGCTTCGACAACTGGTTTGAGCGCATGCAAAAGTGTATAAATCATGCTGGAGAATACTTTGAAAAACAATAAAACCATTTTGGATTATAAATATTCGCATTTTCACTATTAGGCCAGAAATATATAGAGCAGCCCTCGTAAAAGCAAACAAAATAATATTTGTCTTAAAAAATATTTCGTTCGAGGTCTTGACAGAATGCTTTTCTTTCTATCAGTTTCGAAATTTTTGGTTAGCTTAAAGTTGAAATTCTTATTTATAAAATAAAAAATTAAAAATAATATACAAAATATGAAAACAGATAAAAAGGTAAACAATACATTTTAAAAATAGATTAAATATATGTACGTATATGTATGTATGTAATCATATAAATCTTTATTTTTGTGTTTTAAGCACAGTCTTGAAACCATTTACATATTTTTTATTTAAAACTGTCATATTATACATCAACAATAATTGCTATTATTTAAAAAAATATATCACCGCAGATGCCAGATTAACGTGTTAGAAGTCGTAGATAAATATGGAGTCAGGTCTGAATTACCATTACGTATCGTATATATTTAATACGAGAATATAAGTTTTGCTCCATAAATGGATGTTCACGTAGGAATGTATGAAATTAAGATAACTTTAGTAATAAATAAATATTATCATCTTTAATATTTCCTAGAGTACTTACCCTTCTTAGGCACAAATCATACGTAATGAATTTTTTCAGATTATGGAACGCAGTTATCCCATATCATAATAGGATTTTTTCTATTACTCCCCAAAAGTTGAAAAAAATTGTCTTGATGAACCTTTAAGTGATTGTATAGATATATTAGTTGTATGGAATTGTTAGGTGGCTATAGCTGTCATTTATTGGAAGTTGTATTTGTTGTGCAAAATAGAATGTGAGGGCGAAAAAAATTTTTATGTAATTTCTGTGTATAATAAGACAGAATGATACAATTATGAGTAATGTAATGTAAAGCAATGAAATGTACTTACTCAAATTCTATATAATCAATTTGGCCTAAATAGGCTATATTATAATTCAACTATATAACATGGTATTTTCAAATATATTATGATGTTTTAATTTAAACATTTTACGTTTATATTTAAACATAAATATTTTTAGGTTTTTCATGTTATTGTCATTCAAGATAACAATATGGTTGCAAGACCAGCTTTATTATTATTAAATGTAACAATACTATGATTTGTTAACTACCATATAATACAACCATAATATGTAGCTCTTAGATTATGGTAACCTCAACCATGTTTTTTCTTTGCGTGTATCGGCAGGTATTTGACTTTTAAAGTTAAAGTCCACCTACCGAATACTAGTGTTTTTCCAACAGAGGAAAAAAAATGGTGTTCAATTGGTAAAAAGTGTTTTTATGGAAATAGTATTTTTAGAGACACTCGCAACATTAATTTTAAGTTCAACAAAAACAATTGTTGCAATTTAAATAATATTTGAATATTCTTTGTGATGGTTTCATATTGGAAAAAGAAATGTAAAGCTAAAAGTCAATACTGGAGCAGAGCTATCCGTATTGGACGCATTTAAATCCAACCTTTCTAAAATTGCATTACCACAACCACAAATTTCTTATCCCTTTCAGATAGCCCTTTGTGTTTGAAGTAGCTTTAAAAATTATAGTAGTTTAAAAATAGAGCAAAAATTCTGAAAATCCCGGTTCTGAAAATCCTGTTTTTTTTATATATATATTTCTATGCGGCTACGCAAATCATAAAAAATTCATAAAAAGATTTTACACAAAAGAAATGCTTAAAAGATCATAATTATTTGATTTTGCTATTAGAAAAACCATTATTGCTATCTAATAACTTTTAATTAAATAAGAAATCGATAGTTACATGCAGTGCGTCTATTTTCAGTGGAAGTCTAAAGCGAAAATGTTAAGAATCGTTTTCAAATTCCAAAATAAGCAAAATAAAAGACTTGAAATAGTGAACATAAAATAAACGAACAGAAAAGAATTAACCTTCATAAGGTCCTCAAATTTTACTTACGTTAACGTTCTTTGGGTCAAATTTGACCCAGTTAGAAAATTCGATATGAAAAAACTTGTTTTCTTTAATTAAGTTTGTTTTTAAAGTTAGTACTTTTTTTTAGCTTTGTTTTGAATATTAAAGCTGCACGTTTTGTTTATTTATTACGAATTCATATATGTATATATTTATTTTAAATAAAGAAAGTTGTGTTTTTGGCAAGGAATTTTGCTGTTTTATATAGGGCGTGGCAAACTACAATCCTAAATATTCCAAAAAATGACGACGCTTGGCAAAACAGGTTTCTTTCCAACCATTACTAGCCGATGTAAATAATATAAAAGCATTGAAAGCTGATATATCTAAAATGTTGCAAAATATAACTTGAGGCCATCCATTGGTTTTCCTTTTGCAAGTGCAACATGAACAACTTTATCCAGAGTATCAACTCCTCCTTTACATTTATTACAGTCTAGTATCATTTGCGGCTTATGTCCTCACGATTGCTTATTTCTGGACTATGATGCAAAGTGCTAAGAAGATTCATAGACTTATTTTTCTTTGGAATATATGAAACGAGAGTAGTGTCCTTAGTGAACCAAAAAAATGATGAAAATAACGGTCTTCCTCTAGTTGACAAAAGCTTAGGTGTCAATTCAATCCTTATTGTCAAATCTTATTACTCTAGAATGACTTTTGAATCTTCTCAATGGCATAATTGCTCTAAAAATTGGTATTCCTTTCTCAGAGTCCCATACACATTCTGTACTTTCATTATTTGATCTTTACACTCCAGCTAACAAAAGTGTACCCATAAAGGTGTCGTCAACTTCAGTCCAATCCATATCAAAAACACGTTTACCTTTATTATTGGTATATTTCAAAATAATGTTTATTACAGGTGGCGGGAAAAACAATTGAAAAGTGGAAATTTCTTCCCTTGTGATTATCGAACAAGAGAAGCGGGTGAGGTGTGGTTTCACGCTAATAATGTTCTTGCTCCGGAATCTTCCTTGACTATTTGTAAGAGGTTATCTGAAATATCTTATTCCACCTACTTTTGTTGTCATTGCTGCAGTTGTTGCTACATCAATTTCATTTCCACTAAAACTGTCAGTTGTCTCCGCGATTCTAAGTTATCTTCATATTCTGAACAAATCTCCTCTTCGTCCGATAGTGCATTTAGCAAATTTTCTATTTCACTAGTATTCATTTTCCGACAAGAAATACAGACTCGACACTTTATAACGTTCATACGTTAGATTAGTTCCGTGTTTATTATATGACTGAAAACAGTTTTGCATAAGAAAATAAGCTTTGCTTTTTACATGGGGACCCATTTTTCATACCAGTAATGTTCACCAAAAATGGAGAAAATAAAGGAGACAGATATATTGACTTTTAATTTTGGTGAAAAAAACATTTGCCATTTTTCTTTACAAATAAATTATTTTAACAAAACTGTGTAAAAACATAAAGATTTTGTTACGGGTCAAATTTGACCCGAAGGTCTTAAGTGCTAAAAACTGCATAATTTTTTTTTGGTACAATATTTTCTTATAAAAACCAAAAATAGTTATTAGTATTCAAAAATAAATAAAATTCATAAAATATCTAAAATCTAAACCCCCTACTTTCAGAAAAAAATACAATTTTCTTGCAAAATGGGTCAAATTTGACCCGAAGACCTAATGAAGGTTAAATAAGGTTAATTAAAAATTATTATTTGCTATTTTCTGTAGATATTTTTTACCACCATTCAACGCAAATAGTATAACAACTTTTTTTATTAGTTTTGTATATTCTTTTAGAAAATGTGTAGACGAAATATTTATCAAACTTATCGATTGGATTTGCTAAATGCTTCCTACACGTATTTATCTGTATATAATTTTCTAACAATTGATTATGATGATTTTTATTTTTATTAAATTTGTATGAAATTTGATTCTTTTTAGATTTAGTTTTAAAGGCGGGTGGTAAATTCGGACGAAAATGAATATCATGATTGGGGAAAAAAACAGACACTTCGAAATACTACCACACACGTTTTTATTTGTTTTTTTAGAACTCTTTTTGTGATACTTTACTGTTTTTTTGGTCTATTGAAAAAAATTAATAATTTAAACAAAAACCGAATAATTTTTTTAATAGCAGGAGTTATATTTAATCTTCTTCTTTTGATGACTACTATAATTTTGTTTCTATAAATAAAGGATTTTAATGATACGTTGATATAATAATGATAATGGTGTTAATATTTAAATATAACTTTGTTTAAATAAAACTTGTTTGATGCGAAACCACTTGTTTTTTAATGTCGCACATTTAATTCTATTTTTAAATATTTCTTTTAATGCTTTTAAATAAAAATAAAATACCATTCTTTTATGTATTAAATTAGGTCTAGAAATTTTTATTTGTACCTACTTAATTATAAGTAATAAAATTATAATTAATAAAGTAAGAGCTCTCTTAAAGAAATTTCTATATTTTAAGCTTAAGATCTATTGCAATATAAAATAATAAATGAATCGAAATTATTTTGTCTTTAAAAAAAAAAAAAAATTTTAAAATAATTTAATTGTTTATTATTAACATTGATAGGAAATAAAAGCAAAATAGACTTATATATAAAAAAATTTTAATGAACCAATAATGAAATATCCTGCACTTCAACAGCTGACTAAAAGGATTGTTGTTGATGACTGTTAGTCAGTTCCTTGAAACGACTAAAAAACCTAAAATTTAAATAAAAGGTTCAGCAATTAACTGATCATTCTGCATCAATACTTTATGAAATTGGGACTGAATTTATATTTTCGGAAAACAGCTGGAGTAATGATTAAGACGTGGTAATCTCTATCGAAATGCCAAAAATTATGTGCCAGACTTAAGCATTGCTGGCGAACGTGACAGGACATCTGACAGGATAAAGTGTCAAAGGGTAATATTTCATCAGAATTTTGAGTTTTATAAGCAACTTGATTTCTAAATAGAACGTGCACAGAAGATATATTTTTGTACCATAAGACTTTACGCTGTAGCGGAGGTCTAACTACGAAAGTCAAGTTCTTTATTTACTGGCAGACTTCTAATATTTTATGTTTTTCAGTTTAATTTAGATGGGTTAATGTTTAATTTTTTTATTTCCTTAAAAATTAACACAAGTTTTACCTTTTTTTTAATGAATTTAGAAATCAAAATTTATTTCATATTAAAATTCAATTTGCTTATCAACAACGCTTGAAATATTACAGAAAATGAAGAGACGTATGGACTACAAATGTTTTAGTGTTTGCCGTCTAAGTTAGGTGGTTAATGCAAGGTGTCTTTTAGCCCAATAAAATTTAAAATATTGAAAATAAAAAAATAAAATGTTACTAAACTTTTTTGTTCGAAATAATAATATACTGCTTTAATATTTGAAAATGATTTCGGGCATATAACAATCAAGGCTGTTATTCACTTATATTCATCACTTATTTATGATGATTTGCCGAAGTATGCGGATTGTAAATGTCAAAAAGTGAGCGCAGTCTGGAGGTTCGTTTCACCGTTAACACCCTCGTAGTTTTTATTAGCCTTTAAGAAATACCTATAGGTCTTGGTCTCATTTATAACATAAACGCTGCTTAAAACTAAAAATTTACGTACATATTTTTAGTACAAAATTTAGTTTTTCAATTTGATATGCATTTAGAGAAGTACCCGTCTTTCTAAAACATCAACAATTACTTAGAGTTTACATCAAGCATCAATATATAATAATTTATCTTCTACTTGAGAGGACTTACTGCATGGTGACAAAACACTGTGCGCCATCTGTTTTGATCCGGTAAAATATATAAAAAATAAAACTAACATAAAGAGTATTCCATTGTGAGTGTTTTACCTCGACCCGTTACCACAAATATTTAGTTTGTTTTTTGAAAATCACAATTTTTGCTATTCGATCAACGCTTAGTGTATAATATTTATAGTAATCGTATTAATAACAAATCAAGATGACTAAATTAAAAACCCATAAAAATTAATTTCGTAATATACAAATTTTCGAGACAACAAAAAAATTAAAAAAAAGTTTTTTTTCTTACTATTTTTTCAACATTATTTATCTTTAGATTTAAAGTGCTGTCATTCTTAAAGATGCAAGCTATGTTTGTCGTTCCTTGTTTTTTTTTCGTGAAAATGTTATTTTTTGCGCAGGTGTTAGATAAATATCAAAATAGTGCAAAATCGTGCATACGAAATTTGTACGTGATTTAATGTTGTAGGAGTAACATTAAATAACAAATAAAACTAAACAGTATTCACCATCAAAAACACAATAAAAAGAATCTAACATTATAAAGCATATACTATATTCTGATTCCCCATCAAAATAAAACCAAAAATTTTTTTAGTACAAAAACACAACAGCGAGCATTATGTTAGTCTGCATTTATCATTGAATTATCATAAGAAATTTTTAGAAAAACTTCAATGGTAAAAAGTCTAGAATATAAAAATTTTTTTAATTTTTTTTGTTTTAACGAAACATAAAAAAATATATGTAAAAAATGCAACATAAAATACGTGTTGATTATAATAAACATTAATTTGTTGATGTTGTTGGGAGGCAGCAAAATCAAACAGACGTACAAATTCAAATAGAAATAAGATCAAAGATTAAAATAAAAATAAAATGATTTGGCATTTTTTTAAATTTTTTGTTAATCTCACATTTTTTGAATTGAATTGAATTTGAATTTTAAAAAACTACGTAAAAGTTCTGCAACGCTGCTCAATTTATAAGAATTCTCAGTAGTTGTTTTAAAGGTTACCAGAGACGTTTTTTTATTTTTAATAATACCTTTTTTACATACAGCAAGTGCTGTGACAAATCAATGCTTTATATTAGAGTGTTTGACGTAGGTAAATTTCATATTCTTAAGATTGTAGACATGTTTGTAGACACGATCTCTGGGCAATACCACATAGCATATTTCATCGACGTTATATTTTTTAACTGCAATTCCAACTTTTTTTTTTTTGGTAATAAGTATTTAATCAGGCAAATTACTATATTTAAGAAATCAAAAGCTTGAAAATATTAGAATTTAGAATAAAACAGAACAATCGAGCCAAGTTTATTAACAATGGTGATAACAAAAGTACTATTCAAATAATTATTTATGGAATTGTTTAATTTAGTATGTTAAGGGTATTTATATTAAATTAAGTATTAACTTTAATTGAAGGTCGTATACGAATACCCATAACATAAGATTGTTTTTATCTCTACACACGAAGTGTAAAGGAAGGTGGTATTCTACTGTTTGTTAAACCAATGAAGATGAAGTTAATTCGGTTTTAAAACCTACAATACTAGTTGTGGTGACACTGCACTGTAGGGACTTTCATATAATAAATGCTAATAAATCTTGAACTTCTAAGCTGCTAATTGGATTTATGTGAAACTAGAAACTTCTTAAGAGGGGGAGTCGCACTTTGCCCACGTGCATCGATAGCCTCATATCGTTTGAATGAACGAAGTTACAGAGGGACAAAATTGAATATTTTGCGTTAAAAAAAGTATAAGGCTTGGAACTTTCTTAAATGTTTTCTAATTTCAAGAACATATATTACTTCACTTTTGCTTAAAAATATAAGAAATCTAGTATTTATGTTTATTACTGTATCTACGATAGTTACTTTTAGACATTTTTACTTTTTGGCTTTTAACTTTAAAGTTTTATAAATTACAGCAGTTTAAAACAGCTATTTTGTAAATAAAATAAATAATTTTTGCAAAAAAAAAAAACCCCGACTTCAAAACAGATTTCATCTGTCTGTCCGTAACGGTTCAAAAGTATGGCCACATACATCGAATTTTATCTCTATCTCTCTTCAAAGTTTACACTTGTTATAGCGAACTTAGCACTGCAGCTCTTTGTTGTTTTCATTTGTCTATGTAAAACTCTTCAACAGATTGTAAATATACATCAACTACAGTGGCACCCTTTTATTTCCAAATTCAAATATTAAACTTGCTGTTGTAGTAGACTTCGCTATCAGGTTATTTGTTACTTGCAACCATCTGTTTAAAAAGGCTCAACAGCTTGGCCATATAAATCAAGTACATCATTTATTGCAACACCCTTTAATTTATAATTTAATGTATTTATACTTCTTACTATAGCAGTCAAAGTTGTAGATATTCTGTCTAATTTTCAAATGTTTGTATATAACGATTGAAAAGAAAGGCACTTATTAAAGTCACCTATATGGACAGCCTTTTATTTTTGTATCAATTTTGCGCCGTTGGGAGCTATAATGATACGCAGTTGGTTTTTATTTTAAAACATGCCCTTCACGCTTGGGGCCGGACCAATCTGTAAGTATCATTTTTAAATAAAGAAACAATTTTCAAAATCGGTTTGAATATTACTGAGTTCTGCCGGCACAAACAGAAAACATCAACATTCAGTGGAATTGTTAAACTCCTTCTTTTTTTGAAGTCGGTTAAAAAAGTCAAGAGCAATACATTATTCATTGAATTGAGACACACGCTCTTAGTATCACCAAATTGCTAAAAGGATATTTTCATAATTTTTTTTGAAGAGGTAAAGATGCTCATGTTAAGTTCAATAATCTTATTTCGAGAAAATAAAATATAAAAAAATTTATTTTCTCCAAATAAGATAAAAATATTAAAAAAATACAGAACATGCATAACTTTTTTCTGCAGTATGACTTAGTATTTTATCAAAACTCCAGTTGTGCCTTAAACTAAAAGCCGACAATAAGCTAAAAATTACAAGCAGCATATTACGAAAAACGTCAAGACAAAAACGTAGTTATTAATTCTTTAAAACAAATATCTTTTAAACTGTGAGAGATATAATAACAAATGCAAGAATGTTATTTCTTAAAACTTTTCAATCAGTTAAACTGGAGTAATCGTATAACAGTTAAGGAAGTTAGAAGCCTCATGCATTTTTTTAACTAAAGTGGTCTAACTTGAAGGCTACAGTATCTTTACTAATGCTACAAGTTTATTAATCCCCTGACACCTTCTTTGAAGTCGTTTCATGTTTCAGATAATTTTACTATATAGAATTCTTGGACTAAGGATCCATTCTGAGTTAATTGATCATTTTTTTGCGAGTAGCATTTAGAAGATGTGTAAATTTTCTTGCACAGCGGCACTTGAATTTAAAAACCCGATTTAAGATTTTAGAAATTCAGATAATGTTACTGTCTAGTTATTTGCTGTGCTTACGTCTCACAAAAATATGAATTATTGAATGTTGGCCCACGTCATACAAATTATCCTTTACAATATTCTAAGAGAGTTTTTATTTTTCTGTTAGAATTTAAGTAAATATATATTTATTACATCAACCAAATGATTTATTCGATTTTGGCTTGAAATAAAAAAATGGCGATACAAATACTTTCGGGATATGCACGTATCAAATGGCCGTGCGGTATGAATATTCTCGGTTATTTCCTTTGGGGCCACGTAATCACTGGTTTATGCTGATAAACCAGCAACAGTTGGCGCCTTGGTGGTAAACTTTCTTTGTATTACTCGTGACATACGACCAATAATGTTAGAAATAATTAACAAAAGTTAGACGTCCAAAATACTCTTCGTCAAGAAGAGCTGGAAGGTCTGAAATCATTTTAACATTTTAATGCCGTGATATTTCGAAGTGGTGAAGGGTATCACCACAAATAGTGGAAAAGGGGTATAATTAAGATTGTTATTCCGTTTGTTATTTCTACAATATCCATTTCCGACCACATAAAGTATAAATGTTCTGAGTTCTTATCCATAGCGATGTTCTTCTGTCTGTCTGTCTGTCTGTCTGTCTGTCTGTCTGTCTGTCTGTCTTTTTTTTTTTTTTTTTTTTATTGGGGTAAACGATAAAGACCGTTGTGGCTTCTGAACATTTTAAGGTGATCCCACGGTAGGCGATTTTGGCAAGCACATAAAATTTTACTAAGACATAAATTGCAGAAAACTTATTATTTTTTTATTATTAACTAGTTTGTACCTGGATTAAGTTCAAGTATACTTTAATTTCTAAATTTATTAAGAGGTAACCATAAGTTAAGAACAACATATTATGGTTGAATATTATTGTGTTAACAAATCATAGTATTTTTAAATTTAATAATAATAAAGCTGCTCAAGTAACCATGTTGTATAAGAATAAACGTAAAATGGATAAATTAAAACATCATAGTATGGTTGAAAATGTCATGTTATATAATTGAATTATAATATATTCTCGTAAGTGCAAACATTTCCCTAAACATATAAAAGATTAGTTTTTTATTGTTTCATTAATATTGATTTGTCAATAAAGTTATTGAAATTATATAAATTAAATCAATATTATTGAAGATATACGATACGTAATGGTTATTCAGAACTGATATTTATCTAAGACTTTTAACACGTTAATCTGGCATCTGCGGTGATATATTTTATTACATAATATCAATTATTGTTGACGTATAATATGACAGTTTTAAATAAAAAATACATAAGTAAATGATTTAACAATTGTGCCTAAAACATAAAAAAGAAGATTTATATGCTTACATATGTACATACATATACGTACCATTCATGGGTGCAATTAATTAGATGGAATTAATTCAATTTCAACTTTAAGCTAACAAAAAATTACTAAACTGATAGAAAAGCATTTTGTCAAGACCTCGAACAAACTAGTTTTTAACGAAAACATTATTTTGTTTGCTTTTAATCATAATTTGATTAATAAAAATTATTATGGTTAAATATACTATATTATTTTTAATAAGTTATAAAACCACCATGTTGTATTAAATTTGTACAGTAACCATATAATGGATAAATATCAACAAAAACGTGTTTATCGTGGCTAAAGTATTGTAGAGATTAATTATAGTTTGTTCTCTGTAACTTTACAATGTTACAAAGAACATATAATGTTTATTGTGACCACATCACAACCATGTTTTTTCTTTGCGTATACGTTGTAATGAATTTTATAAAATCAAAGTTCAAGGAATAACTTACGATTAATGGGTTAAAAAAAGTCAACACAATACCCAAAGCTTTTGTTCGCTGCTCTGTTTATAATTCGCAACACACATTTATTCTGGCTTTCCTCTAACAGTCGACTTAGTGACTAATATAGATTTATTTTTATTTTGTTAAAATTCTTTTATTATTTCTTGCTTTCATATATTTCACCATCTGCCTAACAATTGTTCGTTATTGGGCCATTAACATTACAAAACGGTATTGAGATACATATTTGCTTTTATATTTCTTTATTAATTTTCTATTTTTCTTTATTTTCTTAGATTTAATTGTTTAACCTTACTTGCGTATCGAATCTATTTCACGTAATTAGTTTTTGTGAAAAAAATATCATCTTGTTGATTTTTTTCATTCTGTATTTAAGTATCTACTCCAGAACCTGATTGCTAAACTTTAATTTTTGATGAGGTATACGTTTTTATGATATTTACAAAATTTTCACACTTTTTTTTAAATTTCAAAAATAATTATTTTTCATTTTAAACTCTGGCAGCATTTATTTTGCTTATACACAAAAACTTTTTTGAATGTTTGGTTTTATTTTTTAAAATCAAGGCAATAGCCAAATGAACATAGAATTTATTTTACAGACTTCGCTGTAATTAAAGATGATTTGGTAGGTGATTCGAATTGTTACGACTTTAAATAAAAACAATTGCTGTTCTTTGTAATTTCTTACGATTTAATTACATTTCGAAATTAGCTTAAACTGATTTATGTTTGCAATAATATCAAGTCCAATTTATGTTGATACTATAACGAAACTTTATACGAACACAAAAAAAAAATTAACTGTATTTGTGGCAACAAAGTAACAAAGTGCTGTTAGTATTAAAATTTTATTAGCTAGTTGTGAAAGTCTATAATTGGTTACTTTTTGGTATTATTTTTATGTATTCGTTGATGTACTTTAAACACTTTTTGAAAGTCCTTTTCAACAACTGTTCAACTGTTTTATTTTTTTTTTCTTTATTATTATTTTTGTTGATCTCGTTTTTTTAATTTTGTTCCAAAAATATGTAACTATAAAATTTAAAAGCCTAGGAACTTTAAAATTGCAAAAAGGTCTAAGTGGAGACAGCAAAAGTTAAAATATAATGTTACGTTTTTCCCTTTTTACACAAACGTACGGATTCTTTTGATTGCAAATACCACTGTGGCTCATTTTTAAAATATTGTATTCTTTTACTTTATGGCTTTCTTTGGCTATACTTTTTAATCGTTCCGGTCTTGTGAACCCTTGGTCTCGTATTTACTAAACATGCGTTATCACCACAAATGCAGCCATCCACGCTACACTACTGTGTTACTCCGGCTAGACATGAACTACTCGATGCCTTGTTTAGTAACCTTAACCACCCACAGACATCTCCACTACTCCTTTATCCAAGCCAGTCATCACCTTTAATCCAATAGCCACAACTCACGTCTGCCATACACTTTGTTGTTATGCTGTTACACTTCCCTGCGCAACCGCTACCGTTCTTACTTTTTATTATAAAGGGTTTCTTGACAATTATCTGTTGCTCTTATATTAAATTGGACGTCTGCCATGGCTTCACACAATAATTGTCTCTTGCCTCTCGGGAGATTTGTACTGCTGTTTATTAATTTTTAATTGCTTACAACAATTATTATTTTTTCGTTGCACGCATGCCCGAATGCGGTATCGAGCTTAGGACCCCCTGTTTTGCAGTACGCACCTCTACCAACGCAGCCATTGAAGCTGCTCAGCTTTTGTTAGCTAACTTGTGGTTTTGTTATTCTATAAACACACCATTAGTTGAATTAGCTTATTCACCAAGCACATACGGAAACAACTACAGGGGTTGCCAGATTTTATTATTCGTAACAATAACATTTATTATTTAAATCTTTACTTATTCATATCTTTTGCACAAAATCAAGGTGTTGCAAAGTTCGTTCTAAAATACTTTCGTAGCCATTCGATTAAAAGTTTCGGTGACTCTGGGGACCCACGAATAACTCGATGCCGTAAGACTAGTAAAAATCAGATGTACCTTTAAGTTATTTTAAAAATAATAAAAAATAAATTTGTTTTAAATTTTTTTAATTTCAAAAAAGTACAAGTATTGCTCAGAAGTATCAAAAACTCTTACTTTATTATTAGAAAAAAAAAAAAACTGATGACAGCTTTTTGCGAAGGGTTCAATGAATGTTGGTTAGCAAATTTGACAAACCGAGTATAGGATTTTCTCCCCCTTTGTAATAGGATTCAATTTAAAAAAGTTTTTATTTGTCCCAGTATATAACTTTGTTATCTGAAAACTCTGTCAATAATGGACCTTATTTGTCCAAAAATTCAACCGGTCAACGTTAATCCTAAATCTTACGTAAATCCTTAATCTTAAAATCCTATTTGATTTTACCAAAATTAATATTAATGAAATTCCCAGTTATGCTTTAAAAACTTCAACGAAATTATACTACCAACTTCAATATGTTAAAAATTAAGTACAAACATTTATACGAGTACAATTATTTTGGCGAAGTCAGGGCTGCACAATATAATACATGCTGTTTTTTTTTCATTGTTGTAAAGATAAAGAAATATATAAACAAATAATTACAATTATAAATATTTTACTTTGTAAAATAAAATAAAAAAAAATATAAATGTTTTACATATGAATTAAATATTAATTATATTATGCTAATATCCCTTAATATTTTCAAATGAAAATGCTTTTTATTTGTTGGTTGAAAAATCTGGTTGTATACATCTATAAGTAGTTTATTTGTTGCTTAAGCCAGCTCAGTAAAAAAAAGCTAAAAACATTTTTCTTTATTTTATTGTTTAAAATATCTGCCAGATGTAATATGTCGGCCATGCCTGCCCTATTTTTTAAGAGCTCACTTAAGAGGTAATCAGATCCAATAGTGTGGAGCTGACAAGAACTTTTCTATCAAAAAAATTTATCTTAAAACTGTAAAATTCTTTATTTTCAATATACTATATACTTTTGGTATGCCAAAAGTGCTATTAAAATGCAACATCTACCTATACACAGACGATGTGCATCTTACACTAGGTACCGCAGTTGAAAATGCTGCCACTGATCTATCGCATTTAAAAAATGAGTTAAGAAAAGTTTATCACTGGTCTTGTAAACCCTTATAAACCTAAAAGTATTGTAAAAGGCAGAAAAAGTCTAGCAAAAACTTTTTCAGGGGACATTAATTTAAATGACGACTTTATCGAGATTGTTGATATGGTTGGACCACGAAAACGCTTTAGTTTGTCAGATGTATAAAAAGTTACGAACCCTTTAGGCCACGCAATATTTTAGTCCATTACGGAAAAGAACTTTACTCGCCAAAATATACTTGATTCCAACTTTAATAAATAAATGTAAATTATTCCGTAACTGTGACGCCGTTAGTAAAACGAAAATTTAATGTTCTATATGATAATGTTATCAGATATGTCTACAGTTTGCGCAGATTTGAGCATGTTTCATCTGTTTTAAATAATCTTTACTGGGTTAGCTTCAAAAGTCTTATAAATATCTGTACTTTGTTTTTTTTTTTTGTACAAAATAATACACACACATACTCCTAAATATATTTTTTTTAAATACGTTTTTCCTAATCGTATGAGTGCCAAATTTATTTGTATGCTGCTCGCATTCGGAATTGTCTACCACGATATCAACAACTTAATTGCAACGGTAAGAGCTTTAATACATTTTTATTTACTTTTTATACCCTTCACCACAAAAAGTGAAAATTTCTACAATATCCATTTACGACCCCATAAAGTGTATATATTCTGACTTCTTATGCATAGCGAAGTCGATTTAGAGATGTCCGTCTATCCGTTCGAGTTAGTGCTGACATCAAGTTTGCCTTAATAATAAATACGTCAAACGATCAGGTTTAGTGTCGAAAAAGGTGCTATTGGAAATCAGCATGATGGGTCCATGTCCTTCGCGGCAGCAGCCAATACACAACGCCTAACTACCTCTAATTTTTTCACATCATTTGGAACAAAAAAATAACTTAAATAAAAAAAAAATTATAGGGCGATATAGATCTAAAAAATTAGAAAAAAAAACAACAAAACCCGCCCATATTTTCCGAGTAACGGAGCACTGAAATTTTAATTTTTTTTTAAATATTAATTGGGGTATCATTTAAAGCTTTTGAATAGATCTTTAAGGAAATACTGAGATTTTTAAAAAATGCTGAAACTATTTAGAGCCAATGTCAATTTTATCTAAAATAAATATGTCTAGGCAGTACCTTTTTTTTAGTTTTTAATTCTCCGTCAATTTGCCTCCCCAATGTTTGCTTTTTTGAGTTACTTACTAAACTAAATTTACGGGCATTGTGAAATGTAAGATTCGGCATAGCCGAATATAGCACTCTTACTTGTTTTTAGATAATTTTTCTTTTATTTGTTATTTTTTTAATTTTATGTTAAATATTTTATTTAGCTTATAATTTATTTTACTTTAAAAAACAATTATGTAAATTTGAATGTAACGCAATTCCTGTACTATAAATAAAAAAGATTTTGTCTTATTGTACTGGAAATGAACAGATAAATAAATAAATAAACAAAGAAAACAAAAATAATTGATAACGCACAAAATTAAATTTCCAAATTCAATTTGAAGGACTTCTTCTGTAACGCTCACATTAACAAAATAGATTTTTAAAAAAATTAAAAAAAAAAATAAGGGGGCATGCACAACTAGACAGGTGAACAGGTACTTACTACATTTATAGTCGTGGAAACGACAGCTGTAAAACCTGTTAAATGCATAAATTTCGAACTCGATATCCAATGTTAGCTAGATAGGAGGCTGTTAATTGCCGTAACCGCAATGAGGAAGTGCTATTTTAAATTTGGAAAGAATAGTCATTTATGGCAAGCCATATCCTTGCATCTGTCAACACATGAGCTTCATCTAATAGCTTTCTTTTATTTAGCATTTGATCAAAGATAATTAATACCAAATTACCTTATCCCCAAAAAACCCTTTAATATTTTAAAATCTCTAATTGTATATTTTTATTTTCAGGTAATTGGACATGATCTTACAATTTATTTTTGGTTTTTGGTATGTTATTCTCAGTATTTTATTGTCGTAAGACTCTTTCTTCTAATGTAACGGCAATTAAATAATTTGAAGTCTGTTGCTTAAGGCCATTGATTGATAAACCATTGATAAACCATTAGGTCTAACCAAATATTGTATTAATTTTTTTGGTGTTAAATCAACCGCTTTATAATTAAAGCGTCAACATTTTTATTTAATGTTTTCAACAACAACCAAAAAAAAAATTCTTTAAACACCACCCAAAAATTTTTTTTACCGTTATTGTTAGTTGTTAATGGTATTTCTAATCCATCAAATGTTATGAGCTATTATTAGTGATTTTCAATTTTCAAGATGAAATTATCTAAAAGGTCTGTCGACTGAATGCAGTTATTTATTCACTTGTATAACACGTCTCTTGCCAGTCGACCGTTATACATAGTAAAAATGCAACTAATGAAGTGCTACCATTTGTTTCACGTGTGCCTCTAAGTGCTTCTTCTTAAATGAATGAGCATTTTGTAAGACAAAAAGAGTAAAATGTTTTAAAATTTATGTTTGGCATTTACGAAGGTTTATACTTCACTTTTGTCTTACATTGATGTTAGTAATTTACCTAAATTTTTTTCAATTTGCTTTTAGGAAACAAATAAGAAAAAAACAAAATTACAAAAAACTGTTAAACATCAATTGTTAAAACAGCAGTTGCTCTGTAACACTTTCCTGTTAACGCCTCTACACTCCCTATATGACCTACAATAAACATATACGACGTCATAAGTTATATTTTGTATTTCATGTGTTAAACATTTTGTTTGTACAAATTATTTTTGTTTTCATTTAAGTTATTCATATTTAAAAAAAAAACTATAGTTTTGTGTGTTTGTGTGTTAATGTGTGTTATGTTTGCGGGTATAATTTTTATACAATTTTCCACAAAAAAAAACTTTAAGCATTTTTTGGGTCATTTCTATAATCTATCATAAGCTAAAATAATTTTGTGGACTTATGTGCTTCTATACGTTTTATTGTATATTCAAGTCTGGCAAATAAAAACAATGGAATTCTCAGAAGTAATAGTTGAGGAGGCCTTCTAAATTTCATTCTGCATAATATTTATTTCAAGTGCTCTAAATATTTTTGGGGTGTTTGTGTATTATTCATTTCATTTTGCTTTTAAGGCTAAACTGCATAGTCATGGATTTTGTTTTATAAGTTTACAGTATCTGCCCTATGTCAAGTTAGGTACATGTTATCTACGTGCATTATTCAACACTTAAGTTATGATTTGTTTTTTGTTTTTCTTTGCTTAAGGTACAGTTTATGTGTTAAAAAAGCATTTAGGTTTATCTCTTTAAGATTTAAGGATTTAAGGCAACAATAATTATCAGCTTTTCAGTACACTTGCAGCTTAGGTATCAAAAAATCACTGAAAAATTTAAGCTCAAAAAAATAGTTTGGGTTCTAAATTTTTTCTTGCTTCCAACTTCAAACATAAGAGCTATTTTTGATTCCCCTGTAAAGGTAGGCACATTATTAAGCATGTTCTCATGTGCCTTCGACAATTTCGATTTTTGTGCACAATATTGTGTGTTTCCGAAATGATTTAAACCGACCAACTTTTTTCTTAACAAGAGACGCTGCTTCGAACTAGCGGTCTCTTGCTTGCAAGAGAGGCTCTTTAAACTTCTTAGCCATTACTGTCATATACACTGTCTGCTTGTTACTTTCTTGTGAAAAAGTATCACGAGATTTGCAACTCGCTATCAACGGTTTACCCTACACAAAAAATATTTTTTTCTTTTCTGTTCATGCTTCCTTGTGATTTTAAAGTTTACAAACCAAATGGGTCGTCCTGGATAAAACCCAATTATTTTATTTTTATTTTTCTTTGAAGCCACCGGAGAGGTTAATCGATCAGCTATAGTTTCGAAAGACGTGCTATTAGAAATCAGAACGATCGGTCGATGTCCTTCGAGGTAGCACGCAAAACACGACGCTAACCTCACTTTTTTCATGTCATTTGGAACAATAAAGTAACTCCAATCAAACAAAATTAATATATGGGGCGATAGAGAATTAAAAAATAAGAAAAAAGTATCAAGTAAAATATTGGCGCTCGCCCATATTTTCCGAGTTACTGGGCCCTGAAATTTTCATATTTCTTAAAATATCAATATGGGTACCATTTTAAAGCTTTTGAAGAAATCTTTAGGGAAATACTAAATTTTTTTTAAATGCCTAACCCCTTGAGGGCCGATGTGATTTTTATGTGTAAGTGTATATTTTTTAAATTCTCTACCACCCCAATATTTGCTTTTTTGATTGGAGTTACTTTACTAAACTAGATTAACACAGCTGCTGAAGGGTATATTTTATTCGGGATAGCCGAGTATATAACTCCTTTTTGTTATATATAAGCCTCTTTTAAACTTCATCTAAAATCAACAGCTGTTTCAATTAAAAAAAAAATATACCTGAATCCAGAGGCCACTTAATTATGCATCGAACGATGGCTAAAAATAGAGGGATAATAAAAAAAAAAACAGTATTTAAGTTTTCTACTAAACCATTCTAAAAAATAATAAATTTAAAAAAAGGATTTCAGCTAAAAAAATAAGTAAATAAATAAATATAAGATTTTATGCTCTTTCCGATCTAATTAACCAAAAAAAAAAAACTAAAAACAATTTAGCCTGCTTACAATACGAAATGACTCTATGTATTTGAAATTTAGGTTTTGTAATGTCAATTTTCGTTGACTTTTAGGAAGCATTTCTACAATTTCTTTTATAAGCTTTTATAACTTTAAGTAATTTTATTAAAAAGATATTAAAATAAACTCAACACCTTGTACCGATTTGTCGACCTCTTGAAGCAAGGAATGTCATATTGCATTATTGTGTTTATATTTTAGATCGTGTTTTTTTTTTTATTTACAAATATACGTTGTTAGTAACAATGCTAAAGACGGATAATTACACCCCTAAAGTGTTAGCAGATAAGCGTTTGCGGCTACGTTAAGATTTTTGGCTTTCAAGACTTTTTGGCCACAGCGCAAAAGAGTCGCAAGTCTGTAATTCTAAACTAAAAGATTTTTAGAACTCTAGAGCCCTTGATAAGGAACTTAAAATGAAATAAAAATTTTAAGTTATCAACTATACTTTTTTTTTAATATTCACTCTAAACATAAACAGCCCTCTGCTATCAAAGTTAAAATTTCGTTCCAATCAGTTTTAGTGTCCCTGACATTTTCAGTATATCTAAAGTTATATCTATTTCTTATGCATAGCGAAGTTAATTGGGCGATGTCCCTCTGTTTGTGCCGAGGCAAACTTGATTTCACAAAAAAAAAAAAATATGGCAATCGATCAGATATAGTGTCAATAGAGGTGCTATTAGAAATCAGCAAGATCGGTCTACGTCCTTAGACGCAGCGAGCAAAACACCACTCCTACCTCTAAATTTTCCATATTATTTGGTACAATGAAGTAACTCCAATAAAAAAAAACAAATATATAGAGCGATAACGAATTGAAAATAAAAAAAAAATCATCAAGTGAAACAATTGGCACTCGCGCATATTTCCCGAGTTACGGGACTCTGAAATTTGAAAATTTTATAAAATACAATTATGGGTGTCATTTACAATCTTTTGAGTAGATCCTTAAGGAAAAACTATTAATTTTTAAAAATGCTTAACCCATTAAGAGCCGATGATATTTTAATGTATTACTTAATTTGTTTCTTATTTTTTAATTCTCTTTCACCTCAATGTTTGATTGGAGTTGCTTCACTAAAATAGATTTACATAGATTTGAAGGGTTTATAAGTTTTGGCATAGCCGAATATAGTACTCTTACTTTGTTTCTTAGTTTTAATATTATGCCGTTTGGAATGGAAACTATTTTGAATAACTCGTATTTGAGGATTATCCCCTTCTTTTTTATTTTATAAATAAACTTTAACTTTTGTTTATGTAATGTTTAAAATTTTCTCGATACTTGTTATTATTTTTAATTCTAAATGCGCGATTCTAGTTACTTTTATTATGAATACGATAATCCCCAAACATCAAGTTGTAATTTAATTCTTATATATTTACGTAAATCTATGAACACTTCGGATTAAATTAGTTTTGCTTCCTAGAGAAATATAAAAAAGCACAAATTATTTTATAAACTTTGTAATTTTCATTATGACAAAAATATTTAATATCAAGTTAAACATAAAACTATAGAAGTTGTTTATAATTAAAACAAAAACAAACAGCAAGCAAAATAACTAAAATCGGTCATTTAATACCTACAACTACACACATACATGTGGACGCGGATTAGTAAATAGTTTGAAAACAATTACTACTACAAAAGCTCAACTAGGCTGTCACATAGCTGAACGAGTTGTCTAAAAAATAAAGCATAAATATATTATTTTTATATAATTAAAAATGAATTAAAAAAAAATTTAATAACTAACAACGTAACACACACGCACAATTTGTTATTTATCTTTTTTTTTTTAATTAAATTGTATTTTTTATTGCTAAAAGGCAAAAAGAGGATAAATATGTCAAGCTATAGACCCACTATTAGAATTCAAAGATATGCATAACTGTTTGCTAAGTTTTTATTTGATTGGAAGGTTGCAAAACGCCTCTGCTATACCTTAACTATTTCAATACTTCAAACATCACTTGCATTAAAAACAGTCAGTGTAAAGTTCCTAAAAATCTATTCGTTGATCAGATATAAATCTTAAGTTTTTAATTGGTTACAAAAGTGACAACAAAACAATAATGCTTTTTATTAAAAAAAAAAAAATGTGCATGTAAAATAAATTGAGCATTAAATGCATTGTTTTTTTTTCTTTATAAAATTTTTAAGCCCATGTTACAAATTAAACTGTTAGACATTTAAACATTTATGTATGTACATATGTGTATGTGTGTAAGATAAATGGTCATAAATATGGTAGTATGTAAGAGTTAAATTATAAATAAAAATCTATTTGTTTTATTTGGTTTTGTATTGTTTCGTTTCTTTATGTTTGTATTTCAAAGATAAGCTGTCAATTTAAATTTAAATGATCAATTTGACATGTAATCATAATGCCACACATGCTAAACATGCTTGTGAATAAAAAGCACAATTGTTATCTTATTGGTACTAGAAGCTAATGCCGCAGAATGTTACAAATAAACCAGGTGTTAAAATATTAAGCAAACAGACACACACATACATACATGCGAACTTTAAAAAAACGTAGGCCATTACCTTTTAAATACATTTGAACTTGACATTAAATGAAGAACAAACAAGACTAAATATGAAAAAGTTGATTTTCTTTTAACGGCAACAATTATTCGCAGATTTATAAATAATGAATTATTTTTTTAAATTAAACAACGGGAATTTATTATTATGTTAATTAATTTTCCAAAACTAAAAAACCAATTCGTGCTATTTTCTATTATCCCGATTAATTATTTAAATCACCGATATTGATTATTGAGGTGAAAGCATTATTTTTTGAATTGTGTTTTTCTTCAATAACAAAAAATAAGCCAATAACAAAAATATATTTCCATTAAGTTTAAGGCAGTGAGCTAAGTTCTTTTTAACTCCTCTTTAATCCCTCAGTGGTGAAACAAATCTATTAATCAGGCATTCTAGGGTAATAAATTTTTAGTTTTGTTAAATAACTTCTTCTTGATACATATGCCCTTGTAACTGCCAGCTTTATAATGAGATGACTCCCGTAATCTTCATTAACCCTTTGATGCGTGGCGTACATTATAATGTACGTCGATTTTTTCAGTCCGTCACTCGTTGGAATATTAGCATACATGCAATTAATTTGCAGTTACAGGTTCGTTATGATGTTGTTTTTTAAAATTCTAAAGAGGCTGTAAGATTTCAAGACAACTTGAGATCACTTTTATATATTTTGTCTAGTCATCATCGATGCAGCCCCGTATGTGTCAAAGTTTTTATTCAAATTAAAAAAGAAAAAAAGGGTTTTTCTCGCGTATTTTTTTGATGAATTTTTAAATGTGTCTTTAAATTATGTACATATACGAGGGCTGTTATATGTATTTCTGGCCTGGCAACACTGAGTGCTGCCAAGTGCAATCTGACATTTCCATTGGAAAGTTTGTCATTTTTAAGCATAATCGTACTTAAAACGTTTTGACGTACGACCATTATTTGTGTTGTTAACAGTGACTTGAAAAAATTAATATAGAAAAAAATGGAAATAACTCGTGAACATTTTCGTGCCATCATTTTTCACAACTTTCGACGTGGATTATTACGACAAGAGTGCATTGATGAACTTAAATCTTTGTATGGCGATGAAGCACCATCCTATAGCACTGTGAAAATTTGGTATAATGAATATAATCATGGCCGAAGCTCGCTCAAAGACGAATTCCGTGAAGGTCGTCCAAAAACGGCTGTTGTCCCAGAGAACATTGATGCCGTGCGTGAACTCATAATGCAAGATCGACATGCGACATACCGAGAGATAGAGACATCCTTGGACATTTCTTCCACCAGCATACATTCGATACTGCATGAACACCTGGCCGTAAAAAAAGTTTGTTCTCGTTGGATCCCGCACAATTTGAAAGTCGCTCAAAAAAAGGCTCGTGTCGATTGGTGCAAAGAAATGTTGCAAAAATACGATTGCGGTGCTTCAAAAGATGTTTATAAGATCGTCACAGGTGACGAATCATGGATCTATGCGTATGAGCCCGAAACGAAACAACAATCGACTGTGTGGGTCTTCAAAAACGAGCAAAATCCAACGAAAGTTGTTCATGGAAGAAGCACTTCGAAGCAAATGGTCGCCTGTTTCTTCGGCAAAACTGGTCATGTGGAGCCTGTTCCGCTTGAGCAACGTAGGACGGTCACTTCTGAGTGGTACACTACAATTTGTTTGCCTGAAGTCATCGGAGAAATTCGAAAAACCAACAAGAGAAGACGAATCATTGTTCACCATGACAATGCGAGCTCTCACACATCGGCTCAAACCAGAGCGTTTTTGACCGGCCAAAACATCGAATTAATGGGTCATCCGCCGTACAGCCCTGACTTGGTACCTAATGACTTCTTCTTGTTTCCGCACATCAAGAAAAAAATGCGTGGTCAACGATTTTCGTCGCCAGAAGAAGCTGTTGAAGTGTTCAAAAACCATGTTTTAGAGGTGTCTCAATCGGAGTGGAAAAAGGGCTTCGACAACTGGTTTGAGCGCATGCAAAAGTGTATAAATCATGCTGGAGAATACTTTGAAAAACAATAAAACCATTTTTGATTATAAATATTCGCATTTTCACTATTAGGCCAGAAATATATAGAGCAGCCCTCGTATGTTTAAGAAATTTAAAAGCAATAAAAAAAATAAAATAAATTAAAAAAGTTTTTAGATTGACGAGAATTTTATATTAAAATGTACAGCTTCAAAACCCACTTTAGAATAAAAATTTGTCCCCATAATTTTTTACACATGCTCCTCGAAGCATTTTTAAGCTATAAAAACCATATGTTGAAATTTTCAACGGCCGAAATTAATTCCCGTGTCAAAGGGTTAATATATTAATATCAGTTATCAAGAAGTCCACCTCTCATACGATTCTGTTTTTGTGCGAATTTTTACCACAGTTATTCTTCCAGAATGTTCTCTAGAAGTATGTCAGTTTGCACTACAGTTATATAACCTTACTTTTTCTTTTCTGGTTGCACGAATTTCCGACTTTTATTGCAATAACTGCAGTGGGGATATAACTGTAAGTCGGTTTGAAGTCTCTTTCATAATTTTTTAGACCTTACAGTAATTCTCTTTCTCTCCTGGTTCTGGCCTTAACATTCACTAAGTTTCTACTTTAGATTGGATTATTTTTCTATGGTCAGTCGACTTTTCCAGCCTATTTCTTAGGCGAGGCGTATTGGATTATTGAATTTATTGGTCTGTCGATCAAATTTTTTTGGCATTCACTAGTATTGTACACCTGCGTCCAATGATTTCTTAAGAAAAAAAAGACCACCCGCATAGAACTTCATTATACAAGTATCTCTTTTTTTGTTTAAATCGAAATTCGGCAGTATGTATTTTCCAAATACAAGAGATTCAGTTCAATTTTGCTTACGTGTCCCTGGATATTCTATCGTAGGTGGTCAATTTGGTGGACATTTATGAGACATAATCCACTAGGTGTCAATTACCGGGTGTTACAGCTAAAATGTATAGGCCGCACTTCTGAAAGCTTACAGTCGAGAGAGTACATGCCTTTTTTGGGAAGCTATTTTTATAAAACTGCTCTCAAGATGATATTGAAATTTATATATTATGGCTGCATGTTTTTTACAACAGAAGATCAAGAGTTCAACTCATATCAGTGGCATGAATATTAAATAAAAAATAAAATTGAATTAAAAACACGGGAAACATTTATTAAATTAATTAATTTTCGAAAAAAATAATTGTCCTATTATTTAACATTATCCCGAATTAAATTAAAAATTACCGATATCGATTAGTGAGGGTAAAAGCACGTCTCGATGGCCATTATGAAACCGCTTACTTAGCTCTTCAGGAAACTTCTCACAAACATTTTAAATAAACTAAAGATTTGTGTCAAAACAATAAAGTAAAGACAGAAATCAAAGTTTAAGTAAAAACAACAATAACCAACAATTATTTTATATTTCTGTGTATACTGTATGCGGCTGACTTTTTTTCGGCACTTTTATACAGTAAAAAGATAATGAAAAATAAAATAACTCAAAACACTACGATTCATTTTTATTCATGTGCACTTTGCTATCTCAATAATCAATATCGATGACTTATAATTTAAATTGGGATAATATAAAAAAAGCAGAATATTTTTTTGGTGGAATTTAAAAACAAAAAATAATTATGCGAGGATAATTCGTTTCAAAAAACTAAAAAAAGCAGTAGAAATATTCCGTCGCCTAGAAAAGAAAAAGAAAACAATAAATCTGCATAGTACCGGTAGGTAACTTGTTAAAGATAGCCTGTATATTAGGCATCTACAGTTGGAGCAGCACGCAAGAAAAGAGGAAGGGATAGAAAAAGCGAGTGTGAGTTAGTCGTGGCAGGTTTGCTTAACTGGGCTCAACTTGTATATTCGGCTATCTGCCAGAGTTATGCTGAAGATTCATCTGGATAATTGTGAAGATTAAAGCGGCATACCAGGACGTCAAGTAGTTCGAGTCTTGCACAACTTAGTCAAAGCCAAAGATAAAAAAATAGAAAATAAATGAAGTTACTTATGTCATTAAAGAGCCCCGAACACAAAAAAAAAAAATTTACAACATACGTAGACTTGGCTCATTCCTTATTAATCCTAATTAAGTGCATTTAAAGTGTTTTACAAATTGTTTTACTTATTCAATATTTTTAATTACTAAGAAATGTAAATTTCACTTTGATACTGCTTGTCACTTTTCACTTAAAAAACTTTTAATTGGTTGATTTATTCTTTTAAAAATAAATTGTTTTGCTTTTATTATATTTATTAACCTTATTTTTGTTATTGCACATGTAGCACGTAATAGGCTGTCTAATATTATTTTTTTATATTAAAAAAATATTATTTATTTGATTTTTGCCGCCTAATTGTTCGTATTGCGGTAAAAGTGTAAGTAATCAAAAATCACAACACGATATCAAAAAATTTAACACCATTTTTATTAACACCGCTACAAATTTTATTTTGTTTTTATTGTTGATTTTTTTTTTGAGATTTTAATATTTTTGTTAAGCTTATTAAAATGTAATCGCAGAATTGCGATTTAAATATGAAAGTTTTAAACCAACAACAAAACAGTAAAAAACCAAATTAGTATTTTAATTAAGGAAGAAGTTTTGAGAGGAACAAAAATTTTTTTTTACTTACAGAAAAAAAAGTTTGTTTTTATTTTCGATGACAAGAAATTCTTCCTCAGCGGCGTAAAAAAAGTAACTTCCAATATCTAAGAATCCATTAACTGTAGAAGTCTTACATCTTTAAAAATCCTTTATTTAGAGCTGATAATCTAGAAAAGCCCTATGCATAATTTTTCTGTGTTTCATTTAATGAGCGGTCCGAGAGGGTTAAGGAATATTAAAAATTGTAAATTATTTGATATGATGTTTAAGAAATATTTTTCCATAAAGCATAACAATGCATACATATGTATAATGATGGAGCTTATCAATTATTATCCTAAAAGACTGACAGAGAAAACATATACAATTTTTTTTTCACAATATCAGAAAGTAAAGACCATAATATAACAATGTTCTCGTCGCCATATTATCGTTCTGGCGTTTGGTAGAATTATGAAAATTTGTGCTTCCATATATATTTATAAAATACCGTTTTTCAAATTTTTTTAAATTTTAATTAAACAAAATAAGTAATAAATGCATTGGAATTTATTTTGGCTTAAGCTAATTTTTTTTTAATTTCTAAAAACCTTTTTTAGAACGAAAAATAATTTTACAAATGCATGAGGACAATTTCCAAAGAAAACTAGAAAAACTGGACACCAACACAATGTAACGCTGCATTTTCTGGGTCGCTACATCCTTCATCGGCATTCTTCGCATCTATTTACATTAGTTGTGTAATTGTAAACATCACCTATTTAAACAACTAATTATGCAAATAAGAATACGAGGAATATTCATACCAATATTAATTTGGTTAGACGATATACACACACAAACCAAAGTATTTCTTTACTGCTTTCCCTGTAATTCACCTTGTATATTTGTTTTTGCTTTATATTAGCCTTCGGTTAACAACGAACGCAATTATAATTTTTAATAATTCTTTGCTTGTTTTCTCACAACATTATAGATACTGCTTCAGTAGTACAGGTTTCGGTCCTATTTGTTAGGTAAAATATTTTTTGTCAAAGTTCATCTAGCACAGGACGCAATGATAATATTTAAGGTATAGAAACTAATAATAAATATGAAAGATTGTCAAGATAACATGATTGAGTTTTCAAATACAGACGAGACGTTAAGCCTCGAAGTATACGAAATACTAAACTACCGGTTATTGCGGAAAATAAGTGGTGGTTAATTATTTTTTTTGGTTTGCAGCAAAATTTACATTTTGTAAATAGCTTAAAGAACAAAACGAAACCTAAAAGCTTTGGGAGAAAATAAATCTTTTAAATGAAAAAGAAAAAAAAGTCTTGAAAACTTTTTTGGGATTTATTATTTCAACACTTCTATATTTGGCTATGACGAATCTAATATACCCCTTATCAGAATTAAAAAAAAGCTTGGTATTGCTTATGTATAATTTTACATTAAAAAGAAAATTTAAAATACAATTGATATCGTTTATAATAGCATAAAGAGCTTTTGCCTGGAAACTAAACATTAAATCTAGAGCAATTTTACACATTCTGCGAAAGGAATATTAGAGGAACAAAATGCAGTAGGTTGGAAGAAAATCTATGCAGGGGTTCCAGATATATATGCTTTTATGTAGGATTAAGCATTTATTTTTAAATTTTAGTATTTCCTGAAAGATCTCCTCAAAACCTTTTAAATGATACCCAAATTAACATCTTCGTAAATAAGGTTTACAATCGTACTTTCTATGAAAAGTGCAGAGGCCCACTCTCGGAAAATATGGGCGAGCGCCAATTTTTTTACCTCATGTTTTCTCTTATTTTTTATTTGTTTAAAAATAGTTAAAATATATGTACATATGTATACGTATGTATGTAAGGACATACATTTTTATTTTTGTATTTTAAGCGCAATTGCAAATAATAAATTAATCAATGAATAACTAACTCTTTTATATTATGGAAATATTTACACTTACGAGACTATATTAAAATTTGTTTTAATTTAAGCATTTAATATTCAAACATAATTATTTTTAGATTTTACCATGATATTTTTGTGCTATACTATAATATGGTTGCAAGACCAGCTTAATTATTATTAAATTTAACAGCCATATAATACAACCATAATATGTTGCTCTTAGATTATCGTTACCTCTACCATGCTTCTTCTTTGCGTGTAGTTATACTCTTTTTCAAATTTTTGTGATGAAGGTTATAATGATAAATTTTTGACAGCTACTCTACATATAGCAAAACTAAGCAAAAAATTTTCAGCTATCTCAACGATACCACCGGATAAATTAGTTTTCCTTGATATGGCTTAGAGACATTTTTCGAAAGAAAAAAATCCACATGCAATATTTCTTTACAAATAAAATATGTAAAATTAAGGATCTTTACCCAATATTTAAATTATTATTGTTGCACACATATTTTTGATCCTTGTTCTCAAGTTATTGTAAAAAAAGTCAATATTGTTATTATTTTGTAAAACACAATTTTTTGTATTTAATTTTTTGGTTTTATACTTTTGTAAAGGTTTTTAAAACAATTTTTAATAAAACCAGGGGCCAATATATGGCATTCTATATCGATCGAAATTTCAATAGAATTTAAATATAAATTTCGATCGATATCGAATGCCGTAATATGCCCCCAGTATAGTTCAGTTTCGAACGAAAGGATGACCAAAACAAAAAAAAAGAAAAACAACCATTAGTTGTTATAATCTAAAAATAAAAATAATAAAGAAATAAGTAAAATACGATATAAAAAATTTAACGTTATTTCCCAACTTCTACTTAATTTAATAATTTCGAAATAAGCTGAAATATATTCCAACTAAGAACATATTACATTAATTTATATAAAAGACTCAAGACGGAAAGCTGTTCTAAAGCAAAAAACTTAGGAAACAAGCGCGATATTGCTAACAATTTTCAATTTATAAAATTGTAATACTGCATACAAATAAAAACTGTTAACTTATAAATATTTCGTTAAAAATACAAAATTACAATAAAATCTTGCAAAGCTAAACACAAAGAGATGAAATGTGTTTTAATCAATATTAAGAGTTGAGTTTGTTTTTATCCGTTAACACTGTTAAGAGTTTTGATGTTATGACTTGCTCTTAAAAGTAATGCAAAAAATTAAATGAAGCAACGGTACTTTACTCTTTTTTCAAGTAAGAAATTTGATTTTTTTTTCTTTTTGCTTTTATTTTTGTTTTGCTCTAGTGCTTTAATTCTTTTTTTTTTATTTTTTAATACGAGTATTGGTCAAGCTGGCAAATAACGAATCTCAGCTTGTAAAGCAATATGCTCTTAAATTATTATTCCAAGCCAGCTGTTGAATTTTTTTGAATTGTTTTTGTTTCGACTCTGTATTGGCGATTGCTTTACACAATTGTTATTACGGTCCGCTGCTGTTGCTGTTGCTGCTGCTGCCTCAATTTTTTGTATTTGTTAATGTTGGCCAGCAACTTCTTGGACATGATTTGTGATTTAGTTTAATTTCAAGTGTTGTGCGTTTCGTGCACGTTAGCGGCTTTTAACGGTTTTCTTCACTGTTTTGTTGCTTTATTTCTATCTTCTCATATACTCATTCGTTGTTTGTTACGTTCGTTGCCACATTTGTTATGATTTATACGTGCTAACAATTACCGCCGCTTTTTCTTACTATAACTCTTTGCTTTTGAATGTGAATTATTTCTTGTTTATTATTATTATTTTTTTGTGCAATTTAAACAATCAAATGCAATTCTAAATGTGCAAAATGAATTTAAAATATTAAAGATGCAATATTCTTGTGACTAAAACCAAAAAGAAAGAAAACAAAAAATCGTGTGGTGTTTGTCGCGTTTACATTTATTCTAACATGTAATTTTCTTTATGTTATTGTAAACAACGACAATAGGCGTTAAATTTACACTTTTTATCGCTGTTATAATTTCACTAAAAATTTATTTTCTTATCTTAATAAAAAGAAGATGTCAGTTTTTACACGCTACATAATTTTGCCGGCAAAATAAACTAGACGCATTTAACATAAAAAAACGAATTTAAATATAAATTAAAAATATAACTTATTGGTTGTTATTAAACACGACTGTTTTAAATTACCTATTAAGAAAGGCTTAAAAAAAAGTTGTATAATAATTAAGCGTGATATTTTAACAAAGCGGAAACTATTAATTTCTTTCAAGTTAAAATAAAACAAAACAAAAATTTCTTACAACCCAACCTTAAATTTAACGGAATCCAGTTGTAGAAATTGTGCAGTAAAAACAAAACAAAAGAGAAAAAACAACAAAATATGTATGAAATATTTTATAAACCTTAAAATACTGGGGTTTCTTTTATCTTGACCAAACTCGAAGTGTTAAAACTGTTATATTCTTTTCAAAACAAATTAAAAGAATTATTTTTTGTTGATTTAAAAAAAAAAATTATTTCCGAAAAAAAAGAAACAAAGATATAAATATACAAATTCGTGAAGATTAGAAATTTAAATTAGAGAAAAAAGCAACAGCAAAAATAAAGTTTATTAAAAAAATATAATATTTAATGAATCTAAAGCTCAGATCGGCTTTAAAATTATTTTCGTTTGTGTGTGTTTTAATAATCAACATTAACTCAGGTTTGAAAAAACTGCTTGCCACAAATACCACTTAAAATTATAATAAAAACAAAAACAACATAAATACAGAATTATCTTAAAATGCACGGTAATCAGTGTCCAAGTGTCTTTAATAAAAAAACTCAGACATGTAAACATTTTCTACAGGGGGAAAGCCAGGCTATAAAGCTGTCAAAATAAATGCTAGAATTAAAACTTAAAGCAAAAAAAAAAAAAAATAAAGTAAAATAATATACAAATAAAATTTTGTGCGAATAAAATATAAATGTTAATCTTTTTTGCGTATATTCTTTACAAATCTTAACAATCGTGGGAAAATAATTGTTATGAGCTCAAGCATATGAATATATTTAAATAGAAAAAATTATGACAAGAAAAAAATTCCAAAAATAGCAAGTGAATTTTAAAATAAATTTCTGGCAATAAAAATATAAATTTTAAATACTAAATTTATGGAAAAAGTTGTGAACGCAACAGTTAAAATATAATCTTCAAAATAAAATAAAGATTTATTTTATGAATATTTAAATTATTAATAACAAAATAATTAATAAATTAATGAAATGTTTATGTGAGAATTAAAACTTAAAGATTAAAAAAAGAGAAATATTACATAATTTATCTTTCACAACACGAAAAATTTGTTTTATGATAATTATTCCCGAGCTTAATTTGATTATTTTAAATAAAATAACTTAGTTCCTCGTTCCAGCATTTCAAAACGTATTCAAAATCAATGCTCACAGATACTGAAATAACTTTATTTTTTCCCGTAAGCGGTAAGTTTCGCTAGAACATTTGTAGTGATATATATGCCAAAGAATTTTTATTCAAATCATTTTGCTATTTCTGATATATTTTAGTCATAAAATTTGCCACCAGTTAGCTAATGTATCTTTTAACAATTTTTTAATATTCACGATTTAATAGATTTTATACAGATTTCAGCATTTTTAACGGGTTTAACTGATTAAAGCTGAATAAGTTTGTTTTGTCAATTTTTACCGTGCTAATGGCAATTTTGATATTCATAATTAATTTTATATTCTATTGTATATAAAAAGGATGTCAGGCTGGAAGTTCAAATATACGCTTAAAAACCTTAAATAATAAAGTGTGATGCGTCTTATATTTTTTTCATTAAATTTTCAAATCTTTTTTCGAGTCCTTATTTTAAAAATAACACTTTGATTTTTAATAAGCGAATTAAAAAAGAAAAAAAAGTATTTAATTTGTATCCATTTGTCTTCTGTTAAATATATTCTGAGTTCTTCGGAATAGCGAATTCGATTAAGAGATGCCCGTCTAACCCTTCGTGCTCGTGTTGAAATTAACTTTTTCGAGCCAATCAATAAGACAAAGTTTCGTTAATTTTGCTATTCAAAATCTATGTCCTACGAGGCAGCGTGCAGCGGCACAGCCTCTGTCCCTAATTTTTTCATCCTTTTTTTCCAAGTTTTATTTGTATTGCAAAACTTATAATTTTCGGAAAGAAGGAAAGAATTTCTTAAGCCAATTTTTAGTAAAACTATTTAATGAGAATAGTAGGGGGTTCATAGGAGTTCAATGGTGCGAGTAGAATAATTCCATAATGCATTAGAACTTCAAGGCAAGTTTGAATGTATCGACATCCAATTTTTGTAAAAGAATTATTCTGTTCTAAAATTTGATTACAAATTTCTGAAAAGTTATTTTTAGTCTTTTTACCAATCAATCGTAAAAATATTTTGCAACTCTAAGCAATTCATTATTTTGGTTGACAAATTTGATAATAGCCTTTATATTAAGTATTTCAAATAGCGAAGAAAAATAAGTAGAGTTGTGTAGTTCGTGAACGACCTAGTTCAATTGAACTATATGTAGCGCTCATATTACTTATTTTAGTACAAATTAAGGAAAAACATCCTTTTTTAATCAGAAAGTTTATTATGAACCAATATTCTTTTTGGTTTTAAGGGTTCACAAAATTAAAGTCAGATAAAAGTTTATACTTACATATAGGTAATCCTTAATTTTTTTTTAAGTTGCACAGTTTTTCATTAGTATGTGTGGATATGTTTTTAATTTTCGATGAATTTATCCCAGGACACCAAAAATTGTGTGAGCTAAACAAATCAATTGTATTCGCTTAATTGTTTTCTGCTCACTTATTGAGCAATTGAACTAAAAACAATTGAGCTAAACATGGCAGTTGAATTCGAGCATTTGTTTGAGCTCACTAAGTGAGCTTGAACTGAATCAAAGAACTAGTTCGTTCTAATGACTTGAGCTGAGAAGAGCGCTCATTTTAAGGAGCTGATAAACCCAACTCTAAAAATAAGTAAAAATTTCATGGGCTCTTAAGGGGTTAAGCATTTTTTTTTTAATTTTAGTGTTTCTTTATAGATCTCTTCAAAAGCTTTAAAATGATATATTAATATTTGAAAATGTCAGAGCCTCGTACCTCGGAAAATATGGTCGAGCGCTAATTTTTTCACTTGATGTTTTTTTTTTCTTTTTATTCTGTATCACCTCATGTATTTATTTTTTAATATGAATTACTTTATTGTTCCATATGACATGCGTGGTGCTTTGTCTGCTGCCTAGAAGGACATGCACCGATCGTGCATGCTGATTGACACATTTATTTTTTTTGTGAAATAAAGTTTGGCGAGGCAAAACAAAAACACGGGCAGATAGACGGACAGAAGGACATCAATATGCATAAGAAGTCAGAATATACATACTTTATGGGGTCGGAAATGGATACTGTAAAATTAACTTTTTGTGGTGAAGAGCATACAAATTATTTGTTCAAATGTGTATGTAGAAGTTTGAGTGCGTATTTAACTTTATAAAAAATGTAGTATCTAATATTAAAAACATAATTTCTAGTTGAGTAGAAACTAAAGAAACATGATCAAGCCTTAATTATAAAAATTTTTTATAATAATAAAAAAGAATTTTTATTCATTTTAAGTTTAATTTGCAAAATTTATTTAAATAGAAAAATTATTTTTAATGAAGATATGAGATAATTTGATAAATCAGTCAACTTAAGGATGTGTAATATTTTTTAAAGTGTCAATTGCGGTGTACTGTATCATAATACTAATTCCCTAATCATTTTAGAATAATTTCAAAATAGCTGTTGAACTGAGATGATTATTTAACCTGGTAAACGCATTGTTTGTGCGCACATATTTTTCACATATTTTTTTTAAATATAATCCTTTAATATATGCATGGGTAAAGGCTTTTAAACACAGTTGTTACATAAGAAAAATTGCTGAAGGACTCTTAAATGTAGTTTAAAAATATATAAGTTTTTCAATGAAATTTTTATTTTTTTATTTAAAGCTAACCTGCCTTTTTTTAAATAAGACCATGTACATATTATAAACTAGCAGTGCCTACGACTTCATCTGCATGTCATTTATAATTTTCCTTAAATTCAAATTCAGAAAAATGTGTTTTTAATAATTTATTTAAAAATTCTGTAAACAGTGTTAGAAATTTCTAATTAAAAAAAAAAATGTGCTGAAAACTATTTTAGATCCATTATAACGGTAAAATTGAGTGCTTTCACATTTGACTCTCTAGTTCCTCTACGTAAAGAAAAGAGTATTTTATATTTGAACCCGGATTCTAAGGCACCTCCTCAAAAACCTTATCTAAATCCATCCAGCAGTTTTTATGCGACGCAGACACAGACATACAGACGGACAGATGGACATCAGACAAAAATTCCAAAAATAGGTGTCTTGTATTCCATATCGATTACTATAGTTCATGTGCAGAAATGATTCCGTTACAGTTTTATTATTTATATAGATAAAATGGCTTTAAGCTGCTTATTTTGTTGAAAATAGGCTCTGCTTTCTAATATCAGAAGTATATACATTTATTTGTATTTGTTATTCTAAATAATGTTTTAATCATTAAAAATAGAAGATATAATTCATATACCAGAATGTAGATACTTTACAATATTTAATAATTGGCAATAAAAAGAATTTACGTCACAAATCTAAAAGTTCCCAGCAATCATATTCTATTTTAAGATTTTTAACAATAGTGTACCGTATTCTACTTAAAGCTTTAATTTTAGAAATTTTTATTTAATTCAAAAATGTTTATAATTTGTATGAATTTCTGTTGTAAAGTTTTCATTATTAAAAATTTATGTTTCCAGAGAACTAATAAAAATAATACGAAATACAAAAGACTTAAACAACGAACTTTCTGTTAAGGAAATTATTAAACTGATTTTATATTTTTTATTAAGTATTGTATTTTGTTAATAAAGCATAACTGTAACAAAAATATACATCATTTTTTACTAATTTTAAAAATTATATACCATGATTGGACAAATTTATTGTCAACAAATAAATATTTGTTATTAATAAAATTTTTTACAAAATGCTTTAACAATAGTATAAAACAAACATGTGTATATTTATAGAGAGCAAAGCCCCTAAAAATATGATTAATCACGTCATTGCAGGCATTTAAAGATTTTGGATCAAAGAAAAACGAACAAAAAAAAAACGGCAATAAACAAACAATTATTTAAAGAGAAATTTTATTAAAAAATTTAACAAATTGACCCAAAATACAAAACTCTTAACAAAAATTAGAAAAAAAATAAATAAGATGTAAAAAACGGATTTAAATTATAAAAAAGTGTAACAAATCTGAAATTTTGTTATTCCAAAAAAAAAGTAAATTTAAATTAAAAAAGTCAAGTGTATGATAAATAAAAAATCTCCCACACAGAAATTGTTAGGAACATTTTTTACATTTAAAAGAAGCAGTTCAAAATTACTAAGAAAGCTCAAATAATTAGTGTTAATTCTTGAACAATAAATTATTTTGCAGTAGGAATAAATAAATAAGATTTTCAGTAGATTTTTTTTTTTTTTTTTTTGTTGGTGCAGACCAGAGGTGGAAAAGAGTTCATCTAAGTTTGTCATTCAATTTCCGACCCCACAAATTATATATATGTATAGCAAAGTTGTTTTAGTTCTGTCCGTGTGTCCTTCCGACCGTCATTGCACCCGTATTCGTGTTGAAATCAACTTTTCCAAGACACAAGATGAGCTGGAGAAAATTTTAATATGCCAATCGACCAGACATAGTTTCGAATATTTCGCTATTGAAAATCAGCAAAATTGGTTCATGTCCTTATCATTATTCTTTCCATATCTCTTTTTTAACCCTAGTTTGTATTCCTGCAGGTGATAGTTGCCTAAGTCAAAAATTAATGAAAAACGTAAGAAAACTTTTTTTGAACAGAAAAAATTTATGGCCGGGAAGAATTTTTTATGGCGTTTTTTGTTTAAACAATTCAATAGCAAATCTGCACTACTGGTATACGTATAAGGTAAAGGGTGTGCAAGAGTCGGCATAGCCGGTTCCCCTTGATAAGGAGAGGAAAAATAGCAAAATATAAACGAACTTAACTACTTATGTTTTTCAGTTAGGCCTGATCATATTTATTAGGTGCACTTTGCCAATTTATAAATCTTTTAAGGCATGGAAATTAAAATGACAAGTTAAAACCGCGACCAAAAATTCTTAAACTTATTACCTCAGCGAGCTTTAATAAGTGCAATTGTAATAGTCGAAAAAATAATCGTTTGCAATGAGCTGTATTTTTGAAAGAATGAGTAATAAAAAAACAGGATATGCAAGAAGTTAAAAATGTCAAAGGTCAATATATCAATGACAGCTATTTGGATATGTCAGAAAATTAGCAAGGCGTTATTAGACATATTGTTGCTGTACTACACAGCAAATACTACAAACAGAGCTCTGTACGAACGAGTTGAATGTCCAAAAAAATTTAGTTCGCTTTCGTTAAAAAATTTAGACGATGGTAAATTTCTGTTTTTTCAAGAACAAAAAAAATTTGTATAGAACTTGCTTCTCAATTTATATTTTCACAAACAAAATTTTTATCTATCATTCATTCACCTTATAAAACAATACTTACAATTAATTAAAAAGCAAGTCGCATTTCTCTTCCAATATTTTTGCATTCTATAACCGAGTTTTTCTAGTAAAAGGCAAGACCATAATTTTTTCTTTATGTTAAAAAAAATACCCATACATGTATCTACAAAGAAATCTACTTCGAAGTTGTAATAGATTCCAACTGCTTTTACTTAGCGAGTAAGCCGCTGTGATTTAAACACATCGCTAAAGAGTACATGCAGTCAAGTACAAGTTTCAAATATGGATATAATCTCTTTAAAGGGAACTCCAAGAACACTGTTTAAATTGTTTACCTCGTGAGTTCAAAATAATAATACCCCAGATAGACTTTTTTTATAGTGATTTCAAAAATTTTCTATTGACAAATTCTGCTCATTAAGATCTAGAGGATAAATATAGAGGCGTATAGGCTAGAAGCAAAGCTTGAGAACTCTTCGATATCAGGTGCTTTGCTAAAAGCGGAAACCAGACAATACTAGTTTTCTAATAGCGAATAGTTTTTGTAAGTCAAAACTCATGCCATTGAAAATTAAAACTATAAGTTAAATAAAAACGCTGTTGAAATTAAGATGAGATAGCAATTTTCTAGAAAAGATAAAAGATTAGAAAGAAAAGCTTTCGAATTAAACAAATTTGTACTTAATAAAAATTTCAAGCTAAATTTTTTAAAACTGAATATTTGCGTTTGAAAAGAACTAAGCAGTTGTTGATGATCCTTTGTGTTCTTAATGGCTTTGTAAGAGGATTTTATTATCTCATTGTTAATTAATAAGTTATTTACAAAATACATAAAGTTCCCATTTTTTTGTTTTAAGAATTTTTGTTTTATTACTTGCTTTGCTTTGCTTAAATATATATTTTTTTTAATTTTACTTTTTTTAATTTTTATTAAATTTATAAATGTCCGTCAAAATATAAATAATAAACAAATTTATAAAAATTAAGCTTTTATTTATTTTATATCAGGCTGTTTAAATTTTATATAAAATATACAAATTAACAAAATTCTCTTGACTTTTTTTTAATGAAAAATAAGGAAATTTAAAATTTTTATTATGTCAGAGTGAAAATATTAGTATTGGATCTTCCCAGACAAGTTCTTCAATCCTAATTAAAACTTCGTCAAAAGTATCCTAAATAAATCAGTGCGGACACATTGATAGTTTTGAGAAATAGGAAATACCTCCTTTTTTGTTGCTACTATTACGAGCCGTAGATTCAGTGATCAAATTTTACCCGAAAGACGAGAGTCCAAAAAAGAATACAACCAGACATGTCACAGAATTCAATTCAAATCGAAAGTGATTTCAATTACACAAATTGGTTCTTCAAAAAACATAAAAATTTCTTCGGAATGAAATCACTTTTAAATGTCAAAGTGGAATTTGGTATTTTATAGTCGGTTTTTAAATTTACTTTAATTAAGTCTCCTTACTTCGATTAGCGTTATTCGACTAATAGCCATACCTAAAAAAAAAACAGAAAGTGGAACCTTTTCTTCCGCATAATTTTAAAGCTGAAATGCCATACCTAAACAAAAGCGCCAACGCTATGTCAAAATGATAAAAATAGAGTTATTAAAAAGCTAAAGGCATAAAGCTAGTTTACGGACGCAGCTCAAAGACGAAAAAAAATAATTGTCCATGGGGTGTAAAATGCAATTCTAAGCAAAAAATGTAATACCTTTCCAGTGATTCCCATATTTTCTTATTCCGGCATAAAATACTCCATATATTTCATATTATATATACAGTCTATGGAAGTCCGTAGATCCGAAAGTAAGGGCCAGCCCAGTAGAAAACTTTTTATTTTTTAGCTGCGTCCGTAAACAACATTTGTTCCAAAATAAATAAAACTTCCGATAATTTATTTCTATGCACAAGCACTTTGCAAATTAATTAATTAAAGACACGAGCTTTTAAATTATCCCGATTAAATTAATTACCGATCATAATAATCAATATTGAGGGTCAAAGCACGTCTCGATGGCAACATTTTACAATTGGAAAATCTGATTTTGATAGGGCTTTTAATAATAAAAATGATTAAAATGAAATTAAAATTTAAATAACTCGGATTTTCCAATTGTACAGGCATGAGAACTTTTGACAGCAAAACAACGCTTTGCGCTCTTGTTTAGATATGGCTGTAACGTTTTCTAACTCAATTTTGCGCAGACCATTTGGTTCAAATTTGGCTAAATGTATGTGACGCAGATATTGAATATTATAGAACTGAGACCTGTAGTATCGACTTCAAAATTTATTGTGGGATTTCCTATATAATGTGAATCAAGCTGAAACAGAATTACAGGATAATTTGTAATTAAAATTATTAACGTTAAAAAATATAATTGAAATGATTGAAGTGAATATAATTAGACAATATCGGTACAGAGTACCATATTTTGTTACTCGCTTGCAAAACACATTACATTAATTCGCAAAAAGGAAATAGTAATTGAACCAGTTCTTTAAATTTAAAGAGAATACCTTAAAAAACATACCAATGATCATCATTATTTTCTCAGTAATTGATTTTATAAATCTCAGGCCTTTTTAAAATTATTAGGTTGGTAATCTAGTTGGGAAGCCCTTTCGCAAAATGTGGTTCATTTGATGCTCGATTATCCTTTCTAAAACTTTTTGCTAGATTATAGCTTCTACTTTATAATGAACACAAAACATTTTCGGTGTAAAAAACTAATAAAATTAAAAAAAAAATAATAATAATGATTCTTTTAAAACACTGCAAAAAATTCAGATAACAAAGACTTCATTTAAGCTCTAACGGACATTGGAAAATTTTACTTGCTTAAATTTGCAATCAAAAACTTAAGTTAAACGCCTTGAGACTATTTGATAATTTATCATATTTATATACTGACTGTTGACAAAAAATGAATGAAGAAAGTAAGAACTTAATTAGAAAACTTAAAAAAAGCAAATCTCTTTTCTTTCACATTTTAAAAACAGATGCATAAATTAAAACTCATTTAATTATAAAGTTTTTTTTTTTTTTTGTTAATTAAGTTGTCTTTTAATTGATTAGCTGACAATTTGTGACTGAAGTTTTGCTTAGGGGAAGAATTATGGAATATAATTTTTTTTTTGCTTAAACTAAACAGCAAAATTACAGATAAACATAAAAGTAGAAAAATAGTTAAAAGAAAGTTTTCCATTAATTTTAATTAAAAGAAATTTTGGTCGTTACTTAAAAAAGATATATATTTTTTTAAGTACTTTTCTTAAAAAAAAAACTAATTAAGAAGAGTAGATGTCTCATGACTGAACGTAGTATTGTGTTTTGCTTTAATCTGTACAACTCCTAAATTTATTTTTAAAGCTTTGTTAAAGTAGTAAAGGAAACACTTGGAAAGCAACTGTTATGATGAATGGTTTATGGGTTGGTATTACTTTAATTATTTCTGCTTGACTATTTTTTATGCTCGTTTTTATAAGAAGGTTCAGTGCAGCTGAATGTATCGCAAAAAATTAGATTATACGAGTATATATATATTTGTATATAAAACGTTTTAAAGTCCCCAACAGTAAATTTAAAGCTTTGTAGTATTACAATATGTTTCGGAAAAATTTTATTTTTGAAATAGTTTCAAAAAATATTAATTATCACACTTTACTTTTTGTGAACTGCTTAACAGCCCGTTTCTGTGATTTCTTGATACATTTTTTATCAAGATATTTTGTCAAGATTTTTATTAACCAAAAGTTCGGTTGGCTTTTGAAATTCATCAGTGTGGTGAATTTCTATTGACAGCTGATTTTGATTATTGTTATCAAATTATTGACAAAAGCAAAAATATGCATACACCAACTAAGTATTTTGATAAATTAATTGGCTGTAAAGTATATTAAATTTGTAAAATGCATTAACCCATAAAGGAAACCGATATATGATCGGCTGCAAATCTGCAATTAATTGCTGAACAAGAACACGACTTACGCGAAAATTTTTCGTAAATTCTGCCTCCAACAACTGAAAAGGATCGCTTGAGTCATGTAATCTTTGTTAGTCACACCTACGCCTTCTTTTTGCCGTATTTTCTTCGTCTACACAAATCAGCATTAACATAATTATGTCTTCTTCCATTTTTCTAAAAGGATATGTAAATTTATACATGTATTTTAAAAAAGAATCCATTATGTTGATATTTACATGAAGCGTGCACTATTTACCGAATTTGAATACACATACACAATAAAATAGAGTTATAAATACCAAATGAGACTTTGACGTGCGCGTGTGTTTTATTTTTTACTATAGTTATTTTATAGTTACCCCAATAACTATTACTTGTGGATCTCCCGACAGCGTTTTAAATATTTCTCTAAATTATTTACTATAAAACATTAATAAGACACTCTTTCGAAAACTACATAAAGTAGCAATGTAAAAAAACTTCAGCAGAGTTATATTACCCGAAGCTTGTTTTTATTTTTTTACAGTTTGGGGTAAAAAATCATTTGATCAGCCTATATTCAAAACTAATGAAAACAATACATAACTATTTAAATATTTTAGCTGTACAACCATATTTAGAAAGCGTTAAACAAGTTCCGATTTCTTCTGATAATTTGTAAGAGCAGAAAAAAGTCTTTTTTTATATTTGTTTCCAGAAGGATCCTGATATAACATAAAGATTTTCAATTTACTACTGAAATGTTATCAATATTTCTTTTCCAAAAATATTGTAATTCTTTTCGTAAATCCTACAAACTAAAACGTTCACGTACAGATTTTATTATTTCAAGACGTCAAAATCATGCTGACATCTTTATTACTTTATTGCTTCTAAACTCTGCACCGTCGACAATGTTACTGTGTTGCTACTAGACCACGCTGCATTTACCTTTTAACAAGTTTTTGCTTTCCGACCAACATCCTTTTAGTCACCGTAATCCCTTACATTAAAGTAAACTGTTAAAAGTTCTTATTCTGCTAAAAGACAGATGAAAGGGAATGTTTCAGACTTTGAAAATTGGCATTAGAAGGCCGCTTAGCTGATTCCACTAAGTAGTGAAAATGAAAACATTTATATCTGCAAGTTTTTAACGATCGTTCGTTTAAATCATTATATTTGCATCAGTTATTTTTTTAAAATCACTTAATAATTGCAATTCGCATTGAAAACTATTAAGCTGGCGTGTATTATTTTTTTATTATTTTAAAATTTCTTTACATCTGTTCGGACTGTTAAGCCGAATTTTTAAAATCTTTTATTAGGATTAAACTACGATTATATTCATTCAAAGAAAAATTGATGCTTTTTTAAGTATTTTTGAAATTCATTGATTTTTAATCTTTTTTTAAACCAAAAAATAACAATAAATGCAAAAATCCAGCAGGTTTGAGCAATACAATTAAATAAATCAATTAAATGGTTTATATAGAAACATTTAAAATAATTAACATTTTTACACCCTTAAGCACAAAAAGTGGGCAAAGTTTATATACATATAAGTTAGTCATTCGGTGTGTAATTTCTTCAATATCCATTTCCGACCGCATAAAGTATATATAATCTGATTGAGCGATGTCCGTCTGTCCGTGAGTGTTAGTGTTGCCTCGGCAAACTTGATTTCATAAAAAAAAATGTGTCAATCGATCAGATATAGTGTCGAAAGAGGTGCTATTAGCATTATTTGTCCATGTCCTTTGAGGCAGCAGGCAAAACACCACGCCTACCTCTAATTTTTTCATGTCATTTGGAACAATAAAGTAACTCCATTAAAAAAAAATAAATGGGGCGATAGAGAATTAAAAGCTAAGAAAAAAAACATCAAGTTAAAAAAATTGGTGCTCGTCCATATTTTCCGAGTTATGGGGCTCTGAAATTTTCAAATTTTTTAAAATATCAATATGGGTACCATTTTAAAGCTTTTGGAGAGTACCTTATGGAAATACTAATTTTTTTTAAAATGCTTAACCTATTAAGACCCGATGGAGTTTTTATGTACAATTATATAAATTCAGTACCAAATCTATTTTTATTTTTTTTTCTCTGTCACCCCAATATTTGTCTTTTTTATCGTAATAGCTTCAACAAAATAAATTTACGTGAATGCTGAAGGGTACACAAGATTTGGCATAGCCGAATATAGCACTCTTACTTGTTTTAGTTAAGTTCAAATTCATACAAGTTCAATTTAAACAGCTGAGTTTTACTTGAAGTAGCAAATTTAAGAATAAAATTAAACCATATTTTGTCAATTAAAAAAAATATATATATAATTTAATTGGTTATCGTTAAAAAATCAACAGGTTTTATTAAAATAAATATAAAACAAACAATTCGAACATTTGTATCAATGTTATTGTTTTTATTTTTTTTTTATTTTATTTTTGTACTTGACCGCAAGTGTCATTGCCAAATAATATACAACAAGCAACGAAAAGCCAATGCGGTTTTATTGTTGTTATTTTTGTTGTTGTAGTTTTTTTGGTTGTTGTTAAGAATGCCAATTAAAACTGTATATAAAACGCGATAATTTTTAGGGGAAACAAAAATTGCCAAAATGTTTACAAAAAGAGAAACAAAGTTTCTAAAAAAAACTTTAACAAATAAAAGCATTTACTTACATAATAAAACTTACGAAGGCGGTCATGGATTTTAAAGAATTATGGTTAAACAATTTACGAAAACATTGTTCCATATTTTCTGGCACAGTGTCCTTGTTAGCAGTTGTTTTATAAAAAAAAACAATACTAACTTCTACTCTAGATGAGTCGATAAGTCTACTGAATATTTTATATAAAAAACAAAATTGGTTGGCAGAGTATCGTGTTATATTAACGGGTAACCGAAGTTGCTGTAGCATAGAAGGGTAACACTATGGCTGCTAAAGATATCATACCTTTGACATTATGCATTCGTGTTTAAGTTTTTTGTTTAAGCAGCTTACTCAAACATTTTTAAAAGTTACTAAAAGGAAGCATTGAAGGAGTCTTTTTAGAGTCCTTTTTAAAAAAAATTAGAATTTTTCGGTAATAAGTTAGAAATAATAAAACAGTATTTCCGATCTTTAATTAACTCTTTTGAATCTCTTTTTAGTCACATAACACCGCATTTGCTAAGAAGTGTATAGGTTATTGCGTATACATCCAATATTGATGCCAGTTGTAGTCGAGCATTCGATATAGATGCAATGTCGTGTTAGATTCTTCAAAGCAATACCATTCTGTCTTGCCCTCATGCAGTTGTCCCCGCCATCATTGTTGATGAATTATTGTTAAAAAGGAGATCTCGAGTTCGCTCTTCTCCAGAGCGAAATTGTTTTAAGATGACTGTCTAGTTAGGAAAAGAGACTCTGTGGTAACAAAAGAAGGAAAACCTAAAATTATATAAAATTTCTCTCTAGCTTCAATTAAATTAACTTAGAATGTTACAATGCTTAACTGTGGACAAGATACCAATAAGGAATAATATATATATATATATATATATATATATATATTTATATACGAGGGCTGCTCTATATATTTCTGGCCTAATAGTGAAAATGCAAATATTTATAATCAAAAATGGTTTTATTGTTTTTCAAAGTATTCTCCAGCATGATTTATACACTTTTGCATGCGCTCAAACCAGTTGTCGAAGCACTTTTTCCACTCCGATTGAGACACCTCTAAAACATGTTTTTTGAAGACTTCAACAGCTTCTTCTGGCGACGAAAATCGTTGACCACGCATTTTTTTCTTGATGTGCGGAAACAGCGGATGACCCATTAATTCAACGTTTTGGCCGGTCAAAAATGCTCTGGTTTGAGCCGATGTGTGAGAGCTCGCATTGTCATAATGAACAATGATTCGTCTTCTCTCCGATGACTTCAGGCAAACAAATTGTAGTGTACCACTCAGATGTGACCGTCCTACATTGCTTAAGCTGAACAGTCGCCACATGACCAGTTTTGCCGAAGAAATAGGCGACCATTTGCTTCGAGGTGCTTCTTCCACGAACAACTTTTGTTGGATTTTGCTCGTCTTTGATGACCCTCACGGTCAATTGTTGTTTCGACGATCTTATAAACGTCATTTGAAGCACCGCAATCGTATTTTTGCAACATTTCTTTGCACCAATCGACACGAGCCTTTTTTTGAGCGACTTTCAAATTGTGCGGTATCCAACGAAAACAAACCTTTTTTACGGCCAGGTGTTCATGCAGCATCGAATGTATGCTGGTGGAAGAAATGTCCAAGGATGTCTCTATATCTCGGTATGTCGCATTGCATTATGAGTTCACGCACGGCATCAATGTTCTCTGTCACAACAGCCGTTTTTGGACGACCTTTACGGAATTCGTCTTTGAGCGAGCTTCGGCCACGATTAAATTTATTATACCAATTTTTCACAGTGCTATAGGACGGTGCTTCATCGCCATATAAAGATTAAAGTTCATCAATGCACTCTTGTCGTGATAATGATGGCACGAAAATGTTCACGAGTTAATTCCATTTTTTTTTTCTTTATTAATTTTTTCAAGTCACTGCACAAATAATGGCCGTACGTGAAAACGTTTTGAGTACGATTATGCTTAAAAATGAAAAACTTTCCAATGGAAATGTCAGATTACACTTGGCAGCACTCAGTGTTGCCAGGACAGCAATATATATAGCAGCCCTCGTATGTATATATATATATATATAAATTGTCAAATGTTCGTCATTTTATAACTTGAAAATTACTCAACGGATTTTCAAACGAGTACATGCGTTGGAAAGGTCTGCTTTCATTGATGGTTTATAAAAAACAAAAACATGGAGAACTTTCTACGAATACGTTATACGCGCACATTTTTGATGGTGTGTTTTCCTATAAAAAATGTATTTTGTTTCTTATGAGAATTCCATTTTGTCTCTGCTTGCTCGCGTCATTTGACTTATTAAATTTCTGTGTATTTATGGATTTTCATATAAGTTTACAGTGCTAGCATGGACGTTTTTTAATTATTGATTTGTAATCTTTCAGTTAAAATTAAAATATTTTGCAAAAAATAAAAATAAAAAAATTAATAAAAAAAAAGATGACATTAATAAAAAACTTGCTTGGAAGAGTAGTCGTGGGACGATTTTTCTTATTGGGGTAGGGAAGCGCCCCGGAAACAACTAGTTTTATACACACAGAAAATAGATTGGTAACAATTCGCTTGATACGTTAAAAATTCAATTACTAATATAATAATTTCATTTTTATTATTAATAATTTATAGTCTTGTTTTATTTTTTATATTAAAATATGATATTTGCTTCTAAATGTTAGTTGTAACAGCTCTTAGAAAAGTTAACACGACCGATTTGTGTCTACTTAAATCTATTCTATTAAATGGAATATGCAACTACTGAAAACCAAATTTTGGAAGTAAGAATCATAAAACTCGATTGTATATTCTGAAATCGAAAAATGTTTGACACAATATAACTAAAATTTGTACACATTACAAATCTAAAATATTTTAGTTCAAAAATAAAAAGATTTATTAAAAGTGGTGAAAAGTTCTCCAATATTGGTAAATGCTAAGTTCAAAATTATCTCACAAAGACATTTATATATAAAAATAATTTTATAATATTTAATTTATTTCGCAGCGCAATACGTGCGGTATGGGATAGCAAATTGAACAAACTATCTGGAAAAGAAGAAATCATGATGTAAAGGAAGAAGAAAGCTACATTCAATGGTTCGAATCATGAAATTTATAATGTATAGTCTTTTTCCTATAATTTATTAAAATAAAAGTAAATATTAAAAAAAATTTTGGTTTGTGTAATTCACAATAATATTTTATAATCACCCAAGAATCATTTTTGAAAAATAGTTGTGACTGCTATATTTATTCAGTTACTACAACCGAATTCAAGTTAATACACACAACCGACAAAATTCGATTGGCAACAAATTCGGTTCTTATAACGAATTTCTTTTCTCTGTGTATAAATAAATATTCCGTTTTGGTCCTTTTATTTCTTCAAAAATGATCTGTTAGATATTCGACAAAATACTGTGGGTATTCCATGCTTCAGACGTGATAGAGCTTAAAACTACTGTACGCGGAAAAATTCCTTGTTTCAGATATTCATATATCGTAATACATTTTTAACTTAATATCCTTGGCTTAACTAGAGTATTTTTCTGAAGGAGGCGCTTTAACGAGCCAAAAATATTGTTATGTCTTCGACATTCCACAAAACGTAATTAATCTTGGTAAGTGATCTACGTCAACATTTTAATTTCTTTCAATGACGGAATTCTTTATCTTTAGGTTTCCGTACCCAGAATGTAAAAATGAATCGCTTGATTTATGCCATTATCTCTTTCTGTCTGGCTGACTATCCATCAGTTACGGCCCTCTACCTCTAAAACCGAAACAGATAGAGGCTTGAGTTTTCACAAAAACAAATTCTAAAATGAAATTAGAAACTAAATAGAGACGCTTATTAACAAAAAGACGTCTATTTCTTTTTTTAAATTTACCTACTGTTGGTAGAACTATTTTCTCTCTAAGTACAAATTAAAAAAAAAATTAAAAATTGAAGGCTGCCCAATGATATAAATATTTTCCAATCATGGTAGCACTTTTTCAACTGGTGTGGACAAACACTTGAATTTTATACAGAGTATGCAACACTATGACAGCTTTAAGGAAAAGTTTAGACACCTTAGTTTTGACTTAAAGGGTGCTGCGTAATAGTCATATTGGCTTTATATTTTGAGTCGTTATAGCAAGTCATTAAAAATTTATAGACATATGCACTATTTTGTCTGCACAAAGACTAAAAAAACAAAATTATGGAGTTCTTCGTAAGGTGTGCCCCCTATGCAAATAAATATAAAGAAAATATATTTAGCTCAATGATAAAAAGTTGCTTCGCCTTTTCTTAGGGAGTATTATAAATTTGTTCCATTTTCAGATAGAAATTTAGATTGTGATTTTTTTATAGAATTTTTTCATGGAATTTTATTTTGCTGACTTCTAAAATAGTAGCAGGGACTTATTTTTGATTTAAGCAATACAGTACTGAAGTAAGATTCACTTAATTTTCAAGAAGCTGGCATCGAGCTACGTGTAGATTTGGTATCTGTGTGTCATGTGTATGAAATGAGTTTATTAAATAAGTCAAATAGACGGGCATGTTTCTTTGCACAATTTAACTATTACATGGACTTATATTTTAATACTTATCTTAATTCATTCACCTACTTTTCAAATCAGGTCCTGCAAATATCGACATTATACAAAAGGATTTCCTGAATATTAAGAAAGCTGCGTCATTCAGAAATATTGATGTATGGACAATAATCACAAAACGCATAACAATAACAAGTTGCATCTATATTACCATAATTCAGGCTTCAATTGCATAGGGTTACTTATCAGATACTTTATCAATTATTAATGAAAAACATAGAATAATATTTGTTTTACTTCAAAGGAGTTATTACTTCATTAAATAATTTATATTTATAGTTTCGCCAGGCAGCACCACAGAAAAAATTGCTTTAAGGTTTCTTCTTCACTTTAATTTTTTTTCGTCATCAGTTATGATATTATAACAAGCGAATTAAAAAAATATTGGCTTAAGTTAAATTATATTTTACTTTCTAAAATTTTTTAAAAAAGAAAATTTATTTGCAAATGTATGCGGATTTCGTTCAAAAACAAATGTATAAGATGAGTAACAGAAAGAAGATGACATAAATAGTTGGGGTTGTGTGTGGTCTTCTTATTATCAAATAATTATTAATTGATTAGGGATACAACTCGCAATCTTATTTACAAAATTAGTTGGTTAAATAGATGATGTTTTCAAGGTATATACGTGGGAAGAATTTTGATTAAGGATGTAGCGATCCAGAAAATACAGCATTACACTCTGCTGGTGTCTAATTTTTCCTGTTTTCTTTGAAACACGCCCACAAACATTTATAAATCATTTTTCTTTCTTAAAATTTTTTTGAAACTAACAAAAAAAATGTAACTTAAGCCAAAATTAATATAATTTATTTTTTTTCTACTTGACTGTAGAAGTTCATTTAGATGTCGGAATTCATATAATTCAGTAAACCGCTCCGCTTTTTGTAGTGTTTTAATATTTGGCTTGTTTAAATGACAGTCTTTACGAGCCCTTCTTTTTCAATCATAAGGCGTCTGGTATTTACGGAAAATTTTCTCGTACTTGATAAGTCTTTGAGTTTAAATTTTAAGTTGCACAGATTTACATTTTCTCCATTCTAGCAGCATGTTTTCTCTGCAATAAATTTCCATAAGTAAAGGGGCAAAATATTTTTCGACAAATCACTTTAGTATATATATCTTTACTTTGTAATATTTGAACCGCCCTCGTATATGTTGATCTGTTTTGGTAGTTTCTCCACATAAACAAAACAAACAAATTATTACACAGTATATAAGTGCCACTCACAAAAATACCTCTAAATGTTTAACTTAATAAATAAAAACGCAAAACAACAAAGCGTTAATAAACCAACTTTAAACAATTATAAAATCTACAACATAAAAATAAAAACAAACTTTAAACTGCATTCAATATAGTTGCAGTTTTTGTTTTTAAATTTATTTTGGTTTTTTTTTTCTTTTTGATATTTTATGCTGTGTTGACTGGTAAACTAAAACCCATTGCCAAATCTGGAATTTCTGATTTAATTTTAATATATTTCCTTGCAATTTGTTTCCCTTATAGTTCGAAACTGTAGCCGTTTTTAGGTTAACATACTGTTGTTTTACTTTTTGCAATTGTCTCTATGTTAAAATGGACAGTGCGAGGCAATAAAAACAAGAAAAAAAGTGACACAAGATAAGCATTTATAATTAATTAAAAGTCAAAATATTTGTTGCATTAAGCCCGTAAAAAAAGTTGTGAATTATATAAATGTAAATGTACAGGACATTTATTTGATGCCGTTGGAAAGATATAGTGTCAACTATAAATTAAAATTGCTGTATTTTCTATTAAAAAAAAAAAAACTCGGTGGATTTGATTACCATAATGATGCCATATAAGGAATTAGCTGGGTGGCAACACATTATCATTATCTTAAAGTCATATCTAAGATAGTGATAAATATCGATTAATTATATCAGTGCAATATTTTATAATTTATCTAAATGATCACAATAGCATCGACGTATTATTTCAAAGAAGAAAACAAAGGACGCCGCCCTCTCAAATCCGTTTATCTTAAATAACGGGCATTTTTAATGGCAGCCAAAAAAACCGAAAATCCTCAATATAATTTCAATACAACTTTTTTCCAAATGAGGGGGCTAGGACTTAGGCTAGCTATTTTGCTGCAGTGCAATCTTTAGTTATAATTAAATTCATTATAATATTTTCTATTTATATTTTACCTACAGCTTTAGTGCATTAGTCAAATGTGGGAAAAATTGGCATTCCATATCATCCAAAATCAAAATTAAGCTTTAGACCCTTGTAGTGATCATGGAAGCAACGTCGAGTTTAAAGAAAATGGACTTAAAGATAGAAAGAATAGACAAAAGAATTCCTTGGTAACGAACGCATACCGCTTTGCTTTCAGTTTCAACTAAGATTTTACAAAAGTGTGGCTGAGTATCGTTAATGAAGGTTTGAATAACCTTTTTCATTGCAGGCAAGGGTGTACAGTTTCTCTCATATAGTTTTGGCTTTAGTTACTCCACTAAAAAAAATCTAATGGTAAAAAGTGATTAGAGTGCTTCAATGCTGATAAGTTATATGAAAGAGAACGTTGTCGCAGACCGTTAAGTAGGTTGCACTATATTGTTTAAACTAAATGTCATCTACATGAAAGACTATTTACTGAGCATCACTCTCTACTTTACTGGATTTAGTATATTTTGGTTCAGTAAATTCCATAAACATTATTGATGGCCTGCTTACTATTCTTCATCACTTTGAGGTTATTTTGCTAGCAAAATATCCGTATCAAACCTTTGTTTATTTTTTTTTTAAGCGAGGTATCACTTAAGGCTTCTTATATATTTCCAGCAAGAAATTTTTTTTCTGAAGCGTAAAATAAATTATCAGCTGCTACATAGTTGTTTTCGAGTAAATAAATAAATGTTTCTTAAGGTCAATTTTTCTAATAATTTCCCTTTTAAATCAATCTCGTGTTATTATACATATCTTGAATAGGTTTTTGTAATTTAATTAATTTGTTTGACTTTAAAAAATCACATTGAGGTAAATTAAGGCTGATAAACATGAATCTGAATTCAGTTTTTTTCTCGTCAAACAGAAAAGTCTGCCTTGGGGCGGAGTTGGGCATTATCGTAGTCATTTAAACAACATTTAAAGTTTTTATATTAACATTTAAAGGATTGATATTTATTGTTAAATTTAAATCAATATTGTTTTTCTTTTAACATTACAAGGCTTATTATGAAAGTTGAAAAAGATTTTTTTTCGTGAAATTACATACATAAATTGATTTTGCATTTATCATAGAAAGCTTTCTAATTAACATTACTTCATTTTCACACTTTTTTTGAAACCGTGCACACATACACACCAACGCCTAAGTTGATCAAACCGAACTTTAAGCGTTGAATTTAGAGTACGAGAAGTTTCAGATTTCAAATTTTGGTCGGCCACATTTCGACATTGTGATGCAAGTTTTCCATGAATTACAAAAATCTGCTCCTCCATCATTTTCGAGAGTTTATTTTGATGCTTTGCTTTGATTCGATAAATATTATAAAATAAAAACTTTTTGTATTAAAGACCTAGTCCGCCTCGACGGGCTAAGAAAAAAACATCAACATCCAATAACGATTGTATTTTTTATAATAAAAAATTATTGAAGTCAACTGAACGTTTAAATACTCACCAGTATTTTTTTCGAACCCATCTAAAGATTTGAAATATTATCTTTTCGATGCAAAATATTGACGTTTACTCAAAGAAAAAAATATAACCGTTTACGCTCAAATTCAAGATGGCAATGTTCTTTTTTTCAAACCTATTATTGCTACAGAAAAAAAATTATTTTTAAAATAAACTTTGATTTATACTTCTAATCATTTATTAATGAAATATTCTCAAAAATGATAATTTTAAGACGGTTTTTTGCCATCCCGCCTAGACGCGAACTTGAGTAGTAGAGGGTTAAGTTAAGAAATGAGGATAATTTTTTTTCTGCAAGAATGGATTCAAAAACTAACCCTGGAGTTAATGTCGACGTCGTTGACGGCGTTTCAACGCCGAAAAAGTTGAAACAGATTGAACTTTTACGGCGTTTCAACGCGTTGAGATTAACTGCTCTCATACAATTTCATACGATTCAACTTTTTTTTTGACATTTGACGCCGTCAACGACGTCGACATTAACTCCAGGGTATAATTTAAAGAGAAATAATCTACGACCATTCAACAGTTCGGCTTAATATACCAAAAGGTACTTTTTTTTGCTTCTCCATCTTTTCTTTCAGTGCTGGGATTCCTTAAGTGTTGGTTTTAAGAGAACAAGCCTCAGCCGGTATTAAAATTCTTTTTTTAGTGCAGTTGGTGGAAGCTTGATAATACTGACAACAACAAAAGCTTTTTTATCATTGTCATAACAACAACCCAGCAAAAAATTTTTGAAAAGGTAATCGAGTGTGGAATTAAGCATTTTCGGCTGAAGTACTTCCCCACTGGATTGCCAACTTAATGATTTTAACCAGGAATGAGACTTTTATAATTAATTACTGAGAATCGATTACATTAATTATTGTAGGAAATAATGAGTACCATTAGTACGGTAGTCTCTTTTAACATAAAGAACTAGTTCCATTACTACTTCCGTTTTTGGAAGTTAATGTAACGTGTTTTGTAAGCGAGTAACAAAATAAGGCAACCACAAGAGTAAGTCATTATATGGCAAGTACTTTTTAAGGTAATGTCTAATTACGGAATTTCTTTTTGTTAGAGCACAAATATTATCAGTTTTATTTTTGCAGCTCTTATTTAACCCTGTACTATTTATTTTATTTATATTTATGTTTTTGAGGGGTTTAAAAAAAACAGAATTTCCGAATTTTTAATTTTAAGCAACTGAAGCGAACTAAATCAAATGGCGACGCATAGCGAAAAAGGAGGAAATAAAAAAATTTACGATGACGTTAAACAAGGTATTACTGTTTATTTAAAAGAGTTATTGAGCATTTTCACAACTAACTTTGCAGACTCACGTTGGTAAAATAGAGAATTACCCTGTGATAATATCTATCTAATTTTCTTTGATTTCATTGTCATTTTTTCATGAAACCAATTCAAATTTGCGATAACGAATTTGTTTCCTGTATACATTCAACTGTAGAAAATGATTTATTAAATATCTGCTCACGAAAGACAAAATTTAGTTAATAAAATATTTGTATTATTATTTGTTATTTAAATATCAGAAATAAATTAATAAATAAAAATTGTTCTATAATTAAATTCTTTTACAAAGCTAAGGTAATGGAAGCTATATCTTGTGACGTTTGTGTCTTAAATTTTTTATTTAATATTAAAAAAAATGATGTTAAAAACGTAATAAAAAAACTGTCGATGGCAACTTTCAACTAAAGCAAAATCTGATATTGTCAAAATTTGATTAAACGACTTTTTATTATTTGTTATTTTGCTAAAATTATTTTAATTAGGTATTTTAATTTCAAATTTTGCAATAACAAAAATTGTTCCATTATTATTATTATTATTTCAAGAAAAATATATTTTTTTTAATTATAAACCTTTTTTAATTTAATTTAACATATAAACTACAATTAATGTCAGTTAAAAAATAAATTGCTTTATTTTCTGCACTTGCTTTTATTTTAGTTGTAGTCTTTTGTTTCATAAGACCGACCGACCCGTGCTAAAAAAAATGGCGTAAAACCAAAGTATTTTCTTTTCTGCTTTTTTTTTTTGTTTCCACTTTTTGTGGTATAAAATTAAATTAAAAAAATAAGCAACAACCTGTGCTGGTAGTTTTATATTATAAATATCTTTTTAACTGATTTAGACACTAAAAGAAACAAAAATTAACTCTAATGGAATATATTAACCCCAATTAACTTTAACATCAAACAGAATAAAAGAAAAATAAATAATACCAAGAAATAAATTATAGAGAAAAGAAGACAGAAAAAATTAAAATAATCAATTTGTATTTAACAAAAACTACTACTGTTTGCAAATGTGAAATTTGTTTTTATTTCATGTAACGGGTATTTTTTTTTTTGAGAGTTTAGTTTTGGACAAAAAAAAAGTTTTGAAAATATTTGTTTTAGTCCATTTGAGTAAGGAGGGATCCTTTCGACTAAAAATATATCTTTAAAACGTTTTTAATTAACAAAAATTTTTGGCGAAGCTATAAAGCGCAATTGCAACAGTTTAGAAAACAACCGAAGTATGTTCCCTATAGTATATTATTTTAATACTGTAAAATAAACTGAGTCTGCCTTGAAAATTAATTACTTAAGCACAATTAACCTAAATATTGATAAAAAAAAAATAAATATAAAAATTTTGCATTTAAATTGAAAATTTTATTTTTAATAAATAAATGCAAAATATATATTTTATAATCACGAAAATTTGTGAAATCTCTTCTTTAGACAGTATTTGTATTTTATTTAATACAAGTTCATACTCTGCTTTAGTTTTATATTTTAAATTTATATATTTAAAATATACCTGTTAAATTTAAATTTTAAAACTCCTCTTTAGTTATATTAATTCGAATATAATTAACCATGTAATTAAGAGGGCAGTTCTCTATTTAAAAAAAAAGTAAATAAATAATATTCACATATTTAAACAAGATATTTATACTGTTAAACTTATACAAATCGTAAATTTAAAACACAAAAAAAACTTTAAATCTTCCGGCAACACCTCTTTTTATTTTGTATTTCTTTGCTGCCAAAATTCGTTGCGAATTTTTTTTGCAAAATTTGCAAATATAAATGAAAATTTTATGGTACATTTTTAACTCAGTTTATCAATCAATCATTTTTGTTTGGCATTTTTTCTTGAACTCTTATTTAGAATAAAAAACAACGCAAAGTTTTATTTTAATAATTAATCACTCATTAGTAAAATGGATTGGTTTATATTTAAGCCAATGCTGCCATTTTGTATATTCTTATATCCGTTAGAAGAAATGATTAATTTTTAACAATGTCCTTATCTCGTCAGCTGTTCCAAGACCAATTAATAAAAAAAGCTGTGTAAGAAATATATAAATACAGTTTTTTCCTAATTTATTCGTGCTAATAAATGATCAAAAGCACTAAAAATTTTAATCAGAATGGAGTCCACACATCAACCAAAAGCAGCGTTCTACATTTTTTCTATATACCGTCATATGCATTTGTTTAAAAAGCGAACTCATATCTATATACACTTCTTAGTTCTATATTAATATTATGGTCATAAACGATTGTCAAAACTGCGAAGTGAACGTGTTTGCTAAAAAATATCTTGGATGACAGAGAAAAAAAGATTTGCTACTGCACACACGCAAAGAAATAACATGGTTGAGGTAACCATAATACAATAGCAACATATTATGCAACATAAAATGGTTGTATTATATGGTAGTTAAAAAAACATACTACTGTTACACTTAATAATAATATAGCGGCTTCTTAAATTAGAAACTTGTGTAAAATATATAAAATGTTTTAGTTTTTTGACGCAGAAATAAATAAATTTAATTTCTAATAATTTTAAAAGGAAAAACAAATAAAATGAACAACGATTTAGTGAAAAAAAAAAACCCAAAAACAAGACGATGGATGATTTGACAAATTAAAGCGGAAAAACGAAAAGTTGAACTAAATTCAACATTGTCGTTCGGCCGCTTTTGACGGCATTGCCAAGGAAAATTAAATGGAACATGTTAAAAATTTTGTAAGAGTATTTTTGTTAACAAACAATTTTTTTTCAAATATGTAATAATGTTGCTTCATGCCGCGTGCATTAGCCTTTCACCAACAAGCCGAAATAAGGGTACGAGGGCTGCTCTATATATTTCTGGCCTAATAGTGAAAATGCGAATATTTATAATCAAAAATGGTTTTATTGTTTTTCAAAGTATTCTCCAGCATGATTTATACACTTTTGCATGCGCTCAAACCAGTTGTCGAAGCACTTTTTCCACTCCGATTGAGACACCTCTAAAACATCGTTTTTGAACACTTCAACAGCTTTTTCTGGCGACGAAAATCGTTCACCACGCATTTTTTTCTTGATGTGCGGAAACAAGAAGAAGTCATTAGGTGCCAAGTCAGGGCTGTACGGCGGATGACCCATTAATTCGACGTTTTGGCCGGTCAAAAACGCTCTGGTTTGAGCCGATGTGTGAGAGCTCGCATTGTCATGGTGAACAATGATTCGTCTTCTCTTGTTGGTTTTTCGAATTTCTCCGATGACTTCAGGCAAACAAATTGTAGTGTACCACTCAGAAGTGACCGTCCTACGTTGCCAAGCGGAACAGTCGCCACATGACCAGTTTTGCCGAAGAAACAGGCGACCATTTGCTTCGAAGTGCTTCTTCCACGAACAACTTTCGTTGGATTTTGCTCGTCTTTGAAGACCCACACGGTCGATTGTTGTTTCGTTTCGGGCTCATACTCATAGATTCATGATTCGTCACCTGTGACGATCTTATAAACGTCTTTTGAAGAACCGCAATCGTATTTTTGCAACATTTCTTTGCACCAATCGACACTAGCCTTTTTTTGAGCGACTTTCAAATTGTGCGGGATCCAACGAGAACAAAACTTTTTTGCGGCCAGGTGTTCATGCAGTATCGAATGTATGCTGGTGGAAGAAATGTCCAAGGATGTCTCTATCTCTCGGTATGTTGCATGTCGATCTTGCATTATGAGTTCACGCACGGCATCAATATTCTCTGGCACAACAGCCGTTTTTGGACGACCTTCACGGAATTCGTCTTTGAGCGAGCTTCGGCCACGATTAAATTCATTATACCAATTTTTCACAGTACTATAGGATGGTGCTTCATCGCCATACAAAGATTTAAGTTCATCAATGCGCTCTTGTCGTGATAATCCACGTCGAAAGTTGTGAAAAATGATGGCACGAAAATGTTCACGAGTTAATTCCATTTTTTCTATATTAATTTTTTCAAGTCACTGTTAACAATGACAAACTTTCCAATGGAAATGTCAGATTGCACTTGGCAGCACTCAGTGTTGCCAGGCCAAAAATATATATAGCAGCCCTCGTATCCATTTATGGAGTAAAAGTTATATTCTTGTATTCAAGATATCATGGGGTACGTAGTGGTAATTCCGAACTCACTCACTTAATCTGGCATCTGTGGTGACATATTTTGTTACATAATAGCAATTATTATTGTTGTATAATATGACAGCTTTAAATGATAAAAATATAAATGGTTTCACAATTGCGCTTAAAACAAAAAAAAAAAAAAATATTTCTATGCTAACTTACTTACTTGATTTTTATTTTGTATATTATTTTTAATTATTTATTGTTTACATGAAATGAAAACAATTTCATCTTTAAGCTAAAAAAAAATTACTAAACTGTTCGAAAAGCACTCTGTCAAGACCAGGAACAAAATATTTTTAAGCGCTAACATTACTTTGTTTGCATTTAAACATAATCTGCTTAATATAAATATATTATGGTTAAATAAGTTATAAAACTATGGCCGTTGTTTAAAATTTTTTAATTTAAACCAACCATGTTGTATTTGCTGCGTACAGTAAACATATAATAGTTAAATGTTAACAAAATCATGTCTATTGTGACTTAAGTATCGTTGAAAACAACTATAATTTGTTCTCCACATTTATACAATGTTACAAGACACATAATATGTTTATTGTGACCATATCAAAACCAATGTTTTTTCTCTGCGTGTTTATAGTATTTTACATAAAATTTTAATCGGCTCTTAATGGGTAAAACATTTAAAAAAAATAGTATTTCCTTAAAGATCTCTTCATAAGCTGTAAAAAAATTTCCATATTGATATTTTAAATAATTAGAAAATTTAGAGCCTTGTAACTCGGAAAATATGGGCGAGCATTAATTTTTTCACTTGATGTTTTTTTTTCTTATTTTTTAATTCTCTATCGCCCCATATATTTATTTTTTTGATTGGTTCTACTTTATTGTTCCAAATGACATGAAAAAATTGTAGACGTTGTGTTTTGTCAGGCAGCTGGACATGGACCGATCAGGCTGATTTTCAATAGCAACTCTTTCGACAATGTATCTGATCGATTGACATATTTATTTATTTTTTTTTTTTTTTTGTGAAATGCAGTTTGCCGAGGCAAAAACAAACCGACAAATAGACGAACACACGGACAGATGGATATCAATATGCAGAAGAAGTCAGAGTATTTATACTTCATATTGTAGAAATTACACACGGAATGACAAACTTAGATATAACATTTTTCAATTTTTTGTGGCAAAGAAAATAAAAAAGGTTGTGCAGACGCAGTAGATTTATTGATAAAACCAATGGAACTTAGATTGACCGTTAATTGGACAGGGAAAATAGCAATAAAAAGTATGTGGCCATCATGGCTGTCATGGCTTAAGTACTTCGTTGTTACCCAAGATGTAGTGTGTTCTTGTTGCACATTTGCTAAACAAAACTTTGCGTCAATTTTTAGTGCTAAGTAAACAAGAAGTCGTTAGTGCAATCAATGCAAAAATATAAGAGAACAATAAAAATTTTAAATATAAACACTGCTTAAATTTCATGGTTTTTTCTTTCACCTATTTCTTTGTAATGTTAGTACTTTTTTAAAATTTGTATATTTTTTTATTCAGACTTAGATCTTTTAACGGATTCGGATAGTATGGGTTCAGCGTGAATTTTACTTCTCAATACTATGAAAATTTCTTAATTTTTAAATATTTTTGAATGTAATGTTCCCACTTTATTGCTAATTCACCAATTTAATGTAGAGCATACTTTTCCTTCAATTTTCAATTTTATCACTTTTGTGTCACAAAGTCCCGATATACATCTTAGGAAAAAAAATTTTTTCTTGCAAATAACATACACATATATATGAACGGGGAACGTAATAGTCGTTTATTAAAAACAGAAAAGCTTAAACTAATTAATTTTTCAAATTAATGTTTCAATTAGTTAGCCTACCAACATTAATTTATTTTGAAATTTACTTAATAAAATTAATTATTGGCTTTAATAATTAAAGCTTTATTTATTAATTATGAATGTCCAAACCATAAGATTTTGAAATCAATTTACTACTCTCAATAAATATTCTTTGTTACGATTTAACTTTTCGATATTTTATCAGCAATTGAAGCATAAAATGCTATAAAATAATGGTACTCTATCAATGTTTAAAATTTGGCAGAACTGCATAAGGCATAGAAACTTGTTTTTAAAATGTCAATATAATTTTATTACAGGAGAAAACTTATGAAATTCGGCACAAAAACTCTAAACAAATAAACTTTAAAAATATATGTAAACAAATTAAAACTTATTCACCTGGTGAAGTATGATTGTAGCCTTGTTGTTAATTATTGGTAAAATTTAGAAACATTGCAAGCCAACATTACTATGTTTATTGAAGTAAGTTTTTTCATCACCTCTATTATCTGCAGGAGGCCAATGTTGAAGTGTAATGTCTTTAAGTTTTGCTGAACACCAACGAATTTCCGACAAAGCCATCTTTACTGGATGTTTTTATAATTTTCTGACATGCATTAATAAAGCCGCCAACATTCCAAACATCTTTAAAATATATATATATATAATATAAAATGACTATAAAATTTACAAATACTAACACACAACACACAAATACTTACTTATAGTCAGCAACACTTATAATTTTTGTAAAATCTTTTTTTTTCAACTGCCATTAAGACAGAATGAGGTCAATAAATGTGTGAGAGTATAACCGACATTAAAACAACTACAACACTTTTACATATTAAATTGCTACAAATGAACCAAATGCAACAGTAACTATTTAAATTAAAAATTTATATATACAATATACATACATACATAAACATATTGAAAAAATAATAACTCAAGTAGCTTCAAATATAATAAAAAAATATAAAATGTGCATGACTTTTATTTAAAACCGACTTTAGTGTATCCATGCATTTCATTTTATTGAAACGTCTTTGCGTATTAATCTTTATATGAAAAGAAAAAAAATAAAGTTTCATTTAGGTTTTCTTGTATGATGATCTCTTTGTGATAACTCAGCCGGTTAGAAAAACAACAACAACAACAACACTAAAACACTAGAAAAAAAAAAACAAACGCCAGTTTTGTTAAGCTGTTTATTAAAAGCTGTCATAACTATTAATGGATTTAAAAATAAAGATTACAAATATCTTGTCGTATTAGCAGATGAAAAAACAAATTGAAAATCGAAAATAATTAATTTGAAGTGTTTGTATAAGGAAATCTTGAGATTCTTGAAATTATGATTTAGACAACTGTGTATTTGTGTTAGAAAACTGTTATCAAAGTTTAGATTTGCCACTATTTAAGTTGGAGTTATGGAATGCTTAGATGATGGATTAAACAAAAAGAAAAAATTTATATTTCTTAAACAATTACACACAACTTCATTTTTACTGTCAATATTTTTCTTAAACTACTAAAAGAAAACCTTTAATATTCTCAAAGAAAAAATACTTTTTTCTTGTGTAAATTTGAGGCATAAACTTCTCGCTATTCTTAATTTTATGCTTTTAGTTCCTCTTATACGATATCAAACTAACGACAAAGGCAAAAAGTATGAGTATTTTATAATATTAAAAGTTACCATTTGTAACGATGATAATTATACAGTCAGAGGAACACATTTAATATGGTCACAAAGTCCAAATTTTGTGCTTTATAACAATATATAGTTGGGGCGAATAAATTAGAATTGTTTTCAACAATACTTCATTTACGATAAAAATTTTTTTGTTAATATTAAATCATAATATGGTTACTATGCACAAAATTCAAAATGCATTTTTATCAGTTTAATAATAGCCCTATTCACGATCCTTGTGCAATGGTCTTGCATCATAGCATTTGCAAAAAAGTGTAGCATACTTTTAGTTTACACCAACAAAACACACAGTAATGAGTTAAATATGCTACACATTTTGCAAATGCTATGATGCAAGACCATTGCACAAAGATCGTGAATAGAGCTAATGTGTTTCTTAGTTATCGGTATATGAGTCGTTTATTTTGAAAGCGGCATAAGTTACTTTGTTTTTTTTTTTTTTTTAATTAAGATAATTAAGGGTTTGCGTTTTAACACGCTTAAAAATATGGAGGCTAATTTCGAGAAGTATTACTTGCATTTATTATCTCATCGTACTGATATTTTTCTCAGTAAAAATAACTTCCTATAAACATTAAAAAATCCCCACTTTTTATTACGGTAAAGTGACTTAAACCACTTTCAAAATAAATAGTTTAGAAAAATGACTAAAATAATACGGAAGTGATGTTTTAACAGGGCGGTGATTTACAAAAATTTTTGAATAAATTTTATATATAATCATAGTTCAACATATTTAACATAAAGGCATTTTTCAAGTATTTTTTTATTTTAGTAATCATAAAATACAAAAATATATAGTTCAATTTGAAATATTACATGTTATGTAAGTGTAGGTAATTAATGTAAAAATACATCTGTTCAGTTTAATATTCGTCATCGATAGGAGTGAATAAGTCCTCAGAAATTGTATTTTGTTTCGAATTTTTAAAATAATTGTCATATATTGGGGGTATATAATTACGCCAGTCCAGCATGTCTTTGTATTTTGCTGAAGAAACAGCACGAGCTCAAGCATATAAGGGATCCATCTCTATTCGTGAATAACTCCCAGGTCTTTCTCTTTTTGGTGACAAATCCAAAGTTAGAAAAATTATCTTTTTCATCTAAAGTTAGATTATAAAACATTTTATAGGAAATATTATGGTAAAATCAAATCCATTGAATTTTTAACCAATTCAATTTGTTTCTTACTTTTCTTTTTGAAACAGTTTTTTTCAATGATTGTGTTGAAATAAAATCTTTTTTCTTCATGTTGTGTACTGTAAAGGATTTTTTTTACAGACGGCTATCGCGCTATAGTAGTCATTTGGAATGTAAAAAACATTTGTTTTTTTTCAAGGCCGTTTCCATTACATCAAAATCACGATCATTTGGTATGTAAGTATGAATAACCCAAATTAAAAATTTTACTTATTCGCAAGAATTAGTAAAATGACCACAACTTTTTTAAAAATACTGAAAATAATTCAAAACAATAATTCTGACACATTTATCATATGTTTCTATTTCTTTTATGCAGAGCGACTTACGTCACTTTCAAAATAAACATGTTGTTATACCGTTAATTACCATAACTTCTCTTCAATAAATCGCAATAGTTCTCCATTTATTGATTGGAAATTTTTTTAAAATTAAGGATACCGATTAGTTGTATTTAGTGCAGCCTTTAGTTCCAGTTTTTTTTTTTTCTTTTTTGAAAAGCGACTTATGCCACTTTGAAAATAAACGGCTCTTACGTAAAAGCGCTTAAAATTGGAATAGCGGAAAAAGTAAAATTTAATATACGAAATACAAAAATAATATACAAAATTTTACAACATCTAAAAAAATTCATTGACTTTTTGTAAATTTATGTTTTTAAATAATGTTTGTAACAAATTATTAAAAAATAAATAGCTTATTGTTTTTTTTCAGGAAATGTTTGCACTTTCGAGACTATGTTTAATTACATTGAATGCTATTTTCAACCATGTTATGATAATTTAATTTAACCACTTCATGGTTTTATTTTAAAATATATTTACGACATGTAATTATAACACGTTTACATTTTAAGCACAATTATCTTTATAATTCACCATGTTATTGTTATGCAAGATTATGGTTATCTCAACCATAATTTTTAAGACATTTATATTGTATCATTAATAGCAAATTAGAAAGTTATTCTCTAAAGCGGCCGTTCAGTACCACAAATTATAATGCCTGTCTCTAACGTCAAAACTAACAACTTCTTTAAAAGATATATTGAGAAAACAATATTTCAAAGCTCGGTTAAAAAATTAAAAAGTGTAGAAAAAAGTTTACTATACTTAAACAAGTTTTCTGAGCCTCAGGTTTGAAATGGAAGCTGCTTCAAAAAGTAGTAAACGCACATGCTTGGTTGTAATATTTATCCAGCAGCAAGTAGAAAATTTTTTAAATTTACATACAGTGGTGGCCACGAATTTAAGACACGACATATGACTGACTTAGTTGTGCTAATTTGTACAACCCTGCAATATGAAATTAGGTATTATTTATTTTGCTGTGTACCCTGTAGTGTAAAGAAAAAGAACCGTTATTTTATTTTGTTCGATTTTACATTTTGTTGCTTTTTTGATAATATTATTGTGAAAACGTGTATTTGAAGCTGGCCACGAATTTAAGACATGTAAGAAATATTTGGTTTTTATGTAACTTTTTGGTGTTTCTTGAAGCTAAACGGTAAGTAACGAATATTCTAGTTAATTTTATATTAATATACATCGAAATATTTGGTTAGAAATGGCCAAGGGTACTTGGAGTTCCGATGCAGAGCGAAAACTGATCCAGCAGCTGAAGGATAATGGAAAGACAGTAATGGAGATATCCAAGCTACTTAAATGCTCCAGATGCAAGATATACAACGCTCTAGAACACATCAAGCAACATGGTACCACCAAAAATGTCAAACAGAAGTCTAGAGCCCGAAAAACTACACCTAGGGAGGATAGCTTAATTTATAAAACAGCTGTTAATAATCCTTTCACGAGCTCAAGTAAAATAAAAAATGAAATGTCATCGAATTTCGGTATTGATAATCGTCCAGGACAATAAGAAGACGTCTGAATGAAAAAAACTTGCGTGGGTGTATTGCACAACGTAAACCACTTGTGTCAAAAAAAATATTAAATCCCTATTAGCGTTTTCAAGAGAACATCTCAAGAAACCGATAATATTTTGGAAAAATATACTTTGGAGCGACGAGTCGAAGTTTTGCCGCTTCGGCTCTGACGGAAAACAGTATGTATGGCGCCCCCCCAACCTTGAGCATCACCCTAAGTACACCCTTAAAACGGTCAAACATGGTGGTGGAAATGTGATGGTGTGGGCAGCATTTTCCTGGCATGGTGTAGGTCCTATCCACAAGATTGATACAAAAATGGACCAGTAGGTTTACAAAAACATACTCACAGACATTATGAAACCATTCGCTGAAGACAACATGCCTTTAATATGGAAATTTATGCATGATAATGACCCTAAGCACACTTCACGCTTAGTGAAGAGTTGCTTAGAGGAAAACAATATCAGTGTTCTAAAGTGGCCAGCTCAGTCCCCGGACCTCAATCCGATTGAGAACCTGTGGAATGATGTTGAGGAGCACGTACGAGCAGTAAAACCAACAAATGTAAACGATTTATGGGAAGAAATCCAAAAAGCTTGGTATGCTATCCCAAAGCAACGTTGTATGGCGTTAGTTAAAAGTTTGCCCAGAAGATGTGCTGCTGTTATCCAAAATAATGGATTTCCCACCAAATACTAAGATTTTTTTATGAATCTAAGCTTTACTTTAGTGAATTAAAGTTTTATTTTGCCTATGTCTTAAATTCATGACCAGGTTAAAGTTTATGTTAATCTATATAAAATGTAAATAAAAATTCTTAACCAAATATAGCTAATAAAATATTATAATTTTTTTTTCATTACACTACTAAGATCTTATAAAAAATATCAGGGATCTAAATTTTTTTTTATAAAATGTAAAAATTGTCACAAATATATAAGTGAGATGCCGTGTCTTAAATTCGTGGCCACCACTGTATATCAAAAAAATCTGACCAAAAATTTTCACGAGATCAATAATAAAATAAAATAACCTAATACTTGCAAGTCATAATGATTATTAACATTGATTAGTTCTGTCGAGTTTTTACAGATATTTTTTTAAAGATACAATTTATCTGGACTCCGGCACATTTCTCATGGACCCTTAAAGTCTGTTGCGGATGTTTAAGAGATCAGTTAAGAGACTGTATCAATTGAAAAGAGTATCGGATTGCCTTCACCCGATATTTCGCTGAGTTTAAGCTGCTTTTAATGTTTTCTAAACTATGAGTACTTAGGTAGTCAAGAAATTCAATTTTTGTCAAATAACAAAGATGCTTTTTACTCGATTTAAGTGAGATGATTGACATGAGAAAAAAAAATTAGATAAATAATTTAAAAATACATTTCCTTTTTTAATCTTTTAGAACAACAAAACAAAATAAAAACATTATTCGCGAGCTTATCGCTGTTTAGCTTTACCCTAAATATGTGTAAATGACCTCTACCAGCCTTCAGCATTTAAGCATATAAATTATCTAACATTTAAATTTATGTTAATATTATAACATCAAAATTTCAGATATTCCTTTTTTTCACATATATTTTATCTATATGAAGGGTCCGCAAAATTTTTTTTTTTTTTTGAAAATGCTATAAAAAACTACTGAATATTTTCTCAAATTCCTTGTTTTATTTAAAAGTTCAATCCTTCCGGTTAAAAATGGAAAATAATTTCATTCACGATCGGTCAAATTTTTAAGCACATTATCGATTGTGTACAGCTGTATTCACGAATGGCTTCACAAATATTGTCCTTTAATGTGTCAATTGTCTCTGGATTGTCGGCGTAACATTTATGACGGCACCCCACAAATAACAGTCCAACGGTGTCAAATCGCAGTTCCGAGGTGGCCAAACGACATCAGCTCTGCAGCTGATATTGCCATCTTCAAAAACAGGGCGCAAAACATCGAGTGTAGCTTCGGTTATGTGGCACGTCCTGTTGAACCTAAATGTTGCCAATATCCTCCTCTTTAATTGTTGTAAACAAAAATTCTTTCAACATGGCCCGATAACGATCGCCATTGACTGTAATGGCCACTCTTTGCTCTGAACCAAAATCCGCACCAAACAGTGACTAGTTTTGGGTGCACCGGCTTTTCAGTGTATGCGTAGGGGGTTTCTGTGTCCCAAATACCACAATTTTCCTTGTTTACATATCCGCCAAGATCAAAATGAGCTTCATCTGAAAAGATGATTTTTTTTTTTTTTACAAAATCTTCTGTAAGTCGATCGCAGGCCCACTTAGCGAAATGAAAACGCATTGGATGGTCAGTTGGCTTCAACTCTTGAACCAATTGGACTTTGTATGGCGTCATACTAAAATCTTTATGCCAAATTCGTCTCAATGATGTCTCCGAAATGTTTAATTGTTGAGAACGACGGTGAATTGACGTTGATGGCGCATCACGCCGGGTGTATGTATGCACTTTGGTTTATCGATGAGAATGCTAGTTTCTTTCACTTTTTTTTCAAGATAACGAACATACGGAGCTGACGGTGCTTCTCTTCTTCCCAATTCCGTAAAGTAATGTTGCAATATTTCCCAGTGTTTTTCAAGCATATACACAACTACAGCGGAAGGATAAAACTAATTATCTATCAAATCAGACATGAGCTAGATGTTACCATTCACGAAATAAGCACTAGTTGAAAAAAAAACGTTAGATGGCGGACCCTGTATAAACATTCATACCTAATTAAAACTTTATTTCTTCAGTCATAAATTTTGTGCGAGCTGTCTATTATCTTAAATAAATTATATGAATAAAAATATTTATGTATTAATTCAACAAATTTTTATATTGTTTCCGTTTTCATTTAATTTCAGAAATTAAACAATTAAAACAACAAGTCTGTCATTAATTATGCTGCCGTTGAAGAAACTGAAATTAGTTTAGAAAACTTTTTATCAAAAACAACCCTCAAAATTAAAACACAATAAAACATGTAAGTGAATTTGCTCAAATATTTCTATATGTCAAAGTTACGTCGCGACATTTAGTTTTGCTTGTATCATAACACCCATGATATTAAATTTTATAAATTTAAGCTTTTGTCATTTTTATGTTACTTTGTGTGAACTTAGTAAAGCCCCAAAAAAGATAATCTTATTTTTTAAACCAAAATCAGTAGAATATAATTTACATTTAAACACATATCTTCTTTTTTCTTTTGTTGTTTTTATAATACAATTAATGACTACAGATTTTTGAGTTTAGTTTAATAGCATTAATCAGTTGTGTATCTTTTTTAACTTTAACATTCGATCATAACAGAACTTGTTTCCAGCATAAATTTGCCGCGAATATTTGCTACCAGAAGTTTAGATTCGATTTTATTTTAAAGTAGTTTTTTTTTTAATTAATTGCTTCTAATTTGACTACACTTGTGTGAATTTAATAAATGAATCTTCTTAGATATTCTCCGCAGAAAAATGTTTATTTAATTGCACTTTTAATATTTTATAATTAATCAAAAAACGAAGTAAGAAATGATGGGTTCTTCTTTCGCAGAAATGATAAAGCATGTTTGTATATTGCAATAATTATTAATAAAGAAGTGAAGCAAAAAACCCACCTGAGTTTAATATCAATAACATACGGATTAGGTCATTGACCTTTTTGTCTATGATATCAATTAACTGTTTAACTGTTTACTGAAGAAATTAATGGGCTTTTCAATTTTTCATGAAAGACAGTTTTTCATTATTATTAGTATCTATCTGTAAAAAACGCACTAGTCTATTACACTTCTTCTTTTATAAATATTCTTAAAAATGTGTATAGGTTAACTCTTTAATTTTATATAAACGTTGCCCAGAAGGGTATTTCGCCAATCTAGCCGTACATTACTTTTTTTAGATTTTATTGGCTCTCAGAAATTCGTAAATGGCCCTACATTAATAAAAACTTGCAGGAGAACCTGTTATTGTCATAGGCTGTCAAGGCTAGAAAACAATACAAATCGGGCCAAGGAAAAACCAGGTTTCCCTTATGAGAACTAATTCTACCTCAGAAAAATGCAATTTTTTTTTATTTTTCCGTCATTTGGTTTAGCAATTACGATTTTGAAGGTCAAAAAGTTTTCAAAAACTTAAAGTTGTACTCAGGAGATCCTAAAATTTCATTTTAAATCAACTCCTTTGTGTAGGCGAAATGGATTACATACGCCTTAAAACCATAGAAATTTATTTATATTTATATTTGGAGATATCCCTCCTATACCACTCCCAAAAACGTTTAATTTTTTTTTTACCAATTTCCTAAAAATATTCACTATTAAGCCTTGCCTTGCCAATCTCCGCCTCCCAAGAATATTATTAAACTTCTTCAATGCTACGTTCTTCCCTTAAGAGTAAACGTACGGATTCTTTTGAATGTAAATACCACTGTGGCTCATTATAAATCCTGTATTCAAACATTATGGTTTTTTCTGTCTATGCTTCTTGATCCTATTGGTCGTGTGAATCCCATGGTCTCGTATTTACTAAACATGCATTATAATTTCAAACGCAGCCATCCACGCTACACTAATGTCTTACTCCGGCGAGACATGAACTACTCGATGCCTTGTTTAGTAAACTTAATCATTCACAGACATCTCCACTACTCCTTTTATCCAAGCCAGTCACTGTTGTTATGCTGTTACACTTTCCTGCGCTAACCGCTACCGTGGTTGCTTTTTATTATAAAGAGCTTCTTACAATTATCTGTTATTCTTGTATTAAATTAGACGTCTCCCCTAAATTATCTTCCATGGCTTCACACAATAATTGCCTTTTGCCTCTCGGGAGGTTTGTACTGCTGTTTATTAATTTTAAATTGCATTATAACAATTTTTATTTCCGTTGTACGCATGTCCTAAGGCGGGATCGAACTCACGATCTTCTGTTTTACAGCACGCACCTCTACCAACGCAACCATCGAGGTTGCTCAGCTTTTGTTAGCTAATTTTGGTTTTATTCTACACAAGTCATTAGTTAACTTATTCACAACGCTCATACGGATAACAACAACATCGTAACAATATCCTTTTTTTAACTTCGCAGTAAATATTTTATCATAAAATTAACAAAAAATATTTTTTTTAAAACTCATACTCGTATAAACAGCCTTTCACAGGAAAAAAATCAATCAATCGTTTAGCCACAAAAAATTATATTGCAAACTTCTCAAAATCAGTCTCCCAGAACGACAAATCTCTAACAAGAGCCCTAAAAATTCACTATACGATTAAGAATTTTGTTTTCTGTCCAGCTGCGTACTTAAATTTTTACATATCTCAAAATTATTTTAATTTTAATGTGATTTCAACAGGAGGGCGCTACGTGACAAACGTCGATCGCAACCATCGACTTATTGAAATCAAAATTTGGCAATTAGTTAAAATCATGGAGATGTCACTTTTTACTGATAAACCAGCAACAATTTATTTCTTCGCGGCCAGCATTGTTGGTATTAATCATGACTTACTTCCAACAATGCCTGAAAAAGTGTATCTAAGTGCGCTTCACCAAGTAAAGTTGCGGTGGCGATGTGCTCAAAATAGATTTCTAATATTAATGTCATGTATCTTTCAAAACAAAATTTTTTATTTCATTTTATTTATTTATTTTTTATAATTTAAAGTCTTATCGAACTTGAAAAAAATGCTTTCGTCTTAAGGAATTTTTCCTTTGGTCTTATATTTTTAATTAGCTTCCTCTTGAACGTATTTAAGAATTTATCAATTTATTTTGCTATTTCTTTAATACTTTGCTAAGCTAAATTTCATATGTTTTTTACCATTCCATAACCTACTTATTGAAAGCGGGCTTTAGTCCAAAATTTGACCTTCATTTCTTTAGTAATTTTAATTAAATAAAGAATTGCCTGAGGTGCTGCTGACTTGTAAGTTTGTTTGTATTTGCATCAATCACAGCTAAACGACAAAATCGATTTTAATGACATTTGAAGCATAGATAAATATTTCTCACCACGATAAAACAGAATATTTTCAAGCGGTCACGGAGGGGAGAAAAAGGAAAGGCGAGGTTTTTGTGCGTCTTAATCAATTTTGGCAAAGTCTCGGCTAATAGATTTTAATGAAATTCGAAACGCATCTATATCTGTTTCCAGAGTTAGGACCTGAATAAGAGTAACAGGGGAAAACGTCCGATTACAATAAAATTGCAAGAATAGTTAGGTATTTATATCAAGGTTAGAATATTCTACGTTTATTTTTGAAAAAAAAAATGGTTTAGAAGGGGAGGGGGAAAGGACAAACACGATATCTTATGAATCTTAACCTTTCTTAACAAAATCAGATTTTAAAGATATTTGATATAAGATCCAAACCGATTTAATTGATTTATCATTTGTTTAGAGTAGAGCTCCATAGCCAGCAAAATTATAAAAAATTATACAGGGACTATAAGCTAGTTAAAATTAATAGCTATTGATTAGCTACGGTGCATGAGTTGATTAAAAATATATTATTAGAAACGACAGATTAAATTTATCGGATTCAATATAAAAAAGAATTATTTCCGCTCACCTAACTATAATAGACTGAGTTATAAAGCACATGTATACAACAATATCAAGTTATGTGGCTAAATTGCTTGTGAAATAAAACAAAAATTAGCTGCAAATAATGTTTTTTTTAAGTCTCGCCGAACCCACAGGACGTTATGATCTGCGTTGCTGTGATGACGCTTGTTTGCCAAACAACACATCATGTGTTCAAGAAAAGCGGAAATTACAGATTATGGTAAATATTGATGCTAAGTTTTTCTATATAAGAAATTTTTTTTCCAATAATTTAATTTACCAATAGAATTTACAGTTACTCGTGCAGTCTTCACAGTTGCTAAAACAACGGCAGATCGTAGCTAAAAGAAATTTTGCCCAACAATTGGCGACATATTTTTTATGTGGTCTTAAAAATAGTAACAATATTTTATAAATCATATGAACTATATTGAAGCAGAAACTCAATTCAATTTTTTAAGAATAATTTTTTCACACGTCAAATTCAATAGTAATATAGAAATTCTCTTTCATCTGCTATCCAATTATTCGCTGACTATTGGAATCATTTTGAGACATATTTTGGATATGGTGCATAAGAAAATTCAGTCCTAAGCAGTCATGATTTATAGAATGTACGTTTAGTATAATATTCTTTATTTATTCTTAAGCTGCTATGAAAGTGGTTGCTAGAGATCCCTACAACTTCTGAGGTCCAAGGAAATATTTGTGTTTGTCAATAATTTACAAAGTATAATTTAGTTTCCTGACTGCATTACTCTGCTTACTATTGTCAAAAGAAGATATGATTTATTACTCTCCCGTTTAATTATTACTTCATTGATGAGTAAGGCTATTTTTAAAATTTAAAGTTTTGCTGGTACATACAATTGTTACTAACCGAGAGCCTGGCTATTCGCGATGGTATTATTAAAAAATATTGCTTGCAGACAAATCACTCAACCAAGGGCTGTATGTTACTCATCAAATTTTTTCCTTGCAAAATAATAGAAATACTGCGGCCATTGTTTTACAAAATATATTTATTTTTGCACCTCCAAAATTATTTTCATAAATTACTATAACTTAGTTGAGTTCATAAAACAAGATACCTTTTTTATGGCCAATAAAATAAATAAATTTGTGCAAAAATTATATTTATTAGACATTAAGTAAATTTACCAGCAAAAATAAGCCGCGAATTTACACCAAACGTGTAATTTTTTGATGCACCCACTACCACCGTCTGCCAACAACAAAACAAAAAAAAAAAACAGAAAACATCAAATGGTAAAAAGAATTTATTTATGTATAAATATGCAGCACTTAAAGAAAAAAAAATAAAGATATAAAAATTCCTATGTATGAATGGTAAAGAAATGAAACTTTTTCTAGCCTGTGGTTACAGCCATTTAAGTAATTTGATCACGAAAAGTATATTTAAATTTTTTTTTTGTGTTAGCCCAACTGACCAATAAATATTTGTACATATGCAAATATTCGTTAAGAGAAAATTTGTGCTTTTAAGAAAAGATAAAATGATATCCTAGTGACAAGCCGAAACAGTTTTGGGTGTGGATAAACTTTTGTTAGCAACTCAATCTTGAATGATATCTATAGATCTTAGTTTGGTATTGTTTTTAAGAAAAACAAACTAATAAAAGCCAAATTTGTTTTGAGAAATGTAAAGTACATATTTGCATAGACGAAATATTATTTTCAAATGACGGCAATTTTTTTTAAAGTTTTTAAAAGCTTTATATATTTTTTCTCTAGTATTAAAAATGTATAACTTTGCGAGAAAACTTATACAGAAACTTTTTGTTACATTTTTTTAAGGTTCAGTTTAACGTGCTGTAGCGAAATGTTTCAAGGCAAGATTTCGCATGAGCTGGGTGAAATAGTGAAAGTTTTGTTCGGTTAAAAATATGGTGCTATCCGTGTTCTCCACCACAGAATGTTCGCTGCCATCTCAACATAACATACAAACAACTTCCTTACCGATTTTTATCCTTTACTATTGATATTTAAAGTTGTTATTGTGTGACTGTATCTAATTTACTTCTTTGACTGACTGCCTTGCAATTTCTTGTGTTATAGTGCGTGCCTGTACGTTTCAGATTTATAGAATCTATTAATGTGAAACCCTTTTTCTATTAATTATCACCTTTTGTATTTAAGCTCATTCCCAGCTTCCACTTATGTTTTTTTGTTTTTGTTGTTGCTTTATTTCATTTTAGGTTATCCCGTTTATAGAGACACACGTAGAGAAAAAAAGATAATAACAATAACCATATTATGTTCTCTGTTATAATGTAAAGTTGCGGTAAAGAAATTACAGTTGCTTTGTTTTTATAGTTTATGGTTTAGTGAAGTAACTCTAATCAAAAAAGCATATATTGGGTGACCGAGAATTAAAAAATAGAAAAAAATGTTGGTACTGCATATATAATATTTTACATAAAAATGCCATCGGCTCTTAATCGGTTAATCAATTTTTAAAAGTTTTAGTATTTCCTTCAATATCTCTTTCAAAGCTTTTAAATGATACCCATATTGATATTTTTAAAAATTTTTAAATTTCAGAGCCCCGTAACTCGAAAAATATGGGTGAGCGTAAATTTTTTCTCGTGATGTTTTTTTATTATTTTTTTTTCTATCGTTCCATATATTTATTTTTTTATTGGAGTTACTTTACTATTTCAACTGAACGAAGAAATTAGGGGTAGGCGTGGTGTTTTGCCTGCTGCCTCGAAGGACATGGACCGACCATGCTGATTTCCAAAAGCACATCTTTTTTTGCGAAATCAGCTCTAACACGGACAGGCGGACAGAAGGACATTGCTCAATCGACTTCGCTGTGCATAAGAATTCAGAATATAAATACTTTATTGGGATATTGTAGAAATTACACACGGAATGGAAAACTTAAATGAACCATTTTTCCACTTTTTGTGGAAATCCAAGTTTTTAAACTTATTAGAAATAATAAAATATATTTAACCATAACAGACTGTAATTATACCATGATTAAAAGCAGACAAATAATGTTTAGTATTAAAAATGTTTTTTTTTTCTGGAATTTGACAGAATACTTTAATTGATTCTGTTCATGTGAAAACACTTTAAATTGTTGCTGTTGTATAAAATAAAACTTGCAATACAAAATAAAAATAATATAATACTAGTTAACAAAACAAATAAATGATTTTTTGTGATTTTTGAAATAATTTTTTTTAATAAATCATTAATAAATAAAACAATAAATATTTGCACTTGTGAGATCATGTTATGATTCAATTATATCACATATTAATACTTATATTTATTAATTTAATTTAATTAATTTACTTTATTCGTGCTTGATTCCTTCAATTATAAATATTTCATGATATTCTCATGAAATATTTATTATTTTAAACTAAACTACAAAATGAAATGTATTACTGCGGGGAAATCATATCCATATGGCCATTTCACTACTGCTCAAATAGCTCATCAGTGGATTTTACCCAAATTTTGTATAGAAAAACCAAATTGATTAAATGAGAACTCCATTGAAACAATAAGACAGAAGACAAGAACAATTCAAAAATGTTCTACACAAAAACACAGCAAACACATAGTAACTATTTTTATTTTTCTTTCATTTTGATATTAATTTAATTAGTAATATTAATATTTATTAATGTTTATACTTAATCATAATATTATTACATTAATTATATAATGTTAACATTTTAAACATAATTATGTTTATACTTTACCAAGTTATTTTTATTCGAGACAACGATATACATCCAATACCATCTATATGATTATAATTTTTTTTTTTGTTGCTTACAACCATATAATACACCCATAATATGTTGTTGTAAGAATATGATTCCCTAAACCATGATTTTTCTTTAAGTTAAGCGGTTGGGTAATCCATAATAGTAAGATTTCAAATGCATAATAAGCGTGACATATTGAGTAAGCTAAAGAATCTTAAGGTGATAGAGTACAAATTCACACATCTATTACTTTGTATTATTACTGCGTTTTTGTTGTTTCAGTTGAGAAGAAAATACTGTAAAAAATTGGTATAGATGTTATAATCCTATAATGATGCAAGCGTTAAGTTTTAATAGTTTTTATAGGCTCGTAATAGCAAACAAGTTAATGGAATATTTTTATACCCTTCACACAAAAAGTGGAAAAAGGGTACAATAAAGTTTGTCATTCCGTTTTTAATTTCTACAATAATTATTTCCGGTCCCATAAAGTCTATATGTCTATTCTGAGTTCTTATGCATAGTGAAGTCTAGTGAGACGGACGTCAGTCCATTTATCCGTCCGTGTTAGTGTTGAAATAAAGTTTGCCAAGGCACTAGATTAGCTAGAGAAAATGTAAATACTTCAATAGATCAGACATAGTTTCGAAAAATTTTTATTGAAAATCAACGGGCAAAACACCACGCCTGCCTCTAAATTTATCATATCATTTATAAGGATGTACCTCATCTAAATTAATTAAGTTAAAAAATAAGAAAATTTGTCTTTTTGAATGAAGTTACTTCACCAAACTATATTTACATATTTGTATGGTGAAAGGTATATATGTTCGGCATAGCCGAATATAGCACTCTTACTTGTTTTATATCCATCTTATTATTAAGTTATTTAAACTTATCTTATTATGGGACGAAATCCTTTCCAACGTCATGCAAAACAGACGTTAAAATAAATTTTTATATTCAAATTTGAGTGTCCACATATGTATGTAGATAATTTGTTTTTCTATGAACAAATTATATCTCTTAATAAAGCAAATAACGAACAATTTATAAAATTTAATTTGCTAAATAAAGAAAACAAATTTTTTATATAACTCAATACAACGTGCAGTGCACCCTCAGCCACAATATGTTTTATGCACATTGTTTTCATAGATTTTTTTTATGAAAAATTTCTAAACTATAGAAACTATACAATTTGCTACCACATGTATTTCTTTCACTATCGCTAATGTCTTCTGCAAAAACATGTCATGATCTTACCAAATGTAATTGATAATTTAAGAAAATATTTTTTTAGTTTGTTGGCTTTTTTCTGACCAACATATGCATATGCATACATACACGTATGTACATATGTATATGTCTGTTCATACTTATGAATGTGTGTTATCAAATCAATTTTCCATGATCATATTTGGTGGGTATATGCAGGATTATTTGAATAATACAATATCTTGAAGACGCACATACCTCCGTAATGATATAGTGGCGTCTAGTCTTTTATTGAAAAGAAAAGAAACTAACAAATTATGAAAAATTTTAAATAATTGTGGGTGTTTCTATTTTTTTTTTTTTTTTTTGTGTGCTTAGATGTCAGTAGTGACAGCAAATGCCTATCCACAAGAGTTTTTTATAGTGATTTGTGTGTGATAGAATGTGTTATTAATTGAATATCAGATAAATCAATCTCGAGATTTCAAGTCATTTTCTGAAGACTCTCATGTCAAATGCAGCAATTTGTTTAATGATAAATTTAGGTCAACGAAAGAGGGACAATTTTTAATGAACAAACAGCGCGTAAATAAATATTTTTTGTGCTCTCAAGATGTTCCTTTCACTGAAGCAGTGTATTGCATCTAAACTAGAAAATTAGGTTGTTTAAAGGCGGGAATAAGAAAGTATTATTTATTAATGCATCTGCAGGAATTTCCAGGCAAGTATGCCGCAAATAGAGGCCTTTAGTGAAGAACATATGGCTTGCGAAAAAATATGGCTTTTAAATTTCAATAGAGCATAATTCACTTTAATAACTATAAAATAGCAGAACATATTACACATCGCATGAGAGTAAACATCAACATCGTCATCGCTAAGCCCCTTTTCCTTTGCTTTATATAACAACAAGAACAACTCCAAAATATTCCATTTTCGGTCAGAAAACCAAACGGCTTAAGTGCTTTTATGTTATTTAAAACAACATACTGAATGTTTATGGGGACACCAATCTGTAAGCACCAATCTGTAAGCATAATCTATCAAATTTCCAAAAAAATTTGAAAGAGGTTCAGAAATGACAGAGTTCTGCAGGCAGGTTCTGATAACCTTCTTCTTTTTTTGAAGTCTGTTAAAAATAATCAATTTGAATTTTTAACGCTTTTTTTTCTAGTAAACAAAGCTTTTTTAAGAATAATTTAATTCACATTTCTTACTTTACGAGGGCTGCTATATATATTTCTGGCCTGGCAACACTGAGTGATGCCAAGTGCAATCTGACATTTCCATTGGAAAGTTTGTCATTTTTAAGCATAATCGTACTCAAAAAGTTTTGACGTACGACCATTATTTGTGTTGTTTACAGTGACTTGAAAAAATTAATATAGAAAAAAACTCGTGAACAATTTCATGCCATCATTTTTCACAACATTCGACGTGGATTATCACGACAAGAGTGCATTGATGAACTTAAATCTTTGTATGGCGATGAAGCACCATCCTATAGCACTGTGAAAAATTGGTATAATGAATTTAATCGTGGCCGAAGCTCGCTCAAAGACGAATTCCGTGAAGGTCGTCCAAAAACGGCTGTTGTGCCAGAGAACATTGATGCCATGCGTGAACTCACAATGCAATCGACATGCGACATACCGAGAGATAGAGACGTCCTTGGACATTTCTTCCACCAGCATACATTCGATACTGCATGAACACCTGGCCGTAATAAAGGTTTGTTCTCGTTGGATCCCGCAAAATTTGAAAGTCGCTCAAAAAAAGGCTCGTGTCGATTGGTGCAAAGAAATGTTGCAAAAATACGATTGCGGTGCTTCAAAAGACGTTTATAAGATCGTCACAGGTTACGAATCATGGATCTATGCGTATGAGCCCGAAACGAAACAACAATCGACCGTGTGGGTCTTCAAAGACGAGCAAAATCCAACGAAAGTTGTTCGTGGAAGAAGCACTTCGAAGCCAATGGTCGCCTGTTTCTTCGGCAAAACTGGTCATGTGGCGACTGTTCCGCTTGAGCAACGTAGGACGGTCACTTCTGAGTGGTACACTACAATTTGTTTGCCTGAAGTCATCGGAGAAATTCGAAAAACCAACAAGAGAAGACGAATCATTGTTCACCATGACAATGCGAGCTCTCACACATCGGCTCAAACCAGAGCGTTTTTGACCGGCCAAAACGTCGAATTAATGGGTCATCCGCCGTACAGCCCTGACTTGGCACCTAATGACTTCTTCTTGTTTCCGCTGTTGAAGTGTTCAAAAACCATGTTTTAGAGGTGTCTCAATCGGAGTGGAAAAAGTGCTTCGACAACTGGTTTGAGCGCATGCAAAAGTGTATAAATCATGCTGGAGAATACTTTGAAAAACAATAAAACCATTTTTGATTATAAATATTCGCATTTTCACTATTAGGCCAGAAATATATAGAGCAGCCCTCGTATAAACATCACATTTTTTGTTCGTTCGCTTACGAATATAAAAATTACTATTACTTGGCCTCAGGGCAACCTTGGATATGGAGCTGTTTAACCGTGATGGCCGTTTGCCAGTGCAGTGGCCTTAGAATCTTTTCCGGTTTTACATTGCTGCAAAATAGTGGTTTATTGATCCATTTATGCTTTGTTGTATTATTGCCTTCTAAAAAATGTACAGTCTTTCAAGAAATGAGTATGAAAGACAAACTCTGCATTCATCTGTGCAATTATTAAATAAGCTGGTTTTTTTAAAGCGGTATAAGTCCACTTTTTTAAAACAACTAAGTTAAAGGTAACTTTATTTTGCTATAGACACCTTCTTCCAATAATTACAATCAGAATTTCAATAAAGTCTGTCTTGAAATGAAATAAACAAAAACAGTTTTGTTGTTAAATTCTATTGCACAAATATAAAAAAAAACAGCATTAAAGCAAAAATGCCAATTCTACACTGCCCAAGACTATTCTAATGTAAGATAGGCTTGTCAAAAATAAAGCCTAATTTGGTATGAAATGAAAAGAGAAGACGAAGGAGAAGAAGGCAATATGAAACAGAAAAAATATGGTTGTAGAAATTATAAACTATTTTAAAGATGTTGGATGAGCTTCAAGAGGAATGAACCCCACAAAGTAAATTTTATAAAATTAGTATGGAAAAAAATGCTCGAGATAAATCAATTTTTTGAATTGTAAAAAAGGAGAGCAAAAAAAAAAAACCCCCAGCAATATTAATATGGTACACTTTATAAAACTTTAAGGAGTATAACAAGAGAGTAGTATAACAAAATGATAGGTTTCTTACCTTGTATACCGCCTATTTAAATATATTATATTATAAATACTTCAATATGATAATGTTAAAGAAAACTAAATATAAATTATATTTTTCTTTTTTAAAGACGAAGTTATTTGCGTTTTTATATTTTTAACATAACTGAAATAAACTCTTCATAAATTTGGTTATTCATGTATTTCAATGTTTCCATTTTAACTGTTGCTTTTTACATAAAAATTCATTTCAGTAAAGCTTATATCTATGGAAACGTGGACTTAGATTTGCTCCTGTTTTTATTTCTTCTAATACTTTATTTTTTAAAAAGGTAGTGTAATGTAAAAAACATCACTCAAGTTCATTAAAATTTGGCCAATATGTTTAAATTAATTTAAATTTAAAACTTTAAGATATATCTGAATATATGAAAAAATGGACTTAAACCACTTTTAAAAAAACCAGCTCAAAGAAAAACTACAAAAAAATTCTTTAAAATTCCGTTAATTTCTAACAGTCAACGAAAAAAAAATGTTATAATTTTATTTTGTGAACTAAGCATAATTTTGACACACAAAAATAATCCACGAAAGTTAACCTTTACATTTACTGCCATTAAATTTAACGTAAATGTTAAACTTTATTTAAAATTAAAAAAATTACGAGGTTAATAAATAAACACTAGTTTTGCAAGCAAAAAAAAAAAAATATGTATACATAAAACAACTAAAACCCTTAAAGCAATCACGTTATAGACAGTTATGTCAAATTTTTAATTTTTGTGATTTAACTTAAACTGGCACTTTGTTAACATAACAACCAACCAGGCAGCTTTGAACTAACAACACAACATAATTTAAATTTTCATTCATTGTGTTAATTTCATTGAAACTTTATTATTAGCAACATTCAAATAAAAATCACGACTTTAGGTAAATAAATACTTTGCACAAAGCAAGAAATTCAAAAACAAACTGAAATAATCATTTTCCTTAAACTAACAAGGCCCTTTTAAGCAGCAGTAAACAAGTAACAATACTAGTGGGTGTTTTCTACTGAAACAATCACTAAAAAGGCTTTGCGTAGTTAAAAATAAACAAAAACAACAAAAAATAATCTGCGATTTGCCACCCATGGCGGCTACAGTTTTAAACACCAACCACAAAAAAAATTAATGTTTAAAAATGCGCCAAGACAAAAAATACGAAATAAAAATCTGTTCTATTATTTATAAGCGTAAAACTAGTAGCTTAATTTAATTTTTGATTTGATTATTTTAAATGACTTGTTGAAATTCTTAATGCAAAATTTGTTGCCACAATATTTCAATAAAAATCTTATAAAATTTGAATATTTAAAAGCATATAATTTGAAGGGGAGATAAAGATATATTCTTGTTAAAAAGTTATAAATTTGTTTTAAGAATATTGTGCCAGACATAAATTAATAAAATGTTAATAACTTTAAATAAAACAAAATTTTTTTTTTTTTTGCATAAGACAACAAATATGTTAAAGATATCGGTAATGCATATTTGGGTTAAACCAATATAATATGTATCGGATTTATAGCCAGCTGTTAGAAAGATCCAGTCCCTTGCATGTAGTTGGCTTTCACAAACTTAGGTTAAGTAGGGAGAGAGTATGAGCACTAATCAATCAAACTTATAGTACCTTTAAAAAATTTATTTGGTTATGGCTTCCCTCGTGGTTAGTATCGAAGCTCATCTAAAACTGAGATTCGGGTAACGGTGCGTAATTAAATCGCAATGCAACGTTTAGCTAGCGCTCATTTTTTAATCGTATTAAGCGAAGCCCACCAAGAAACTAACTGATGGGTTGAACAATTTTCAGGCTAATGGAAAAGTTGCAGGGATACCTTATAAGATTTCGTGGCCAAAGCTACTACTAGTGTTAGCCAAGTAATTGATTTGATTCTCAATATGCAGACAAACATATAACTCTTAGAAAGAAAAAGAAGTACGCGAGTGAACTTGCGAGTAGTTGCTCTCACTGGCGACACTTTTAACCAATTTGAAGAACCGGTAGAAACCTTACAGGCGAATCTATATTTATGAAAATTATGTAGCTTTAACTGAACCCTGGTAGTAAGTCCAATATCGAGTTTACAATAATATATATAAATGGAAGGAAAAAAGTATTTAACGGCAGTTTTTTTTTTAAGCCCGATCGAACTTAGGCAATAGCTAACTGTCAAATGAACTGTCAGACTGCTCAAATTTTTTGACACTTTTAATCAGCATACACTTGCTAATCATTATGAATAGATTGACACTTGAATAAGTCCATCTAGATTTACTTTAAAAATTACTTGTCAATTCAGTCATTAACCAATTGTTCAATATTGGATCAAAAGTTAATGTTAATAAATAAAACTGTGGCATGTGGAATGAAACGGATACATAAAACCCCCCATTGACTCTTTAAAAGTGTAGTTTGAAGTTATTGACGATAAATGGATCTACCAATCAACCACTAAAATCATGTCATTCGAGAATTCTTATTGTATTAGACAAGGCAAATTGAATACTAGGTAAAACTAATAGCGCAGGTGATCGAATTCGCTTTACACATTTTTTCGAACGAACGTCTAAGTTTGTTTACATTTTGTTGACGGGCCATTTTAAAAACTTAAATAATTTTCAATATTAAAATTGAAAATATATTTTTAAATAATTAATTTGTTTATAAAATAGTGAAAGTGCGAAAAAGCCGTTATGTGAAAAGTAAAAAGAATGTGTGTGCCCAAGTAGTGCAGCTAAAATATAAAGTAAAACAAAAGAAAAACACATTTAAAGAAGAAAAAGAGTCTTTGAGAAACATTTTTCAAAATGTTTTATTTTTTCAACAAAAGACACATTTTATAAAATACATTTGAATACATATGAAGAAATATTAATCCGGCTTGCAAAAAAAAAAGACGAGCGCGGGAGCAAAACTTTGTTTGATATGCTAAAAGACTAAAAGAAAAATTAAATAAAGTATTTCTTATTCTTCTGACTTTTTTTATATTATTCGTCACTGCTTATTGACACAAACACTTAAAATTTACACTAACAAAATATACGCGTTTTTTGTTTTTGTCCTCATGCGATTACCTAGTATTCAATTTGCCTTGGTATTAGAAGTGCCTGAAATTAACTATACAATCATATTATTCAGCTTTGTATTTAGGTCTGGAAAGAACACGGATATGTATAGAAAGTTATCTAGAATTGAGTTCCATATCAAAGGCACTATTAAACTAATTTTATAATAAAACTTATGAACTGTAATTATAAAATATTTAATTATTGAATTCATTTGACATATTTGTTGAAATGCTTTAAGCTAGCTAAAAATAAGTATTTTTCTGATAGAAATTTTTAAGTTATATTTTTATTACACATGTATGTACATATACAAGAAACTTTAATTTACCTGCATCCTTATTCTGTAAATCGCTAAAACTAAATCTCCATCGCTAAAATTCTAAAAAAAAACTATTTGGCGATTTTTGTAACACTTTTTGCGTTAATTTATTTTCAGCTTTTTTTAGCAATCTAGATTCAGATTTAGCTACAAAAATTAAAGAATGAAACTGCTGATTTTTAAAAAACTTTCTTTGACACTACAAAAATTTTTCAAAATATTCCCATAATTGTTAGTGTTTTAAAGAATGTTTAAAGTATTATTAAAATATTATTAATACTATCATTGCCTAAGTATAGTTTAATCGCCTTTCTAGGTACTGTATAATATATTATAGCCTTGTGTACTATAGGCTCTACTGAGAAACAATATTTTGTAATCGTAAGAGTACTTTCGGAGATAAAATATTAAAAGTCTCAGAAGAGGCGTCGCTTGCCGAATTCAAATTGTGAAATCAATTTCTTACAGATCAGAATATATCTGTATTTCAAATATTTGCATAAATATTTAACTTTGCTTAAAACGTAAATGCCCATTTTTCCTCTATTTCTCTCATCTAGGTTTTTGCTCAAGAAACAAATATAGATGAGGACCTATCCATGTTTTGAACTTCCTTAAAAGCGATTAGCCAACTTACCCTTTTTCTTCCATCCTGCTACGCTTTTTGAAAATATGAATTCTTCATTTCACCATAAGGATATATATCTTCCAGTACTCAAAATTTCATTAAAACGCGCTAAGTCGTAACAACCAATAAGCAACGAAATAAAAATAATGTACAAAGCAATTTGTAATATATAGATTTGTTCGACCTGATCGTGATACGCACAATGCATATGTATTAATAATGCCCACATTGGTTGTTTAATCAAAAACAATTTAATACTTGCCAACTACAGATTTATAAATTGTGATTGAACATTTAAATATTTTTTCATCTTACAGCCGGTAGTATTAAAAAAAAAAATTATTAAGCGTTATATTTAGTCATAAGACAACCAAGGTACATTCAGAAGGAGTAATCGTATCAAGTTTAGCTGCAGAGGGCTACAGCCATCTCATGAAGAGCAAAACCATTATGAGAAAGAAAAAATTAAATTTTTTTTTTGGTTTGGCATAGCTCTTCACATACTAGACCATCTGGAAGACATAGTGGTTTGAAAACGACTTATTTTATACACAATTAAAATTTGCATAAAACATAAAAACATTTTGAGCCAAACTGGAAAACGCAAAAGCTAACAAAACTTCTTTATATACATTTTAAAATTTTATATAAAAAAATGAGAAGGCGAGGTTTAGGCAGCTCCTTAAGCTTAAATGGTAACAGAGAAACTTTTATGAGTTTTAGATTAACAATGTTATAATAAATATTTTCGCGCATTCTTTTTAAATGACATTTACCTCAAAAACTGAAAAAATCACGTTAAGATGATTTTTTGAGAAATAAAATATAAATTTGAATTGCCACAGAATCGAAACTAATCGAGATATTCTTATAGAATTTTGATTTTATACAGATATAAGAATACAATTTAATAATTTTATTTTAACATATAAATTCACAGTACGTGGAAAAATGTCCTAAAAAATTGTTTTTTTTTCTAAAAATGAGTTCCCTGTCTTTACCAATCACGGGGCTATAAATCCGTTTTGAAGTGTGTAGCAAGCAGTTCCGGATTTAAAATCCTTTTACGTTTTCTTGAGCGGTGGCTTGTAATACAAGGAATTTTACAATAAATTATAAGGAGACGGTTATAATTTTTTTTTGCTATAGGTTGCGTTTAAAATAGTTGAAAAAAGGTTGCTAGTACTTAAGTAAATTTAAATTACTTAAGCAAAAAAAAAATTTTATTTTTAACATTTTCCCAATTCAGACGCTTGTAACTTTTTAACAAAAAGCACTAGCAGAACAAAACGTAAAACTTATTTCTTTTTTTTAATTTTATTAAGACTATAATTAAAGTATTAAAGTAATAATGCAATCAGTAATAAGTACACTACGCCAAAAATACTAACAGCCATACCTAAATAAAAACGGAAAGCGAAAAATTTTCTTCCGTATAGCTTCAACACTGAAATGACATACCTTAACAAAATCGCCAAAGCTATGTCAAAATGATAAAAATAGGGTTATTAAAAAAATTGGATTTTCCAATTGTAAAGTGTTGCCTTCGGTATGCCACATACAAATTGAATGGGCATGAGAACTTTTAACAACAAAAAAAACGCTTTCCCCTTCTTGCTTACGTATGGCTGTAAGTTAGAGTTGGCAAAAGTTAAAAAAATTGTAAGTCAATATTTTTCCAAACTAAAAGAGATAAATTAGATATCTAAGCACTCTTAAAAGAAATGTATTTATTTAATATTGTAAATGTCCAATTAAGTTGAAGAAATCTTAACATTTTTAGTTGAGAATAAAATTTAATAACATTTTCAATAACTTATGTGCCTGAAGTACCCAATTTTGTGGGCCTATCTGCCCAAAATAATTTTTTTTAAACCACTGTGCGACATAGCTAAGTTGTTTTTAATGATTTGATAGTGAGAACATATCATCAATAACTTTCTTATTTTAATGTCTCAAGTCAATAAAATTGGCTAAATTAATTATCTTTTCTGTTTTATTTTTAGTTATTTATACAGCTATAATAATTTCATAGTAATTTTCAGCAACAAAAATACAGCCTGCATTTTTTTGTCAAAAAAAAAAAAAAACAAATTGAATAATCTATAGAAAATTGTATAGAAAGGTGATGTTTCTTTATACAGTTGGGAGACAATAAACTAACAGTTAATGCAAAAAATACACGAACTTTTCGTTTTTATCACAATTTATTGCTATTTTATTCTTATTAATTTTTTTCTTAAGAAAATAGTTCGCTAAATTGTTTATGACCACCTCAAGGAAAATTTTTTATGGCACTATTTTTATAACTTAATTATACTTTAGTTGAAAAGCTTTCAGTTTTTACAGCTTAGAGAAGAAAAAAAAACAACACAATTAAATAATGGAATGTTAAGTTTAATTTGTCCAAATAGTTACTAATGTTACTAAACAAAAATACTTAATTGTTAAAAGATAAAGATAAAAACATAAAAGACGTAGGTTGGTTTTTACTTGTTTGGCTTTAACATAAAAATTATATAAATTTTTAAAAAATGTAAAAAAGTTGTTATAAATCTACGCTTGTCATAAATGTGGTTTTATGTAAATTTTTATAAATACTACGCTGAAGTAATTTATTGCAAGGAATTGTGGTCATATGATTTTCATAGGCGTTGGGTTTGCCGTCATATGATTTTCCACAGTATTAAGATCATAGAGCTCAAGCCGTTAACCACGTTACTGGTTCCAGATGTGAGACATCTTCAGTACTCTATAGTTAAAATGGAGTATTATTGAATCATAAGGCAAGTTTAACAATTTAATTTGTGCTATTAATCATCAGGTAGATTATCAGCAGTTCATTCAGAGACTGGCAATATATTTTAATGCATGGCGGACATGCATTAAAATATATCCATCCATTTAAATACTTTGAGAAGTATCAAATATTTTTAAAAAAAGTATCAATACTGAAACAACAATAAAATTTGCGAGAGAATATGAATATTCATTTTAATCCTTTAGACCTTGAAAATTTATTCTAATGTCAGTCTTGATATGACCCAACAACAAATTTTATTGGCATATATAAATCTGGGGCATTAATAAATTTAAAATACGAAGCCTTTAGATATATTATTTTTGTTTCTAGATTTAACAAGAAGCGACACATCAACAAAATAGAAAATTTATTTTAAATTAAGATAATTAGATTTTAATACAAACATGTTTATTATAAAAAAAAATTACTTTAATGCCTTTATTAAAAAATTTAAGATTTTTTTGTATAAAATTAAACATTCAACATTAAGATACCATGCTAATAAAGCTGACAGTGTCTTCCTCAACAATTTTTTTCCAACCAGTTTTTTTTATTATTTTCTTTACATAAATTTCTTTATTATTTCTCTCTTAACAAATTGCATTACAATAATGATGTCAAATTTTACCTCATACCAATTAATTTAACTTTAATTAAAATACAATATGCTGGCGGTTGCATGTAATGCTTCAAGTGATGAAAAGCAGCAGACAAATATATTTAACAACAAATAAAATAAATATTAACCCAGGGAGGGCTAAAGGGGATTTTCTTATTCAAATAATTTTTAATTAATTTACTTTAATTGTGCTTGATTCCTTACAATATAAATATTTCATGATATTCTAAACTAAAAAATGAAATATATTACTGCGGGAAAGCATATCCATATGGCCATTTCGCTACTGCTCATCGGTGGATTCTACCTTAATTTTTTAAGGAAAATCCCCAAGCCTTATACTAAACGCTAAATTGATTAAATGATGACTCTATTCAATCAATAAGACAAAATGCCATAAAATACTCAAAAAATTTTTAAAACAAAAGCACATTAACCATTGAGTAAGTATTTTTATTTTTTCTTTCATTTTTCTGCCATCGGAAACCATTTTATCATTTTTATGAGTGAAAATTATAAAATAAAAATTAATATTTATAATATTTATTTTAAGATTTTTAAATAAAAATGCCATTTATTTATTAGCTGGTATCCATACACATTTCGTCGTTTGCTTAAGCCAGCTCATTAGGAGACCTGCATAAAAATTTTTAGAAAATCCAAAAACATTTTTTTTTAAGTATAAGAACATTAAAAATAACGTAAGAGATATTATTAAAAATAATATTAATACAAAAAGTGGTGCTAATGCTTCAAGTGTAATCTTGATTTGAAGTTTCTATTTATTTTTTTATTAATTGAAATAATGTTGGTAAGTTCTTTATTCAAACTTACTTTCTATAACTAATAGGAATATATTACAATTAATGTTATATAATAATTTAAGTAACTTACAAATATAATTTTGGATTTTGGCAAAAATTAATTTTACACTAATCGGGTAATCGGGTGATTAGCAACCACTGATTTTAACAAGGCGTGAGACTTTTATAATCAATTACTGAGACTTGATTATACTGATTATTGCAGGAAATAATAATGATTTTAAAAACTATTTTAATTCAAATTTCTTTTTGGGAAACTAATGTAATGTGCTTTGTAAACGTTTAACAAAATATGGCAATCAAAAAAGTAAGTCATTATACGGCAGGTACTTCTTAAAATAATGTCTAATTTTTTGCCAAGTAATTACTAAGAAAACAGTAGGATGGTTCATTTAAAAATAACAATACTTTTTTAGATTTTGTGCAGAAGTATCAGTGTTCTTCATTTCCTAAAATTGTTAAACTGCACACAGAAAAATACATTTGCAAAACCTTACGTCTCTACTGGCCATTAAATTGGTATGAATATCATGTCGCACCTAAATTCGGATAATGTAGACTGCCAATATAAATGTTCCGTTAATGTGCAACCATCGCTAACCTAACATTTCGATGAGCAATGATGTTGTTATTAAATATATATATGTATTTTAGTTTAACTTTTCTATTTTGAAATAACGCCATCTCTTAATCAAGAGTTTGACTATTCTCTTCCTTGTTAGTATGGATTTACAACATGCGATTTTTTATGCCATTTTTTATTCTCTTTAAAAGTTTTAGCGTATTTAATCGGGTTCCTATACTATAAAATTTTTTAGGGCCTTGGAATTTGTACATTTCCTTTTTAATATCTATTATTATAGTTGTTAGTATTATTTCAACTAATATACAAACGAGCAATTGTATGCGGCGAACTTATACAAAGCAAGTCCCCTAAAATTTAAGCCATGACCTTTTGCTTCCACTTCTTGCTTATTAACAAAAATTTCAAAAATTTAGTTTCATGAAAAATGCCGTCGTGTTAATTGGCTCTTAGAAACATTGAATACACCCTGACGACAAACAAAAATTTATGTTCAAATTGATATCGTTGCTCTGCTGGCGTTAAGTGTTTTTCCTATTCATAAAGTTTAAGTCCAATTACTTATCTTAAAGGTTAAATTGTTAAATGTTCTATTAGGTTTCTCTAAACTTTTAGATGACGGTGTTAGAAAATCTTGCTATCATAAATTAATGTGGTGGGATTAAATCAATTTAGACGCTGCAGCCTGATTTATACTAGTGTACAATATGGTGTGGGCCAGATGATTCTTGGCATATAAAGTTTTTTGCTGTTGGTACTTAAGCCATTGATGGAAGCCCAAAGCTGCAAATGGGTTAATATTATGAAACCTTTATAAGAAAATATAACTAGTTAAAAGCTAAGTGACATGAAATCGAGGAACAAAACCAACAAACAAACATACTCATAGTAGAAACAAAAGCATTGAAATAACATTAACTTAAGCTGTGCATTCATTACAAATGCTAATTTTTAAGGTTTTTTTTCTTACTTCTTTCTGTTGCAACAACTTTCAATAAAGGATGTATTCTCAGGTTTTTTTGGGGGGGAGGGGGGTGATTTTTCTTCTACTATTGTCGCTGGTTGTCTTCTTGTTAAGTTTCTGATATATACAGAGACATAAAAAAGCAAATTGCTTTTTACCATAAAATGAAAAGTGAAACTCACGTTTTTCTATTTCACAGCTTTAAAACTATGTGATGGTAATAATGAAGACAGCCACAACGACGACATTAACTATAACAAAAACCTTTACTACTCAAATAATAATGATGACTTTAATAATCATGATGACAACGAATGGTGATCATAATGAGCGCAATAACAATGGTAGTGATAGTGGTACAAGTTGCATTTGTTCGTTAGTGATGAAAAACTTAACAAAAATGTTAAAAAAAACTTACATTAAATTAGCATAATAATGATACAAATGATAGTGAGAGTAAACAAACAAAAGGTTCGTTGTTTGTCAGTTAGTCTTTTTTTTTTGTAACATTTATTATTTTCATTTTATTATATGCATATTTTTTCTTCTTTTTTGTTTTACAAATAAACAAAATAGCTATAAATTTCATGTAGATTACTTTTAACGAAAACAAATTTGTTTCGGGTATTAAATATATTCGTTTAGTTTTTAGACAAAGATGACTTTAGAACTCTTGCCGATTGTTAATCTTAAAGTAACAGGAATTGCTTAACTTTTAGGAAAAATACTATAAAAAAATAAATTTGAAATTGTAAAAAAAAATTTGAGTTGATTTAGGTTTAATGTGTTTGTTGCTTAAGTCTTTTGTTTTAGTTTCATAGTCGTACGGGTATACTTTTTTATATGAAGTATAAGGTGTTGACCTACTATTTTTTTATTTTTTTTTTTGCATTTGATGTAATTTTTGCTTTGTTGTTTTTCCTTGAGTTCAAAAATTTTTCATCAGGAAAACGTTTGGTTAACATTATTTTGTTTATGTTTTCTATATGAATAATTTCAATTTCATTGTTAAGTAATTGATTGGCAGGCAAATGGTTTATTTTATTTACTTTTATTAGAAGATGGTTTAAAATGTAGTCTAGTAAGCTAATATATTATCGGTTGTTTTTTAGTTTTTATTTTTATTTTTTTTTATCTGTGTGTTTGTTAGTGCTTCGATTAAAACTTAACGAACCGATTCTAATGAAATTTGGTAGACCTCTGACCTCATGGTAAAAGAGCGTAATCATATTTTGAAATAAAGGACCGAGAGGAAGGAAATGGGAAATTCGTCTGAATTGCTTTTATCAAAGTTACGGCTAACTGATTTACAAAATTTAAAACATCTATAAAGTTCGGTATTTATTTTTGATTTTGGAATTTATAGTTTTACTGATTTAAACAAAAATTATAAATAGTTACAGTCTTATTCACAAAAATTTTAAACTGCTTAATAAGAGGTTAATAAGAAAAAATCGCTAAAGTAGTGTTCACAAATGCTTAATAGCACTATTCCGCTGTTATTAATCATTAATAAATTTCAAATATTTAATGTTACCCTTCTGTAAACCTTTACTAAGTCGGTATTTCTGTTTGAAAAGCATTTTTCTCGTAAAATTTGTGAAAAAGTGTGAAAAAATATTAATAAAAAAATATCACGAATATAAAAACTTTAATTTCTACAATAGGTAAGTTTTTAAAACATACTTATATATAAATGCAAATATTTCATCATTGGGCATGCGAAGCAGCGTTTTCGTGATCTATTAGATGGACTTACAATTAGTTTTCCAAATGCAAAAAATTTAGTTATCACTTTATTTGTTTTGCACAATATTGTAATTAAAAAAACGATACGTTTCCAGGTAATAAATATCAAATTAACAATTAATATTTTGAAAAAATATGTTTAGAATAGAGAAAATATCATAACTTAATTAATTCTTCTTTCATAATTAAAGCATTGTATTTTATTGATTTGAAAAATAAAATAATAAATAAAAAATTAACAATTTTGTATCATAAATAAACAAAATAATATAGTGATGTACAAACAGTAATGCCAAGCTCGGTATTTGGATACTTTTTTGCACTCGTTCAGTGAATCATTGTATAAAAAAAGGTTTAACATCATTACTTTTAAATTTTTTCTGATGCGAAACAATAAATAATAATAAAATAATGATAATTTAAATTATATCAAATATTATTATTGCTGATTTAATTATTCTTTTTTAATTATATAAACATTATTCAGGTACCTGGTTCGTTGTTGTATGCATCACTAAACGTAAATTTACATATAATATGTAATGATGTTGCCAACATAAAACTACAATACTATAAAAACTGTTTAATAGTTAATTTTGCGTTATTAAACATTTGTGAATAAAAATTCTTATTACTGGTTAATAAAACAAAAAGTGTTTAATAACTAAAGTACACATTAGGCTTACTATAAGAAATTTTTGTGAATAAGACTGTTAGATATTTATGTGGGTGATAAAATATTCTATGTTTATTTTGAAAAAATAAAGGGAAATTGCAGAGAGAGTAAGGGAGAGGGTAAGAGTGCAATATTGTGCCGCTGAATGAATTTTTACAAAATCCTATTTTGAAAACATGTCAGGATCTATAAGTTCCTAAAGGCAGAATTAAAAAACTGTAATCTCATGAAACATACGTATATTAGTTTTATTTTATTACTTGCAAAAAGGCACTTTTTATAATAAATAGATTAACTGAGGACAGTGAGCTGTAAGGGTCGACGTCTAGCACAAAGTCACAAAAACGCAGGAATTCCAAAGTTGCTAAAGCATTAGATTTTTGTAATAGGGTCGTCAATTTTGTTAAAGGTGGAGAACCGCACACTGCGTATTTAAAAATACAGAATATAATCGAAATTAATTTGATGATGGAAAATTGTTTATATAAAAAAATTTACTATTTTGGATAAGGTATTAAAAGAAAACTGTTAAATTAAGAGGATTTAAGCATAATTTGTTGTACGCTTTGTATGATTTGTTACGATTTGTCAATCCAAAATGATAATTTGGAATCTAAATAAGAAACTTTTTTTTAATATCGACACATGAATTGATTATTGGTATTCCTCTATCACATGATATTACTTGAGTTATTTGAGAGCTATATTTAAAGATTTATCTTTTCGATATTTTTAATGGAATTGTAACTGTGATGCATCTAAGAAGAATAAAGCCACATTAATTTTATATAACTTACATGGCACTTAAAATATGGCATTAGTAACTAAAATTATTTTTTCACATGATACTCATATTATAGTTGCGGATAATAAATTATAGTTGTTTTAAACAAAACTTCAGTTACAACAAAGAATTAAACCATTATGTAGTTACTGTGCCCAATAACGCAACATGGTTAGTTTTAACTTTAATAATTGGAACCACAACCAAAGTTTTATAACTTATTAAAAATAATATAATATATTTAACCATAAGGTATTATTGTTAATCAAAGTAATGATAAAAGCAAAAAAAAAATATATTTTATTCTAGGGTTTGGCAGAAATCTTTTCTATCAGTTTAGTTATTTTTTTTTTTTTTAAGTTTAAAATGAACATATTTTTTACTGTTAGAGAAAATAAAAAAAATAAAGTTTATGTACAAAATATATTATAAAATATAATATGACCATTAAGATATAATTATTTAGTTATTTACATATTTTTCAATTAAAGCTTTCATATTCTACATCAATAATAATTGCTATTATGTAACAAAATAAATCACCGCAGATGTCAGATTAATTTGTTAATTTGTGGAGTCAGTTCCGAATTATCATTATACATTGCATGATATCCTCAATACGCGAGTATAACGTTTACTTCATGAATGGATGTTCACATAGATGTATGAAAATAAGATGCCATTATTTGGTCTTAACAACTATATTTATTGTATAAATGATTCTTAAAGCTTATAATTATAACTCACATTTAGCAAAGAAGTAGATGATTATTTGTTTTGTAAATTTATGTTTTTAAATAATTTTAAGACAAATCATTAATAAATAAAACAATAAATAATGATTGGTTTCTTCATTGTATTGCTTTTTATAACATGACATTTTCAACCATATTATAATATTTCAATTTAACAAGTTAAGTTTTATGTTTAACCGTTTAATATTTATATTTAACCATTTAATGTTCATATTTAACCGTTTAATTTTAAAGTTAAAACATTTTATGTTTATACTTTACCATTTTATTGTTAAGTTAGACAACCATATGGTTGCAACACCAACTATATTATTATTATTAAAGTAGCAGTGCCAACGTCTTCAGCATGTCATATCTAAGTTTCTTAAAATTTTAATTTAGAATAATATATTTTAAAATATTTATTCTTAAATTCTGAAAACAGTGTTCAAAATTTTCCATCTACGAAAACTAACAGCCAGTTTACAGAACACAATCTGCCGTTTAGACGCACAAAAACGTTACTGTTTTCCATTTTTGGTCAAAACTGAGCGACAAAAAAAAACATTCTTTTTAAAAATTTTACATATTCATTTTTACATTAGTTTAAAAATATTAAAAAAAATAAAAAATATGGAGTTTTCTGTAAGTTTTAAGGAGTTAAAAAAAAGTGTTAAGCTTAGTTTAGACGATATGTTGAATCAGCATATTTATGGTTAAAAATTTGCTAAAGTGCCATCATATCGTGTAAACGCAAAATTTTTATCAGCATACGTATGCTTAACAACATTTGCAAGCAATTTGTTAACAATATCAACAAACGTATGTTAACAATTTAAGCATATCGTTTGAACAGTACATTATTAGTGTATGTCAAATTTTCTGTGTATGCTAGCTCATATGCTATTTGTTGAAAATCCTATTTAAGCTTTTCAGCATATTCCAAATTTTTAAGCAAATTTGCCGAATGGAGTAGATTAGTCGCCGATAATTTTTTTAATGTAAATACATTTCAACAAGAAAATTTATTATTTGGAATCTTTTTTATATTAATTTACTTTAATTGTGCTTATATTTCTATATAAATATATATGTACATATATCTATATATATATATATATATATATATATATATATATATATATATATATATATATATATATATATATATATATATATATATATATATATAAATAAATGGTGTAAAAAATGTATAGTAATTCATAAAATGAGAACGGCTGGGCTAATTTCTGTAATTTTTTTGTCAGTGGTTCGTATTTTCGAGGAGAAGGTTTTTACGGAAGAAAATGTTTGAAAATCCATCCGGAAAAGTTAGAAAATTGGACAAATCAAAAATCGATTTTTTTGTACGAAATTTTGTGTCAAATTATTTCTTAATGGCTTTCTAAAAAAAAAAAATAAAGAAAGTTATTGGTATAAAACATGGAAAATTGCGGAAAATGCGGAAAATTAGAAAAATCGAAAATTGATTTTTTTTATGAAATGATAATTAATAATTGTGTTTTATTAATACTCTGAAATTTGTCTGAAGGCTTAAAATTGGGGCAATGCGAAGTTCGACGGGTCCGCTAGTAAAATATATATTATATTTCATGATATTCTCATGAAATATTTATTATTTTTAACTAAAAAATGAAATGCATTACTGCGGGGAAAGCATATCCATATGGCCTTTTCGCTACTGCTCATATATAGTAGGATCCGATGTCATTTTTTATGTAAAGTTATACGTATGCAGTTCCATTCTTTTTTTTTATTTTTTTATTTTCTGTCATCCCAAAATTAGTTTTTTTGATTAAAGTTACTTCACTAGCTAGATTTACATAGGAGGTGAAGGGTATACAAGATTCGGCAAAGTCGATTATAGCACTCTTACTTGTTTTAAATGAAATAATTTTTTTTAAAAAGATAATAAAAGTACATTGTATTTAGAGTAGGTTATGTACATACCTACGTAGGTATGTATCAATAATTAATAAAGCGTTATATAAAAAAAGTAGTGTCAAACTCTTTTATTCCACAAGCAAATGTTCATACGATTCAGCATATATACCACCATATAAATATCAGCATATCGTATAAACGCAAAAATTGTATGCTTACTCATATGTTGCCATTTCATTTGCTGAAATATGTTGAATTAAAAAATTTGGTAGTTTCAGCATATAGTGTAAACACCTAGCATATGATATATGCTGTCATATGAATTTGCTGCTATTTTTAATCATACAGTTGCTAGCATATATATGCTGATTCAACATATCGTCTAAACTAAGCTTTATACATACATATAATCAGTACACTCATACTTTAAAAGTTATCATTTATTTTTATTATTACACTTTTTTTTTTATTTATTGTTTAAACTTTTTTATTTGCACAAAATTTTGGTAAATTGTTTGTTTGATAATTTTGTTTTGTTTATTAAACTTAGCGGTTTCTTTTTTAAACGCCGAAACAGGGTTACAATAATTTAAGGCAAAAACAAAAAATCTATATGCAATAAGTAAATAAAAAATGTTAAATAATACATTAGCAATACTACAATTTGACACAACATTTATTTATACAAACACAATGTAAGTTAAACGAAAAAACTGGAATGTGTTATACGGACTTTAACTATTACGTATTCGTCTCTATGCCATCCGACTTCGTTTCGCTCTTGACGTGTTCTATAAACAGGCTGTAAGATGTTCTGACAGCTGTTCTAATATCATTCTATCAGTAAAATTGGGTGTTTTCACATTTGTATGTTTATGAAAAAGAATAATATATTTAAACCAAGATTTTAAGGGACATGTTCATAAATTTTATTAAATCCCATCAGCATTGCAGAATTAGCGGAGTTTTTAAAATTCTAGCTGAGAGACAAAGAGGAAATCAAGCTACGAGGGCTGCTATATATATTTCTGGCCTGGCAACACTGAGCGCTGCCAAGTGCAATCTGACATTTCCATTGGAAAGTTTGTCATTTTTAAGCATAATCGTACTCAAAACGTTTTGACGTACGACTATTATTTGTGTTGTTTACAGTGACTTGAAAAAATTAATATAGAAAAAAATGGAATTAACTCGTGAACATTTTCGTGCCATCATTTTTCACAAAATCATCATTTTTCAAAAAAAGGCTCGTGTCGATTGGTGCAAAGAAATTTTGCAAAAATACGATTGCGGTGCTTCAAAAGACGTTTATAAGATCGTCACAGGTGACGAATCATGAATCTATGCATAGAGCCCGAAACGAAACAACAATCGACCGTGTGGGTCTTCAAAGACGAGCAAAATCCAACGAAAGTTGTTCGTGGAAGAAGCACTTCGAAGCAAATGGTCGCCTGTTTCTTTGGCAAAACTGGTCATGTGGCGACTGTTCCGCTTGAGCAACGTAGGACGGTCACTTCTGAGTGGTACACTACAATTTGTTTGCCTGAAGTCATCGGAGAAATTCGAAAAACCAACAAGAGAAGACGAATCATTGTTCACCATGACAATGCGAGCTCTCACACATCGGCTCAAACCAGAGCGTTTTTGACCGGCCAAAACCTCGAATTAATGGGTCATCCGCCGTACAGCCCTGACTTGGCACCTAATGACTTCTTCTTGTTTCCGCACATCAAGGAAAAAATGCGTGGTCAACGATTTTCGTCGCCAAAAGAAGCTGTTGAAGTGTTCAAAAACCATGTTTTAGAGCTGTCTCAATCGGAGTGGAAAAAGTGCTTCGACAACTGGTTTGAGCGCATGCAAATGTGTATAAATCATCCTGGAGAATACTTTGAAAAACAATAAAACCATTTTTGATTATAAATATTCGCATTTTCACTATTAGGCCAGAAATATATAGAGCAGCCCTCGTATTACATATGTACCAGCTATAACGATTCTAAAGATATTTGAAAAATAGATATCTCTTGATCTATAAAATCTAAGCCGATTTGATGCATTATTTACGTTTTCGTGTGCAGAGTAACTAGACAGGCCCTTAAACTATGCCTGGGCAACACCGGGTATTATAAGCTAGTGTTAGATATAATCAGGCAGTAGTTTAAAAAACTATGAATTATCTGCTTTTTTCTAGTTGAAAATATATTGGAAAATTTCTGGATACTTTCTCTTTGCCTGCTCCCTTCATTTGAAGAAAAAGAAACTTAAACTTTCTTCGATCTATGAAATATCGAACTCAACAATCATGCGTTAAAGATTAAGTGCTATTATTATTTTGTTGTTGGTTTTATACTTAATCTTATTCTTAAATTAGTTATGCTTAAGCAAGCAGCGTTAACATTTATACTAAATAATATTCCTTTTATTTTTTTCACTCAACAATTTAAGTAAATTTACTGTAAATTAAAATTAAAACAACAGCAAATAAACAATAGGTTTTGGTTTCAAAATTATGGGTGTAACGTGTACTAGATACAATAAGCATAGTTGCATGCATCTTTGCTGTGGTTGGTGGTACATTGTTGTTTATTACGATTAAATAATGCAAGTTACCCATTTTAGTCAATATTTTGTGTTATTGTTTTATGTGTTATTTAAAAGTAGTAAAAAATTAATTGTAGATACTCGAGCATCGACAAGTATAAATGAATTATAACAATATTTCTCATAATTAATAATTTTTGCAATAATAGGAAGTTTATTTTTAATTTATTGAGAAATTTTTTTATTACAAATATATTTTATTATTTTCGTGTTAAAATCTGTTGTTGTGTGTTTAATCATGAAGTTACTTTACTTATACACAGTTAATATATATTATTGTTATTTCTTATTTTATTTCCATTTTGTTATTTTTGTTTTATTAATAATAGAAAAAGTGTTAGCTTTAGTTTAAACAATTTTGCGGGAAATAATCATTTGGCTATTGTATGTACGTGCAAATAGCTGTTTATTACCATTTAGACTCTTTATTAATAAATTTCTTATATCGGAATATAAATCAGCGGTAAATTTCAATTGTTTATAACAATTAGTTTATTATTAGTTTTAATGTCTAAACGTGCATTTTAATAAAATAAAAATAAAATTTTTGCACAAACTTTTTTTTTAATGTAACGGCAATTTCAATTTTTCGTTAATGTTCGATTATTATACTCTTCACCACAAAAAAGGTGAAAAAAGGGTATAACTAAGTTTGTCATTTCGTTTGTAATTTCTACAATATCGATTTCTGACCCCATAAAGCATGAATATTCTGGCTTCTTATAAATGGAGCAGTCGATTAAACGATTTCCGTCTGTCTGTCCGTGTTCAAGTTGAAACCAACTAGACGAGCCAGAGAAAAATTAAATACCAATAAAAAAAAATAAAAAATAAGAAAAACGAATTTTATGAGGGATTTAGAATTAAAAAAACAAGATAGTGATGGGTCTCATAAAGAAATACCATTGTACACCAAATTCCTTAAGACATTATATGCGTATCATTTAAAAACTTCTTTTTAAAAAGGCTTAACCCCTTAAGAGCAGCCGAAGACATTTATACAATTATTATTTTTTTTTTTTTTGGAAATTTTATTTTTTGGGATAACATGTTTTTACTAGCCTCTTTAACCGGATTCATTTTCATTGGGTTAATTGTTTAAATAATCTAAAGTGAATTTAAAATTGCTTCATTTGCTTCATTTTGGTAGACACAAGATTATGTCAATTAAATTTTTTATATAAAAGCTTCTCTGAAAATCAATAAATAAAGAATTTATATACTCGTAGCTATTCAAATTAAATAAAAGGTATTGTATTTCCTAGAAGAACTGTTTAGATGAAATACTCTTCAGATTTTACAAAGTTTTGTTTAAATCAACACTTTTAAACAAGAGGAAACGGACATTAATCGATTTGATATCTGGTTGAATATATTAATAATGTTTTGTTATAAACATACTATATGATCTATATAATTAACTGTATATTAGTCCATTAATTTTTGATTAAACTTTTTTAAGTTATACTAACCAAAAAAAAAAATAAAAATAAATAGACTGCACTGAGCAATTGTGCTGAATGCTCAGACTTAAAGTGACTAATCGTACAAAACTTACATCGAAAATTAATTCTCTATTTTAAAAATAAATATACAATTTTTAATTGCGGAAAAGGGAAATACTAAACCAGTAAGAGTGCTATATTCGGCTATACCCTTCACCATCTACCTAAATCTAGTTTAGTGAAGTAACTCCAATCAAAAAAGCAAATATTGGGGTGACAGAGAATTAAAAAGTGTAAGAACATTTGATACTGCATATATATAATTTAACATCAAAATGCCATCGACTCCTAATGGGTTAAGCATTTTTATAAATTTTTAGCATTTCCTTAAAAGTCTCTCCAAAAGCTTTAAATTGATACCCATATTGACATTTTAAAAAATTTGAAAAATTCAGAGCCCCGTAACTCGGAAAATATAGGCAAGCGCTAATTTTTTCAAGTGATGTTTTTTCTTATTTTATAGTTCTCAATCGACCCATATAATAATTTTTTTTTTTGTTATTTAAGTTACTTTATTGCTCAAAATGACATGAAAAAATTAGAGGTAGGCGTGGCGTTTTGCTTGCTGCCTCGAAGGACATGCACCGATCACACCGATTTCCATTAGCAACTCGTTCAACATTATTGAAAAATTTTTCTATAAGGGAGAATATTAATAATTCTTGTAATAAATATCTAGGAAAAATTTAAATATCACACATATTTGTTACTACACTCTCTTGCCACGTATCGTAGTGGGGCATTCTAAAAATATCGGGTGATTTCCTAAGCTCCATTTAAATTAAGTTAGAGTTAATTTGAATGAACTGTCATACTGTGATCACTTTTATGTTGAGTATATTCCGATGTTGGAACAACACAATCCAGATTTATTCTGAAAATCAGTCATTAATTCGTATAAATTATTTTAGCACAAAGGATATCTTGCATTACCGATTTTGCTAATAAGCACAAATGACGCATATAGAGTTAAAATAATATGTAACAAACCCTTACATATAAAAGAATTCATTGATCCGGACAATCTCGTTTTCAACAGGATGGCGCTACGAGCTGTACATCATATGAGCTGTGAGATTAACCAGCAACAATCAATGCGACGAAGATCACCATTGTTCAAGATATCTCGAAATAAAGGACTGAAATTGCACGTCCATAAAAAGTTTCGCCTAAAAATGTATCGATTAGTCGGATAAAAATTCTAATAAAATTTAATTTTTTTGTGTTAATATTTAAAACCAAATGGCTATCGGGCTTAAAATAAACACCCAATACTTATTGCAATCTATTTGAAAGAGGTGTTGATTACCAATTATCATCAACAATTTTATGACAATGACATATTTTCCCTTCCTTCGATAATATTGGTCGTCAAAGTAGAGCAAAAAAAATCACAATATAATAGACAACATTTTCCTTTTTATTCAACTGCATCAGGTTTTATGTCATATTTTTTTATTTTTATTTTTTATTTTTTATTTTATTTTTTTTTTTTTTTTTTGTACTACTTAAGGAAATTATTACTTTAACTTACGTTGTTATAATTTAGTATTTAAGGTGTGTTTCTTCATCGATGTAGTGTCTCTTATGTTGGTAATAAACTATATTCAAATGCAAAAAAAGAACGCTATTTTAATATAAAAAATACATTATTGTGAAAAAAAGCTACATGTTGCTTTTATTATTTATTATTTTTGTTGGCTGGTTTATTATCATTATTTTGAATTTCATTGCCTTTTGCATAGACGTGAACTAGAATAACAACAAAAATATATATAGATACGTATATTACTACGTATGCAAAAAACAACAAACACGTCAGAAAAAAATATATATATAAAAATACACAAACGACCATCGAATACAACATAAATGTTTAAATTCTTTTAAAGGCCGTTTAAATATTATAATTGATACAAAATAGAAGAAAAAATAGAGTTAGTTGCAAACAGCATTAAGAGTAGTATGTGTTGTTGTAACTATTTAATATATATTTAAAGTTTGCAAGTATAATAAAATATTCAGTGGATATTAATACCGCTCGTAATATTGTAGTACAAAAATTTAAAACTGAAGTTATAAATTAAAAAAAAAATTATTTTGTTTTTAACACTTGCAATGATTTTTACTAAAGCTTAGGCTTAGAAATTTACCATTTCAAGTTTAATATATAGCTATTATTATAAGTATTTTACAGTTAACCTTTTAAGACTGTTTGGTCTTAATCATGTGATGCTCCTTAATATGCTACAATAAAAATGTATTAAAAACAAAACATTCTAACTTATTTTATCTTTTATTTTTTTATCCCATCTTTATATATTCGTAACAACGTATAGCTGTGGCAAACAAAATATAGTTATTTACAACAATAGTTTAGTCACGAAAAATATTTTTTTGTCAACATGTACAAAAATTCAACATACTTGGATTAAATATAACTAAACAATATTATCTAATATATTATATATTCATTTCACTGCTAGTGTGAGCATTTATAAATATTAAATTATAGCCAAAGTGCCACTATTTCATTTATATTTTAAACCAGGGGTGAGCAACCTGCGGCCCACGTGTACATAAACTGTGGCCCGTATCAGGAACAGGCAGCGACAGGCAACAAAACTAGGAAAAAAAGTATAATTTTTCGTTTTGTAATCGAACGAAGATATAAAACAACAGCATACAACAGTCTCTAAAAATCATAACGAAAAACGTTACGTTAAAAATAGTTACGAAAAACAAAAATATATTAATATTTTATTTGAAGCTTACTTGATTTCATAAGTAAAATATGATATTTTTCACTTCCATTGGGACCAAAATTCCCTACAATTTTAAGTTAGAATTAATCGAACTGAATAGATGTGCCGAGACCTATCTAAAGAAGTTGCAAATAATCCAGAATAAAAGTTTAAAAATCATTTTTAATTTACCCAGAAGATACTCAACAAGTAGACTGCATAAAAATTTTCAACAAGATTTGCTTAAATCAGTAATATCTAACTTAACACAAAGATTTAAAGTTCGAAATAGAGCTTCAAATTAAGGAATTTGTAATATTAATTTTTTTTTATTCAACTTCAGCAATGAAGCTGATTGAAGGATTAATTGAGATTTTCTTTAATTCTTTACTAGGTTTTTTTCCATTCTTTTTTCCTAACGCTGCGTTAATGTAAATACTAAATTTAAGATATTTTACACAATAAATTAAGTTCATATATGTTACAATACTTAATTAAGTAAGATCTCGAAAAACGTAATTATTGTAAATATTTTAAATGTATTAATGATAGTTATAATAAATAAAAAAAATAAAAAAAATAATTGAACTGCAAGGAAAAATGATCTTAAAATCAAATTCCATATTAATGCGAACAAATTTTTTCGAAAATTACTTTTTTAAAATCAAAATATAGATCGCGAATAACAGACGAGTTTTTAGAAAGAAACTTGGTGATTGCTACTACTTAAATTGAATCAGACATAAGTACCATAAGTACCACAAATAAGCAGTGGCACCACAAATAATTAGTGTCTTGCTAATATAATTATATAACTTATTATTAATTTTTTTAATATTGTAGTGCAGTAATAAAAAGAATTATAAATATTTTATTTTTGTTAAAACTTCGAAAAATTTTCTTCACCGTTTTTTGAAAACCTGACTTTCATATACCTTTAAAAGTAATGTTAATTGCCCGCTTATGTTTTGTTGTTTTCAATTTTGGCCAACGTTACGAAAAGGCTGCCCATCCCTGTTTTAAACTTGAAAACTGCAGCCAGCATGACTTGAACTCGCCTTCTTTTGATTATTTTTTTTTTTTTTGTTTCTTGTTTATTAAAAGAAAAATTATATTGTACTTAAAAACTAATAATGGCAAATCTTTTAGCAATTATGATTTATGGTTTAACAGTAATATTATTAAAATAAAAAAATACATTCAAGCGCTGAAACAAGTATTTGATATTAAGCACTATTAAATTTTTATAAATAAATTATATGTACAAAAAAAAATTTGCAATAAATTGTTATGACCAGCAAACAAGAATTATAATTGCTTGATGTTTTTTTACACCAACTATTCTGTAACAAAAAGGTGAAGACAAAATAAAACAACGGATGTAATTTGTTATGAGCGATAATAAAATTGTACAGATATTATACGAAAACAATGTTTCTATTTGTAATTAAGGTTTTATAGTAATTTTCACTTTTATAAGCGGAAGGTAGAAAATTTTGTAGTAAAATGCAGTTTCACAATCATCCAGTGAAGATATGTGTAATCTCCATATTATTAAATACATAAGACAATTACATAAAGTATTATCACTATATATGTATATTGGGTATATTTATAGTACAGAAAATCTGACTTGGAACCGAAAATATATATCGTAAAAATTAAGTATGTAATTGCTTAGGAGGTACCTAATGATTGCTAAACATACAGGGCAACTAATACCAAATTAATAAATATACCAATAATTATTTACAGAAAAAATTATATATAACCATCTGCGAAAATATACATACCTTGAAAGACCCGACTTCAAAACAAACAAGCTTAAAAACATCCTTCTCTAAGTTGGTAATTACATATTGGTACTTTTATTTTATGATCTAGAAAGGTTTCGACAGGGTAGAACAAAATATGAATGTATATACAATGGTGTTCGAAAAAACAGAGCCACCACCTGGATCTAGCATTTTTCAAACTAAAAATAATGTTCAACAAACTATATAATTATTTCTTTTTTTATATTTCGGTTAACTCATAAACTAAATAATATAAAAATAATGCAAATGTGGAAATTCAAAACTTAAATAAAAATTTGTCCATTAAATTTTTACACATCACCAGGTCATGCATATGCTTAAAAATAGAGCCAGCAAATTTAGTTTTCTAAAATAATTTTTTTTATTTACTGACTACATTTTTTCTCATTAATTATTATTTTTTTACCTCAGTAATTTGTGGAATAATCCTTATTTTTTATAACGTCTGGGCACTGAGTCCACAAGTTTTTGGCAAGTTTCTGTAGGAATATTTTTTCACGCATCCTGAATTAAAGTTGAGAGTTCGTCTTTATTAGATGGGTCTGTTCCTGGAAGACAAATTTTTACTATTTCCCATAATTTCTCGACAGGTTTTAAGTCTGGGGACTGCGCCGGCCAGCTTAAAACCTTGACGTTATCTTCTTTAAACTGTTTCGATTTGTGTTTCGCGTCATTTTCTTGTTGAAACACCCATGAAAGCGGCATTTTCAATTCGGCATAAGACATCATAGAGTCATTAAAAATATGTGCATAACAAACGACATCCATTCTACCCACAATCCGAAATAAAGGCTCAATACCATAGTACGGAAAACATCCCCATACCATTATGTTTCCGTCTCCATGTTCAATGGTTTTTGTGGTGTATTATGAACGGAACTCGGTATTGGAAGGTTTTTTGTATAGGAAATATGCTTCTGTCTGAATTAAATAAATTAACTTTCGTTTTATCAGGAAATCAATCAACAATCAATCAACATGATTTTGGTCAAATTCTTATCTTTTCTTAATGTGCTTCTTAGTTACTTTTCTATGGGACCTTTCTACTACTTCTAGCCTTCAAATTATTTCTAATAATAAGCCTTCTTGTGGTTGAGGTAGAACCATTTAGATTATGCTCCTTTTTAAGAATGGAAGAGATGATAAAAGGATCTTTTTTTACATGACGCAAATTTTTCGCTCCAGTAGAAGTTTAATATTTACGGTCTTTCTCTATTTTCTGCCTTGCTTTCATATTTGACGGAGTTTTCTACCATTTTTAGAGCCTCCAAATATTTCGGCAAAACGTCTATAACTTTTTCCTTAATTATGGAGTTTTTTTTATTGTCTTCCGGTTCTCAAAGGTGCAATGTTTTCCTCCACCTATTGTAAATACTTTTATATAAAAATGTTGTGAGATTCCTTTCAAATTGTATCTAAAACATACTAAGCTTACCTTTTTATACACTTTTAATTAAAAAAAAAAAGAAATTAATTTGTAAAAGTTATAATTTTTCAAAACTGGCTCTTTTTTTTCCACACCCCTTTTCGCATCAAAATTTATACCAATAATAAAATAAAGATTAATGACGCCGAAGCTTTTTTACACATAACGGGATTACATTTGTAAGAGATGTGTAAAATTAGTTTAACAGCTCTCTTTTATGGGTACTTCTTTGTATAAGGGATTTATAAGGGGAAAAAGTATTGGGGATCAGGTGGCTCTATTTTATTGCACTTAACTGTAAATACAATGAATCAATAAAGTTTAGGCACAGCATGATTTTCCTAAGTAATCCCTTAATAATTTTGAATCTGTTTAACTTTATAAAATTATAATAAAGCCGTTTTAAAGATACATGGTTTTATTCACCATTTAACATAAAAAATAAATCATATCATTTTATTTCTACAATACAACGCCATAAAATTAAATAACAAACTAAGTCTATATAAAAAAAGTTTGGACACACAAGTGAAAATGTTTTTTCGTGGTTTTTGCATGTCTATTATTTGGTTAAACCTCCTTTAGCCTTGATAATTGCTTCCAATCGACGACTTATACTTCTTACTAGGTTAGACGTTTCATCAAGAGTAATGATTTCCCATTCTTAAGCGAAGTGCTGCTCTAAGTGATTCTTTGGATGTAATGTGATGTTTCCATATTCTTTTCGCCGGTAGGTGAAATATGTTCTATATAATTTGTGTCATGAGATTGCGGAAGGGTTTCCAACTATTTGCAGTGGTATACAAGCCATTCCTGCACAAGATATGAACAATGTTTTGTGTCATTATCTTGTTAAAACAAGAATTTCTCATCTAAGCCCAGCTTCGCAACACTTTGAAATAAATTTTCTTTTAAAATATTTAAATAAAATTGCTTGTCCATTTTATCATCTATAAAGACAAGATTTCCTATTTCACCATGCAAGCACAGGCTTAATAAGATTATTTTATTGAAGATCTTTGTTTATTTTTCGCCAACTTTTTGTGGACCCTCTAACCCAAAATTGTTGAACTTTAATTCATCGCGCTCTTATAAAAGCTTTGATGCTGATTAATGTGGAGTTTTGCGAACTCTAATCTTCTTTTCTTGTTGATATCCGAAAGACACAGTTTACGAAGGGGAACTCTTCTATGATAGCCAGCTATTTCTTACTGTTTGCTGCTTTAGTGCTGATTTTGGTTCAGAGGCATAATTGGGCCATTTTTTTTCTCATAAGAGGAAAAAATTTGAAGAGGAGGATATTGGCAACATTTGGTTTCAACAGGACGGCGCTACGTGCCTTACTGCCGAAGCTACACTGTTTTTTATAGCTTTAAAAAAAAGAAGTTATTTGGCGGACCCTATACAAGCGATCAAAGTGCATAAATGCAGTATGTCTCTAAAGTTTTTTTTACACAGCCTTACTGTGTTTTTTTTAACAAAAAATTAAGATTTAACAAAAAATTAAATTGAAACTAAAAAATTTAAAACAAATATCTGTCGGCACTATGGGGACACCCTTTAATTTCTAATTTCAATTTTGCTGCTTGTTATAGCGGACTAATCAAAAAGATTCTTTATAAATTTTAATCGTCCGTCTATATTGATTCAACAGTTTAGCCATATACCTCAAATTACATCAGCTATTGTTACACCCTTTAATTTTCCACTTTTAATATTTATACTTCTTATTATACCATGCAAAGAAGTAGACATTCTTCCTTTAATTTTTCAGATCAAATTATGTTATTGCTGTTGCAGAGGACTTAGCAATACAGGCTTTTTGTAAAATTCAGCTCTCTGTCTATAACCGTTCAAAAGTTTGGCAACATAAATAAAATTACATTAACTATAAGCACACCCTTTAATTTAAAAAAAAAAATTTTATTTTTTTAAGAGGATTTAATAACAGAGGTTCTTTGAAAATATTAACATCATCAAAATAAATGAACTATCGGGGCACCTTTTAATATATAATTTTGAATATTTACACTGGTTATTATAACGGTCAGAGTAATTGACATTCTGTTCCAAAATTTCAGCGTCTGTCCTAACGGTTCAATTTACGTCACCTATGGTGACATCCTGTAGTTTTTGGAGATATATTTGTATGATTTTTTTGCTATAAGAAGCTACAGTGATCCGTAGTTATTTTTTCAAGTTTTTAAGATTCATAACAAACATTAAAAACCTGTATATTGTATATGGAAACTCTTTAATTTTTATAATTATGAACCCATCTGTAAGCATAACCTTTCAATTTCAAATAAAAACAACATTGCGAAATATATTTAGAAATTATTGAGTTCTGCTGGAGCAAACATAAAGAAGCAACATTCAAACGAACTAAATTATGACCTATTTGAGGTCTGTTAATTACTGCAGAATATGCAAAAAATGGTACATCATTTGAAAGGCGTTAAACGCAATTATATCACATTTCAAAATATTTAATTTACAGCAATGATAGAAAACTATCTAAAAAACTTTAGCTAGATTTTTATTTTCTGCCATTTCTGAAAAAAAAACTTCAGGTGTCAGCTTAGAATTAAAATTGAGAATTTTATATTCAGCATCAAAATCGCTTCATTTTGTGTAAATAATTTCATGGGTGAATAAAGAAATTCAAATGCATTCACAACGTTTTACTGCTTCGTACAGAAAATCAAAAAATGTTTACGTGATTATTAAAACTGTTTCCTTTAATTTGCAAAATTAGCCCTTTACATAATCAGACTGGCCAAAAACAGAAGGGTTAAAGTCAACAAATTTAAGTCACATTCCTGCCAAATAGTCACCAAATTTTTTTTTCAAAGAAGTGCGTGGTTACCTTTAAGGACATGGTGACTTTAAAGAGTAAACAAAGTAGGCTGTAAAATATATAAAAAGAGTCTGAGCAAAGGGCCAGGCAACCTTTTGCAAATCTCTACTGCTGTTGTTTTCTGTGAGAAATTCCCTACGTAGAATGAATCAGAATATAAAACTAATCATGGCCTTAATTTTTTAAATAATAACTATCATTACGAATGAAACGTATTAAAGTCTTAAATCACTCAAATGTAGTTCCTGACTTATTAATTTTTAAGTCACTTTAAATCTTAATAAAAATGTTTTGTTAATGCTTTATTTAGCTGCTCCACATTTTTTCTTGTCAGAATCTTAAATTTAATTTTAATTAACGGCTTAAATAGCACTTCAAGCCTTAAAATCTTTTAAACTGCAGTTATTTTTGAACAGGGTTTTTTTGTTCAAATATAAACATCATAAGAAATCAATTAGTTACGCACCATTTATTTATTTTTTAATCTTAGTCAATAGTTAATGGAAATATGACTTGTGATATCTAAAAGATTAACCCAAAATCTAAGGCAGAAACAATTTCAAATTCGTTGTTACTCGTATTTTTCTTGTACACACAATTAAAAAACAAATTGTGAATCAAATTATATTTAATAACATATAAAATTATAGATAATTTTTACATAAAATTGAAAACTACGCAATGTCCATTAGAAGCACTAAAGTGTTTAATGTAGAGGTGAAGAAATCACATGAAAATTTAAAATAAATTGAAAAATAATATCGACAACAGGCTAAAAAAAACACTAAACACTAATAAAACCTATTAAGCTACAAGGCTGCATAGCCAGCGGTCGGTACAATAGCAACAATAAATTGTTACGCATTTTCTATAACACTCGATGGATGCAAAACTTTGTTAATAGTTTTTGGGACAGACAGAAAAAAATATTTGGATCAATCGCTCGATCGAACCAACAACATGAATGAATAAATATTTGAATGTATAATTTTTTAGATGTTTTTAGCTGCTCGTACTGGTTCTGTGGAATAATGGCTTGATTTTGTTTTAGTATCTATAATATTTCTTTTTTGTGTATATTTTCATTTAATTGTCTCTACATAGAACTAAGAATGTGTGAGTATCCTAACATTGCATTGCACGTTGGAGTTTTTTTTTTTTTTGTAATGCAACAAGAGCTTCAAAATCATATGAAATTTTAACTATTTAATGTATGTTTTTTGTTGCTGTTTAAGAAGCCGCTACATGCACTCATATTGATAGTTGAAATTTTAAAGTATTTTTCCCCACTTACTTATTTTAAAGATTTTATTCATGTTATAAAATGCACTATGGGAAAAAATATATATAATAGTTAGTTTATTGGAATAAAAAAAAAATGATCCACAAAAATATATAATCAGACAGAGAGGCCACATAAATAGATTCACCTTAATAAAAACATAAATAAGGACTGAAAAACGTTTCTAAAAGAAATTTTAAATATGTAATAGACTGATACCAATCTGGCTTCTGTAAGGCATATGAGCTGAAGGCCTAGCAAGCTATTTTTGAAATATCGAGGAATTACGTACTCACGATCAAACAATTAAAAGCTCTTGAATTTATTTTTAACCTTCTTTAAAAAAATAAGGAAGTTGATAACTGACTGACTGATTGACTGAATTTTAAAAATGTTGTCTTTATTACAAAGGTGATGCTTAGATATTGGTGCCATTTTCAAGAGTTCATAATTCCAAAAATTAAAGGGTGTCCCCAAACAACATACATGTTTTGACATGTATTATGAACCGTAAAAGGCATCACATTAAAATTAAAAAAAAAACTGCGTATCACCTCAGCTCCCAATGGTAAAATTTAATACAAAAAACAAAGGCTGCTGTAGTCTAAGTGATAAGCACATTGACTACAAATCTGTCTGCCCTGGGTACAAAAAAATGTTATTTTTCTGTTTAATGGTGTAAATACATATTGAGAACAACATTAAAACATGCAGCCTCCTTCGTCGGTACTTCTCCATAGCATTTTCGCCGACGAAGTAAAATAATTAATAATATAGCTATTTCTACCTCCTTTCACCACCTTTCTCCTCTCTGATCTATCCCTTTCCTAAAGAATGTAGCAGGGTTATGAACAAAGTAGGTATTAATGCCTGAAGTGATACTTCTCTTTATAAAAAAAAGCTAAAAATTAAAAGGTGTTCTTATAGATGACGTATGGGCCTATCTTTTGAACCGTTTAGACAAACGCTTGCAAATTAGACAGAATGTCGATTGTTATGAACGTTATAATAACAAGTATTAATATTCAAAATTATAAATTAAAGGGCGTCCCTTGTATATGAGCATAGCTTTAAACAGTTGAAGAAAGACGCTTAAAATTTACAGTAGACCTGTACTGATGAGCTCGCTATAACAAAAAATTTATAATTTCAACTTAGAATTAAAGGGGCGTTCAAAAAATTATGTGATTTGACCTATGTAGCCATATCTTTTGAACCGCTATGTACAAACACATAAAAAATATACAGAATCTCCACGTACTTGTTTGGTATAATCTATAAAAGTATAAACATTTCTAAATTATAAATTAAAGGGTATTTCAATAGTTGATGTAGTTTGCTGTATGTGGCCAAACTGTTGAACCGTTATAGACAGACGGTTGAAATTTACAATGGATCTAATTGCTAAGTCTACTGCAACAAGCAGTATAAAATTTTAATTTGGAAATGATTGGGTGCCCCTATAAGTAAGGGAATATAATTTATATTGCCAAACTGTTCAACGGTTGTAGACAGGCGCTTAAAATTAACAAGTAGCTGTAGTGATAAGTCCACTATAACAAGTATAATCTTTTGGACATAATTTTTTAAAATAAATTGTTTTGCCTAAAAGATCATTTTCTAGGACTTCCACAAAAATCACATTAAATTTAAAATTGCAAAAATATTTTAAAGATCGTTTTCTAAGTAAGCGCATTTGATTTCCACATTTAACCATTATTTAAACAAAATTTTACTTTCTAATAAACATTAGTTAAAAATGTAAAAGAAATGTATTTAAAATATGCTGGACATAGCCAAAATCGATATTTAACGTTTCCGCATGGATATTGAAAAAATATTGAAATTTTATAAAAGACGGATTACTACCAGTTTAACTCACACCGAAAAGGGAAATATGTATGTATCTTCACACTTCTGGCGCACTTTTCTTTTTCAGCACCAAAACTCACGTCTCCATTAGGCTCTAAGTAGTCATCTCGGTGGTTGTCCTGAAATAAAAAAAAATTAATAATATTCGCTTAATAATGTACGCAAAGAAAATTATAAGAATTGGTTTAAGTGCTAAAGAGCAAATATATGTTATATGAGGTGCTGTAACGTAGTATGGTACAATCAAACAAAAAAGGAGTACAAAAAAAATCAGAATGATCGGTCCATGTCCTTAGAGGCAGCAGGCAAATCACTACACCTACCTCTAAATTGTTCATATCATTTGTAACAATAAAGCAACTTCAATCCAAAAAATAAGTATATGGGGCGATACACAATTAAAAAATAAGAAAAAAAGCATCAAGTAACCGAATTGGCGCCCAACCATATTTTCCGAGTTACGGGGCTCTGAAATTTAAATTTTTTTTTTTTAAATCAATATGAATATCATTTTAAAGAGTTTGAAGAGGTCTTTTTTATTTGTAATTCTTTTTTTTTAATTCTTTTTTTTATTTTTAATTCTTTTTCATCTCAATATTTTATTTTTTGATTGGAGTTACTGAACTAAACTAGATTTACATAGATGGTGAAGGGTATATAAGATTCGACACAGCCGAATAGAGCACTCTTACTTGTTTTTTTGATATTTTGTAATATCAGGAAAGTGCTTTTGCCGATGGTGTGTAAACTTAAGCTGTTGACATAAAAGGTAAAAATATATTGCTTTTTAATAACAGAAATTTAAATGGTTCTAGTCATCTGATCAAAGTCGAGAGGCTTTCGTCACTTAAATGGAGTGGTTCTCAATTGCTATCAGGATAAGAAGTCAAACATCAAGGTCTAAAGTACCTTTAATTTACATCAAGTAATCACGTACTAAATATATGTGAGTGGTAGAATGAAACCTCATAGTAAATTTTAATCGGTAAACGTCCAGCAAAGGCCGTAGATTTACGACACTTAATATAATAGCTGACAGCCTAGACTGTAGGCAGTAGTTGAACAGGCACTAAAATAGATCTTACAATTCGTTTAACTTTTGGCTCTTTTGCCACATTTTGGGTATTGCCATTTACAGAAATCAATGAAGGAGCTGTAGTAAGTATTTTAAAGTAGTAAGTTCCTTTTGCCTAATAAATTTGCAAATATTTGAATCGTTTTTATCAGCTTAAATCATCTTTGTGATAAAAATTCAATCATTCTTAGGTCCCCTGGTACGACTGGTGGCTTAACAAGATTTTTAAGCCATTAATATTTTCTAAGTTTATTAGCCTAAAATGGTGTTTAGTACAACTGAATGGGCAACACAAATTAGATATAATGTCTCTGTATACATTTTATGTAAAGCTTCAAATATTAGCCAATATTACTTAATACAGCTTGAGTATTGAAAGCAATACGTCAAGCCGCTAAAGTGCATTAAAACAAATCTATAAAAACAAAATTTTAAAAAGGCGACAATTTTATGCCACTATATTCATTTATTATAAAGAAACTTACAAAAAGAAAATAACTTAAAAACAAATGCAAAAAAATAATCACAAATACTATTTTCCGGTCCATTTTCACAAAAGTTGTCCTTATTTATTTATTTTTCGAATAAATTTCAACAATCGAAAAATAATTATTTAAATCGTTAAGTTTCCTTTTCGTTTACGATTTCCTATCCCATAGTAAACTTAGCGTATAAATACGTTTTGGTCAAGTCAAAAGATTCTCAACGTTAAATTTACATTGAACGAGTAGTTTTCCAACAAATAATTTTTATTCGCAGAATATATTTTTGGCTTCGACATCTATTGAGGTGTAGAGTAAGAGTTGGTTTTTTTTAATATTGTTGTTGATTTGAAAAGTGATTTAAATACACTGCTTGTTGGCTGTCGATATTTTGTAGTTGTTAGCAATTTTTCCTTCTGCTGTCAGCTAAACTATTTTTTTTATTTTGTTGCTTCTGCTTCATGTTTAAAATTTTGCTTCTGGTCGGCTTTATTTATTTAATGTTTAAAATGTTTTGGCTATCAGGTGTTGATGTCTATTCATTTAACTTAAGAGTTAAGCTTTTTTCTATTTTTTCAAAACTCTTAAATACACATTAAAGTCTTGTCTGGCTTATGATGGGTATGACGGTGGTGATTTTAAATTTTAAGAATTTTATTCTTTTTTTTTAAATAATATTTTAATTTGAGATTTTTAGTAGAAATTTTTTGTTCCCTTGCAGGCCTTGAGAAATTACTTTAAAGATCTTACCCGTCATGAATTTAAATATCTTAATGTTTTAAAGAACTTCTTTGTAAGAGAAAAGTAGCTGCAGTATAAACAAGGAATTCCACTCTAGTTTGATTAATAAAACGTTTAAGCCTAAATTAAAAATTTTTAGTTATACATAATTGATTTCTTGTTCACGGATGGGAGTTATAAAGTGTGTTGTGACTTTATAAGATACGAAGGGTCAAAACGAATTCGATTTAATTTATAGGGTTTGTTCATATGGTCATTGAGATGGTTCTAAATATTGCACAAAATCGGCTAAGGCGTTCCTGAAATTTTAAAAACGGATATATTTGTCCTCATGGCAAAATAGGGTAGTTATATATTTAAATGGCTGAACAGGATGGGAGTATAAACGGAAGCGGTAATTTTTATGCATCTGAACCGACTGATCTTAGCAAAATCACATTTTCAATATATTTGAAATATAGATATATTCTGGTTTTATAAGATCCTAAAAAATTTTATAAATTTAGGAGGTCCAAAAAATAAGCCCAGGCAACGCTGGATACAATAAGCAAGTTTTTATATATCAATTTTATAAATGTTTCTGACGAGGAAAGCAATCTTTTTGAGGTTTAAAAAGACTACAATTGTTCTTAGTGGTTTGAACCAGTAGAAAACAATATTGACCAAAATACGTTTATTTTGTAGATGCCATAATGTAACAAATAACATCAAGTACAAAAAATAAAATTTTATATTAAAGAGTAGCTCTATTATGAAGTAATTTTCACATACGTGACCTATTTTTAAAGCAAAATAGAAAGACGTTTTAAGTTTAACAATTATAATAAAGGCCATAAAGGCTTCAGTTTTCAACCGTCGAAAACAGACATTTAGAACTCGCACGAATATGGCCTTATATTTTCACCGCTACAGATAGATATTTATCCCGATAGTAACAAAACATTTACGTACATTAAATTATATTTTGACCCGTAATAGACTGCGACTATAAACTTACATTGAAACTGTAGACTTATGTTGGGTATGAATTGCTAGGTCACTATAGAGCCAGATTAAAAAAAAATAAAATTTATAAGGTTTCTAAATATTAACGTAGTGTTTTTACTTGTTTTCAATTTATATAAAGTTTAATAAATAAACTTAAAATTAAAAAGGTGACCCATTCATTGTAGTGAGCCCTTTACGTTTAAGTCAAAGCCACATTTGTTGGATTTATTTTAACTTAATAGTGAGTCAATGCGTTAAATCAGAACTGAGCTATACCAGCAAATTTAAAGTTCCTAAAGCTATGTACAGACGGTTGTCAGATCTAAGAATATTGTCAGAAAAATATTCAGAAAATGTCTAACAATCGTGTGAACTTACAATTGTTGTCTGACAATATTGTCAGAAAAACCATTGTCAGAAAATTGTCAGACTTCTACTTGACAATAAATTGTTAGATATCTTACAATTGTGTGAACGCATTTATTTGCATTTTCAGAACATTGTCAGGCATTGTCAGTATAAAATAAATTGTAACATGTTGGAAATTTTAAACATCTGACAACGATATCATTGTCAGATAAAAGTTAATGAAAAAAAGTAAAAAATTCTTTAAAAACAAACTTAAAATAAAAATTTAAATTAAAATTAAAGCTGAAAAAAGAGAGTTAAAAAAATGGACAACGACGGTATTTCACGGCATGATTTAAATGGTGGGAAAAAACTTGCCTTTTTGAAGCAATTTGAAAATGGCATATAGCTCTTCAGGAACAAAGCTCGAATAGTTCAAACTGGAATACGGAACAAGTATTGTAGTGACCGAAATTTTTCATGTCCTATCTTTTGAACCATCATAAACAAACGCTTGAAAATTGGACAGAATGTAGATAGCTATTACCTTTGTAATAACAAGTATAAATATTCAATATAGATCATTTTATTTTATGAACATATATGATGGTTGTAAAAAGACCTCTGATATTTACAAAGAATCTGTATAGCTAAGTCCTCCATAATCCCAATAGATAGACAACTGAAATTTACAGGGAACTTGTATTGATAAGTCCGCTAAAAGAGCAAGTATCCAATTTGAATTTATAAATTAAAGGGTGCGCTCATACCTGATGTAATTTTACATGTATTAGCCCTATCTTTTGAACCGGTTTATACAAAAACTTGACAAAGTGTCCACTACTTTGTGTGGTATATTAAGAAATATAAATTTAAAACTAAAAATAAGGGGTGTCCCAATAGTTGATGTATGTGGCCAAACTTTTGAACCTTTTTAGACAAATATCTAAAATCAGTTTTGAAGTCGGTTTTTTTTATATTCGCTAAAAACGTAAGATGTTAGAATCGTTGCAGTTTCTTCGTTTTGATTAATATCTATTTGTTTTGATAAAAATTTATAATATTAATTTGTACCTTTTAAAATAATTTACATTAAAATTAATTTAAAAAAATTTTCTATTGAATTTTTTAATTCTGACACTTGGCAATTCTTACTACCGTGTGAACTACCAATTTGTTGTCTGACAATGTTGTCAGAAAAATTTATTGTCAGATAATTTTCTTACAATGGAATTGTTAGTTTTCTTACAAATGCCTTGCAATCGTGTGAACTGACAATCTTAATTGTGTTTACAATTTTTATTTGCCTTGTCATTGTCAGTACATTGTACAATATTGTAAGACCTTACAACCGTCTATACATAGCTTAAAGTACATTACTTAAACAATAATAGAACAAATTTGGTTGAATACGCAGTATAAAAGGTGCTAGTATAATAACATAGATCCTTTAAATTTGTAGAAGGGAAGATACACCAAAAAAAAAGATACATCCTAAAAATTTCAATATTCATTTATTATGTAATATCATTCAGTTTCCATTAGCATTTGCGACAGCCAACTTATACAAAAACTGTTTAACGTAAAATTGTTCTCTCAACATACTCGTTTTCTCGTAAGTGTTCCGTTTAAGTAAAATCCAAAAAATAATTTTTTTTATGATGATCTTTTGCTATGTATATCTCTATTTCAATAAATCTGTAACTTAGCAATGAAAAGTAGGTTATCATCATTGCAGTAGTTTTTTAACATAATTAGCCTGGCAACCTATTTACAAACATTTCGTACAATTAACGACGCTTTTACTGTCTTAAATATTTTTAAGAAAAAAAAGTAATTTCATGTCTCATTAAATTCTTTTTGGTTTAATATAATCACACTTAATAAATGTCCATGAAATTAATGTACATACATCAAACTTTTCAAATACATAAAGATATAATAATTGTAACAAATGTGCCTGTTATATTTTTTTTAATCCCCAGATATTTACAAAAAACAAAAATAATAAGTGGCATGAAGTTTAGCGTTGTATATAAAATCAGACAATGCATATGGTAACTACAAATATTACGAAAAATTATAACGAACAACAGTATATCAAGTGTCTTTTTTTTATATTAAAACTTAATCCCATATAAAAAATGTTATAAAATTCTTATAAAAATTAGGCCAAACATACATGTTCGTTGACTTCTTTCCTTCTCTATACTAAGGCTAAACACTTTTCTTGCCTCAAAGGTTTTAAATAAAGAAATTAAACCAAGAAAAATATACACAGATTTTTATCAGCTGTAATGATTATTGAGCATAGAAAATCGCAGAGGACATAATCAATATACAATATTTTTTTTATGCTAATACATAAAGATAACGGTAACTATAATAGCAATAACACAAAAAAAACTAAATTGAAAATAATTTTACCCAAAAATAATTCAACAAAAAAGAATTTACATAAATAAATTTACTTTAACAATGAACGAAGAAAAGCTTTACAAATGAACGAAAGATTTAAGCAACAAACGTGTTTTTGAATTTTTCAACATTTTTTTTAGTTTTTTCTAACGTTGACCGTTTTGTTCATATAATCAAAATTTTTATATGCTTTTATACATTAACACAACTTTTTGCATACATACATACATGTTGGCTTGTATACATTTATTAAATTTTCTTATCCAGAAATATGAGTTGAGACAGGCAAGAGAAAACCAATTTCTGTTTTTCATTTTTAATCTTAAAGAAATGTAATTATACTTGACATTACGTTCGATTCAGTAAGTAAATAAAATTTATTTAACTCATCATTATAATGTCTTTCTGTATGAGTTTGTATTGATTTCTTTCAATTAAAGTTACAAACACTGAATCCAGCCAAATGCTTAAATCGTTATTTGAAAGTGATTAATAAAATTATATTGAATAAAGTATTGATGATTATTTTTTAAATCGTTAAATATGTTAAATGCGCTTAAGAAAAACTATTACTTATTATTCAGCATGAAACGCAGGCAGCTTAAAAATGAAAACACCTGCTTTAAAAAAGAAAGATTTGAAAACTTAATCATGCATTTAGTTTTAGTAAAAAAATAGAAAGAACTAAACAAATGTTGCATTAAGAATACATACATGTAACACATTTTTTTCCACTGAAATAACAAATTAATATTTGTATAAATTCCAATTATAATATAAAAGCTCATAAATATTATCAAAACGTAAAAACTAAATTATTACTTGGTTTTTGAATAAAAAAAATTAAATTAAAAATTAAAATAGAAGTTGGGAAAGAAAATATTTATATTTGTATGGCTGCGAAACCAAAAAGAAACAAAGCCCGAACCACATTTATAATGAATACAACTCCAAAAATTTTTTGAGTTTTATGTTTTTTTTTTCTTACCTAAAATGAAACAAGTCCTCAAATTTATTTTTTACAAATTAATGAAAATTGACTTATTTTCGGCTTATTAGTTCATTTTTAATTTACTTTCTATACATTTTTAGAAATAAAAATTATTTACAAATGTATGCGAACGTTTTCCAAAGAAAACAAGACAAAAATAGAAATAGAAATGCAGCATTTTCTGGACCGCCACATCCTTCATCAGCATTCTTCGGGTCTATCAACCTTATGTTATGTACATTGTAAACATTATCTATTTAACCACCTAATCTTAATGTTAATTAAGTTAGACGAAGTTCACACACAACTTAAAGCATTTCTTTGTCGTTCTCTTTGTAACTCGTCTTGTACATTTGTTGTTGTTAAGTTCGTATCGCTTTGCTTAGTATTGCAGTCTTTAGCGTAGACATTAAACTAGTTACTATTTTATTGATAATTAAAAACTTATCTATTCAATGTATTAGCTAAACAAGAGATGCTCTGCATAGAATTTTTAGTGGCAAAAAAATAATTTTACTTTTCCTGATTTTAAGATTTCGAAATTACATTTTAATAGAAAAGATTTAAGTCTGGTATTACAATGATTATAAACATCAAAACGAGTTATTTGAAACACGGATAATTTTCCTTTGATATTATTCATATCTCCAATTGTCGTATATTTTGCACGAGCTTAATGAGCAGGATTTCTTCCTGTATGAAGCAATAAATTTCGTACCATTATTACCGAAATTACTGTTTTTGACCGTTAAAAATTATTAAAATTTTTAACATGTATTGTGAACTGTAAAGGGCACTTCTTTAAAATTTTAAAAGAACCCAGCAAAAAATTAGACATTACCTTAAAAAGTACTGGCCATATAATGACTTACTTTTGTGATTGCCATATTTTGTTACTCGCTTACAAAACACATTACAGTACTTTCCAAAAAAGGAAGTAGTAGTGGAACTAGTTCTTTATGTTAAAAGAAACTACCATACTTATGGTACTCATTATTTCCTACAATAATTAATGTAATCGATTCTCATTAACTGCTTATAAAAGTCTCATGCCTTGTTAAAATCATTAAGATGGCAATGTAGTTGGGAAGTACTTCTGTCGAATTTGCTTAATTCCACACTCGATTACCTTTTAAAAAATTTTTTGTTGGGAATGAATATTACTATAGCTCCCAATAACAAAAACTTATACAAAAAAAAATCTAAAAATTTAAGAGTGTCCCCATAGGTGACATAAATTGGCATATGTAGTTACAAGTATTCATATTCAAAATTTTAAAACTAGAGGGTGCCCCAATAGTTCATTTAGTTTGATGTATATTGCCATACTTTTGAGCAGTTGACAGACGCTTAAAATATAAAAAGAATCTGCGTAGCTAAGTCCGCTATAACAACAAATTTAAAATTTGAATTTAGAAATTAAAGGGTGTTATAAAAGTTAATGTACTTTGACCTACACTCAAAATATTATGTAGGTAAATTTAAATGAAAAAACACTTTAAACAACTACTTTTTCCACTTACATTTCATTTAAATTAAATGTAATTTACAATTGTTTTTGAATGTTGATTTTATAACTAACAAAATATGTAAAAACAAGTAATTTTTCTTTTATTCCAACGCACGAAAAAACAACCTACCAGAAAAGTAAAAACTACTGTTTTTTCATTTATTTCAACTAACAAAATGTAACCTACCAAAACATTAATAATAACTGTTTCTGTATTTATTTTAATTTTTATAAAATTTAACCTACTAAAACAGTAAAATTAACTGCTTTTTTCTTTTATTCCAACTCTCTAAAAGTAATCCACCAAAACAATAAAAACTACAGCTTTCTTATTTATTTTGAAAGTCAAAAGATTTAATTTATTTATTGATTATTTATACTATTTTGATACACAAATTCTTCTTGTTTTTATTTGCTTAAATTTTTGTTCTTCCTTGAAAGTCCAAGGATTTCAGGATAGTTCTATGCTGAAAAAATAATGTACTTTTACAAAATTGTTTATGTTTCTGCAACCAATAATTAAAGTACATATCGCTCATTTATAAATAGAACGCCTTAACTCAAACAAAAAATCATTTCAAGATAATCACAGTTAACATTTTCATCTTGTAAAAGGTCGATACTTTTAAAAAGATCGTCTTTTGTATATACAGACACAAAACGAAATATGACGATGTTTTAAAAACGATATGATCTTCACGTTATAAAAAATTTTATTTTTTGGGTTATTACTTTGTATTACTAAATGAGCGATATATTTGTAATTCAAAAATTTAAATGATTAAATGGTTGTTTAAGACCAACCAATGGACCCAAGTTGGCTGTGGCAACACGGCTGCCTGCCTAAAGTCTACAGAATTTAGAAGAGAATACCTGCAAAAAAGGAACATTATTTTTTAAAACATAATGCAAATTTTAAATACTATGTAAGAAACTTACCAATATATTTTTGATGTTTTTCTTTCATAAATTATTTTGTTCTAAATATATTTTTTATAACTGACATATTTTCCAACAGTTTATGTTTTTTATTTTATATTTTAAAGCTATTGTAAAATAGTACTTTTCTACTGACGAACTGTTTTTTTAGTTAAGAATTTCATTTTTACTGAAACAAGGCAAAAATCAATTGACAATTTTGACTGCACGGAAAATCAGTATTTTTTGTCGTTTGTTTTTCTAACAACAGACGAAAAAAGTTAAATAAAAATTTTCTTCCTAAAACAACCACATTTTCATTTATTTTTAACTTTACTGAAAACTTCCTAAATAAACGTCAAACAGTTAATGTTAAAATTTTTTGAGTGTAAAGTAAGAGGAATAAATATTTTCGATTAATAATTAAATGGTGTTTCAATAGTTGATGTAATTTTATGTATATGGCCAAACTGTTGAACTGTTATACAGAGACGATTGAAATTTACAAAAAAAAAACATGGTGCCTGAGTCTACTTTAACAGCAAGTATAAAATTTCAGTTTGGAAATTAAAGGGTGCCCCTATAGTTGCTGTTATAGGATGTATTTTGCTAAACTGTTGAACTGTTGAAGACAGACTGCTGAAATTAACAAGAACCTGTAGTGCTACGTCTGCTATAGCAAGTATAAAGTTTTGTGGTGGAATATAATATATTGAATCGTTATAGACAGGCGGATGATATTTCTTTTGAAGTCGGTTTCTTCGCCAAAATTATTTAATTTATTTTTTTCAACACATGTATCCTGCTTTATAAAGAAATGCAGTTGAAGGGAAAATATTTCATTTAATAATTAAATATTCTATAAATTTGAGCTTCTTAGTTTAACGAGCATCAAAGAAGGACAAAGTGCCTTACGTAATACTATAAAATCCTATTTCAAGAGGGATAAGAGACCAACGGTATAAGTCCAGATTTACACTATGCAATTTTTTGTGGCATTTTTTCTTAATTTTCCATTTAAGTTACAGCGTTACGCGTTATCTAGAAATAAACATTAGCAACAGTAACGTCCGCTAAAAACCATATAAAATCAAGCAATACCATATTGCTTACTCCTCCTGCTTAAGCAACAAACGAAAATTTCATGCTAGTTTCATGAAAAGTATCATAGTGTAAATGCCGTATAACTCATAGCTTTCGGATGAAGTCAATATCAGTTAAAGTAAGATTTAACGTGACAGCAAACGGCGTTCATCGATCAACGCACCTTCAAACAGGTGTATTGTCATAGAAGAACCTATAAATTTGACTATGAATGGTCTTTACATGAGACAAATGAGGATTTAAATAAATAAACTGTTTGACAGCAAAAGAAAATTCTCAAAGGGAAGTAAAGAGCAATGTTATAAATAATAACTGCGATTCGAAACTGCCATCAAGAAACGGCCAACATTAAAATTTATTTCACTTGCATGGTCACAGTTTTGAAAAAGCTTCAAAGGAATTATAAATAAACTGTGCAAACAGTTTATTAATAAAGAATAGCCTAGGCAAAACAAAATTGAAAATTATTTAAAATCCCGAGCCATACATCCCCTTAGTAGCAAAAAAAAAGAAAGACTATAATCGTAACAAGCTTTTGTTCATGCAAGAAGGAAAAAAATTACTTCTCAGACTGGGTGGGAAAAGAGCAGCTTAAGATAGTCATGTAGGATGTTGTATCACAACTACTGAAAAAGTTTAACTCAACCATTTATGTCAGCAATGAAAGTATAGCAAAGAAAATGTCCTTTATTTCTCTTGTCATTTTTGGGATCTTCTGCTGTAGCAATTTGCTGAATATTCAATTTTTTGGCATGTTCGCCTTTTCAACGTTAAGTGACCATTATTACGCTGTATCTATTTACTCAAAAACGTATTATTCTAGAACTAGATAAATTTGGTGTAAGAATTTCTATACAAAATTTCTAAACAAACAAATATAATTTAAATAATGCAGAAATAACCACAAGCACGTATTTTCTTCTTTTGTAACTTTTAATATTTATTTTTTGCAAAAAATAGCAAAACCTGAAGGTCTTCAGGAAGTCAATTCACACCAGTCTCAGTCAAACATCTAAAAAGTTTCCAAATAAATTAGTGCAGTTTTGCACTACAACTGAATTATGGCCTGTATCGCTGCGCTACTTCTTAGTGCAGGTGCTTTCAGATTGGCTTGTCTTTTTATTTTTATAGGCTAAAGTTTAGCTAGTAACCTCTCAACATAGTAGTGTAATTTAAAGAACTTAAATGCAATGACAACTAGCCACACTCAGCCCTTATTGGCCCAAACGTGCCATTAAAGTGCAACTTCAAAAAATTGTTTGCGTATTAGCCCTTTTGCACTCCAAATTATTGTTTTATTGGTTGCTTTCTTAAGAAAACTCCTCCTCACTCAATAATACGATCTTGGTATTACAAATCAAAGTCCATATCAAGTATTAACATAATCAAAAGCCAAAGCAAAATCTTGTTCCCTTGAACCAAACGTTTTAGAAAATCACAAAATTTATAAAAAGAGTCACTTGTTTAATCACAATTATTAACAGTTATTGGCAATAATTATAACGTATCACTTATTTTCTAATTTCTTATGATTTAACTAAACAAGACATATCTAAGCATTTTTATATAAGTAAATGGCATTGTGAAATTTTTTCAGTACTGACTTGTCCATTTTCACTTTCAAACATTCATTCACTAAAACCAGGGACAATAATTTCTAACCACAGTTCTTCACCTGGCGTCGACAACTTAAAATTGATATTAATCAAACAAAATTGTTAAAAGAAAAAATTCAACGAAATAAAACGCGCCAAACGGATAAAATTGCTTATAAAGTATTTTGCTAAAGTTTTTCATGTCATCTCTTATGTTGGTTTTAGTTTTTCTTCAAGTAATATTTTGCCAACAATTTAATCACTGGTCTGCTGATGAAATCACTTGGATTGTAAATTTCCATTTTTCTTGTTTTTTATTACAAACATTATTTGCAATTATTTTTACAGCCACAAACTGGGGTGATGGTCTGTCTAATGGTTTAACTAAATTACCTGTCGCCCCAAAAAGAAAAACGTGTCATATTGCTTAGAAATGGAAATGCATGATTAATTATATTTACATAAATAAATGAGAAAAATAAATGGCCTCAGGTTCGAAAATGAATTTAAGATTTTCTATGGCAAATTAAATAAAACTAAATATTACAAAAGGGATTTTATTTATTTGATGCGTTTAGATGTAAGCTTTTTCGAAGATGTTGCTTTTACTTTTACTCAAAAATTAATTAAAGATAAAAATGAAATTAATTTGATTTGACTTCAAACATGAAAACAATTGTTTGATAAAAATATTTTACCTTCTTATTTAATCTTTTGAGGTACATAAAAGGCTGAATATTCTTGAAATTTATTTCTTTCTACAATAGATAAAAAAATCTCTTTAGATACTTATTACTTCTATAGCACACGATATTGTTGTGTTTACAATAATGAAATTGAATTTGTTTTAAAAAAACGTCTTTTATCTCAGTGTTTGTTATTGTGTTTTTGCTAAAGACAGTCCTAGATAGTCTTCTTGTCTTTTAAACGAAAAAATTGTTGCCTTATTCGCTGGCCTTGCTAGTGGGAGCTACATCATCATTGTCATCATCTTTATTACTTTCCTTGTCATCTGCAAGTACAAGCTGCTGCCTGTTTTAATTTTTTATTTTATAAAACTTTTCTTCAGACTACAAATATATTTTGACCAGAAAACTAACTAAATATTTTAAATGTCTACCTGGTGTTGTACTACAACAGTTTGTGTTTTTTTTTTTTTTTGTCTTTTGTTACTTTAAAATCATGATAATCATTAGCTGTTGCAGTTGTTTGTCAAGGAAATAAAAAAAAAAATAAAAACAAAGAAGAATAGTCAAAAACCAAACATCATCATCTTGTGATTTGTTAAAAATAAATATAAAATAAATTTCAAATTTGCTACTTTTTCCGCTCGTGTTGTACATGCAGCAAAACAAATGTTTTCGTCCATTTGCATTTCGTTGTGGCAGTTGTTGTGCTGATAAAACAAATGAGTTTTTTCTTTCATCAGATTATAGTTTAAAAAGAACACTGAAGAGACATAAAAATAAGTATTAAAATTTGTGATTTTTTAATTATTTCGTGACAGAAATAATATTGTAAAAGGAAGCATGTAAGACTTTAGCTTTGAATTATTAAACGTTCTGGTCATTCAATTATTTCAATAATATATTCAACGAAAGGCTGAAATATTAAAACACTGCAGGTGGCATCGAAAGTAAAATAATAAATAAATTGGATAAAGTTCTTATTCTAAACTAGCTTCTTTATGTTCTCGGTAAATTGTTTTTTAAACGAATCCAAAAAAAAAAAAACTGGATGTTATCAATTCGACTGAATGTTGTTTTTTTTAATACTTGTGCCTCCATAAACCTGGATGGATTTAAATTTTTTTTTTAATTTAAATGGCGATGCTTACAGAATGGTACCGTTTTTAAAAACAGTTCATAATCTTAAAAAGTAAAGGGTGTCCCCATAAAACATACAAGATTTTTATGTGTACTATGAACCGTTAAGGGCACCACTTTAAAACAAAAAAAAAAAAAAACTGCGTATCACTATAGATCCCAATGGCAAAAAGTAATACAAAAATTAATCTAGAAATTAAAGGGTGTCCCCATATGTGACGTAAATTAACCTATTAGGGCATATCTTTTGAACCGTTATACACAAATGCATGCAAGTTAACCATAATCTCAATTGGTGTGATCGTAACAAGTATTAACATTCAAAATTATAAATTAAAGTGTGCCCCAACAGTTCATTTAATTTGTTTTATATGGCTTTAATTTTAAACAGTTGATGACAGACGACTGAAATTTACAACGAACCTGTATTTTTAACTACGCTATAATAACAAGTAAAAAAAATTTGTATTTGAAAATTAAAGGGTGTGCAGAGTAAACATGTAATGTTAAGTGTCAGTAAAGTGAATAATACCCTACTTTTGAAACACAGAATTATATACTTGTAATGTGTTTTTTACATGCACGGACTTATTTTTTTTTTTTTTTAATAATGATAGACTGATACTTTAAATATACGCAAGGGTATGTATTGCTAAGTGGTCGTTAATGGTGTCCTAATATAAACGTCATGTTTACAGGGCCTTATTTTAATTTTGTTTAGGTTAATTTAAAATAATGTTTTACTATGTCCACTATAACAAATTAATAAAAAATTTAAATGTAAATATTAAAGGTATGACACCCCTTGTGTGTGAATAAACTCAAACTTGGAGGATTTATTTTGTATTGTACAATTAGAACGCCTTTTGTGGATGCAGCCAGCTAATCGAAGGTGCTACTATTTAACTCTTCATTAATATATTAAATAAACTATTACCCCTATTACAGTAAACAGCTCAACTCAGTTTGGTTATGGGAGAGACAACTCAACCTTTATACAACCAACCTCTTTTTTAGTACATATTATGAAATGCAATTGCTTTTTGATTCAAATTGTTACATCGTTGCTTATTTTCAGTATGAAGTTTGACAAAATAAAGACAAGCTTATATTCAAATTTTAAAATAAGTAACAACCGTTTTATGTTTTTTTTTTTTGTTTTTTTTTTTTATTTTTTAGTTAAAATTATTTAAAATGGATATTAGTATTGATTTATTTTATGAAGACGGTAATGTAGATTTTCTACGTATAAGGAAAGAAAAATTCGTGACAGGTCCAATTCTTTTAAACTCTTTAGTGCAAACTAAATTAAATTATTGTTTTTTATTTGCAGCAAGTTTTTGTTTATTTCATAATTTTTATAAATCGTCTTTTTTAATTGCTCAAATTTCTTAATACGAGGGCTGCTATATATATTTCTGGCCTGGCAACACTGAGTGCTGCCAAGTGCAATCTGACATTTCCATTGGAAAGTTTGTCATTTTTAAGCATAATCGTACTCAAAACGTTTTGACGTACGACCATTATTTGTGTTGTATACAGTGACTTGAAAAAATTAATATAGAAAAAAATGGAATTAACTCGAGAACATTTTCGTGCCATCATTTTTCACAACTTTCGACGTGGATGATCACGACAAGAGTGCATTGATGAACTTAAGTCTTTGTATGGCGATGGAGCACCATCCTATAGCACTATGAAAAATTGGTATAAAGAATTTAATCGTGGCCGAAGCTCGCTCAAAGACGAATTCCGTGAAGGTCGTCCAAAAACGGCTGTTGTGCCAGAGAACATTGATGCCGTGCGTGAACTCATAATGCAAGATCGACATGCGACATACCGAGAGATAGAGACATCCTTGGACATTTCTTCCACCAGCATACATTCGATACTGCATCAACACCTGGCCGTAAAAAAGATTTGTTCTCATTGGATCCCGCACAATTTGAAAGTCGCTCAAAAAAAAGACTCGTGTCGATTGGTGCAAAGAAATGTTGCAAAAATATGATTGCGGTGCTTCAAAAGACGTTTGTAAGATCGTCACAGGTGACGAATCATGGATCTATGCGTATGAGCCCGAAACGAAACAACAATCGACCATGTGGGTTTTTAAAGACGAGCAAAATCCAACGAAAGTTGTTCGTGGAAGAAGCACTTCGAAGCAAATGGTCGCCTGTTTCTTCGGCAAAACTGGTCATGTGGCGACTGTTCCGGTTAAGCAATGTAGGACGGTCACTTCTGAGTGGTACACTACAATTTGTTTGCCTGAAGTCATCGGAGAAATTCGAAAAACCAACAAGAGAAGACGAATCATTGTTCACCATCACAATGCGAGCTCTCACATATCGGCTCAAACCAGAGCGTTTTTTACCGGCCAAAACGTCGAATTAATGGGTCATCCGCCGTACAGCCCTGACATCTAATGACTTCTTCTTGTTTCCGCACATCAAGAAAAAATGCGTGGTCAACGATTTTCGTCGCCAGAAGAAGCTGTTGAAGTGTTCAAAAACCATGTTTTAGAGGTGTCTCAATCGGAGTGGAAAAAGTGCTTCGACAACTGGTTTGAGCGCATGCAAAAGTGTATAAATCATGCTGGAGAATACTTTGAAAAACAATAAAACCATTTTTGATTAAAAATATTCGCATTTTCACGATTAGGCCAGAAATATATAGAGCAGCCCTCGTATATCCTTTTAATTTTTTGCTTGCATTTTCAAGAGATCTAAATGCTCTGTTTTCAAATATTAGCTTCAACGGCCATTTTTCATTACTTGCGACGCTGATGAATTTGAACAATCAAAAAGGCGTGCTTTCTGAGGTTCACATCCGTAGACGAGGCTGTATTGTCTTTGACTCCTACTTCTTCATCCAGAGTCGGTGGCATATTCTCCACCCTAAAAGCACGACCATGAGGTGCTACCTGCTCCCTTATTTGAATTAGTTGTGCTACACTTTTCTCTAGTGAATTCAATGGAACTTCTTTTGACGGACCACCACCAGTTGCAAGATAATTGTTCTTGTTGTTGACAAGATTTCCCTTTAAGTTTGTTTTATTACGTATCCAAATCTACAAGAAAGTTAGTTGTTATTACACTTTTACTATATCGGTTAATGTTCAAGATAACTACGTACCTGTCTTCCTTCACTCGTTCGCAGTTCTTAACGTCCTAAGCTCTTCAGTGCTCAAGCAAATTCATACCACCATTTTTTCAGCTTAAGTTCTAATTGACAATACCAAAATGCAAAATTTCAGCTAAAGTAGAGTTGAGTTGTAAACCGTAATATGGACATATATTTATTTAAATATATAATAAATATTTTATATTTCCTGCAATAAAAATTTTTACCAATTAATAATTAACAATTGTTAGTTTACAAATTTGCCGGTTGATTGAATAATACGATTCGTTAATCAATTAGTATATCCTTCTGACATTAATATTTATGATATAACTCAAACAGAAATTAATATTTTTTAAACGCAGATTTCAAAAAGATAATAATTTTTTTGTTGCGAATTTTGATTATCAATAGTTAATCGCTCTTTTCGTTAAATTTCCACTTTTATGATATCAGGACAAAACAATTTAATTTACTTTTAAATATATTTTCTTTTCATTACCGCTTATTAAAGACGTAAAGAGATTAATAATTTATAAAGGAAATTTTTTTAATTTTTATCTAGTTGTCTCATTAATTGTTAATAGTTTTTATTTTCTATATTAAATAAGAAACAAATAAACTAATGTTGCTATTCCATTCATTATACATAAAAAATTCATTAAATTGATGATACTCATAAAATTTTTAAATGTCATGGAAATATTCCTTCAAAAAAAATTTACTTTATACAAGAACTTTTGTTAGTGGTTTAATGTTTTGTTTTTCGTAATATCAAGCACATTTGTTTATTTAGTGTCAAGTGTGTAAAACAGGTCATCAAAGAACACATAAATATTCTGACTTAATAAGAGAACACATCATTAATAATATCTTGACTACACAATAAAAATTACTTTTATGCTAACACATAATAGCACTTTTTATAACCTGTATAATTTAGGTCAAAATCCTTTTATTAAAACAGCGCCTTCGCTTTCTTATTGAGATTATAAAGTAACGTTAAATAATTATTGCAAATTTTTTTATTTCTATATAATTTTATTTCTTTTTTTTTTTGTCTTTTCATTATTCATTATTTCTTTTGCTTCATACTCTACCGCATTATAGCAAAAATGCATTATATATCGTTTTCATTGTCTCCATTAAATTTAGCATAAGGAAAAGTAGATCTCAAACTATAGTATCCAATTACACTGAATTCGTAATAAAAATGGCCACATAATTGAAATGACTTACGTAGAGCACAAAGACAAAATTTCCACAAAAAATGTCTGTCGCCATAAAAAACATCAAAAGTTCATGATGGGTATTGGTTTTTTTTTTTTTTTTTTTTTTTTTTTTTGTGTATTCACCAAAAAACCCAGACTGAAATTGTCAAACTGCAACTGCTAAAACGAAGGAAGGAGAGAAATAAAAACCACCTCATCTGTGGCACACTGCACATTAAGCCGCATTAGCACCAGCAACTAATCAAACCGTGTAAAATGCTGCTGGTAAATTTAAAATATAAACGGGCGGTTCTAAAATTACTTACAGCAAGATAAACATAAACGATTTTGTTGGAAATTTTTATACATTTTTTATGCTCTACAACTTCTTTGCTTTTTATGAATATTCAAATATTGGCTTATATTATGCAATAATCGAGTTATTTCATACGCACTTAGCACATGCGGCAATCGAGGCCGAAAACGAAAATAACCTTTCATTTTGTATTGGAGGTAGTACATCCACTCTTTAAATCCAAACAATTACTTGCCCAACTATGCGCATTAATAGGTTCGCTAATTGTACAAAATTCCATAGCTCTAACGGCAATAGTATGTAAGTTACAGGGTAGTGCCACGCCTACTAAAAAAATATAAAGCCTATTTTCTCTACTGGAAACACAAACACACAACTAAAAAATAATCGCACTTTGTGTTTGACTTTTACTAATTCTAACTCTAGTGTGTGCCCTCAATTGAAAAGACGCGTATGATTTTATTTTAAATCTTGGTAGCAAAAGCTTTGCTTAATTGTAGGGAAAGGTATGTCACCATTTCTTAAATATACATTATTCAGTGCGGTTAGATATCAGGACTGCCCTCGTGTTTTATTTATTTTCACTTTTTTTTTAACAACACATTAAATTCTTTTATGGTCTTAATGAATGAATACAGCAAATGTATGTTGTAAGTGTGTGTTTAAAGTGACTGCATACAGTGAAGTCACAGTGCAACAATTTGACATGTGTTTAAAAAAGTTTTTGCATTGCTCTTTGGTGATATATAAAAACTTATGTATGTCTAGCTTTTTTGGATAGCAGCTATTTTTTGCCGCTTTTTTTTGTGTATAAAAAAATCTGTTGCTTTTTGTTTGGTTTTCTTATTAAGATTAATTGATTTTTTTGCCTTCTGTTTTAGTTTCCTTTTAAATTCGATTTTATTTTTTGCTAGTGCTTTAGTTTATTTATTACTTTTGGTTTTTTGCTTCCTTTTTTTTCTCTACACTTCTCTGCATTCGTGTGCCACTGGAGTTGGTCAAGAAACGTCACTCAAATTGAGCAGTTTAAAGCTCTTACCCACAGATCAACCGACAAAAAAAGCAACTACCACAAAATGAAACAATTTAGGACAAAATTTTAAAATTATCTTGTGTCTTGTCTTAAATTTTGTGTCGCATTCTATGCAAATCATTGTGGCATTTGCAGTGCAATGTTTTCAACAACTTTTTTCTCACTCTGTTTTACTTTTTTGCGACTTGGTTACAAAATCGTGTTTACACTTTGTCACCCTTTTCTGTCAATAAGATTTATAGTTTTATTTTGAAATTTAATAAAAAAGCAAGTATTTTTTTTTTTTTTGTTCTTTAAAATAAATACTTTGGTGTATTTGGCCGGCAAATAAATTACCAGCAACAAAATAAGTGTTTGAACTACTTAAAGACAAAATGAAAAAGAAAGAAAATTTATATGTGATGGACAGAATGTCCATTATGTAGAATAGTTTTCAAATCTAAATAAAGCATTTAAAAATTTCAAAAATTTGTTAACAATTTTTATTTTATTTCACTGCAATAAAATGTACGTTCATTTTTTTCCTTTCAGCTATTTTTTAAATTTAATATACTCCAAAGATATAAGTTAATTATTTAGCATAGCTAAATGATTGGCACCGATGAAATGTCATCCACTGGCATGGATATTAGTGAAACTTTTCGTCCAGAAGATATATCGAAAACAGATTTTTTCGATTTTGTTACGGCACCTAATATTGGCATTGGCCTGGGCGTCAATGTTAATTTACAACATAATCATCACCATCATCAACAGCAGCAACATCACCATCATCATACACAAAATCATACACAGCAACAGCAACAACAATCAACGCTAGCTGTGGCACAACAGCAACAACAACAACATCATCATCAAACCAATAATACTCACACACATCATGGCTCACAGCATCAACACAGCTCCGCCACAGATAGAACTATGACTCATGATGGCGGTGGCGGTGGTAATAATAATGGAGGCGGCGGCAGTATAGGAACAAGTGGTGATAGTCACAATGATGCTAGCGGCCTAAGCGATGGCAGTTCAGCAAGTACAACAGATCCTGCATTACACGGTTATGAGGTACGTTTAAAAAAAAATATTTTCATGAAATTAGAAGTATAGAAATATTGACTTAAAAAAAATATTACAGCACAAGGCTGTAATATGAGCGCAGCGCAAGTTGCTCTTACGTACGAAGGAGTCAGTAGTATGTATAGGTTACCCTTTAAATTTTAATTTAATAATAATTTAATAAAACTTTTTTTAGCGAACTTGACAATATATTTTTTGAGTAAGCTTAAAATAAGGCCCTCTGAAAGCAGCGTACGTATTTGGATACCATTTCATTTTAATTTTTTATACTTGGCTTTATAGCATTTAATTTGTCCTCTTCGGTTTTGCTTTTCACGCATACTAAGCGCTAAGCTACGAACCTTAGTCTACGCAACACTTTACCACATTACTCATTCTGCTGTTGGAACGGACTTTTATATCTCCAATTGGAGAGGTCTCCAATGAAACTTATGAAAGAAAATGTTGCCCTCTCCTTTAGTGTGCACTAGCTAACCTGTTTTGAAACTTGACTGATATATTTTCCAAATTATACGCGATTAGTCAAAGCAAATCAAAGTGCTATATTACGCAATGCCGAATCTTATATACCCTTCACCATATATGTAAAACTAGTAACTCCAATCAAAGAAGCAAATATTGGGGTGACAGCGAATTAAAAAAAATTTTGTACTGCATATATATAAAATTACATAAAACTATCATCGGCTCTTAATAGACTAAGGAGTTTTAATAAATTTAATATTTCCTTAAATATCTTTTCAAAAGTTTTTAAATGATACCCATTTAATATTTTGAAAAATATGGTGCACAATAATACCTTTTTATGAAAAGTTAGGAGGCCCGAAAAATATGGGCGAACGCTAATTTTTTCACTGGATTTTATTTTAATTTATTAATTCTCTATCGCCCTATATACTTGGTTTTTTTTTAATGGAGTTATCTCATTGTTCCAAATGAGATGAAAAAATTAGAGGCAGGAGCGGTATTTTACTCGCTGTCTCGGACGTGGATCGATTTCGCTGATTTTCGACACTATATCTGACCGATTGGCGTATTTAAATTTTCTAATTTCAACACTAACACTGACAGACAGACAGATATTGCTCAATCAACTTCGCTACACATAAGAACTCATAATATATAAACTTTATGGGGTCGGAAATGGATATTGTAGAAATTACAAGCGATATGACAAACTTAAATATACTCTTTTTTCATTTTTTGTGGTGAAGTGTATAAAAACAAAAGAAAGAAATTTAAATATTAAGAGCTGCCACGATTAATGTTGACAGAAGTTTTTTTTTGGGTAATAAGCGTCCTCAGATAGAAGTGCAAGAAAGTCTTTTCGAGATTTATCCTCAGTACTTTTAATGCCTTTGAAAAACAATTATTTAAATATATGTATCATATATATTATTTCTAAAGCACTTTCTTTTGTCGGTTGCAAATATCTCCCATACCACCGCATCAAATTTAATGAATGATATCTCATTTTAAAGCTTATTTCTAGCACTAATGACGAACAATAATTAGAAATCGAAAAATTAATATCTTCATTGATAAAAATTATATTTTATATAGAAATGCATGATAATACAGTGATTATATGTTTTTGTTCGAGTGTTGTTATACAGGGTCTTTTAATAGTAATGCAGTTCTACATAATACAGTATGTCATAAATCCATTAAAAAGATATTTTTGTTTGTATTAAGGATTCGTACGGGCAAAAAGTTAACGATGATCATGTCATTACCTCTAACATTGTATTCAAAGAAGTATTATAAAAGCATTCAAACATATGTATGTATGTATGTAAATATGTATGATATATTATGATTTCTAATATTTTTATACTTTAAATAAAAAAAATTAAAGTTACTAAAATTTCTATTAAATATTTTTATTTTATCTTACAAAAATGACAACTAACGCTGCGAAATATTCGCACGTGTCATCTAGTCAGCTCAAAAACGAGGTTACTTATGGCACTTTAAAAATAAATGACTCATTTAAGAAGCCATTTAAAATTTTGGTTTAATTTTGTTATCACCTGTGAAAAATTAAAAGAGGACAGTAAAATTTAGTGGGTATCAACAGAATGAAATGCACTTTCTGGTAGTTATTTATTATTATTTATTTTTGATTACACTAGAATGCTATTGTTTTTTTATTCTCTTAATTTGCTTTTTAGAAATAAGCCTCTAATCTATAAATCTAATTTCCGTTTATAAAAAAAAACCTTAAATATATTTAATCTTAGTTTAAAAGCACTTTAATGTTAGTATTTAATATCGACATTGTTTTTTTTTTAATTTTATTGTTTTCTATTTACAAATTGAAGAAACTAATTAAGATGAGTTTATTTTCAAAAGAATACTAATTGAGGTTCATTTGTAAAACCGGATTTCAATTTCTATTTTTGTATTTAAAAATTACAGTAGAAAAGTGTCTTTTCTCCGTCCAAATATATTTTATATTTAAGAAAAGAAAAAATATTAATTCTTAACTTCACTCAATTAAATTTTTTTTTTTTTTGGAGAAACTTTATTTATTTTTTTTTTTATTTGAAGTTGGTAATATATCATAAATAGTGTCACAGTATGATGTTTTCAGTTGATTTATACTCTGGAGTTTTTTTGTTTTTTTTTTTTTTTTTTTTTTTTTGCTTGTATGCTGTAAATAAATATATGACACTTGACAGTAAAAGCGTATAATTTTTTGTTATTCACGCATTTAAAGTTATTAAATGAAACGATAGCTCACATGGATACACAAAATTAATGAAATATTTTTGTTTTTTTTTTTCTCTTTTAAACTTTAGTATAATAAATTAAATTTTGTAAAATAATTAATTATGCTGTAAAAGTAGAATTTTTAGAAATTAAAAAAAAAATCAATCATTTGATTTTAATACATTTGTCGATGCTAGGGTTATACCACATTCTGAATTCTCACTGCTAGAATTTTACTTTTGAGGAACTCTGTTTAGTCCTCCCACCGTTTTTTTGTATTATTTTCACAGATTGTATCCACTCACAGTGACTTAACCGTATGAAGGGAAACAAAGGTAGCAAAGCAGAAACATTTACAATTTGTCTGTATAGACTAAATACAAAACAAAAGGAAAAAATACTGTTTATGATAAAATGAATATTAAAAAAGATTTTTAGAAATTAAAAAATAAATGAACTTAAGCCAAAATAATTTCTATTCATTTAGAATATTAAAATAATTTGAGCAAAAATATTCAGCTGTGTTTTCAACTCAACCTGAGAAAGGTTATTCTTAAGCCTTCCTTAAGATAAGTGTAACGTGTTTTTTTAGATATTCATCTTTTATGTTTGTAAACTGTATTAATGCCAAACAGCTGCTTTTACGAAAAATAAACAGACTAACATCAGTGCACAGCTGGCAAACTATTGAAATATATAATTTCAATATAAATTGATTTCAGTCACGAAGCTTACGTTCGGTTGAAAATGAATGCTAATTAACAGAATTCTCCAATAGGAGCGAAGATAATCATTCGATTACGTCATAATGACCGAAAAATCATTACATTAAGCAAAAACCACTGCTCTTTATTGTCCGGCGGGAATAATGGATCCATATATCATCTAAAACAATGATGCTTCAGTCAACGCTGAATAGTTTAAAGTTATATTACACAACAATAGAGAGTTTTAAAATTAGAATTTCTATTTACATTTTATAATTGCCTTTCTAACACAACATGAAACAATATTTTACCTCAAAAACTAACAAAAGATAATTTATTTTATTAACCGACTTCAAAAAAAGAAGAAGGTTATCAACCCGTCTGAATGTTGCTTTTTTTAATGGTTGTGCCTGCAGTCTCAGTCATATCTGACTTTTCTTTATTAACATACAACAACTACTGATTGCTCCAGTTTTAAAAACAGTTAAAAACCTTAAAATTAAAGAGTGTCCCCAAAGGGTGTCCCATAAAGGGCACCACTTTAAAATTAAAAAAAAACTGCATATCACCAGTTATAGCTCCCAACAGCACAGACGTTATACAAAAATAAACCTAAAAATTATAGGTTGGCATATATGTGACGTAAATTTACCTATATAGGCGTATCTTTGAGAAGACAAACGCTTAAAAATTTAATAGAAGGCCGACTAGTATTATCGTTATAATAACAAGTATGAATTTTCAAAATTCTAAATTAAAGGTTGAACCAATAGTTCATTTTATTTGATGTATATGGCCATAGTTGTGAACAGTTGTAGACAGACGGTTAAAATTTACAAAGACGGTTAAAATTTAGAGGAACCTACATTCGATACAACAACAAATATATAATTTGATTTTGGAAATTAGAGCGTGTCCCAATAGTTAATGTAATTTGATAAATGTGGCTAAGTTTATGAAGCGTTATAGCTAGACACCTAGATTTTACAAGCAACCTGAATTGCTTAGTGCATTAAACAACAAATTTACAATTTCAGTAATAAATTAAAGGGTGCTGAAATCTGTTTCGGAGTCGGTTTTTTGCAACGATTATGACTATTGCGGCCTAAAAACAAAGTAACAACATGAAAAATCACATTTTAATTTTAAGTTTAATTCATTATACTTATTGCTATATTGTTGCAAATTTTATGTGTCTACCTCTCACATTCGTAAGAATGTTGTTTATCTTATGAATATCGTGTTACTTACGGAGTATTTCAAGTCGATTAACTTTTCGAGTAAGAAAACTAGCAAATTTCTATTAAAAAATAACTCGAACAAATTATGTCGGTTAGTCGAGAAATCGACTAAAGTTTATTTATATAATGATCTATTTTCAAATAAGATGTGTTTAGTAAACATGTTTATGTATGTTTTATTTTATGTTTTTTGTTATTTTTGTTCTCGTTTTAATAGCTGATACATTTTTTTATATAGTTGTATTTAACGTACATTCTTGGCGGATGAAGACGTTTGAAAAACCTTTTTTTAAGTAAAAATATTAGATTTTAAAAAAATAAAATCAAAAGTAATTAAATATCCATAAGAACGGCAGCAAGATGCCACAAAATATATAATCGCGCAGTCATAGACTTATTCTCTCGTTTAGCATTTGCTTCAAAGGCATAACACTACACTCTATGAGGAACCAGAAAGTTCAATTAAAGCCAAAAGTGACGAAATATTTCTTAAAAAAAATACTTTAAAAAAAATTTACAATCATTTTGTCTATTATAAAACTGAAGGGCTTAAATGTGTCTTCAAGCGAAACCGCCACATGGAACCATATCGAGAGGTTTTATAAAAAGGAAAAAACAGCCCTCAATTTGGAATTAAAAGATGTTATTGATAAAAATGGCATATCTGTAATCACAGTGTATGAGTGGTCCAAAACTAGAAGAATTTGGAATATACTTTCGTAAATATATAGTTGGATCTACGCATGACGGTGCCGCTACAATGAGAAAGTATGGAAATAATATTGAAGCAAAATCGCAGTTGTGTTTAAACCATGCGATTTATCGGTCTGTTGTCAAAATATTTAATGACAAACAATCTAAAAACAATCCTTCAGACTTTCGACTATCAGTATTGTCAGCATTGAGTAGTATTTTACGACAGCTTGATGTGGCAGTTAAAGAAATAAGTACCGATTCCGCAACGTTAACTGATTTGGAAGGTACAATTAAGTTTTCTTTCTTTCTTAAAAAAAAATAACTGTTTGTTTAAAATTCAGAATAACTGAGAGGCGAAATAAATTACTTAACACGTTAATTTTTTACCTTAATCCGGTCACCTTTCCCAATAACTATCATATGTTAAAATACGGTTTAAAAGATAAAACAAAAGAATTTGCTACTAAATATTGAATCAGATGAAAATGTTCTATTAAAGCAAGCGAATTAAACAAAGCAATAAAAAGTATTCAAAATTAAAAAAGTCTTCTGCGAGAGCTAGCATCGTCCATGAATTTTTTGTATCTGGATTGAACAAAGAGGAGTTCAGAAAATGTTAAAAAACTTTTAACGCTCTTCTTTCAATAACATTAACATTCACTTTATGTAAAAGAGGTTTTCCAAGGCAAAAAATTTGGTTAAAAGCTTATCACCTTAATTCAATTTTATTTTTAAAAGATTATTTAAAAAATCATTATAAAAAATATAAAATAAGAAAAGATCTCTTAAAGTATGCTTTTATGTTTTAATAACACATAATATGAATTAGTTTTGTTATTAATGAAATACAAATATTCTAAGTCAATTTGGTATGGCCGACATTTTCCATTGGATATAGCATTTAAATTCAATGAAGTTGAGTTATTCGAGTAATTTAAAATAGTTAATCAGATATGATCTTATAAACTATTTAATAAAAAAATTAAATCCCAAAATTAAATCCCAAAAGCGACTAAATGCTTACTCGAATAAAATAAAAATTCGATTAATTTTATTAGTAATATGTTAAAACACAGGTTCCGTAAATCCCTCCACTAACGTAGCAAGCACCTTTTAAAAAATCTTAAAATTAAACAGGAATTGAAGTTAACAACACCAAAAAAAAAAAAAGAATTGTGCAACCTTTAATTGATTCAATTTTTTTTAATAAGAAAATTGTTTTCTTACTTTTTAATTAAGAATATAATTAGTACAATTAATTATATAATAAACCTTAATCTGAAATCAAATAAAATCTTTAATTTGTGCCAAGACTGTTTTCTGTGTATAAAACTCCGAATATTATAATGATGTATGTACTGATCAGAATCATATATATTTGCTACCACCAATTTAGCTAAATTAAAATAATACAAGGTCAATTTATGCCTCCTTATGAAAACAAAACAATAAATCATAACAAATTATTTTCCTCTGCAAGTCTGCATCTCCAACAGGCAAACAAATCAATAATTTAATAATGGATAAGGAAAACCAAAAATTCACAAAAAAAACTGTCACACCTAAAATAAACCTTAATTTGTCGTTAGCCCAAAAAATGGAATATAAAATATTCCTATCAGATAAATACAATGATGCTATTAATTTGAAATTGAAACTTTTGTTTAAAGTGTATAAAATACTTATTAAAAATACAAAACACGATTTTAAATAACACCTTGTTAATTTAGTTTAAATGGTATTTCCTTAAGCTACGAAACATTAGATTATATTTTATGTTTGAGTCTTTTTGATATTTTTGTCACATGGGTTCTATAACAAGTGTTAAACCACAAAAATGTATAACACAACATCAAATGCCTGGCTTAATGACTGATTGACTGAATAGCTCTGCGAACAAACCAGCCAGATTATTAAGCAGACAACGAATCAGCTTTAAACAGAAGCCTCTGAATTAGAAATAAAATTTATTAAACAACAAAATAATACAAATTATTATGTGTCTATTACACCAGAAAAAGAAAAACAACAAAATAAATTTATACAAGTATCAACAAAAAACCGTTATGTGGCAGTTTTGGTAAAAGCACCTGTAGATCTTAATTGAATAAAAAACAAGTATTTAAGTTGGTTTCAAATTTAAAACAAAAATTTCAAAAATATTTAAACTTTTTTAATGTTTAAAAATACATTTAAATAATTTGGCATCAATTGTTAGCAACTTTAAAGTTGTTTTACTTTTCATAAATTTAAAGTAATTTTTATTGGATTTTGTAATGGCGAATTAAAAATAATGAAACGCTTAAAGTTTTAATTAAAGTAACGTTTTTTAAGACCTTAAATCTTAAAGACAATAAAAACCAGAAGGTTTCCTGTATAGAAGTGAAATAGAAAAATTTTAATTAATTTTTTTAGTGTTGCCAACTCAACATGGTATTAGCCGACTTCAAAAAAGAGAGTGTTTCTAATTAATCTGTATCTATTTTAATATTTGTTACTTTCCGATTCGACTTTTTTATTTAAAACGTTGTACAGGTTGGTACTAATGTAAAAAACTAATTTCTTTCTAGCTCAAGCTGGCAACACTGATTGGAGGCATAGTGAATTTAAAAACAAGGTTCAATAAGGTTTACTTAAAGCTTTTTGTTTTAGCATACTTCACTACACTTTACTACCAATTTTGGAATCTCTCATTTTAGTGAAAAATAATTTATAAGTTTGGCCTAACAATTCGGGTTCTAATAATATTTATTTGCAAGTCATTAAGTAAAGAAGATTGAATGTTTTTTAATGTAGCGAACATTAAAGAGCAGGTTTTCTCTTGCTTGTAATTTATGAAATGTTCCAATTATAAGATTCGTTATTGAACTTTGTACTCTCAGAAGTATTTTTCTTCGCGCACTTTGACAATCGTAGGAGCTTAAAAGTATAATGTTAAAAATTCAACGCGAACAAACAAATAAATTCCTTGAACAATTTATAGCTTTTTTATTGACAAAAACATATCTAACTTTGACCTTTTAGGCTTAAAATAAATATTGTATTGACCTCGTGAATAACAGGAGTTATGTCATGGCTAATACAGGCTCTTTGGCCGTTGGTAAACTTTTACCTTGACCTTTCGTATTTGGCAGTGGTGAAGTAGATACATGCAAAATTATTATGGAAAAATAATCGATAAGCCAACATGTTTTAATCGTTAAAGTATTTTATCAGAATTAATCATCGATTAACGTGACGGAGAAAGTTACTTGATTTTTTTTTTTTGAGAATTAACGTGCCAACAAAATGCACTGTTTATAGTGAATTGAATGATTTTGAAGAAAAAGGGTTTGTAGGTAATAGGCCGAGGCATGGACCACAACACACTGCAAGATCAGCTGAAATCTTTACAGCTGCTAAGGGAAGAGTTAAAAACAATCTATCAACCTCAATTCGACACCGTGCTTAGAAGCTTGATCATCAAACAAAAACTTTGGCCACAATTTTGCACAAGGATTTGTTGTTGTTTATATTTAAGATTCAGTTGACACAAGAGCTTTTTTCTAAAGACCATTTATGCTGCCATACATGTGCCAATAGGATAATACAGCTCGCCAATGAGTGACGAGATACATTTCTATAGAAAACTCCCTAGTTATTAATCAGGCAACTTTGCGTACATTAAAAGGGATAGCAAGGTATGCAATTTGGTCAGGAGGAATCATTGGACCTTACTTCTTTGAAAATGAAAACCGCGTAACAGTAATTGTGAATGAAGAGCGATATTGTGATATGATTGAAAACTTTTTAAAGCCACAACTGCATGCTTTTGACGTGACTAACATGTGGGACCAACAGACGGTGCCACATCACATGCAACCAGGATTACAAATGAAATGCTGCGATACCTCTTTTCACAACAAGTTATTTCAAGAAATGGTTAAGTTGATTGGCCTCCAACGTCTTCTTATTTGACTGATCCGAACTTCTTCTTGTTGGTATATCTAAAAAGCAAGATTTGTATAAACAAACTAGAAACGCCTGTGAAACTTAAACAAAATATTTGTGAGGAAACGCGTGAACTGTGTAAGAATTTATTGAAAAATGTGCTCATTTATCTGTTATTTTAGGTCATACATAATTTCTGACATTAAATAAATAATTTATCAATATAAGATTCATTTTCTTTCATTCAAACAAAAATTATAAACAATCAAAGTAGTATACCTTCCTGGCGCACACTTTTTATATCCAATAATTTCCCTGGTTTGTGAATAGTATGACAGGTAATGTAAAAGCAGTGGCCCACAAAATGGTCCTTTAGACTTTTCAAAAATAGTATTTATATTCTAGACAATTACTTCGCACAAAGATAACACATTATTATTTAAGAGGATGCTAACAGATTATTAAATAATTAAATACCTACTCCGGTTTCTTAATTATTTGTCAAGTGTGTTCCCGTTAAACTGGAAACATGCAAAAATTGTACCATTACCTAAGTCGAATGGGGAATATAGACCTATAGTCATCTTGTGTTTTCTATCGAAAGTTTTGGAAAAACTCCTTTATAAACAAATGATTGCGTATATTACTTCTTACAATTTGCTTTCCAGTATGCAATCTGGTTTGATTCCTTCTCTTCTTTATGGGTGCGAGTTATTTGGAAATAGTGACACAGTTAGTAAGCGGAAACTAAATATATTGTTTAATAATATCATAAGATATGTGTATGGATTGAGAAGATTTGTTCATGTCTCCTCTGTTTCTAATACTCTGTACGGAGTATCACTTGATAATCTATTAAAAATTCGCACTCTTACTTTTTTGCATAAAATAATATATATTCAAACACCCAGATATGTATTTGAACAAAAAAGTTTTTTCTTAATCCTAATAACTGAATGGCAGTTCTATGTGCATGCCGCACGTCTTTGGCACAATCATCCACCAATTCAACAAGTAAATAGCAATGCTAATAGTTTAAAAAAATTTTTATTTCATTTTTATAAATATTCCTAACAAATAATAACATTTTCCTCCTGTTTTATTTTTTTTATTTTAGATAATATTATATACTTACATACATATGTATTAAGTTTATGATATTAATTCAATTATTGTAACGTAATGCGTTCCTGTACTATAAATATAAGACATGGTCTTGTTGTACAGGAAATAATAATTAATTGAATAAATAAAAATAAATAAAAGCCACATAGAAGAGATAATATGTTTTATTATTGCATTGGGAAGATGAATTTCAAACGCTTCATATTACGATATTTCCTATTCAAAAAGAACATCCACCCATTACTTGCAAATTATTTCATTAACTTTAAACATTTAAAAAAAAATTAAACGATGGAAATTTCTTTATTATAGTTGTGGTCAATGGACGAAAAATCTCAATATTCTAAATAAAAATTCTCTTCCGAAAAAAAAACGTAAATAAAACGTACATTTTTATGCTAAAATCCTTACATAAATTATTTTTCTAATCCTGAATAAAACTCCTTTTTGCGGTTATCGTTGTAAAATAAATATAATTTTACTTTAATTAACGGCACCGGCATAGTTTTTATACAAACGTTTTGCTCTACTTTAAAGCCTTATACGCCACTATTCTTCAGAATAAGGACACTTAAACAAAAGTTAAAAAGTTAAAATATACAAAAGCTATTTGAAAATTACAGGTGAATTCGCAAAAGTTTTTTTTTTTTTTTTGTTCAATGCTACACTGTACTTTACTTCATATTAAAGAAAAATAGCAGAAAAATATCTTTATTAAGATAATAAAACTTTATTAAACTTTGAGGCATATGATATCTTAACAAACTATCATATTGACCTTTTTCGACATCAGGTTTTTATTCTTGTTACATACAGCACGTGCCCTTGTTTCATTCATTATTTTCCGGGTTTTCTTAATAACATGTCAATGTTTTTTCATTTCTTGGAACGTGAGCTTGTTTTTTCTTAACATAGATTTGAAAAATATTTGCTCCAATTTATAACATACGTTTTATTTTTGATTTTATTTTTGGCCATATGTTGGCTAGTAACACATACCTTGTACACATACATATGTACATAACTCTGAAAATAAAACGAGTATAAAAAAAGTCATGTCGTTTCTGTATAAAGATAACGTGCCTTAAGGTAACGTGTATGATTTTATTGACATGATCACTGATTGAAAAGTAGTAAAGCAAAAAACACTACAGCAACAACCGAAAAGACAACGTTGTTGTAAGCAATGTTTTTTTTTCGTATATTGTTCGCTTTTATTTGAAGTATAAAAATGAAATTTCTATAACATGCTGTAATACACGTTTAAAATGCTTTCTTTTTTTTTTGCATTTTTAAAGAAAATTTCTTTTGTTATTTTTTTTTTCGTTTTTTGCTTTTATATATTTCAAACACAAGTCAATTGGTAGCAATAACGTTAGACTGTTAGTTTAATGGATCTGTTTATAAAAATTAATGTATTAATTTCTTAACAAAGTAAGATATCATTTAAAATGACAGATATATTTTCTAACAATTCAAATTCATTAAAAAATTTTTAACGTTTTTGTTTTTTTTTTTCAGTTTTGGACTTCAGACAAAGAACATACGTCTACAATTTTTGAAGATTTAGATCGTTACTGCTGGCAGCAACAATCAAACTCCACTGCCTCTGCAAATAGTTCCACAACCACTGTAATGCATCATTCATCACCTGCCAACACATTGAATCCTTTACATGGCAGTACTGTAAATCCTTCATCGCCCCATAATCACCATTCGCCAGCAACACCCGTTAATACATCCACATCTTTAAGCTCAACACCCGTGCCACAAACTCAACTAAATAGTGACGGTACTATATCCAATATTATTTCTACCGATGGCCAAATTTATACGCTGACAGTATTAAATGGTAATGAACCATGGTTGAAACGGGATACAGATGCCCATCTTAATAGTACATTAGATTTGGACAGTCTTTTGGGTAATTTTCCGGGTTATATTAAATCTGAATATCCATACGATGATAGTGGCTTTAGTACAGATGGCTGTAAAGATGTAACAAATGATACAACAAATATCATGAATAGAAGTAGCAATAGCAGTGGAGGTGGCAGTAGCAATGGCAATGGCAATGGCAATGGCAATGGCAGTGCTAGTGGTAGTGGTAGTGGTGGTATGGGCAACAGTCAACGTTTACCTTCTTTAATTCATACCATTTCAGTTACGAGTAGTGCAGCTGGGGCAAATGTCTCAAATGCTACAGACAGTGTTGCGTCAGCATTAAGTATGGGCCAGTTGGATCAATTTCATAACAACAACAATGATTGGCATATGACAGATCATAATAATGAACAGGTAATTACTCGTATATATTTTAAAACTAAATTTGCTTTATTTAAATTTAAACTAATAAAAAAATCTTATTCATTATTAATAAATGCCTTAATTCTTTCCTAATGAGACTTAAATATTTCTGCTTTAAACTTTTTGCAGAACTCTGCAGAATCTTTGTTACGTAGTGCTTTACAAGGCAAAGGTTATGCTAAAGGTCTTCATATGCACAATGGCATTACACTAATGTCTACATCACCCACAGTAAAAGATGATGATATGAGGAGAATATTATTTCCAGACGATACAGTACGTAGAAATTACTTTTATAGAGATTAATTAATTTTTTAACATGTTGTTATACAAATTATTGCACTTCCATTAAAATCTTTTTTAAAAGTTTTATTTTATTTGCGTGAAAATTATACTTAAGTAAAGTTTTAATTTAAACAAAAACAAAAATCTTTTAATTCTATTTTAACAGGATGGTTTAAATTTTTCGGACACGTCTTTAAGTGCTGCACAAATTTTCGATGATACTCAAAGTACTAATGGCCACAATCCGCATATGGTAGTACCACATTCACCCGTCACAAATGGTCCTCTAACGCCAGTCACAAGTAATCCAAATACCAACAATAATAATAGCAGCAATCAAGCCTCCAGCCTTATAGTTGATGACATGTTCCTAACATTAGAAAATGCTTTTAGTGAAGATTTTGAGAAAATTAAACAGTTTTGTACAGCAGGTTCCAATACAAATGACTACGCTGCTAACGATGTAATGATGCAAATTTCACCAAATGATGGAAATGGTGCAACGCAAGTTACAAACACAACCACGGCCAGCATACAAGCGGCAACTACAGCTCATCAAGCAATGCTAACGAGTTTGCATGCATCAGCACTAACCACAACGACAACACCAAATAACATATGTAGACAACCGACACCAGCGGGTGGTATGTCAACAACAATACCAACCCATCAGCAACAACCACCACCTCAGCCACTTAAACCGGAAGTGACCACGTCGACACAGCGTATTGCATCCACCGCTAAAGGAACAAAAAAATACAAACGAACATTAACAACAACATCCCATCATAACAGCAGCAATACCAATAATCCAAACATCATTAACCACAACCACAACACAACAAATCCAAACAAAGGACCATCAAACAACATGACAATAACAAATGGTCAAAACCGTATTGGAAATAATTCAAGTAGTAGTAGCAGCACAAACAGCAGCAATAGTCCCACACATTGCAATGGCATATTGGGTGGTAGTGGAATCTTAGGCGGTAACGCCGCTAACGCCAGCACAGCCAATGCTACATCAAATACCACCACTTCAACGTCTTCATCAACAACGAGCACAGGTCAGCGTAAGGAAAGATCCTTACACTACTGTTCTATATGTTCTAAGGGCTTTAAGGATAAATATTCCGTTAATGTTCACATACGAACCCATACGGGCGAAAAACCTTTTGCCTGTACTTTATGTGGCAAAAGTTTTCGCCAAAAGGCTCACTTGGCTAAACACTACCAGACACATATGGCCCAAAAGAATAATGGCAATTTGGTTAAGAATAGTTCAGGCAAACATCATCGTTCCTCAAATTCACAAAATTTAAATACATCATCTCTAACTGGGCACAACCATCCAAGATCTTTAAGTATAGCAAACACATTAACAACACCCCCCTCCTCCATGACCAGCAACACAGTGGGTGGTTTAGTCAGTGGCATTTTATCGTCAAGTGGACTACCATCTTTAGGTGTTTCAGTTTCAACGCCAACAGTTGCTGTAACGCCCTCAACAATACTGCCGCCAGCAAATGGTCTGCTGGCTAACAGGTAGAATTTATTATTAGCGTTCGTTTTTTTTTGTTTTGTTTTATGTTTTCGATTTAAACGATATTTAATGTTAAATAGTATTAAAAGAATTCCACTTCAAGTTTATTTAACTTTACATTTACTATCTATTTTGTTCCTAATATTTTGTGTTTAACTTTTTTATATTTGTTTATTTTGAAATGCTATTTACACTCAAAGAATTTATTTTATTACTTAAAAACTACGAGGAAATTACCTATCCATAGTTTCTAAACGAATTTATTTTAAATATTTAAGTAAATTATTTATTGTTTTTATTTTTGTTTTCTTTTTTTTTTAACTACTTATTATTCCTAGCAGTAATTAAAAAATATCGTGTTGTTCTTTTTTGTTGTTTTTTGCTTAAAGCCATTTTTTAATCATATAATGCAGTTCTTGTTGATTTGGAATTGGATGCTATATAGCTCGTTTTGGAATTTTGAAAATGATATAAAAATATTAATATTTATTTAAATCTATTAAAGCTTACTTAACATTATAAACTAATTTTCATTTCAATATTTTTTTTTTTTTATAATTTTTTTTACATTTTGTATACAACTTTCTTCTTCCATCTGTTGGACTACCAAAACAACCAAAAAACCTATTCTATAAAAGATGAAATAATGATCAGCATATCTTTTTAGATCAATTTTGTAGTTTTCTAGTGAGAGAAAGAATGAGAGAGAGAGACACAAATCTGAAACCAAAAAGTAATCTTTGCAATAGACATGAATCAAGGCAAATTGAACAGGTGACTGCATTAGTCCATGCGGTCAACATATGTTTGCTGTTTTTCTTTGCGAGTTGTCAAAATTTTTGCTTTTTTTTCTTATTTTATGTGTATATTGTGTATTGTGTTTATAAGTGCACTGTATTATTTTTCACAAATGCATACACACATATTGCCAGAAATTTTTGACAGCTCAACAAGATTTTACTAAAACAAAATACACGTAAAAGCTAATGTAAACACCTGTATCAATATGCCTTGGACATGATAAGTTAAAAATATTTTTTTTGTGGATGTAAATCAGTGTTGCCGTTTGGTTACATTTTTTGTTATTTTGTTATATTGTGCCAAATTTTCCGAACTTTTGATACCGAATCGAATTAAAGTAATATCACCGAAAGAGTTCTGTTTCATTATTTGAGTTAAAAAGCTCTCAACCTTTCTTAACATATCAATTCGATTTTAATAACTTAGGGACCTGCAAATGCAATCAGAATCCCACATAAAAAATTAGTTTGAAAAAAAAACCAAAATATTATTGCTGGAGGTTTACCCTGTTCAATTCGTAAGAAACCATGAAATGTTTCTTGCTTCATGTTTAGAAACAGCAAAATGTTTCTGGCAACAATTCTTTCCAACTGTGAAATAATATAAAACTAAGCATATGTTAAATCTTGCAAAACTGTTACTGCCGTATTCATAGAAAATCAAAATAGGTTTGAAATATATTTCAGGACAAATTTGTATAAAAATTTGTCATAGAACACATTTCAAAATTATTTTATTTTCTATGAATACGGCAGTTAGAAACTTCGGTTATTCCGATTGAAAAATTTTGACAACCGATTCTTTTAACTTTATTCAAGAAGTGCCGGATTATATTGCAGAAAAATTGTGAGTAATTTAATATTGAAGTAAGTCCCAAATTTGTCTCAAATAACGGTATTTTTAAAATAATTAGTGTACTAAATTCTATCGAAGCTCAATCTTTCATAGAACAAGGTGAAACGGATTTTTTTTTAATCCTACCTAAACCAATTTTGTTGAATGGCAAAAGCATGCACTTTTCCATACCGAAATATAAGTATTCAGTCCTAATTTAAATCCTCATAAGTATCATCGGAATAAAAGTTTGTCATACGTTTTTCTTTTTTTGTACCCTTCACCACAAAAAGTGAAAAAAATCGTATGTCCAAGTTTGTCATTCCGTGAGTAATTTCTATAATATCCATTTCCGAGCCCATAAAGTGTACATATTCTGCGTTCTTATGTATGACAAAGTCGATTTAGCGATATCCGTGTTAGTGTTGAAATCAAGTTATTATTTAAGGAAAATTATTAACGAAAATTTGAATTTAACTTTTGACGAAAAAATATAACTATTTCGATAGAAAAGCGTAACTTTTTCTCTCTTTCCTTGGCAATACTGATGTACATGAATGTGGCAACACCGATTTGGGGTTCATAACTGTCTGAAAAAATAAAGCGTTTCTTAAACTTTAATATTCATTATACGTGATATAACGCATATGCACAAGTCTTCTTAAAAAAGGTAAAAAGAGAGAAATTGAAATAAATGAAATGCAGATGACAAAAGAAGAGTAAAGATTTGTATGTCAAATATTTTGAGCTAATATTAATGGGGCAACCAATTTGTCAAAATATTTTTTTTTTTCCAAAAGTTAGTCTACCTCCCCAATATGTCCGATTTGATAGCCTTGAGCTTAGACGTACAAATTCTAAAATTGAGAGAACTATTTTGTAGACTTCAAAAACTTTTCCCTTTTAAGAAGAGAAAAATTGGTTTGTTTTTGTCATTTTTTCCACCAAATTATTAAATAAAAATTAACAAGTCAAAAACTTTGATTTTGAAGAGAAGCGTTTTTGATTTTAGAATATTTGTGGCAAAATTTAGCAAGATAATATTGAGTTAAAGTAAAACTTTATGAAGCAGACAATTCAATATTATGATTTTCTGTTTTAAAAAAGGTGAATGTTACTACCATTGATACATAATAGTTTATCACGTTTCTACTTTTCAAGCACCACTTGTTTAAAGCGTTCAATATTTATCCGCCACCCATTTGATGGTATCATGTTTAGAAGAACAGCGTGGTAAAAAAACTATGCGTTACTCCTAGCGAAAGCTTCCACTTTCACATACAGAGAAACAAGTGGTTTAAAAACGGTCTTGATTTAAGCAAAAAACAAAAAAAAAACACAAACTCTTTCGATTACTCAACAACTAAACTTTTTACGCAAAAACTGACTATCAAATGCTTTTTTTTTTGTAATAATGATTTAAATAAATAAAACTAAAAAAATCTATGTAATTATGTTGTGCCAAATCGAATAATAATCAGCATCATAAAGAGGAATTTTAAACTAAACAAAAAAATCTCAAGCCAAGTGATTCAATTAACTATAAAGTTAATAATAATGAAGTAAAAATAACAAGTATTGTACGTTATCTCAAAAAATAAAATAAATAAATAAATAAATAATAATTTAATACCTTAAAAAGTATCATAAAAAATTGTAGTAAAAAAGTTTTTGTTAATACTTGCCATTTTTTAAGAAATCTACGCACGCGTCAAACTGATAAGGTCACTTAACTTTTGTTTTGTTTATGCAAAGTAACGAAGGTCGATTTTACGGTAAGGGTATACAGAATAGGATTAAATAAAATTCTATTCGTATATAAAATTATCAACATAAAATTATTAATCTAATATGATTTTTTAAACCCTAGAATCAATAAAACTGTATCTAAGCCTTACTTTATATTTTAAATGCTTCAGAAATTATCTCCGGCTGTAGCTATAATGCATTTTCTTTTGATACGATCTTATTCGGCAATTGATAAGCTTTAAAAAAGGATATATTAGTTGCCTGTGATGTTCGTGAATAAAATCTCAAAACGATTTTAAGATATTATTACCAAATAACTTCATGTGAATCTTACTTTAAAAAAAGTCTACAGAACATGGAAAAATTTTAACCAATCGGATTTTTAAGGTTCAAAATAATGTAGCACTGTATGTCGGCAAGCTTTTTAGTATTTGTTTTTTTTCGCTTCACATTAAAACCTGATTTTTAAAAAAATATTATAGATTACTTTCTAGAAAAATATCACGCAAAATTTATTGTTTCTAACTGCAAAAGGGAAGTTTTCATCATGACATAATAATTCATCAGTTTAGTGCAGCTAATTTTTTTGATATACAAATTTCTTTTTTATAGAAAGTTTCTGAACTTAAAAAGAAAAAGTAGTAGAAAAGTTCATATATAAAAAAATATAAAATATCGAACTGCACTCACCTGATAAATTATTCCGCTATTGTTCATTTGTTCCTCTAAAAACTATTTTTTTTTTTTTTTTGGAGAATTTTTTTATTTATTAAAGCCAAAAAAGTGTATACTTGATTATACTGTTCTGCAGAATAACTTAAGAACTGAATTTCCAATTTCGAACTTATTTAAATATAGTTTTTTCATCGGTTCCACAGTTTCTGAGCAATTCGGAAATTCGTAATGAAAGTAGAATTTACCTGCCTAAATAAGGTAATAAGTAGATAATAATAACAAATTATTCCTTTTAAAAATTTAAAATAAATATAAAAATAAAAATGGTAAAAATTATTTATTATTTTTATTTGCCTTGCCCCTTAAATAAATCTGTGCGCAATTAAAAAAACCACCAGAGCATATTTGAATTGAATCCTTCATATTCTTCATTTTTTTTTTTAAGGTGTTAGAACAAGTTCATATTTTCTAAAGATACGAAACGAAGTTTAGAAACGAAGCTGACAATCTTAATATTTTTATGATCAAATAGAAAAATCGCTTGCATTGAATGCCGCTTTAATTCTGCTATAATACAAGCAATTGGTATTTTAGTAAAAGTTTTTAATCGTTTTCTTGACCACGTATCATATTTGGTCTCTGCTTAAAAAAGGCTATAAGTAAAAAAAGCTTATAAGAGTTCAAGGTAGTTTGAAAATTTATTTCCACAATTATAACAGTTCAGTGCTTTGCGTTGATTTAAACCAAAATTGCCAAATTAGTAGGAGATACAAAATGTTAGTGTCTTTTATGTTAAAATTCTTTCACTTAACCATTTTATTTGATTTTGTGAAAACTTTAATGTTTTATTTATATAACTGCTGTTTTATTTGTAAAAAGTTAGAGAACTTATAAAACTTACTTTTATCCACAGCAAATATGATCTAACAGGCATTCTTGTGGTGCAATGTAGACATGAAAAGTACCACCGAAAGTACTACTACCATTATTAATAAAAATAAGACCATATTCTTTTACTAAAATAAACCAACACATTTAAATAAAAATTATGCCAGAGCAGGATTTTACTTGCCACATATATTTTAGGATTCATGTATCTAAAGCACTAAGTCAGGCAACATTAGGCCGTGTCACTTTTGCGTCAGCTACTAAAAACAACAAATTTACAAGTAAATTTTTCTTAAAATATTTACTAATTTGTTCCACCCTATGTATGTTAAACACACCGGATTTAAAATCAAATTTATAACATTATTATATTACATTTATAGGGCGAAAAGTGTTCCTCAGCCTTTCACTGAAAAAAATTTTTTCGTTCCTCCTTTGAGAAAAATTATTGATTTGTTAAACTCAGCCCAAGAGCTCAAAAATACATCCTAAATTTACCAAAAAAATTTATTTAAAACATCTTATGAACTGTTGATAAAGCAGAATAAAATTGCAAGACAGCGGAGTATAACAAGAAATTCTCCGCTGAACAAATGTAAAATTTAATTTAATTATACATATAATTTAATCTTTTAAGAATCCGAATCGTTTTGTCTAGCCGAAAACTTAAAAAATTCTTTACTTTATCGTTGTGGTTTTTGTTTACACATGCATTTTATTATATATAAATAAACGAAAAAAAGAATCGGTCAAAAATAAATGAATCTCAAAACCACACTTATTGGCTCATTCAACTGCAATTCCATTTCAATCATAATAATGCTTTTAGCATTTTGTTTTATTTTTAATTTTGCCATAACTTCAGGCAGAATAGTTACCTTGAACAAAATAGTACATTACAGTTTTAAAGTATTTTTGGCAAATCAGAGTTGCATAAACGAAAACCATAAAAAAGTGGCCTTATATTTTTATCGCGTACGTTAAAAGGAAACCCAGTGTTTAATTGATATTAAAAAAATATAGTTAATTATTAACTATTAAAAATATATGTAGTTAAAATAAGTTACTTAATAAATAAATGATATTTGTTTTAATGCCAAGTATTTTATTTTAAATGTATGTTTTGTATTGAAATGTTTTTAATATTGTAATTCAACTGCCAATACTTAAAAAAAATTCATTTAGAATGTAGTAATTAAGTAAATTTAAAGTAATAAAATTTTAAAATATTCTATGTGATTTTTATGTGTATATTAATATATATATATATATATATATATACATTTTTGTTAAATAATATATTTTGTTTAAAGTATTTTTTTGTTCAACAAAATAAAAACTTAATGCAATTTTTATTTAGTAAATGGTGGGGGCTCTCTTTATTTTTGCTATTTTTATACAAAAATTTCAAATAATTTATTATGTATTATTAATATTAATTATGTATTGTTTTGATCGTTAATTTCCTAATTATTTACACTGTTTTGGCAGGGGTATGTAAATATTTAAAGAAAGAGATAGAAAAATTGTTTTTGTCTATACAGAGAAAATTAAAATTAAATAATATAAAATTATTTTAACGATTCATAATTGTTAAATGTTTTATAGTTTAACTATAATAGCAAATGTATTTTTTATTTTTTTCAATAAACTTAAAATAATTTTAGAAGTTTAAATTAATGTGAAATTTGTTATTAAAATTTTTATATTTTGAGATTAAGTTTTTAATTTTATAGTTAATTAGTAATATTTTTTTGAACAAGATTTTTTTATTTAATAAATAAAATTATAAATGAATATTATTAAAAAAACTCAAACAAATTTTATTACTGCGAAAAAAATATGAACTAAAAAAAGTAAGTGTTTAAACAAAACTTTTTGATAGGAAATACTTGAAAATTCAGAACACATTTTAAATTAAAAATCTGTTACTTTTTTAATCAATTCACAACCTATAGTAATTATTGTAACGTTTAAATAAATGTAAAATTTTTATTAAATTGTTATTTGAACTGTGAACTCTGAATATTATAAATTTCATTCTGCTAGCGTCTAATTTTCCTTGTTTTCTTTAGAAAACGTCCGCATACATTTGTAAAAATAAAAATTTTCTTTTTAAAAAAGATTTTTAGAAATTAAAAATAAATGAACTTAAGCCAAAGTTCAATGTAAAATTTTAATAAAAGGTAATAAAATATATAGAAAAGAGGTGGGGTCAATTTTTTAGCCAATTTTTTCCCACCACTGCATTTTCTATTTGCATTCAAATTAACCCCCATTTAAACAACGGACTGTGAATTATATAGAAACATCGCCATTTTAATGGCAATAACGGCAATTTAATGGATGTCTAATCTCATCTTTTTTTAGCTTTCAAAATTGATGGAAGAGAACTAAAGTTTACAGAAAATAATATGTAAACTTTATAATATCAAGTTTTTAACTCGATAGAAGTTTAAATTGTAACAAATAATGAAAAACAAATTGAACACCAATACATCGCATTCATATTGGAAAGTGATATTGGGCTTATGGCCATTGCTGCTGTTCTTTCCAAAGGGTATTTTGAACGTCAAATTTTAAGACACTTTTTTATTATTGCTGAACATATGTAACGAATAACGCGAAAATTTTTTGCCTCAAAGTGACTTCACATGGCCCCTTAGAAAATAATCGAAAGAATAAATACTAGGATAGAAAAAATTTTGACAGGGCCATTTCTTGAAACCATCTTATCAAAATATGACAAGTATTGATTTAGAGCGATAACCATCTCTGATGTCATTTTCAAAAAAAATAAAATCAAATGACGCCATCAGCGCGTAAGCCGCACCAAACCGTACTTTCCTTTTGGATGTTATGGGGATTGAAGGGTCTATTGTGGATTGCTTTTACTACGAGTATATACGAGGGCTGCTATTTATATTTCTGGCCTTGCAACACTGAATGCTGCCAAGTGCAATCTGACATTTCCATTAGAAATTTTGTCATTTTTAAGCATAATCGTACTGAAAACGTTTTGACGTACGACCATTATTTGTGTTGTTTACAGTGACTTGAAAAAATTAATATAGAAAAAAATGGAATTAACTCGTGAAAATTTTCGTGCCATCATTTTTCACAACTTTCGACATGCATTATCACGACAAGAGTGCATTGATGAACTTAAATCTTTGTATGGCGATGAAGCACCATCCTATAGCACTGTGAAAAATTGGTATAATGAATTTAATCGTGGCCGAAGCTCGCTCAAAGACGAATTCCGTGAAGGTCGTCCAAAAACGGCTGTTGTGCCAGAGAACATTGATGCCGTGCGTGAACTTATAATGCAAGATCGACATGCGACATACCGAAAGATAGAGACATCCTTGGACATTTCTTCCACCATCATACATTCGATACTGCATTAACACCTGGCCGTAAAAAAGGTTTGTTCTCGTTGGATCCCGCACAATTTGAAAGTCGCTCAAAAAAAGGCTCGTGTCGATTGGTGCAAAGGAATGTTGCAAAAATACGATTGCGGTGCTTCAAAAGACGTTTATAAGATCGTCACAGGTGACGAATCATGGATCTATGCGTATGAGCCCGAAACGAAACAACAATCGACCGTGTGGGTCTTCAAAGACGAGCAAAATCCAACGAAAGTTGTTCGTGGAAGAAGCACTTCGAAGCAAATGGTCGCCTGTTTCTTCGACAAAACTGGTCATGTGGCGACTGTTCCGCTTGAGCAACGTAGGATGGTCACTTCTGAGTGGTACACTACCATTTGTTTGCCTGAAGTCATCGGAGAAATTCGAAAAACCAACAAGAGAAGACGAATCATTGTTCACCATGACAATGCGAGATCTCACACATCGGCTCAAACCAGAGCGTTTTTGACCGGCCAAAACGTCGAAGTAATGGGTCATCCGCCGTACAGCCCTGACTTGGCACCTAATGACTTCTTTTTGTTTCCGCACATCAAGAAAAAAATGAGTGGTAAACGATTTTCGTCGCCAGAAGAAGCTGTTGAAGTGTTCAAAAACCATGTTTTAGAGGTGTCTCAATCGGAGTGGAAAAAGTGCTTCGACAACTGGTTTGAGCGCATACGAAAGTGTATAAATCATGCTGGAGAATAATTTGAAAAACAATAAAACCATTTTTGATTATAAATATTCGCATTTTCACTATTAGGCCAGAAATATATAAAGCAGCCCTCGTATATAGCAATTTTATTTATTAACAAAAAAATTCGTCCATCACTTAACAAAGTTTTGCGGTTGCAAGTTACGCGAACTGATGTATGATTTTGAGCTCAAACGTAGATAATTTGGTAGCATTGCTCAAGCGTCAATTTATTACTGATTTGCAAAGGTGTACTGTTCACAAGTAAACTCTTTCGTAGGTTCTGTTCGGCTTAGGTAGATAGGTGATAAAATGTCTGAATAATCGAAGTACGAACATTCTTATAAAGCAGCAACTTTTTATATGATTATTCATACTAATACCCTTTCCATTACAGTTCTAAAGTTTCACTTTGTATGGGCGTTAGCGAGCCCACTGCCTTAATCCATCTAGCATTTTATTAAGAAAGTTTCTAGTACAAAAATTTAAAATTTTCTAGATATAGTGTGTGGGGGGCACTACGCCTACTGTTTTTCTCTAACTGTACACATTAGCATATATTTGTTTTTTGATTGGAGTTACACCATTGCTCCAAATGATATGGAAATTTTAGAGGCAGGCGTGGTGTTTTTCTCGCTGTCTGGAACCGATCTTGCTGATTGTCAATAGCAAAAATTTTGAAACTATATCTGATCGATTCCTGTATTTAAATTTTCTCTAGCTCATCTCGGGCCTTGGCGAAGTTGATATCAACATGGACTAACATATGTTATCACTTAACCGACTTCGCTATGCATAAGAACTCAGAATATATACATATACTTTATGTGTTTGGAAATAGATACTGTAAAAATTACAAACGAAATGCCAAGCCTAGATATACCCTTTTTCAAATTTTTGTGATGAAAGGTATTAAAAGGAAACGAGTAAATAAATACTCAGTTGTTTTGTGGATTAAAAACTTAATAGGGAACCCGTGAAAATCGATTATCCGTAATGCTTCTGGTTGGATAATCGAGGCCCAACTGTAATATGAGTGAACATTTCTGCAATGTAATTGAGTCGTTATAAAGACTCCTCGTAAATGCAAACATTTTCAGAAATAAAAGACAGCAATTTATTGTTTTATTTTTTAATGATTTGTCTAAAAATTATTTTAATGAATAAATTAGGAAAAAAATGCATTATTTAGTACTTAATTTTATATAGTTGCATATTTTGTAAATTATTTTTATTTTAATTTTCTCCAAAAATATAGTTAAAAAATTAGCATCCTCACATAAACCGATAGCTAAAAAACAAATCACGAAACTGATATAAACGCATTTTATCAAGTCCTTGAATAAAATATTCTTAAAAGCAAATATTATTCGTTTGCTTTTAATCATACCTTGATTAATAATAATATATTATGCTTAAATTATTGTATATTACTTTTAAGAAACTTTGGTTGCGGTTCGAGTTTTTTTTTAGTTAAAACCAACCAAGTTGCATTTTTAATGCATTTTAACTGTACAGCAATTAAATGGTAATAGAATATGTTTTTCGTCACTGCAGTATTGTTGACAACAACAAATAATAAACAAATAAGCCTACAACGCAATTAGAATTTATATCGTTTATTTCCTACAATCTCATCATAGCATTGGATAACTCTAATAATTATGTATTTTTAATGTATTGAGTGTTGATTTATTTTGGCATAAAATTATTTTACTAACATTTTCCACTCGATATTTCATATAAACCAATATTATCTTTCTTTAGTTAGCTTTTCTGCACACCAAAGAATTTAACTATAAAATCTTCCCTAGAAAATATTTAAAAATCATTAATTTTCTTCACTATATTTTTAAACAGTTAGTCACACATTATACATACGTATGTTATAGTATTCATTCATCTAGAAAATCTTTTAAGTGTTCACAAGACAGTTGTCTTGTGAAAATCATTAATTATACAATCAGCACTCTATTTCAATACAGTTTTAGCCCCTTTTGACACATAAAGCAAAGTTTGTTGCAACAACATTTACAATACACAAACTGAAAATTACCAACGGTAGTTAACTTTGTGATCTTACAACATCGACATCTTCGCATTTAATGGAGTAAAAAAAAAGAAACAAAAATATATTATAAAAAAATACATACAAAATTGTAAAAAAAAATATAATTGTTGTTTTACTTTTCTATTTGTTTTTATTTTGTTCGAACCATAAAGATAAACAAAATAATATAAAAAAGACTCTGCATATCGAGGTGTATCGTACAATAAATATCTAACAAAAACTAAGAAATAAAAACTTTCATAAATTAATGTTCACAAAAGCATACTTACATGGACACTGAAAACAGTGAGTAAGTTTACAAGACATTGCACAGTGGAGACGATGGCAAATTTGGGAATGTTTTTCGATGAATGATGTGAAATCAGGGTTTTCAGACTTTTTTTTTGAATCGTATCCCCAACTAGATAAGATTAATCCCCACAATTCCCCAAAAAACAATTTCAACTACAGTGTAATCTCTTGTAAACGGACGCCTAAGGGACTGACGAATTTGTCCGCTTATTAAAAGTGTCCGTTTGTGAGAGTACTACAAAAAAAAAATTATAATATTTTAATAATCTTCAAACACTTATATTTCCAAAATATGCATATAAAAATAAGACAAAATAAACAGAATTTTCAAAGTATATAAAAATTCTATTAATATTTTTGCTACAAAAAAAATTATGTAAGACCAGACCACACTTTCAAGTGGACTTAATAAATAAGAAATTTTAGCTTGGCGAGTTTTTCTTTTAATTTCAATATATTGGATATGTATTTGAAAATCAGTCAGCATTTTAACACTTTTAAGATCACTGTGGTATAAAGAAAAAGCTTTTAGTTTTCTTATGGCTACTTAAGCCTCTTTATAAAAAGTTAACTTGTCTTCAATTTTACTTTCTAGTTCGTCCTCAGACGAGTTTGCCAGTGTTTCTTGGAAAGCACTGAACATTTCAGCACTAATGTTTTCCACATCTTCATCGTTAATAACCATGTCATTATCTGATATATAATCATCAGTGTCAACTGGATCTGAGTCTGAACACAATTAAAGATATTGAAGAACTGAGCAAGCGCTACTAGTGGAAGCTCATCTTCTGCGGTCCAATAGCTATCATCGTTTTGGACATGATTTTTTCTAAAACCAACTTTTCTAAAGAAATTTTTCATTGTCTGTGGACTGACTTGCTTCTACGTCTTTTTCCACAAAGGAAACACAAGCAAGCAACTTCTGTTTTGCTGATTCTATATTTCTTAGATAAAGCGCGTACACTAAGTTTTTCATTTATCTGAATTTCAGTGACATATACTTTCTCTTTTATAGTTAACACTACTCTAGACATTATAATTCAAGTGTAAAATAAAAATCTTAAAATATTTGTATTTACTGCGTTTAAGACAAGATGCTTATAATTTGGCAACACTACGAATAAAGAAAAATGTAAAGAAAAAATAAAGTTATCGTGCCGTAAGCTGTCCAGTTATGGGAAACTAAAATGTTATACGTCGTGGAAAAAGGTGTCCGTGTCCTGTTATGGGAGAGCTGTCCACTTAAGAGGGAAGTGTTTTAATAATCCCTTGCTAGTTTTTAAAAAGTGTCCCTATATGGAAGGTGTCCGCTTAAGAGAGGTGTCATTTAGGAGAGTGTATACTGTATCCCAACTAAATCCCCGCTAAAAATAATGCTATTCATTTTTTAAATTCCATTTAAGTATTAACATACGTTTTTTTAATATTGTATTGCATTCTATTTCTTATTTTGGTTTTATTGAGTTCATTGCTGAAAAAGGCTATTTCATTTTTTAACTTTACGGAGAGTAAGCCTCTGCCACATTTTTTACCAATGTTTTTGATACCAAACTAGAAAACTTGTACGTAGCAAAGAAGTAAATTTTATGAAATAAAAGTAAAGTTACAATAACCAAAAACGGAATTAAAAAAATCCCCAAAAATCCTCTTTAAATCCCGTTAAAGCAAAATATATCCTTAAAGAATTCATGAATCGCCAAACTGAAATTTTTATCCCCATTTTAAAAATAAAATCCCCAATTTGGGTATAAATCCCCTATTTTGACAACACTGTCTAAAATTTAAGCAATTACGTCCCTGACCATCATTTCCTTACTGGTGAGTACTTCAAGGATATAAATCTCTCTCTCTCTCCAGGACTTCTGGAAGTGACATATTTTGATGTTGAGAAGAGGCGCAATTATGATTTTTTCAAGTCCATATGTAGACGAAAGAATGTGATTTTTGTTTACGAATCTACTACTAAAAGGGAAAATCTGAATAAAACTACATCATATTACGGGTGTCGTTCGCACTACTCCTACGAATTATTACCAGTAGATTTTAAAGGTACGAAAATAGTGGCCGTTTCCTTTAATGATAAACATTGCTTTTTCGGTAGGCTTGAAACATCATTGGTTATTGTAAAGAACTGATTGATTCATGGATAGGGGGGTTAGAATCTTACGTCACTTGTAGTGTGTTATAACCCCTTGTTAAATATGGAGTTCTTAGCTCTCTCTTTCTCTCTTATTAGTAAATCATTTCATATGTTCTTCATATTTAGAAGATCACTGCAGCATCTTTCATAAAGATATTTTAGTGGTACGCAAGGTTGGATAAGTTTACCCTACCTGCCAACACTCTCTTATTGAGTTATTTAAGCAATTAAGCAGCAATATCTTCTAGATCCCAGGGCATAGTAATATTTAGAGACTTATAAAGGATAAGGGTGACAATACATACCTCTTGGGATCCAACTGCATTGGAAGACCTTGGTATGCAAATCCGCATTTGTTGACTAAAAACTCGTAACAAGATTAAAGCAAAAGGTAAGGCACATGGGCTAGTTGCAGAATAGCTTAACTATTGTAGCCCCGTCTTAATGGAAGACATAATACTTGTATCTGTCTATGAACACTGTAAGGTGGGCAGAAGAACGAGGAACAATTTTTTTGTATTTACGGACAAAGAAATATTTGTTTTGGGAAAACTTGTTTCGGGTATCCATCATATGTTGTTTATTCGTTACAAACTCTAGATCATTAAAAGAAAATCTTGATGTTTAGCTCAAATATAAATTTTAAGTATGAACAATAAATAAATAAAAATAAATAAAAAATATTAATATTTACGAAATTTACAATAACCGAAGCTATTTTCACCTGAACTCTTAAACTTCGGTGCACTTTACTTAAAGCAAACTTTATGATATTAATCTTTGGAAAACTTATTTTCGCCTACAACTCATGTTATTGTACCACTGTATATATATTGGATGAAAATCATTGTGCGTTTATACGTTCAATGTTTTAAGTACGTTCCATATTTAACCTCAAAGTTCAAACATTAAAAGCAATTAAGACGCGTGCTTTGGAAGCGCCTCATTGACTCTTAATAAACCAAAGTGAAACAAACAATTAGACAGACAGATGGACAGCCAGGCATGCCGACTGATTTTCTTCAATAAATAAATGAGCTAACTAACATTGGCATCAGTATAGTAAAATGCCCAGTTGGAAAGAAAAGTCATTTTTCAATTAGTAATGGGGAGTAACATAATTAAGTGTGTTTTATATTGTTGTTTATATATTTTAAAATTCGTCGCAGTTTTGTTAGATAATTTAGGATTCATCACAACTTAGTTACAAATAAAGTTTAATAAATAGACATACATAATTTAAAAAAATAATAAAATAAAATTTAGATTTTATTATAATTTATTGCATTACTTATTGATTAAAAAATATTAACAAATAAATAATAAAATAAGCAGAAAATTTTACTTATCTCTTCAACAGTGTTAAACACATAGTGCCCAATATAAAAATCAATCTTTAAACAATTTTACTTAATTTAAAGAATGCTGGTCACTTGCATGGACATTAAACCCTGCATTAGACTTCCTGACACTTCTAGTTTCATTCAATACTGTGTTTTAAAACAGCGGGCTGTTCCAATGTGTCCTTGGCTAGATTCACTCGAACTGACAATTCTGTATTTACCGAATATAGCGGATTAATCAACGCAACTATCCAACTTAATTACACTGTAGCTACGGTAAGATTAGGGATCTCGACCTCTCGTTTACTAAAAATTTATGTAAACCAGCGCATCAATAACTCCTAAGCACTTCTTCTTGCCTACACACAGAAAAAAGATCGGTAAAAAATCAGTTAAAATATTCAAAATTCAATTACTAACATCATAATTTAATTTTTATAATAAATAAAACATAATCTTGACAGATTTTTTGTACTATAAACTAACAAACTATATTCGATCTTAAATGTTGGTCGCAACAACAAAGTTTACCTGCGCAATTTGTTTCTGTACTAAAACCTATTCTGGTTATTGGGTGATGCAACGAAACTTATTCAGCACTTTAGTACCGAAACCCGAATATTGGAAGTTAGAATTACAAATATCGATTTCTTCTTAGTTTTTTGACATAATATAAATAAAATTTATATACAAAATATTAAAATTTGAAAAACATTAAAATTTATTAAAAAAATATGCAATAAGATTTATTGAAAGTTGCGAAAATTTCTCCAATAACGTTAAGAGGTGAGTTCAAGACATGTGTAAATAAGATAGGTTTTCAAAAGTTGTATTTACTTTGCAGTTGAAAAGCGTGCAAAGTGGAATATAACACAGAAGACAATGGAGTCAAAAGTGTAAAGCATGAAAGCGTGAGGAAGTGGAAGTGCTTAGGTAAAAGTTATTGTTACAGTCAAGAAATGTTTTATTTGTTTTCTTTTTTTTTATCCTAAATAAAGACAAATGTAAAAAATATCGTTGTTTTATTTAATTCACAATAATACTTTTTATCGACTATCGAATTAATTTTTAAAATAATTGGAAGTACCGTATTTATTCAGTCCTCTTAACCAAATTTCAGATAATAACCACAACCGACTAAATTCGATTGGCAACAAATTCGGTTCTCACGACGAATCTCTTTTCTCTGTGGAAGGACCCGCGAAGCAATGTCTCTCCTCTCCTTTATGCTACTATTTCTAGGAGAAAAGGCAGCTCCAGTTGCCTGGCCATACTGGGATCTTAAACTGAAAGATACAACTTCTCTACTTTAATCAGTTGCCAATTATTGATACAAAGGAAGCCTGTAGTCCACAAGCATTTTCAAGTCTATACCGGTAATTGGAGCGACCGAATTCTAAGCGAAAAATTATACATTACTCAGATATATTGTTGTTAAAGACAAGTTTGAGGTTGGGGAAATTTTTTTTACGATTTTAAATGTTGTTTCTAGACACTTGGCAAAGCAGAGAGTAAGGACGCATTATTTTAATTAAGTCTACTTCACATCTCTTTACTAAACTACCTTTTTTACTATCTTTCTTCTTCTTTGTACTCGATTTAGATAGAAGGTAATTCATTAATTCCTTGAAATTACTTCTTTAAAAAAAATTTTAAATTTTTGCTAGATACCAAGCAAGCGTAGGCAAGAAAGCACTGGCTTCTTAAAGGAATTTATTTATAGGATACTACCTCTGCTTCAAGTTTTTAAAGAGCTAAAACTCAGAAAACAAAAACTCGGAAAACAAATACTTAAAAGAAGCTTACAATACATATTCTAGATTTATTTATTATTGTAAGTTTAATTATGTTGAAAATGAAGTAATTTGATAGATTGTATTATTTTTAATATAATGGTTCCTTTTAACGTAGACCAATGTTGGCTTTACATGACAGCAAAACTGAAAATTTAACAGCTTAAAATTGTTCTACATATTTTTTTTTATAGAACTGATACATTTTTATAGACATAAATCAAGCAGCAGCATTTACTCGGCTTGATAAAACAAAAACGTATTATCCCGATGTACGCATTTAATTATATAACAAATGCCTTACATTTTGAATTAAATTTTATCTTATATTTATTAGCTGATTGTTTTTACTTGTGCCTTTAACTAGCTGTTTGTCCCAAAGTCGTACTTTTCGTACGACATCTACAATTATATGTCTCATAAAAAGTAAATTAATAACAAAATGTCTCACGGATCCTATAACTAGGGCCCCAAGTAAATTTCCCTATCCATTACGATGATCTCCTGTTTTATTTCTTCATGTGGTTATAAATTTTCCCCTAATGTGTATATCCTGATCATTAAGCATTTAACTTAGTTGTCTTCTTTGATATGGCTAAGGAAATCAAATAATTTTTCGGAAGTGCTTATTAAGTTTGGCCCTGCAGGCCCTCATGTTGCGTGATTTGCCACATATATGCAGAAGGCAAATATTTTACATCTACCTGAGAAGATAATATGAGGTTTATGAAAAAGTTTGTTTTAAAGTTTATGTGAGATCATAGGCGATTTATAGGACATTTTCAGTTGACCGTAAAGTTGAGTACCGATTCCAGCTATTACCGATATCTTTGCCTGAGACTCCAACTGTTTTGATGAAAGCTTTGGCACAGACATTAGTTTTCAACAAATGATGTAGCTTTTAAGAGAAACATACAATATAATTTTGGCTGAAGTTACTGGGTCATCCTAGAAATAGTATATTTTTAAGAACTCCAAATAATAATTATTCTTAAAATACAAAAAAAATGTTTAAAAAAAAGTTGCATAAGCTATTGATTACGAAATTACAGTGGTAGAGCTACAGTAGAAAAATATCACTGGCCTTCTCGAAATGTACTACTTTTGGATATCTCAAGTGAGAAATCTGCTGTTTGCTATGGCGCGTTGAACAATAACTTCCACTTTCATTTTAAATAGCAATAGTGACGTCAATTAGCCATTTTTGATTCCAGAATCAATAACGATGGATCTGCACACCAGGACAAATTGTCACACAATTAGTTGAAATGCGGAAATCATATATATTGACATGCCCTTCTTAATACATTGTAAGTTATTTCGACTACTTTGTTAAATCGATGGTAACTGGCTAGAGCGGCTAGACCAGGCCATCATCTTTTCCACTATTATTATTATTATGCGTGCACTCTACTGGTCCATTTCTGAACTATTCGGACATATTCATTTTGGCATTATTTTCTTCACGATTTTGTTCTCCATTTTTATATAGATAATATCCTGCCAGTTACTTTTGCAGATTAGGTCGCCTTTTTTACCCTTCACCACAAAAATTGTAATTTCTACAATAACTACTTCCAACCCCATAAAGTATATATTACGACTTCTTATGCATAGCGAAGTCAATTCGTTCGTGTGAAGGTCCATGTTAGTGTTGAAATCAAGTTTGCCGAGGTACTAGATCAGCTAGAAAAAATTTTAAAACCGCCAATCGATCAGACATAGTGTCGAAAGAGGTGCGAAAGAGCTGGGACTCAGCATAATCGGTGCATGTCCTTGGAGGCAGCGTGCAAAACATCCCGCCTACCTCCAATTTTTTCATATCATTTGGAACAATTCCAATAAAAAAAAATATATATATATATATGAGGCGATAAAGAATTAAAAAATAAGAAAAAAGTTCAGGTGAAAAAATTGGCGGTCGTCAATATTTTCCGGGTTTGGAGTCTCTGAAATTTTCAAATTTCAAAATATCAATATGGGTTTCATTTTAAAGCTTTTAAAAAGATCTTTAAGAAAATAATAAAAATTTTTAAAATGCTTAACCCATTAAGATCCGATATCATTTTTAACTTTATTTTAAATTTTTTTATTCTCTGTCACCTCAATATTTGCTTGTTTGATTGGAGTTGCTTTACTACACTAGACATACGTAGACGCTGAAAGGCTTGTAACATACGGCATAGCCGAATATTGCACTATTACTTGTTTTTTTTGGTAACATTATAAAAATAGCTTTCTCCTATTCTTCAGGAAATAAAGCGAGTTTAAACGTAAACAAATGAGTTCACGCAGTCTATTCTTTCCAATTAACAAGCTCACTTGCTCTTCCTTGCTAAAGCTAACGTTGTTCTGTTGAGCGTTTCTTTGGACGTAAATTGCCAGCACTAGCTTCGAGATAAGACGACTAATCCGAATCTTTCCTGAAACGATTACTGCATCTGGTACAACTGAACAAAAGCGTACTGACAGATTAGATCCAGTTTAGAGCTTCACACATTTTATTCATCTTTACTTTCTTTAATCGCATCTACACTACTCAGAATCTATTGGTTGTTGGTAGTTATCGCAAAAATTGGATATTTTTATAATATTGTCACGAAAATAAGATCTGGCAAGCCCTTTAAGGCTTAAAAATAACAGTGTTGTTCGTGCAGGCATTGTTAAAAAGAGCGGTGAATAAACTTACTTCCATCATGAGCAAGGTAGAATAATACGTTGGTTTGTCACTGTCATAATATCTGCACTTAAAACAACAACGGCTTCGCTTACCAAAGTCATCTTGAACAGCCGGTCTTCACCCAGTCGCAAAGATTTTCTCATTTATGGAATTACCAATATCGGCTTCCATTACTAAACTTTTCTGCAACCCAGTTTATAAACAATTTGCATCTTTCTTACACAGATATTATCCACGGACTATACGTTCATTGACATTATGTCGTTAGACGTTAATATGATAATTAGCTAAAAAAAAGTTGAGCAAGCTTGTTGGCTGTGTTGGTAGAGGTAGAGGTGTGTCATGAGAAATTAATATTTATAGAAGCTTATGAAAGGGAAAAGAATCGGTACAAAATTTCTGGAGCTTTACTTACGTAAGAAAAGACAACTTTGTATGCTCTGGCAGATAAATTGCTCAAGACGTCTAGCGAAAGCGAAGCAACAAAACAACATAATAACAGCCTATGACAGATGTGGCTAGCCTGCATAAAAAGGGACTGGCTTGGATGTGCCGTACGTTTGTTGTAAGGGAAAAAACGTGACAATATTTAAATAGTTGATACTTCAACAAGCAGTTACATTTTTTTTTCTTAAACCAAGAAATTTCATGAGCAAAGAAAGACACAACTTTTATAAATCTCACTACTGGGTAAACAAACGGAGCTCAGTTTAAAATTCTGTTCATCAGCTGTACAATATGTTTCGCTTAAGACAACTAATGAAAAATCAGATAAATAAAAAGAAAACTAGCAAAACGTTTTAGTTTTTACGCTTAAAAGAAACCACAGGGAAAACGAGCACCTGTGTTGCAGCAAATAAAAAAAAAACAAAAGAAATCAATAAAACACAATCAAAGCGGTAGAAAAACATAAAATAACAAACATTAAACACCACTTGTTACATGAATGATTAAACTAGAAAACAATGTTTAAAAAAAGTTGACGCAACTACTTAAAATAAAAAAAAATAACGCATTTTTATAATGAATATGTGAAGATGAATTAAACAAACATTTAAACAACCTCACCACGTTCAAATAACAGTTAACAGAAAATACACAAAGAGAAGATTTAACTTTGTGTTATTTTTAAGTTTTCAGTTAACAATTTTTTATATAGATTTCCTAATACTGTTTTCTTTATATTTATGTACAACGATTCTCCAATTTAACTAATTTTAGTCCTTAACAGTTCTTCTATATACGTTTCCTTTTTTCTATTTTCATTAATTAAGTTAAGACACTGTAACTGTGTTGGTTGTATCAACCAAAATAACTGTTTTATGTGATTGTCTTCTTTGAAGCTTCTTTAATATAAAGTTTACTTGGTGTGCAGTCGCCTGGCGCTTAAAACAAATTCCCCAATCGACATGTTTCGATATTTTTCATTTTATTGTTACAGCAGCATCTTCTTCTTCACTTGTAAACACGTTCAATTACCAAACAAACTGCTAACCAAATATTGAAAAAAACTAAAATACATATAAAGAGACCGTCATTATAAAATGTTGCCATCTAAAATGGACAACGTTTCTAAAAGATTTTTCGTCTTTGATAAATTTTAAATAAAAATTTAATCTTTGTTTTTTTCATTTTTTTTTCTTCTTTAATTAATGTGAAAAAAAAGTCAGACCAGACCATTGCATCACTGGTTCAATATAAAAATAAGGAAAAAAGAATCAGAAATTTGACATGGACAATTTTGCCTCAATTCTAGCATATATGTAATTATTAGTTTAGTCTAAAAATTTTTAAATGATGTGTATGTTGATGAAAAAGCTAGGATACAATAATGTAAATAAAGTCTTTTATTTTTTACTCACTTCAGTTCGACTGAATGTTGCTTTTTTCAGTCAGTTCTGAATCGATTTTGAAATTTTTTTTTGCAGTTTGATAGATTATGCTTACAGATTGGTCCCGTTTTAAAAACAGTTCATAATCTTAAAAAATAAAGGGTGTCCCCATACAACATACATATTTTTTACGTGTATTATAAACTGTAAAGGGCACTTCTGTAAAATTTAAAATGAATACGTATTACTATAGCTCCCAATAACAAAAAGTTATACAAAAATAAATCTAAAAATTAGAGGGCGCCCCCGTAATTGATATAAATTTACTTATATGGACCCTATCTTTTGAACTGTTATAGACAAACGCTTGCAAACTTGACATAATGTCGATTGATATGGTCGTTATAGTAACAAGTATTATTATTTAAAATTATAAATCAATTTAATTTTGTATATGGCAGACCATTAAAATTTACAAAGAATCTGTATTACTAACTCCGCTATAACGACGATGTATAAAATTTGGATTTGGAAATGAACGGGTGTCCCAATATTTGATGTAATTTCGTGTGTATGGCCAAACTTTTGCACCGTTATACGAGGGCTGCTCTATATATTTCTGGCCTAATAGTGAAAATGCTATTATTTATAATCAAAAATGGTTTTATTGTTTTTCAAAGTATTCTCCAGCATGATTTATACACTTTTGTATGCGCTCAAACAAGTTGTCGAAGCACTTTTTCCACTCCGATTGAGACACCTCAAAAACATAGTTTTTGAACACTTCAACAGCTTCTTCTGGCGACGAAAATCGTTGACCACGCATTTTTTTCTTGATGTGCGGAAACAAGAAGAAGTCATTAGGTGCCAGGTCAGGGCTGTACGGCGGATGACTCATTAATTCGACGTTTTGGACGGTCAAAAACGCTCTGGTTTGAGCCGAAGTGTGAGAGCTCGCATTGTCATGGTGAACAATGATTCGCCTTCTCTTGTTGGTTTTTCGAATTTCTCCGATGACTTCAGGCAACCAAATTGTAGTGTACCACTCAGGAGTGACCGTCCTACGTTGCTCAAGCGGAACAGTCGCCACATGACCAGTTTTGCCGAAGAAACAGGCGACCATTTGCTTCGAAGCGCTTCTTCCACGAACAATTTTCGTTGGATTTTGCTCGTCTTTGAAGACCCACACGGTCGATTGTTGTTTCGTTTCGGGCTCATACTCATAGATCCATGATTCGTCACCTGTGACGATTTTATAAACGTCTTTTGAAGCACCGCAATCGTATATTTGCAACATTTCTTTGCACCAATCGACACGGGCCTTTTTTTGAGCGACTTTCAAATTGTGCGGGCTCCAACGAGAACAAACCTTTTTTACGGCCAGGTGTTCATGCAGTATCGAATGTATGCTGGTGGAAGAAATGTCCAACGATGTCTCTATCTCTCGGTATGTCGCATGTCGATCTTGCATTATGAGTTCACGCACGGCATCAATGTTCTCTGGTATAACAGCCGTTTTTGGACAACCTTCACAGAATTCGTCATTGAGCGAGCTTCAGCCACGATTAAATTCATTATATCAATTTTTCACAGTGCTATAGGATGGTGCTTCATCGCCATACAAAGATTTAAGTTCATCAATGCACTCTTGTCGTGATAATCCACGTCGAAAGTTGTGAAAAATGATGCAACGAAAATGTTCACGAGTTAATTACATTTTTTTCTAAATTAATTTTTTCAAGTCACTGTAAACAACACAAATAATGGTCGTACGTCAAAACGTTTTGAGTACGATTATGCTTAAAAATGACAAACTTTCCAATAGAAATGTTAGATTGCACTTAGCAGTACTCAGTGTTGCCAGGCCAGAAATATATATAGCAGCCCTCGTAGACATACAGCTTAAACTTACAAGGGAACTTTATTGTATAGTCCGCTATATCAACAAGTTTACAGTTTCAGTTTAGAAATTAAACGGTGTTCCCATAATTGATTGAGATTGACCTATATGGGCCTATCTTTTGAACCATGTTCAAATATTGCATTTAATTTGATTTATATGGCCATACTTTTAAACAGTTGACGCTTTAAACTTACAAAAAATCTGTTTTCTTTATCGCTTTAACAACAAGTTTTCAAAATATATGTAGTTTGACTATTATTGCCGTATTTTTTGAACAGTTATATACAAACACTTGAAAATTGAACAGAACGTTCACTACTTTGTTCGGTATAATAAGAAGTATAAAAATTTAATAAATTTACTTTATTCGTCCTTGATTCCTTCAAATATAAATATTTCATAATATTCTCATGAAATATTTATTATTTTAAACTAAACTACAAAATGAAATGTACTACTGCGGGGAAAGCATATCCATATGGCCATTTCACAAATAGCTCATCAGTGGATTTTACCCAAATTTTGTATAGAAAAACAGAAAGTCTTATATCAAAAACCAAATTGATTAAATGAGAACTCCATTGAATCAATAAGACAGAAGACAATAACAACTCAAAAATGTTCTACACAAAAACACAGCAAACATTTAGTAACGATTTTTATGTTTTCTTTAAAATAAAAATAGTTAAAAATAATAGTTTAAAAATAGTTACTAAATGATATGAGATACAAAACACCTGATTGCTAAATCTACTTCAATAGCAGATATATAAATTGAATTTGGCAATTAAAGGGTGCTCGTAGAGTTGAACAAGTATAATGTTTGGAGAAATAGAGGTGTCCCAGTAGTTAATGTAATCTAATGTAGGTGGGCACACTCTTGAAACCTTATAGGCACACACATAAAATCTATTTTAATTTTTTTTTAAGAATTCAAGAGATAGGTCCATTATTTCAATTTACTTCATCCTTTTATTTTTAGACTTATTTTTGTATTACATTTTGCTTTTGATAGCTACACTGTTTTTATACATTTCATTACAGACGTAAAAAACATGTGTGTTGAATGGGGACACTCTTTTATTTTTAAGACGCTATACTATAACAGGGTCATTTCTTTACATGAAATATTTATTAAAAAAATGTTTGTAGGTGTAGACAGTGATCGATATGGACTACATATCACAAATTTTTGTAATTTTTTGTCTGTCGGTCTGCGCGTACATCACGTTAGAACTGCTGGATGGATTTGAATAAAATTTTGTGAGGTGGTCGCTTAAAACCTCGGTTCAAATATAGAATAAAGTATTCTGTAAAAATAAATTGTCATAAAAATATGTCATGAAAATAGAGATACAAATGTCTAAGCAACCAATTTTACCGTTATAATGGTAAAACTGTTCGGCACACTTTATTTTTGTAGATGGACAATTTTTAGCACTGTTTAGATAACTCTATACAAATATTTAAGAACCCATTTTAAGAAAATTACAAATGACACACTAAGAAAGTCGTGGGCACTGCTAGTAAGTGAGACTTATACCTCTTTGCGGCGACGTTTAGCAATAGACGAAAGATATATTGTATATGCTGAATGAACAGAACTGCCTCTGGCAAACAACTCCCCAATCCAAAACGTCGCTGTGTCGTATTAGAGGCAAAATTTTGAAATGTTCTCGGAGTGTGTCATACTGAATTTGCTATAAAAATAAGTGCAAAGTACAAACTACGGGATTTTAATATGTGTAGCCATCCTTTATCCCAAACTATACAGGTGTTTGCAATTCAAAAAGAATATTATTTAATGCTTATGAAAAGTATCTCAACAAAAAGGCAAGTGAAAGAAATAAGTACTTACTGCATTGGGTCCTCTTAAAATGAATTGGTTCAATTTAGGGGAAAAACTCATGATTTTAACGGTAGCTTGTCATTGGCGAGCAATATAATCACATTAAAAAGATGACTTGGCATTTAAGTTAATAAATAAATAATAATTAGGAAACATTTTTTCATTAATTTTTTACTATAATTTCTTAAAATAAATGCAATAAACTCGAATACTTTTTACTAATATTTTACTGTTGTAATGAGACAATAATATATCTAACTTTAATTTATTTCATTCAGTTTTAAAACCAGTTTTAATATCCGAATGTTCAGAGTTTAAAAATTATTACGAATTTATTAAAACTGCATTGTAGAAAATAAGTGCAAGAGAAGCAGTGAAAATGCGCATGGTTTTTTTAACTACTTTATTTTTTGCTGGGATATTAAATATTCAAATAGTTAAATTTGTCAAAACAAATATAAAAAATAAAACTAAAATTTATAATTTTTTCTTTCATATGCTATTTAGAGGTTTTTTATTTTTATTCGTGGCAAAAAGACTAAGACTAAAAAGTAGTAATTAAAAAATAAGAAATATTCAAGTTATTGAACGTCGCGACGGCGAATAAGTAGCTAAGCAAAATAATAATAATTTTACAGAGAAATATTATTCGAAAAACGTGTTGTTTTTGAAGCATTAAAAATTTAATATTTGATTTGAATTTTAATCCCATCTAAAACAAAGCAGAGAACTTTATTCAGCAAAGCCAAATCTTGTATAACCTTCACCATCTAGTTTAGAGAAGTAACTATAATTAAAAAGACAAATATTGGGATGACAGAAGAATAAAAAATAATAAAAAAAAGACAACTTGAAATAAAAATGTCATCGCCTCTTAATGGGTTAAGCACTTTTTAAAAAATTTTATTTTTCCTAAAAGATATTTTCAAAAGCTTATAAACGTACTTTTCTATGAAAAATTTCAGAGGTGCATAACTCGGTAAGTAAAGGCTAGTTTCAATGTTTTCTCTTAGCGTTTTGTTATTCAATTCTTTATCGCTCCATACATTTTTTTTTTTTTTTGATTGGAGTTACTTAACTGTTCCAAATGATATGGAATAATTAGGACTGGTCTTGCTGAATTTCAAAACTTTCGAAACTATGTCTGAACGATTGCCTTGGCAAAGTTAATTTCAACACTAACACGGATATCGCTCAATCAACGACTATGTATAAGAGCCTAGAATATATACTCGTATGTAATACATAAATATATAAATTGATATTGTAGAAATTGCAAACGGAATGACAAACTTACATATATCATTTTTTCACTTTTGCGGTAAAGTGTATAAAAATGACCAAATTAGTTATAAAACTTATTAGAAAACGCACGGCTATTTGAAAATAAATTTGCTTATTAAAACAAGTTTTTTTTTACTAATTTTTAATAAATTGTAACCGGATTAAAAAAATTCCCAATATTAAATCTATTCCAAATTAATCATTTTTTTGCAAAATTTCAAATAATCGACCACTATAATTCTCGCCAAAATTGTTTAGTCTACAGATGACACAGTTTTCTTATCCCGAAAAATTGTTTTTGGTCCTGGTATTATGATTGCATATAGTTGTTTGAATCTGGTTAATGAAGGAAAGCTGCTATCAAGCACGCATATACGTATACGCGTTAAAATGTCAAGTGACTCGATCTTATGTTCGTTTGTTACAATTCAGTTGCTTTGAAAAAAAAAATCAAACAAAAAATCAAGCAGTAAAATCTTAACATAAAGCACTTAAGGCAAGTTATTGAACTGCAATACTTTTAGGGAAAAAAATAACACTTTCGTACGCATAACAATGTACATTTTCAAATTAATCGGCATGTCGGACATAGAAAGAAATTTTTAAATAAAAATATTTAAATGGAAGTGGATTGCTTAAACGTGAATTTCTACTACTTTTATTATAGATTGTGCTGTGATTTAATCTTGATTATAATATATTGTTTATTTATTTTAGTTTTTTTTTCAATATGGTTCTTTTCATGTTTTTCATGCATTTGGTTTTTTATCTCATCACTTTGATTTTGACTGACAACTGCCGCTTCATAACATGCAACAATAAACACACAGTCATCGAAAACAATTTAAGTTGAGTTTTGTTGTTGTTGTGGTTGCCGTTTTACTTGTTTGTTTTGTTGTTAGAGTTGCTATGGTATTGCTGCTACTAAACTGACATGTGCAGCTGTTAACATGAGCTTTTATGCGTTGTTTCCTTAAGTGGTAACCTCCGTATTTATTTATTGTTGTTGTTTTCTCGCTGATGTTGCATTCATATGTTTTCGTTCTTTTGTTGTTGTTGTTGTTGCTGCTGTTATTGGTTTTTTAACCAATACATGTTGCAGCTCTTCTAAGTATAAAAAGATCATTTCATTGTGTCTTCTCGGCTTTGAACATCGATAAAATAATTAACACAATGTCAGCTCTGTCGTCAGACGAGAGAGCAAAAAACAAAAACCAAAAAGTCAAAGTTTTTGTTATGGCGGCATGTTGATTTTGATCTTTGCTGCATTTTGCTTCAATTAACATTTTTCATTATTATCATCATTATCGTCACAGTCATTTCCATCATCATCATCGGCCCCTGCGTCATCGTCATCAGCAGCACCGTTCGATTGACTTATAAGGTAAAAACTATTTTTTGATATTTAACAAGCAGTCTCACCACAAAATAGTCATTAGTATCATCAGCATCTTTAAAAGAATGCTTGGAGATTCCCTCTTTACTCTGATTGAAAATATATAAAAAGCCGTTAGAAAATGTTTCATTTGCTTATAAACTTAATAAAAAACGCACAAAAAGTAACATAAACTTTTGAAACTCTTAATCACTGCCTAACAAGTGTGTATATAAATAATTTGTAAATTGACAGCGGGATGAGGTCAAAGAATATTACCGCCTAAACCATTATATAGTTAATGGGCGTCAAAAGTTAAATTTGTTTAAAGAGCAATAAAAGAAAAAAGAAAAATTATTTTCAGTTGAAATTAATTTTTAAAACTATAAAATGGATTCAATTAAGATAAAAAAGTAAAAGTAATTGAAGAAAGAAACAATAAGAATCGAAGGGAGTTTTTTGACGTTCACTTCTTTGAGTTGGTGACGCAGTTTCTTATTTGACAGCCAACAATGGCTTTGTGGCATTACCTTTTTGATTGAAGATCTTTTTAAATTATTTATTGAATCCTCAATATATTTTAACTGCTTCAAAGTTTTCAAATATTAAATCTACCAATCATGTTAGGTGCTTTTTAAACTCTATAAAATTTACTAAGCCGTTAACTGTCAAATAGGCTGTCATATCGCGTTCATTCTTTGACATTTAAGATCGATTAGTATACTGAAGGTATCATCATAAATAGATAGTAGCTTGACAACGCTAACAAATTTTTCTGCTTTATTTTACAAAGCAATCCTCACTAGGCTCAAGTTATAAACGCAAAATTGTGCTCAGCTGTGAGGTTAATTTTTAGCTAAACGGGTTTGTTAGTGAGACAATTACTCCATACGGGGTTAAACCAATTTATAACAGACTCTACACACTCCATTAAATCTGCAAAAATGTACGGTGTAATACGCACGCTGGTAGCATCAATGCACCATAATTCTTTAAAAATTGAAATGGAGCTCAGGTTACGGTTAATAGAAATCGTTGCCGTACCATTGGATTGTTTGAAAATAGAGATGACATTGATCCTGGTAATTTGTGCTTTAATAAAATGACGTTAAATATCATACGGGCACCGCAATAATCGACTTATTGAAATCTTAAGGCCCAACTGTAATGTGTATAAGATAACTCAAGCAAACTTAAATAAATATGCAAATACATTCAATTATATGCGGCAAAGTATAACGTACTTAAGAACACTTTTCGTTAAGTTTCGTAAAATGGCATCTCTTTAAGCAAAGTGCGAAACTGATGGCCCTTTCCGTACGGAAACAGCTGATTGTGCTTTGTGCTCCACATTCATAAAGAAAAATTGCAATGAAGACCTACAGTGTTAAATTTCAGGTTTTTAATTGAATAGAAAATGTAGAAAAAAAAAAGAAAATTTTATTTCTGGCTAAGTTATAACAGACACAAAATAAAATAAAATTTTTAATTGTACTTACATATGTACCTGATTTAAGCATAAAACACTTTTAAATTTTTTAATATAGTGGGCCACAAATACAAAAACTGGAAAAACCTCTAATATTTTTTATGAAAATTTATCTTAGAACATGAACCAAAAAATGTAAATGTGTATGTGAATGTTATTAAATATATAAAACATCTTCATTAAAGCCTTTTCGTTTTAAAATTATGTTTATTTGTAGCTAAATTATTATTGGCAAAAGTACGAATTAAACATAAATGTGCAACTGTAGCCAGTTAGTTACAAAATTTATGCAAGTACATTGTAGTCACCTAAATTAATTTAATAAGTTATCTAAGCATTTGACAGGTTTTTCGTTGGTTTTTCGACATAAGCTTAAGCTATCTAATACACATTATAGTTGGGCCTTTAATATGAGAAATAGGCCTATCAATTGGGGTCTTGAAGCCTTCGGTCTATGCAGCTCAACTAGCAACATATGACGCCTTGGAGGATAGCATTGTTCATGTTACTTTCATGTCATATATAGAATAAAAACCACAATTAGCTAACAAAAGCTGAGCAGCCTCAATGGCTGCGTTGGTAGAGGTGCGTGCTGCAAAACAGGAGGTCCTGAGTTCGATCCCGCGTTCAAACATGCGTGCAACAGAAAATAATAATTATTGTAAAGCAATTTATTGGATTAAAGAGGATGAGTGACTTGGATAAAAGGAGTAGTGGAGATATCTGTAGATGGTTAAGGTTACTAAACAAGGTATTATATTAATTGTGTTAATTCCGCCAGTATATATTAAACTGTTGTTATAATTTTCGGTAACAACCGTCGTCTCTGGCTGTATACTTCGAACGTTTGGCGAGCGCTTTCGATGTGATAACATCATTTTCAAGCCACGTGTTTATTAATTTGGCGCTCGCCAAACGCTCGAAGTATACAGCCAGAGACGACGGTTATTACCGAAAATAATAACAACATACTAAACAAGGCATCGAGTAGTTCATGACTCGCCGGAGTAACACAGTAGTGTAGCGTGGATGGCTGCGTTTGTAGTAATAACACATGTTTAGTAAATTCGAGACCAAGGGTTCACAAGACCGGTAGGATCGAGAAGTATAGCTAGAGAAAGCCATAAGGTTTGAATACAGAATTTATAGTGAGCCACAGTGGTATTTGCAATCAAAAGAATCCGTACGTTTGTTACCAAGAAGGGCAAAACGTAACAATATATTTGCCACGCTTCTGGAACATTTAATTTTTCATTTAAGAGAAATTAGTAAACTTTAACACTTCGTCGATTTTTGCGCAGCATTTTTCAGTTTTCTTTCAAGCCCAACAAATAGAGGTCCACATTTTTGAAACAGTGAGCGCTTAAATATTTTTTTATACAAATACTTTTGTCCATTAAAAGTCCAAGAGAAGCTAACTCCATTTCGGGTTCCATAAAGTTACGATAGTTTTCGAATGGTCAGAAGATAAATTGACTGATACTTAGAAGTTTTTACATCTTTTAGAATACTCTTTAAAACGCCAAAGTCAATAACATCTGGCGTTTTTTGTCGATCAATAGTGTAGATCCAAGGGGTTTTAAGAAGTCGCAGTGTTGAATCTCACTAAGTCGCGGTAAAAGTCCGCAAGGTATACATTTGTGGATTAAAGGCAACCTATATTGCTGAGCTGCCACATACACTCCGTGAGGGTTTTTTTTATCGTATTAAAATATAGCCATTTGTTATAAACAAATTTCTTGCAGTTTGATAAGACTGAAGGATCAGTGCTACATCCATTTTTTGGTGCACAAGGAGGTATTCGAACTCATTGTTGACATATGGCGTTAGCGTTCCAAAAAAAATGTATTTTGATGTTGATTTTACAACGATGAAGATTACTTTTATTTTCATGGGATCAAATGAAAGTAACTTATTGTACATCCAGATATACAAAGTCATGGCTATTTTCAAAACCGATGCAGTTAAATATTACACAAATTGGTGAATGGTACGGAGATAATTTATTTGTGACTTAATTAAAAGCGATTTATTTTGATACCATGTGTTTCCACCAGAAGGCAGCTATATTCTGTAAATTACTTAAAACAATTAAGTTTGCCAATAAAAAAAATTTTAATGAAGGACAAATTTCACGAAAAGGTCCTCTAAGTTGGTCATCCAGATCGTGAACTTATTCATTCGTTGAGTTATTGGCTACATACTGCTGCAACCTCCCTGCAAAGTTTTTGAAAACTGAACTGCCAGACTGGCATAAGCTTAGCCCCCCCAATAAACCCAGTCAAATTGATACAAAATAAAAATGTTTTATTTTAATTGCAGTTTTTAAAAACAAGATAATTTTTATCATTATTAAGAAATATGTACGTTCCTTAATTTATTGTACATCCATATTATATGATTCATTAGGCTTACTAACGTAAGTAATTTGTACAAATAAAATTTAATTGTCAAAAATTGCCTAAAACGATGGCATGACTAAAAATAATAAATTATATTGCACCATAATATTAATCCATAATTATTGTGATTATCCTCATTACCAGATATATGTACAAGAGCATTAAGATTTACGACCAAAAAAGCCTAAAAGACAACAAAAACAAAATAAATTGACAGACGCCTTGTAAGGAAAAACAAATGAAGAAATGAGAAAAAAAAATCACAACGAATCGATAAGACTTTGTTCAATAAATAAGTTAAATCTTAAAATAATATTAAATTTAAAAAATAAATATAAAAATATTTAAAGAATGCAATTTACTCTGCAGCATTACACCATAACGTATAAAATTGTATATTTTATTAAGTGTCTAAAAAAATATTACTATAATGGACACTCTAATGGATATGTTAAGTATTTTATTACTAACAATTAGTGCAATTAGCTAAATACTGACACTTTTGGCCAATTAAAAAATTTATTTATGTATATAAACATTTAGTTACAATTAAACTTTCATATCATGAGTGTTAAAAAAAACCAAAAGCCCAACATGACTTCAGCAACATGCACTACATAAAAAAGTTGTACATTAAGCCTTTCGGATGGTAAAGTAAAAATCAAAAACATTAAAAGTGTGCTGCTGAAAATTTAACCGCAATGAGCCTCCAATAATGTTAAACTAAATTCATCTAAAATGTACCTTCCCTAGGGATCCCATTAAAATAGAGTTTAGCACAAGTGTAAAACAAACAACAAGCGACTATGATTTTTGTGTTTAAATAAACAAATAAAGGCAGTGGCATGTGCAATATTTTCACAAAGGAGTGATAAAGAGAAAATAAATAATGAGTAGTGTTCAAATAAATCTTAACTCTATAAATAACTTAAATAAAATATTACATCAATGTAATTTAATTTTGCTTGATTTTTTATTATTAATTATTTAAAAACTGAAAAATTAAATACATACATACATTGCTGGAGGAAAGCATATCTATATGGCCACTTCACTACTGCTCACATAACTCATTAAAGGATTCTATCCAAACTTTGTATAAACCTAAGAGTCTTATATCAAAAGCCATATTGACTAAATAAGAATTTGATTGAATCAATAAAGCAAAAAGACAATAATAACTCGAAAATTACTTTTTGTTTTAAAATTAATTTCCTTTTCTATTTTATTCAAGCACTAGGTCAGTTTTTATAATAAAATATTATTTGTAATTTTTTATTTTTCAACATTTCGCCACTCCGTTGGGTGGCATCTTCAGAAAACAGGAGACAAAAATATTAATAAGTTTTTTTTCAAAATAAATTGATTTTTTTTTTGTTTTTCTGTCAATCAAACCCCAAAAAAATCAAAAACCACAATACAAAAAAATCAATTATTATTTAATTTTAAAACTCAGAAAACATTCAAGTTATTTAAAGAGGTTTAACAAAATAGGACCATATTCATAGTTAAAAAAATGTAAACTTTAAGGGATCTAAAGTCGGTTTTACTTTAGAGTCGACTCTAACTCATTCATAGACAATGTAAACTATAGTATAATTTTGGCGTTAAAGTCAACTTTAAAGCGGCTATTAGAAGATCAAACTTTGCCTGTGAGCACGGCCTGATAAGAGAGAATGTTTTGCTATTACACGATCATGCCAAGTTTGTCAAACATCAGTGCGCAAGCAAATTGGTGATAGCGCATGAATAAGTTGCAATATGTTTATTTTAGTTTACAACATTAATTGTGGCATTTGTTTTTACTTTTTTTTTAATTTTTCTAAAAGCTTTTTTTTTAAGACTTTTGCTTTAAATTTTTATTTTATAAACATCACTTTTATTTTCCATAATTCCGACAAACTTTCATATACTTTAATAAATTCTTTTAAAAAGCGAATTAAAGAAATTTATTCAAATATTTAAAAAATTATACATTAAAAAATTATAAATTATTTAAGGTTTTATTTTAATATTAACAGAAGAAGATAAAACTTAAAGCTTAACTTAAAATTTAAATTATGTTTATTTATATTCAAAATTGCATTATTATAAAAAAAAATCATTAATTATTGTATTGCATTTTCGTAAAAGAACGGTAATGAAATTATAAAAATATGAGTGCAATTACATTTATTTAAAATAAAGCAAGTTTAAAATTGTTAATTTTTTTACTTTACCTACAACCTTAATTAACCTAGCAATTAATAAGAATTTCAATGTAAAAAAATTTACCCATTAATTTTAATAATTTCTCAATACATATTATCTTTAGGTGCTTTATATTTTTTTCGTGCGCTCTAGCCATGCCATCTTCACCGTTCGCTTGCAAAAACTCCATTGAAATTTACACCGTGTTTGACAAACACGCTATTAAACGAGTATGATGGAATGATGGAAAACACAAAATATCAAAAATTTTGGATTTTCATCCAGCAACGCTGACAAACACGAAATTAACGAAAATTAAATTTTGATGGCTTGTCATCAGGCCATGCTCACAGGCGAAGTTTAATCGTCTAATAGCCGCCAAAGTTTAAAAGTAGCTAAAGCTGTTTTTAACTCATTTTCCCATAGTTATTTTATTTGGTTTAAGAACCCAATACTCTATATCTGATTTTTATACCAAAGTGAACAAAATAAAACCAAGGTTACTTTTTTCTAATAATTATTTAGAAATTGTATGAAAACATTTATCAAATTACAGTTGACACCCTAAACTAAACTTAAAGTATACTTTATTTTTGACAATTAAAGCAAATAATACGAGCCTTTTATTTCAGAGCATATATTAGCAAGAGTCGACTTTAGTCTATAACTATGAATATTGGCCATAATTAACAAAAAACATAATACAAACAATTAGCTACCTCCTAATGCTAGCTATTCTGGTAGCTAAATCTATATCTTGATAGCTACAAAAGCTAAAAACTAATTACGACAAAAATGGTTATAGAATAACATTTGTAGCCAAATATCGCTAAATAGATTTTGTTTAAAGATTTTTAGCGAGCGAGATTTAGCTTGGGCGATTTACAGAATAAGGCTGCTGATCTCTTCAAATTTTATGCGTTTTAATAAGTGATTTTTAAAGTAAATCTTAATAATATGGAAGCGCTGTTCAAACATCATTGCTGACAAAGTTACTGCGAACATAAATGTCAAAAAGTCGACGAACAATCACAGTGCTGTGGTATACAGTATTATAAGTATTATTTTATAATTTAATAATAAGCACCATTAATATCATAATATAATCATAGAAGGTAGTTACACTTAAAACTTGTTTGCGTTTGTAAGGCATTCGCATGCGACAAAAACACAAGTTGCTTTAAAAGCGAACAGTTTAAACACTGATTTCAGCGAAATCTTATAGAGTATTTTAACGCGACTTATTTTAAATTGTAATGCATTGACGAATCTGAACTATAGTTTTTATTTGATTTAGAATTATTTTATTTTTATTTAATTTCAATTACTGTCGCATGTTTTATGTCGCATGCGACATATTGTTCCATAATAATTTTTTTGTTATTTTTTACTTTTTATTTAATTAGAAATACATAAGATGACTACAACTGATATATAAAGTGTTCAATATGTGTCCCGGTAAAAAAATTTGGTACATATATATAATTTTACATAAAAATGACATCGGCTCTTAATGGGTTAAGCATTTTTGAAAAATTTTAAGTATTTCCTTAAAGATCTCTTCAAAAGCCTTAAAATTATACCCATATTGATATTTTAAAAAATTTTAAAATTTTAGAGCCCAGTAACTTGGAAAATATGCCGAAGCGTCAATTTTTTCACTTGATGTTTTTTTTATTTTTTTAATACTCTATCGCCCAATGTTTTTTTTTTTTTTTTTTGGAGTTACTTTTTTGTTCCAAATGATAAGAAAATTTTAGAGGTAGGTGTGGTGTTTTGCTTGCTGCCGCGGACATGGACCGACCATGCTGATTTTCAATAGCACCTCTTTCGGTAATGTATCCGATCGATCTGAAATCAAGTTTGCCGAGGACAAACAGACGGACAACGTTTTATCGATTTCGCTTTGCATAAGAAGTCAGAATATATATACTTTATGGGGTCAGAAATGGATATTGTAGGAATTACACGCAAAGTAACAAACTTAGATATACCCTTTTTCAACTTTTTGTGGTGAAGGGCATAATAAATCCTTTGATTGTAATGTACTCGATTTTATAATAAAAATTCCTTTATTATAATTACTAATCAAAATGAAAATACAGAGTAAGAGTTTTATCGAACTAACCACCTTAGTTAATAAAAAATAATAATAATAGTTAATCACCCCTATCATGCGTATATTTTCCCTTTTCACCAAATTGCAATCGTAAATAATGCACGTGAACAATTTTTCACGTAAACAAAAAATTCCTCTGAAATCCCGGATTTACTATCATACACAAACGAATGATTTAATCACACTATAGTCTCACACAATTCTTTCCTACTTTTAAATCGTTTCAAAATGGCGTCGAAGGTGCCCCACTATTATATAAAAAAATGCAAAAAACATATGGTTTTAATTGTGCATTTCTCCTGTCCAAATAGTGTCATCTTCTCCAAAATGCAGTAAAATTTTTTCGCGTCCTTTCATTATGTTTTTAGTTTTTCTTTATAAAACGAAGAACAAAACAAACAGAAACACGGGTATTTTACAAATTTAGATGGCAGCCCAAAATCTCATAATTACCGCAGACGTCAGAACGTTAATACGGTGACGAAAAAACAAAGTGGAACTATCTTCTATTTTTATATCATGATTAATATTATGTTTATTGATGAATATATTTTTGTAGTTGCTTTGTTTTAAATAACTTAAATATACGGTATATCATTGAATCATACAATGGCTTTTAACAATCGAAAGAAATTTGATTTTAGGACCCCATAATGATTTGAATTAGTGAATCATTCTCAATGGATTTAAAAATATTAAATTATTTAGAGAAAGCTAATGTTACAGAGGCTTTTTATCAGTCAATATTGCACATTAAAATTCCATATTAAATGTGCCGTAATACTGTGCCGTACTCGTAAACACGTCAACTATAATTTATTTTCGTAACTAAAAAGCCCAGGATGCCAATAATTTTTCTTTATTAAATGCCTCTAGCAAATCTAGTTTTAATCGATTTTGTTTGCGTATATTGTTCAGAGGCAGTTTTCTTATTTTTCTTTATTTTTAATGTTAGGAATTTACAGTTTGTAATGGCTTGAGGCCAATTTTTTGGTACCGCAATAAACACGTTTGACGCAATTTTTAACAATTTCTTTTTTAGGCTAGAATTAAAGCCGTTCCTTCCACTGTAGTTCTTTCTATAATTTTAAATATCATTTGAGTATCCTTACACAGTTTTGTGGCTTCGCGAAATTTCTAGCACAATGGCTCCATAGGAATATTCTTGCTAAGGATAAACATCGTTTTTAGCTTATTCCGTTATGCTCATCTATTAATAGTTTAATGTATAAATAATATGTGATTTCTTACAAAATATAAACGGAAAGAATTTCCTCTAAAATGTAAAAAGTCACACTTTTGGCTTTTGAGCTTTTTCAATATTATTTTTTAAATTAAATTTTTAATTAAAATATACGATTTTTTTCTTATTCTTCTTCCTTCGAAATACGCCACTATACATCGTACCACGTCTGGCAGAAAACTGTACAATTTTAAATTGAGAGCTCGAGTTGATTACTACTAGATGAATTAAACACAAACTAAAACAACCCTTTCGAAAAGACGGTTGTTAATTTTGTAATGCAAAATTCACTTGCGTTTTCCCCTACCAAAGAAATTCCATACAGATGCCCCTGATCTAAACAACTGTACATGAAGCCAATTTAAAAAGAAAATAAGGAACTATTATAAATAATAAAATACCATAAAAAATAGAGATAAATATTCGCGCCTTGGGTAGGATTGCACATATTTCCAAGAATATTATCCAAGAAGAAAAACAATAAAAACAAAAACCACAAAAGCGCCATCATCAAGAAGACCATCACCAAACACATTGACAAGAGAAAAATCTAACACAATTTGCAAATCTCTTCAAAACCAAAATAGCACTAAGATGTTATATTTAATGACAAACCACATTAGCATTACAATAATAATTTTATTAACAATAAAAATAATTTCACTAAAAGCCAAACAATCCATAGCCCACAATCGCTTCAAAGACAAGATTGAACTTTATGGAAATGATTACAGCAAAATAATTCCTAAAGGAGTTAGAATATTTTTTCCAAGCAAACACACATACGATAGTATTTAAATAATACAAAATCAAAACGCAACAATTTTCAACGTTTACTCTACCCACTTAATCAAAGTGTTGAGTGGAAAAAAAAAATTATAATGGCACTGCATCCACTAACTATAGCGATTTCAGTGAAAATGGCTACACCGACATTTGTTAACAGTCTTTTGAATAGCTTACAGGTGCCAAGTTTGCAATTAAGTGAATTTTAAAGTTATTATCTAAAACGTCACTATTGCTAACATCTTCTATCAATTGTGTAAATTGATATTAATATCGAAAGCATTCAAATGACTTAAAATGATCATAAAGGTCTGCTGCAGAAATTATCTAGAAACTTGTTGCGTACGACGACATTCAAAGTCATGTTTCTATTTAATTTTCTTCTACTGAATGTGTAAAAGCATCAGGCACATTTGATGAAGATGTTATTCATGGTATTTCAGTGCAGCTATTTCACCATTGTTGGCAGCAAGAAATTATAAACGTTGTAGCACTTTAGCTGGCTATCAGGTGAGTTGAGATTTTTCTAAGGAAGTGTTTTTTTTTTCTTCTTTATATCTTTAATGTGTGAAATATTTTACTTTTTTTTTTGTTATTTATATTTAAAATTACATGAAATAGAGAGTATAAAGTGAGTTGTTATTCTCTTTTTTTTCTACAGATTTTTATTTATTCATTTCTTATGTTGTCATCAATTCGAAGATTCCTTTAAAAAAGAAGAATAAAATTATTAAACTACTGTTTGTTAGTGATTGGAATCAAGAAAAATTGAACAAAATACTTTTAAATTTGTTAGTTGGATTTTAAAAAAATGAATTAAACAATTTTTAATTTTAAGATCACGTAAATAAAATAATTTAGATAAATTTAGCTTTTTAAATTAATCTTGATTATCATTGAGTTATTTTGCATCTTAAGTAGAGGAATAAATTTATTAATGATTATCCTTTTTTCCCTTGATCTGCAATTCTTTACATAAAATTTGTTATATCGATCTGCCGGACTTGGCTGCAGTATCATTGCATTTTAAAATCACCAATAAATAGTTTATAAGTTAACACAGTTTATATTTGAGATGCAAAAACAAAATTATTTCGCAACAAGTCTCTTTGTGCTGATGTTGCACATGCGCCACTAAAATTGGTGGGAAACAACGAATCAGCAGTTTTGATCGACAGAAAATTAAGTTAGATTGAAGTAAATATTTTTACAAAAATTCAGTTTCAAGAAAGCAATAAAAGAATAAAGACAGGTCCAAAAAAAAAAACTTTTTGAAAACCATATAAAATGAGAATATTGTCGTTGAAATCTATGTACACGACAAACATTTTTTTTCGTAAATTTTTAAAACAAACGCTAACATAAGATAAGGTCCCTTTTTTTTATTTTTATACCACCACCAAAAGGGGTATTTCCGGGTGTAATTTCTACAATATCTATTTCCGACCCTATACAGTATATAAATTCTGACTTCTTATGCATAGCGAAGTCGAATGAGCGATATCCGTCTTTCCGTCAATCAATCATATAAAGAGTGGAAAGAGCTGCTATTGAAAATCAGCACGATGGGTCCATGTCCTTTGAGGCAGCATATTTCAGGTTTGAGGTATATTCCGAGGTACGGGCCTCTGAAATTTTAAAATTTTTTTAAATATCAATATGGGTATCATTTAAAAGCTTTTGAATAGATATTTAAGGAAATACTAAAATTTTTTTAAAAACACTTAACCCATTAAGAGCTAATGGCATTTTTATGTAAAATTATAAATATGCAGTTTAATTTTTTTTTTTTGGTATTAATTCTCTGTCACCCCAATATTTGCTTTTTTGATTGGAGTGACTTTATTAAACTATATTTACATAGATGATGAAGGGTATATAAAATTCGGCATAATCGAACTCTTTCTTGTTCATTTTAAGTATAAAAATAACAATCGTAAGCATTTCAATCTGCTGGTGGAGCTTATGGAGAAACATCAGACTTAACTAGAGGCTTTTGTTCCAATGTCAATAAAATTGAACCTAAAAAACAGTGAAAAAATTAGCAACAAAATTAAGCATTCAAACAGAACTGCATACTAAACTTATGAAGTCGTTAAAAGAAATTGAAAGATTTAATATAAAAAAAATACATATCAAAAGAGAATAGAAAACATCATCTTGAATTTACGTCCGATGAAATCGAATTAAAAAACGTAAAATTGAATTAGAAGAACTGATAGGCATATTGCGTTTTATTCTACACTAATTTCTAGTTTTTTCTAGTTTTAATAATATAAAGTTTTTTCTTAATCTATACAAATAATAAAACTGTAACGGAGTCATTTCTGTACATGAAATGATTTTTTAAAAATGTTGATAATGGTGTAGATAGTAATCATTATATAGAATACAAAACACCTATTTTTGGAATTTTTTGTGTCTGTGTTCGCAAAATGTAAAAGCAACCACATGAATTTGCACAAAATTTTGTAAAAAGGTTCCTAAGAATCTTTTTCGTAAAAATAAGTCATTTCGTAGAGCAAAAATAGATACAAGTGTAAGGGCACCCAATTTTATCGGTACTAAAACAGTTGTCTGCACGTTTTATTTTTGTAAATGGAAAATTGTTTTTGTTTAAAAACACATCTTTCTAAATTTGAATTTTAAGAAAATTACAAATGAGATACAAAAGTTTGCAAATTGAATTAAGAACTAGTTGTTTTGTTTTTTATTGTTATCGCCTAAAATGCTACTGCAAAATTTTTTAAAGAAATTTTTATGTTTTGATCAATTAAAAAATATTTTACTGTCGAAAATTTTACATAATAAAGGAAAAAAAACTCGCTGACGATAACGACTACGACTCTTCTCGAATGTCGTTTTTGACAACCGTAATAAGGCCAAATATTTTTTATATGTTAATTTTGCTATGCTGATTTCCAAATCTAAAAGTTCAATAAAAATTTTTTTATAATAATCATAACGTCAACAATTCACTAAACTTTTCGATTTTTACAAAATCTAGAACGAAAGTTATAATTTTGGCAAAAAGAATGAATAATACAAAAACTAGTTTAGTTGAAAATTTAGAAGAAAAGCTAATTTAAACTTAATTCGAAAATTCGAAAAAAACTTAAAAAAGTTAACTTTTTATTCTATTAAGCTTAAAAAAATATTAATTTTTATTTACCTTTTATATTCATGTAGAAATAACATACGAAAGCTTAAGATATAAAAAATTCACATTTTCACAAAAACATAAAACAAAAAAATCACATAAAAAGCAAAAGTTGGAATAACAAAACAATTAAAAGAACTAGAAGACATTGAAGTGCAAGACAATGTTTTATATCACTGTAGTAAATGATATATTAGCCACAGCATGACTAAATATACGAACAGTTTGAGAATTCAAGATCTCTTATGATAAATTTAAAATTAGACGTTTCTTGGTATCGTGTTACTTTTACTTTATAGAATTGGCTTTTGTTATTTTAATAGCTTTTAGAAATGTGTCGGCAAGGAAGAAAGAAACCGACCTTGTCTGTGCAATTTAACTGAAAAACAAAACACCACGACTTTTTGTTCGCAGCCTAAAAAGACATGGACCAGTCTTGCTGATTTTCTCTAGCTGATCTAGTGCCTTGACAACACTTACAGGAATGGTCAGACGAACGTTGCTAAATCGACTTCGCTTTTCATAAAAACTCAGGATAAATATACTTAATAGAGTTGGAATTCACACGGAATGACAAACTTACATTTACACTTTTTCCACTTTTGTGGTGAAGGGCATAAAAACATTAATGGATGGTAAAGAGTGTAAGGAAAACAAAGCTAAGGATATTGTGGTTTAAAACATTTAATAATTTTAAGGAATTTTAATAGGAGATGCTGGTTAGCAGAGCTTATTAAATATTAACCAAATATGCTGATAATATATGCAGAAATATGTTTTTTATAATTAAAACTCCTAATTTATTTATATTTGCCGATATGTGCCTGAAACTTGCTCAGTCCCACTATTAACAAGGGAAGACATATTGAAACCGAAATCCCCCTTTCGGAAAGTACTTTACAGCAACAAAAAATACTAGTACAATAAGTATGTTCCAAATCATTATTCACGCTGGTTTTTAATAATTGAAGCAAAGCCGCGAATAACGTTGTAAAAGACAAATTTTGCAAAACCTGTTTTTTTACAGATTACCGTTAATTTTACTCTCTTACATTTGTTCCAACAACAAAACATTAAAATTGTGCATTTTATCACCGTCAAAACGCAATTACAATGAGTCAGTCAGTGGAGATAATCAAACTATTTAAATACGTTTTTTTGCTCTCCTGAAAAATTATTATTTTGTCATTTGCAACGTTATTCGCGGCGATCCTTCAATTTATTTCATTTGCAAAATCACTCAAAGCAACTGCAGCAGGTTACTTCATAATCACAGATCGATCACGTAGGCAATTTTTATTCAATAGTTTCAGAGTTAATGATATCCTCAAAACAACAGATTGAAATTTTTTTTGGCAAAAAGAACTAAATTATCAAAAAAGCAAATAACAATGGCAGTGTAGAAAACTATGCTTAACTCCAACATTTGTGAAAATTGAAAAAGTGCTCCTGCGCCATTCTACTGATATTATACAGCAATAGAATTAGTCGTACGTCAATCATTTAAAAAGCTGACCAAAAGGGATTTATCATACTTCTGAGATTGATACTGCATTTGTTTTCCTAATAACACTTCCAGAATTTTGCAACATATTCGACAGTTATCCATCTTAAGTCTTGGAAAGACAAGGATACCAATTTTCCCAAACTTTAAAAAGTTTATTCTCATTATAAAAATTTTCCATTAAAATGTAAACTGTGCTAAAACAGCAGAACATATAGTTTTCACAAATTGTGATAGTATACCATTAAGTCCTTTATTGTTGTTTAAGAAATCATGGCATCAAATATATCTTGCTCATCAACATTTCTTAATGAAGGTTGTTCTCTGCTAAAAACTGTGATATAGCAACACTTGCAAAAATTACTGCAGATATCAACGTCTATTGATTAAACTGATCTATCTTCATCAATTATAATCATAGTATTAAAGTCACTTAAAGAAATTAATTTATTATTATTTTTTTTTTTTTAAATTGGGTTTAATAACATTCTGGACGACCAATTTTGGGTCGCTTTTTCAAGTACTGCTGGATGTATCTCACGAATAACACGAACAATGTTGGCCTCTAATACGTCAGTTGTTGCTAGTTTATCAGCACAAACCAGTGACATCACATAGTCCCACAGGAAATAATCGGGAGGTGTCAAATCAAACGATTTTGGAGGCCAACTGAAACTCGCAATCGACTTGCGGCCAAATTTCGATTTAAATACATCAATGGTTGCGGTCGCCGTATGGCACATAGCACCATCATTTGAAACCATATTTCATTTGGATCAATGTAATTCATATTTTCAAACAAAAAGTCATTAGTCATGGTGCGCTTACGATCTCCATTGGCCGTAACGTGAAATCCGGCATCATTTTTAAAGAAATAAGTTCCGATGATACCACCAGCGTGTAAACCACACCAAACGGTGTAATTTTCTCGATCCAATGGAGTCTGTAGGACATGTTGTGGATTGGTCTTACTCCATGTGCGGCAATTTTGCTTGCTAACAAACCTGTTAATCCAAGCTCAGACAGACAATTATGTGCACCATAAAAAACACGAAGTCGTCTATAAGTTGCTCGAATTGATGACTGATTTTCAAAATAAACTTGGACGATTTAAAAGCGTTGTCAAGCATGATTCTATTCATAATGATTTGCCAGAGTTTAATAAAAATAATGAGAAAACATTTTTCATCACAATTTAATTTTTAGTGTAATTTTTTATAATTTAAAGTTCTATAGGGCTTAAAAAAATATCCGATATCACACTGACATTAAAGTGCCTTTTTGGCACTACACCAATGGCCGTGAACATTTATAACTGCTATGAAGTAATAGTAATTTGTACAAAATACTGAGACAAAATCTGACTTTCCTCCCAACCAACATTATAAAATAAAATAATTAATCCTTGTATTCTTTTTATTTTTATGGATTTATGTTGCCTACGACGGAATGTACATAAATAAGTATATGCAAATTATGCTAAAAAGTTGTTAAGAAATTAAGTTTTATATTGCTTGAATTTAAATTAAATTTTCATTTATGTTTTAAAGAAAAATTTTCGCTTGAAACTAGAAGTCCAAGATACCCTAAGCAATTTTGTTCTAGGTCCCACCGATGTAAGCAGAGGTGCCAAAAATGTTTTATAGATTTGTTATTAATTTCTTGATCGAAATAAAGTAATTATAATTTCCTGAGAAAATACCGTTTACTGTTTTCATGAATCTAGTTTATGATATTTTCTTCTATTTCAGAAGCTTGCCGTATGGCTCAATCTATCAACATTGAACTACGGTATTTCTTCAACATGGGAATATTAAAAACAAACCATAATTTATGCAGATTTCACTTTACATTCAAAACTAATTTCAGCTTTAGTTTTTCTTTATTTTGTTCAGTTTGCTAAAAGAATGTGGATCAACACATGTTTTTGCAAATACGCCAACACACATTAAATGGCAAACAAACCCAAACAAAACGATAAAACCAAAAACAACAAAAAAAACGAAAAAAGAAAAAACAACACCAATCAACAAACAAACTTTTAAACATTTTGGATGCACTCGTACGAACACAAAATAATAACTAAACAAGTGAAATTATATTCCGGTACATGAAATATGATTTTTTTCCTTTTGCACCACTTGTGTAGTTGGTTGAATATGTTTTCAATATTTTACATTATTTTTCTATGTTTGAACAAAAACTTTCGAACAAACATTCAACTTGATTAGTAAATCTATTAATGCGACCATTCAATATGCCCTACAAATTTAATGTAACAATTAATTGCATTAAAAGCAAGTAAGAGTGCTTTATTCGGATATGCCGAATTTTATATACCTTTCACCATCTATGTAAATCTAGTTTAGTGAAGTAACTCCAATCAAAAAACGGAATATTAGAATTGACGAAGAATTAAAAACTAAAAAAAGTTGACATATATAAATTTTAAATAAAAATGCCATCAGCTCTTAATAGGTTAAGCATTTTTTAAAAATTTTAGTATTTTCTTAAAGATCTCTAAAAAGGCTTTAAAATGATATCCATATTGATATTTTAAAAAATTTGGAAATTTTAGAGTCCCGTAAGTCGGAAGATATGGCCAAGCGACAATTTTTTTTACCTAATGATTCTTTCTTTTTTTTAATTCTCTTTCCCCCCACATATTTTTTCATTTTGATTGGAACAATAATCCAAATGACATGAAAGACGTGGTGTTTTGGCTGCTGCCTCAAAGGACACTGACCGATCATGCTGATTTCCAATAGCACCAATAATACATACATTTCATACTCACGACTTCTACATTAAATAATGACTTGTTAAGCTATTTGAATGTATTCGAAATCATTCGAAGAGATATTTTTCGGCGCACTGTCCTGTCACAACTGAATTCCATGATGTCAAGATTGCATTTTAGAGTATAAGTTTTTAGTTGAGCACCCTAAGTGTGAAAAAAATATTTCTTTCATATAAAAATAAGTAGAGAATAGAAAACCATGTTTATCGTTGGCAAGGATATTTCTGCACGGGAACGATATTAAAAATTTTTAAAGAACTATAAAAGAAGTAATTTAACGGCTTTAACTCTCTCACTCTCACTCTCTCTCTCAGTAGCAAAAATCAAGTTGTGATAGATCACATATGTAAGTATCACAATAGCTGTTTATATTTGATTTTAAAATAACTAAAGAAAAAACTACGGCTAAAGAATGCTCACAAAGAAAATCGATTCAATTTCCTAAAGAGCATAAGACACGGTACATTTAAACTAGTCACGAAAAGAAATTTAATTTAGATGTCCAGTATTTTGTGTTGAGGCTTAAAAAGAAATAACGGTATTTTTAAAAATATTAAAATAGTAAATTCTATCAAAGAACATTCTTAAAAAAAAACTTAAACCGATTTAGTACCTTTCAACCTAAAAATATTAAGATTAATTCCTGATTAAAGTAGCCATAAATAATGCAGCAAATAATCCTTTGTGTAGAGGGAATATAAAGCCAATTGAAAATTGTAAGTACTGACCATCATAGCCTAGCACCAGCTGCGTTATTATGCTAAAGTTAAAACCTTCAAAACCTTTAAAGTATTAAATAGTCTTCTTTGAGTTTTGAGACAAGAAGAATGGCCCTTATATATAATTTATTTATTTTTAAATTTACGTAATTTAATGATATATTTCCCATGGTCCCTGTTTATTTTTAATGGTATTTTTTAGATAATAAAGAAGTTGAAAATTAAAATTTTTCTTTTTATTAATTCTTTTAAAAATCAATACATTTTTGAGCACAAAAAAAAATATAAAAATATATATATGTATGTAAATTCAAATAGAGATCCGTAGGAAAACAATAAACTTAAAATTAAAAATTTAATTTGTTAATGGAGATCAGTGTAAATTTGTAATATTTAGCAAAACATTCTACACATAGTTGCGATTTATTGGAGCATATTGGGCAGCAGGTGGTGTTCCTTTTTAAGCTCTTTTCGGCTGTTACCCTATCAGCAGATATTTTTGACATGCCATAACACAATACGCCTTATTGGTTTTCCCTTATCGTCCTTTCTTTTTTCTTTAAAATGTTTTCCTTTTGTTATGGAGAGACATAAACTCCAACAAAGAATTTCATATCTCCTGCCGCAGCTTATTTATTTAAATATGTTTGTTTGTAGCCTTTTTATATGTTATAAAGGCATTTACGATAGACATTCCAAGTAACATAACAAAAGCCACATTGCAGTACCACTTAACACCTCTTTTAAGAGCAGTGGCGTGAAAGGTCCTTAGACCGGATATATCAGCAGCTAATTTGGCTTTATTGTAATCAATAACAGTAAGTGGTTTTGCAATAGCTTTCTGTTGGATGGTGGGTTGTTGGTGCTGGTGGATAGTTCATTACTGTCTACATTTGGATGGCTCGACGTTGCGCATATTTATTTGTTTCACAAACGATGTCGTCAACTATTTTATTATTGAGAAAAAGTTTGAAAGCATATATGCAACTTATATTTGGCGCAACATCTATAAGGAGTCCAGTTTTGCCAGTAAACGGGAAATTTTTTTGTCTGAAAGAAAATTCAGCGTAATTTTTTGAATTTCCTTGGAATTAGGTATTATCATCGTCACAAGCATCTTTTTGCTGCTTCATCACCAGGTGGTCATTATTTGGTAGCAAATTAATATGAACTTCAGAATCGTCTCTTGAAATATCTTCCTCGTCGTCATTGCTGTCCGAAGTTATCACATCTTCTAATATATCTACAATGTCGTTATCTTTTACATTTCTTCGCGTCATTCTAAAATTGAAAAAATTAAAAAAAAATTGAACACAAAGCAAAAATTTCAAAAATATGCTGTTGCATATTTTCGTGGAGGCGAACTTGGAAACCTAAGTAAAATTAAACAAAAATATTAAATACAACTCTAATTGGCAGGCATGCTGAAAGACTCGGCCTACCCTTTAATGATTTCTGTCACAGCTGTGGCTAGGATAATGAGGAAGAGACCGTACTATACCTCCTGTGCCACTGCCCATCCCTGGCTTGAAGAAGATTAAGAATTCTGGGCTCTCTTTTCTTCGGAACTCTCGCGGAGCTTTCATCTCACGCTATAGGGGACATAGCAAAGTTCATCCGGGAATCTTCATGGTTCTCAACTGGATAAGGGGAGCCGCGCCGTCTTCCTTGTGGTATTACAACGGACCATTCGATTGTGCTCAAGTGAGCTCAAACTACAACAAATTACTGTCGCAAGTTTTCGTGGGATGTGGCCCCAAAACATGTTTTATGTTCTTTCAGGCAATGTCGCACGAAAATGTGCGACACAACAAAACCGTTATAGCTGCAAAATTAGGGACAAAAATAAAGTCGCGAGTAACCATAACCTATTTTTAGGCACTAAGAAATAAAAAGAATAAAAATAAGTTGTTGGCCTCACGTGACCAAAATTGTTAAATGACATTGCTACTGAACGATCAAAATTCCAAAAAGGCTTCGGCAGCCGACGTGTTAGTTTTTGGTTTTTTTAGCAACTGAATTTCTTACCTTATCATTTTCCCTTAAAGATTCACTATATCTTTTATAAATAATATTAAATTACTATTTCTTTAGGAAAAATTTCTGAAACACTTTTGAATGCAAAGCGTAACTTTTTTCAACTGACAAAACTGGTACGCAAACAGATTTCCTACAAAAAATACATAATGGACAAAGCTCTTTTTATGGTTTGTGTATATGTTCGCATATAAAAAAGTAAACAATACTGAGAGCACAAAGAAGAAAAAAATCGGTATGATATCGTACTCTCTGTGGTCATCCATTATGAATCGCTGCGTAAGGTACTTTATTTGCCTATACACTAATACACATAAAAATAGTTAGTTATGATGTGCCTCCATCCTTAATATGGGTCATTACATATTGGAATGATACTTTTAGTTTTTTTAATATCCAGAAAAGCTGTGGTGACACCAAAAGTCCGTTTGTGGACCTGACAGTCCTAAAGAATCTTGAGGAGCACCTAATTAAAATACCTGAAGTTCGCTTTAAAAATTTTTTTATTATATTTTCGACCTGTAAACACGTCAAAAGCTTTGTAAAAGTTCTGATAAAATGTAGCAGTAAGCTTATTTGAAAAACTACTTACATACTAGCGCTCCAAACCCTGATGTTGAGAAAAGTACCAATACCGAAAAAATGGATATTTAAACGAATGTAGAAAAAAGGTCCTTGGTTTTATTTATACTCTTCACCACAAAAGTGGAAAGAGGATATAACTAAATTTGTCGTTCCGTGTGTAATTTCTACAATATCCATTGCCGAACCCATTAAGTGTAGATATTCTGACTTCTTATGCATAGCGAAGTCCCCTCTGTCCTATCTGTCTGCCCTTCTGTTTGGGTATCCGTCCGTGTTAGGTTTTAAATTACTTGATTTTACAAAAAAACTAAATCTGTCGAAAGAGGTGCTATTATAAATCAGCATGATCGGTCCATTGTCTTCGAGGAAGCAGGCAAAACACCACGCCTACCTCTAATTTTCCATGTCATTTGGAATAATAAAGTAACTCCAATCATAAAAATAAGTATATGGGTCGATAGAAAATTTAATAATAAGAAAAAATATGAAGTGCAAAAATTGGCGCTTGCATATAATTTCCGAGTTACGGGGCTCTGAAATTTTCATATTTTTTTAAATATCAATATGGGTTTCATTTGAAAGCTTTTGAAGTAATCTTTAAGATAAAAATACAACTTTTTAAAAATGCTTAACTTAATTAAGAGCCGAGGGAATTTTTATGTAAAGTTATATATATGCAGTAGCAATTTTTTTAATTCTCTGTCACCCTAATATTTGCTTTTTCTATTGATACATAGATGGTGAAGGGTCTATAAGATTCAGCATTCCCGAATATAGCACTCTTATTTGTTTATCTTCTTTTAGATATTTACTAAAGGATGATTACAGAATTTATTTCTAAAATATAAACTGAAGCATAATGTAGGGAATATTTATGAAACTATATACATACATGGCTTGCATCTACAGTTTTAGCACGTGTGTTTAAAGGATACAAAAAAAACGTTGGACTTATATGTTCCATCGAAAGAAATAACTAAAATTAAACATTCGCTCAGAAAAAAAAGACATGGCGCATGCTACTTGATTCCAATATTTGTTTCTTTATTGAATAGCGAAAAAAATATAAGAGTAGACATAATGGCAACTTTCTTGTAGACAACAAAAAACAGCTTTAAAAAACTATAAACAGCGCTACAATAGCCAAGCAAAAGAAAAAAAATTATCAAAATAAAAAGATAAAAAACTGAACGAAAGAAAACAAAACAAAATGCAATATTAGGAAAGAAATATTTATATAAATGGAATATAAAGAAAACAATGCACCAATAAATGCAACTAAACAACAAAACAGTTGATTATGATTGCCAACAAAGATGACGACAACGATATGATACCGAAGACTTTAAAGATGAGAAGACCACAAAATCCACAAACGACAAGAAACAAACAATCAGAATATTGATGATACCGCGTCTGTAATGGCAGTTCGCCTAATACTTGTCTTTCTGTTGGTGATGCGACGTATAACTATTTGTTGTGAATACTAGTTACTTAGTAATAATGATTTTTGTTTAAATTAAAGAAAAAAAATAAATAAATAGCAAATTACAAGTGCTACGAGGGATATTGGTTGTTTGCTTAACAATTTGCTTTCGATTAATTTGAGTTTATCGTAAGGAATTTGGCCTAAAGCAAGATAAATATTCCTTATTTTTATTTTAACTTAGAATTAAGAATGAGTTAGATGGTAATATTTCACATGGCTAATATTGTAAAACCTATCCCGCACAAATACACACACTTAGCTTCATATTTTTTTAATATTCAAAAATCTGACAATTAGTTAGGAAAACTTTCTTTAACTTAGTGTTACAATTGTTTTCTTATAAAATTATAGACGACGTTTATACGAACTATTTTCTCTGTATCAATAATAAACACAGCTAACGGTAGTATCGATTGTTAAACTTTCACTTTTTTAAAGCTCCCGCGATATATAAACTCACGAATTCATTTTTGCTCTTTAGATAATGCAGCATTTGTTTTCTACTCTGGTGTCAGTGGCATTCATGGTCTTCTGTTTACCAGGCAGCTGCTTCAACAAATGCTGCTGAAATAGAGATCTTCAATGGACAGAGCTATAGTTTTCAATTTCGGCATCGGCGAAATACTGGTTATTTTCCACTTATATCACAGATCCAGATACGATGCAATATACTGCCCCTTCTAATTCTAAATCTAATCGATTTAAACTAAGATGTTGCATTAAACTATATTTAATATAAAAATTGTTTTTATTTATACAACAATTAGCTTTAAATTTACTTTGTAAAATTAATTATTTCGTAATCTTCTGCCTTAAAAAAATTCTGGGCACGATGTTAATACACAAGACTTCATAGTTGTTTCTAGATATTGTGAGAGCCTACTCATATGTACATGTAGAACATACATTTCTCATACATTGATTTCTGGTGTGAGAGGCTGCGATTAAAGGAAAATATATTACAGAGCAGTATATAGGATTCAGAACAATATACCAGTCCTTCAGATCACCGAATACTTCGCTGCGTATCGCTCCTAAAGACCTTTACTTAATTGCGTCATCAGCTAGCAGTGTTCAGCTGACTCAAAGCTTTTGGATATTGGAAAAGGGAGGACTTTTGACAACGTAAGGATTATGGGCAAAATGCCTCTGATTGCTGGTAAGTGTGTCCTAAATTGTAGTCTTTTTAAAAAGTGAGTGGAACAAGATTAACATAAGCAGTAAAATGAACCATAATGTCGGATTAAGTTTATTCTCAAATAAACTTAAACTTGTATCATAATGTCTTTTGGAAAATGTTAGCTTTTTAAGGGCTAATTTATTTGCTATTCGGAAGGCATAGTATAGCGACTCTATTATTACAGCAATGTGAGCGAGAATATTGCCATCTACTATGTCGATAGTCTTACTGTCCTGGCCCAGCTCTTATTCTAGATTATATTTCAAAACTAGTAGCCAAATGCAAAAAAAAATAGGATCACAGCTCAAAGGGTCTGCTATGGTAACGAATAAATGAACGAGTTAACCAAAACGGGATTTGCTTTGAGTATGTATAACGCGGAGTCATTAGCAATTCCTTTTGGGACTATTAGGAGCAGTGTATTTGGAGAGTTTCTTCTAAAGGCTGAGAGTAGATGAATTAGTATTAATATCTGAAGGGTTACCCGACTGCGATTAAAATTTCATCGTTGTAGTTGAAAAAATGAAAAAAAGAAGGAGTTGGTATTTTAGCTTTTTTTGCTAATTTCACTCTTTATCTATCATGAGGCCCAGATTACGGGCTTAGCAATCTTCTGGTATTCCTCCCAACTACAGAGTAGATCAAATACTCCTTCGTTGTAACAAGTGGAAATGGTTTTTTAAAAACAGGACCTTTGTGGCTCTTTGATGGGAGGCAACTCTACAAGATCCTTCGCAAAATAAATCAATAGAGAAGTTTGCAATATTTTTTTAGACCCTAGCCGCATCTTGTGGTTCATTCAGCCAAATTAAAAAAAATTTTGATTCTCTATATAGAATATGGAAAACTTGGCCCATATTTTTTATGCAATTTCTCCAACTTGACTTATTTTTGGACACTTATTTTTCTACATTTAATGAATAATATTTAATTTACAACAACTGTAATTATTTCACACTTTTGATAATAAATTTTCATAGTCGTTAAGATCAGCTCCATTTTCTATATTTTTTTTTAATTTCTATTAGTGAAAAAGTAAACGAATCTAAGTTGTTAAAAAATCTTTTTTTTTCAGTATTTTAAATTTGTTCTACAAGCTTATAGTTAAATAAAACCAAATGGATTTTCTGTTATTAATAAAAAGCAACAAAAAATATCGAAAGACAAAAATGTAATTTAGAACAAGAAAATTTTTTCACACAGTAGTAACTGTCGCCTCCTGATCGACCTCATGTAGTTCGTGTGTACCTTGTCTTTATGGCTTATCAAGTGAGATTAACTAAATCAAATCAGGGATAGTAGCCAAACTTTAAAATTGTACCAACTTTTTATATAATAATTTTCCGTATCAATTTGTACTAGACACACTATTTTAAAATTAATAATAATATAAATTTTGCTATTCATTACAAATTTACTAAGCTTTTAGGTACGAACACCGTAAAAGGAGATTGTTGATGATGTATTATTTCTTATAACTCGACATATGTAGTTATTGTTGAGAGGAAAAAAGGAAGAAAACTAAAATACTAAAACTTGCCTTGCATTCGGCCTTATTACGGTTGTCGAAAACGACATTCGAGAATAAAATATTTTGTAATCGATTAAAACATAAAATTTTATTAAACAAAATTTTGCAGTAGCATTTTAGGCGATAAATACTTAAAACTTATCTTTTGTTAGCGTTCATTTTTAAAGTTTACGAAAAAAAAAATTTGTTGACGCGTACATAAATTTCAACGAAAATATTTGAACAAATTATCATTCGAATGCGATTTTTGTAATAGATTTGTTTTTGACTAATATATCAAACGATAACGACGTGCATAATACCATTTAAAAAGAATTTTACACTGGTTCTAGTAAGAAAAATATATTTCTATTTTAACACTTCCTTTTTTCATATTTAAGGCTTCATGATGACTAAACTTTAACAAAAAAATATGCAATTAATATTTTTTAAAGCCTAAAAAAATAGAACAAAGTACAATTGTACCAAATATTCTATCTCTGCCACAAATTAAGATGTCTTAATAAGCATTTGAATAAAATTTTAGTGTTAAAAAAATTACAGGTATCAATTGCTGTAGCCATTTAGGTAATGTACGATCCCACGTATTTCAACAATAACTTTTGAGAATTAAAATAAAAATGTTTTTTTTTTATTTTATTTCTGTGCACTTTTAGTTTACCAGATAATAAAAAAGAATATAAAAATTTGTTTCAAGTGCTAAAAGAATTTAAAAATTCTTTCGAACATGCATGTGGTTTTTGTTAGAAGCAGCATTTTTAACAATGAATAGTCATTATACTGATAGATAAATATAAGCCCTAAAGGCATATTGTCCAAACAGCTACGAATGTATGGTTTGCATTTTTTTAGTGCTTTCTTCTCATTAAAAATTCAGGATTTATATACTATCAAACGAAATAGTAATGAACTAAATATACAGCAACTCTAATAGCAGCGGCAACTTTAAAGATAAAAAATAAATTTTCTTAATTTGTCGAAAACTATTACGAGTTTGCCAAGCGACCCTCTTTATATATTTAAGGAGCAAAAGCCATCAAAAAAAGCGGCAACCAATGTTAAAAACAAGTTGCAAACAGCTGTGTTTAATCAGGCTTACAGTAGTAGCACAGCCATAATAACAAAAAAGTTGAAAATATTACAAGCAAATGAAAAAGAAAATCGCACAATAACAATAAAAAACGAAACGAAACGAAAATTAAAGAAACAAAAAATGTTTCATAAAAACATGAAATATTGGACATTTAAGTGCATCTTAGGCACTTGCATTTATGTGCACACAAAAATAGAAGTAGTTACAGCAACCAGCAACTACTGCTAAAATCACCTTAAAAATATATATAAAAAAATTCAAACAAAATTGTACAAAAACACAGCACTTAAACTAAGAACAAACAAAACAAAACAAAACAAAAAAAAAATAATAATAAAAACTAAGGAACAAAAACTGAGCATAAAAAAATAAAAATTGTTTAAAATTTGCATATTTCATTTTTTTATTTTAACTGTTTGTAACTCCAATACCTGTACACACATTATACTGGCCACAAAAATGGTACGTGCAACAATAACAATGGAACTTTGCTTAACTTTAAATGTCCTCATAAAAATCTGTAGCACATTATACTTGTATACATACTTACAAGTGTGTGCATAATGTTGTAGTTATTGTTGCTATTGTTACTCGTACTGTGTTGTTATGATTATTGTTAGTTTTAATTTTTTAAACTTCTTGCCCTCTTAATGTTATTAAGTGCACTGACTCTCCTTGCTACTGCATTTTGCCCATACAAGGGGTACCTTTATCTCGATCTTTGTATGAAGATTTAGATCTCTTTTAACCATAATATTTTTTTTTTTTTTTGTACCCTATACCAGACATTAAAGCACATCATTTTTATTTTAGTTGCACTACTAACAGGAAACAGTTAAATAAAATTCTATAAAGGAAATAGTAATTGTAAACATTTTATTATAATTTTTCCGAAATGGACATGCTAATGTCGTCCCTTAGTGTTAAATACAAGAATTGCAGTGATGATTTTGTCAAATTAATCAAATTAATTATTTAAATTTACTTTGAAAATCACTTTGATCAACTTAAAGACACATAATTGTGTTCAACGATTGACTTTATTTTGGACTTAAATATGCATACATTAATTAGTGCAGCTTATACGCTGACAGTATCGAAAAAGGCAGGAGCTTGCATTGCTGCCAATTGTATTTTTTAACGTACCATGGTGGATAATATGGATGACATTCATCCGGGTCGAATGTTATTTTAAGAGCATATCACTACGCGGCATACGCCAGTAGAAACCTTGTTCTTATTAAATAAACATATTTGCGCCAAGTTGATTTCTAATTTCCTGATCTTTTTGTGGGGTCACGTTAAGCCACTGGTTTTTGCTGATAAAATAGCAACAACTAAAACCTTGAAGGCCAAGATTTTTCGTGTTACTCATAACATATGGCAAGCAATATTCAAAACAGTAGCCCAAATTAAGACGACCAGAATGCGTTTCGTCAAGAATCAAAAACCATGTTCAAGGGTTAACGTCTAGCTTTAACCTTTCAAGGGAAATTTTTTTATTTATAATTTATTCTTTATTAAATTAGGACTTAAACTGTGGATATTATAAGTAAATTAAAATTGATTTTGTATAAAGCAATTTTTTTTATATGGGTGTTTTCCAAAGAAAACAAGAAAAATTAGACACCAGCAGAATGTAATGCTGCTTTTTCTGGATAGCTAAGTCTTTCATCAGCTTTCTTCGCGTCTAACTATCTTAGGATATATACATTATTAACTGTACATTATGAATGGTGTACAAAAAATTAACTTAAGCCAAAATCAATTTTAATTCATTTACTTTTTATTTATTATAAATTAATTTTTGGTTTTAAAATTCTATCGGCGAAAAAAGAAAAATCTTAATAAAATATTCTTTTAACAAATGGGCTAATATTTGGAAAAGCACTGATTAAATGCATAAAGTACAACTTTAAACAACAAAAGTAAATCATTTTTTTAATTTAAACTAAAAAGATGGCTTTATTTAATAACAAAACCTAAAATTAGAAAACAATTTTCGTGCGAATCGGGGTCTCTTGGGATCCCAAAGTGGAGTAAAGAAACAGACCTAATATTCAATCAATAAGTACTTAGTAAAAATGTCAGTAAAATATTTCATTTACTATGCACAAGTTAGCTGTTAACTGTTGCAGCAAATGAGCGATTGTTACTTTTAAGAAGGAACAATATTATACAACTTTGTTCATAAATATTTTACGGTCACTTACTTGTAGCAAATATTATTAAGTTCCTTAAAAGCTATTTGACAGCTAGAATGTTTATATATGCAGCAGATATGCCAAAAAGCTTAAATACATAAACACACGGTAACTTTCGCTAATGATGCTGCAATTGTAAGTGTAAAAAATTACCAATAGATTGCAATGAAAGCAATCTCTTTTCCTAAGTTAGATACATTTTAGAAAAATATATGAAAATAATTCTGGCAAAAAAAAACCGACTTCAAAACAGATTTCATCTGTCTGCCTATAACGGCTCAGAAGTATGGCCATATACATCAAATTACATTAACTATTGGACCACCTCTCTATCTCTAAACTTTTTACTTGGTATAGCAGACTTAATATTCTATCTAATTTTCAGGTATTTGTAAATAATTACAATAAATAATAAATTAAAAAATTACATTCATTTGGGGAACACCTTTAATTTCTAAATTCATATTATAAGCTTCTTGTGATAGCAATGCAGCAATAAGGTCCCTTGTAAGTTTCAGCTGCCTGCCTAACGGTTCAAAAGTTCGGCCACATACAACAAATTACATCAACTAATGCGACACCCGTTTATTTTCAAATCTAAATTTTATAATTGTTCTTATAGCGGATGTTCTTTGTAAATTTCAAGCGTCTATCTGCAACTGTTCAAAAGTACGGCCATATACACCAAATTAAATGAACTAATGGGGCACCCTTAAACATATAATTATAAATATTAATACTTGTTATTAAAAAGGCCATAGCAATGAACATTCTGCCTAACTTTCAAGGGTTTGTCTATAAATGTACAAAAGACAGGCTCTTAGCATTAAAACAGCATTACCAACATTGGCTATTGTGAGAACTACCTTGTATTCAATTAAACAACTTTTATTCTTGTACGTAGCACCTTGAAAATTTGAAAAAAAAAACTGAATGTGCCATGACTTTTATGACTTTTGTAGATTTTGCAAAAGTTTTTCATTCTTAAAAGTTTGGTTGAAGTGTGAAGAAAAAAATATTTAAGAGTGCTATACATTTCTTTTTATTTTGTTCTCAAGATATATTAATTTTGTTAAAATTATAATTTAAATAATATACTTATATGAAAATTTGGGGTGGTAAATACACGAAAATGTAATTTGTTCTGTTTTAACAATAGATATAGAAAATAAAACAAAAAAAAATAAATAAAAAAAAATCATCTGTCCGACATCTTGATAAGTGTGTTTTATTCTTCTTTTGGTACAGACAGGAAAGGGATACAATTTTAGAAAATTTGGATCAACAACCATTTACTTAAGCCGTTTCTTTGTGAGAATTTCCTGTTTTTTGGATTCTCGGGTCTTGAAGCCTGGAGAAATTGCCAAGCTCGTCAATAAGTATATGATTTGAAAAATTGTGAATCTTTCATGAAATGAAGAATTTTATATTAACTGGTACAATATTTTAACATCAAAACGGAACACATTTATAATTTATGTATTGTAATTTCCAAATTCTTGACATATAAACTAATTTTATACACACACACACAAATTCGCACACAATCACACACACCCACACACAAACACACATACATACTTATTTAATATAAATATAACCCTTATAAATATATAATTCTTAATTTGATAATCTGTGAACTACATTGCATCCAATATCAAGCTCCTTTGACAACAGGCCTGCGGTCGTCGAAACGAGAAACTAAAGTAGTGAAAACTTTAAACTGATTCTTAAAATTAAAAATTTCTCTTTTCTTAATTAACATTTTTTTCATAGTTCATTAAACTTAATTTAAATTTAAACAACATGACACATTTTTACACTTTTTTTCTATTCTTAGTTATAAAATAAAAATGGGTTTTGTTAAAATGAAAATGTAAGATTTCTTCCTTAATTTCGCGAAACAGTTAGTTAACCGAAAGTTAGATTATGTGGGCTCTTCAAATGATCAAAAGAATAGCAAGGTCATGGGCGGGTATTGAAGAGAGAGATAATTTACATCTACGTTTTTCTATAAAAATAAAAACCTTTGCAGTTTCCTAATTTTTGTTTAATATTTTTTTTTTTTTTGTTATTATTTTGTAATGTTTTGTTTTTATTTAATGTTTGCATCCCAATATTTACATATGTATGTATTCAAATTTACAGCCACCTAATTTTAATTTTATTGTAACTAAAAATCATATCCTTAAGGATTAAAGAACCACCCCAATTTTCCACGAGTTTAGCTGGTATTATAGGTAGCGTTACACTATTTACCATAAAAATATTTTTAACATAACTGAAATAAAGTCTTAATAAATTTGGTTATTCATGTACATAAATATCTTAATTAGAACTGTTACTTTTTACATAATAATTTATTTTAGTAAAGCTTATGATTATTAAAATATGCAGTTGAATTTTCTCTGTTTTTATTTTTCCTAAAATGTTATTTTATTTTCAGTAAAATTTTACTGTAAAAAATATCACTCAAATTCATTAAAGTTGGCCAATAATTTTAAATTTACTCAAATGCAAACTCTTAAAAATCTCAATGCATGAAAAATACACTTACACCACTTTCCAAGAAAATCAGCTCTTATAATCCCTAATAAATTAATAAATTGAATTCAATTCCATTCAATTAAAACTTCGAAAAATTCAATAGCTATTTATAAAGAGAGATTTTGGAATTTTTTATATATATTTTAGCTTAACGATGAAGTAATTTATAATATCAATTTTATAATAAAGTTTCCGTAAACCTGAATGACTCAAAGTGTCATGAAACTAACAGTCATAAAGTCCGAATACTAAAGCTGGAAATACATCCAGCAGCACTGATCACTTCTGCTGGATAACAAAACCTTTAAGTAATACATTAATTATGTCTTCGTTGTAAACTTTACAAAATTTTTGTGTACTTAAATTCAATTAATGTATCTGGACACAATAAGGTATAAGATATTACAATACATTTTCTTTGCAACAAAAAAGAAAAAAAGGAGATATTTTGCTAACATTTTTATGAAAATTTTACAAGAAAATTTTAATTAAAAGCTACATAACAAAATTTTACAAAACATGCACGTCGTATTTAAGCATAATTATTTTTTTATTGTTTCCTTAAATTTGCTGTAAGTAACTTTATTGTCGGTTTAGCACATTTTTTTAAATTTAACTTGCAGATTTTTCTATATGTGTTTTTTTCTTATATTTTATGTCCGAAATAGATGTATGAAAGGGCTACTTTAAATATAAAAAATATGCATAACTTACATTAAATGTGGCAATAAATTTGACAGTTATTTTCTCATTTCATTGTGGTATCTTTTTGTATTTAAACTGTTAATATCTTAAAAAGCAGTTAGTTTCTTCGTAAACAAATATTTATTATTTACGTAAATGAATATTTTTTACACTTAATTTTTGTTAAAGTGAATAATTTCAAATGATGTACGTACACTGTATATGATTATGGAAGAAGCAGAAAAGTAGCATCTTTTTATTACTTCTGTTACACCTTTTTCACTTGTAAAAACCTATTTTTTTCAATAATTTCTTTAAGCAGTAAAAAACAAAAACAAATTAAATTTTAATCAAAATGCATAGACGTATAGACCCAGCGACACTTCTTGGTTAAGCGCTTTTAGCATGTCACATACAAAACGAGCAATATTGCCCTCCAAGGCGACAATTGTTGATGGTTTGTCCGCATAATTAATTGAGAGGTATATAATAGCACGACCTTGTAAGCCAATTGACAGGTCAACTTATCTACAAATTTTGTAGCATCATCGCTAAACACAATTTGTGATAAGTCGATTGATTTTCAAAGAAGAACTGGATAATTCAAGCGTCAATTTATTCATGATAATTTATCAGAGTATACTGATCTTAAAAATTAAATGTATTGCAGTTTATTTGTAACTTTACTTAAGACTAAATAATGGGTGTTTTTAAGCCTGATAGAATTTTTAATTGTAAAGAATAAGACAAAAAATTAAATTGTAATGAAAAATATTTCTTGTATGAAAGATCGTGGCATTAATATTTAAAAATGATTTCGAGCATATGTACTTTTTCAAGTACTGCTGGCCGTATGTCATGAATAACATGAACAATGTTGGCCTCTAAAACGTCAGTTGTTGCTGGTATTATCAGCAGTTCGATGGATGGCTTGCTCAGATGGACGATTATATGCACCATAAAAATCACGAACTATTCTATAAGTTGTTCGAATTGATGACTGATTTTCAAAATAAACTTGGATGATTTCATCGCGTTGTCAAGCGTGAGTCTATTCTTAATGATTTGTCAGAGTTTAGTGAAAATAATAAAAAAATATTTTTCGTCAAAATATAATGTTTAGTGTTATTTTTTTATAATTTCTAGTTCTACCATGTTAAAAAAACACCCTTTATTTCTAGTATATTGGAGTGAGATTTTGTTGTAAGTTACCCTATTAAAGAATAGAAAAAAAGTAAGATCGCTATATTCGGCTATGTCGAATCTTATATACCCTTCACCATCTATGTAAATCTTGCTTAGTGAAGTAACTCCAATTGAAAAGGCAAATATTGGGGTGACAAAGAATTAAAAAATGAAAAAAATTTTGGTACTGCATATATATAATTTTACATAAAAATGACATCGGCTCTTAATGGGTTTAGCATTTTTTAAAAATTTTAGTATTTCCTTAAAAATCTCCTTTTAAAAAATTTGAAAATTACAGAGCCCCATAACTCAGAGAATATGAGCGAGCACAAAATTTTTCACTCGATGTATTCTTCTTATTTTTTAATTCTCTATCGTCCTGCATATTTATTTTTTTGATTGCAGTTACTTTATTGTTGCAAATAACATGAAAAAATTAGTGATTTTTTGCCTGCCAATAGCACCTCTTTCGACACTCTGATCGATTGACATATATTTTTTTCTTTTGAAGTCAAGTTTGCCGATGCAAACTTGCCGAAGCAAACTTGATTTCAACACTAACACGGAGGGGCAGACCGACATCACTCAATTGCGTTGCTATGCAGAGTCAGAATTTATATACTTTATGGGGTAGGAAATTGATATCGTAGAAATTACACACAGAATGACAAACTTAGATATGTCCTTTTTCTACTTTTTGTGGTGAGAAAGAAGTTGAATTATAATTTTTCTACTTAATAAATTTGCTTTAATGTCCATTTTTAAAGACAACTATTTTTTATCAAATATATTTTAGTGTTCTAAAATTGCGTCCATTGCTTCTTAATACAGAATTAAATTAAGTGAGTTAACGATATTACATCTTATAGAAAATTTTAATAAATATATGATAAATTCAGCAGTTATTGCTGTAGATTTTCAAACTTAAAATAATGCTTAGCTTTACATTCAGAATATCGGGTCAAATCTGCTATTTGTAAGAAAAAAATTTTCGCTTAAAAAAGTTTCTTTGCCTTCCAAACCTGAACTTGAACCAAGGAGATTCTAAAATTTAATTTCCCCCACCCCGTTTTTACTGACGATTATATAAAATATTAATTTAAAAATAATTTAGTTATTAAAAGAAATAGCATACACCCATCTTAACACTAACGAAAATAAGTTTTTTTAAGATTTTATGGGCCAACGGATATAATCCCTCCAATCTTTCCCTGTGAATTTTTTTCTTTTAATTTTTTTTTAGGAATGTTTAAGGAATCTTCCAAATTAATAGGTATAAATATTTTTTATTTATTACATTAGAAATTTCATTTCAAAATAGCTAATTTTTTCGTAAAAATAATTGTTTTATTTTAGAAAAAATTATAATTGTTTTATTCAATGCGAAAAACACTACGATGATAATGAATAGTATTTTTCTTCTTATTCTGTTTCCTTAAAGACTTCTTCTGCGGCTGCTTCTTCTGATAACAGCCCAATAAGTAATAGTGCCTCATTCATAACAGTTGCGCCAAAAAACTGTTAAGAAATTAAAAAAAAAACAATTTCACTTCAGAAATGAAGACGTAACTTTTATCAATAAACATTCTGCAAAATGCTGGATGAAAAGTTTTTTTGTAGGAGTTGCTTTTGTGCCCTTATGCAAAGAACGAAAGCAGAAAATAGACAAATTCTGTGCTGTACAGTACGGTAGCGTAACTTAGAGCGTTTTCCAACGGTAAGTTGCAGTAGTTTGCAACTAAATACTTTAAAAAAATTGTTTCTTCTCTTAATCGAAATCAATTCAATCAATTTGAAGGTAATAGACTCTAGAGAAAAAAAAGTTAATGATGCTCGCCAACTAGATTACCATCTTTATGATTTTAACAAGGCATCAGACTTTTATAATCAATTATTGAGAATCGATTGCAATAATTATTGTAGGAAATAATGAGTACCATTAGTACGATAGTCTCTTTTAACATAAAGAACTAGTTCCATTACTGCTTCCTTTTTTGGAAACTAATGTAATGCGTTTTGTAAGCGAGTAACAAAATATGGCAATCACAAAAGTAAATCATTATATGGCAAGTACTTTTTAAGGTAATGTCTAATTTTTTGCTGCGTATTGGGACACCCTTTTCTTTTCAAATCCAACTTTTATTCTTGTTATTAAAGCGGAGTTAGCAATACAAGTTCTTGTTAATTTCAGCTCTCTGTCTATAACAATTTAAAAGTTTGGCCACATATTTCAAATTACTTTAACTATTGGGACACGCTTTAACTTATAACTTTATTTGCTCATAATTTACTTTAAGCGTGCTTGATTCCTTCAAATATAAATATTTCATGATATTTTCATGAAATATGAAATATCCATATGGCCATTTCACTAGTGCTCATATAGCTCATCAGTGGATTTTACCCGTTTTTGTATAGAAAATCTGAAAGTCTTATATCAATAGCCAAAATGATTAAATGAGAACTCCATAAGACAAAAAGACAATAACAAGTTCAAATAGGTTTTTGTAAATTTTTTCCTCCCACATCCTGTATATATGTATTATATATTCTAATTTACAAAAATTTTTATGTTGGTAAAGATAAACTCTTGAACTCATCATATGTATAAAATATTGTAAACTAAAATGTAAATATTATTGTTGTTAATAAATTGAATTGAATTGAAAAGACTATAACAACTCAAAAATGTTTTATACAAAAACACAGAAAACATTCAGTAACTATTTTTATTTTGCTTTTTCTTTCATTTTTTCTACATAAGGGATCCCATTGGGAACCATTCATATGTATTTGAAAGATTCAATGAAAAAATAAAAATTGAAAACGATTTTTATTAATAAGCAACGTGCACATGCAAATATATTAATATGAAAGTTTTTTATTTGGAATCTTTTTGATTATTATTTACTTTAATTGCTCATACTTGTTATTTTAACGTTCATAGTAATCGACATTCTGTCCAATTTTCAAGCGTTTGTCTATACTGGTTCTACAAATAGGCCCATATAGGTCAATTTACGTCACCTATGGGGACACCCGCTGATTTTTAGATTTAATTTAATTGATGAAAATTTTTTGGAGCATGCATAAAATTATAAATGCACTTTTGCGAACAAGTGATTTATATAGTTGAAATAGCAGTGTACACTTAACTCTACATACATCCACACTTTTAGAACAAAAGGTTGAAAGACCTTTATATGTTGATCTATAACTCAGTGTTTCACGAACTTTTTAAATGATTTAACAGCGAAACTTGAACATTTACTCCGACAATAAATTGTAAATTACACAAACATAATAAAAACTTAATGATTACTTTTTTTCTGTTATAACGAAGAGGTTAGCGAAGCTTTAAACTTAAAATAAAAAATAAATTCATATTCCTCCATCCAATTAGAGCAAAAAACTATAAAAAACACTTAGCCAATAAATATTTCTTAATAGAAAAAAAAAAGAAAAATAATTTAAGCTTATATTTCAAAAATTTCTTAACATTAAGGCAGGTAACAAAAAGTCCATCGTAAACATTTTTATTAAGTGGAAAATTTAAAATCATAAAAAATAGTATTTGCAATGAAAACAAACAAAAGTACTAAAGTAAGAAACACGTGTTGCATCTTCCATAAAATAAATTACCGTTATTTATAAAACTAAAACTGATATAGCTCGCCAGCTACTGAAGAAACACAAAAAAAAATATCCATGGCGGACATGGCCTGACATTAGGAAAATGCTACTGTTGCTGTCGTTCCATTTGTCTCCTAAAGATACTTGCAACACTTATGTATATGGAGTAAAAGCAATATCACATTTAATTTGTTTAGAGTATAAGATGAATAAACAAATGAAACCAATACTTAACAAATGTCTCAACATAAATTTTTACCATATGCTTTAAGAAACTTAAGTCAGCGTATTCAACAAATATGAAGATTTACCTCACTGATGTGTTTTTCTAGCAACAACAATAAAATATAAAATAAAACACATCTGTGTGAGAGATCAAAATGTTGGTATTTCAGTATGGGTGTAGTATGCTGGATGTAGAATTAAATCTTGTTACATATAACACCCTTAAGCTATCTAAAACAGCATTGAATTTCTTTTTCTATCAGATTTAGGAGCTTGAAAAATATGGCTTGTCTTTATCTTGAACTTTACAAGAGAGATATCGTTGGCTATTTGAAATGTTTTAATAATTTGCATCCTGTTAGAAAGTCCCCAAAACCAAGCTGCAAAGAAATGAGAAGTTAGCACATAAACTCAGTTAAGAAAAGAAAAACTACCAGCACCATATACTAAGAAGACACTGAGTTAGTTGGCTTAACAATATGGTGGCAACAATGAGAAAAATATATCAGGCAAATAACTCTTGTCTAATCTACTTTGTTTTAAAGCAAATATGCGTAGGTGGATTGAGAAGACTTCATTTATACTTCATTTGAATTCATGGTATTAGAGTTTATAAATTGATAAGTATTAAGTTTTAATCAAGCATTACAAATATAAAAAATAAACGTGTAGCACGTTAAAAGAAATCAAAAGAATTAAATGGAAGTAAAACACTGTTCAAGGATTTAATAAATGTAAGTTCTGGGGGCCAAATTACGGCAACCGATATCAATCGAAATGTCAATAGAATTTAAATGTAAATTTTAATCGCCATCGAATGCCGTAATTTGACCTCCGATGTAGAAATTTTCATTAGAGGCGATAGGAGTAGTTAGGAATGTCGAGGAGTATAAAGTAAGTAAAATAATAGCAACATTCAAGCAATTGCCTCTGACACCTTTGGGAGCACACATACTTAGATGTAGCATGACAACAGTCGTGGTAATAATTGCTGCTGTCAGAATAGTCCAAAACTATAGAATTTAAAAGTGCTTGAAGGTTGTATCTGAATTGTAATTGCATCGAAAGACAGACGCCAATAGAACGTTGGTTTTAAACCACGTTCGTTGTGACATTCGTTAAATAGTTAGAAGTTAAATATGTGAAGTTAGATACATATTTTGTGGAGAGGCAAAGCAAGTGACCAATAAGAGCTTAGATATGCTTCGCCGCATTCCAAGGGAAAGATCACATCAAATCGATTTCATTTGATGCCTGAGCTTATGGATTCACCGTGCGTGCAGAAATCCATGATTCTATTGCTCCCCAGTTAGATGTTCACATAAAACCACATGTCATATCATTCTTTGTTTTCGTGTGTTAATAAAGGCCTGCGCACATGAAATCCGTCATACTTCAAACTTCGTTATATTAAACTGACGCGTCAGTTAAAATACATTTTTTTTCTTCTAAGCAATGTCACAATCAGTACGTCTCCGTCAACGCAAAGTACAAAGGTTGGTCAACTTTTAACTGTTGGCGCACTTTGAATACTTTGGCAGCTACCTATTTTAAACGACTTCAAAAAAAGGAGGAGTTTATACAATTTGGCTGAATGTTGCTTTTTTTATATTTGTGTCTGCAGAACTCAGTAATTTCTGATCCGATTTTGAAAATGATTGGTAATATAAAAGATTATGCTCACAGATTGGTCCTGTTTATAATCTTAAAAATTAAAGGGTGTCCCCATACAACATACATATTTTTTACGTGTATTATGAACTGTAAAGGGCGATTCTTTAAAATTTAAAATGACTGCATATTACTATGGATCCAAAAAAAAAATTATACAAAAATAAATCTAAAAATTAAAGGGTGCCCCTATAATTGATGTAAATTGAGTTATATGGGCCTATCTTTTGAACGCTTGCAAATTGGACAGAATGTCGATTGCTATGGCCGTTATAGTAACAAGTATTAATATTTAAAATTATAAACAAAAGAGTGGCCCAATAGTTCAGTTAATTTCATGTATGTGGTCATACTTTTTAACCGTTGTAGACAGACGATTGAAATTTACAAAGAACCGGTATTAATAACTCCCCTTAATCAACAAGCATAAAATTTGGACTTGAAAATAAACGGGTGTCCCAATAGTTGATATAATATGGTGTATGTGGCCGGACTTTTGAACCGTTATAGACAGACAGCTGAAATTTACAAGGGATATGTTTTGCCAAGTCCACTACAATAAGATGCTTAAAATTTGAATTTAGAAAGTAAAGGGTGTTCCCAAAATTAATGTAATTTGTTCTATTTGGCCGTATTTTTTGAACCGTTCTATACAAACACCTTAATTTTAGACAGAATGTCCACTACTTTATTTGGTATACTAAGAAGTATACAAATGTTATATTATAAATAAAATAGTTGATATAATAGGATATACATACGGTTATGGGCAAAATGTTGCACAGTTACATACAGACGGTTGAAATAGAAACAAAACGTGTTTGCTAAATCTACTACAACAGCAAGTATATAATTTATATTTGGAAATTAAAGAGTGACACTATAGTTGCTGAAATTTGATGCATATTGCCAAACTATTGAACAGTTGAAAAAGTATAAAATTTGGAGATATAAGTGTGTCCCAACAGTTAATTTATGTGGCAATACACTTGAGCTGTTATAGGCAGACAGATGAAATCTGTTTTGAAGACGATTTTTTTTCGCAAGAATTATTTTTTTTACCTTTTTCAATTGTAATTGTTTCATTATTTGAGGTACGAATCTCTCTTAACTTATCAATTCGATTTTATTAACAAAGTTTACCTTCAATTGAAATTAAAATCCCATATAAAAAGATAGTTTAAATTAACAAAATATAACATTGCTGAAGTTTTACTTTGTTCACTTCGTGAGAAATGACAAAATGTTTCTTGCTTCATGTTTAGAAACAGCAAAATGTTCTCTGATAACAATTCTATCCAACTTTGAAATAATATGAGCTGCATTTTCTGCGGAAAACTAAGCGCTCTGTTTAAACTTGCGAAAGTTATTAGCAGCTTCAGTTATTTCGCTTGAAAAATTTGACAACAAACCAATACCACGATTTAAAAGAAAGTTGTGTTTTAATTCCCTTCAGAAAGTGCCGAATTAGATTACAGAATAATTGTTAGTAATTTTATGTTGAAGTTTTAAGCAAAAAAGGCCCAAATTTATCCATAGTAGCAATATTTTGAAAGGAAATAGTGTAGTAAATTCTATAAAAAAAGGTTAAACGGATTTAAAAAAAATACTACTTTAACTAATTTTATTGAATATCGAGAGAATGCACTTTTCCATACCGAAATATAAGCATTGGGTCCTAATTTTAATCCTCATGGGTATCATCGGCATGAAATTTGTTTCATACGTTTTTTTTATTTTTTATTATTTTCGTTTTGTTTTTGTTCAGCAAATGAATTTGCTGCCATTTTATTTTTCCTTAAATATGGAATAAAACTTTTTACTATACGAGTATTTTATATAAATTACAAAATGTAACTTTTAATGAAAAAATTTAACTTTTTTGTAGGAAATGCGTCTTTCTCTAGCAAAACTGTTGAAAAGATAAACAGCTGATTTAAGTACCGTCAGCAAAGTATTCATTGTGGCAACCTCAAACGTCGTTACTTTGACATAAGTTAAATACGTAAGAGTATAACGTATTGCGGATTATATGTTTCTTAAGATGTTGATAACTGTTTCCTTAATAAATTGAAAAACTTATAGAAAATTAGACGAAGAAAAAAAACATGGTTGTTATATGGTTACAATAACCATATTATGTTATTTGTAACAATGTATAGTTGCGGAGAACAAATTATAGTTATTTTCACCAAAACTTTAGTCACGATAAACATTTTTTGTTAACTTTTAACGATTATATGGTTACTGTGCACAAAAAATGCAACATGGTTGGTTTTAACTTAAAAAAATTTCAACCACAACCAAAGTTTTATAATTTATTAAAAATAATATAAAGTATTTAATAATATAATAATATATTATTATAAATCGAAGTATGGTTAAAAGCAACAGAATAATGTTTACGCTTAAAAATATTTTGTTCTAGTACTTGACAGTTTAGTAATTTTTTCTGGTAGCTAAAATTGTTTTTTATTGTTAAAGAAATTGAAAAAAAAATTTGTGTACAAAATAAATAATTAAAAATAATATGCAAAATATGAAAACAAATAAAGAGGGAACCAAAACATTTAACAAAGTTGAAGTAAATATGTATTGATTGTAAGCATATAAATCTTTATTTTTGTGTTTGAAGCATAATTGTGAAATCGTTTATTTGTTCTTTTAAACAAATAATGTATTTTTTTATGAATTTATGTTTTTAAAAAATTTTTATGACAAATCGTTAATATAAAAAACAATAATCAGTTTTTTCTATCAGGACTATTTTGCACTACGAGACTAAATTATAATTCCATTATATAATAGCATGTTTACACGGCAATGTGAAGCACTTGCTTCGCTCTCTGAATCATGATTGCGAAGCATGCCGTTTCCACGACACATACTACATGCTTCACATTGACTGCTGTTCTAAAATTTTGTTTTTCGTTTCATTTTTAGTGTTTGTAATTAATAAAATTTTAAATTATAATATAATTATTTGTTTTTATATTAACACATATTCACACAGCACTTTTAATATTGGTTTACTCTTTTTGTTTACATTTATATACAGCTAGTTCAGATAAACCTGCGATAAAAATTAGGGAAGACAGAAATTTTTCATGCTTCGCAAGTAGATTCAAGCTGAATCGTCTCAAAACAAAATGCTTCGCTCTCAAAATTTTATATGGCGAAGCACGTTGATTCGGTCGTGATTGAGCTGTGAATCATGAAAAGAGAGCGAAGCAAGAATATTGGGCTCCGTGTAAACATAGTATAACATGACATTTTCAGCCATATTATTATATTATTGAACAAAATTATGTCTATACTTTGGACAACAATATGGTAGCAAATGTAACAATACTATGTTTTGTTAGCAACGATATAATGCAACCATATTATGTTGCTCTTAGATTATGGTTAACTCAACTATATTTTTTCTTTGCGTGTAATATATCGTATTCGTGCAACAATAGTTTAATAAAAGCATAAAACTATTTGATTAAATAAGTATTATTTTTCTTAAAATAATTTTAAATTGAGCTACTATTTGTAGAGTGCTGTTAGCATTTTTGTAGTAGTACTTTTTATTAATTTTTTTTTGCTGCAATTTTTCTGTACGTAGTATTTTCATTTTGTGGGTAACAGCACTTATAAGTAATGATTACAAGATGATTTAAGATAAAAGTGTGTGTTTTATGCTATTTGCTTCTGCAGCCAGTAGTAGTGGCTACTTTTTTTGCATTTTTTCCAAATGTTCCATTTCATGGTATTTCTTTTTTTATGTTTTTGTTTTTTCTTTTGTGGGATGATTTTAAACAGCCAGCCTATTACTCAGTATACTTCGGTTAGTTAAGATAACTTTTATGTCTATTGCTCTACTATTTAGCAGCTTTAGTAGTTGTTTAAAGTTAAGTAGTCAAGTGTTACATGGCCAGGGTTTAAAATTTCATTGAACGCATTTTTTGGCTAGCAAATCACTATCTGTGGTTAAAGTTTAGTAGATGTCTATGTTTATGCTAAGTGTGGTCTATAGTTTGTGAAGAGGTATTAATAGTTTAAGTTGAAATATGTAACACTAATCTTTACTTCTACAGTTAAAACTTTTGAAGATTTAAGAAAAATATTATTTTAACGTTTAGCCAAATTATGAGAAAAAAAATTATTCGAGCTAGCAAATCTGCATACTTTACTAAAATAATGACACAATAGCCTTATTTGTGTTAAACCTCACAATCGTCTTTGCCCAATGAGATGTTTTTGTAATTATTGTTATACAGATTTTAAACACGTTTCTATTGGCCTGAAACATTTGAGGTTTTCTTCTCATCTTACATGCGCACAGTCTAGTTTCTGTTAAATACGGGCTAAAAAATTTTCTGCTAATATTAGTACTTTAGGTAACTATGGAACAACTGCCACAAAGGTAAGATATACGCATAAAATTAAAATTTTGACAGTCCACGCATAAAGAAGACTTTTTAAACTCTATCAGAAGAAAGTGTACTGTGAACAAGACGAGATTTATTTTATTACTAGCAGTGCCCACGACTGCGTCTACGTTTCATTTATAATTTTTTTTAAATTCAAATTTAACTATTTATTCCAGAGTCCAAAGTAATAGTGTTAAAGATTTTCTATCTATATAAATGAAAAGTGCTGACAACTTTTTAGTACCACTACCGGTATTCTATATTCGAATCGAGGTTCTAAGAAACCACCTCACAAAATTTTGTTCAAATCCATCGAGTAGTTTTTATGTGATGCGAACACAGTTAGACAGACAGACAGACAAAAAATCCAAAAATATGTGTTTTTGTATTCTATATCGATTACTGGCCACACCAACAACAAAATTTTCAAAAAATATTTCATGTATATATATATATGACCCCAATAAAGTTTTATTATATTTATTTTCTTCACTAGATACAACATTAACAAGAAGAATCGAAGTTTATTTAGGAAAACAAAGCATTCTCTACGATATCACCAAGGTAACATCGTAACAGCTTCTTATTCATTTTCTCTTTACTGAGCTTTTTTGAATAAAACTTTATTCAAAATTTTGTGATTATATTGCCATTCTCTGGGTCGAACTGTACTAAAAAAAAGACAACTGTCATAAAGCCTTCAATCTAATAATACAATATAACTGGTCTCATTGGGTGTTCCGTTACAATTTGCGAAAAATCACAAGCATCTTTATTTAATTCACTTGAAATTTTGACAATTAGCTAGAGATGATAATACAATGATTAGAAAAATATTGGAATCTCAATGCCATTAAGTTTGCAGCATGATTTGCTGTTGATTATAATTCTGCAGCATTTTTATACACGTAAAGAAAAAACATGGTTGAGGTAACCATAACCTAAGAGCAACATATTATGGTTGCATTATATGGTTGCTAACAAAACATAGTATTGTTACATTTGCTACCATATTGTAGTCTAGCAAAACAATAACATTCTAAAGCATTAACATATGTATGTACAAATATAAACATTAAATGGTTTAATTAAAATATCATAAAATGACTGAAAATGTTATGTTATATAATTGAATAATAATATAGTCTCGTAAGTGCAAAATCTTTCTGATAAAAAAGACTTAACTATTATTGTTTAAACATAAATTTACCAAAAACTCAATTATTTGCATATAATAACGCTGAGATCATTGGCTACAAGAATCAGTTATATAAATATATAGTTTACAAGCCCAAATAAATGTTTTCACAAATTTGCTTCAAACACAAAAATAAAGATTTATATGCTTACAACACAAACATATGTATGTATATATATATATTTATATCAACTTTTTTTTAAATGTTTTGGTTACCTTTTTATTTCTCAAATTTCATATTTTGCATATTGTTTTTAATAATTTGTTTTATACATAAATTTTATTTTTTCACTTTTTAAACAATAAATAACAATTTTAAATTTGAGCTACCAGAAAAATTACTAAACTGTCAGGAACGAAAACAAAATATTTTTTTAACGCAAACATTATTCTGTTGCTTTTAACCATACTTTGATTAATAATAATATATCATGGTTAAATATTTTATGTTATTTTAAAACAGTTATAAAACGTTGGTTGTGGTTGAAATTGTTTTAAGTTAAAACCAACCATGTTGCATTTTTTGTGCACAGTAACCATATAATCGTTAAAAGTTAACAAAAAATGTTTATCGTGAATAAAATTTTGGTGAAAACAATTATAATTGGTCCACCGCAACTATACATTGTTATAAAGAACATAATATGGTTATTGTGACCATATCACTACCATGTATATATAATTTTACATAAAAATGTCATCAGCTCCTAATGGGTTAAGCATTTTTAAAAATTGTTTTGTGTTCTCAAACATTTTTTCAAAAGCTTTTTAATCATACCCATATTGATATCTTAAAAAATATGGTGCACAATCGGAATTTTTCTCCAAAAAAGAGGCCTACGAGGGCTGCTCTATATATTTCTGGCCTAATAGTGAAAATGCGAATATTTATAATCAAAACTGGTTTTATTGTTTTTCAAAGTATTCTCCAGCATGATTTATACACTTTTGCATGCACTCAAACCAGTTGTCGAAGCACTTTTTCCACTCCGATTGAGACACCTCTAAAACATGGTTTCTGAACACATCAACAGCTTCTTCTGGCGACGAAAATCGCTGACCACGCATTTTTTTCTTGATGTGCGGTGCCAAGTCAGTTCTGTACGGCGGATGACCCATTAATTCGACGTTTTGGCCGGTCAAAAACGTTCTGGTTTGAGCCAATGTGCGAGAGCGCATTGTCATGGTGAACAATGATTCGTCTTCTCTTGTTGGTTTTTCGAATTTCTCCGATGACTTCAGGCAAACAAATTGCAGTGTACCACTCAGAAGTGACCGTCCTACGTTGCTCAAGCGGAAAAGTCGCCACATGACCAGTTTTGCCGAAGAAACAGGCGACCATTTGCTTCGAAGTGCTTCTTCTACGAACAACTTTCGTTGGATTTTGCTCGTCTTTGAAGACCCACACGGTCGATTGTTGTTTCGTTTCGGGCTCATACGCATAGATCCATGATTCGTCACCTGTGACGATCTTATAAACGTCTTTTGAAGCACCGCAATCGTATTTTTGCAACATTTCTTTGCACCAATCGACACGAGCCTTTTTTTGAGCGACTTTCAAATTGTGCGGGATCCAACGAGAACAAACCTTTTTTACGGCCAGGTGTTCATGCAGTATCGAATGTATGCTGGTGGAAGAAATGTCCAAGGATGTCTCTATCTCTCGGTATGTCGCATGTCGATCTTGCATTGTGCGTTTACGCACGGCATCAATGTTCTCTGGCACAACAGCCGTTTTTGGACGACCTTCACAGAATTCGTCTTTGAGCGAGCTTCGGCCACGATCTAATTCATTATACCAATTTTTCACAGTGCTATAGGATGGTGCTTCATCGCCATATAAAGATTTAAGTTCATCAATGCACTCTTGTCGTGATAATCTACGCCGAAAGTTGTGAAAAATGATGGCACGAAAAGTTCACGAGCTAGTTCCATTTTTTTCTATATTAATTTTTTCAAGTCACTGTTAACAACAAAAATAGTGGTCGTACATTAAAACGTTTTGAGTACGATTATGCTTAAAAATGACAAACTTTCCAATGGATATGTCAGATTGCACTTGGCAGCACTCAGTGTTGTTAGGCCAGAAATATATATAGCAGCCCTCGTATAACTCGGAAAATATGGAAAGCGCTAGTTTCTTCAGTCAAGTATTTTTTATCTTTTTATACTCTATCACTGCTTGTATTTGTTGTTTTAATTGAAATTACTTCATAAACTATATTTGTTCCAAATGATATGCAAAAATTAGAGGCAGATGTGATGTTTTGCCCGCTGCCTTCAAGGACATGGACAATAAAGTAACTAATCAAAAACAAAAGAATAAATGGGGCGATAGAGAATTAAACAATAAGAAAAAGACATCAAGTGAAAAAACTGGCGCTCTCCCATTTTTTCCCATTTTTCAATTTTTTTAAAATATCAGTAAATACTTTCAGGAAATACTTTATATTTTTTAAAAATACTTAAACCGTTTAGAGCCGATGTCATTTTTGTGTAAAATAATATATATGCAGTAATAAAATTTTTTATATTTTTTAATTCTCTGTCACCCCAATATTCGCTTTTTTGATTGGAGTTACTTCACCAAACCAGATTTATGTAGATGGTGATGGGTATGTAAGAGTCGGCATAGCTGAATATATCACTCTTACTTGTTTTTAATTTCTTTTTATTTAACTTTATCTGCATGTAACATTTTTAACTTGCTGCTGCAGTGTTAAATTTTTGGTGTGTGTGGGAACAGGTTGATTTTAAATTTTATCAGTAGAGTACGCAACAGTTAGCAACACTTAGATTTTTATCGCTTTAGTAACGTTTAACACAAAAATATTTTTTGTACTTTTAGTTTTACATGGCAACTAAAGAAGCATTTCAATGTTTTCTGGTCAAATATTTTCTGTATCTTTTGCCAACATGTTTCTTATCAGCTGAACATTTTTTTCTTTAATTTAATAGAAAAATTTGTAAATATTTTGATTTATTTGTTAATGGAGTTAATATGTTGTTTGAGAAAGCAAGACCAGCAGTTGCTTTTAAAGGACTATTTTTTAAGATAGAATTATTTTTCAAGTTCTTTGAAAAATGCTTCTTAGAATAACTAAAAGTACTACAGTTATGATCAGGATAAGAAAATATTTTTTCTAGTTTACAAACGGTTTTAAAAATTTGTAGGGTTCCAAACACAGAGTGTAAATACGTAACCATATTTTGTTCTCCACAATGTCTGTCTGTTCGTCTGTTACAGCCCTCTATCTTTAGAACTGTTATATAGCTGCTACAGGGTGTTTATAAAAATATTGTTATTTTTTGAATTGTGTTAGGCAGACCATGTCAGGTAACTTATGTAGTCTATAGCAGCAAGTAGAAAAACTGAAACTTTAAATTAATAGGCCTCTTTTAATTTTTTAACCATAAAGAACTTTCGACAGTATGTTAACTACTACTCGGGTGGTATATAATGCAACTAACAATAACTTTTTTCGCCATTTTAGTGAAATTTATGAACTGCATACTTTTGCATATAATAATACCTTTGACAATTTGGTGACTTATTTAAGTGTTGCACAGAAACCCCATTGTATCCGTATTTCGTTTTTCTTACAAAGAATTTAAAGCAGCTAGAAAATATTGAATTAAACTAGTTCAGTCAAGTGCGAGGGGGACTCACAGACAAAATGTTACAGGCAACCTTTTAATTTTTAATTTAATGTCTTCAATATCCGGTGTAGAAAATTTATGTTTTCGGTCTATTACGCTTTAGAAGACAATTAATGTCAATGAAAGAACTCAATGGAACGCCGTATAATTTTTAGCTTTTATATTTAAGATTGTGGCGGGCATTAAGCTACATATTTGCCGTATTCACAAGCTCTGCTAAGGTGTAGGTAGTATTGCATACTACCTTTTGTTTACTTCTTTGTGAACAACCATTGTATCAATGTGCCATTGTACATTGTACTTCATACGTCAAAAACTTAATAAAAAGAAGAAAGGTGCTATTCATCGTTTGTTATTTATAAGCCAAATGGGGGAGAAAACAGAAAAAAGTAAATTAATAAATTTTTTGTGTGAAAAATATAGTTTCGATATATTAATGGTTGACTCAAGTAAGTTATATTACTAAAGGAAAAATTTGGAAGCTTAAGAGAACTTAAGCTTAGAATGCTATCAGCACAAAATAAGAAAAGATGCAATGATTGAATAATGGCTTGCTGCATTCTTCATAACATTATTATTAAATATAATTTAGAACAAGGTGGCAGAGAACAAACCTTAAGATATGTTTCCAATATACCCACTCCTACTATATACAACAGAAATGACTTATTCCACTTTCTAATAAATCAGTCAAATCAATAAATTAAATAAATAAAACTAATAAAAATATCTTTTAATTCAATTTAATTTAATATAATTCACACATGAACACAAAAATAATAATTTATTTAAACATAAACCATTTAAACATAAAAAAACATAAAACAAAAATCACATTAAAAAATAAGGCTCTATACAACGTTTGAAAAACATATGAAAAAAAGTACTAAGTGTTGTATCGCATGTTTGCATGAAAATTACCAACAACACAGCTAGCACCGTTGTATTTTGTTAGCACTTAGCACTTACTAGGGGGCTTGTGAATAGGGCAATTGTGTATTAATTTCAAGTGACGAACTATTATGGTTCTTGTGATATTCGCCTGTGAAAGACGAACAAATGGATAAACATGAGGGGATAATATTTAGCTTTCGTTTCATTACGAAACGCCAAAAAAGTATGTTGATTACAAACACTAGCTTGAAAAATTATTGAGGTTATAGTAAAAAAAATGCTTAAGATAAAAAAAAAACAAATTAATTAATTTTCTTAATAAGGATCTTAAAAATGAACATAAGTATTTTTATAAACAAACAATTTTTAATTATATCATTGTTTATCACAAAATCCAGTAGCAAAACAGTAGTATTTAGAGCAAAATAATCAGCTATAATTTATTATGCTCATAATTAGATTCAAAATATCCTAATTTATGAGCAATACTCACAGTACTTTAAGCTTAATAAAAAACTTAAAAAACGTGATATTCACTATACACAATACACTAAAGAATATAAAGCTTTAATATTTATGTACAAACTACAAAACCATTGAACTCATAAAAGAACTTAAATCAAATATTTTGAAATGTGACTGGTGATTTCACTATGCAACAAAAGTAGGAATATACAAAATAATATATACTATATGTACATATATACACCACAAAATTGTGTGACCTTTCACAATATTTATAGGACATGGTTAAAGTTTGTTACTTAAATTTCTCATAACTTTAATAATTCAATCAGTTTCATTCATTTGTTTTTAAATTGAAAATTTTTCTAAATTTTTAATTGGTTCATACGAGTATATATATTTATTTAGAAAAAAAAAATGTTTTCTTTTTTTGATGCAATATATATTGGCCCATATTCATAGTTAAAATAAAGTATACTTTAAGGGAACTAAAGTCGGTTTTACTTTAGAGTCGACTCTAACTCATTCATAGACAATTTAAAATACGAGAGCTGCTGCTCTATATATTTGTGGCCTAATAGTGAAAATGCGAATATTTATAATCAAAAATGGTTTTATTGTTTTTCAAAAAATTCTCCAGCATGATTTATACACTTTTGCATGAGCTCAAACCAGTTGTCGAAGCACTTTTTCCACTCCGATTGAGACACCTCTAAAATATGGTTTTTGAACACTTCAACAGCTTCTTCTGGCGACGAAAATCGTTGACCACGCATTTTTTTCTTGATGTGCGGAAACAAGAAGAAGTCATTAGGTGCCAAGTCAGGGCTGTACGGCGGACGACCCATTAATTCGACGTTTTGGCCGGTCAAAAACGCTCTGGTTTGAGCCGATGTGTGAGAGATCGCATTGTCATGGTGAACAATGATTCGTCTTCTCTTGTTGGTTTTTCGAATTTCTCCCATGACTTCAGGCAAACAAATTGTAGTGCACCACTCAGAAGTGACCGTCCTACGTTGCTCAAGCGGAACAGTCGCCACATGACCAGTTTTGCCGAAGAAACAGGCGACCATTTGCTTCGAAGTGCTTCTTTCACCAACAACTTTCTTTGGATTTTGCTCGTCTTTGAAAACCCACACGGTCGATTGTTGTTTCGTTTCGGGCTCATACGCATAGATCCATGATTCGTCACCTGTGACGATCTTATAAACGTCTTTTGATGCACCGTAATCGTATTTTTGCAACATTTCTTTGCACCAATCGACACGAGCCTTTTTTTGAGCAACTTTCAAATTGTGCGGGATCCAACGAGAATAAGCCTTTTTACGGCCAGGTGTTCATGCAGTATCGAATGTATGCTGGTGGAAGAAATGTCCACGGATGTCTCTATCTCTTGGTATGTCGCATGTCGATCTTGCATTATGACTTCACGCACGGCATCAATGTTTTCTGGCACAACAGCCGTTTTTGGACGACCTTCACGGAATTCGTCTTTGAGCGAGCTTCGGCCACGATTAAATTCATTAAACCATTTTTTCACAGTGCTATTGTATGGTGCTTCATCGCCATACAAAGATTTAAGTTCATCAATGCACTTTTGTCGTGATAATTCACGTCGAAAGTTGTGAAAAATGATGGCACGAAAATGTTCACGAGTTAATTCAATGTTTTTCTATATTAATTTTTTCAAGTCACTGTAAACAACACAAATAATGGTCGTACGTCAAAACGTTTTGAGTACGATTATGCTTAAAAATGACAAACTTTCCAATGGAAATGTCAGATTGCACTTGGCAGCACTCAGTGTTGCCAGGCCAGAAATATATATAGCAGGCCTCGTATACTTTTGGCGTTGAAGTCAACTCTAAATTTTAAAACTACCTAAAGCTGTTTTTAACTCATTTTTCCAAAATTATTTTATTTGGTTTAAGAACACAATACTCTATGTCTGATTTTTATACGAGTACCAAAATGAACAAAATAATCACAAGGTTACTTTTTTCTAATGTTTGTTTAGAAATTGTATGAAAAAATTTATCAGATTACAGTTGACACCCAGTGGAAGGTGGTTAAACTTAAAGTATACTTTATTCTTGACAATAAAAGCAAAAAAGATAATAAGAGCGTTTTATTTTAGAGTATACATACTTTAACAAGAGTCGACTTTAGTTTATAACTATGAATGTGGGCCATTTTGTTTAGTTAATTATTATTTAGAACTTTTTCGCTATTTTCTAAATTAATTATTTAATTGAGTCAATTAGAAACTTAATAATTGTCTACAAACAAATGAATGTAGTAAGTGTGCTATATTCGGCTATACCGAATTAAGCAAGAAAAAAATTTAGTACTACATATATATAATTTTTATAAAAATGTCATCGGCTCTTAATGGATTAAGCACTTTTTTAATTAGGAAATAAACATCAAGTAAAAAATCGGCTCTCGCCCATATTTTGCAAATTCCAGGCTCTGAAATTTTAAAATTAAAAAAAAATCAACATGGGTATAGTTTTAAAGCTTTTGAAGAGATCTTTAAGGAAATACTTAATTCTTTAAAAATGGGTTAACCATTATGAGACGATGTCATTTTTATGTAAAATTATAAAATTTGTTTACTTTTCAATTTCCTGTCACCCCAATACTTGCTTTTTTGATTAGAGTTACTTCACTAAACTAGATTTACATAGATGGTGAAGAAACCGCAAGAGACCGCTTAGAATGTGGTTAAAAACCAAACTAAACTGTCGTCTTATTCTGTAGGAAAAACCGTCTTATTGTCTTATTTAAATTCTGAGAAGCCAACGAATACCGAATGTTGGAGCGCTCGTTAAAAAGTTGTAAACGATCCCATTAAAGATAAACCTCTTCACATTCTGTAATTTTCATAAAGAAAAAGAGTTACCTAAAGTCTCCTAGTATATCTTAAGCCTAATAAATACTGGTTTTCTGTCACAATACGATCTTATACCCAAACTTAAAAAATATGGTGTTCATTACCCAGAAACTAAAGGGTATTTTATCAACACGCTGATATTGACCTTTACTCATGCAATGGTTCATTCCAAAACTATAAAATAAAATTGAAGGTTGATTACGGCGGGATTGACTTCTACATACGAAATGGTCGGCAAAAAAATCTTCTTCGCTCTCACCCTTACGCTGTCGTGTAACTCCTAAATAGTCTTTGCATCAATGAAGTATGTCTTGCATTGTTTCAGAAAACCAAATCACTGCACACACAGAGAAAAGAAATTCGTTATGAGAACCGAATTTGTTGCCAATCGAATTTTGTCGGTTGGGTGTATTATCTTGAATTCAGTTGTAATAACTGAATGAATTAGCACTCAAAACTATTTAAAATAATTATTTTTGGGTGAGTATAAAATATTATTGTGAATTAAATAAAACAATAAAATATTTTAATATTTATTTTAATTTTAAAAGTAAAGAATAAGATTATACATTTCATTTCATGTCTCGAGCCGTCGAATTTAGTCTATTAAATGGAAGATGCAACTAAACTTATTCAGCATATTACTACTGAAAACCAAAGTTTGGTAGTTAGAATCATAAAAATCGATTGTGCCTTCTAAAATCGAAAAATGTTTGACAAAATAAAAATAAATTTGTACACATTACAAAAAAAAATCATTAATATTTGAGTTTAAAAATACAAATATATTTTGTTATTGGTGAAAAATTCTTCAATGTTGTTAAAAGGTAAGTCCAATATCAATCTCAGAAAGAAGTTTGTAAATTAAAAAAATTCTTAAATGTTTAATACACTTTGCAGCAGCAAAACGTGCGGTATGGAATGGAAAGTTGAAGAAACTATGTGAAAAGAATAATCATGATGTAAAGAAAGGAGTAGACTAAATTCGATGGGTCGAAATGTGAAACTTATGATGTAGAATCTTATAATTTATTTTGAAAATAAAAGTAAATATTAAAATAAATTAATTTTTTATTTAATTCACAATAATACTTCATACTCACCCAAGAAACATTTTTTGAAATAGTTGTGAGTGCTATATTCATTCTGTTATTGCAACCGAATTCAAGATAATACACACAACCGACAAAATTCGATTGGCAACAAATTCGGTTCTTATAACGAATTTCTTTTCTCTGTGTGGAATGCTTATTTTGCTTGTTCCTCGGAACATTACATTGATTTGTAATGCCAAGAATATCAAGAGCTGCTGATATCTTAATATCTATATCACCCGTAATTACAGATTAGGTAATAAATTTTAGCTGCACCACTGTGCGAATGTTTACAGCATTGATTTTTCTGAGCATTAAGAAGAAAAGATGGCCACCACAATCTCCAAAAGGTTCGGCCTATTGCAAAGTAATATAAAGTAAATGTAAATTATATCTGCCACTATCTTCTGCAAAAGAAAAGAGAGAGAGTTTAAAGTTTGACAATGACATTAAAGATTGTTAGGAAAAATAAGAATAGGACAGGGCACGCCTGAATTTTTCTTAAACTTATTTGGCACCATTTTTTTTTTTTAACAAAGGCAAGTAAATCATCCTCAGAAGCCGTAGTGCCAGTCACAAAGTACTTAATTTGACTTATAGTTAAACGATTCTCAATGTTCTTATTAGTTTTTAAGCTTAAAATTTTTGTGTTCCCTCCTGCCAGTATCGCAGACATTTTTTCTTAAGTATCGGTGTCGTATAAGCCAAAAGGCGTATTAATGTATCCCTAGTTTTCAGCATGTATTTATCTCACCACGATCGTTTAGGATGTTGTGGCATGCAGCAGGTGTCAAAAAAGTTACATTTTTCATTAAAATTTACATTTTTTAATTTTCCCTAAGTAAATAGTAATTTAATGTTATTTACATAAAATACAGTAAAAAGTTTTATTCCACATTTCAGGGAAAATAACAAGACAACAAATTTATTTACTAAACAAAAAGAAAACAAAAACACAAAAATAAAAACGTATGAAATAAATTTTCATATCGATGATACTCATGAGGATTTAAAGTGCATGCTCTCGCCATTCAATAAAATTAGTAGGATTTTTTTAAAAATCCGTTTTACCTTTTTCTTTGATAGATTGAGCTTTGGTAGAATTTAGTACAGTAATTATTTTAAAAATACCGTTATTTAAGACAAATTTGAGACTTATTTGGCTAAATTTTCAACATAGAATTACTGACAATTTTCCTGGAATATAACCCGCACTTCCTGAAGAAAATTAAAAGACAACTTTCATCCAAGTCGAGTTATTGGTACGATTGTCAAATTTTTCAAGCAGAATAGCGAAATATAAATATGTTAATACAAAAAATAAATATTATATTCTTTAAACAATTCTTGTTTGGCAATACACATCAAATAACAGCAACTATAGGGGCACCCTTTAATTTCCAAATGCAAATTATATACTTGCTTTTGTAGTAGATTTAGCAATCAGGTTCTTTGTAAATATCAACCGTCTGTCTATAACGCTTCAACAGTTTGGTCATATACATTAGATTATATCAACTGTTGTAAAAGCCTTTAATTTATAATTTAAAATTTTGATACCTCTTATTATACCAAACAAAGTAGTGGACAATCTGTATAATTTTCAGGGGTTTCTATATAACGGTTCACAAAATACGGCCATATAGATTAAATTACATTAATTTTGACAACACCCATTAATTTCTAAATTAAAATTATAAGCTTCTTGTTATAGCGCACTTAGCTGTACAGGTCCCCAGTAAGTTTTAGCTGTCTGTCTATAATGGTTCAAAAGTTCAGACCCGTACACCAAATTACATCAACCCCAATAGTTGACACCAGCTTATTTCCGAAACCAAATTTTATACTTGTTGTTTTAGCGGAGTTAGTAATGCAGGTTCTTTGTAAATTTCAATCGTCCGTCTACAACTGTTTAAAAGTATGGCCATATTTATCAAATAAAATTAACTATTGGGGATCTCTTTGATTTGTAATTTTATATATTAATACATGTAACAATAACAGTCATAGCAATCGATAGGCCCATAAAAGTAAATCGACATCAATTATGGGATACCCTTTAATTTCTAAATTCAAATCATAAATTCGTTGATATAGCCGGCTTAGCAATACAGGTCCCTTCAAAAGTACAGCTCAACTATTGGAACACCCTTTAACTTCCAAATCCATATTATATACTTGCTGTTATAGCCTACTTACCATACAGATTCGTTGCAAATTTCAAGCGTCTGTCTACAACTGTTCATAAGTATGGCAATATACATCAAATTTAATTAACTATTGGCGCACCCTTTAATTAATAATTTTAAATATTAATACTTATTACTAAAACGGCCATAGCAATCGAGATTTTGTCCAATTTGCAAGCGTTTGTCTATAACGGTTCGAGAGATTGGCCCATATAAGAAAATCTACAGTAATTATGGGACACCCTTTAATTTCTAAATTCAAATTATAAATTCGCTGATTTAGCAGACTTAGTAATACAGGTCCCTTTTAAGTTTCAACGTTCTTTCTATAACGGTTTAAAAGTTTAGCCACAAACTTCAAATTACATTAACTATTGGGACACCATTTAATTTCCAAATCCAAGTATAATACTTGTTGTTTTGCGGACTTAGCAATAGAGGATCGTTGTAAATTTTAAGCGTCTAAAACTGTTAAAAAGTATGGCCGTATACATCAAATTAAATGAACTATTGGCGCACCCTTTAATTTGTTATTTTTAGTATTAATATTTGTTACTATAACGGCCAAAGCAATCGACATTCTGTCCAATTTGCAAGCATTTGTCTATAACTGTTCAAAAGTTAGGCCCATATAAGTCAATTTACGTCAACTAGGGAGCACCCTTTAATTTTTGATTTATTTTTGTATTACTTTTTGCTATTGGGAGCAAAAGTGCTCTCTACAGTTTATAAAAAACATGTATGTTGTATGAGGATACCCTTTAACTATTAAGATTATGAACTGCTTTTAAAACGGGACCAATTTGTCAGCGAAATCTATCAAATCACAAAAAATTTTCAAAATCAGTTCAGAAATGACTGAGTACTGCAAGTTCAAACATTAAAAAAAGGAACATTCAGTTCAATTGATAAACTCCTTCTTTTTTGAAGTCGGATTTGGCAGCAAAACATAAAGAACAATAATCCATGAATTTAAGATTTCCACAATTTCAGTGATTTGTACACCAAAATAACCTAAAATTATATTAAGTACACCCATGACTTTTTTGGTGTTGCATGGTGTTTTCAACGATTTATGTGAAACAACTAAACCAATTCATCTAAGTTCAATTAAAAGGTAACGATTCATGAAATCAAACTTGAAAGGCAAAAAATTATTGAAATATTTAGTTTTGTTACAATTGTAATTAATAATTTAATGTAGGAAAAATTTTTAATTTACCAATTTATGTCTTGTACATAAATCACTGGCAAGGATTAAAACTGTCTGCTCGTAACAAAATAAACGTGCTGTAAAAGCAAATACAAAATAGTTTGTTAGATCCATTAAACACCATCCAAATATCCAACACAGTTTGTATGAACACCAAGACTCTGACTTATTTGTATTCCACTCTAGGCATTTTAAGTTAAACCAAGTCACACATACACAGCCAAACATACATGCATATTCATGCAACTTTCAAAATAGTTATGACTTAGTAATTCGCATATTTATGTTGCCATATATATTTTTTTTCTAACATCTTTGCTAAAGAACTGTAATTAAATGTAATTAAAGTCTATTAATTTCAATGTTTTCGCTATTTTATGGCTGAAAGTTAAACATTTTTTTTTATACAAAAATTTAAAACTTTTACAACGAATGGGTTTTTGTTTTTTTTTTTTTTTTTTGTTCGTTTGTGTAGTTAGTAAGATTGCAAGTTTTCCTTGTTAAGTCTATAAACCTACTAACTGTTAGGCACTTTTAAAGTTTTAATGAATAAACCAAAAAAAAAAAAACATACCGCTGTATAAAATTGATTGCAAATCATGACCACCTTTATATCAAATAAATAATATTTGTAAATCCTTGTCACTTTTACGTAGTTTTAGTTTAGATTTGACAGCAATAATATTTAAGAAGAACCAACATGGGTTCGTACACGTACAAATTTAAGAGTAAACATTAAATATTGCTTTATTATTTACATTTCTGTAAATTTTTGAAAAAAAAAAATAGTATCTGACCAAAACTTCAAAATTGCTAATATGGATTAAAATGTAAGAATGTATAGTAGAACATTACAACACTGTTGCCACACTATTGATGTTACTATTGGCATTAATCGCGATTACTTTGCATGTCCTGACTTTCGCTCTTGGATGTGTGCTAAATACGTTACTACACCTTTTAAAGTGTTTGCTTTTATTAGTTTCGCATTTAGATATTTCTGAATGTTCGAATTTTTAATACACCAGTCAATTGCTGTGACCATTTGTAGGCTCTTCCTTCTCAAGCTTAAAAAAAAGAGAAAGTATGTCGTAGTTCGAATCCCAGGTACCAGTAGTAATTAAGCATTAATTTCTTCTAATCTAAATTATTATTATCATTATAATTGTAGAGGGGAATTAAATGAAACCGCTTCTTTAAGGCGTCCCCCTTATGATCACTATGATAATAGGCAACCGCTATTGGCCATTCACGGCCACCCTACCCTCATTGAGTCACATGCTATCTTCAGCTTTTACTCTGGAATTTAGTGGTTCCAGACTGTCGACTAGTAACTGTCTAGCTTCTTTCTCATCACTGAATCCCTCTAAAGTGGCATCATTTATCTAAGATTTATATCCGCCATGACTTTCAGATTTAAAAAGTTCTGTCTGTGGTCCTAGCAAGTGCTGGACATTTACACACTATATGCGCTGCCATCTCCGATTCTTTTAGGCAACGTCTACGAGTATCTTCTTCGATCCCCATCCTGGCCAGATGATACTTCACTTCTACTGTATCCAAATACCTTAATAGCCATGGGGTACTTTTGTCTACATATGGTAGACTTTCTGCACCTTTTCAGATTGAGTAAGTTTATCCACTGTAGGACCTTTGCGCTCATTAGGCTATTTCTTAGTGCCACTCTTGTTTCTGGTTCATAAAAGCTTACAGCAGATCCTCTTTTTGTAAACTGGTCTGTTGCTTCAATCTCAGCTGTCAATGTGTCCTTTAACCCACACTAACATTACCTCGTTAATCGATGCACATTTATTAAATTTTAAGACGAACTCCAGCACTAGGTCAGCGTAATCAGTGAACATTATTTTATGCAATTTAAATTCAAGCGGTGTTCAAGTGCAATGAGAACCTTTCTTTCACGCAGCCGTTGATTTAACACAGCCACCATCCCAAGCAATGTCACTTGGTCAACAAAGATATATATTAAAGATTATAACATAATATGTATCACACTGCCCTCCCTCATCTTTATTACTGACACTGCCTGTGAGTATTGAATCCGTGTCGCTATTGGTTGGTTGTTTATTCGACAAGTGGAAATGACTCCCTGGAAAATTTAAATCTTAAATCAGAACAGTCTTTCTCATTAACCATTATTTGCTATTTTCCCAACAACTTTTCCAAATGGTATTTGTGAATTTGTAAATATCTGGAAGGGCTTTGTAAATGTTTACGCTAACGTATTGTCCGCATGGGTCCTTAGAAACTATCTTGAAAATCTGAGATTTCACTAGGTTTGTTACTGTTGCCTATATGAAGATGAATAATATACGGCCTTGCATTTTCTTGAACGTACGTTCCTTTGAATTTTATGAAAATTAACGGCAATCACAAAAAGTAAAGCAAAAAGTTGACTCAAATAATTCATTGCTTGTGTGTAACGTTGTAGCGATAAGAGCGCGAACGGGTATTACTTGGCCGTCCTCACGATCGCGAAAATAAAGATCTTTAACACTTCGCCTGCATTTGGCTATTTTTTTAATTACTATAGTTTTGGAAAAACCTAATAAAAAATTTCGCTGTGAATTTCTAAGCAACAGCGAATGAAAAATATTAAATTATTTTATTTAATTTTTCTTATTTCTTTGACCTAATTGTCCATTTGTCATTAAATTAAATTGATTTAAACAGCTACAAATCAATGGTGTTTTTATATAAACCTTGATTACTAAATATAACAAATAAATTTGTTTTATTTTTACATATGCACAAACATACATATATAAACCTTCATTTACTTTCTCTTCAACATTTTTATTGAGTATTGCGATTATCGGCTCTGGTTAAAAAAATTTTATTTCCATTATGTCTTGTATTTCGTTCTTTCATTCTCTAAAATTTTATAGCAAATGTGACAAACTTTCGATGATAAAAGTGTACATTAAAGTCGTTAAACAAGCAATTGTATCAGCTGCATAGTTAAATTTATAGGCAAATATTAAATTACATTGAATTTCATTAGGAGTTACCAATTTAATGATTGCAAGGTGCTGTGCAGCAAAAAAAAATGTTTATAGAGAAAAATGAAGATATAATAAAAATTAAAATAAAAATGTACAGTGATTATTTGTCACAAATTAATGCTGAGCGCCAAATGCAACGACACATCACATAAATTTCTAAAATCAGAGCCTTCGTTAAAATGCCGTTCTTTGTTTTTATTTTTTGTTCTACTTGATATTTGCGCAATAACAGACAATTTTAGTTTTGTCACACAAAAAATATTTCTCATTTGACCAACATTGGTTTTATTACTTTTTTTCTGGTTCTTAGGCTAAATATTCAATGTTGTTAAATGAATTATATATATGCGCGTGGCAATGATAAGGTTAAAAAATTCTATTAATGTGATTTTTTGGCATTTTTTTAATTTTCTATTTAATTAACAGCGTTATGCGTTATCTAAAAGTAAACATTAGCAACAGTAATATCGCCTCAAAACTCAAGCAATACCATATTGCTTACTCCTCCTGCTTCACAAAAGTAAGAAAAATTTAATGTTAGTTTCATGAAAAATTGCATAGTGTAAATGACGTAAAATTCTAATTGTGTGGAAATGGTTGAAATAATAGATTCAAAATATTTCTCGTAATAGCTCTGTTCAGTAACTTTACTAGCAAAAACAAGCAACGAGAGAGTAAAACAGAAATATAGAAAATTTATCTCCCACATGTAAAAAACTCAAGCACGGTTTACTATCAAAAATTAGAAAGTAAATTGTTGCGGCTTTGGGAATGATATGTAAAACTATAAAACTGTGCAGCATAAACACTAAATAATACAATTTTTAAAGTTAATGTACTAGAGTGAAAAAAATGTATAAAACAATCAGAGTATCGAAATGCTCTCTCACATCTCACACATAAAAGAGCAGTGAAACATTTTAGTTTTTGTTTCTTCTTTTCATAAATGTGTGAGAGACTTTTGGTTTTTTCATTTATGAATGTGATGATGTAATTTGTTTTCTTCTATTCAAAAGTGAATAAATAAGGAAAAAAAATTTTCACGCAAGTGCTCATAAATGAGAATTTACAATTTTAATAGTTCTTCATAAGTGAAAAGATCGTAGAAAAAGTTTTTCATTATGCGTCCGCGCGTGTATATATATGCATGTTATTTATGTCATGTATGGGTATGTTACAATTTCTTCCTTTTTTTTTTTTTTGTTTGTTTTGTTTAATTGCTTAAGTTTATTTATTTCTAATGTATTCGTTGAAGTCAGTATTTCGTATCAAGAATAGCAGCCTAATAAATATGAATAGCTTAGTGATTCCTCATTTAAATTATTTTTGGATTTGTTTAAGATTTCATATGATTTTTAAACATATTAAATATAGTATAATACATAGTACTGTGTTAGCTAAATAACAGAATACAAAAATACGTCTAGTTATAATACATACACACATTCATGTGGGATCGCAGGCAGACAATTTTTTTGTTGTTCGTTAATGACCGTAAAAAAAAAAGTATTTCTCATTTATGAGAAAGTTCATAATTCTCACCTTTGAGTGCTCATAAATGAGAAGTTTTCAACGCTGACAAAGCTTCATACATACTAAAATTGTACATTGCGTTAAATGTTTCATCTTGCTTGTTTACTTTTAATTCTAAAAAAAACCACTTGCAAAGCTGGAAGCTTCTAAACCAACTTTCTATTGTATTATTTAATTTATTTATATTATATTTATTATATTGTTTTTAAGCTAAATTAAAAAATTTTAACAAAATAATATTATTTTAATTTGTAAAATTTTTGTTAACTATGAAATGCTTGCATTTTCTTTAATGTTATAAAAAGTTCTTTAAGCAAATTAAGTTGCAAACAAAAGTAAAAACACAGCTGGTTAACAAATTCTTGCTAGTAAAAAATTTACCAGCCAAAACTTGCAACAAAATTTTTCTTTCTCACTCTTGTTTCACGTTCTAGTAATAATTAACAACAACTAGTAACAATTTTTAGTTACTGAACAGACCTCATAATTCTATTAATAACATGCAATACGAGTATTAACTTAAAAGCAGGCATAATAGTTCATATTTTAAATTAAACGTGTACAATAGATATTAAATAAATTTTTTAAAGCACACTTTTTTCAAAATTGGGATTCAAATACATCCAATAACAATTCAATAGCTGACTAAAGGCCCAACTATAATGTGCATAAGATAGCTTGAGCTTATGTCAAAAATCCAATTATAAGCCTGTCAAATATAAATATAATAAAGAAATCAGTAATTAAAAATGCTTGACTATTTTTAATGCATATATACTTGCTTAACTGTTGCTGTGGAAAAATGTGCAGCAAAAGCAAAAAGCAAATGCAAAAAAAAAATAAAAAAAGAAACGCATTTGCTCAGCTGTGTCTCTTTCTGCAGCAAAGCAATTAATTTGAAAACGTTTGCTGTTGCTTGAACAATCAGTTTTTCTTAATTATTAGTTTTGCTTTTGCTTAACTGTTTACTATAAAGTTGTGGCTGACTACGATTGCTGTTTCTTGCTGTAGCTCACTGCTTTTCATCCCTTTTGACATTGGAAACGGATATATGTAGTTATTACTTGCAATACGTAAGAAAACACATTCCATAAATACATACAATACAAATAAAAACGTTGTTTTTATTACACTATTAAATGGTGTTTTTTTTCTTTCTTAAAAAGCAACAGCAAAACAAGAAACAAACATCAACCTATTGCTTGAGCAACAGAAAACTTTTCAAAATAAATGCTTTGCTGATTGGCTTGCTGCAGAAAGAAACACAGATTCAGCATATGTGTTTCTTTCTCTTTTTTGCATTTGCTTTTTGCGTTGCTTCGTTTATAATAATGTGTTTTCTAAATGCTGAGACATTTAGTTTTTTTATTTGCTGAAAAATATGTAAGCAAAGATTTTAGTGCTATTGCTATTTTTAAGGAAGCAATTTAATAAACACTGAAATAAATTATTAATAAATATGTTAAATTTTGTTTTATTAATTTTTTGAACTTTTTATATATGCTAATAGAAATTATTTTCTTGAGTTTATTTGTATATAAATTATATTTGGGCTTACAAGGTCACTTATTTCCTTGTCTATTAATTAAATTTTAAATAAGAAAATAAAAGAATTATATATTATACATTTAAAATAAAAGTAGTCGCGTTTCAAAAGATAGCCCCTCTAGGTAAATTTACATTACTTATGGGAAAACCCTTTAATTTTTAAATGTAAATTATAAACTTTTTGATATAGCGGGCTAAGCAATACATGTCCGTCGTAAGTTTCAGCCTGTCTGTCTAAAACGGTTCAAATGTTTGGCATCATACATCAAATTATATCCACCATTGGGACACCCTTTAATTTCCAAATCCAAGTTGTATACTTGTTGTTATAGCGAAGTTAGAAATTCAGGCTCGTTGTTAATTTCAAGCGTCTGTATACAACTGCTCAAAAGTATGGCCATATACATTAAATTAAGTAAACTATTGGGAAAACCTTTAATTTATAATTTTATAGTCAATACTTGTTACTATAACGGTCATAGGAATCAACACATAGGTCACCTACGAGGGCACCCTTTAATTTTAAGATTTATTTTTGTATTGTGTTTGCATTGGGAGCTAAAATGATACGCAGTTTTTTTAATTTTAAAGAGGTGCCCTTCCGGGATTATAATAAACACGAAAAGCATGTATGTTGTGTGGTACGCTACTTAATTTTTAAGGCTATGAACTGGTTTTAAAACAGGACCAATCTGTAAACATCAACTTTCAAAACCGATCCGGAAATGACTGAGTTATGGCGGCAGAGATATAAAAAATGAACATTCAGTCGAATTGAAAACCTTTTTCTTTTTTTGAACAATTTTGGTAAGCGGAGAATTTTGTCGGACTTCTTAGAACCGTAAGGATAATAACCAAGAATAGTATAAAGGATTACCAGTAAGCCTTATCAATCGATCAGACATAGTTTAAAAATCAGCAAGATCGGTCTATTTCCTTCGAGGAAGTTTGCAAAATAATACGCCTGCATCTAAATTTTTCCATATCATTTGGAACAGTGAAGTAACTTTGCTCAAAAAAGCCAATCTATGGGGCGATAGAGAATTAAAAAATAAAACAATATCAATAAAAAAAAGATGGCGCTCGTCCATATTTTCCGAGTTATGGTTCTGTAAACTTTCCATGTAAAAACTAAAAAAAAAAGAAAAATCAAAGGTAATAATTGTTGTTTTTGCTTGAACTTTAAATTTTTCTTTACTTTATTGTTTAGACAAAAATCTTTAGTTCGTTTAAAATTTTTGTGTAAAGTTGCCTGACGAGCTAAGTGAGCGGTAGCGAAATGGGAAAGTAGCACGATAAATTTTAAGTTTAAACTACAAATGTTAACCATATTTTTTAAGATGGCAGAATGGATATCATTTAAAAGCTTTTGAAGAGATCTTCCTTGAAATACATTTTTATGCAAAATTATATACATTACTTAATTTTTTTTTAAATTCTCTGTCTCTCTAATACATTAATGATGAAGGGAATATAAGATTCGGCACTAAATATAGCACTCTTACTTGTTTTTACTAATTTTTATGAAAAAGGTTTTTGGACAAATGAAACATCTACTATCAGGTGCCTATGTATCCCAAAAATAATTAGTGACAATTCAAACAAATTTAAAGCATATTTGCTTTTTAAAGGGTCGACACGTCTTTTATTGTTTGGCTTGACATTTTGCACGTATAATTAGCATGCATCTGATCCATGGTGTCTGCTTCAGATTTTTATTTTTATAGTCAAACTTTTGGAATAGATTTTCCGACGGCTTTGATCAGTCGACGTCAAGGTTGAAAAGTTCGATCGGAATGAGAACACCTTGTGTGGCATGTATGAGAAAAGCCGTATATTATTGTTGTGGTAATCGAGTATCCTGCTTGATACATCGCAGTTTGGACTTAATATCTCTTTCTCTATATAGGCTTTATTCCTGCGAATAGTTCCTACATATGCCAACATTTTCGCCATTAAAACAACAGCCAAATCATAAGAAGACAAGAGATAACCGGCAAATACAGCTAGTGCGAAACTAACGTATTTTTTAACTATTTGTCTGTTTTCCACATACATCAATCGCTTAAGTGGACAATTGCTGGTTTTGACAATTGCTTATCAATAGTTAATTCGGCACCTGAACATAAAGACACTCTAATAGCCCAGCGATTCTAGTATTGCTGTTGTCGAAACGAATATACTGTTAACTAGTTTTATATCGGTCAGCAAACATTGTTGACTTATGGTAAGCACGTTGAGTACAAATCTAAAATAAAAATGTTTGGTTCTGTGTAATGGTGTAATACATAATCATATTCGCCGGAGAAGTAAAATAATTAATAAAATGGCTATATCTATCTTCTTTCACCACCTGTGTCAGCTACCCCTTTCCTATAGAATGTAGCACGGTTACAAACTAAGTAGGTGTTAATACCTGAAGTGACACTTCTCTTAAAAAAAGGTGATTATTTGACCGAAAATTTTTTTATATATTACACATATATTAATACACATTTACAGGTGTCATCTATCGCTTTGGTGTCTTGTCAGGTTTATTGACACACTATATACGGCATAGCTCCTCAGATTTACAACTTGTTTTTTTTGCAATTATAGTTACGATTTCAGGCGTAATAGCGACTAAGCCATTGAAACCTGGTTTCGCTTAACCCCTGGAGCCGAACCTTTAAGACGCAGAGTAACACAGTTATGAGCACAAAGTCGACCAGCACCCAGTGCAGGTTTGACCAAATTTAATTATATTTTGAACGCTATTTGATTACCGAGTTCGCTTGGGGCTCGCGGGTCTCCTTTCCATATCGACATCGATATGGAAAGGAGACCCGCAGGGAAATTCATTTTACGTATATTAGAGGTGCATTAATTTCAACACAATAACGTTAAAGCTTAGTCAAGTATTATACAAATATATGAAGTTCTAAATAAATCTGAGCAGGAGTTTTAAAGTTATATAGTTCTGAGCCTAAATTTTTTATCAGCCTTGGAATGCTTTCCGTTCAATTTTTTCCCAATCGTGCATAGGTAGAACAAAAATTAAGTAACCTTATCACTTTGACACACACATATTATTGACTTGTAACTGGTTCTTCCATTTACACAGTGGAGATAAGAATATAATGGAAATGACTAAAGGATGTAAAAAATTAGTAAATAAAAATTATATTGAAAGCACCCTACAATTATCACTATAAGCAGCCATTAAGGATTCGTATTCTTAAAAAATTCTTTCATATAAATAAAAATTTTAAAGTAAAATAATGTAACAATATCCAGATTATTATTTTAATAATTTTTGTATAAAAAAAACTGCGAGCCTTTTAAAATACTCTTTCAAAATAACATATAGGCAACAGTGCAGCGCAATTAAAAGTTGTTATCTGAGTTATTTTTTTTTTATTGCAATGCAATGCTCTAAAATTCTGTTGTTGCAAATTATTATAATCAATTTAATTTTGTTTTTTATTGTTGGCAACACTCGAGGAGTTTGACATTTATTTCAATGACCATTGTGCACCACCAGTTTAGACACAACGTGAAACATATAATTTTACTTTACAGACGATTGTTTTTAATTCGGCACTGGTATTTTGGCCTTATGTTCAATTGATGATGTTGTTGATGACAACAAGTATAATGATCACAACAGCACAACTAAAAAAACACAACTATTAAAACAGCCCAGGCAATGACAACATACAGCAATTGCCATTGATTCTCTTGATTACAAATGGTTAAAAAAATGCATGAATCAATTAACTTACAAACATTGTTTATTGGGCTAATTGAAGTTTTCTTGTCATTCATACCCTGATACCAAAGATTTCTTTTAGAAGCAAGTGTTTTTTTTTTCAACTTTTGCTATATTTTCTCTTCGCCTTTTGTAAGGAACTTTTTTGCCAACGATTTACACAACTGTCAATTAATAAGATTTTCTGTGTCTTTTTATCATACAATAAAATAAAATATATATAGAAAATATAGTGGCATGGTATATTGATTCGTATCACTTTTTTTTTAAATGAATTGATATGACTCAATATTTTTAATGTAAAACTTAAGACAGGCTAGCGATGATGTTTCAGTGAAAACACTCATAGAAAATTGTAACTATATAATTTTCTTATAATGTGGATTCGTTTAAAGGTTTTATACCCTAAGTTTGTCATTTTGTTTGTAATTTCTACAGTATCCATTTCTCGTCCCATAATTTATATTCTGAGTTGTTATACATAACGAAGTCAATTGAGCATTGCGCGTCTGTGCGACCGTGTTCAGGTTAACATCAATTTTGCCCAGGCTCTAAACCTGCTTGAGAAAATTTAAGTACGCCAATCGATCAAATCAGATCTGTGTCTAATTTTCCATATCATTTGGAACAATTAAGTAACTCCAAATAAAAAAACAAATATTGGGGCGATAGACAATAAAAAATAAGATAAGACTGTAGTGAGAACAATGACCTCGGTGTAGTATTTTTACATGATTACCATTTTAGGCTGGCGTCTAAACAACGAGTTTAATAATAACAAGTACAATAATAACAATCTTAATAACAATCATTGGCGACGAAGAAGCCAAAATAGAAACTTTAAAAACCAGGTAAACCTTTTACAGAATAGAAGTCGCATAAGAGTGACATATGAATTCTGGGGAAACGAGGCAACCCCCCAAAACATGAGGGGCCATCATCAAAATTGGAATTAAGTACTGTGTCAGTATTTCACTTTAATCTTAATTTAAGTAGTTATATTAAGATTCATCTATCAACTAATGAAAATTTAATTGCATTTCTTGTAGTAATTTTATTAATTGAAGAATCGCCGCGAATAACGTTGCTAATGAAAAAATAATAATTTTTCAGGAGAGCAAAAAAACTTATTTAAATGGTTTGATTATCTCCACTGACTGACTCATTCTAATTGCGTTTGGACGGTGATAAAATGCATAATTTTAATGTTTTGTTGTTGGCACAAATGTAAGAGAATTAAATTAACGGTAATCTGCAAAAAAACAGGTTTTGCAAAATTTGTCTTATACAACGTTATTAGCGGCTTTGCTTCAATTAATAAATTAATTACTGTATACCATTAGTTTATTGTAACAAATTTATTTTGCGTAGTGATCATAAACCGTTGACATAGTTATATTCTTTGAAAAATCCATCTAGCAAAATAACGAGAATCCGTATGGAACTAGAGGAATATAATTTTGTTATAGAACATATAAGAGGGAAAAAAACACCAGCTCAGTCAGAAAATAGGACTCAAGATAAAATTCAGAAAACAGATAATAAAAAAAATCACGAAAAGCCCAAAATTTTCGAAACTACTGGCCTTGATAGTGTGAAGAAAAAAATAAAGCTTAGAACGGATACTGAAAGAAAAATAACTATCATTACTTTTAAAAGAGTCAACCCAGTGCTACCACCTAAGATTAATATAAGAAGTACTATTGTTAATGGAAATATTAGTTTAGATAAATTTTTTTCCAATTTTTGAAAAAGAAACAATTATTAAAAATTTAAATAAAATTCAGATGAATTTGAATGATAATTTATTTAGCCTCGTAACTATAGAAAAATACAAACAAAAAGCATTAGTAAAAAACTTTATATTAATTTATAGACTAATGCATAAAATACTTAGTGGCATGGGCACTGAATACAGCAATCAATTACTTTTCGAATTTCCTACACTAATAAAAATCAAAAGATCAATCAGCCCCTTACCAAACATCGTGTTCTTAAACCAAGTAAAATAAATTAGATATTATTTTGGTCGTAATTAATAACAGATTAGTTTACAGACACTAAAGAAAGTAACAGACAGAGAATCCACCTGAAAGCCACTGAAAAGAAATGCCTTCGTAATGACGTTTCAATGACAGTCAAAAAGAAAAAGTCATGGAAAGCATTCCTGTATTGCTATATTGGTATAAGCGTAATTGGTGCATATGAAAGTTAATGCCAGAAAAGCTGTCACAATGCAATTGGTATTTCTGAACTAAGCGCAGAAGACAGTTTTGTTGACGCTATGATTGTTCACGAGTTAGAGGATGGTGAAATTTTAATCGCAGCAACTGCATTATGGAAATTGCCTGCACTGAAAGTTTAAGTGATGAAATTGCTATAAATTCTTGTCACATTTTAAACATTTCTCCGAAATGTGCAGTTGAAGATATAAGCAAAATAAAATATACTTCTCCCGCTATTAAAAGGCAAACTTTCACAAGTTTTTAATTTGAAAATATAACAGAACTTGTTTTTAAATAAGTAAAAACAGTTTAAGTCAGTTTTAAATGAATGAGCTAGAGTGGACTCTAGAGTAAACCCGACTTAAGTTCGGTAAATTCAGGTATACCGCAAGGTTCCATTCTTTCCCCTACCCTCTTTCTTATTTTTCTCAATGACCTTCTACGTCCGACATTCAAGCCTATCTATTCTTTTGCAAATGACAGTAGCATATGACATTCATTTTCTTTTCGCAATAGACCAAGCCTTCGGGAAATTAGGGCTTTGCGCAAGCACATGGACGCTACCCTTAATCGCGACGTTTTGGTAATCTCCGAATGGAGCCTTGAGAATAGGATTCAATTTAAAGCTCATAAAACCCAGTGCTGTGAGCTTTCCCACAGGCGTACGGCTGAATATGCTACCTCATCTGTAATTATGGGTGATATATATATATTAAGGAATCAGAAATTCTCGATGTTCTTGGCATGAAAATTCAATGTGATGTTCGTTGGAACCAGCATATTTTTCATGTCGCAAAAGAAGCATTCACATCATATGATCTCCCTACTATCTATGTCACCTTTATCAGACCAAAAATGGAATATAACTCTCATGTATGGGCCGGTGATTCAAAGTCTATTTTTGAGTTACTCGACCGAGTGCAGGAGAGAGCGCAGAAGCTTATCGGTCACAGTAGCGTTTCCAGCTCTATTGACTCACTGGAGCATCGACGCAATGTGGGGTGTGTTTCTCTGTTATCGTTACTACAACGGAATGTGCTCTTATGAAATCAGGAAACTGAAAGCCGTAATTTATTACAGAGAGAATTCGTTTTTAGCCGAAAAATTCTTATGTGGAATAAATTCCCCGATGAGATCTTTTCTGCCACTTTCAATGTGCAAAGATTCAAATCAAATGTCCACAAGCACTACTCCCTCTAACTCCCTACCCACAACCCAATTTCCTAGTTCTGTCACAATGCATTGCATAAGTAGAGGTCATCCTTTGAGTGCTGGTCCTAATGTAAAAAAAGTAAAAAAAATTGGCGCTCAACTATATTTTCCGAGTTACGGGGCTCTGAAATTTAAATTTTTTGAAATATCGAAATGGATATCATTTAAAGCTTTTAAAAACATATTAAAGGAAATACTAAAATTTCTTAAAAATGCAGCCGATGACATTTTTATGTCGAATATTTGCTTTCACTTAAGTAGCTTTACATAGATGTTGTACATAAGACTCGTCATAGCCGAATATTTGTTGCCTAATTTTTTATTTTTTTATTTTTTTTTTGTGTTTTACTATAAGTAATATCTCTAAACAAAATCTAAGCGCAACTAACATGTAATTGAATTTTGCTCTTACTTCGAATTTATTAAATCAAAAATGCCTAAACACCTTCTATTTGTAAGTGTTTTAATCAAGCAAGATAAGGAACTTTAATAACAGATACAAATATGCCGTTAATAATATGGTACAGAAATTTTATATTCATTAAGTGAAAAAAAATATATAAAAGAACAAAATTCAGGAATTACACTTTCAGTTATAAGTCGGAAATCAAAAGGCAAAAACAAATCACGCAAATGAATATAATGCAGTTGATTATAGTACTTGTATTAGCGTTAGAAACACAGCTATTAAATTTTAACAAACTAATTAATTATACGCAACAAAATGATAAACTACAACACAAGTTTTACGATAAACTTTTTCAACAGTTGTATCAGCAAAAACCGTACGAAGCAATTTTAATACTAAATGAAAATAATAAACACGATTACTGCAACAATTTTCTGCAGTACTTTAAATTTAAAGAAATACCCACCACAGTGATAACCAAAAGTAATTACTATAATTATCGTAACTATTACAACAATGAAATATTAACGATAGTTTGTATGACTTCACTAATCAATGAGATTTTGGAACAGTTGGCAAATATATTAAATAACATGCGTTATACACGTATACTTATCATTTTGGATTGGAAAGCTAAAGATTTAAATACCACAGCTCTCAAACACTTCTATCAGTACAGTCAGAAACTAAAGTTCTTAAATGTTGTGGTAGTTTTTAAGAACTTCTTTGAGACACGTAAATTTGTGCGATATACAATATTTCCAGTATTTAAAATTGAATTTGGTGATTATGAACCGAATAGTAAGGATTTATCTATGTTTGTGGAACGTTTTCGAAATCTAAAAGGTTATAAATTGCGCACAATAGCTGATCATACAGAACCACGTGCAATGGAATATTACAATAAAGATAATCAAAAAGTACTTAATGGTTATCTTGGTCGTTTCGTACAAACCATAAGTAAAACTTTAAATGCTACTCTCTACTTTCCTTTGCATATACCACATAATGTTTTGTTGGATTATCGCAAAATAAAAGATTACGTTGTAAATTATTCTCTCGATATTCCAGTTAGTTCAATGTCTTTATATGAATCGGATGATTGGCATGACTTTTCGTATCCCTTTGAAATGGCACAATTGTGTATGCTTTTGCCAATGGAAAAATCATTAGAGCTTAAAGATACATATCTTTTAGTCTTGCACTCTCACATAATGGCCATAACTCTGGGGTTGATGATAATATTTAGTCTTGTATTTTATTTGGCCTTGAGGACAAAACATTCACGACAGCATCAGCTTAGATGGCCAGAAATTCTTATCAACGATATAGCCATACGTGGAGTTTTGGGTCAAGGTTTAATTTTTACCATCTACGAACAAATATCGTTGAAAATAATTCACCTCATGTTATTGCTGACAAGTTTAACCATTACGACATTCTTCGGTTCTTACTTTCTATCATTATTAACAGAACCGCCTTTGGAGCCTGAGATTAAGACCTACGAGGACCTGGCAAAATCATCACTAAAAGTAGCCATATCTGCTTCTGAATTCAAATATATTCATAATATAACACATGGCAGTTTATCGTACTTGTATCCAAAATTTCATATAATTCCTGAATTCGTTACATTTTCCCGCTTTCGCGATAAACTCGATCGACGGTTTGCTTATCCAACAATCTCTTCGAAACTTTACTACTACAATGGTTTGCAGTCTTATTATAATAGAAAAATCTTTCGCTACTCCACGAATATGTGTTTCAACACAATGCTTCAGTTCAGTTTTCCACTTGGTACCAATTCGTATTTTATGCCACGTGTAAATGAAATCATAATGAATACACTGCAGTCGGGCTTAATTGAATATTATATAAGTAAATCATTTATGGATATGCTTCATTCGGGAAAAGCGCTCCATGTTAATATGACTTATTCTCAGAAAGCTACACCCTTGCATATGAATGATCTGTATTGGATTTGGTTGTATTATATGATAGCAGTTGTATTATCAATTGCAGTCTTTTTGCTGGAATTAATAATAAATAAAAATTTAAAAAAATAATATAAAATAAGTTTTGTTTTATTTTAATACAAATCGGTGGTTTTTTGTCAAAACAACTTGAGCATAATTTTTCTAGAAGGCAACAAAGTAATTGTAACTATTTTATTTAATTTTAAAATTATTTAAAATTAAGTAAGATTAAGAGTGTTACATTCGGTTGAGCCGAATCTCATAAATCCTTCACAAAAAGAATTGTATATTTATTTTCTTCAATTTCATGTTTGTTAAAAGAATTTTTAATTCTTGATTTTTTTGCATTTGCATCTTCGAATGAAATTTGTTTTTATTTTTTTTTTTTTTTGCAATTACTGTGTTTTAAAGAAAATAAAACTTTAAGAGCAATCTTCGTAAAAAATATTTTGTTGTAATTTTTATCCTGTAGTGAAATCAAATAGAAGTTTTTTTCTGCATTTTTCGGTTATTAATAAAATTTACAATTTGTTACTATAAAAATAATTTTAAGCAAAGTTTTACATTGTTTAGTTATTAACGTTTTTTTTTCCAACAAACAAAAAAAAACAAGTAGGAGTGCTATATTCGGATATGCCGAATTTTATATACACTTCTCCATATATGCAAATCTAACACAAATAAAAAAGCAAATATTGGGGTGACAGAAAATTAAGAACTAAAAAAAAATTTGGCACTGCATATACATATATATATAACTTTACATAAAAATAACACCGGCCCTTAATAGTTAAGCATTTTCAAAAAATTTTAATATTTCCGTAAAGAACTCTTAAATTTTTTCTTATTTTTTAATTCTCTTTCACCCCATATATCTAATTTTTTGATTGGAGTTGCTCTATTGTTCCAAATGATATGAAAAAATTAGAGGTAGGCGTGGGGTTTTGCCTGCTGGCTCGAGGGCCATGGCCTGATCTTGCTAATTTCCAATAGCACCTCATTCGACACACGGACGAACAGACGTAAAAATGCCATCGGCTCCTATTGGATTAAGCATTTTTTAAAAATTTTAGTAATTTCTTAAAGATATTTTTAAAACCTTCAAAATGATACCCATAGTCATATTTAAAAAAAAAAAAATTAATTTTTGTTCCCCGTAACTCGAAAAAAATTATATAGTAGAAATTACACACGGAATGTCAAACTCATATATACAGTACTGTTCGAAACCTGAGCAACTTTTTCCCAATAAGTAATAATGGACTCATATCTTTTCTTTAAATTAATTTATAGAAAAAATTTTTTTATTTTCTACTACACATGTGTCTATAACCTAAAAATAACAACAAAAATTAAATTCCATTTCTTTGGAAGTTATAATAAAATAAAAACAAAATTAACTTAAAAATTCGCTGTTCAAAACCTAAGCAATTTTTATTATTTGGTATGATATCCTTTGTTTCTTACGACCTTAGCGCATCTTTTGGGCATAGATTTAATAAGATTCGATAGAATAGATGATGGTATAGCTTCCCACTCTCATTTTAGGCAGTTCATCAAGTCCTGTTTGTTTTTAAAGCGTCGAGTTCCAACTCTCCGTTTTAAAATTCCAAAGATGTTCTCTATGGAACTCAAGTCTGGCGATTGAGGTGGCCAATCCAAAACTTGAAGCCCATTAGCTGATAACCAATCCCTGACTGACTTCGATGAGTGTTTTGGATCATTGTCATGTTGAAACACCCATCGAAGTGGAATTTCCCACTCAGCATAGTGAGTTGGTAAAATGTCTCTGTAAACAAAAGGGTCCATTTTTGTTTGAATTTATACAAAGGGACCAACACCACTGGCCGAAAAACAAGTCCAAACTATCACATTTCCACCCCCATGATTTATTGTGACTATTGAGTACCGAGTATGTAGCCGCTTTTCTTTTGGTCTTCTCACGTGGCAAATTCCATCTGAATTTAGTAAGTTAAATTTAGATTCATCTCTAAACAAAACAATTCTCCATTTGGATATAGTCCAATCCATATGTGCTCTAGCAAAATCCAACCTAAAACAACTAAAAAGCTGAGAAAATAAGAGACTACGTTGCAATCTTTTTTAATGCTTTTTAGTCAGCATAGGCTTCTTAATTGGCATGAAGCTCCTTAAGTTTTGTTCCAATAAACGTTTTCTTACTGTGGAATAACTAATCTGTAGTTCAAACTCATTCACTATGTCTTTCGACGAAATAAATGGATTTTTTTAATTAGACGCAAAATTTTCTGGTCTGTTCGCTCAGAAGTTTTTCCAGGTCGCCCACCGCTATTAGCTTCCTCTACTTTCCCAGTAGCTTTATACTTTTTTATAAGTCGGGAAACTATTGATTTATTAATATTCAATTGGTTTGCTGTAGCAATTTGGAATTTACCGTTAATAAAAAGTTCAATAACCTTTAGCTTAAATCTGATCCATAACGTGTTCGCGTCATGGTTGCACTTCTAAAGAATTGGTACTACTTAAATGCATAAAATCAACCAAAATTATTCTTTTCAATAGCAATCATAACGGGACTAAAATTTTTATTTAAAATTTTTGTTGTTGTTTTAGTTAATATTTCGCAACAAATGCAACAATATAAAAGTTGCTTAGGTTTCGAACATCGAATTTTTAAGGTAATTTTGTTTTTGTTTTATAATTTCTTCCAAAGACATAAAATGTATTTTTTGTTGTTATTATTAGTATGTAGACTATATGTATATTAATAAATAAAAGGGAAAATTTTCAATAATCTATTTAAATATAACATAAACGACCATGAGTATTTACTGGGGAAAAGTTGCTTAGGTTTCGAACAGTACTGCACCTATCCTTTTTCCACTTTTTGTGGTAAAGGGTATAAGATGGATTAAAGTCATTCACACCTACCATACAGATATTCCAAAATTAATTTTTATCTACAATTTTCGATTGAATTTTAGTGTCATAATTATTTTTTTAAGAGAATTCTTAACTCCATCAAAAACAATGCAACTTTATTGTTTTCACTAATATACTAACATTTTATTGTTGAACTTCACTGCTTAAAATATAAAGGTTTTACTTTGTCATTTTTTACTAATTCCTCCCTTCAATTTGTAAAAAAAAAAACACAAAAGTTACCAATCCGCCAATCCAAAAAAGCGTGAATACCATTTGATATTTTTATGATTTTGTTTCTTATACTATGTTTCCACGGAGCCCAAATTCTTGCTTCGCTCTCTCATTCATGATTCAAAACTCAACCACGACCGAATCAACGTGCTTTGCCATATGAAATCTTGAGAGCGAAGCATGTTATTTTGAGACGCTTCAGTTTGAATCTACTTGCGAAGCATGCATAATTTCTGAATTCCCTAATTTTTATCGCAAGTTTATCTGAACTAGCTGTATATCAATGTTAACAAAAAAAGTATACTAATATTAAAAGTGCTGTGTGAATATGTGTTAATATAAAAACAAATAATATATTATAATTTAAAATTTAAGTAATTGCAAATACAAAAATTTAAACGAAAAATAAAATTATAGAACTATAGTTAATGCGAAGCATGTATTATGTGTCGTGGAAACGGTATGCTTCGCAATCATGATTCAGAGAGCGAAGCAAGTGCTTCGTTTTGCCGTGTAAACATGCCATTACAATCAGTGATCACTTACCATATAGCGTGCTTTACATAATTTTCATTTTGAACCGAAAAATTTTGGCCTTACAATTATAATTTTTTACATAAATTGTGGCATTTTTTTACTCTAACAAACATAAGAACCAGGTTTAAAGTTTAAAATTGTTACTAAACACATTTCATTCAATAAACAAGTTTTTTAAGTTTTGTATGCAAAAAGAAAAAAACACAAATAGAGCTCAATAGTTAATCTACACTTTAACTAATTTTTACCTCACAACTCCTATTATCAAATAATATCTATTATTTTTAAAAAACAATTCTTAATTAAGCCGAAACCCGTTTTCTCTTTGTATTTATTTTATGCAAAATAAGTGAAAGTCACACTTCACTATGCATAAGAACTCCGAATATATATATTTTATGGGATCGGAATTGGGTAGATGTCGATTGTGCGATGTCCGTCCGATTTCACAAAAAAATGTCACTCAATCAAACATAGTGTCGAAAAAGGTGCTATTGGAAATCAGACAATTCGGTCCATGTCCTTTGAGACAGCAGGCAAAACACCACGCCTACCTCTAATTTTTTATGTCATTTGGAAAAATAAAGTAACTCCAATCAAAAGAATAAATATATGGGCAATATAGAATTAAAGAATGAGAACAAAACCTCAAGTGAAAAAATTGGACCTCGCACATATTTTCCGAGTTACGGTGCTCTGAAATTTTCAAAATTTTTAAAATAACAATATGGGTGTAATTTTAAAGCTTTTGAGGAGATCTTTAAGAAAATACTAAAGTTTGTAAAAACGCTTAACCCATTAAGACCCGATGGTATTTTTATGTAAAATTGTATACATACGTATATACTGCATATACATAATTTTTTTAAAGTTTCAATTCTCTGTCACCCCAATTACTTTACTAAACTAGATGTACATAGATGATGAAGGCTAAATAAGATTTGGCATAGCCGAATATACCACACTTACTTGTTAGTTACATTATTTCTTTTTAGATATTGTCGTATAGTCGTCACTCAATGCATTTATAATATTCTCTTATTCTTTTTCGTGGAACTCAGTATCACTTATCAGTTATAATCGGTAAAATTGTTTGCTAGATTTAAAGCTTTGAACCAGATTCTATATCTATTGTAAGCCTAACAAAAGGATTAAATTCATAGAAAGTTTTAAGTGAATTATCAATGGCATTTTCGAATATTTTTCAAAACAAATCATTAACATATTTGGTCAATATCATCGGTTTAATAACAAGTTTTCCACATTTGGAGAGGCAGGTAATCTCATCAAGGTCCTTAAAAACATATGTTGGAAAAATGTTAGCCCATTAGAAACCAATTATTTGTTACTGAACCTTTTATTATTAATTTTTCTTTAAATATTATAACCTCGTTAAAAAAAATTTGCTCCTCTTTCTTATAAAAACATATTGTTATATATGTATATAAGTATTTATGCATTCTGGGGTATTTGTTAAAACTAGATTTGAAAGCTATTATTCATAATTGTGCATAATGTGTTAACAATTTGTAGGTGATATGTATGTCCCACTCTGCCACAAATAATAAATACTTTGTGTCCTTTTACATGTTCTTTTTACGTTTTATATCGTACCCTAGGACAACCTCTTGGTTAAAAAAAAAAACATATCTAAAGAACTAAATTTATTTTATTACGTTTATTATTTACGTTTATGAATACTCATTTGCCGACTTTTGCTTATGATATTCTTAAAGTACATTTATACATTATGCTGTTACTGCTGTATTTATAGAATTTTTAAAAATATATGAAATCTATTTACGTACAAATTTGTATAGAAAATTTGTCATAAAACACGTTTTAAAGTTATTTTAATATTTTTTTATATGGCAGTTAGTATTAAAGTATTGAGTTTTAGCCAAATACATGTTTTTGTACTCTAAGTTTGTTATTTACTTGTTCATTAAGTCTAAAAAAAATCAGTGTCTTAGACATGCGAAAAAAAATTATTTAAGATGGCAATAAATTAAGAAATTACTAATTTTAAGTTGCAAGAAAAGGGGAGCTGTAAAAATAGAAAGATTGGACTGCGGCATAGTCAATTTAGAATTTTAAAGTACAAATATGATCGCAGAAACTTACTATACTTTCTTCAGCAATCTACAATAGCAAAGTTGTAAACAAAATTATTTTAAAGCAAGCAAGAGAGCTTTTTCGGCCATGCCGAATGTAATATACTCTTCAATATCTACATATGTAGTGAATATCGATATCTACATATGCAGTGAAATAATTTTGATCAAAAAAGCAAACATTAAGGTGACAAAGAATAAAAAAAAATGTTGGCACTGCATATATACATTTTTACATAAAAATGACATCGGGTCTTAATGGGTTAAGCATTTTTAAAAAATTTTAGTATTTACTAAAAGATCTCTTTAAAAGCTTTTAAAGGATACCAATATTAATATTCTAAAAAATTTTAAATTTTCAGAGGCCCATAACTCGGAAAATATGGGCGAACGCCAATTCTTTCACTTGATATTGTTTTCTTAGCATTTTATTCTCCATCGCCCCATGTTTTTGTTTTTTTTTTTTTTTTTGATTGGAGTTACTTCATTGTTCCAAATAGTGTATAGAAAAATTAGAGGAAGGCGTGATGTTTTGCCCGCTGCCTCGAAGGACATGGACCGATATTGTTGATTTTCAATAGCACCTCTTTCGCGACTATGTCCTACGATTAGCGTATTTAATTTTTCTCCAGCTTCGCAAACTTGATTTTGACATTAACACGGACGGACAGACGGACATAGCTAAACCGACTTCGCCATGCATAAGAAGTCAGAATATAGTATATCTATGCTTTATAGGATCAGAAATGAATATTGTGATATTACAAACGGAATGCCAATCTTAGTTATACCCTTTTTTCACTTAATGTGGCGCAGGCTATAATAAGAGAAGCCATTAGTATTATGTTAATTGATAATATTTAAGTCTTGTCTGACTTCAAATAATACTCGTACAAAGAAAAATATTTCATTTAGCTTATAAAACTTAAATTTTTGATTTTTTATCGTCGAACTATTCTCTGAACAAATTTTTAAAACATGGGTATCATTTAAAAGCTTTTAAAGAGGTCTTTAGGGAATTGCTAAATTTTTAAAAAATGCTTAACCAATTGAGAGCCGATGACATTTTTATGTAGAGTTATATACATGTTGTTCTTAATTTTTTCTTACTTTTAATTCTCTGTCAGCCAAATGTTTGCTTTTTTGATTGGGGTTACATTACTAAACTAGATTTGAATGGATGGTGAAGGGTATATAAGATTCGGCATAGCCCAATATAGCTATCTTACTTGTTTTCACTAGTGTGTTCTTAACAGCTAAATAATTTAAAAATGAGAATATACAAACATATACTTATGTAAGAATGTATATATGTATGTAATTAACTTTATCAAGATTCGTTCGCTTTATTGTTAATTTCAAAAAAATGTGTTGGTAATTGTTATTATAATTGCTTGTTGCTTTTAAAGAAAAGAATATGTTATGTATATAACAAAATAAAGGGCAAAAATAATTCCATAATTGTTTCAATTACTTTTGTTCATAAAATAAGTGATAGTTTTGTTTGATAGCTGTTCTGAATCACTTCCTCAATATTTTCAATAAATACGGCTCTAAATAATCTTCTAACAAATTGAAGAGTTAAGTAATTCATCTTAACCTACGTTTTGCTTTTACATGATAAAACTGAACCCCATTTTACTAAAAACTTTTGAAGTTTCGGAGTTGCACAGGTTATAACGAAAAGATGTTTTTTTTTTTTTTTTTGTTTTTTTTTTTTTTTTTTTTTGAACTAATGTAAAACTTAGTATTTTTTGGTAAAATTATGTTGAACAGTTTCATTGAAAAATAAAATATTTATTCGTCAGAATTTGAACGTCTTATGATTTGTTCAATAGGATCTACCCAATTAAATTTTATAGAAATTTAAGATTCTTATGTCTCAAACCATATTGATTAAATAAGCATCGTTTTCAAGCAAAGCACAAACGCAATATAAAAACCCACAAAAAATTACGATGCCTAATCAAAAAATATTTTTAAATCAAAATTAAACATACATGTATATTGTTGGGAAGATGCTTTCTTTATGTCATAAAAAGACGTAATAATAACTGTTACTAAGAAAGTGAAACGAAATGACCTATTGTGTGTGTTTTTAATGCAAGAAGTTTTTACAAAACTTCTCGATCACACTACAAAAGCAACTAACATAAAGCAAAATGTAAACAAACGACACACATACAAACAAACACCTGCATTTCATAACAACTAATACTCGTACCTAGTTAGAATTTGGATATTTGTTTTTACAGAAATCGCCAAAATGAGTCTTTTAAGACTACTCAAGATGACTTAAAACTGTTTAATCAGTTGTGCGTTTAAAAAGAGACTTGAATATAATTTCGGCAAACGCAGACTTGTTTAAACAAAAAGTAAAGAAAGCAAATGCTTGAAATTCTGCTGCTTTTAAAATTAAAGAAAAGAAAGAAAATTAAAGAAAATAGAGATACAAATGAAAAATGATTTTTTTTTAAATCGTTTTTCTTATATACCCCATCTATGTTAATCTAGTTTGTTGATGTAACTCCATTCAAAAAAGCAAATATTGGGGTGACAGAGAATTAAAAAAAAAAGTTGGTACTACATATATATATAAACTTTACATAAAAATAACATCGGCTCTTAATGGGTTAAGCATTTAAAAAAAAATAGTATATTCTTAAAGATCTCTTCAAAATTTTTAAAATAATACCCATATTGATATTTGAAAAAATTTGAAATTATAGGCGAGTGCAAGTTTTTTCACATGATGTTTTTTTTTCTTAGTTTTAACTCTCTATCGGCCCATATATTTATTTTTTTTAATTGGAGTTACTTATTGTTTCAAATGACATGAAGAAATTAGAGGAAGGCGTGATGTTTTTCCTGCTGCCTCGAAGGACATCGACCGCCCATGCTAATTTCCAATAGCACCTCTTTCGACATTATATCTGATCGATTGGCATATTTATTTTTATTTCGCTAACACGGACGGACAGACGGACATCGCTCAATCGATATACCCTTTTTCCACTTTTTGTGGTGAAGGGCATAATAATGGGTGGAAAAGATTTCGTATTTGGCTATAAGTACGGTTGAAAACCGTAACCAATTCGGGAGAGTCGCAGCTAGGGTACCATTTTCTCCCGACAAAACGCTTATTTTCGACTCAAAAATGAGCGCATAAACGATTATTAGAATAGTGCAGAAGAGTCAAAAAAGGCCTGAATATGATCAATAATTTAAAAATATGCTAACTGGGTAAGAATACACATCATGTGTCTGAAATAATAATGAAAGGTTCTACAAGTAAATACATGCTAATAGAAAATTCTACTAATAGATGGGGTGAAACATCGAGTAAATTCCCGAACCCTTAACATTGAAATATAACATATATATAAAAGCAACCTGAACGTCACTTAGCAAAGATCTTGTACTACAACAGTTTTTTAACCGTTACAAAAGTAGTAAAGTTGTCATCGTGTATTTCTGTATATAAATCGCGAATAAGTAATTTATCATCTAAATAAATCGTGTAATTTAATTAAAGCTGTAAAAGTTATGTGTAATTATTTTGCAATGAAAAAATTCAATAAATTAAGCGTTTATAAATTAAATAAACGTAACAACTGGTGTCAGAAGTGAAAAATAAAAAATAAATAATAAATAATAACAATAAAATTTGACGAGCTAAAAGTTGAGCAGCTAAAAATTAAGCTGAGTTTGTTGGATCTTCCGACAGCGGGCAATAAAGCTTAATTACAACCGCGGTTAATAGATTAAGCAGCGTGGTACCGATATTGGGACATACGAATGTGGAGAAAAAGCGGAAAAAGAGAATATTAAAGTATGTTCCCCAGCAATAAACAGCGTAATGAAATTGAATTCAAATTGGCCGCTATAATGAAGAAAACGAAAGAAAACAACCAGAAGCAGAATCACCAGATGAAGAAGATGGAAGAAAACAACCGGAAGCTCCAAGAAGCAATACAAACAAGCGCTAGTTTCAACGGGGAAAGACTTTTAGCAGAAGCAAGCAAAAAATTTGAGGAAATATCAGAATTCTTCGGTAAACGAGTAGACGTTATGGAACTGAGAGCCAGCGAGTTAGATAAAAAAAAATGTTCCAGCCTAGAGATAACAGAAAACGAGTTGTAAAAGGTGCGATGTTTTAATACAGATACGTATAAAAACGGTGACAAAAGAAGCAAGGAAAGTGCATGCTTTCACCATTCATTAAAATTAATTAAAGTAGGATCATTTTAATAAACCCGTTATGCCTTTTTCTTTGATAGATTGAGCTGCAATAGAATTTACAACACTAATTATTTTAAAAATACCTTTGGTAAAGACAAATTTCAACAACAACAACTTCAACATAAAATTACTGACAATTTTCTATAATAAAAACCGCCACTTCCTGCAGGCAATTAAAAGACAACTTTCTTTTAAATCCAGGTATTAGCTTGTTGTCAAATTTTTCAAGCGTAATAACAGAAGCTGCTAACAATTTTCGCAAGTTTAAACAGAATGCTTAGTTTTCCGCACGAAATGCAGCTTATATTGTTTCACGGTTGGAAAGAATTGTTGCCAGAAACATTTTGCTGTTTATAAACATCAAGCAAGAAACATTTTGTGATTTCTCACGAATTGAACAGAGTAAAACTTCAGCAATATTAGTTTTTGTTTATTTCAAACAAATTATATCGGATTTTGATTGCATTTGCAGGTAATCTTTGATATTGAAATCGAATTAATATGTCAAGTTGATATGTTAAGAGAGATTCTTAACTTAAATAATGAAACAAGTACTCTTTCAGTGATATTACTTTATTTCATGTTTGTTCAAAAGTTAGGAAAATATGGCCTATTTAACGAAATTTTATAATATAACAAAATTTTCAAAAGTCGCAAAAAATTTAACCAAACGGCAATACCGCTTTTCGTGTATCTGCAAAAAAAACTTAAAACGCAGCAAGAGTTATAAGACAACAAAAAAGAAGAAGCAATTGATAGCAGTCAAAGTATTTAACGTACGTCGAAAGTTGAACAACTTTCGAACTTTGCGTTGACGCAGACGTACTGATTGTGACAACACTCATAAGAAAACATGTATTTTAACCGACTTGTCAGTTGAATGCGTTAAGGTTTAACGTATGACGGATTCATATAAAGAAAATCAATTTAAAACAAGGTACAACCGGCTGTCATTATCACACTATATTTAAAAATAAAACCTCAGAACAACAAATAAAATTACGATTCATTTATCTGCAGCCAGGGACGCACCTGAACCACATAACGTCCATGTGTTAACAAATATTTTCTTTAAGTTTCGCCTAAACGTCTTGTTCATCGTACACAAAAGATGACTTTTTGCCTTAAATTGTTGTGTGCAAAGAAAAATTTAAAAAACACGAAAAAATATACAGCAATATTAAAATAACAAAAATAGAAATATACAAAATAACAAAAAAGAAATGAAAAAAACTAAAAGTACCAACTTTTGCCAATTTGGAAAAATATTGGAAGAGTTAGAAAGAATCCATCCCAATGAAAAAAATGCAGGTAGTAAAGGCAGGATTTTGTCGGACCGATAAATGGATTTGCATTATAAAAACTTCACTTATTATTATTATTTTTTTTTTATATATTGAATATTATTATTATTATTGATAATAATTGCAATAAAAATTGGAAGTTTTAATAATACAAAGCTATTTATCGGGCAGACAAAATCCTGCCTTTAACTAACGGCAAGTTTTAAAAATGGCTCTTAGACTATTTACTTTAATTGTTTGTAATAGTTTTGCTTATTTTATTGTTTATAGGTATTTTATTTTTTTTTAGAAAATTTGAATTTTCCACAACACTTACTTAACACAATAGAAAACAAATTGAATCAACTGACTCAAATATTAGATATGTGTGTTTTATTTTCTTATATTATCGATAAACACTCAACGTCGTCATCAGTTTGTTAGGGAATACAAAATTAGAATTGATGTTGTGTTAAGTTGATGTTGTCTCAAAATTGACGACGATGTTGACAACGCCAAACAGAATAATAGCATGTTTACACGGCAATGTGAAGCACTTGCTTCGCTCTCTGAATCATGATTGCGAAGCATGCCGTTTCCACGACACATACTACATGCTTCACATTGACTTCTGTTCCAAAATTTTGTTTTTCGTTTCAATTTTAGTTTTTGTAATTAATAAAATATTAAATTATAATATAATTATTTGTTTTTATATTAACACATATTCACACAGCACTTTTAATATTGGCTTACATTTTTGTTTACATATATATAAGCTAGTTCTGATAAACTTGCGATAAAAATTAGGGAAGACAGAAATTTTTCATGCTTCGCAAGTAGATTCAAGCTGAATCGTCTTAAAACAAAATGCTTGGCTCTCAGTATTTTATATGGCGAAGAGCGTTGATTCGGTCGTGATTGAGCTGTGAATCATGAAAAGAGAGCGAAGCAAGAATATTGGGCTCCGTGGAAACATAGTATGAGGGTGATTATTTTTTGTTTTGTTGGTGTGGGTCTTTTCAAAGTTTTAAATGTACATACATAAATATGTATGTATGTATGGATGTATGTAAAAATAATATTTTTTTCACGTTAAAAGACTTAGTGCGATTATTTATTTTAATAGTGTCGTTAGTATGAAAAGACAAATTTCTAGTGAAAAACAAAATCTTTTATAGCAGTTAAATTCAGTTAACGGGAAATTATTACTGATAAGTACTATTACGAGAAATAAAAGATAGGGGACATACATAATCTCTTATTATTATTTTTTTTTTAATTTAAAATTTACGTCAGTAACCTGTTGTTTTAATTTATCTTTAGTTAATAAAACTTTACAATTGCTAACATGATTATTCTTATTCTAACTGTAACTAGTTTAATTTTTAATATTATTCTTTACTTAAATTTACTTACGCTTGTTGACAATTTTTATTATGTCACGTAGGCCTTTTTTAATTAATTAAGGTCTGTATAATTTTATCGATGATTTTACTTTTATAGAATGTCTTAAAGATATGCCCAATAATAAAAATATGGCATTGCTCATCCAAGCGCAGGCGCCTTTTCTTTAATGGTTTACAGCTCCTGCAGTTTTAATATAAATAAATACGCCTAGTGAATGATTAACTCACACACGAAGGGTTAGATATCTGTAGTATGTAACACTACGTAGTAATAAAACATACTTTAAGTAAATTTGAAATAAGCACTTGTAAAAAGACGTTAATATTAGGACAGCTTTTAATTTATTTATTCATAATTGTTTTTATAGCAAGGCGTAAGTTTATAGTCTCAGTCTATTACGGTTAAGCAAAATAAGCCCATAAATGTGAAATTACGTTACCATCCTTTTAATGTCTCGTACTCATTCTTATAGCAGACGTGGCATTACATCCTCTGTACACATTTATGCGTTGAGTTGGAAGATAAGGCCATATTCCTCAAATTCACGGCATTTTGAAATCAACCTTTGGTTTCTAGATTTATTGTAAACAATTTATTTTTATAGTGTACATATTTGTACATATTCTGTGTAAACTTTAATTGTTGAAAACCTAAAGACATATAAGTAAGAATGACGTCAATATTGGAACAGCCTTTAATTTAAAGTTTTATTTTTTCTTCTCGCTGCTATAGCGCACATAGTTTCACTAACACTGTGCAAATTTGACGTGATTGCGTCTATCTATCACATTTGAAAAATTAATATAACTTTTTTTTGGTTTAAAGAGAAGTAGCACTTCGAGAAATATTGCTTTTTTAATTGTTTTTAACAATTCTACATTCTTTAAGAAAGGAAAAATATAGAGAAAACGCTGCCCGCCGCCCTATGTTGTTGATTATGAAGCAAATACCCATCTTACTTTACTTCGCCGGTAAATGTGATATGTAGAAGCACCGACGAAGAAAGATGCGTACTGAAGTGTTAAATTCTGAAACATTAATTATAACAAATATCTTTTTTCTTTTTCCTTTGCCGCAGGGTTAAACCCTGGAAAGCCCGATTTGTAGTGCTGACTACCATGACAACTTTAATGTGCTTTTTACTACGTGAATATAATGTCACTTTCGGACTACTCTAGTATTTGTTGTCTTAGCGGCTTTGGTAATACATTTATGAGAATTTTAGAAGTCAGGAGGCTAACAGACATTGTACGAAAATAATACCGTTACGTTAATACACTTTGTGAATTATTAATTTTTGAAAACCAGCGTTTTGGTTTGTGTAAAATTTCATTTTCAATATCCTCATCATTTTTGTGCATTTTAGGTTTCAATAAATTTTGTGCTTTCTGATCACAAGTACAATTTCTGAAATTATTAAAAATGATTTTTACAATCTCTGTATTAAACAATAAAGACTAATACCCTGTTCAGACATACGTTTTAATTTATACAATTAAAATTTTAATTGAGTAATTAATTTTGGTGTTCACACATATCCAATTTAATTTACTTAATTAAAATTTGACAGTAGAATATAGTTCTGTTCAATAACAAGAAGTTGTTACTAATTGTTATTGGAAAGTGTTTACTTCAGTACCTCAAAAGAAGCAGCGAAAGAGTAAAAGAGAGTAGAAGATATGAATGTTAATAAATTTGTTACTACTTTTGTTACTGACAAGAACAAAACAGCTGATTCTTGTTCTGTTTTACAAAATAAGTTAATGAATATTAAATACTTTGAACTGAAAGTGTTTATTAGCAGTCTCCACGAAAATATTTACATCACATCGTTGTCGCTTTTTTTGCCATAATTTATATGGCGATTTTAAAACCGAATATCTACGCTGAAATTTTTTACAACCACACAGCAAAAAATATACATAACATTTATAGTTTTCGGTTTTAAATACAAAATATTTGAATTGAAGCTAATGTTTGTATAATAGTTAGAAGAAAGCTGAGGAAACTATGTACAAGTAAACGCCAGGTTAATAAAACAATAAACAAAAGAAATAGAATAAAATAAACTAAAAGTTTTACAAAAAAGACAGAAAATTTTTGGCAATTTGCACACAATCGATGACAAAGCTCTTGCAAATGCTAACTGTTGCAATACAAAATGATTTAAGCAACGAACATCGCTTTTTTTGCTGTTTTACCCTGGAGTTAATGTAGACGTCGTTGACGGCGTCAAATGTCAAAAAAAAAAGTTGAATCGTATGAAATTGTATGAGAGCAGTTAATCTCAACGCGTTGCAACGCCGTAAAAGTTCAATCTGTTTCAACTTTTTCGGCGTTGAAACGCCGTGTACGACGTCGACATTAACTCCAGGGTTAGATACAAATTTTTTTTTATGGTTTTTTGTTATTATGGTAAGTTCGGCTTTACTTTGCTATTTTTTTTTCCAAAAATGCGTTTATTCCTTTTTTTTATTTGGAATAGTAATTTTGTAAATTTTTATTTTACTCTATCTGCCGGAAATTTATTGAACAGACTTAATTTTTACATTAAAAATGTGTGTTGGTAAATTTGGAAGAATGAAGAGAATTTCGGCTTTAAAAGAAAGTTTGCTTGTTTTTATTTGAAATATGGAACGCTTCTAGTTTGTACGATCAAGTTTTGACTGCACGCTAGCTTTGAATTTACATAAAATTTTCAAAAACTTTTCATTTCATATAATTTGAAAATATTTTATTTTTCATTTTTATGGCATTTACTTTTGTCATTGTATAAAATTTTCTCTAACTGAACACACTTCACAAGGGTTGTTGGAGGAAACCTTATCAATTATCGACTTAATTAAGTGCTAATTGAAAAATTTTTCAATTAATTTCTTATATGGTAAATTAAATTCAATGAGGGACTTAATTGCGTAAATTCCTTTATTGAGCAATTAAAACGTATCTCTGAACAGGGTATAAGAATAAAATAAAAAAATTTATCAGATAAATAAAATTTAAATCCTTTAATCCGCAGACAGACGAGAGACAGACGGATATTTCTAGATCGACTTCTGTATGTAAAAGGATCCAGAATATATTTAATGTGGTCAAAAATTAGTATTGCAGAATTATAAACGAGAGAGGGAAAAAAATGAATAGATTTCACTTTTGTTTTTACTCCTAGTTCACTTGCTTCTTATGTACAACTTTTTTTTTGACTGTGTGAAATCTTATTTGCTCTGTTTATTTGAATTCCAACGAAAAGCTTCGAGGTGGAATTTTTTATATTGTTAAAGAAAACGTCAAAGTTTACGTAACATTACAACAGAAACCAATTGGATGGATGAAACCGCACATAATGCAGTTTTATTTAAGGAATCCACAATGGTGAACCATATTGGCGGCTATAAAGTCGGAATTGTAAAGACTACTATTTTTAAATAGCAATTATGAAGCAAATAATTCGCACATATCTAGACAATATAAGGCACGTTTTAATAGTCTTAACGTTGAAAATTATTTAACTTCAAATTCTGGTCGAAATCTAGAAAAATCAGTGCACCATGTATCAAAATTATTTTTTTCGAGGAATAAAATTATAAATCGCTATATCGCACTATTGGGGATGCTGTATTATCGCGCGCCGGTTAGCTCTAAACCAAAAAGAGGAATGGCTCGGCATAAATTTATCTCTTGAACAAATATTTTCTTTGAGTTTCGCCCAAATGTTTTGTTCATCGTATACAAAAGATGACTTCTTGCGCGAAATAGTTTCTTAACATTCAATCGGTAAATTTCGGGTTCTTACAATTTTACCAACGGCAGTGAAATGAATTCCACGTCGGTAGTAATATTAAGACATATTTTTTGTTTTGTTGGTGTTTGTTTTTTCAAAGTTTTAAATATACATACAAATGTTTGTATGTGTGTATGTATGTATTTATGTATGTATATATGTATGTATGTATGTATGTAAAAATAAAATATTTTTGATGATAAAAGACTTAGTACGATTATTTACTTTAATACAGTTTCATTATCATGATAAGACAAATTTCTGGTGAAAAACAAAATCTTTTATAGCAGTTAAGTTCAGTTAACACAATTGTTATGACACAATTTATTTATTTTTAGTATTGTTGGGGATTTGTTTCGCTGAATCGTTCAAATTAGATGCGAGCGATGTTTCAGTAACTGTTATTAAATCACCGTGATTAAAAAATAACTGATCACTATAATGACAGAGTTTGAATGTACAAATCAAAATAAATTTCCCATTATGATTACTGTTTGCATAAAATATTATTTAATATGTTAGCTAGTATTTTTAAAAGTAGTATAAGTCTATTTTTTTCATATATTAAGATAATTAAGGTTTTGCTTTCTAATAAATTTAAAAATATTCGCCAAGTTTAATGAATTCAAGTGATGTTTTTTACTCTCTACACTTTTTAAATTGTATTATGAATTAATAATAATTGAAATTATTTGAAAAATAAACGATTTTTCTAGCTTTACATGCAGATATGCGACCACAACAGTAACTTATTAGAAGAAATAATAACAAAGCAAATTTAAGTCTGCAAAGAGTGATCACGGTAACTGTGAAAAAGAACGGTGATTTGAAAATCAGGTTCACTGGGAACAACAACCACAACTATTAAAATAAGCTACCTAGCGTCGGTCACAGAGAGTGTAGCCTTGCTTACAAAATTTGTATATCAACCAATAAAAGATATTATGAGAATATATGATAATGCTAAAATTCTCTCATACTCATTCATTTAAAATTATAATTTATTTATAATTTTCAAACTAATATTTATTTATTACTCGTATTAATTTGTTATTCTTATTTTAAAACACTAGATTTAGGTTGGCGCACTGTGACCGGCAATAGGTGATCGTGTTAAAAAATAGGTAAGGAGGCTAAGGTCAAAGCAATATTCGCTAAGTTCTTCACTTCTATCGAGTTCAATAAACAAAATAGAAATTGAAATCAAATAGAGTGTGTATTAAGATATTGCTGGGTTTTCAAAGCGCATTGGTTCTACTTGAATAATATAATTGCTCAAATTTGTGAAGAAAATAGGCGACCATTCCTAGAAAATTATTATTTCTTTAAGAGAAATTATTATCAAAATGTATACACTGAGGAATATTAAGTATTTTGTTAGTTTTTTGAAATCGATTTCTTGAAAAAAAAAATGCAGCAATGAATCAGTTTAGTATTTTGCAGGGGGAGTAATTAAATTTCCGAAATTTTATTCATACACTAAGAGAAAAATCAAAATCAACAATGACTGTGATCATTTTGAGGCCACTACGTTGACGCTTTTATTGACAACTTTTTTTTACAATTTAAAAACGAAAGTTGTTGAATTAATAACGCTAGGTTGTCAAATTGAACGTAGATGACGAAATTTAAAAATTTTCACAACGCATGTTTACAAATATTAACGAACGTGCTTAAACTAACAACGTCTGGTTATCGAATTATACGAGCACACCGAAATCTAAGCTTTTTGACAACGCGTGTTTAAAGTTTGTTAACAAATGTGGTTGAATTGACTACAGCACGTTCGGCTTGTTTTTTCATTCTTTAGTGATCAGTGCACGTGTTTATAAGCAAACTTTGAAATCTTTAATAAAATGGAACAAAATAAGGATCAAAAATTGAGGCCCAAAAAGTAATTGGTTATGTGGTAGAGCTGGTGTTTAGCAATTCATGCTTTTCTAGCCAAAAAAAAATTGGAAGATATTGAAGAGGACAAGAAGATGAAGATATTTTTGGAATACATAAATATGGAATCAATCATTTAAATTGACAAATCAAGAAAAGAAGAAACCTTTTACATGTAATTTTAATTTATCGGCGCAATTAACATTTAGAAGTTTGCGTTATTTAAGCAAGGAAGACACAAAGGAAGCTGTTCCACAACTAGGATTGCGTGTAGAGTTCCGAGAAAAGCTCTTTGCTTATGAAAAACGGAGGTAATAAATTTAATTAACTGCCATTAGAAAATGTGGCCCCCTAAGGTATCTTTGGTGTATGCGGTTTGAATCCAAATACAAAGAGTCAAAAATGTACTTTGGCAACACCATATCAAGTGTAAACAAACCCATGCCATTCTGTATCCATAAAAGCCGGGCTAAGATTTTAGATTTTTTGTAAAATCATGCAGATAATTTAGAACCTGCTTTCACTTTACTCTCGCCAAAAGGAAATTTACAGTTTTCATAAAAATTTAATTAAATAAACATCTTCTAAATTTTAAAAATTGTAACGTTGTTGACAAAATAGTGTTTAAGGAACTCGGTAAAAAAAAATTATTATCTATGTATTTACGAACATAAACCTTAATTGAATTTTTTAAAATTAAAAATTTTATGCTTGAAAACGAAAGTATTTATGTTTTGTGCATTTAAGTTAAAATTAAAAATTTTGATCCACTGTTCAATCTAATGAAATTGGTTCACCTTATATAAATACGACTTATATACTACCAATTCTTGATTTTGTAACAGTTCAATTTTCATGTATACCCTATGAATAATCGGAAAATTTATTTTAGTAAATTTAAATGGATTTATATTTTGTGCCCTTATTTATTTAAAAAAAATAGTTTTAAATAAAAACGGTTTATAAGCGAACAACCGATTTGACACCGATATGTTATCAGTTCGACTCCGTTGCAGTGTCAGCTTAACATCGCTATGGGCCTTTTTGGACACCTAACACAACGTACACATGTGTTGTCAATTCAGCAACGCTATCGTTGTCGCCACTTTGACACCATCCGTGTACAAATCGATCACAAACGTGGTTGATACACTTTTGACACCGTTTGTGGTCACTTTGTACACGTATCGTGTCATTTTTTCCCTAGGTTTATGGTCTTAAAAATGTTAACTTTAATTCTTCAGTTTAACTTTATTCGATATCTTAATAAAGTTTTTATTTGACCTTTTTAATAATTAATATATTTATTTAATTTTTAAGCAATAGGTCTTTTTTATTTTTATATATATTCTTGATATTGCGCTACTCCATTGTGTAGCATCATCAGGAAAACAATTATTTATTGAATCAACAAAAAACAACAACAAAATGTAATGAAAATTTTTGTAGCATCATCAGGCAAACAATTATTTATTGAATCAACAAAAAACAACAACAAAATGTAATAAAAATTTTTTCAAACTAACATATTTCAACAAACCAAAATTTTTTTGTCAAATAAAAATTTTTTTATAACAAATACAAAGTACAAAATTATTTCTTATTACTAAATGTCTATAAATATGAGCTACATTATCTTTGTCTGCTTAAAAATTAATTTTTTGTGCTGTTGGTGTACTAATAATTTGTAGCATCTCAAAAATATAACGTCTTTTATTTTGATTGTGTAAATGTTGTGTATACTTAGAAATATTTAGTTGGTCTGCCTGTGACTACTTATCTTCAAAAATTCTTGAAACGTTTTTAGTTGAATTACTGATGAATTTTGGTACAACCCCCGTATTTTTTTTTTTTTATTATTTCACAAAATAATTTGTTGTTTGTTGATATATGTTAGTTTGAAAAAATTTTTATTACATTTTGTTGTTGTTTTTTGTTGATTTAATAAATAATTGTTTTCCTGATGATGCTACACAATGGAGTAGCGAAAAATCGAAAATATATGTAAATATAAAAAAGACCTATTGCTTAAAAATTAAATAAATATATTATTCATTCGATATCTTAATTTTGTACGCACTCTACGTCCAAAGTTTTGTTCTCAAAATGTTTATCGATTTATCCTTTGAGAAAATGAGGTGAGTTTATTGCTGATAAGTATTTTTAAGAGGAATTAAAGATAGGGAACGTACATAATCCCTTATTGTTTTTTTTTTAATTTGACATTTAGAGTGTCAGTAACGCATTGTATTAATTTATCTTTAATTATTAAAACTTTACAATTGCTAACAGGATTATTCTTATTCTAACTTTTACTAGTTTAATTTATAATATTTTTCTTTATTTAAATGTACTTACTCTTGCTGGCAATTTTTATTTAGGCACGTAGCCATTTTTTGATTAATTCAGGTCTGTATAATTTTATCGCTGATTTGTTTTAGCTTTTACCAATATCACTTCCATAATTTACTATTTTAGAATGTCTTAAAGGCATGGCCAATTAGGAAAAAATGTGTTCAATGCTGGGTTTCTTTTCTTAAGAACTTTTGGGACTTGAACTTACGGCTCTGGATGTTCTTTTTAACAATATGGACAAAATTCTTTCAAATTTTACTATCGTCATAATAAAATAAGAAATATGTTTACTAAAGCGTGTCTTATAATTTTCTTTAAAAATAACTTTTTGTAATCAAAGCACTTCTTTCAAATGTCGTGTTGTGCATAAAAATTTTGCGAAGGCCCCTTTCAGATTAGGCAACTCTACTTGCGCAAGTCTTGTGTTTGTGGGTGTGAGAGGAAATGTCGGTTTGAAGAGAAGAGAATTGCCGAGATTTGAGTACAGACTCAATGGTACTTGGCAAGTCTGTTTCTGCTTTTATTCTTGGCTTGGGATATTTGTTTTTGACATTGTCTTTTATTTCTTCTTAGGTGTGCTGTCTAATTTTGTGTTAAGAAAATTTTATATGTGTTAATGAAACAAAACGTCAACAAATTAAGAAAATTCGAGCATGAGAAAATTAAACTTGCTCAACAAAGTTGCTGAATGTGAACATAAAAAAAGTTCAAAAGAAAATAAATAAAAATGAAAATTATACTTGCGCAAGTAAACTTGCCGAATCTGAAAGGGGCCTAAGAGTGGTGTTCAGAAACACACATATATATTCATATCAAAAACTTTATAAATGAGCAAATAGAACTTTTATAAAAAACAGTATATTTTTAATTTTGTTTTGTTTAGTCAACAACGATATTTTAATTGGCATGTGTTTTTTATGATGCGTGGAGTTATCTAGAAAGCTAAGATGTATTTTTCTTTTTAACTGAAATAAAAACCGTGATAAGAAAAGATGTATCTACGTTTTAAATGTTTATGATATTTAAATAAGACAAAAATTAAAAATAATATAATAAATAATAAAATTTTCTGTACTTAAAGCATGCTTTATAAAAGAAGCAGCTTAGTGCGAATATTATACGGAAACCGAACACAACATCGTAAAGTTGTTTCTACAAAACGCGAGAAATATAAAATAGATATGATCAAGCAAAAAAACTTGTTTGTTTGTGTCGCGATTGTGATTTTAACAAGGACTAATTTTTGTTCGAGCTCCTCCATCAATAAAAATGAAAAAGGACATTATAGCAAAAATTATGTGGCCGAAATCTTGTCCTATATGAATACTTCCGCGGATTCCTGTAATGACTTTTACGAATACGCTTGTGGTAGCCACAGCAAAGATGAATGGATCGAAGTTTTTTTCGAACGTACAGAGTATAAGGATAACGATTTTGTAGAGAATATTTTACAAAGATCTGATATTAATGACTTGGCACCAGAATACGCTGCAGAATTTGAGTTAGCAAAACAATTCTATAACAACTGCATGGCAGTACCCCGATTCAGTCCTTCGCGACCCTCTTCAGAATACTTAAAGATTTTAAAAGATATTGGCGGTTTTCCTGCGGTGGATACCAATTGGACAAAGAAAAACTTCAATTGGATTAAAATGAGTGCTCATTTAAGCAACTATGGTGCTACAAGTCTTGTTAAGGAAGAAATTCGCAAGGAGTTACCATTTACACCAATGTTCTCTCCGCCAGATGTAGGTTTTGGTATTAATCTGGGCGTTGATACTGTCAATGATAGTTCATCGGAAGCCTACAATTTTAATGAACAAAACATGAGAATACTTCTTAGTAAATATGGGGTTGAGGAAAATCATATAGACGCCATAATTACACAGATATTTAAATTCCTCAAAAGAATTTTAAATTTCATGCAAAAATTTGACGAACGGAAGTGTTCCTCTTTTAGGCGCACGAAAAATGTCGCTGAAATTTCAGAAAAGTGGGAGGTGTACGAAGATATTGCATGGATGAGAAAAGCATACGACCCCTTACTTTGTGACTATTTTAATAAAAAACTAGATCAAATTATTGAAAGGAATAAGCGAGCTGCAGCCAATTATTTATCCCTGCAATTTCTCTATCGCATGCATATTAATACAGCACATTCCACTTCTAAAAGGGATATTTGCCTTTCACGCATCATACCGCCAATGAAATACTTCTTCGACCACTTATATATGAAGGTAAATTGCATACTACTTTATTCAAATGAAAAATTTTGAATTTTTTGTCATATTTAATTAAAGTTTAAAAGTATGGTTATAGTTCCCATTCAGTTGCATTATTATATTTATTATATTGCATTGCAATTTTTTTAATTTAATTTTTAAATAATAACCGTATTCAATTTTAATAAATTTAATTAATTTTAGCTGTACTTTAACGAAGAGATTCGTGATGAAATTTCGTATATTGTTAAAGAAATACGTCAAAGTGTACGTACTATTTTAAAGGAAGCGCAATGGTTGGATGAAACCACTCGTAAGGCAGCATTACTTAAGGAATCGGATATTACGGTACAAATTGGTCGTTATGAAGACACAAAATTTATTAAAGCTTTACTAGGAGAATTAAAAAATCTACACTTCATTAATGGCAGTTTTGAAGCAAACTATTTAAATTTACGTAAATTTGAAAAACATATGGAGCGTTTCGGTGGTCTTGTCCATAAAAAGTATGAAGATTTGGGCTATTCAACTATATTATCAGACTCTGTAATAGGCATGCATAGAGATGTACTTTTCGATATTCAACACAACGTTATATATGTGATGGCAGGCTTTTTAAATCCACCCTATTACAATAACAACTGGCCAATTTCCTTAAAATTCGCTACGTTAGGTAGTATAATAGGCAAAAACTTAATGATACACCTTAGTAAAACTGGCGCAGATTACATTGAACGAAAAAATCGTTATTGGTGGTCAAAAAATTCAACAAACGCATATAATGAACGCTCAAATTGTATTTTTAATCATATTAAAAAGTATTCTGTACCAGAACTTGGGCAATATATTGACAACGAATGGCCGCAAGAAGACACTATTGTTAATGATGGAGGATTGCGTGCATCCTTAATGGCTTATCGTCGCTTAGCTTTAAACAAAGAAGAGGAAGGGGCAGGCATAAATGCGTCTGCTGAACAATTATTTTTTTTGAGTTTCGCCCAAATGTTTTGTTCATCGGTTCCAAAGGATAAATTTCAGGTTCTTGGTGATTTATCTAATAATGCGGATTTTGCAAAAGCCTACAATTGTGCTGTGGGTAGTAAAATGAATCCCACGTCTTCTAAATGTGGAATGTGGGAATAATATTAAGACATAATTATTTGTTAGTGTTGGGTTTTTCTCTCTTTTAAATAAAAAATAAATTTTCTTCAAGTTAAAAGACGATAATTGTTTTTCAATATATTGTTGTTACCATAATAGGACACCTTTTGGTTAAAAACTGAGTACTCAACTTTTATTATACCCTTTACCACAAAAAGTGGGTGGGTATAACAAATGCAACATCGCAAACATGGCTTTTTATTGTTGTTTTGTTCGTTGGAAATGTCAAAAACAGAAAGATTAATAAAACATAACTGCTCTCAATACATTTGCCTGCTTTTATTTTGCAAATGCTTGTTGTTATTGTTTTTGAAATCTTTGCAAGTAATTCTTACTTGCCAGTAAGCAATCAACCACTGCCCGCACTGGAAAGAGTATCAGTAACTATGCCGGATATATTCTTTCGAGCACGTGCAGTTAAAAGGGTTTTAGCGGATCTCAACATAAACAAGTCCCCTGGTCCGGATGGAATTCCAACACTGGTCTTTAAGCAGTGCTCTTCGACGTTATCGCGTCCATTAGCAAAACTTTTCAACATTTTATATAATGTTGGTGAGTTTCCATCATGTTGGAAGATTGCTAATGTAACACCGATCCCCAAAAAGGGAGAGGCTAGCAACCCTGAAAATTACCGCCCAATCGCAATTTTCTCTGCACTCTCCAAAATTATGGCGAGTATGCTCAATTTTCATCTTGTGAGGTATATGGAGTCCAACAGCTTAGTGACCGGGAGTACGGCTTCCGTAGGGGACGCTCTACGGGTGACTTACTGGCCTTCCTTTCGGAAAAGTGGTGTCAATCCATTCACCATTTCGGCGAAAGTAAGGTGGTGGCTCTAGATATTTCTAAGGCGTTTGATAGAGTGTGGCATGGTACGCTCATATCAAAACTTATTGCTTTTGGTGTCGGTAATAGTTTCTCTTGACTTATATCGAGCTTTCTCAGGGAGTTGTTATAGATGGGATCGCATCAAAGGAGTTCAAGGTACCGCAAGGTTCCGTTCTTTCCCCTACCCTATTTCTTATTTTTCTCAATGACCTTCTACGTCAGACTTCTAACCCTATCTATTCTTTCGCAGATGACAGTAGCATATGCCATTCATTTTCTTTTTGCAATAGACCAAGCCTTCGGGAAATTGGGGCTATGCGAAAGCACATGGATGATACCCTTAATCGCGTCCTTTTGGTAATCTCCGAATGGGGCCTTGCGAATAGGGTTCAATATAACGCTCATAAAACCCAGTGCTGTGTGCTTTCGCACAGGCGTACGGCTGAATATGCTACCTTATCTGTAATTATGGGTGATATATATATTAAGGAATCAGAAGCTCTTGATGTTCTTGGCATGAAAATTCAATGTGATGTTCGTTGGAATCAGCATATTTTTCATGTCGCAAAGGAAGCATTCAAGTGCCTAAGGTTTTTTGAAACGGTGTAAGAAATACTTCACTCCATCTGACCTCCTTACTATCTATATCACCTTTATCAGACCGAAAATGGAATACAACTCTCATGTGTGGGCCGGTGCTTCAAAGTCTATTTTGGAGTTACTCGACCGCGTGCAGGAGAGAGCGAAGAAGCTCATCGGTGACAGTAGGGTATCCAGCTCTATTGACTCACTGGAGCATCGACGCAATGTGGGGTGTGTTTCACTGTTTTATCGTTACTACAACGGAATGTGCTCTTATGAAATCAAGGAACTTGTTCCTGAAAACCGTAATTTCGTACGCGCAACGCGTTCTGCATCAAGAGCGCATTCCTTTGTGGTCGATTGGCCAGTGAATCGCACTACGCATTACAGAGAGAATTCGTTTTTTAGCCGAACAGTTCGTATGTGGAATAAACTCCCCGCAGAGGTCTTTCCTGCCATTTTCAATGTGCAAGGATTCAAATCAAATGTCCACAAGCACTACTCCCTTTATCCGCCTTCCCACAACCTAATTTCCTAATTCTGGTACAATGCATTACATAAGTAGGGGTCATCCCCTGAGTGCTGGTCCTAATTAAAAAAAAAAAAAATATTGAATTTATAATATAACATTTTTCTTATTATACCAAATAAAGAAGTAAACATTCTAAAATTAAGGTGGTTGTATACAGCGGTTAAAAAAATACGGCCATATAGAACAAATTACATTAATTTTTAGAACACCCTTTACTTTCTAAATTCAAATAAGCTGCTTGTTATAGCGGACTTATCAAAACATGGCCCTTGAAAAATTCAGCTGTCTGTCTATAACGGTTCAAAAGTCTGGCCACATACACCGGGACACCCGTTTATTTCCAAATCCAAATTTTATACTTGTTGTTATAGAGTAGTTAGTAATACAGGTTCTTTGTAAATTTCAATCGTCTGTCTGCAACTGTTTAAAAGTATGGCCATATACCAAATAGAATGAACTATTGGTGCAGCCATTAATTTAATACTTGTTACTAAAACGGCCACAGCAATCGACATTCAAAAGATTGGCCCATATAAGTAAATTTACATCAATTATGGGGGCACCCTTTAATTTTTTGATTTATTTTTGTATAATTCTTTGTTTTTGGGAGCCATAGTAATACGCAGTCATATTAAATTTTACAGAACCGACCTTTACAATTCATAATACACAAAAAAAATATGTATGTTGTATGGGGACGCCCTTTAATTTTTAAGATTATGAATTGTTTTTGAAACGAGACCAATCTGTAAGCATAATCTATCATATTAGCAAAAATTTTCAAAATCGGATCAGAAATGACTGAGTTCTGAAAAAAAAGCAACATTTAGGCGAATTGTTTACCCTCCTTCTTTTTTTGAAGTCGGTTAAAAAAAGAAAGCTGTTTACTATGAAGTTGTTGCTGACTATGATTGCTTTTTGTTGCTGTTACTCGCTGCTTTTCATTCCTTTTAACATTGGAAACGTGTTTATGTATTTATGGCTTACAATACGTAAGAAAATACATTTAAAAAACGCTGTTTTCATTACACCATCAAATGATATTTGTTTTTTTTTCTTTAAAAGCAACAGCAAAATAAGAACCAAACATCAAATTATTGCTTAAGCAACAGCAAGCGTTTTCAAAATAAATGCTTTGCTGCAGCAAGAAACACATAGTCAGCTTAAGCATATGCGTTTCTTTCTGTTTTTTTGCATTTGCTTTTGGCTGTTGCTTCGTTTCTAATGAAATGTTTTGTAATTGTTGAGACATTTAGTTTTTTATTTGCTGAAAAATATGTAAGCTAAGCAAAGATTTTAGTGCTGTTGCTATTTTTAAGCCAGCATTTTAAATACTGCGGACGACACTACGTAGTAAAATAAACGTGCTTTGGTACAAACAAAATCAGTTCTAAATTGATTAACGTATACACACTAAACATACACATAAACGATTTTACAGTTACCTTATTTTTTTTTTAATTCTCACACTAAAAGTGGAAAATACTTTAAATAACACACATTAGGCTTTAGTAGCAAAACTTTAACTGAAGTCAATATTTCCCTTTTGCTTATTACATTGCTTCAGAATTCAGTTGTTGTCTGTGATGTTTCGTAGTAGTAGATCGTAAATAAAAATTTTACATTTAACATACCTTAAATTTAAATAAATTGTGTTTTTGAATATTCGGCTCTTAAATTTTTTTCTTTTGCAATAACAAAAAAATAAGTTCTACTTTAGTGTAAGGTCTCTCTTACTTTATTGCTTATTAAACGCAACTAAGTAAGGAAAACTATTATCAATTATTCAATATAATATAAAAAATAACCTTTCTTTTTGTCGTCTATGTTTTTTTATTTCAGTTATGCTTCAGTTTTATAACTAAAAACTAATAATTTTTTTTATAAATAAATATTCTTTGTTAGACTTTTTTCTGTCATTCAAATTTAATAACTACTTTTTTAAAGAGAAGAAGCACTTTAGGCATAACCTATTTAGTTACTAGTAACCGTACTACTTTTTTTAGGAAAGGGATAGATAAAAGATAAACAGGTGGGGAAAGGAGATAGATATAGCCATTTTATTAATTATTTAACTTCGCCGGCGATTATGCTATGAAGAAGAAGTAATGTTAATCTGAATATTGTTTAATATACCATTAAACAGAAAATAAACATTTTTATTTTTTGACTGCCGCAAGGGTTAAACCCAGGGCAACCAGATTTGTAGTCAACATGCTTACTAACTTGACTACAGTAAATTTTTATTCAGATATAAAAAATCAGCCTTTATCAATGCTTCTTAATAAGTATAATTTTATATAAAGTTAATGTTATGATTACAACAGCTGAGCAAATATAGTTACTCTATATTCTACTTTTGGCACGTATCAGTACGTTATCAAAAAAATCAAAGATAATCTGTGTCAGTAGTCGAAATACTTTTGATAATAGCTTACTCTTATTTAAGCTCCGAAATTCACTTTTATTTTTAATGCAAAATTAAAAAATTAAATACACCCAGTTCTATTTTTACACGGTATACGGGTTCTAGAAAAACACGTGAAAAAAAAACGTGCAAGAACAGACATTAGTTTGTGCAAAAATAGGTGGTTGGTACCTTGTCTCTAAAATCTATTAAAGTAAGTAATAAACAAGGGTTTTTTTAAAAACAAGTATTCATTTTTATTTTACCAAATCACATTCATATTTTATGTTGATTTGCACTCTAAGCTTACAAGTAATTCAAATTAAACGTACGAGGGCTGCTATATATATTTCTGGCCTGGCAACACTGAGTGCTGCCAAGTGCAATCTGATATTTCCATTGGAAAGTTTGTCATTTTTAAGCATAATCGTACTCAAAACGTTTTGAAGTACGACCATTATTTGTGTTGTTTACAGTGACTTGAAAAAATTAATATAGAAAAAAATGGAATTAACTCGTGAACATTTTCGTGCCATCATTTTTCACAATTTTCGACGTGGATTATCACGACAAGAGTGCATTGATGAACTTAAATCTTTGTATGGCGATGAAGCAAAATCCTATAGCACTGCGAAAAATTGGTATAATGAATTTAATCGTGGCCGAAGCTCGCTCAAAGACGAATTCCGTGAAGGTCGTCCAAAAAAGGCTGTTGTACCAGAGAACATTGATGCCGTGCGTGAACTTATAGTGCAAGATCGACATGCGACACACCGAGAGATAGAGACATCCTTGGACGTTTCTTCCACCAGCATACATTCGATGCTGCATGAACACCTGGCCGTAAAAAAGGTTTGTTCTCGTTGGATCCCGCACAATTTTAAAGTCGCTCAAAAAAAAGCTCGTGTCGATTGGTGCAAAGAAATGTTGCAAAATTACGATTGCGGTGCTTCAAAAGACGTTTATAAGATCGTCATAGGTGACGAATCATGGATCTATGCGTATGAGCCCGAAACGAAACAACAATCGACCGTGTGGGTCTTCAAAGACGAGCAATATCCAACGAAAGTTGTTCGTGGAATAAGAACTTCGAAGCAAATGGTCGCCTGTTTTTTTGACAAAACTGGTCACGTGGCGACTGTTCCGCTTGAGCAACGAAGGACGGTCACTTCTGAGTCAGAAGTCATCAGAGAAATTTTAAAAACCAACAAGAGAAGACGAATCATTGTTTACCATGGCAATGCGAGCTCTCACATATCGGCTCAAACCAGAGCGTTTTTGACCGGCCAAAACGTCGAATTAATAAGTCATCCGCCGTACAGTCCCGACTTGGAACCTAATGACTTCTTCTTGTTACCGCACATCAAGAAAAAAATGCGTGGTCAACGATTTTCGTCGCCAGAAGAAGCTGTTGAAGTGTTCAAAACCCATGTTTTAGAGGTGTCTCAATCGGAGTGGAAAAAGTGCTTCGACAACTGGTTTGAGCGCATGCAAAAGTGTATAAATCATGCTGGAGAATACTTTGAAAAACAATAAAACCATTTTTGATTATAAATATTCGCATTTTCACTATTAGGCCAGAAATATATAGAGCAGCCCTCGTATGACAAGTTCAGGAACTAAAAACAGTTGTATTAAATAGCTATGTGGTTAACAGAAAAAAATAAGTTATTAATTTAAAAAAAAATAAGAATTTCTTTATGTGTGATTGTCTTGATGGATCACAAAATAAAAACACATTTCAGTTGATCTAATACCATGTTTCCACGGCTACTAAAACACTTGTTTTGCTCTCTATTCATGTTTTAGAGACCAAACTACTGCTAAATAACATGTTTCGCCATACAAAATATTGAGAGCAAAACAGCTCAATTTATCTTGTTTTATTTTTATATACTTAAAAAAAACTACTATCATCTCTAATATTTATCGACCGTTCATCCGCACTAGTTGTCAAAAACAAAAATATAAACAAAACGAAAACAAACAAAAGTATAATTAAAAATTAAAAACACGGGAATATTAAATAATATAAATTAAACTTTAAATTTAAATTTACTGTGCTATTTTCCCGGTATTGATTATTGAAGGTGAAAGCACGTCTCGATGTCCATTTCGCTATTGCTTACTTAGCTCGTCAGGAAACTTCTCACAAATATTTTAAATGAACTAAAGATTTCTGTCCAAAAAAGTATAAATTTTTATTGTGTAACTTTTAAAATGGCAAAAGATCACGCTTTAAAAAAATTATTATGTCCAGGAGGATGGCCACCAAAATTAAATTTCTTGAGGAGACGAAGATGTGTTTCGGGGCGCTGAAAGATGTACAAAGGCGACATGGTAATATTTTGAATCAGCTTCATCATCTTAATATGTACGTCTCTCTACTCAGAAAGATTAACATGGAAAATAGTAAGTTTTCTTTTTGAACATTTTTTAAATACTTACGAATAATTTAATAAAACAACTTTAGGACCGAAGTCAATCATTCTGGGAAATGGATTGCCAAAAAGGTGATGATGTTTTCTTTAAGAACAAATTTAGTACTCGTATGAATCGAAGCACCTTTTATAAATTATGTGATTTGCTACCTGCAATGCGAAAAATTGATACTAATATACGAGAGGCCATGCCACCAGAAAAAAGGGTTGCAATTAGTTTATACGCATTCGGCTCGTCTGCAGAGTATCGAACAATTGCAAACATGTTCGGCGCAGGAAAAGCGACCGTTTGTAAAATTCTTTTAAATTTTTGTGGAGAGGTGTGGAGAGTTTTGGCGCCAAGAGGGAAAATTGAAGAGTTGGTAAAAGAGTTTATGTCCTTTGATATCCCCAATGCATGGGTGTACTTGGTAAGTCGCTTCTATCGTCATAAAGATTGTTAAATTTTTGCTTATGTACTTATGTCTATTATTCATAGACGGGTGCCACATTGAAATCTCTTACATCATCATCAGACTACTACAACTATAAAGAGTTGTATTCAATTGTACTTTTATCGTTAGTGGATGCAAGGTAACAGCGGAGTAAAATTTATAACAACTAATTAAATCTCTCTTTCTTAAAGATGTCGTTTCATTTACATACGTAAATTGTGGCAGCCCAGGTCGTTGTAACGAACCCCGAATATTTCAAGAATATTCTCTGAAAAAAGAGCTGGATCAATGCAAACTTTTGGGCGATATGAAAAGGAATATTTCAGGCATAGATATTCCCGTGCACATAATTGGAGATTCCGCATTTCGGCTTAATGAAAAATTAATGAAGCCATTTCCTTTTCATGTGTCACAAAGCTATCAACAAAAGTGTTTTAATTATGCATTGTCAAGATCGCAAAGGGTGGTGGAAAATGCTTTTGGACACCTGAAAGCTCAGTTTAGACGCATTGGAAAAGGCGTAAATAATGCCATTACAAATGCTAATGTCGTAATTTTATCTTGCTGTGCTCTCCATAATTTTCTTATTGAAAATAATGATACAATAAATGAAGTTTGGTTGGCTTCTCTAGCAGTTGCAGAACAAAATCGGTTGAATCCCGAATACCTTTTGACCTTGTCGGATCATAACCAAAACTCGGGAAGAATAAGGCAAGCGTTATTGGAATATTTATGTAAGTTTTATTTCAAAGAAAAACATTTTTAAACTAAACAAAAAATAACATTTCATAACAAATAAAAAAAGTGTAGCAAAACGAGATCAAAAATCTAAACAAAAAATAACATTTTATAACTAATGACAAAAAATATAGAAAAACGAAATAAAAAAACTAAATAAGTCTTATTTTATATCACTTTTTTAATAATTCAATAAGAGCATTTTTCACCTCAGCTTCCTTTGCAACAAATTTTTTTAAAACTTCTTTCCTTCTCAATAGACGCAATTTGTTCTGCTGTACTTTGCATTTTTCCCATGCTTACTTCAAAACATCTAATTATTTTGTTAAAATTTTGTTTTTTTTTTATTTACAGGCGTGCGAAGTGGATTTGATGATGAACATGGCGGTGAGCCTAGAGCTGATAGCAACGGCGGAGATGTTTCGTGTGTCGGTGGTGACGGGGATGACAGAGATGGCAGCGGAGCAGACTGTATATTTGAATGAATGTCTTAAATAAAAAATAATAATAAATTTATGTTTTTTTTATATATTCATTGCTTTGTGTTTTATACTTACTATCTATGCTGTCAAAAACTAGACCCTGTGTGTTATAACTTTTAAATGGAGTTAGTAGGTTCTCCATACACTTGTAAAGGTCCCACTCAGAGGGCGAACCACCGGTTGTTACTATTATTTGCTTTTCTTTTCTGTAAATACATACATATAATATTATAATTAATTAAAAATCACGAATTTTAACAAAACCAAGTATGTTTAAATACCTTTATACTATACTTACCGATATCGACTAGTCATGTTGTGCATTTTTGTTTTCAGCTCATCTGCGGAGTAATTGAACCCTTGTCGTTTTAGTTCAGCAACCATTTCTTGAACTATGTGGCTGTTTTTCCGGCATTTACGCAACTGGGGCATCTTTTCAGACCATATCTCTAGCGTTTACTTGCACGTTTTCTGATCTCTTAAAATTAAAAACATTATAAAATAATAACCTATAGTATTCTTACTTACCTTTTTTTTCATTTTAAGCTAAAAACAATCGTATACGCGCGCAATTTGTTATTATGTACATACATAAATATGTATGCATGTATGCTTCCAAACAGTGCTGCCAAATCGAAACAGGAATGTTTCGTATAAACAGCATTGTTCGCAATCTTGTTTAAGAGAGCGAAACAAGTGTTTTAAGTAGCCGTGGAGACATGGTATAACCATCAGAATTCGTGCTATTTATAATTAACTTGTGTTATATTAAAACCGTGTAAAAAACCGTAGAGAAACAGAATAAAGTGTAATCTTATGTTAAATGAAATATGTATTATTACAACAAACATCAGTAAGATTTGAAGACGTGTAGTTCTGCTGTCGCAGTCGTCTCAGTGTTAAAAGCGTTACACTTTTTTTTGTGACATAATTTTACGAGATCAACCTGAATCACCGTGCAAACCACACACTGTCTTGCGCCTAACTTTAATCCTGAAATATCATATATAAATAATAGCGTTAACGTTGTGTCTTAGACACACACTTTTTAGGTATCTGTACATAAAGTGGTTCTACTGTTTTCCTCACAATGTCTGCATGTCCATCTGTCTGTCGCAGCCCTTTATCTATGGAACCGTACACTCTTGAAATTTTTACAGAAGATGTATTACTATAACCGCTGCAACAACAAATACTAAAAATTTAATACTCTTATTTTTTATTTGCACACATGCATAATTTGAAATGTGTGTGTAAAATTATGCGCGCTATATATACATATATAGCAGGAAGTAGAAAAAATAAAAGCTTAAATGTTTCCAAAAGGCCGTGAATTTGACAAATATCGCCTTTTCTATTAATTCGTTAAGGCAGACATTTGAATTTTTTAGAGAGGAAGTACTGTTATGTCTGCTACGAGATAAAGTACAAAAAATTGTAATGAAATGAAGGGTATTCCGATATGGCCTTATTCTATAGAACCTTAATAGGCCTAGGCTATAAATTTATGCAGGGTATGTGTTGCAAATTTTCAAAGTGTCAAAAATACAGAATATTATTTTTAGAAAAGAAGACGCCAATATAACTGTTAAATTTCAACTTTAACGATATTCTTAAACTAAAAAGATATTCACTTGCCCCGATGATACAACATGGTAGTGTTCTGAAAAAAATACTCCCTTAAGCAGAAAAAAATCTAAAAAAAACAAATTCTCCGGAATGGGCTATTTTTAAGTAAAAAATAAAATTAGCGTCAGGTTTGTATCTAGAACAAGGAAAATTTATGTAAATTCTAAATAAATAAAGCAATTTTCTTTTAATTATAAAAAATCGTTTTTAATGTTTACAAAAAAGGCGTTGCTTATCTTTCCCATAGCAAAAAAAAAAAATTTTTTTTAATTAAATATTTGGAGATTATTACCGCTTATTGCATTTTTGGATGCCCTTTTTATACCCTTCACCGCAAAAGTGGTAGAAGGGTATATACAAGTTTGTCATTCCTTTTGTAATTGCTACAATATAAATTTCCGACCCCACAAAAAAAAAATCAAATATACGGGGCGACAGAAAATTAAAAATAAAAAAAAAAAAAATTACGCTCGACCATACTCCCGAGTTACGGGGAATAAGAATAATGATTTACTCTTGTACAAAAAAATTAAATTAATTTTTTTAAAAACTATTCTATTTCATTTGGAATTTGAACTTACTGCTCTTGATGTTCTGTTTGATTATCGTCGTATTAAAATAAGAATATGTCAACTAAGCCGCATCTTTAAAATTTCCTTTTAAAATGATTTTTTGTGATCAATATACTTTTTTTAAATGTCGGTTGTGTACTAAACTTTTGCTACGTGTATGATCAGATATATAAGTTTGTATGTCAAAAACTTTATAAATGAGCAAATACATCTTTCATAAAAACAGTTGCCGTATTCACAAGCTCTGCTAAGGTGTAGGTAGTATTGCATACTACCTTTTGTTTACTTCTTTGTGAACAACCATTGTATCAGTGTGCCATTGTACATTGTACTTCATATGTCAAAAAGTAAATAAGAAGAAGAGAAGTGCTATTCATCATTTGTTATTTATAAGCCAAATGGGTGAGAAAACAGAAAAAAGTAAATTAATAAATTTCTTGTGTGAGGATGAAATTCAAGACATTTTTGGGATGAACCTAATGTACTTGCTCTTCAGTCGCAGAATTATACATTTAGGGCTACCAAAATCATCATTACGGCATAATCGGGTTTTAAGATATTTTGATGAAAACAGATTTCTTCATATGATACGACTACGGCCAGAGGAATTTGCCTATATATTCAACCTTATAAAAAATGACGATGTTTTTCACACAATTGGCGAAAGGATCTAACTACGCATTGACTTGCAGCTTAAAATTGTACTTTACTGCTTGGGATTTCAGGAAATGGTGCTTGTGTTCGTAAGGTAGCATCTCTTTTTGGTATAGGTGATGGCGGTACAATACAAAATATTAGAAATCGAGTCATTAAAGCAATATTAAATTTTAAATTTATATTGGCAACTTTCAACTTCAGCTTTCTAATAAATCAGTCAAATCAATAAATTAAATAAATAAAAATAATAAAAATATCTTTTAATTAAATTTTATTTAATATAATTCACACATGAACACAAAAATAATAATTCATTTAAACATAAAACATTTAAACAAATACAACGTTTGAAAAACATATGAAAAAAAGTACTAAGTGTTGTACCGCATGTTTGCATGAAAATTACCAACAACACAGCTAGCACCGTTGTATTTTGTTAGCACTTAGCACGTACTAGGGGGCTTGTGAATAGGGCAAGTATATTTTAATTCCGCTTAGTTTAGTCAACAACGATATTTCAATTGGCATGTGTTGTTTATGACAAATAGAATTATATAGAAAGCGAAGATTTGTTTTTTAACTTAAATAAAAGAATTTGATAAGAAAAGATGTATCTCTGTTTTAAATGTTTATGATATTAAAATAAGATAAGAAATAAAAATAATATAATAAAAAAAACAATTTGAAGTACTTGAAGCATGCTTTATAAATGAAGCAGTTTAGAGCGAAAGTTATACGGAAACCGAACACAACACGGAAAAGTTGATTCTGAAAAACGCGAGAAATATAAAAAAAATATGATCAAGCAAAAAACTTGTTGCTTTGTGTCGCGATTCTGATTTTAATAAGAACTAATTTTTGTTGGAGCTTCTCTGTCAATAAAAATGAAAAAGGACTTTATCGCAAAAATTACGTAGCCGAAATCTTGTCATATATGAAAACTTCTGCGGATCCATGTAATGATTTTTACGAATATGCTTTTGGTAACTGGAAAGATGCAACTAATGAGATGAAACTTGATTTTGAACGTAAAACACCGATTGGAAAGGGAAAATATGTTTCAATCTTTCAACATAGTTGATTATATGGGCACTTATTTTAAGCCCATTGCAGTTTTGTCTTTTCCCTTTGGTATCCGCTAAAGGAGAGCCACCAATATCTTTTAAAATCTTTAAGAATTCTGAAGAAGGTGGCGAAGGAATCAATTGGTGTGCTGCCAGGTGCAGCGTATTTTGGTGTCACGTCAATAATATCAGATCTTTGTAAAAAACTCTTTACAAAATCCTTTTCACTATAAATTGTACGTTCTAAAAAAATTAAGCCATTCAGTTTTACTGTCTCAGTTACCACAATCGCAGTCGTAAAAATCGTTACATGGATCCGCAGAAGTATTCATATAGGACAAGATTTCGGCAGCGTAATTTTTGCTATAAAGTCCTTTTTCATTTTGATTAACAGAGAAGCTTCAACAAAACTTATTTCTTATTAAAATCACAATCGCGACACAAAACAACAAGTTTTTTTTGCTTGATCATATTTTTTTATATTTCTCGCGTTTTTTAGAATCAACTTTTCCGTGTTGTGTTCGGTTTCCGTATAACTTTCGCTCTAAATTGCTTCATTTATACAGCATGCTTTAGGTACTTCAAATTGTATTTTTTATTACATTATTTTTAATTCTTATCTTATTTTAATATCATAAATATTTAAAACAGAGATACATCTTTTTTTTTAATCAAATTCTTTTATATTAGTTTAAAAAAACAAATCTTCGCTTTCTATATAATTTCATTTATGATAAAAAATACATGCCAAGTGAAATATCGTTGTTAACTAAACAAAGCAGAATTTTAATATACCGTTTCTTATGAAAGATGTATTTGCTCATTTATAAAGTTTTTGACATACAAACTTATATTGCTGATTACACACTCAGCAAAAGTTTAGTGCAAAACACGGCATTTGAAAAAAGTACTTTGATTACAAAAAATCATTTTAAAAGGAAATTTTAAAGATACGGTTTAGTTGACATATTCTTATTTTAATACGACGATAATCAAGTTTGTAAAAAAAAAGTTGTCCATATGGCTAAGCAGAATATCAATAGCAGTAAGTTCAAATTCTAAATTAATTTATTTTAAACAGCCGTAGTTGGATGGGTTTTTTTAAAGAGGAATAAAGAAAAAAATTGTGGTTTAGACTTCCCAGATTTTCACGGTAGATAAGTCGACTGTATATATTATATCTGCCGGTAGTGTAGGAAAAAAGTATAGTGACATGATAACAGTATGTGACAGCCGTTACTAACTTAGTTGATAAAAGTTAGTGGTAAACAAAAAACATTACTTATTCCGGTAGTGAACTAGAATCGGTATCAATTTGACTGCCTTCCTCAATTTAATAGCAACGTAAGTTAAAAACTAAAATTAATTTAATTATTTTGTATGAGAGTAAATCAATATTCTTATTCCCCGTAACTCGGGAAGTATTGGCGAGCAGCAATTTTTTTTTCTTATTTTTTAAATTTCTGTTGCCCCATGCACTTGTTTTTTTTTATTTAAGTTACTTCATTGTTCCTAATGAAATGGAAAATTAGGGGCAGGCATTTTTTGACGCTATGTATGATCGATAGGCGTATTAATAATCTCCCAAATACTTAATTTCAATATATTTTTTTGGTATGGGAAAGATAAGCAATGCTTTTTTCTGAACGATAAACGCGCTTGATTATAATTTAAAGACAATTGCTGTATTTATTTATTTAGATACAAAATTAACGCAAATTTTATTTTTCACAAATTTTATTTTTCCGGGGAATTCATAATATTCGATTTTTTTCCGGTTTTTGAATTCCAAAATCGATCATCGTCGATAAAATGACGCTATCACTAAGCACCTCAAAATAGAGCGTGCTCTTTTTTAAAAACTAAAACATGTCATAACACACAGGAAAATTACATACTTATGTTAGTTTTTAAAATGTTTACAATAAATATGTGTATTTATTTAAGCTAGAGTTTACCTTGCGTTTAAAATTTGAATAAGTTTATTATTGAACACTTTTTATTTTATGTTCTTATTCATGTTTTCAATATATGTGTATTTTTTGCATGTGTAGTGGTAGCAAATTAAGTGGTCATTTATTTCTTAAATATTGAACCGATTTAAATAAGAAAAGGATGTTGCACTAAAGTTCGACAATGTCTACAAATATGTGAAATAACTAATATACCAAATCGGTTAACAAACAGAGGAGCAAAAGGATCCTTAAATTATGTGTTTGCTTATATATATAGTTATGGAAAATCTGAGATTCCATATGACTTGTACACGTTGTTTGTTGAAATATGAATATGAATCCTTTTACATTTTTTATTATATTCTTATTTTGATTATTGTATTTCTTTATATGAAATACTGTGTATGGATTATTTTATCTTAGCTTATAACCATCTCTGAATATTTATTGTGAATTATTGTTGTTAAAGAAACAAATGTAGATAACGAGGGACGACCACCAAATTTTACTTAAGTTTTATTAAATAAAAAGGACAAAAAAAAACAACTCATGTTAGTAGGAATGAAATATTGGTGTATTTACTGGTGATCACTTAAATATCAGGTTTTTTTCCACATCCAAAATTCTCATAGGTTTTCACAAACCCAAATATCCCGAAAACCGTTCTGTTACTTTTTCACGCCCTCTCGAATCCCTGCTTAATTTGGTTTCATTGCCAGGCATCTGTCTTAATATTCCCTACGCATATAAACATTGTCCTTCGAGCCGGAGCCGGTTAAGCACACCTATACTGAACTTAGATGACGGATATAGTGATATGACCAGAACACTAAAACAGCGTATCCGAATTGTTGCTAGTCTATTCGACAAAAAACTGTAAATGACAAAATGTATAGGAGAGTATTTTTTCAGAACAGTTGTAGTGGCCGCTGTATATAAAAATCTAGTGGAAACGTTTGGTGCCTTACCACATTTTTTGGCTCCGCTGGTATGCTGGCGTCAGCTCCGGCTAAGGCTCGCCGTCTTGGGGCGGCTCTTGCCAACACATCCGGTTCAGACAGCAGCTACAAAACAATCATACCAGCTGTAGTTGGAAAATTAAAAATTTGTAGTTATTTAAAAAAAAAATTTGGAGCCCCAAACAACTCTAGCCACTTCCCCGTATTGCACACTCACAAAAACTCCTCTGGCTGATGTTCTGCCAGGAAACCTAAGCCTTCCCACTTAAGGCTGTGAAACCTCACCATGCCATCGTAATCAATATAATTTTAAGATGCCCCAAATAAACACTTAACCTTCGTATTATTACTCTTCTATTCTTCTATTTACCGCTTTAATTATAAATTTAAGTCGACATTATAAAAATTCTAAAATTTCATTTAGAATATAAAAATATAAGTAGGAACTGCCGCCAGTACATGACGTGTCCTGCGTCTTACGTTTAGGTTAGTAAATATGTCACAAATAAACTATATATTTCACCTTGTCTTATTTTTTTTTTCTTCTATGTTAAGAAAAACACTTTGGTATAAATCCCATAAAACGCAAGAGAACCTACAAAAAGGAAAGGTGTTATGTACATGACTAAAGCTGAATATATAAATGTATTTTTTAACCGACTTTAAAAAAAGAAGGAGGTTATACAATCCGGCTGAATGTTGCTCTTTTTAAATTTGTGCTTTCAAACTCAGTCATTTCTGATCCGATTTTGATAATTTTTGGTAAATCAAAGGGTGTCCCCAATCAACAAACATATTTTTTACGAATATTATGAACTGTATCGGGCGATTCTGTAAAATTTAAAATGACTGCGTATTATAAATATATAAATCTAAAAATTAAAGGGTGCCCCAATAATTGATGTAAATTTACTTACATGGGCCTATCTTTTGAACCGCTATAGATAAACGGTTGCAAATTGGACAGAATGTCGATTGGTATGCCGTTATAGTAACAAGTATTAATATAATAAATTATGAATTAAAGGGTGCGCCAATAATTCATTAAATTTGATGTATATGGCCATACATTTGAACAGTTGTACACAGACGCTTGAAATTTACAACGAACCTGTATTGCTAAGTCCGCTATAACAACAAGTATAAAATTTGGAAATTACAGGGTGTTCCATTGGTTAATGTAATTATGTGTATGTTGTTTGATCTTAATATTTTTTAAGATTTTTTAAATTAATTAAATTATAATTTAAAACAAAATAGGGCACTTTGGTGAAAAACTAAAACTTTAAATAAAAACACGACCGGTTGAATTCAAGATTACTTTGCAAGTAAGATTATTTTTGTAGGTATACTGAGGCATTAGCAATCAGCATACCCGTTATATTTAACATTTTCAGCAAAAACTTAAAAGTAAGGTAAGTATTAGAGGTAAGTATTAGTTTTAGTATTATTTAATTCATTTTTAGTATTATTTCTTAGGTTTTATTAAATTCATTTTTTATTACTATTATTATTATTATTATTATAAATATTACTATTATTATTATTATTGTTATTATTATTACTGGCTCAACATGCCGGCCCCATTGAAGGAGCTGAGGTCTTCAATTATCAGGTAGTGGAGCCAATTTACATATTGGGCGTTTAAACATGCCGTTTTTGGTCTTGACCTCCGCCACCCTGACCTTGCCGTCGTCTCCTTCGTGGACGTTGACGACTCTCCCGGTCAGCCAGTGCTGTGGCGGGCAATTGTCTTCGTGGATTATCACCACTTGACCGACCTTGAGACTGGGTATCTCCTCGCGCCACTTGCCTTTGCCCTGAAGTCCCAGGATATAGTCGCGAGACCAAGCCTGCCAGAATGTCTGCTTGAGACCGCAAAGCAGACGCCATCGCTTCCATAATTTCGCCTCTTTGCCTGTCACGTCTTCTGCGGATTCTGGCGGCAGCGAACGCAGACCCTCGCCTATCAGTAGGTGCGCTGGAGTGAGCGCTTCCCCGTCGTTGGGGTCTGGAGACAGCGGTGCGATTGGCCGACTGTTGAGCACCGCCTCTACTTCTGCTAGCATTGTGCCCATCTCTTCTTGAGTGAGCGATGCGTTGCCCACGGCTCGCAGAAGTAGGAACTTCGCCTGCTTCACGGCTGCTTCCCACAGCCCTCCGAAGTGTGGCGCCCGAGGTGGTATGAAGCTGAACCTCACCCCGGACGACGCTGCGTATGATGCGACGACCTGTTGCAGCCCCTTCAGCACTCGGCTGGCTCCGACGAAGTTCGTCGCGTTGTCGCACCAAACTACTGTTGGCAGTCCTCTCCTGGCAGCGAACCTTTTAAAAGATAAAAGAAAAGAATCAGTAGACAGGTCAGACACTAATTCTAAATGAACCGCCTTAGAAGTGAAACACACGAAAACCGCTATATACATTTTAATTGGTGGTCTACCACGTATTCTCAGTGACACGTTAACGGGACCACAGAAGTCTACGCCGACCGTTAAAAAGGGTCGGGTAGCTCTCACTCTACTAGTGGGTAAATTGCCCATTATTTGGGACATTAATTTTGGTTTATAACGGAAGCAATGAACACACCGGCGAACTATTCTGCTGCACTCTTCTTTCGCATTAATAAGCCATATATTCTGCCGCGAAAGAGCTACAAGTGCTTTTGTGCCAGCATGACAATTTTCAAAATGAAGATTCCGCAAATACAGTGTGACAAAGCTATTTCTTTTCGGTAATAAAAGTGGGAACTTGGTATTATACTTCAAGTTTGCATTAAGCAATCTCCCACCTACCCTTAAAAGTGAAAATGTTCGTTTCTCTTCTGTGAAAGTATGAACAAATGGTGTTAATCTTTGAATGTTTGATGGCAAGACAAGAGATTTTTGCAATTTCGATATCTCCTCAGAAAAGTAATTTTTCTGGATTGTCTCTACAAGCCGAAAGAATGACCATTTCAATTCGATTGCAGTAGGTCTAGAGCCTTTATTTATTTTGCGTTTTCTCAAAACGTCAACAAATCTAAGTACAAAAGACGTTACTCGTAGAAGCTTTTTGTAAGACGAATATTTTTCTATAAGATCCAATAGGCAATTATGTGGATCCTCTACTGCAATAAGTACATTCATTTTTCTTTTTTCCAATAATTCTTGGTTCTCTGTTAACTCAAAGTGTTCGTTAACAGGCCAGTGGGAACTTTCGCTTAGTAAAAACGAAGGTCCCTCAAACCAAATCGAATTTTTTAATTCTTCAACATCGCATCCTCTTGAAACAATATCAGCTGGATTTTGCTTGGTGGGAACATGGCGCCACGAAACGTGGTCTGACCATTCTTGAATCTCAGCCACTCGATTTGAAACAAAAGTGGATAGAGAGGATGGATGTGTTTTAATCCAATGAAGTGTTATTTCTGAATCAGTCCAGAAATTAACACACTCGATTTCAAAGCTCATCATTAACTTAATTCGATTCCACAACTTAGCTAATAGGTGTGCAGCACATAGCTCAAGTCTCGGAAGAGACTTGGTCTTAAGAGGAGCAACTTTAGATTTCGCCGTAAGTAGTCTCGAAACAATTCTGTTTGATTCGGAGCTTCGAATGTAGATGCAACAACCATATGCTCGAAGTGAGGCATCAGCAAATCCGTGAATTTGAATTTTTGCTTTAAAAGTTGTAAAAACGAATCTTGGGATTGTTATTGAATCAATTTCCAGTAAATTAGATTTGAAATTTTCCCATGAAGTATTTAGTCTCATGGGAATTGATTCATCCCAGTCAAGTTTTTGAATCCAAAGTTCTTGTAATAACATTTTGGATTTTGTTACTATAGGGCATAATAGTCCGAGAGGATCAAATAACCGCGAAGAAACTGACAATATGTTTCTTTTAGTAGCTTTTAATTCTTGAAAATTATTTTCCAAACGAAACTTAAATGAATCGTTCTTCGGAATCCAATGTATGCCAAGAGCTTTTGCTGAATCGGAATCGCTATGTAATAGTTTTTCATTCTGTATTGAACTTATAAATTCAGGATGATTTGAAAACCATTTCGTAAGTTTAAAACCAGCTGAACTCAAAATTTCATTAACCTGGTTACGAATTATACTCAGGTCTTGGTAGCTATCAGCACCAGTTAATAAATCATCTACATAGAAATCACTGCGAACAACTTTTGAACCAATAGGTAAAGTCTCTTTGTACAAATCGCTTAAATGAATCAAACATCTGATCGCTAAAAATGGCGCTGACGCCGTGCCGTATGTAACAGTGTTTAAACGAAACACTTTTAAGGAATCAGATGGATTTTCTCGCCAAAGGACTAATTGAAAATTTCGGTCATTTTCGCCAACTAAAATTTGACGATACATCTTTTCAATATCTGCAGTGATTGCATATTTATGAAATCGAAAACGGATTAATGTAGAATATAATTCTTCTTGAATAGTCGGACCAACCATTAGCAAATCGTTAAGCGATACGTGCGAGGAAGTTCTACATGAAGCATCAAAAACTACTCGAAGTTTTGTAGTTGTACTCTGAGGTCGCAAAACACATTGATGTGGAATAAAATAGTGAGGAAAATCTGGCATATTATTCAACAGTGACATATGACCTAAATCGAAATACTCTTTCATAAAATCATGATACATCTGCCTCATGATGTCATCTTTGGAAAGTCTTCGTTCCAAAGAGAGAAATCGCCTTTTAGCAGTTTCAAAAGATAAACCAAGCAATTTTGTATCAGATTTGAAAGGCAGTGAGACTTCAAATCGTCCTGACATTAAGCGTCGTACTGAATTTCTAAATTTGTCCTCACATTGTTGCTGTTCCTCAGAATATATTTTTGTTGACTCATTTGGAAGATCTTCTAATTCCCAGAATTTCCTGACTATTGAATCAACATTGCTCTCGTTTTCTACAATAGTACTTAAATGAAAAACATTATTATTGGTGGAGCCCTTTGATTGGTTGTATTTTCCAGTTACAATCCAACCAAGCGACGTCTTTTGAAGAATTGGCAGGCTCGGACCAGACTTTATTTGACCAACACACATCAAATCAAAGAAAATTTCAGCGCCAATCAATAAATCAATTTTTTGTGGCTTATGAAAGCAAGGATCAGCTAATTCTATATTCTTAGGAATATTTAAGCTAGTTGTATTTATTCTAAGATCAGGTTGCAAATTAGTTATGTGACTCAATACCCAGAACTTTGAAGTAAAGTTAGTAGAGTTAACCCTCGACGTGACAGTTAAATTTACACAAGATTTGGAAACCGAATTTGTTTCACTTATGCCATTTAGACTTAATCTGCCTCCTTCTTTTTTCAGTCTTAGTAGCTGCGCAAGTTCCTCAGTTATCAAGTTTGGTTGAGAACCGGAATCTAAAAGTGCTCTGGCCAGTATATATTTGCCAGAATTACTTCTCACTTTCACAACAGCTGTGGCAAGAATAATTCTTTCATCCGATGATGAATAATTAACAGACGCGTGTGAAGTAGATGGCTGTTCAGCATGATTATTCGAATTATTAGAACTGGAATTAAATTTGTGCAATAGTGAATTGTGAGAACCACTACATATTCTGCACTTAGAAGATTGACATCTTGCTACTGTATGACCTTTTCTCAAACAATTAATACATGCTGGCACAGATTTTATGAAATCAAATCTTTGGGTTACGGGCTCAGCAGTAAAAGAAGGGCAATTATTTATTATATGCTGATTTGATCGGCAAAACAAGCACTTATCAGCAGATGGTTTTGATTTTGTACAATTTAATGATGTTTTGTAAATTTTCTTTTTAGAATTTTCTGTTTTATTAGTAGTATTATTATTACTATTAAACCTCGGTCTTGAACTAGAAGATTCGTCAGCAGAAATATGCTGGTACCGTTTGTTCAAGGCGGCTTCGCAGTCTGACCACAAAGGGAGCTTTTCGAAATCAAGCTGTTCTTCCCACTTTGATCTGGTCACTGGATCTACTTTTGACATCACTAAATGTATTAATATGGCATTCGTTATTTTCTTATCGTCACCTATTGACAACAGCGAATCATAAATAGCAGAAACGGTATCAATCATGCTTCGCAAAGCAGAAGCCGAAGGTTTTGTGATTTCTGGCAAATCAAAAAGTTTTGCAATATTGTCAAAAATTATTAGGCATTCATTGTCGTAGACCTTTTTTAAGCTGGCTAATGCTTTGGGATAATTTTCTTCTGAAATCTGAAAAGCTTTCACTGTACCTAAAGCTGAATCGGACAAGCATGATATTAAATGATTAAACTTCTCAATATCTGTCAACGTCGGATCATTGTGGACTAAGTTCTCAAATAAGCTCATAAAATTCTTATAATCAGAATATTTTCCATTAAATTTGGGGAGCTTCATATTTGGGAGTCTTGACTGATGTGTCTGTGCACTGAAAGAGATTTCAGGCAAGTTTGGCTGCCTATTTTTAGCCAATAGACTCAAAAACATTGATTTTGTTGTCACGCAAATGTCCTCAAGCTCAGCTCTATCGTCATTATCGGGATCTAAATTATCAACCTCTGACTGAAGCTTCATTGCTTGGTCAATATAAGTTTTTAAAATGTCTAAGCGACATTCTAATTCTATAGGGTTAAAAGATATCGTCTTTTCCCTTATAGATTGCTGAATTCTAACTATATTTTGTACAACCTTTGCTTTCTTTGCCATTAATTTCTCCAAAGTTTCCGATCTGGAAGGAGAATCTTGATGTTTTCTACTAGGCATTGTATAACTTCTACTTTATTTTATTCCTCAAAACAAATTTTAAATTTACCAAATTAATTTATTGGCCGAATTATATTCCAAATTAGAAATTAAAAATGTTTTGGACCACAAGTATTATAAAATATTATTCTCTCGTCGGTTACACGGTATTCGGATTCTTTACAGTTTTCAGATCTATTTTTATTTTGCAAAAAAATAGTAAATTTTGATCAGTATGTTCAAAAATTAAAAGTAATTTATTTAATTTTCGCCTAAAACCACTTTAAACAGCCTTTGGTATAATAAATATTTATTTAACCAAGTAAAATCGTTATAAGTTAAATTCTCAAGTATTATAGAATATAATATGATAGTGTGAACACGCTAAGCAAATTTGTTTTATAAAAATGTAGAATAAAAATTTTCGAAGCTAGTGTGAACACACAAACAAATTGATATTTTAAAACTATGTGAAAATTAACTTTTCGATGCTAGTGTGAACGCACCACACTGTTATTAGCTGAGAGTAAATAATAATACAAGTGGTATAGGAACACTCGGAATGAAACACTGATCTTAATAATTTAATAAAAACGAATGTAAAAGTAAAAGAAAATGTAAATATAAAATTAATTAATTTATTTAAAATAAATAAAATTAACACTCGCGAATAATTTCGTGTATTTTTTAAAGCAATACAAATTATTTTAATGATATTGCAATACCGACGGCAATTAAAGAATATTAATTTATCTCTCAATAATAAAGAGAATAAATTATAAATGTATGTTTGTATATTAACAAAATTATTAACACTCGCGTTAAGTTTCACTTTTAAGGGTGGGTTTTGTTTAAATATAACAAATAAATAAATTGTTTCACAATTATTTAAGTGTAAAAAATATATTTTGTGTTCGACTTGCAAAGTGAAATTAATTTTTGAATAATTTACAAAAATCTCTTAAATTTGATTAATTTACAAATTTAAGGTGATAACACAAATATTTTTTACACTTTTTACCTCTGGCTCTGTTTCGGAGTTACTCCCCTGATTACGCTCTGCTCTACAGATGATACAGCGGCAACGGGGCATCTGAATAAACTTCTGGGTAGGATGATTCCAAAAAAATTATTTGTTGTTGTGTTTATGTTAACGTTTTTGTTGTTATGTTTGTTTAGAACTTTTGTATTTTTATGTTTAATCACTGTAATGTAACTATTTCTTGTTTCCAACACTTATTTATTTGTATGGTTTTGTGTTTTATGTGTTGTTATTTTATATTTGTTTTGTTGAAAATAGTATAGTTTGTGTGATTGTGTTTTGTTTTATGTTATTTGTTTTGTATAATATTTTAAAACTTTTAACACTTATTCATGTATGTAATTTTTATATAATTGCTTGTTTGTGTTCACTGTTTGTTTATTTATTTTTTAAGTTTTAATTAAATTAAAAAACTTAATTGTTTAAAAAAATGAAATAAATTATCACTTTTTTTCTTTGTTTTGTATTTTTCACTTGTCCCTGCTCGGGCGCCAAAATGTTTGATCTTAATATTTTTTAAGATTTTTTAAATTAATTAAATTATAATTTAAAACAAAATAGGGCACTTTGGTGAAAAACTAAAACTTTAAATAAAAACACGACCGGTTGAATTCAAGATTACTTTGCAAGTAAGTTTATTTTTGTAGGTATACTGATGCATTAGCAATCAGCATACCCGTTATATTTAACATTTTCAGCAAAAACTTAAAAGTAAGGTAAGTATTACAGGTAAGTATTAGTTTTAGTATTATTTAATTCATTTTTAGTATTATTTCTTAGGTTTTATTAAATTCATTTTTTATTACTATTATTATTATTATTATTATTATAAATATTACTATTATTATTATTATTGTTATTATTATTACTGGCTCAACATATGTGACCAAACTTTTGAACCGTTATAGACAGAACGCTGGGAGACCTGTATTGCTAAATCCGCTATATCTGCGAGTTTATAATTTGAATTTAGAAATTAAAGGATGCCCCATAATTGATGACGATTTACTTGTATGAGCCTATCTTTTGAACCGTTGTATACAAACACCTTACTTTTAGACAGAATGTCCACCACTTTATTTGGTATAATAAGAAGTATAAAAATGTTATATTATAAATTATATAGTTGATATAATCGGATGTAAACGGGCAAACTTTTGAACCGTTACAGACAGACGGTTGAAATTTACACAAAACCTGATTGCTAAATCTACTGCAACAGCCAGTATATAATTTGAATTTGGAAATTCAAGAATGACTTCATAGTTGCTGCAATTTGATGTAAATTGCCAAACTATTGAACAGTTGAAAAAGTATAAAGTTTAGAGATATAAGGGTGTCCCAATAGTTGATGTAACCTAATTTATGTGGCCATACACTTGACTGCCATCCCTAAATTAGCGCGTAAAGCGCAAGATATCTGTCAAAATTTCTCATGTACATACAAAATATATGAAGCTCCCTAAATAGCACGGCGTCAACGCTTAGCAATTGGAAAATCCAATTTTGACAGTGCATTAGGAAGTGAAGTGTGCTGCTTGTTGGTTTGTTTTGTTTTGTTATAGTCGAAAAGTAATGACAATTTAGTTATTTTTAAGGCAACATAGCGGTTTTATCTCTTCTTTATTCTGATACAGCGGGTTTTATAAAATAAAATAAAATGAGTTAACATTACTGTAAAAGACACGAGGTTGACGCTGTTATTTAGGAATGACATTCCAGCGTAAAAGCTATGAATTACATTGCTTTGCATGTTACGCGCTAATTTAGTGATGGCAGTGAGCTGTTATAGACAGACAGATGAAATCTGTTTTGAAGCCGGTTTTTTTTCGCAAGAATTATTAATTTGGTAGTACGTGAGTCGTACGTGGTACAGTCTGGGGGTCAAATGGCTATTACCTGACGCCGCAGTAGTGGTGGTGTTTTCCTCTGCGGTGGTGCTGGATGAAGGTGGTGCGTTTTAGATTTTTATAGCAATTTAGTTACGTTTTTATTACTGATTTTTTTTATTTTGTTTAAACAATAGTTTTATATTTTTGCTTGTAGCATTAAAGACTTTTAATTTGCTTTTCATTATTTTATTTTTGTTTAATATAAATTGTTTCTTTTTTAATTTTTTATTTTAAAGCTTTTATATTTAACTAGTTTTTTAGTGTTTGTTAAACTTTGGTTTATTTACTTCTTATACTTTTCTGCTTTAGAGCTTACGTTAAAACATTTAAATTTTTTTGATTAGTTTAAGTTTTAATTTGTTCTTTTAGATTAACACAATTTATATTGTTTTTACTCAAAAATTCTAATTTTCACAAATAGGTAATTTTATTGAAAACTTCTGTGTTGCACTTTTTTATTCGTATTGGAATAAAGGGTAAGTATACCTTTGCGGTAATTATCCAACTCAAAATTTATATTTCTCCGGCACACCTTGTCGCTTCGATCTCAGTAGTTGAAAAAGGGCAGATTTTTGGTTACTTCCACTAAAGTAACGTCTTAGACGCCACAATATGTCATCTAAGCCCCGTTTTAACTTATTTTTTGGCTTTTCAGCTATTGAAAACATTATTTTCCTATTATCTCTTATTTCCATATTTTCCTTCTTCTTCTTCAAGTTTTATAAAACCTCCTAACCTTAACACCCTGTCTTACTCTTTTCACACTACCTTACCCATTCACTAGTTGCACAGGACGAACCCACCCATTCCAGGAGTTCACCAGTATATCCAGGATGGGAGTGAAAATAGAACGCCCACAGCAGTGTTGCCGTTTGGTTAAACTTTTTACATATTTCGTTACTTTTGATGGCTCCACGTTACATGTATATTTTGTTATATATGGCAAAATTTTCGTAACTTTAGATTACACAATCACAAAATAAAATAATATTACTGAAAAAGTACTTGTTGTACTTGTCTCGATTTTCTTAACATAACAAATCGGTGTTTCAAGCAAAGGTTACAAATGATGCCACGATTATGTTTAAAAAAATAGTTCAAGATAAAAAAAAAGTAAAGTTTCTCAAGTTTTACTCCGTTCAGTTTGTAAAAATTTACGAAATGTTTTTTACTTATCCCGCTTGAAAAATATGACAACGCGCTAGTGGTGCCAGCGCTGCGGCTTAGAAGAGAGCTTGCGTTTTATTGACTTGAAATATGCAATATTGTCTACTGTTTTAGAATTTCGCAAAATGTCACATTTGAAGTTAAAAGAAGTGCCGGAAGAAATATAGATCTAAAGTAAGAAAATTTTAATACATCTGTTAAATCTCCTTCTTTGAAAGATTGTCGAAGCTCAATCAATCAATTTACTGTTTAAATAATTTTAAAACATCGGTAATATATACAAATTTAAGTCTTATTTGCTTTAAAACTTTAACATAAAAAACTGCCAATTTTTCCTTAATTTATTTCGTTGACTGGCTCGAGCATTCACTTGTTATCCACGGCGCATTAAGGTTAGTCCTGATTTGAATGCTCGAAAATTTTAATTTATACTTTCAGCTTTAATTTCATACTTCCATTTTACAATGGGTGTGTAAAAGGAATATTAAGTCAAGTAAAACTTAAAAAGTTAAATACTGATACAGTAGCTGCTAATGGTTTTTATTTAAGTCTTGTTTAATAATTGAATTTGTTGCCTTGTTATTTTTCCTGAAATATAATTAAGCTCACAACTTATTTAAGAAAAATTTCAAAATGTAACTTTTAACAAAAAAACAAAACGAACAAGCGTAATTTTTTAAAATTTCCCTGGCAACACTAGTGCACAAATTTATTATATAGGGTTGTTTTTCTTTTATGCTTGACTAATATTTCGACAAACAGGTGGCGCTACTTTCCAACAGACCGCTAATTTTTAAAACGAATTAAATTTAAAATTAACAATGATATAATTCATTAAAACTAATAAAAAAAATATTTAATTTACAAATAAATGAAAATATTCAGTATAATAATAAACAGTAAAATAATAAATTAAATATGAAATTCAAAAATAAATGAAAATATTTAATATGATAATATTAAACATCCCTGCAAAATAATGACTTGCTTTTGTGATTGCCATTTTCTTTTACTCGCTTACAAAACACCTTATTAGTTCGCAAAAAGGTGTTAAAAGAGAATACCTTAAAATATTGACTAATCGATTCTCAGGAATTGATTAGTCAATATTGTTAAAATCATTAGGTTAGTAATCTAGTTGGGAAGTCCTTCCCCCAAAAATGCTTAAAGCCTCATTAGTCTTTACTTTCTGCTGCTGATCTGTTCCGTGCCCTTCTGCTTTTTAAATTATTGTGATTATTTTTTCTGTAACAACATATCAGCTGTTTATAATAAACATTGAAAGCACAATAAATATTAACATTTTTCTCAAAAACATAAAAGCAATAATTGAAAAATTACAAAAATGAACAATAATATTGATTACGCATCAGATTCTGAGTTTCATTCAGATATTGTTGAAAAGGTTATGACTTTATGCAAGTTGTACCAAAAAATAAAAAAAATTGAAGCTAGATGGTTGCAACGGCGAATTCATTAATTTTTGCCGCAAAAGTTAAATGTCAAACACCATATAAAAAAAATTGTACACATTTTATATACATATGTGGAGTTTGACATTTAGTGTTTAGGGCAAAAGTAATGAATTCGCCATCGAGACCGTGATGGTGGAAATATTGCTAACAAAATATTATTTAAAACTTAAAAACTTTAAACGTTTCAACATACATAATTATATCTACAGGTTTGCTAAAAATGATGTCATCTGATATTTATGAACAAAACTAACAAAAATATTAATTTAAATTTAAATAGAACTTTTACATATGTATGTAGGTATGCGACTTTAAAATAATTTATTTATTCTGTAAGCAAACACAATTCCTTTTAAAAAATTATTATAATAAATGGAATTTGATTGTTTTTGGTTTATTTATTATTTACATAAATATTCGGATGTATTGTATAGAAATAAATTGCCATTTTTAATGCATTTGGAGATTTATTGAAGATTTTTTAAATAGGGTGCAGATTTCTTCGCAAAATATTGTTAAATTTCGCAGATTTTACACCCAGTGTTCTCTCGGACAAGAGTAAGTCTTCGTGTGAGACGAGTACACTCAACTCGAGGTTATACCTCCAGCCGACAACAATTGTGTGCAACAGTTCCCAGCATTAGTTGAACGTATGAGACAGTTGCCTTCCTGATTTCTTAGCGCGATACTACCAAGGGCCGCTCACCACCGAATCAAACTGTTGGCGTTACCACCAACACCCGTTAATTTTATAAAGAGATACGATTTATAACGTAAAGAGAAAGAGAGGTCTTGTTATTCAACGCGGAGATTTAACCAGAGTAAGTAACGAACCTGGACTCCGCTGAAGCTATCCTAGCAACAGCGAAAACATGTTGTTACAACTTTTAATTTATAATTTTAAATATTAATACTTATTACTATAACGGTCACAGCAATCGCCATTCTGGTCAATTTGCTATGTTTGTATATAACGGTTTAAAAGAACCTCACCTATATGTCAATTTACGTCACCTACGGGGAGACCCTTTAACTTTTAGATTTGTTTTTGTCTTTCATTTTCCCATTGGGCACTATAGGCGCCTTTTTTCTAATTTTAAATTGTGTTTACGGTTCACAGTACATGTGAAAAACATATATGATGAGTGAAAACACCTTTTGATTTTTAAGATTATGAACTGTTTTTAAAACGATACCAATCTGTAAGCATCACATTTCAAATAAGGAAAACATTTCTCCAAATTGGTTCAGAAATGAATGAGTTAGTTCTGCGGGAAAAAACATAAAAAAATTTCATATTAAGAAGAATGTTTAAAGTCGGTGAAAATAGATTTCTTTAAGATTTATCACCAAAATCATTTGACATTTTTATACCCTTCATCACAAAAAGTGGAAAAAGAAATGTCCGAGTTTTTCATTCCGTGTGTAATTTCTACAATATCCATTTCCGACTCCATAAAGTAGATATATTCTAACTTCTTATGCATAGCAAAGTCGATTGGGCGATGTCCGTCTGTCTGAAATTTTAAAATTTGTTTAAAATATAAGGATGTATATCATTTTAAAGCTTTTAAAGAGATCTTAATTAAATACTAAAATTTTTTAAAAATGCTTAACCCATTAAGAGCCTACGTCATTTTTATCGAAAATTATATATATAGTATAAATTTTTTTTTAGTTCTCTGTCGCCCCAATATTTGCTTTTTTGACTTAAGTTACATAAATAAACTAGATTTACATAGATGGTGAAGGGTACACAAGATTCGTCATAGCCGAATATATCACTCTTACTTGTTTAATTTTACAGTTAAATAATCTTTGCTTTAATTATATCAATACTATTATAATAAATGAGCTTAACAAATCGTTTGAATCGTGGCAATTGTGGCGTTCTTATTGAAAAACCCTGTATATTTAAATACTGCATTAATACCTTATCAAATAACTTATAAGGAGTTAGCACTAATGTGTGTAAGGAACAGGGAAAAATAATAGCACTGTTATTAGTTATATGAATTTATTTTTCGTTAGTAGATAATATTTTGCATGACAGATAAGATGAAAATCGTGTTGTACTGTGTAAAAGCTTTTCTCGTCCATAAAAAATTAAAGTTCAAGCAAAATGTTATGGGCATGCTTTTCATGCTGCGGGTTGGGACCAATTCACTTTACGTTGACATATTCAAAAATGTGGTGCTACTTTATATAGGCAAAAAGTTTGTGTTTTGCTTAATAAAGTGCCTGTTTTAAGACCGCAAACTTGAGAGGCTTCCCAAAAAGAGATGTAAAGATCTGTTTGAGTATGCCTAGGCGCTCTTCTTCATTTTTGCCACCAAAAGCCCTGCAGCAGTATATGAAGTCAGTAACTGTATTTTCTTTAGTTCGTATTTTAAATATTGATACTTTGTGGATTATTTAACCTTATTAGTGCTATTGTTTTTGTTGTAAAAATTTTGTCTGTTGACCGTATTTTGTAAATTATATTAATAAAATTTAAAAAATGCAATGATGTGGCAGTACTGTTTATATTATTCCACCTATTTCTTATAAAAAAAACGAGTGCTATATTCGGCTATGCCGAATCTAACGCACATACCCTTCACCATATATTATTACCTTTAAATTGATTGAGTTTATTTTGATTAAAAAAAGCAAACTTTTTTAAAAGTATTTAGTTACAAATGTTTGCAGCTCACAGTTGGAGAGCACACTAAAGGCCCATACACTAGTTACAAGTCTTAAGATTTGAACCAGATTTTGTAAGAAAGAAATCTAATAAGAATTGTTGTAATTTTATTTTTACACTATCAAACTTCAAGTAGAATAAAAATTCCTAGCAAACCATATGCATAAATCATAAAGGAAACTTTACTAAATTATTTCGCGAAATTTTTACACCCATAAAGAATAAATCATTTCTCTCTAAAAGAGCTCTTATATTTATAGCTTCCATGATAAAAATATTTGAGTATCATATAGGAGTCAAAGCGCAAGCCATTTTTAATGGTTCTTTAAAGAGTGTTTTTCCGAGTGCTCACTCAACGCCTGGCTGGGTTATGAGCAGCAAAACAGTTCTGGTTTTTACTCAAACAAACTTAGGTGTTTGACAATCGTAAATACTAAGTATTATAGTTTGAAATGGGATTAAGCTAAAAAAAAACAAAATACTCCTGCCAGCATTTTGCAGAGTATTTATAGATAGAAGTCACTTCCACATTTCTTCTTTAAATTAAAAAATACTCGGTGTTAAAAACTCTATTTTACAATTCAAAATACATTTTAATCGAATATTGAGCTTTTATACATCACAACTTCGACTCCCTATGATTAACTAGGTTTTGTTGCAGATTGCAATAACATTAATGTTCTTCAGTTTGACTTGTGCAGTGATTAGATAAAAGATTATAAAACAACAAATTGAACGTTTACGAGGGAATGTTGTATTCCGATTTTTCTTAATTTTTATATCGTAGATGCATTCTAATTTATCCAATTCTTAAAATTAAGATCGCACAGTGGTGTAAAATACAAAAAAATGGAGTAAAAGACTGGAGCTTATAAACTATTTATCGGATTTTCATGGGACCCACAACAATAGGCTTTTTGCCTATTGCATTGGATATACACTGTTTTAGTACAGGGTAGTAATACAGGGCGTCAAAGTAGGTAACCTCGAATTTGAGAAATGTTTCACAGCTTATAATTTTACCAAAAGTAAACAGATTTCAAAAATTTTTTAATATTCGTAATCTATATAGATAGATAAAGAAAAAACATACATGTTATTTGCATGATATCTTTAAAGGAGGATTTAGACGATACGACTTTACGTACGTAAGATTCAAGAGAAAATAATGTTCAATTCCATCGGTGTTTTAAAACTGAGAAAAATGCGTCCCTATCTAATGATTCGTAATTGTCTTTTGAAAATTTCCAAAAAATATAGAGAGCCAACCGGTTGTCAAATTATCATCCGTATTTACTATCAATTTGCGCAGATTCATTACGTATTTTGTTAGACGATCCCACTAAGACTTCTGTGACCATGTCAACTGCCCTTAATACTTTTAGACAAATTCGACTTTTAAATTTAAAATAATTTTTTTTTTTAAACAAAATGGAATTACTTTAAAAACAGTTTTAGAAAGCTAATACTCTAAGAAATAATTTGTAAATTTTTTTCTTTGATTTCATTATTTTAGTGGCAACAATTATTTTAATTTGAAACTTCATAAAAAGTTAAAAAAAAAATGTGAAATTTTGGTCAAAAAGTACTTTCAGTTTTTAAGTAGATTTTCAACGATTTTTTTTATTAAATTATAAATTTTTTTACACTTTCTTTAAGATAAAGCCGTGGGTAATCCATCTGATATCTTTTGATGGAATTTTTGTGAAGCACCCTACTGTCAGCATTGTTCGAATATGGGCAATGTAAAAAAAAATTAAGTGTTCGAGATTGTAAAAAAGAATTGCATGCGGATTTTCATTATTTTTATAACCGATTATTCTAGAATGATTGGTTTTCAGAAATTGGCCAATTTTTGTAGATATCCTGCGCATAAATAGGAGGTGATTTAAGAAAAAATTTAAATTTTTGGTATGATAATTTTTAATCTGCAAAAAAAAAACAATATTTAAATTTATTGTTTGTGTACATATTGATATTTCATAGGATAAAACCCTAATTTAATATCTTTTACATGTTCGGAGATATTGAAGGTAAAATTTTATGAGCAGTAGTAAAATGGCCATATGGATATGTTTTCCCCGCATTAATAAATTTCATTTTGTAGTTTTAAATAAAATATTTCATGAGAATATCATGAAAGTAAATTTAAAATAGATATTGATTAGTTAGCTTAGCATATTGGTTCTAATTGTATAATGTGAAATGTGCCTAGAAAACAATAATTTTTTTGAGAGAAATTATTATAAAAATGTGCCAAATGAGGAGTATTAAGTATTTTGTTAGTTTTAATTATAAACATTTTTTTAAACAATTTCTTTAAAAAAAAAGCGTCAATTACTCAGTTTAGGATTTTGTGGGGCAAGTAATCAGTTTTCCAAAATACTTTAAGCTAAAATCTAGACTCTTATTAAAACCTGGGCTTAAAAATCTTTTTTTTAATTATTTAATTTAACTTTATTTGATGTCTAAATTTTGTACGCACCCTACCTCTGAAGTTTTGTTATCAAAATGTTTTTCCATTTATCTTTTGAGAAAACGACGTTATTTTATTGCTGATAAGTGCTATTGAGAGAAACAAAAGATAGGGAACGCGTTGTTTTAATTTATCTTTGGTTAATAAAACTTTACAATCGTTCTAACTTTAATTATTTAGTTCATAATATTTTTGTTTATTTAAATTTATTAGATCTGTATAATTTAATTGATGATTTGTTTAGGCTTTTACTAAAATCTCATCCATAATTTACTATTTTAGAATGTCTTAAAAACTTGGTCAATTAGGAAAAAATATTTTTAGTAGAACTGGTTGGTTTCTTTTCTTAAAAAATTATAGTTTTTCAAATAAAACTTCTGTATCCAGAACGGCGAAGAAAAAGTAAAACAAAAATACCAAACGTATTTTAAATAAAATAAACGGCATTTATTCACTCATTTTAAATCACTATATCTTTATTTTTAATACAATACAATACAACAAAAAAAAAAACAGAAAATATCAATAATAAAAAATAGAATGAAGTTGCGATATTGCTCAATTTAATAGCAACTCTTTAAAGTAAACCTGAGAGCATAGTGTCATGATTGCACCCCGATTTCACATAGCAGTGATTGCAAATGGTTTCAAGTTTTAATAAATCCTGTGAAATAAAAACCCTTTTCAAAAGTTCATTAAATAGTACATATGCTGCTTAAATATGTGATCGCAGTCCCATCAGTATGTTCTAACCTAAACATAAACAACAGGTTTTTATTACGAGCCATCACATTGATACAATCCTTATTTCGGTGGCTCTCCTTATTAGAAGACTCATCTTTGTAGATAATCCTTGAAGTTTGAACTAGTGTTTTTTCTTTATTCGTCATTTAAACAACTCATCCCGTTGCGTCTTCTCAACAGAAATTATTTTGCGACTTGAACTTACGGCTCTTGATGTTCTGTTAAACAGAATGGGGAAAATTCTTTAAAATTTTACTATCGTCATAATAAAGTAAAAATATGTCACCTAAACCTTGTCTTTAAAATTTGCTTTTATTATAACTTTTTGTAATCAAAGTACTTTTTTCAAATGTCGTGTTGTGCACTAAACTTTTGCTAAGAGTGGGGTTCAGAAATACACACATTCAAGTCAAAAACTTTATATATGAGCAAATACATCTTTCATTAAAAACAGTATATTTTTAATACTATTTTGTTAAGTCAACACTGATATTTCAAATGGCATGTGTTTTTTATGAAGCATGGAATTATTTAGAAAGCGAAGAATTGTTTTTGTAAATTAAAATAAAAGATCTTTATAAGAGAAGAGAAGAAGAAAATAAGATAAAAATTAAAAATAATAAAATAAAATAATAAAAAAAAAAATACAATTTACAACACTTAAAACATGCTATATAAATGAAGCAGTTTAGAGCAAAAATTTTACGGAAACTGAACACAACACGCGAGAAATAAAAAATAGATATGATTAAGCAAAAAAATTTGTTGCTTTGTGTAGCGATTATGATTTTAAAAAGGACTAATTTTTGTTCGAGTTCCTCTATCAATCAAAATGATAAAGGACTTTATGGCAAAAATTACGCGGCCGAAATCTTGTCCAATATGAATACTTCTGTGGATCCATGTAATGACTTTTACGAATACGCTTGTGGTAACCGGAAAATTAAAACTGAATGGATTGATTATTTAGAAAGTAAAGTTTATAAGGATATCGATTTTGTCGAGAGTATTTTAGAAAGATCTGATATTAATGACGTGGCACCAGAATACGCTGCAGAACTTGAGTTAGCAAAACAATTCTACAACAACTGCATGGCACAATCCCAACTGATTCCTTCGCCACCCTCTTCAGAATACTTAAAGATATTGAAAGGTATTGGAGGTTTTCCTGCATTGGATAAAAACTGGAAAAAACAAAACTTCAATTGGCTTAATATGAGTGCCCATTTAAGCAATTATGGTGCTAGAAATTTTGTTACGGAATATATTCAAAACAGTTTTCCATTTATGCCTTCATACCCGCTGACAGAATTTGGCTTTGGAATTAACCTGAACTATCATACAATATATGATAGTTCATCGAATGCCTACATAACAAATAAAGACGTAATAAAAAAACTCCTTAGTAAATATGGAGTTAAGGAAAATGATATAGAAAACATAATCACACAGATATTTAAATTTCTCACAAAAGTTTTAAAGTTTTTTCACAACCTTAGCGAAGAGGAATGTATGCGCAAGACATACCTTACAAATAATCGCGATATGAGCAAAAAGTGGGAGGTGTATGACAATATTGCTTGGATGGGTAAAGAAACCGATTTCTTTTTCTGCTACTATTTTTATAGGCAACTTGATAGAATTATTGAAAGGAATAAGCGAGCTGCAGCCAATTATCTATCCCTGCAATTTCTTTATCGCTTTCATAGTTATACAACAGGTGTCTCTTCTAAAAAAGCTATTTGCCTATCACGCATCCAAACACCAATGCAATACTTCTTCGACCACTTATACATGAAGGTATATTGCATACTACTTTCAAATGAAAAATTTGTAATTTTTTATCACCATCCATTAAAGTGTCATATTTATTAAAAACTTTATAAAACATATCTTAAAGTATGGTTATAGTTCCCATTCACTTTCATTATTATATTCATTATATCGCATTGCAATTTTTTTAATTGTCTTAATATAAACCGTATTTAATTTTAATTTTTTCAATTAATTTTAGTTGTACTTTAACGACGAGATTCGTGATGAAATTTCGTAAATTGTAAAAGAAATACGTCAAAGTGTACGTACTATTTTAAAGGAAGCGAAATGGTTGGATGAACCCACTCGTAAGAAGGCTTTACTTAAGGAATCCGCAATTACGGTACATATTGGTCGTTATGAAGACACAAAATTTATTAAAGATTTACTAGGAGAATTGAAAAATCTACACTTTATTAATGGCAGTTATGAAGCAAACTATTTAAATTTACGTAAATTTGAAAAACATATGGAGCGTTTCGGTGGTCTCGTCCATAGAAAATATGAAGTTTTAGGCTATTCAACCATATTATCGAACTCTCTAATTGGCATGGATAAAGGTATACTTTATTCTAATAGTTTCAACGTTTTTTATGTGTTGGCAGGCTATTTAAATCCACCACAATACAACAAAAACTGGCCGATTTCCTTAAAATTCGCTGCATTAGGTAGCATGATAGGCAAATACTTGATGACGTCCTTCAGTGAAACTGGCGAAAGTGTTGATGAAAACAAACGTTATCGTCATTGGTGGTCAAATAATTCAAAACATGCATTTAATGAACGCGCAAATTGTCTTTTGGATCATTATAGAAAGTATAATGTACCAGAACTTGGGCAATATTTTGACAACGAATGGCTGCAAGAAGACAGAATTCTTTATGATGGAGGATTGCGTGCATCTTTAATAGCTTATCGTCGCTTAGCTTTAAACAAAGAAAAGGAAACGCTAGGCATAAATGTTTCTCCTGACCAATTATTTTTTTTGAGTTTCGCCCAAATGTTTTGTTCATCGAGTCCAAAGAGTAAATTTCAGGTTCTTGGCGCTTTGTCCAATAATGCTGTTTTTGCAAATGCCTACAAGTGTTCTGTGGGTAGTAAAATGAACCCCACGTCTTCTAAATGTGGAATGTGGAAATAATATTAAGACATATAAATTTGTTGTTGTTGGTTTTTTTTCTCCCTTTTAAATAAAAAATTAAATTTTCTGCACGTTAAAGGACGATATTTTTTTTATTTTTATTTTCAATAAATTGTTGTTACTTTGTTACGACACCTTTGGTTAAACACTGAGTACCCAATTGTTATTTTTATATAAAAACAATATATTTATTGTTGGGCATTTGTTTCATGAATTGTTCAAATCGTTCAACGTTTTTTTTTTCTCAATGGTACCTGATTTGTTAGCAAATCTTTTTGTATATGAAAAACTTTAAAAACTGGAATATTGAGCAACGTTAATTTAAAAAAAAAACGTAAAATGTGTCTATATTAAACTTTGTAAATTGGAATCTTTTTTATATTAATTTACTTTAATATAAATATTTTATGATATTCTCATGAAATTTGTGGCAATTAGGAAAAAGTGTTTAAGTGCCTATATGTGGGCAATCACTTCGTTTCTTTCATTCAATCACTTCGAAGAGCATTCCATCAGCTTTTGATAACAAATTAATTTAATTTAAAAAGTTATTTACGTTAAGAAAACTTAAGCCCTTTTTCGAAAGAAAATAGAATAACTTCTGTAATGGTTGCATCTTTCTTTATTAATTTCTAACTAAAGCGAAAGGTGTTCTTGATGCTTGCAGGCTGATGAATAAGGTAGGCGGGACTTATCCATGCAGCTAGTCACAGTCATTGGGAAAGTTCTTGACCCTACTCACCAAACTATTCCATAACCGATTTTTTTTAAAGTCCCTTCTGCGTATTAAACAAGGAGCTAACTGGATATCTGCTGCTTCCCATCCTATTGCAGTTACAATTTACTTTTTGAAATCTACTTAAGTTGTCAAAAAAAAAAAAAATAAATAAAAATAAAAGAACAATAACAGAGGAATAAAGGTGGTATATCCTCATGATTATAACCCTCCCTTCCTTATTCTTTATATCACCGTATTAATAAAGAACCCAAAGCAGTTGTTAACTTTACTAACCCCAAGGAATAAGTCTAGATAATTTTATCCACTCATGATTGAAATTTTTATTTTTTTCTTTTAAATTAGTTCAGGATATAATTTTTAAATTGTTTTTCCAAAGTTCAAATCAAAGTGGCAGACTAAATCTTCGAAACAACTTTACTAAAACTAAATGGAAATTAACCTTAATTATACGACTATAAGATATTTTACATTAAATTTTATAACTGTTTTCTTTGCACACATAATTGGGATTTAGGAATATTACTTTCGATTAACGCATTGGATTTACCAAACCGAGAACAAAATGCACCACTGCGTGAATGTAGGGTGTTATAATTACCATTAGGTATTATGATTAATTCTGTACAATAATTATAATCGACGGTTTAGCCTCTACTGATGACATAGAAATATCAGCTCAATCGTCAAATCATCACTGTGTTATTTCTTTTGCGAGAGTTTTTAATTGAGAGATTTTCTTGAGGAATCTGTTGCAGAGAAATAACAATGCAGTTGCAATGGTTTAATCCAACCTCCTTTTTTTAATATATTACCTTTTTTTTTGATACGGAATATAATAAATGGAATAATTATTAATAAGTTGATTCCCATGCACATAATTCGAATCTTAAAACGACTGCATATACGATTTCTCTATTTTTTCCCAAATTTATGATCACGTTGGCTTGAATTTAATTTACAGTAGCAAATGGTTATATTTTCCTCGTCAGTTTTTAATTTCTTTACGTAATTAAAATGAACAATTTTATAATTTAGGTTGCACCATTTTTTTTCATTTTTATTTAAGAATTAGAAATGGCGAATTTTTCTATATACTGAAAATTGACCAACCAGTGATGTTTTTCCTTTTATGTTTTGTTTAAGAAAAAACAATGGCGAAGTTAAAATGGCCCACGTTACATAGTAATACAATCTGAAGCTTCCACTAACCTTAAAAGGTGACATAAAGTACTCTCATACTATATGATAGAGGTTGGCAAGTCAACATGTTGTTAACTCTTTCTTGCTGTAATACCGTTTCATTAGATGTATGTTAATTTGAAAAAAAAAATAGAAAATCAAGGATTTTACTAAGTACTATTAAAAAAAAGTTGCCCAATAATAATTTTTGTCCATTACACTGCCTATGACAAGTTTTAAAATAGGCAGCTTTTTCAAAATGATTTATACGTTAATATTGTGATACTCCATAAAGTGGAAACTAATTTAATGTTAGAGTTTTAAGTAAAAAGCGCTAAGAAAGCAGATATCTTACTTCCTTATTAAATCTTTTAGAAATTAGTAAAACTGTAATAAATGATATTCGAAACAAGTAGGAGGGCTGTATTCGGCTATACCGAATCTTATGTACCCTTCACCATCTACATAAACTTAATTAAGTGAAGTAACTCCAATCAAAAAAGCAAATATAGGGGTGACAGAAATATAAAAAATAGAAATAAAATTAAGTACTACGTATATACAATTCTACATAAAAAACATCAGATCTTAATGGGTTAAGCATTATTGAAAAATTTTAGTATTTCCGTAAAGATCTCCTCAAAAGCTTAAAAACGATACCCATGTTGATATTTGAAAAAATTTCCAAACTTCAGAGTCCTGTTACTCGGAAAATATGGACGAGAGCCAATTTTTTCACTTCATGTTTTATTCTTATTTTTTAATTTACATAAATTCATAATACGAAATAAAGCTTTATTTAAAAATTGAGATATACATACGAGTGTATGTGTCCATGAAAACATTTACTTTTTATTCTGTTTCGTTTTTTTTTTTTTCATTTTTAACTTAACTCAGATGTATATCCAATATGAATAAAAACATTCATCAATAAACGGAAGGATATCAATAAGATCATTTTTAACATAACCATTTTACGTCTTTCCAAATAAAATTTTAAGATTTTATATCTCTTTTTCTCCATGTAAATTTCGATTTAGAAAAGTAAGGAAAATTCATAAAATCTTTAGAATGTATTTTAACTACTTTGAATTAATTTTCATTCCCAACGCTTCTTAAAAAATTAAACCAATAATGAGGATGGTGTATCTTAACATTGGTGCTTTTCTTTTCGCCCTACCCATGCGTGGTCCATATCACATTCCATATTCAAGTGGCACATAACAGAGTACTTAAAACTTTGGCCGTTGATACTTCCAAATACGGAGATTGTATATATGTGAGTAATTAAAACTTTGCTAATGTCGTCTTGTGCCAATTCTACTTGAAATAATTGAATTTATTACTTAATAAATTTGCATATTTTTTTTATCGCCATTACAATTATTTTTGTTTACAAAAATTTTTTAAAAACTAATTTAGTTTAGTAGTAACATTCAGTTTGTTTAGGAAATTTAATTTAAAAAAGAAACAAGAAATATGATGGCTGGCCAATAATTTTTTCATTAGTGATATTACATTAGCAACTCTGAAGTAAAAGATTATTTACGTCGAAAGTAATCAGTACCTAAAAAGTATTTTTGCTTATTTTGTTATTTATAACATACACTCTCGGAAGTTAGATCGTCCTTGAAGTAATTTTAAAGCTTTAATCAATCTTTTCAGTACCTTAATAACACTTAAATCGCACAATTAATAAGCGGCAAATATTTTTATAAGAATTTTAAAATAAAATAAACGGATATATTATTTGATTACCGACTGTACGTTCAACAGCGCTAGTAGTAATCAAAACAAACAATTGATAGAACAAAGAACAAATTTTAATTTAATTATTTAAGACTTGAATTGTTTAAAAATTAAATTGTTTTTTGTTAAAAATAAAAGAGAACATATTAATTTTCATTTGTGTATAATTTTATTGTTGATTTAAAGTTAATTTTGAGTAAAATTCATAACTTCACTTCAGTATGTGCTTGCGATTTAAAGCCGCCAAATTTCTAGCGATTGTGAACTTCAGAACACCTTTCTTATGAATTCAACTCGCATCGCAAGTTTTAGGCGATTTGCGATTGTCAGAACATGCCTGAATTCTTTTCCAGAAGCCCAGCCTATCATTTACATGTTGCTTAGCAAATGTAATTCGTTTCTTCCTGTTTACTAACAAATGGTTTTCTAGCCGCAATTTGACTGCTTAAAAAGGATTGCTTGCAGTTCTACAGCACTAATCATGTTGCTGTAAAAGAAATGATTGTATTCTTCTTTCCAGTAACAATTTGTTTTGGCTTTGTCGTTGTTCATTTAAGTGTCCTTATTCCTTGTATGTCTTTATAACGTAGTGAACGAATATGGATTTTGCTAATACTGAAAATTCAAATCGCTATATTTGTATACCCTTTACCACAAAAAGTGGAAAAGGGTATATATAAGTCTGTCATTCAATGTGTAATTTCTACAATATGCATTTCCGAACCCATATTCTGACTTCTTATGCATAGCGAAGTCAATTGCCGAGCCAAACTAATTTTTCAACAAAAATATATATGTCAATCGATCAGATGTAGTGTCAAAAGAAATGCTATTGGAAATCAGCGCGATAGAGAAACACTGCGATCTGACATGACCCCTTTTCCCACATACAAAACATTTCAAATTTTCTAATTCTTGCGGTAAACTGCATAACAAAAATATTGTTAACAATTCATCTGTAAAGGTTATTTCAACATTTTATAAATCTTCAGCTAAAGAACAAAATTTTTTTAATTTGTGGTCCATATTTTTCGTCAGATGTAAATTTAAATCTTACAAATTTTTTAAATAAATTTACTTTCCTTGAAGGATTTTTTGCTCTATAAATATTTTCTAATTTACACCAAGCATCCTTTGCGGTCTTGCAATCCTTAATATGAATAAGCTCGGAAGTTCTCACCGCTAACGTAATTGTTGCAAGGGCCTTATTATCCCTTATTTTTCACAAAGCCTTTTCTTATTGAGTTGCTGACTCACTTAATGTTGTTTCTAGGACATCCCATAAATCTTGAGTAATCAAGAGGCTGCGCATCTGTATGCACCATGACGTATAGTTGTCAGGATTTAATTTCTCAATTTGGCAATTTGAGCTTGCCATTTTTGCATCTTGCGTTTTCCCACTTTTCCTTTATTTGTAGTTAAATATGCAGCAAAATCCTTAACGTTGTTCTGGGTCCATAACCAAATAATAAATTATTTTACCTTCGAGGCAACAGGAAAAAAACACCAAGCCTACCTCTAATTTTTCCAATAAAAAAATAATAATACTAATAAATATATGGGCGTTAGAGAGTTAATAATAAGAAAAAAACATGAAGTGAGCAATTTGGCGCTCGCCCATATTTTCCGAGTTACGGGGCTCTGAAATTTTCAACTTTTTAAAATACCAATATGGGTATCATTTTAAAGCTTTTGCAGAGATCTTTAAGAAAACACTAAAAACCTATTAAGAGCCGATGTCTTTTTTATGTAAAACTATATATATTCAGTACAAATTTTTTTTTTTTTTTTTTTAATTCTCTGTCACCCTTATATTTGCCTTTTTGCATTGGAGTTACTTCACTAAACTAGATTTACATATGTAGAAGGTGAAGGGCATATAATATTCAGCATAACCGTATATAGCACCTTTACTCGTTTAATAATTTTTTTTTTTTTTTTGATGATTAATTTAGAAGTATAATAACTGCAGACTTTGTGGTTAAAGCACTTGCATAAAAAATGTTTAAATGTAATAAGTTTTTTAACATGTTGTTACAAAATGGATAAACAAAAATTAAATTAATTTACAAATATAAGAAGATGAAAAATATTTCAGCTTAAATTTAAAGAAAGAGGCCTTAAACAAACTGGCGAACAAGCATCTGTTTTAAATTGATTGTATGATTAGTTGATTTTCCTTATTGCTTTTTTGTTTATATTTACGAAATAATTTATTTATCTAAAAGTAAGTATTCGTTTTTATTTACAATTTTGTTGGTTTTTATTATTATTTTTTTTTAATTCATTCATTCATACTTGCTCATACATATATGGTTATTGCATACATCAAAATAGTCTTCATGCATGCGTAAAGCATGATGCATTATATTATTTTTCCTTATATGAATGTTGTACAAGATTCTAGTTTTTTTTCTATTGAAAAATTATCTTATTAAATTAAAGTGTGCAAATAAATGAATTAAACACAGCATGAGTTCTATTTTTATTTTTACGAAATCATTTATCCATTTGTTAACCCTTAAATGCTGTTAAGTACTTAAAGATAGTTAATAACCTTTTTTTTATCAGACCAAATACGAAATTTATTTTATTCATTTTTGGTTTTGATTTGAAGTCATGGACGTGTAGTTAGGGAACTAACAGTAAAATAAACAAAAGGTTCTTGTAATAAAAAATGGGAATACAACTATCGTCTGCTTAAAGGAGACGGATCCTTTTTCTGTTTTCTATGAACAGAAGCAAAAGGTCTCCAAAAATTCGCTATATGAGAGCTCTTTCAGAAAATTGTATTAATTTAAAAACACTTCAAAAAATTCGTGTAGCTCGCTTGTCAAATGAATATTTTATTCCGCTGTAAATTTAACATATTTTTAATAATAAAAAATTTTACTTGGTTGTACACGCAAAGAGGTACCTATAATCTAAAAGCAACATATTATAGTTGTATTAAATGGTTGTTAACAAATCATAGTATTGTTACAGTTAATAATAATAAAGCTGGTCATGCAACCATATTATTGTCTAGCATAACAATAATATGATAAAATCTAAAAATAATTATGTTAAGATATAAACATTAAATTGTTAAATTGAAACATCATAATATAGTTGAAAATGACATGTTATATAACTGAATTATTATTATTATTATTATTTATTTATTACAAAAGTTATTCAATAACATAAATTCATAAAAAATACAATTCTTTGCTTATTATATATAAGTAAAGGGCTTTAACACACATTTGTACAACAAATATGTATGTTATAAATCATTCCCAAATAATGGCATCTTATCTACATAAATTCCTACGTGAACATCTATCTATGGAGTAAACGTGATATTCTGGTATTGAAGATATACGGTACGTAATGGTAATACGGAATTGACTACACAGTTATCTAAAACTTCTAATATGTTAATCTGGCATCCGTTAATTTTACTTATTGAGTAAAAAAGAAAACACCATTTATGGAACAATGGTCTATTAACTTAAAACTTTCTCAAGTTCTTTTTTACTAAATATCGACACGTACACGCAGACAACAGCATGGTTGTGATATGGTGACAATAAGTATATTATATTCTCTGTAACAATGTATAGTTGCAGCGAACAATGTTGTTTTCAAGAAGACATAATTTACAATAAACTTTGTTTGTTAATATTTAATCATTATATAGTTCTATGCATAAAAATGCAAAACTTTTGCATTTATTCTTTACTCATACTTAATTATAATAAATTAAAAAATTTATAATGAAAATAAATAAAACGAAAATAAGTATCTTTTATTTTCGGAAATTTTGTACTTACTTACATTACATGATTTTTTTCAACCATATTATGATTTTTTAATTTAACCTTATTATATTTGAACATATTGTTGTGTTTTTTCTATTTTGAGACAAACGTACCGATTCTTTTGATTGCAAATGCCACTGTGGCTCATTATATATTCCGTATTCTTATTTTTATGGCTCTCATTTGGGCTATAATTCTTGATCCTTCCGGTCTTGTGAACCCTTGATCTCGTATTTTCTAAACATGCGTTATTACAACAAACGCAGCCATCCACGCCACAGTTATCCCCTTTAATCCAATAGCCACAACATACGTCTGCCATACACTTTGTTGTTATACTGTTACGCTTCCCTGCGCAACCGCTACCGTTCTTACTTTTTATTATAAAGGGCTTTTTGACAATTATTTGTTACTCTTATATTAAATTGGACGTCTCCACTAAATTATCTGCCAGACTTCACACAATAAGTGTCTTTTGCCGCTCGGGAGGTTTGTACTGCTGCTTCTTACTTATTAATTGCTTTATAACGATTACTATTTTCCGTTGACGCATTTCCGAATGCGGGATCAACCCCCGATCTTTTGTTTTACAGCACGCACCTTTATCAACGCCGCCATTGAGGTTGCTCAGCTTTTGTTAACTAATTGTGATTTTTATTCTATACACACACCATTAGTTGCATTAACTTATTCACCACGCTCATACGGATAACAACAGCAGGGGTTACCAGATCTTATATTCGTTAAAATATTATAAAATATTGACATCTTAAACATAATTGTATTTATACTTTATCACATTAATGGTATTTTTATTATATATAACAATGCTTACAACCATGTAATACCTCAGCCACATTTTATACATGTTTTGATTATATCTACAGACTGTAAGATTTTACCGTATCAATAGTTAGATAGTTAGTTAGGAGTGGCAGCCTCTTGCGACGAACCTCACTTCAGCACAATCGAATGGCCCGTTGTGATACCACAAGGAAGGCGGCGCGACTCACCTTACACAGCCGAGAACCATAAAGATTAACGGATGAACTTCGCTATGTCCCCTATAGAGTGAGATGATAGCTCCGTAAGAGTTCCAAAGAAAGGAGAGCCAAGAATTCTTAGTCTTCTTCGAGCCAGGGATTGGCAATGGCACAGGAGGTGCAGTACGGTCTCTTCCTCATCCTCCGAGCTACAGCTGCGACAGAAATCATTAAAGGGCAGATCGAGTCTTTCAGCATGCCTGCCGATTAGACAGTGTCCAGTAAGTACCGAGACCATGATACTGATGGATTTTCTGTCCAGTCTGAGCAGCTGCCTGGCCCGCTTGAGGTCCAGTGTAGTCCACAGATGTCTGGCGACACAACAGGAACTTTCCTCCACCCATAGTTTGCGAGCCAAATTGAAGTATTGGTTCTTTATGTCCATTTTCACCGTTGCCGGTAGCGACCGGACCGTAGTCCAGAGCGGGAGTAGAAGAAATGTAGTAGTGGTACATCCTGAACGATAATCTTAGAGTGCCCTTTATCCGGCCTAAGCCAGCGTGAGAGGGCATTAAGTCTGGCTGCACAACATTTAGCCTGTTGCAATACCAGGAGTTTGGTGGGTATCCAGTGGAGAAGAGCATACAGAGCCTTTGTCGAAGTAGTTCGGAGAGCGGCTGTTCTCCTGACTTTATCAAGAGGCTTTTGGTTGACCGTTTTATCGAGAGCGGACCACCAAAAAACAGCACTATAGAGAATATTTGGCTCTATAACTGCCTTATAGAGCCAGGAGATGATCCGAGGCTGAAGGCCCCATCTTGGTCCTAGAGCTCTCTGGCAGAGATAGAGCGCACAGGTCGCCTTTCGAGCTCTTTCAGCAATGTTTGCCTTCCATTGAAGTTTGGGGTCAAGTATCACCCCAAGGTATTTCACACTTTTACTTACACTGAGCACAATGCTGTTCAGCCTAGGTGCAGTAAAAATCGGGATCTTGTATCTCCGTGTGAAGAGCATAACCTCCCTTTTGCCGGGGTTAACATCAAGATCATAATCGCAGAACCATTGAGACCGAACATTGAGGGAATAGTTCACCCGTTCTGTGAGTGTTGTCAGGTATTTTCCAAAAATTGTGATAGCAATGTCATCAGCATAAGCTATCAACCTATTACCCGTTTGGTCCAGTCGCCGTTGCAGCGTGTTGACTGCCAGATTCCAGACGAGGGGAGACAATACCCCACCTTGTGGAGTGGACGTGATGATACGTGTCTTCAGTAGTTGCACACAGATTTCCCTTTCGTGTAGGCGTGCTTCGAGCTAGAGAAAAGCGCGGGATTTATGGAGTTTCTGATCTGAAGATCAAGAATCCTTTCCAGCTTTTTGAGTAAGAAGGACGACAGGCATGTGGGCCTAAAGTCTTTGGGTTTAATATGAGATGTCTACCCCGCTTTAGGGATGAAAACAACTCGGGCTACACGCCAACCTATCGGCATGTAAGTTTTTCCAGGCAAGCATTGTAGATTCGTAATAGCCATGGTTTTATGAGGTCCATGCCATGTTGCAAATCCGCTGGAATGATATTGTCAATTCCAGGAGACTTAAAGGCATCAAACGACATAATGGCCCACTCTATGTGAGCATTGGTCACCCGAATAGTGGGTGGACAAACCGACGCGGAATTCATAGTCCCCATCGCTTCTTCAATCCCTTCACTACCAGGGAAGTGAGTATCGAGCAGCTTCTCCAAGGTATCGATTACAGAGTCCGTCCATAGACCGCCCGGCTTCTGCATACTCTTAACAACTCTCGGGGACGTGCTAAGGATCCTGCGTAGGCTGTTGGTTTCGGACGAGCTTTCTATGTTGCCACAGAAAGTTTTCCATGAGGCTCTTTTGGATTTTCGTATGGCATACTTAAACTCCCTAATAGGGTAGCCAGTTTCCACCATTTTTGGCCCTATTAAAGAGTCTTCTACATTCCTTACGTAACTCTGCAATCTCCGTGTTTCACCAAGTGGATTTCGGTTTTCCCCTTGGCTTCGGTGGATTGCAGGCCGCTTTCTCTGCAGAGCAGATGTGCAAGGTCAAGAATTCAACCGCCCGATCAATATCGCAGTGGTCAATAATCTCGAAGGGAGCAGCCCTTAGGCCAAGCTCTAAAATTACAGTATTAATGTGTATAAACCCTTTAATAAACTGTTCATTTAGATGGTCCTTTACATATATCTGTAACAGATCATTTTATCCTTTAAATGGTTAATATAGAAAAAATAAAAAAAAGATAGACTCCGAAATGTTAAAGAATTTAAACAATCATTTCTTTTTGATTGTATCCTATAAATAAACAAAAATATATGTTTAAAAATACGTCTGTCATTAACTATTTATCCTTAACATCTTCAACATTTAAGTCTCCTGTCTCATAAAAGCAGCACTATTTTTTATGTGATTGCATATCAGCTTTCGATGATGGCTTTTCTTTTTAAAACGAAATTTTATTTTTCATTTGTCTGTTTAAGAATGTGTTTTTTTTTTTTGTTTTTCCTTTAGAAAGATTATTTCTTTTTTTTTCTTATTTTGCCTACTTGCAATGAATAATTTATTAAACAGGTAGCATATTGTGTCTGTATTGTCTAGTATCATATTTAGTATTAGAAATTTTCTGCAATAGGATTTCACAGAATTTGTTTCGCTACAAAAAGTAAAAAAAAATACATAAAAACTTAGTGAATATGGTTCTTTTTGCTTGTTTTGTTTACTTTGTTAGTTTTAACTTTTTTATTTGAATTTGGATTTTTAGTGATTACCCGTAGTATTTATAAAATTATACATGTTTATAGCCTAGGAACCTGAAAGGAAACAAACGCGTGACTGTTTTTTATTGTAAAAAAAGAAATTATATTTAAATTATTACAATAGTCTCTTCTTTTTTCAATTTGTTGATCGAGTTCATAGCTTTCTTAAACTGGTTATATCTAGTGATCTTTAAACAAATATTATTTTGAGCCTTGTAACGACACATTCTACGCTGGTTGCTGGGATAGCTGCAGCGGAGTCCAGCGTCGTTAGAAATGTATCTTTCGTCTTAGGACGGGAAGGAAATAAAAAATGTTTGTTTATTAACGTTATAAAAGTTAATCCTTTCTATTATTGTTCTTAGTTGTGACATCACCACTAAGGGTGAATAACGGTCGGGCGCAGGTGAGTTCTTATAGGGCAGCGAACTATCGTTCAGCACAGGCAGCGATGGCGCATGTAACACTCAATAGCGCGGCGGCGCTTTTAGGCAGCTGTGATACAGGTAGCGACGCAAAAGAACAGCAGCGCTACCGGGCAGCGGCGAAACAGGCAATGATGGCGTAGGTACAAAACGCAGTTACTTAGCTAAGCGCAGCACTAGCTGGGGCCACTTGACCATGTCGAATGGTACTGGGGAATTTAAAATTCCAAGCCAGCACTAAGCACAAGATTGAGCCAACACCAGTAGAAGTTTAACTTCGGAATTGGTGTTTTTACCAAGCAATTTCAGATAAGAAATATATCGGGGAGTTTACAATTTCAGACCAACTAATCTCTTACATGCAGGCGAGTTGCTTGCAAACTCCTCTCTTTTCCACAATTTTCAGCCTTTTATACTGTTTTATGGGCACTCATTCACACCCACACACACAAACGATTGTTTGTGTTGAAAGCCAACAGCGGTATAATTTCTTGTTTGTAACAGCTGACGGTTACATGGACAGATTTACATCGCTAAATCGACTTTGCCATGCATTACAACTCTTAATATATATACCTTACGAGTATTGTGTCGGAAAGGGATATTTTATAAAGTAAAGCGGATTGACAAACTTATATATAACCTTTTTTTTACACTTTTTGTAGTAAAAGTTATAATAAATCCGTAACATTAACACCCATAGCTAAATAACGACACCAAGATAACAAAACATTTGTTTTGTATACTTGGTTCTAAAGATATTGTTATTGGTAACAAAAATTTAAATATATAACAAAATTCTGCTTTTCAATATTTTACTAAAACTTTATTAGACTAAGCTTGCTATAGGCTTTAAAGTTTCGACTAGACCCAATATATAAATGTTTTTTTTTATAGTTCATGGGTTTTTTTGTATGGCTAATGTCTCTAAATTCTAATTCTGCATGCAATTTCACAGTTACCAACATAATATTTTCTTCATGTTCAAGATATTCAAATTTATTTTTTTAGACGGCATCTGACATCTGCTTTAAGTCTAAAAACAGATTTAAAGCACTAAAAATATTTGAATTTTCTTAACTATACGTTTATGGGTGTTGCTCCAAAGTTACCTGCGTTAACATAGCTGCTTCATTCCCTGCAGTAATTAACCAAATTGTCCAAGAGATTGAACTCCCACATATAAGGCTGTTCTTATATTTTCGTTTTATACGCTTCACAACAAAAAATGGAAAAAGTGTATAACTAAGTTTGTCATTCCGTTTGTCATTTCTACAATATCTACTTCTGACCCCATAAGTATACATATTCTGACTTCTTATGCGCAGCGAAGTCGATTGAGCGATATCTATCTGTCCGTCAGTGTTAGTGTTCAATCAAGTTTGTTGAGACACTATATAAGCAATTATATATATATATATATATATATATAATGCAGGCGTAAATAAAAATTTATTTAATTATATTAAACAACGGGAATTTTTTTATTATTTTAATTAATTTTCAAAAAAAAACTTTTTTCCCTCTTTTTCCCCGATTAATTATTTAATTCACCGGTATTGGTTATTGAGGGTCAAAGCACGTCTCGACAGCCATTTCATTACCGCTTACTTAACTCTTCAGAAAACTTCTGACTAACATTTTAAAGATTTTTGTCCAAACAAAGACGAAAATCATGGTTTAAAACATCATTTATTATTTAGGTTTTTTTTAACAAAAACCAAATACGCAATTGTTTGTTTTTATGTATTCTTAATAGAACGTTATTAAAAAGAAACGCTATTATGGTTTGTGCAAAAAATTATTTTTGGCCAAGATTTCGGGTCAAACTATTAACTGTGCAACGGTTGCATTGCTATTAAAGTTTTAAATTACTTTCTTTAAACATAATAAAATCTACATTATTTTAAAGATTGGGCTAATGCTAAAGATGCAAAAACAGCTTGATGCTTTGCATACAAAACAAATCTAACAAAAGTACTTAGAACTTTATTATATTATTCATACATTAAAAATTTAATGTAAATATTTGTTGAAATTATTATGTCAAATGTTCAGCTGTGTTTATGTGTACTTGCATATGTTCGTAAAAAATTTCATGTTGTTCATGTAAATGTAACTCGCAGTTTGAAGGCAATAATGTAAATTGCATGCAAAATAAAAATTATGCTTAATATTGGAAATGTGTTACAATTGTAGTATAAGAGTACAATCAGGAAGACAAGACTTAAATACTTTTTCCAAACGTGATAAAAAAAAATAAAAACGCCTTAACACTAAGAGGAAATATAACCAGCATGCATGTCTATGGCACTCACGGCTAAATAATGAGGACAAAGAGGTGATAACACACATGCACATTCCAAATAAAAAACGACATTGAAACCCCATCAGACTTAACTCCCTACTAATATCTTTTAACAAACCTATTTTTTTGCTTAAGTTATCATTTATGAAATAGGACAACAACTATCTAAAACAATAAAAATTGGAAAAATCAATAGGCAAATCATTGAAAAATAAATATCATGCAACATATGATGCGCTGTTAGAGTTTTTGAAATTTTAAACTTAAAATATATAATTAATATTTATTGGTCACTGCGATTTTTATAATAAATATTATATTATGGCTTAAACCTTTGAAAATTACAACTGAAATGCAACGTTCGTGACAAACTTATAATTATATATTTTTTTTATTTCAATGAACTAATTAAATAGACTTAGTTTGTTTAAATTGCAAGCCTTTAAGCGAAGTAACAGGTCAAATATTTATTGTTAAATAACTAAACACAAGTAAATGTGCTTTATTCGGATACGCCGAATCTTATATACCCTTCACCATCTATGTAAATTTCGTTTTGCGAAGTAACTGCAATCAAAAAAGCAAATATTGGGCTGACAGAGATCTAAAAAATAGAAAAGCTTTTGGTGCTGCATATTGCCATTTCTCCAATGTCGAATGCGACATTCGTACGCATTGAAATTAAAAAGAAACATATGTCAAAATATTATTTTATTTTGAGAAAAGGCGAAACCTACAGCTCTTGATTAGCACTATAATTGATGGTAAGGTTAATTTTAGGTAAGTTTTCCTTTTCAAGAAATTTTTTTAAAAATTGATAGAATTCGCTTATAACATATCGCACGGGATATTTTGGGATCGCTGATTTCGAATCTGATGTTAATTTTTAAAAATTTTTACACATCCGATGTCGCACGGGACAAACCTTAAATAAGTACCAAGGGCAAAGCGACGATTATTTTCCACAAATTTTTCTTTAATTTAATTTGCAATAAATATATATATATATATATATGTTACTAATATTTGATGACTATTGTACAAATACGTCCGGCATGCGGTAAAGAAAAGAACAAGTTTACCGTAATTGGGAATCATATCGCTCCTTTTTTATTTTCTTTTATTCTTTATATACAAACAAGAAATTTAAAAGAGCAAATGGCAATGTTTAATTTCGCTTAGTAGGAACATCAATCAAAACAAAACGACTAATAGAAAAGTTTAAAACGGAACTTTTTCGCTTGTTCGACTTTGCGTTTGAATATTTCAAAATATGATATGAATAAATATAAAGTTTTTCTTTACATTAGGTAAATTAAAATGAGCTTAGTATTTAAAAAAAAAATATTATTACCTTCAAGATTTCTTTAACAGCATAAAAATGATACCCATAAAGATATTTTGAAAAAAAAATTTAAAATTTTAGAACCTAGTAACTCGGAAAATTTGGGCGAGCATAAATTTTTTCATATCATATTTTTTTTTTAATTTTTTTAATTTTCTATCGCCTCATATTTTTATTTTTTTGATTGGAGTTATTTTGTTGTTCCAAATGACATGAAAAATTAGAGGTAGGCGTGGTGTTTTACCTGCTGCTTTGAAGGACATGGAGCGATCATGCTGATTTTAGAGTGCACCTATTTTAACACTATATCTGATCGATTGCCATATTTCATTTTTTTTTTTTTTTTTTTTGAAATACGCAGGGAAAATCGGTTGTGTGGTTCTTGAGTTATAAAATCACGAACATAGGAAATCTTACTTTTATATATATTGAAGATATATATATATATATATATATATATATTATATATTTTATTATATTTTATATATATATATATATATATATATATATATATATATATATATATATATATATAAACTTTAAAACTTAATATAGGTTATTATATTCATATTTATGTGTCAGTAAACCTTTGGACAAGTCGGCCTGACTTTAGTTTTTTAACTGTACGCATTATTCCATATTTTCTTAAAGAAAGCTTTTACTGCGTTGTTTTTTAATAGACAGATGTAATCAAATAATTATCACCAAATCTTGTTCAAGCATCGTTTAAAGCAACAATTAATTAAGTTAGTTTCAAAGCTTAATTTTTTGCTCAATTATCGAAATTAAAAATTGAATATCAATATTTACATTTTTTTTGTCTACATAGACAAAATGAACGTAAACTATAAAACCAAATAAATTAGCATGAATAGTGGTTTCTTATAGAGTTTTATTTAGCTGTTTTTAGTGTATCCATATTATATTTAAACCAGTTCATGGTATACTAGCTACTAAAATATTTAATATAATACGTCTCTTTGTAAGTTTGTTTTTTTGTTTGTTTGTAAATAAGTCAATCACGGCTAAACGACTGAACCGTTTTAATGCAATTCATAACAGGTAGATCTTTGTCTTCACGGTAGATTAGGGTACTTATACTTTCGGACCAGGACCATTTACGGTATTCATTTAATTCGAATTGAATTCAAGGCTTCTTTTAATTTCTATGAAGCAATTGATAATCGCGTTTTCTATATGCAAACAGATGGCGCTTCTGTTTATCCTTAGATTGATATGCAGCGTGCTCATTTTAGCATTTTCGTTGCTAGATTCAGCACTTCTTTTTTTTTAATTTAGCAGCAAAATTACCGATTTAGCACTCAGCACTATTTTTAGCACTTTACAACTCTTCATTTAGCATTTTTGAGCACTTTTAATTAATATAATTTACAAACTGTTCTAAAAATAATTAATGCACTTTTTTTGCAAAATACTACTTTTCGCGTGTAAAATTGCAATAACAGCAACGTAAGTCTGGCAAGATAATTTAATAATTTATATTTAACCTCTTTAAGCACTTTTTGATATCTCGAAATTAAAAATTTGTAGATTTAAATCTTACTGCTGATACCTAGAATAATATAATATACGCGTATGTTTGTACATATGTGTATGTCAGAGTTCAAATTCAAAATAGCAACAACACTAAAATCTTTGCTTTGCTTACATGTTTTTCAGCAAACGAAAAAACTAAATGTTTTAGCATTTACTAAACATTTCATTATAAACGAAGCAACAGCAAAATGCAAATGCAAAAAAAAGAGGAACAAACGCATTTGCTTCAGCTAACTATGTGCTTCTTTCTGCAGCAAAGCATTTATTTTGAAAACATTTGCTGTTGTTTAAGCAAGAAGTTAATGTTTGTTTCTCCTATTGCTGCTGCTTTTTAAGAAAAAAAAAACACAATAATAACAACAACGTTTTTTAAAAGGTATTTTCTTACGTATTGTAAGCAATAAATACATAAATACGTTTCCAATGTAAAAAGGGATGTAAAACAGCGAGTCACAGCAAGTAACACCAAGAAAAGCCATCGTAGTCAGCCACAACTTCATAGTAAAGAGTTAGTAAAGAGTTTTTGCAATAGCAAAAATAAAAATAAAGAACAATTGATTGCTTAAGGAATAGAAACACATAATCAGCTAAAGCGTTCTTTCTGTGTTTTTGCATTTTTTTTTTTTTGTTTTTGTTTTCGCTTTTGCTGCACATATTTCAACAGCAACAGTTAAACATACAAGCATTTTTAATCACTGGTGTATGTTATTGCGTTTTCAAGACTTTTTATTATAAATAATTCTAAGGCAACATAAGCATAAATAATAAAACTATAAACTCTACAGAAAAATATTTGCTCAAAACTAAAACATTTAAATTTTGGCACTATGCTTAGCACTTTTTTGGTGCCAATTTAGCTTCACACTGTTGATATGCTACAGAAAAATAATTTTATAATTGTTTATCTCTGTAAAAACAGATGGCGCTTTTGTTTGCACTTACATTAAAAATCCTAACAGAAATTTCGGACTGTAGACTTTAATAATTTCAGGGTTAATCATTCTAATAGTCTTAAATACCAATAATCATTTGTGAATAAGGTTAAAGCAAAATTAGTATATTAAAACTTTGAAGCATACTACAGTGTAAAATTAGAATTTAGCCTTGAAAACGCTTAACTTGTAAAAGATTAAAATAAAATGATTTCAGTATAAATTACTGCAAAACTTTTCAACGTAAAAATTCAAACAGCAGTTTAATATCTAAGTCAAGAACTATTTAATTATAAAATACGAAAAGATTATTTTTTACCTTCATTACTTAAAATTTTTAAACTATTTAAAAGATATATTTAAAGATCTGCTATTTCGATATTTTCAGAGAAAAAGTAACAGTGCTGCCAGTAGAAGAAAAAAAGGAAATTCATGTTACATTTAAAACTTAGGCAGTAATTAAGATATATTTCATTAATGTTTCACCTAAAAAAATATTCAGTAATTTGCAACCGAAGACTGCGGTTAAAAAATATAACAGTCATTTAAAGTTGTTAAGACATTATGACCTGCGTTTATTTATTTATTGTAAAGCTAGTAATAAAAAATCCTTCATGGCCAATCAAATATTACATTCTATGAAACCTAAGTAATTTCAATAACAGCTCAGCTTACAAATTGACGTGAGTCAATAATAATAAGATATTAAAATTAATTACAAAACTATAAAAATATAAATGAATTCCAAATATATCACCACTCCACTCGCAAAGTCTCAAATTAAAGTTACATAGAGACAGCAATCATTAAGAAAGGAATAATATAAAAGGTCCAAGTTAGGGAGAATACCATAATTATCCTAATTGATTAATTCCCTTCATAGTTGAAATGCTTTATGAGTTTAAATCTAAAAACATTATTAGAATGGGTAAAAGTAAGTAACTCCAATGGTAACGTATTTCAGCTACGAATAATTCTAATAAGAAAAAATCTGAGAAAACTAGATTTAAAAACTCTGGGAAATATCAGGTGAGGGTTCCTACTGCGAGGCGAGAATAAAAAAGCATTGCAAATTGATGGGGTTTCCCACTATTCACAATTTTATAAAAAGTATGTAGACAATCGAAACTGAATAAAATGTTCAAATGAACAACCTAGAAAGCTTTTAACAAATCCCGAAATATGGTAACTACGCCTTACTTTATAAACAAACTTAACAATAGAGCTAATTAAACGTTTAAGTCTTGCAATAAGAAGTGCAGCCGTCCCAGAAATGTAAGGGCATGTATATATTTGTGAAGTTAAGTTGGCGTAGCGAATCAAATTCTGCCCAATAAAACATTAATGTGGCTACAAAAAGATAACCTATTATCCAGAACAATACCTAGGCATTTATGGCGATCAACAATTTAGATTCTATCGTTTCCAAGGAATAAATCAAGATGAAAATTAATACGCAGTGCAAGGACAAATTTTATTGCTTTTGTCTTCGCTGAATTCACAACCAGAGAGTTATCTAGAGTCCAAGCTAAGACCCGTCCAAGAGATGAGTTCATGTCCCGCCCAAAGGATTCATTACTCATTCTAAAACCTTTATACAAGAGGAAAATATCATCAGCAAAGACAAAAGGAGTGAAGTTTATAGGGTTAACTACTGAGGAGAGGTTGTTTATATAAAGTATAAATAAAAGAGGACCTAAAACCGAATCTTAAGGGACACCAGAGCCAAGGGGAAGCATATTCGAAACAGAATTATTAATAGCAACGAATTGGGTTCTCCCGGTCAAATAGGACAATAGAAGCTTATACGCAGTACTAGAAAAATAAAATTCATTTAAAAGTTTATAGATCATTTTGTTAAAATCAATTGAGTTAAAAGCCTTAGACAAATCTAAGGAAATAAGAACACATAGCTCATCGCTATAGATATGGCTCCTGATTGTGTCAGTGAGACTTAAGAGAAGGAACGTAGTATTAAGGCCATTTCGGAAAGCATATTGATGGTCGGAGATTACGTTAGACACAAAACTGAGCATTTAAGACTTAATAATATGTTCAATAATCTTAGTAAGAACAGGTAAGATAGAAATCGGACGCAGATCCTGTGAACATTTTTAGATTTAGGTAGGGGACCAATACGGGCAATCTTCCGTAATGAACGAAATGTAGATGTAGTCAATATGGACTTCATCAAGTGCAGCATAATATCATAAATAAATGGAAAAATTATTTTTAAAACTTTGATCAAAATCCCATCCACGCCGGTTGCCTTAGATTAAACCTTATGCAATGCATTGAAAAGATCAGTTACGTTAATACAATTAAAGAAAAACGAGCTATTTAGATTGTCAAGATCAGCGAAGAGAGAATTATCAGGAACATATACATTTGACTCCACAAAGTGATCATTTATGATATTAGGGTCAAGTTCATGTATTATCTGCAGCAAGATACCGCCTTATAACTTTCCACAAGTTTATATAATACCTGATAACTGAAGTAAATTAAGTAAATTGTGTGAATTACTAAATGGCAGTTTACATTATACTACAAGTAATAGGACGCGTCAAATTTTTGGGTAGAAGAGTACAAGTTGTATCGTCTAAACATAATATGAAGTGAAACTGTCCAACATTGAGAGAAACTAGGGATGAAAATTTGATTATCGTACGGCTCTCTTTATTTTTTTTAAACTATTCTACTTCATTAGATCATAGGAAAATCGCAATTCTTATTATTGCTAACCAACAAAGGCAAAACTTGTCAAAATAGCACAAAAACCGCTGAATATAGTGCAAAGTAGGCTCAGTTGGCATCACAAATATTTTTGTAAACAGATATTGTCTTAACAACAGCTGTTTCAATTTTAATTCATTTTATTCAAAACCAATGGTGTAAACGTAAGAAAAAAAACATACAATTTTTAATCTCTATTTTTTCATACGGATAGATTTTCATTTTTATTTCTCTTAGATTTTACGTACATAAAGTCTTACCGTCTAAACTGCTCTTAAATATTTTATAATAAGGTCATGTTGACATGCGGAGTTGCAGAATGTTGTGAGTTGTGACTTAAAATTAAAGAACAGAGCAATGCAAATACCAAGGTGAAAAACTTTTGATAAAGAAAAAATACGGCTTTATTGACCAAACAGAAATACAATTAAAAAAATCAGCTTATAATTTCATTAAAAAAAATACAAAAGCGTGATACTATTTTTTGAAGGTGCAAATCCAAACGAGTTATATATTTACGTACCTTCGCTACCTTTGGATCTGATAGGTGATGCCTCTTCTTAGATTTTTTTTTAGTGTGTGCTAAACAAGGTTATAATATATTTTTCAGTGCCTAGAAAAGTCTTAAAATTCAACCCAGGCAATGCCGGATAAAATAAGCTAATAAATAAATAAATTTAAGTTTTATGTTCACACATATGCATATTCAAACATTAATTTTCTTATACTTTTAGATTCATTCTTTTAATTATTGAGACTGTTTTTCTTTAGGCATCTTCAATTGAACAGCACCTACACAATTAACATTGAATCGCCCACAGCTAAACAGTAGACTGGTGTTATTTCTTAAAATTCATTTAGATCTGCTGCTTACCAGATATTGTAGTTGATGTATGTTGTTATTGCTGTTATTAAGGTTGCAGCCGCTACTTGTAGTTTTGTAATATAAAATATGTAAGTGGTAATTGAAAAAGAGTTTGTTTTCTCAGTTGTTGTTTTAAACAAAACTATAAAATCATTTCAGGCTGTTCATTTGAAGGCAGGCTGGAAATGGCAGACGACCAACAGTATGAGAATATGATGAGCGTTGGCTTAATTAAAAAATACAATTTCAAAAATGTTGCTTTATGTACAGTGTGTGAAAAAAAAAACTGTGTTGGAATTTCATACCTAATTGCCAGCTAAAATTATCTATTAAGTTATAAAAATATTAAACCAAAACAAAAAGGAGTCGTTAAAAAATCATCGAAAATCTCTACCGGGACAGTTACTTAAAAGCAAGAAAAAACTATTAAAATTAGGCACGGGCTAAAATATTAAATTTAACATAATTTTAATTATTTTAATTTTAAAATTGAACATTAATTTTTCTTTGTTAACATACTTTTATAATATACTGTAAGCCAATATTGATCAAATTTTATTTATATTTTTTCACCTTAAGCACAGGAGTTCTTATTTGCTTTTGAAGCTACTACTTAGTCACAGTTATAAAAAAACTTTATGAAAATATTGGCGACGTGTTTATTGATGCCGCACAAAATAAAGCTCGCATTAATAAGCAAAGATGAAGCTTGTTGTTTCCTGAGGAAAAAAAGTAGCACTTAAAGGCGTTTATGTTATTGCAACGCACATTTTATGCCCGCTCATGCTGCACTAACCAACACTTACAATTGTGAATATTGAACCAAATTTATCAATATGTATGTGTGCGTGTATTCTTAGTAATTTTAAGTGCAGTTGGATGTACCTGTTAGCTGTGGTGTATTTCAATAACTTTTATGTAGACAAATACATTTTGTTTGTGTTTTGCATTACTACTGCTTTTAAATTCATCAATTTTTATATGACAAGACGGCGTTAATACAAGTGGCATGTTTTATATGAAAAAAAACTCTGAAAAAGTTGTTTGCGCATCGCTTTGAACGCGAATTAAAATCAATAACAGCTTGTATTTTCCAATTAATTTTTATGTGTTTCATTACTAACAACATTGTCGTTTTATTACAGAAAAATCAATTGATTGTAACTACAAGCGCGTTATAAAGAAAAATTAACCAAGAGTGTCTGATAATTTTGTAATTTCTTGCTATAGGAATCATAAATATTTGAGATTATACTACAAATATTATGAATGTCTGAAAAAAATAATATAATTTTTCATTTAATTTACTTTATTCGAATAATAAATTTTCATATTAAAATATAATTTTTCTTTGAAATTAGTGTCTTCGCAGCTCAATCAATAGTTTTAGTACAATATAAAAATTTAGGCAATAAATTTATGACTAATGTTAATCTTTACGTAAATACATAAGTATGTCAATGTGATTTTAAAAATATGTTAACCTCAGAATATAGATAAAAATAAAATGCACGCAAACTTGGAGCAACATGAATATATTTCCCAAAAGTAAACTTCACTGCACCCAAGTTATTAAACAAGGAATTTTCTTTTGTAAAACTAGAATTATATTTTTATACAGGATACTGTGAAAATCGAACAAAGATTGCAATATCATGACGTAAGATTTTTAGATTAATTTTTTTTCGGGAAATTTATTGCTTACAGTCAATTATGAATTTTTGTTATGGCAAAATGTTGTGGTATTAGCTTTTATTACACGATATTAAGTGTTTTTTAAAGTCCTGCACCATCAATACGGCAGTTAAAAATGACATCATTAAATTTTTATAAGAATTTTAATTGCCGCCACATGTGCGGTAAAATTTTGAATATAATTTCTTCGTTAATTTTGGAATTAGTGAAAATTTAACAGTATGCTAAAAAGAAACTAGACGATATTTTTAAAATAATTAAAGTTTGTGCTATTTTCCCGATTTATTATTTAAATCACTTTGATTTTTATCTTTGCTTTATTGCTTGGACAAAAATTTTTAGTTTATTTAAAATGTTTGTCAGAAGTTTCCTGAAGAGTTAAGTAAGCGATAACGAAATGGGCATCGAGGCGTGCTTTGACCCTCAATAATCAATATCGGTGATTTAAATAATAAATCGGCAAATAGCACAAAAAAGCAAATATTGGGGTGACATAGGAATAAAAAATAAAAAAATTTGGTAAAGGTTATTCAAATAAATATCAAAGCTATTTTTAAGATAATTCTAGATATTATTTAAATGTTCGAATATGAATTTTGCTTTTAAAAATTTGTAATAAAATTTTTGTTTTTATTTGTTTTCTTAAATAAAACGTTTAATTTAAAATAATTCAATAAAAAGTTATTTATTTTCTTATTTAATAGTGCTTTTTAACTAACTTCAAAAAAATAAGGAGGTTATGATTTCGACTAAATGCTGTTTTTTTTTTATATTTGTGCCTGCAGAACTCAGTCATTTCTGGTACAATTTTGATTTTTAATCCCGTTTTAAAAACAGTTCATAATCTTAAAAATTATGAACTGTAAAGTGCACTTCTGTAAAATTTTAAATGGCTGCGTATTATTATAGCTCCCAATAACAAAAAGTTATACTAAAATAAATCTAAAAACAAAAGGGTGTCCCATAATTGATGTAGATTTACTTATATGGGCCTATCTTTTGAACCTTACAGACAAATGCCTGCAAATTGGATAGAATGTCGATTGCTATTGCCGTCATAGTAACAAGTATTTAATAATTGAAATTAGGAATTAAATAATTCATTTATTTTGTTGTATATGGCCATACTTTTTAACAGTTGTAGAAAGACGCTTGATATTTACAACGAACCTATATTGCAAAGTTCACTATAGCAACAAGTACAAAATTTGGATTTGGAAGTTCAAGGGTGTCCCAATAATTGCGTAATTTCAAGTATTTGGCAGAACTTTTGAATCAAAAAGCTGAAACCTAAAAGGGACCTGTATTTCTAAGCCTGCTACAGCAAAGAGTTTATAATTTGAATTTAGAAATTAAAGGGTTTCCAATAATTGATGTAGATTTACATATATGGCCTATTTTTTTAACCGTTATGGACAAAAGCTTTCAAATTGGACAGAATGTCGATTGCTATGGCTGTTATAGTAACAAGTATTAATATTTAAAATTATAAATAAAACAGTGCCCCAATAGTTCATTTAATTTATTGTATATGGCCATACTTTAAAACAGTTGTAGGCAGACGATTGAAATTTACAAAGGTCCTGTATTACTAACTCCCCTATAACAACAAGTTTTAAATTTGATTTTGTAATAAAAAGGTATTCCAATAGTTGTTGTAATTTGGTGTATGTAGCCAAACTTTGAACCGTTATAGACAGACAGCTGAAATTTATAAGGGACCTGTTTTGCTAAGTCCGCCCTAACGAGCAGCTTATAATTTGAATTTAGAAACTAATGGGTGTTCCCAAAATTAATTTAGTTTGTTCCATATGGCCGTAGTATTTGAACCGTTAGATACAAACACCAGAATTTTAGACGGAATATCCACTACTTTGTTTGGTGTAATAAGATAATTATAAACTAAAGGGTTTTACAATAGTTGATGTAATCTTATGTATAATGGCAAACATGAACCGTTATAGACAGACGGTTGAAATTTACACAAAACCTGATTGCTAAATCTACTACAGCAGCAAGTATATAATTTGGAAATTAAAGGGTGACCCTTTAGTTGCTCTAATTTGATGTATATTGTCAAACTACTGAACAGTCGAAAAAGGTTAAGGTTTGGAGGTGGAATATGGGGTGTCCCAATATTTAATGTAATCTAATTTATTTGGCCATACTCTTGAACATTTTTTTTTTTTTTTTTTTTTTTTTTTTAGTGAAGTAGCATTTCAGGCATTAATGCCTACTTAGTTTTTTAACCGTGCTACATTCTTTTAGGAAAGGGATAGATGAGAGAGAAGACAGGTGGTGAAAGGAGATAGATATAGCCATTTTTATTAAATATTTTACTTCGCCGGCGAATATGCTATGAAGAAGTACCGACGAAGGAGACTGCATGTTTTTATGTTAATTCTGCTTATGTATTTATACCATTAACCAGAAAAAACATTTTTATTTTTTGACTGCCGCAAGGGTTGAACCCAGGTCAGTCAGATTTGCAGTCAACGTGCTTACCACCTAGACTACAGCAGTAGACAGATGAAGTCTGTTTTGAAGTCACTTTTTTTGAATGAATTATTTCGAATATTTGTGATGTACTAATACGAATTTTGCATACTGTATTTGAAGCCAAACGTGAGAGAACAAACACTGTAACAATATTTTTAGCACATGAAAGCAAAACAAAAGCAGTAAAAATTATACTAGGGGCTAAAAGTGAACCCATTTATTCACATCTCTGGTCTGTATCAATTGTGGATTGTAACTATACTGATCCTTACGGTGCTTCCTCTTTCTTCTCATTCTCGACTGAAGTTTTTGCCATTTAGAACGAAAAAGCTCAAAATTCCGACAATGAAAATTAACTTATCCATAACTGGCGGCTTCATTAACTTTCTTAGTGATTTCAATTATAATTTTTATCCCAGACATAGGTAGGGGTCCACCAACGCAGAGATTCATTACAAAGTTAAATTTTTATTATAAATAGAACTCAATAGGTAACCAGAGACCTCATACTACAGACCAAGTTCCTTCCAAAATGTAACTTGATTTCCTTCTAATAGAATACAAAAATGTTATCGTCAACCAAGGAAGACTTCTGTGTAATTCAACGTCATTTTTTGCTTTTTTCGAGACAGAGGCTTATTTTTCACTGAAGAATATTTCTGCATGATCAATTAAAAAATTTCAGATTTTTAACTATGACAATCCTAATGAAAGTCCTTACTTTTCCTGCTCTTTTTCTCTCATGATTTTTTTTTCTTTACAACACAGTAGATGATGTCCCAGTATCATCAAACTCATTCACGACAGCGGGTTACAATGAACAGATTAATTATGATTCGCATTTTGAATATTGCCGGGAAAATTTTTTCTTCCCATTGTTCTGTTCCTGGGAAAAAATCAGAAACAGCTCTTTTGCTTTTAACAATTTATTTCTAATTTATACTAAACAAGTAAGATCGCTATATTCGGCTAAGCCGAATCTTATATATAAAGTTAGTTTAGTGAAGTTACTCCAATCAAAAAGCAAATATTGAGGTAACAGAGAATAAAAAAATAAAAAAAAAATTAAGTAGTACATACATATTGTTTAAGCGCCAACGCAGAATGCGTTGTAAACACTCTTTTGCCCTTTTTTTGCTTCTGTGTAAATAAAAAGAGAGAAACAGAAAACAAAAAAAGGGCAAAAGAATGCGCGGTTTAATTAGGCCAGTTGCGTGGAGATTCTCATAAGTTAAAGTCGAAGTAAATTTTCGATAGTGGAGCGAATTACAACGTTTTTGTGGATAAGAAAAAATTTAATAGTTAAGTGAATAAGTGAAAACAATATGTAAAATGTCTTAATCTGTAAATAAAAATAATAAGTTCATGTGTATTTTTTAAACAATTGTAATGAACATCATAAACAAAAGAAATAATTGAACTAATATTTATAGGCAAAAGATTATATATATCTGAAAAATATTTATTACTGTGAATATAAAAATATATTGAGTTTGATAAAAATGTTTTCTATGACCAAGTTAAATGCATTAAATATCATTACTTTATAACATAGTTTTTCCTTAATATTCAAAGGAATTAATTGTTAATAACCAACGCAACAATTCATAAATAATTTTTTTAATTGGATTAAAATTTAAACTGTGATGAAGAAAAATTACATCCATATGTATAAATCATTGTAAATTAAAATAAAAAAGAGAATAAAACATTTGGAATAAAACAAAAAAAAAAGCTTGATTTCTTCACTGAGCTGAACTAGAGTTTCCCAGCAAAAAAGACAGCAGTAAACCCAACTTGACCGAGTGAGGAACGTTCATTGCAGGAGCCCTGAACCACCTTGGAGACCATCCTCTAGCAGCCTTCAGTCGACACCATCGTTGCCGAGAAACAAACGGCGTTGGACACCACTCATCATATCTTCACCAAAAAAGGGTAAGTCCTAAGTATTTTCCCCACAACTCTGTGGAAGACCCCACCCACATTTATGTGGAAGTAACCCCCTTGAACCCCCACATTTTTTGGTCCTTCGAGCCGGATCCAACCCGGTACCCCAAAAACCCCCTAAAATTTTCCTCCATAAGGAGAAAAAACCCCACCGGATTCCCATTCCGGACCTCATATCTATACGTTTTTATATATAAATAAAGTTTTCCTCCGTATAAAGGAAAACAAACCCCATACCCCTATCAGTGTTTCCAGAAAGGAAAATCCTAAGCACTACGTGCTGGGCCCCACATTTACAACAAAAAAATAACCCTTTTGAAAAAATAGCGGTGACTGTACCCTTTTTCAAATTTGCATAATAATTTGCAAAAACCATTATTAGCGGTACTTGCGTTTTTTGCATTTCCAACGGTTTCTTATTTTTCGATATCTTCTGCACCTGCAAAAATAAGAAACCGCGAAATTTATATACATAAGCACATATATGATTGTTGGCATGCGCACATATATATATATATCTACATACGTACACACCAAATTTGCTCAAGGTTAAATTAATGAGCTGTTAAAATAACAAAATTAAAGAAGCAAATTTGTATGTACATATTTCTGTACCCACAATTGTAAAGAAAAAAGCAAACATACATACTTAAATACAAACAGCAGAGAAGTTTCTTTGACCGTCGCAAATTCGCTGCCGGCAGAGAAAAAGAATAAAGACAATATTCTTATGTGTGATTGTATGCACCCATCTTCATTTGCTTATATTTTAAGAGCACATATTTGATAAATTAAAGAGATCACTTTTGTGACGTCACCACCCAAAAAAATTACTAAAGCAGAATACGCAAGCGTAAAGTCAAAAAAAAAATTTGTTGTTCTACTGACCTACATTAATATATGCATGAATATAATAATAACTAATGTGTACATGCATAAGCAGAAACATTTATGCAAACGTATGTAAATATATAACAAGCTTGTGTATTAGGAATACAAGTAATTTTGGTGGTTGAAAATAAGAAAATACGAGTACAGTAGCAGACAAATATTGTGACTCTTTGAATTTTCTTGGTCATTAAAATATATGAAACCTGAAAAAATAATAACGTGTTTGATTTTTAAATTAAATTAAATTTAATAAATAATTTCAATAAATTTAATTTTAAATTAAATTACATTATTCAATTAAATAATATCCCTTTAAAATTTACAAACCCCTGCTTTAATAAATCAAATAAATTAAACGGAAAAAAAGTAAATTAGGCGTTAATTATTTTATTTGGTATTTATCAACCATTTATTATAAAAAATATAAAACTTCATACTCAACTGTATTTATTAATTTAAAAAAAAAATATTTACAAATTCTACCCTTCACTGTCACTTGTTCTTTTTGACGAAATATAACGGGCAATCGTATACGAGGGTCACCCCAAATAGAAACGGGTACAAGTCTACGAGGGTCAACCCAAACAGTTTGGGCACCTTAAAACGAGGCGCAACCTGAGAAAAAAAAAAATATTTATTTTTATATATTATATTTTAATTTTTTATCAATTATTTGAACCCCTTTACAATTCGGGCACGTTTTTTATTGTCTTGTTTGCGGACATTCCCCCTATTGTTTGAACTCAACGGTCGGTCGATTTTTATATCACGAATCATCTCGGTCTTTTTCTTGGTAACTAAATACCCCCCACTTGGGCATTTGAAAATAAAATGGCATCAATTAAATCATTGATCCGTGTCTCTGATCGCATCACGAAGCTCTCAGTTCATATGGATGAGAGCACGGTTGACGGCCAGTCGATTCACGCGTGGGATGTCCTGAAAACAGAAGCTATACGGTTATGGGAAGCCTTCGCGTCGCTATACGACGATGTTATCGAAAAGTTTGATCCCGTGAAAGATGACATCGATATCGAAACTTTGGAAAAACGTTTTTTTCCAACTTTTGAGGTTTATACCAAAATGATCGCCAAAATAAATGAAGCCATCGAGACTCTGCGCAACAAGACGAAGCGAAATCTTGCTCGAGAGGAACAGGCAACTCAACACCCCCTCATATCAGTACCCCCCTGCGATACAGAGATTTTCCACGGTGACTATAAGTCATGGCCAACATTCCGTGATATGTTCACGGCCCTCTACAAGAATAATAATCGCCTATCCCCGGTGGAAAAGATGTGCCACTTACTCAAGAAGACACAAGGAGAAGCGAGAGACCTGTTGAAAACTTGCCCCATAACGAACGATGGGTTCGAGATGGGATGGCAACACTTGGTACAAAGGTACGAAAATAAGCGCGTTCTGGTGAACGGGCAATTAAAATGTTTATTTAATATTTCCCCCCTTCCTAAAGAGACTGGGCCCAATATTCGGCGTTTGCAACGCACAATTAATGATTGCGTTACGAATTTAACACTGTTAGGAATCGACACCAAAAATTGGGACCCCATTTTTATTTATATTTGTTCCACCTGTCTACCCGATACCACGCTCAATTTGTGGGAACACTCTTTGCCCCATAACACAGAGTTGCCAGCCTGGAAACAAATGGATGCGTTTCTGACATCTCGGTTTCAGACATTAGAATCAGTTGCAGATATCCGCTCAACCTTTTCACACTCGAATGTCTCAAACACGCCTAAAGTTCCGAATTACAAAAAACCGCACTCCAATGAGAAAAAACTTAACAGTTTTAATACCAGCGTGTTAGTCGACAAATACAAAAAATGTCCTTTGTGTCCCCATTCACACCCCCTTAGATTTTGTTCAGTGTTTCTTGGTATGTCTCTTGAAAATCGATACAATATAGTTAAAAAATATAAACTTTGTACAAATTGTCTCGCCACCTCCCATGAGCGTAGACAATGTAAAAGCAAATTTGTGTGCAGTGCTTGTGGACAAAGCCACCATTCGCTGCTGCACCGCCATGAACGCAACTCAGCGTCAAATATACGGAACCCTGCAGCACCCCAAACTGCTCCCGTTATATCTACCCCTAACCCCCATGAAAATAATATTCGCTCATATAACCCCCCGCACAACACGAATATACCCCCTGTTGGTGCTCCATCACATAGAGGTAACTACTTTACCCGCGGGGCTCCGCCCCCAACTAGTATGCACCCCCCTCTAGAGGCAACCCCCTCTACTTCTCGTGAAGCGGCTGAAAAAACGCTGCAATCGTACTCAACCCAGGTACAAGCGACTACCCCCTCTATTATATTGGGCACCGCCCTAGTAGATATTTATAATCATGATCTTAAATGCACTATTCGTGCCTTGATCGACTCTGCGTCTGAAGCATCGTTTATTTCGAGGCGCCTTCAAAGAAAACTCCACATCAACACTCAGTCATCTCATGCTGAGGTCCATGGCATAAATGACTCATTAACTGCAACATCAACTCACATGTGTCAAGTGCGCATAGGGTCTCCAATTAACCCTGCAATTAATATATGTATTGACGCCTATATCGTCAATAAACTAACAGATCAACTACCGTATTACCCAGTATCCGCTCTCAAGGATGCAAACTTCTCACGCCTTCAACTGGCTGATAAGTATAGACAAAACTGCACTGAGGTAGACCTACTACTCGGAGGAGATGTCTACCCCAAGATAATTAAAAACGGCGTACAATGGGACTCTAACCAATCCTTGGTTGCCCAAAATACCATTTTTGGCTGGATACTCACCGGCAAAATGCACACCCCGCAAAATCGTGTTACGATTCGTTCATTTTTCAATGAAATCACCCTATCAACTCAACTACAAAAATTCTGGGAACTGGAGGAAGTTCCGAAGAAGCGCCGCTCAACGCCTGAAGATATATATTGTGAAGAGCTGTATAAAAAATCGACTCACAAAAACCCTGATGGTCGTTTTGTCGTGTCACTACCCTTTAAGCACGACTACCCCAACCCCCTTAATGTAGGCGATTCCCGAAACATCGCCATATCTCAGTTTTTACGCAATGAAACAAGATTGCTAAAAATTCCCGAACTCAAAAATGATTACGACCGAGTAATCACCGAGTATGCCACTCTAGGCCAAATGGACAAAATTTCCCCCCCGAGCAACGGCTCTGAAAGCTACTACTTGCCACACCACGCAGTACTAAAACCCGATAGTGCTACCACCAAGCTACGTGTGGTGTTTAATGCGTCTAGCCCCTCATCTAACGGCGTCAGTCTCAACGATATGCTCCACGTCGGGCCTATATTACAGGCCGACTTAACTATTTTAATTCTTCGCTGGAGACTTTTTCGCTACGTATTTAACGCGGACATCGAAAAGATGTACCGCCAAATTCTTATAGAACCCTCTCAGACCCAATATCAGCGTATTATCTTCCGAAAATCCCCGAACGAGCCCCTTCAAGATTACCAGTTGAATACTGTCACCTTCGGTGTCAACTGCGCCCCATACTTAGCAATCAGAACATTGCTAGAGTTAGCCAATGAGGCCGAAGAAAATTACCCCCTGACAGCTGACATTTTACGAAACTCCATGTACGTCGATGATGTTTTGGCTGGCTCCCATACTATTACGGCCAGCTTACAATGCAGAAATCAACTCCGCAACGTGCTTGAATCAGCAGGTTTTATGTTACGTAAATGGACGGCGAATAACAATCTTTTACTCAATGATTTACCCCCAAATTATCTACTAGATGAAGAATTTTTGACCCTTTCTGATTCTAGCATCACTAAAACGCTGGGACTGCGGTGGAACGCAGGAAATGATTATTTCTACTTTAAACTGAAATCTCACCCCGATCGCAAGGCAGTCACAAAAAGGTCTGTACTTTCAGAAATAGCCAAGTTATTTGACCCCGCGGGCTGGCTATCACCCAAAATAATTGTGGCTAAAATCATAATGCAGCAAATCTGGAAGGATGGAACAGACTGGGATGAAGATTTATACCCCCCTACACTCGAAAACTGGCATAATTTTCTTGATGATTATATTAACATCGAACAAATTAGAATACCCCGTTTTGTTAATTTTGACCCCTCATATACTACCGAACTACACGGTTTCTGCGACGCCTCTGAAAAGGCCTATGCCGCTACTCTGTATCTGCGATCTGAGAACCAAGGTTTTGTCTCAACTCACCTTTTAGTGGCAAAAACCAAAGTAGCGCCGGTAAAATTTGTTTCGATACCACGAAAAGAACTTTGTGGTGCTGAGTTGTTGGCTACAATGATGGACACAATACCAGCTCAACTCAATTTAAAAAATTACAAAATTTTCTTGTGGACAGATTCCACGATTGTCTTAGCATGGTTGCGAGGTCCCCCTAACCGATGGAAAACATTCGTTGAAAACCGCGTCAGCTCCATAATCGAAAAGGTCGGAATCGAACCATGGTCGCATGTTGATACGAAAAATAATCCAGCTGACCTGGCATCTCGCGGCCTTACCGTATCACAACTGGCGTCGAATACGCTCTGGTGGCAAGGTCCCCCTTGGTTAAGACTTCCACACGCTGAGTGGCCATCATGCACTGAAAATTTCACAACAGACGAAGAGTCCAGACCACTCTGTGTGCACTCTACCACGGTAAAATATGAAGACCTACTCCATAATTTTTCGGATTTACCCAAAGCGTTACGAGTTATTAGCTACGTATTTCGTTTTTATCATCGCTTGAAAAATCATCAGAAATTTAACTCTAATGATCTCACCTCAGACGAAATCAACTCCGTTAAATCACGTTTAATTATTTCGAGTCAAAAACTTCATTTCGCAGATGAGCATAAAGAATTATGTAATAATCGCCCGATATCCCGTAAAAGTACGTTATTAACTCTTAACCCCTTTCTCGATTCTAACGGAACCATGAGAATTAATGGCCGATTGGCAAACTCCCCCACTCTTAGCTATAATGAGCGCTACCCTATTTTGTTACCCTATCACGCTCGTTATACTCAACTTTTCCTCAAATGGCTACACATGTACTCCATACATGGCCAAAATGCGCTTTTACACCGCCTTATGCGATGTCATTACTACGTACCTCGTCTTAAAAATCTAATAAAATCAACTATTTCTAAATGTCTCACATGCGTTAGACATAAAAGTGCGCTCAGCCAGCAGATGATGGCTGCATTACCCCCTGAACGTGCTACGCTCACCCGCCCATTCTACGACACTGGAGTGGATTTCGCCGGGCCCTTCGAAATAAAATCCTACGTGGGCCGTGGTTGCAAAATCACTAAAGGTTATGTCGCAATCTTTGTCTGCTTCGCTACTAAAGCCATTCACCTGGAAGCCACTGGAGATATATCTACGCAAGCCTTTTTAGCGGCCTTCGCCAGATTTTTCAGCAGACGTGGAACGCCTCATGCCATGTATTCCGATAATGGCACTGCGTTTGTTGGCGCCTCCAACATCCTACAATATGATGCCCAACAATTTTTAGCACTTGTACGGAAAGGTGTCCTAGCTCAAAACAGCTTCTCCCTGTTAGAATGGCACTTGATCCCCCCAGGAGCACCCCATATGGGCGGCCTGTGGGAGGCCGGAGTAAAAAGTTTTAAGTCCCATTTTAAAAAGATTTGCCACAGCCAACACTGCACGTATGAAGAATTTAGCACCATGCTAACCCGCATAGAGGCATGTCTGAATTCCCGGCCCTTGAGTCCAGTGACGAACGACCCAAACGACTTATGCGCAATAACCCCCGGTCACTTCCTCATAGGCACCCCCATTTTGTCACCCCCCGAACCCAATTTATCCGATCACTCGTTAAGTTATGTCAATCGCTGGCAGAAACTAAAAATATTACACCATCACCTCGCCCGTCGATGGAAACACGAGTACCTTATAGAACTCCATAAACGGACAAAATGGAAGTACCCACAGCGAGATTTCGCGATCGGAGATCTTGTCGTCGTGCGACAAGACAATTTACCCCCACATCAATGGCGTCTCGGTCGAATTGATAAAGTCTATCACGGCCTGGACAGCAAGGTCAGAACAGCTGACATTCGCACCGCTACGGGTGTCATCACGCGCCCCATCGTTAAATTAGTGTGCCTCCCCTACCCCGAATCGCAATGACAACTAATCTTTGCCTTTATTTCGTTCTTTTCTTTTTTAGTCATTATGCGGCGTTCACCACGTAGAAGCGCTTCCCCGATTGAGCGCCAACGGGTTATCATTCGTTTAAAATCCACCTTTGACTGCCGCCTGTGCCAAAAGGATCACCCATTGCGAAAATGTAAGAGGTTTACCAGCATGTCTGTTTCCGCACGAGAAAAAACGGTGCGACGCCATCTATATTGCGAAAATTGTTTAGCACATTCGCACCGATCTAATAAATGTCGCAGTGCTGAATGTTGTAAAATCTGCAGGGGTAAACATCATACACTTCTTCATCGCCCCCCCAAGATACGTCGTTCAAGCGGTACTGGCAATGTTACGTTGATACCTACCGCCATTATACAAATATGTCTAAACAAGCAATGGGTGCAAGTCCGTGGTCTAATTAACCCCTGTGCCACTGAAAGTGCCATCGCCGCCTTCATTGTCAACCGTTATCACCTCCCCGTTGAACTGATCGACAATAAGAAATGGTACAAGATGACTTTTCGTTCACGTTTCGAGGGAGCAACCACGTTTACCGTCACCGCCAGAGTTGACGACAAGCTACCCCTCAACCAAGCCCGAAAACCGCTGGACAGCCGAGTAGCTCAGCACTATGATAATCTCCGTTTGGCAGACCCAGACTTCTACGGCAATCACACCATCAACGTCATCCTGGGAGCCGAAGTATACCCGGAGCTCATCAGAAGCGGTCTTCAACCAGGCAGCCTGGCATCGCCCCTCGCACAGGACACAGCTTTGGGATGGGTCCTAGTGGGAAAGTTTGGCCTTTAGGTGCCACCAACGACTAATCATCATTTTTATATTATACATTTATTGAACTTATACTTTTATTGAACTTATACATTTATTGAACTCTTACTTATATTATACCCTAAGATACTCTATCTTTTTGAATTATTGAATTTGAATTTATATAACTTTTTATACTCTAAGTTGCAGTCCTGCAAGGGGGGCGGGATGTTTAAGCGCCAACGCAGAATGCGTTGTAAACACTCTTTTGCCCTTTTTTTGCTTCTGTGTAAATAAAAAGAGAGAAACAGAAAACAAAAAAAGGGCAAAAGAATGCGCGGTTTAATTAGGCCAGTTGCGTGGAGATTCTCATAAGTTAAAGTCGAAGTAAATTTTCGATAGTGGAGCGAATTACAACGTTTTTGTGGATAAGAAAAAATTTAATAGTTAAGTGAATAAGTGAAAACAATATGTAAAATGTCTTAATCTGTAAATAAAAATAATAAGTTCATGTGTATTTTTTAAACAATTGTAATGAACATCATAAACAAAAGAAATAATTGAACTAATATTTATAGGCAAAAGATTATATATATCTGAAAAATATTTATTACTGTGAATATAAAAATATATTGAGTTTGATAAAAATGTTTTCTATGACCAAGTTAAATGCATTAAATATCATTACTTTATAACATAGTTTTTCCTTAATATTCAAAGGAATTAATTGTTAATAACCAACGCAACAATTCATAAATAATTTTTTTAATTGGATTAAAATTTAAACTGTGATGAAGAAAAATTACATCCATATGTATAAATCATTGTAAATTAAAAGAAAAAAGAGAATAAAACATTTGGAATAAAACAAAAAAAAAAGCTTGATTTCTTCACTGAGCTGAACTAGAGTTTCCCAGCAAAAAAGACAGCAGTAAACCCAACTTGACCGAGTGAGGAACGTTCATTGCAGGAGCCCTGAACCACCTTGGAGACCATCCTCTAGCAGCCTTCAGTCGACACCATCGTTGCCGAGAAACAAACGGCGTTGGACACCACTCATCATATCTTCACCAAAAAAGGGTAAGTCCTAAGTATTTTCCCCACAACTCTGTGGAAGACCCCACCCACATTTATGTGGAAGTAACCCCCTTGAACCCCCACACATATGATTTTATTTTATTATTTCCTTAAAGATCTCTTATAAACCTTTTGAATGGTACCTTTATTGATATTTTAAAAAATTAAAAAATATCAGAAGCCCGAAACTCAGAAAATATGGGCGAGCGTCAATTTATTCACATAATGTTTTTTTCTTCTTATTTTTTAATTCGCACCCTCTCACATTTTTCTTTAATTGGGGTTACTTCATTGTTTCAAATGATATGTGAAATATTAGATGTAGGCGTGTTGTTTTGCCCGCTGTCTCGAAGAACATGGACCGATCACGCTGATTTCCAATAGCACATCTTTTTTTTTTTTTTTTTTTTTTATTTATTATTATTATTATTATTTATTTATTATTAAATACATGTGAATTGATTTCATATTTGAAGCCTCAGCGCCTTATAGGCTTTACAGAGACTAGACCATGGCATTACATAAGACTATAAACCTATATTGACAATATTATTTTGCTGTTAAAAGAAGAAATTTAATTAAAGTTAACCCAGATAAGCCTGAAACTAAAATTTTCTGAAAATTTTGAAAAAAGTTACATTATTTAGTTACGTAATTACGTAATTTATTTATATTATTTTGCTAGAATATTTATTTAGTACAAAAGTTAAGGTTATCAACTAGATATTAACACAGAAAAAAACAACTCACGAGTAAAATATAACTTTTTATACATACCTGTCATTTGCCATGTCTGCAACGCACTTTTATTACACACTTATAAGGTAAAATATAAGGTAAAAACTGTTAAAATAACTGTCTTTTTATTTTTTCTAATAAAGCTGACAAAATTTCTTACTGCAAATCATAAGACTAAATAATCTTAGATAAAGAGGGTATTCTGATATTTTTTTTTATTTCTACTGTCCTAAATATGGGACAGTAGGCTTATCTGGGTTAATAAAAAAAAGAAAAAAAAAGAATTTTTAAAAAAGTAAGCATTTTAAAAAAGAAGTGTTTCCAAATTATTTGATATAAATGATTTTATTTCATTTTTAAATGTTGAAATAACGGTGATGTATTTTATTCAAACTGGTAAGTTATTGTATTCAATAGGTCCAGAATATGAAATACGCTGTTTGGTTAAATCTATGCGACATCGTGCAATTTGTAAATTATGTGATTGTCTTGTATTTCTATTTGTTCTTTATATATTATTATGAAATTTTACAGATTTTGGACTAAAACCTCTTATTGATTTGAATACATACAATAGCATACGCTGTTTGTATAACCCTCGAATAGGTAAAATATTTTGGGCTATATTTTTGTATAAGTTTATGGTAGGATAACGCTTTGGTAAATTGTAGACTATTGTTAGAGCCTTATTCTGTGCTGATTGCAATGTTTTTAGAGAACTTGTCATACAACATCCATATATTTGTGGCAAATATGTTAAATGTGAATGTACGAGAGATTGATATATCATTAGCTTAGTTTCGGTGTTCAATTTGTTTTTAAATTTATATAAAATTCCTGTTGCCGCAGATATATTTGCCTTTACTTTTGCAATGTGAGCATCCCACATTAAATTACATTTCAATTGCATTCCTAAATATTTGACCACTTTTGACTCAGAAACGGGTGTTCCATTCACGTTAATTATCATGTCTTCTTCATTTCTTCTGATACATGACCGAAATCTAATGAAATTCGTCTTCGTTGAATTGAGCACTAATTTATTTAGTCTAGATAACTCAGCCAAAATTGCAGCATCATATTCTATTACCACTTGCAACACCTTTTCGTCCTTATATCTATAAAATAGGCAAATATCATCTGCAAACATAATTAACTTGCCGTTAAACTTTATATTTTTTAAATCATTTATATATATTTTAAAAAGTAATGGTCCTAGGACACTTCCTTGAGGAACCCCATATTGCACAGGCAATAGACTGCTTTTTGAGTCACCAATCTGAACAAACTGATATCTGTTGTGTAAATAATCACCGAAAAGTAATAATGTTTCTTCAGATACACCAACATTACTTAGTTTTTTAAGCAGAATATCGTGCTGTACTAAATCAAACGCCCGTGAGAAATCAAAAAATACTCCGGCCACTCCTTTAAATCCTGCATCAATTCCACCACAAATGTATTCTATAACATTAACTATGGCTTCTTCGGTTCAAGAACCCTTCGTAAAACCATACTGACACTCATACAATATATCTTTTGATTGGAGATATGCAGACAACTGATCAAATATTATTTTTTCAAAAATTTTATGAATAACTGACAGAACTGAAACTGGTCGAAAGTCAGCCATAAATTTTGCAACATTTTTTTTGGGAATGGGCACAATTTTATGCACTTTCAAAACTTCGGGATATTTTTTAGTTTCAATCATGTTATTAAAAATTTTTGCAAGTATGTTAGAAGTTGAATTTTTACTTACACACAACATTTTTGCGGTGATTTTATCATATACCGCACCTTTATTTAGCTTTAATGATTCAATTGTGTTTATAGTCTCTGTTTGGCAAATTTGATTTAAATTCGAAAAACTTCGTTCAGGTGTTAAAGTTCTAAACATATTAATGTTATCATTTGGATAAATTTGTATATTGTTTTTTAATTTCTGGCTACATTCAATGAAACAAGCATTAAGGGCATTAGCCATACTTTCGTCCTCACAAATTCGGCTACCATCATCCGTAATTAATTCGTTTAGTTGACATTTGCATCGGCCAAGTTCTTTATTTAGGAATTTCCATGTTTTTTTTAACATCCGTATTGTGCAATTTCAGATTATATAAGTAATAATCATCTCTGAGTTTTTTATTACAAATTTTAATGACTCTACCAATTCTCTTTATTCGTTCATAAATGCTGGCTTTGTTTTTACTCTTTCTTTTCGCTTTCAAAAGTCTGTTTTTGAAGCATATTAAGAAATAAAGATTTTTAGCCATCCTTGGGGCGACTTTAAAACGTATATTGCATGTTCTAGATGAACTTTCTGTGCTTTCTGAGGCAGCATTAGTTAAAATGTGAATAAATTTTTCACATAAATCAGAAGATAATGACGTGTCAGTTAGTTCTCCTAATGCACTATCTAAAATTAACCCATATTTTTCATAGTTTATATTTTTTCTCTATTCAGTTATACTTTCACTGAGTTCCAAGTTTAAATAAAACCCACAACTCAGAAAATTGTGGTCAGATATTGAATTTTCAATACTGTGAACGAACATTTCATTTGATAAACTACTAAAGATCCAGTCTATGCATGTTTTACTTGCTGGCCTTGAAACTAGTTCATGACAGCAATGCATATTAAAATCATTTGGTACTATGTCTGATCGATTGGCGTATTTAAATATTTAGAATATATATACTTTATGTAGTCGGAAATGGATATTCTAGAAATTACAAACAGAGTGACAAACTTAGATTTAACCTTTTTCCACTATTTGTGGTAAAGGGTATAAAAAACGAATTTTTGTGAATTAATTAGTTTTTGTAAATAATTTAAAAAAATCAATAAAGTACGGTATAGTTTTTCACATGGTTGTAAAAGAACATGTTGATGTTTCAGTTTCGCTGGAATTGCAATTTAAGTACAATATAAATTCTTGTGTTTCAATTTATATTATACCAATACTTATTCAGAATTATAAGATCCCTTTTACACTGTAATACTGAGTATTAAGACTTCTCCAATACCTAAGTGTTATGAAAATGTGTGATTGTGTAAAAGCAAATATAATGTAATGACAATTAATACGGAAAGGAATTTGACATTCTACAATTCAAATTTATTTTTAGAAATTTTTCTTAACACTATGATTTGTCATTATATCAGGATTATTTTGCTGCTCATAACCCAGCCAACCGCTAAATGAGAACACCGAAAGTAGACTTAAAAGAGTCGAATATGTGTATCTTCGCAGAGACAAAAAGCAATCAAAAATAGTATTTTCTTAAATAAATTAAGAGCTTTTTAAGCTGAACTAATTTTGTAAAAAAAAGCGCTCATTTTGAAGGTTGTCGAATGGCAAATGATTACTTATTTGTTCTCATTTCAAGCGTCGAGGCTCTAAAAATTAAGTTAGTAAAGTTTGCTTTCTGATTCACATGGTTTGCTGGGAGTTTTCATTCTACTTGAATAGTGATAGTGTAGAAACAAAAAGTAATTATACGTTGGAATTTTTTTTACCATCACAACAGTTCTTATTAGATTACGATTTTATTAATGAAATATTTGACTAATTTTACAGCACTTTTAGGTTTGATAAATAATACTGTGTTAACAAATCTTCTTTTCTATATGTGCTATATGTGGTTAGATCTCACTCTAAGCCGACCAAGAAGAAATTTGGTGTAAGTCCTGTTGGCGCCTTTTTTGCAGAAGATGATTACTAGAAATTTTGTACTGCCGGACATGTTTCTTTTGGTCAGTCTGAACCTGGGCATTTAATTCACTATTAGCCGTTTGCTAGAACTCTGCAATTCTTGCTTGTCACCCTTAAAAAAATACACGAGCTATTCTTCGATGCTTCTGCATTAAGGTCAGCAAATATTGAACATTTTGTAAATTTGTATTTCTTCACCTTTAAAGCAAATATTAAACCATTGTTTTACATTTATAAAATATGAGGTAATAAACTTTCAAAATTTGTCAATTGTTTCTCCCCTTTTAAATATTTTAAATACATACCTTTATTCTTCGATGTTTTTTCTATTTTTTTGAAATATTTAGAATAGTAGGAATTGGAGAAGGAAAATTTTTTCCATGGAATTGTTATTGCTAATTGGGTTGTATGTCAATACAACTTTTAGAACGCAAAAAGTGAGTCTCGACTGAAAGCTTATAAACAATAATTTTTAATTTTTATACTCTTCACCCTAAAGAGTGGGAAAAGGTATATATAAGTTTGTCATTCCGTGTGTAATTTCTACTATATCCAATTCCGACCCCATTAAGTATATACATTCTGATTTCTTATGCATACCGAAGTCGACTGAGCGATGTCCGTCTATCCGTCCGTGTTAAATTTGTCAATCGATCAGATATAGTGTCGAAAGAGGTGCTATTGGAAATCAGCATGATCGGTCCATGTCCATCGAGGGAGCAGGCAAAACAGCACGCCTACCTCTAATTTTTCTTGTCATTTGAAGCAATAAAGTAACTCCAATCAAATGAAGATATGGAGCGATAGAGAATTAAAAAATGAGAAAAAAACATCTAATGAAAAAATTTGCGCTCGCCCATATCTTCCGAGCTACGGGGATCTGAAATTTTCAAATTTTTAAAAATATTAATATGGGAAATACTATTTTTTTTAAATGCTTAACCCTTTAGGAGCCGATGGCATTTTTATGTAAAATTTTATATTTGCAGTACCAAAAATTTTGTTTAAAGTCTCGGTCACCCCAATATTTACTTTATTTCATAATAACAATTATTATAAGTTTCTTCTGACAGTGCAGTAAAATTTGTTTACAATTAAAAAAACACTATTAAGAATTTTAGCTACGCCCTGATGCTCAAGCATTTTGCTCCGGATTTGTTTTTGAAAAAATAATTTTATTGGTTAAAAATTTATTTTATAAGAGCTACATGAGAAATTGAATTCTCACTTCTTTTCTTTTATGTTTCTTATTAATTTTACCTTTAAGAATCTCCCACATATGAATGTCTTAGCGTGCAGTTTATGAAATGTCACAAAGTTCAGTCAAACTTTTAAGTCAAACAAACATAATCAAATTAAGTTTATTTGTAGTTATTTAAAAGACAATTCTATCTTTTTAGCATTATCCCATTATTTATATAGAATGCAGTAATGCAACTAGAAAAAATATCTAACACTTCCTTGACATGTCCCAAATACTACAATACTACTAATGACTTAAAATCCCACAATTTCAGCTTAATTTTGTTAACAAGTGGATAACAACTACAAGACAAAACAAAATCAAATAAATTTTTTTTATAAGAGTACAATTGATTTTTTAACATTTTGACCTTACAACTCTTTAACGTAAACAAGAAAATTTGTCAAAGTTCAGTAATTGTTTTGTCACCCATGTTACGTACTCGTACCAAAAAGCCAATGAAAAAAAACTACGAGTCAAAAGATAACACTTTAAGACACGATTATCATTTTTTGAAAATCTTTAAACAACTAATAGACAAACATAACTAAATCCAAATATACATATATAAACAAACGTTTAAGCTTACACACATAAATACAAACCTGTACATTTAAGACATATTTTCGACTTTTACAACCCACCATATGTTCGTTTTATCCTCGTCTTTGAGGTTCAACTCTTTTTTTTTATCTTTCTTTAGACACGTACTCATACACCTCCATGGTTGGCATTACAATTAAATTGTATGATGACTTGAACGAAGCGTGTGAATCTCTGCTGAAAAGAAATGAACAAAATATATACAACATGTCTAATAGTTTAAATGTACGTCTGTCCGGTTTTATATCGTCTGTCCAGCCGTATATTGGTAAGTGCATTACATGTCTGTCTGTGTTTTACTTCAGCAAATATGATAAACATAAGACATTTGCTTACATTATTGTTTTATTTTGTTTTATTCTTCACTTGATAACCTAACAAATTTACAAGATTTTAATACTTTTTTTCTGTGCTTTTTTCTTTCTTTTCCTTTGGTCAAAAACTAATATGCAGATATTTATGTCCATTTAAACAAATAAGGAATTGTAATGTAAATAAAAATTTAACAAAAAAAAAAAAAAAAAAGCAGCAGCGATTAAAAATTTGTTTGGTTTTAAAAATAAAAATAATTAGGCGTTCGGTTTAAACGAACTGCTTTTACTCATCACAAAAAACATTACAAAATTTTTGGCTTCAAAATGATAGACTTGTTTTAATAGCAGCATTTAAACTAAGATCGCAATAGACTTTTTTGAGGAGTACAAAAAATTAAAATTAAATTAATTAGTTATAAAAGATCTTTTGTGAATAACTTTCAATTCCAGTAGTTATTAAAAAAGCACCAGTAGGCTTCTTTATTTCGTTTTAAAATTTTTTTGAAAAACAAGTAAGAACGGAAGGTAATAAAAATTATTTAATATACTTTCTATAAAACTGTGTAATGCTTTTATAAAAATTGTTTAGTTATGGGTCGCGGGAAGCATTGTTCGCGGGAAAAAAGTGAACTAATAAAAAATTTGCGTTCGATTCCCAAATAAGAAAATTGCTGGGCTGCTCCAATAATATGATAATAAATGACCAAAGGTATGAGCAAAAAGTTGTATCCCGTAGTAGGAAGCGAGTTTTGTCACCTTTAATAGTAAAACAGTTCGTACGGACTACTAAAGGAAATCCCTTTATGACAGCTGCGGATCTTTAAAAAACATTGGATGTTCCGGCAAGCGTGGAAACTATTCGCCGCAGACTTCGAGACAACAGTCTCAATGCCTGTAGTTTTCAAAAAGTGTTCCTCCAAAGGAAAAGTGGAAAACTGTGATATAAACTGACGAATCCAAAATTGTTCTTTTTTATGGAAAGAGTTCTAGATGTTTTGTCCATAAAGTACCTAGCAGCAAATACAAGAAACGATTCACATAAAAACTATCAAGCATGGAGGTCATAGTATTATGGTATGGTGTTGCTTCTCGATCAAGGTGTGGGTCCTATATATAGGACCATAAACGTTACGGTTTCAGTGGTTTATGTAAAAATCCTTGAAATTATGCTGTCCTATGCTTCCTACGAAATGTCGCTGGTGTTAGTCTTCCAGCAATACAATGACCCCAAACACACCAGCAAAATGAAAAAAAAATGGTTCAAATGTAATGAAATGGCATGCACAATCCCCACCAAAAATCTGTGGACGAACGTAAGAAAGGTTGTATTTACAATAAAACACACAAGCATTGAAGACCTCTGGGAGGATGTGCAGAAAATTTGGAGTTCCATCAAAGTTGCAAAATGCCAGCATTAAGTGGATTCCATGAAAGGGAGTTGTGCTGCAGTAATAGCAAAAAAGGGCACGCGACAAATTATTGAAACCATAAAATAAATAAAAGATATTTCAGTAAAATTCTTTGATTTTTTTTTAAGAAGGACCAATAATTTTTGTTAATAATGAACTGAAGTGCTATTCTTTGACTGTGTAGTTTTTAAGTTTTTTTGTTGTTTATATTAATTAAATTATTATAAACTGTTTGATAAAACCAAATAATTTTTTTATGATAATAAACTATTAACATCAAAGAATTTATTATTTTGAGTTGAATCTGGTGGACAGTTAAATAGATGAAAACGGAGTCATTATAAATTTATTCGTGGTGCTATTATATTGACCGCAGCTGTATAACTAGCAGTGTTCATGATTTCATCTTCGTGTCATTTCTTTTTTTTAATTCAAATTTAGATAAATGTTTTTTTAAATAGTTATAACTGAGTTCTGTAGATAGTGTTAAAAAATTTCCATTTATATTAACTTAAATGTGCTGGAAACTGTTTCAGTACCATTATACCGGTAAAATTAAGTGCTTTCACACTTGTATCTCTCCAAAATGACTTATTTTTACGAAAAAAAAGTATTCTATATTAGAATCAAGGTTCTAAGCCACCACCTCACAAAATGTTGTTCAAATCTATTCAGCAGTTTCTATGTGATGAGCACACAAACAGACAGACATACAAAAATTTAAAAAATAGGTGTTTTGTATTCCATATCGATTACTATCAACACCAAAATCAAAATTATCAAAAAATATTTCATGTACAGAAATGACCCCGAGAAATTGTGCCAGACATTCAACAAAAAAAATTTTTTAAGAAAAAAATACTTATTTCAATATTTTTAATAATATGCGTTTGAAAGCGTAAACGATGGTTAATTCTTCACGATATTCACTTAAAATACGAATTTCTGTCGGCAGTCAAGACAAAAAATTGCAACGGCAAGGTTTGCAGAACAGTTTCTTGCAAACCAGGCACAGACCAGACACAGTAGTGTCTCTAATTAACGAATGCTCAGTGTAACTAGTTCTCGAACTATTTTTTTCTTAGTTTTGTACTTACGAAAATTGTATCTTTGATACAACGAGTCTTAGAAAAATTATCAAAAACAAGTAAGAGTGCTAAACCCTTCACCGTAAATGTAAATATAGTTTAGTGAAGTAACCCCAATCAAAAAAGCAAATATTGGGGTGACCAAGACTTCACTAAAAAAAAATTAGTACTGCATGTATATAATTTTATAAAAGTGTCATCGGCTCTTAATGAGTTAAGCAATTTTAATATTTTCTTAAAGATCTCTTGAAAAGCTTTAAAATTATACCCGTATTGATTTTTTTAAAAATTGAAAATTTCTAAACCCCGTAATTCGGAAAATATTAGCGAGTGCCAATTTTTCAATTTGATATTTTATATTTATATATATATGTATATATTTTTTTTTTGAATGGAGATACTTGATTGTTCCAAATGATATGACATGCCCGCTACCTCGAAGGTGTCGACAGGTATCGATGTTGCTGATTTTCAATAGTAACTTTTTCCAAACTACGTCTGATCGATTGGCGTATTGAAATTTTCTTTAGCTGGCCTAGTGTCTTGGAAAACTTGATTTCAACACAAACATGGATGGACAGATGGACATCGTACAATCGACTTTGCAGTACATAGAACTCAGAAATAAAAAATCTTTATGGAGTCGAAAATGTAGATTTTAGATATTAGACACGACATGATAAACTTATTTATACCCTTTTTCCACTTTTTGTGGTAAAGGGTATAATGAAGTGTAAAGATGTTTCTCTGTTCACAAAACGAATAATACAGAAGGGCTCTAAAATTAATTGGTGTACCAGTAAATTCTTACTTTAGAAACGAGCATGATGACAGATGAGATGATGAGAAATTTAATAGATGTTCAAGTCAAATATACGTTTTATATTTTTTTTAAATACAACACTGTTATTGTCTTAAATTAAATAAAATATCTTGAGTATTAACTGTTAATTTTTTTCTTTTATTTCTTTTGTTTTCTCTTTTGTGCATAAAAACAAGAGTTATTAACCACCTACCTCCATGTGAACTTTTTCAATTTTCTAATGTTAAAGACATGAAAGCCAATGATTGACCCAAACTGAACAAATTTACATAATTTACATGAAGTAACATTAATGCGCCATTTAAAAAACAATTTTCATCAAAGAAAAAAAAAACTTAGAAATATTATCATACAACAAATCAAGAATATAAATTTATTTGCTTAAAGATATTCCCACTGCGATAAACTTGAACTGACTCCCGTGGAGTAAAGACCAAAAAAAGTCTAAGAACCAACTGTTGCTCAACTATCAACACATACTTTTTTTAAATACTTAATGCTAAAGAAATAAAACTAATGGTGTACGAATATGTTCAAATCTAAAATAAATAAAAACAAGTAAGAGTGCTATATTCGGCTATGGCGAATCTTATATACCCTTCACCATTAGTGTATATCTGGTTTAGTAAAGTAACTCCAATCACAAAGACAAATATTGGGCTGAGAGATAATTAAACAAAAGAAAAAAAAATTAAGTGCTGTATACAACTTTATATTTAAATGTCATCGCCTTCTAATGGGTTAAGCATTTAAATGCTTATTATTATATTTGGTATTTCTTAAAAAAATCTTTTCAAAAGTTTTGAAATGATACCCATACTGATATATTGCATTATCTTAGTTTTCTATAAAAGGTTCAGAGGTCCATAACTCGAAAAATATGGGCGAGCGCCAATTTTTTCACTTGATATTTTTTTCTTATTTTTTAATTCCCTATCGCACCATATATTTGTTTTTTTATAAAAGTTACTTTATTGTTACAAAAGATAAGGAATAACTAAGAGGCAGGCATGGTATTTTAACAACTGCCTCGAAGGTCATGAACCGATCTTGCTGCTTTTCAATAGCTAAATTTTTGATACTATTTATGACCGATTGGCATATTTATCATTTTTCTAGCTTATCAAGTGCCTTGTCAAAATTGAATTCAACATCGCTTAATCGACTTCCTTCGCTACGCATAAGAACATATTGTAGAATTTACAAACAGAATGACAAACTTAGATTTAACATTTTTCTGCGGTGAAGGGTATAATAAAGTTAATAAATCAACCATACGAGTACAAGCAGTACGAAAAAGAATTATAATAACAAAATGAGCCTTCTCAGATAGACACAAGGAACATTAAAAATCTTTAAGCCTAAAGTACAGCAAAGGCTTAAATTGTTTACAAGTTTCTTGCTATTTATTGCAACATGTTTGCTTTGGTCTAGTTAACTCATTTGGTATTTGTATGTTTACCTAATAGAGCATATAATATTTCAATTCCATTTGGGCATGTGTAATATACTGCAATTTATATACATTTCTTTGACATTATAATTATAAATATTCGCTATTTCCTATAAGGGATAAATTTTATCTTACAGCATAACGTTAGAAAATTAATGATACGATGCTACTTTGAATATTATGACAAAATTATAGTTAACAATTTTAAAGAGAAAATAAAACAAAATTCAAGGGATTTTAATTAGTATCAGTTAGTTAGTTAGTTAGTTAGGAGTGGCAGCCTTTCGCGACGGAGCTCACTTGAGCACAATCGAATGGCCGGTTGTGATACCACAAGGAAGGCGGCGCGACTCCCCTTACCCAGCCGAGAACCATGAGGATTGACGAATGAACTTCGCTATGTCCCCTATAGAGTGAGATGATAGCTCCGTGAGAGTTCCAAAGAAAGGAGAGCCCAGAATTCTTAGTCTTCTTCGAGCCAGGGATGGGCAGTGGCACAGGAGGTGCAGTACGGTCTCTTCCTCATCCTCCGAGCCACAGCTGCGGCAGAAATCATTAAAGGGCAGGCCGAGTCTTTCAGCATGCCTGCCGATTAGACAGTGTCCAGTAAGTACCGAGACCGTGATACTTATGGATTTTCTGTCCAGTCTGAGCAGCTGCCTGGTCCGCTTGAGGTCCAGTGTAGTCCACAGTGGTCTGGAGACACAACAGTTACTTTCCTCTACCCATAATTTGCGAGCCAAATTGAGGTAGTGGTTCTTTATGACCATTTTCACCCTTGCCAGAGAAATTCCATCATCTGGTAGCGAGGAGACGTTAGGAAGCAATGTGCCTTGTTTAGCAAGATTATCGGCCTCACAGTTACCCTGGACCTGACCCAAAACAGGTCAATCTGTAATCGCTCCGAAAGAGTGTTCAATAATGAGCGACAACGCAGGACTACCTTAGATGTACTGTATGCACCAGCAAGCGCCGTGATTGCCGCCTGACTGTCCGAAAATATGCGAAAGATCGTCTCTGAGCGCTATTTCGGAATGGCCATTACCACGGCTTCAAAGACACTGCAGTAGTCAGGAAGTCTAAGGGAGAGTCTTAGTCCAAGGCTATTGGAGAAGATTCCGCAACCGACTCTGTCGTCTAGTTTCGAGCAATCGGTATAAATGTCAACAGTACCACCCACAACCACTTCGTTACGGACCCATATCTCTCTACTCGGAATATGGTTCTGAAACCCGTGGTCCAGAGCGGGAGTAGAAGAGGTGTAGTCCACCATTGATGGCAGTGGTACATCCCTATCGATAATCTTATAGTGCCCTATATCCAGCCTGAGCCAGCGTGAGAGGGCATTAAGTCTGGCTGCACAGCACTTAGCCTGTTGCAATACCAGAAGTTTGGTGGGTAACCGGTGGAGAAGAGCATACAGAGCCTTTGTCGAAGTAACTCGGAGAGCCCCAGTAACCAAATTAGTATCAGTACACTACTTTCATCTTCACGATATCATTAAGCTGTCCACACCAGGAAAAACCATCATTAAGGGATTTCTTATCCTCCGCATGCAAAGAAAAAACATGGTTGTAATATGGTCACAATAACCATAATAAGTACTTTGGAACATTGCAAATTTTTACTACGACCAAAGTTTTATAACTTATTAAAAATAATATAACAAATTTAACCATAATATAGTTTTATTAATTAGAGTATGATTAAAAGCAAACAAAATAATGTTTGCGCTTAAAATTATTTTGTTCTAGGTCTTGACAGAATGCTTTTCTATCATTTTAGTAATTTTTTGTTTGCTTAAAGTTGAAATTGTTTTTGTTGTTAAAGAAAATAAAAATAATAAAAATTTATGTACAAAATAAGCAATTAAAAATAATATACAAAATATGAAAACAAATAAAAGGATAAACAAAACATTTCAAAAATATTAGAAGTCTTAGATAACTGTGTAGTCAGTTCCGTATTATCATTACGTACCGTATATCTTCAATACGAGAATATCACGTTTACTCCATAAATAGATGTTCACGTAGCAATGTATGTAGAAAACATGCCGTTATTTGGGCTTATAAATCATATTTGTGTGTTAAAGCCCTTTACTTATACATAATAAGCAAAGAATTGTGCTTTTTGGGAATTTATGTTATTGAATAACTTTTGTAACAAATAAATAATTATAATAATAATTTAATTATGTAACATGACATTTTCAACTATATTGTGATGTTTCAATTTAACCATTTAATGTTTATATTTTAACATAATTAATTTTAGATTTTATCATATTATTGTTATGCTAGACATTAATATGTTTGCAAGACCAGCTTTATTATTATTATAAAATGTAACAATACTATGTTTTGTTAAGAACCATATAATACAACCATAATATGTTGCTCTTAGATTATGGTTATCTCAACAATGTTTTTTCTTTGCGTGCGATTTTTGTTTAATTTAATTCTGTCTTCTTTAAAATTGTTATGGTTTTCAGAGCTTTTGTCAAACTTGGATTAAAAAATTCAAATTCAAAACAATAAGGAATAAAGATTTTGTAAATAAATTACCTTTTTCATTAAATTTTTAATACAGCTTGCTTTTACTAGCCACCAAGTTAGTTTTAAAAAAAGGCAAGGCTGCCAATATTGTTATGTTGTTGTTAAATTCTCTCAATTATTTTTTGAAAGCTTTAAATGACCTGATACTTCTTGGGTCAAGAGGCTAAGTTAATTGTTGCGAATTAGATGTAAAATATTTTATTCGAACTTGCAACAAACTGCTATGCTTATGAAGTGCTGCCTTTACGATAAACGTTACGGTTTTTCCTAAAACAGATATTTCTTCGAATTTTTGTGTTATCAACGCTTTTGAATGCAAAAATAAATTAATTTTTAAAGCAGCAAGGTAATTCCGGCCTTCGTATAATAAACAAATTTTGTACTCGCTAGTTGTATTGCAGCAAAACAAAAATATAATCTGTTCGTTGACGTTAAACTCGTCTCCTAGGTTATAGTTATTTAAAACGCATAAAGGTATATATTTATGTACACACATACATACAAAAGGAATGTTCAGAGCTTATTTAATTATTTGTTTTTTATCTTATTATTAATTCTTGCTTAATTTCGTTAACATATTTATTTGTGTATCTACACTTATAGAAACATTTAAGGATCCTGATCATGTTCCACTTAATGGTCCCTAGTGTGTAGCAGTGTTTTTTGTTCCAAGTTCCAATGGTGTGACGAATTAATAAAAAAAAGAAAGAAAAAATGAAAAACCATATTTTGATTTTAAGGATTGTCCTAGTACTTCAATTAATTGGGAACTAAAATACTCTCATTTTCTCTTTTCTTCTTTCTCTTTGTGTAATATTTAATCTTTATATTATTTAAATTTCTCTTCAAAGTGCAGTTTATATAAAATAAACCGGATCGCATCGGTATTCGCTATCGGATTGAAAGCGTTAAATATCTAGCGTTTTCGTTTGTCAGAATACTTTTTTGGGTTTTCAAATGGAAAACGCATGTTTCAAGCGATATGCGTTTTTCAAAACATGGATGATAATTTGTATTTAAATACATCATTGGTGCTGAAAGTATGAATAGAATAAAAAAAAACAAATTGTATCTTGCCATTAACGAAAATATACGTTACATAAAAGTAATATTGATTTAGGACCTTTTATTTTAGCCATAAATTTTCCAAATTTCAGCAGTACATTTTAAAGTTTTCTAAATTTTTACTTTGTGATTGTCTGTCATTTTTCTAAGGTAAAAAAATATTTTTCCTAAAGTCAACTCCAAGGCACATACTAGGTAGTGGCAGTGGATCAGTTGACTTTCTTGTTTACGTTTTCAGATGTCAAATTTTGTTTACACTTATAATTTTTTTGTTGTGGAAATATATTTAAAATATTCGTAAAACAAATAGTTTCACACACTTTTTGAAACTGGATTGTATTAAAAGAATGTAGGCCTCGCTTCTTCATGATTTTTTTTTGCAAATTTTATACGTAAAAACTAAAAAGTTTGAAACAAAATGTGTTTATACACATTTTTGGTTTTTATATATAAAAAAATAAGCAAATAAAATCACGAGGAGGCAAGGTTTAGGAAGCTCCTCTAGCTTAAATATATGCTCGATATACATTTTAGTAGCATTCAAGGAAAGCTTATGACATCTATAGTTCTGTAATTTTTTTTTCGCGCTGCATTTTTAATAACTGAAAAAATTATGTTGAGGTGATTTTTTGAGAAACTAAATATGGACTTAAAATTGGCACAAAATCATAACGCTTTGAGCGATTCTTACAAAATTTTGAAATGATATAGATAAAGAAGTTTTTAATCAAATGGTGGAAAAAATTTAAATTTTTTGGTTTTAACATTTAAATTCCCAGAACGGGGAAAAAATGTCCAAAAAAATTTTTTTTACAAAAGATGCTACCCTGCCCTAATTAATCTCGGGGCTGTCAAATCGTTTTTGGAGTATGTAGCCAAAATTTGGGGAACTGCCGTGTACCTTTTTTAATCGGTGAATTGCACTTCGAGCAATTTTACAATAATTTTAAAATGTGGTTCCAAAATTGTCAATGTTGGAAAGGGCTGCAAGGGGAACCGTTATAATTGTTGACATTATTTTTCTTTTATTTTTATAATTTATCTTTAAATGGTTTAAACAAATTTGCTAGTACTGAAGTAAATTTAAATTATATAAGCAAAAAACAATACCACCTTTTTTCGGAAAATCCTTTAAAAACGATATTTTTTACATTTTCTCATTTCAGAGGCATGTAACTTTTTAATTAAAAGCGCTGTCAGAACAAAACCTTAAACTTGTTTATTTTAAATTTTATCAGGTATAGCAAATGTCTTAAAGTAATAATACGATAATTAATAATTAAGGTTGGCCATAATTAACAAATCAAAAAAAAAAAAAAAAGATTGTAAACCAATTTGCTTCCTGCACATTTAAGCTCATTTTTATATATATTTTTAAGGTCTGATTAAATTTAAAAAATTTTAACATTTGAGTTGAAAATAAACTTTTTATGACATTTTCAAAATATTGTATGTTTGAGGTACCTAAATTTGGTGTCCTACCCAGAAGCCCTCCTTCACCTTAGTAATCTGGCAGTCCGTAGATTCACTGAGAAACATATTTGCCCTGCCTCTGTAAAATTTCGTTGAGATATATTGAGTGGTTTATAAGATAGCGAATATGAAAAAAAAATCGTTTCCAATTCACTGTGCGTCAGTTGATTTGACATCTGAAAATATATTTTACAAAAACAAAATACATGTTTTTAACTTATTGTTGTAGTTGTTTTAGAACTGCTATTACCTATAAAATTAATGTGCCTTGGTCAATTCCTTAAATTTTTAGTATTCACAAACTTTTTTTCAAGTTTTACTATACAAAAAAAAATATTACTCATCTAAAAATAAGTTTAACAAAAGCAGGTCAATTAATAAACTGATCATGTACAGAACTCACATTTTTCAAGATAATTTAACATTCATTTAATTTTACTTTTTTCAAATTTCAACAGAATCAGAGACATACATAAATGGCTGCTTTACAACAATTTAACCAATTTTAGAAATCAACATCATTATCTTGAGTTTCTTTTGCAAAACTCTTAACAATTCTATGTTTATATTTACTAATCATAATAATAATTTTCTGTGATTAAATAATAAGAAATTATAAAAAAAATATAAACAAATATTTTAAATCGTTTTTTACCATGTAACATAAAGAATCAGCCAGTTTGCTATTTCACTTCCTTGTCATACTAACTCTCATCAATCAATCAAAAAGAAAATGTTGGCGTGCCAAGTATGCGTGTGTACGGATCGTGTCATATTGTTGACAACGTATATCAGCAGCCTTATAACAAAGTGGCTGTTGTTTGTGCTATAAATGATCTATCTTTAACCATCTAGGCAATTATAAATGTAAAGTACAAATACAAAATGTACTAAAAAAATATGAAAACGTTATTAAGAAATGTACATACATTTCAATTTATAAATGAAAAGAAAGAAGACAAGAAAAGTATAAAAAATATAATTGATGATATTTAATAGAGTTTAAGGTAATTTTTAACATTTATCATATTTTTTGATAAATTGCTAGAATTATAACATAAACTAAAGATTTAAAAATGTTTATTTATACAAATGATTTGCTTGTAGACAATTTGGTGATTTAGAAATTATTTCTTTAAATGAAAGATAGACAAGTGAGTTTTAAGCAACGTTCATGAATTATTTATTTTTTAAATGAAAATTAAAGCTAATAAATTAAGCCACTGATAATGCTTTGCTTTCCTTACGCACTCTTATTTAACATGTATTGAATATACGCACAATCTGCTGCAACGTGTTGCATAAATTAACCACTTTTTGCATAATTTACCTTCCAGGCATTTTTAGCAAATCAATTTTTCAATTACTTGCTTATAATTGACAATTTCTGATCATCATCGATGTATGTAAAATTTTTAACAGTTTATAGTTTATTCTCTTTTACTTTTTTTTTTGTACATTTCACACTGATGTGCAGCTTAACTTAAGCACTATAGCAGATTGAAAACAGCGCCACTTGTCGTCACTTGTTAAATTGATCGTAAATTTTATATTCTCGCCAATACAAATGGCTACGCAATTTTCATAAATCTGCAAGAAATAAATAACATAAAATAAAATAAAGAAACTGCTGTGTAGTTGCTTTTTTATTTATGCAGTCTTATTGATAACGAGAAACTTATGAAAATAAATACTTTCAAAATACGAGTACGTTTCATATGTTTAGTGATAAATATTTTAAACATCATATAACGTATAGTTTTCATATTAATTAATCATATGACGCCAATAAATCATAAAAAGAAATACATAATTATACGTTTAACATTATAATAATTTAATAAAATATTTTTAATAATAATATTTAACTGATTTTAAAGAAATTCTTTAAAATGCCTTCCCTCAAAATGTGTATGTGTGTGTTTGTCTTCAATAAATTACATATTGTGTAAATCAAAAGACTTAAGACAGATACATTAAATTTTATTTTTGCTTTTTTTTTCTTTCCTTCTTTGTTTTGTTAACTTTACGATAAAGATCTTTCATTACAGACATAAATGCTAAAAAACTTTATTTTTCTTTAAAAAATTAATGTTGTAATAGTAAAGTTCAATATTAATTGCCACATATTATAAAAAAAAATGCATAATCATACTCATAAAAACACATACATGGCAGAAAACGACTATAGTTTTCAATAAAAGGCATTATCAACAATTAATTTAATGGACTATTATTAAGTAAATAAATTTTAAATAAATTGTATCTTTTAAAAGAAATTTTATTTTGTTTGACACAATAAAATAAAATTTTAGGATTAATCAAAGGCGCTTTAATTTGCAGGTGGCCTCAATAGCACATCTGATTTTTATTTTGTTCGACGTTATTGTCAAAATTCTTAAAAAAAAATTAAAAATAAAAAATTTTCAAATAATTGGAAAAAGTAACAAAATTTAAATTTGTATAAAATTAAATTTTAATACCAAAAAATGAAATGAGGTATTGCTGCACATATAGGAGAAAAAAAACCAACAGTTACAACTTAATTTAAAGCACCAAATAATGATAAAAGAATATATTAAATTCGGCTTCATCTTATTTAGTCAGCTATTTTTGACATCTACGTGGTGCTCTGCAACAACAAAATGACATTAAGTTTTTGTTTTTATAGCCGTGCAGCCACCTAGTATTTAATTTGCCTTAAAATAATCCATTTTTCGTAAGGTTTTAATAAAAAAATATTTTAAAGTACTAAATTATAATTAAATGCATGATATAAAAATAGAAGGTAGTTCCACTTCAAAAATTTTGACGTTTGCGGGAATTATTTGAAATATATTTTTCGTAAACAACACAATTTGCGTTGCCACAGATATAAATAAGAAAAAAATATTTTGGAACTGTTTAACAAAATATGTGTAATTTGTACCATAAATGTAAAAAAAAAACTCAAATCTATTTACTATAAATATAAATTACACAGAAACAAATCCTTTGACTCTAAAAGACAATTTATACAAATTTGCTTATTATCATAATTTATTAAAAATACAATTGTAGAGTAAGATTTTTATGAATTAACCAATTTAATTAATAAAAGTTTCAAAAAATTGATATTTATTTTCACGTAATTAATAATTAAATAAACAGGCATGTCATAAATTCCGATCGGAATGGTTTAATTTCCGTATTAACAATTCCGATCGATTTTGTTTTACCTTCTTCAAATTTCATTCGATTTTTATTATTTTTAAAAAATGCTTAATCTCCACCTTTTTATTTAAATGTAGCAATATGCGCACACTAAAGTAAACAACAAGGCTAATCTTAATAAGGACACGTTATAAAAGTAAATTTGAAATTCCCAAGTAACAGAATTTTAAAGAAAGTAAAGTCCACTTTGAAAGTTAAAAGTGGTTTCATTCCGAAAAAAATCTTTCGTTTTTCGTTTTCTATAGAACTAATTAGCGGAATTGAAACCACTTCCGATCGGAATTGAGTTCTGTGACATGCCTGATAAGTTCATTAAGCAAACTGTGTTTCAGAGCATTTTATAATGATATCAATATTGTTTATATAAGTTTTTAAGTCCTTAGCAGTAGCTAAGTACAAGTTTTTTTCAATTAATAAAAAACGACAACAGAATAAGTTTTATTAACAAGCAGTTTTTTATCTTTTTACACATTTTTACATTTTTCTGTTCGAAAAGCGAATACGAAAAAATTTTCTTCCAAAAAAAAAAAAAAATATTTTTGTGATATTAGTATCTAACATTAAATTTTTAGCATATGGGGGCCAGTAAATTAGTCAGTGCCATTAATTTTAAGAAATAAAATATAGATATAAAATATAGATATAAAATATAAATATAGATATAAAGGCCACCCTTAGATAAAACGTTCACGTTTATATAATTTTGATCGCTTTCCTCAAAGATTTGAAAATCCAATTCCTTTAACCTTATTTTGAAGTAATATATACCGAAAAGTTTTCCAAAAGTCCATCCTATCCTATTTATTTAAAAGATTTATATGCTCGTTTTCTCGTTGTTCCTCTAGCTAGTGATAAAATGTAAATTTTGCCGAAAAACAAAATAAAGTAATTTACCTCCATTTGTTTTTTTTTCACCAACCAGTATTTTGCTAATTATATTATATATTTCGAGGCTTAATGTTTCGTCTATATGTGAAAACTCGATTAGTTATCTTGAAAATCTATCACTTTTGTTTCATTACCTAATTAATTAAGACGTTACTTGGAAAAAAAAGTATTATTTTACCTTTACAAATAACCTGTACTTGTTTAAACACTTTTTCCAATAGTACATTTTTCTTGTCCAAAACAATGTCATTTTTCCCAAAATGCAACGACCACACTAAAGATGCATTTGGCAAATCAAATTGTTCGACGTTTGAAAAATCTTACAGAATTCTTGCAGAAACGTCTTTTACTAATGGAGTCCGAAAAAGGCAACATTTTTGCTAAATTTTTTTTATTTATTTAATAAAATTTGTTTATGATTTTTATATTATGTATTTCTTTCTTTTAAAATTTCATATAGAAAAAAACAGAAAACAGGGACCTACAAATTTATATGGTAGCACAAATTTTCATAATTCCCGCAAGCGTCAGAACGTTAATATGGCGACGAAAAGAGAGAGTGGAACTACCTTCTATTTTTATATCATGATTAAATGTTTGACAGTTACATACTACTTACAAAATGATTTAAGATATAAGGTCTGTTCCAGATCCATTAAAAAATAGTCCGGACTTTTGACAGTAAAAAGGAAATTACTCTCTGAATTTGACAAAGTTGTCCGAAATTGCTGGAATGCAAAAAACCACAATTGAACACCCTAAAATAAAAATGGTGCTGACTTATTTAAACAAATTTTATTTTTGTGATTTTAGACGCTTAAAACTAAAAATATTTAAAAAACAATTTATTTGCATCATTGCAACAACAGCTGTAAAAATTGATTAAATATAAAAGATATAAAGCAGTCATTATTTAAATGCTGTATGTTCTCCTTTTTTCAATTTCTTCAAATATTTTACATAAATTCAACTACAACTGTTTTAAAATTCTAAAATGTTTCCTAAATTCGCCCTCTATGTATTGACTAATGCTGTTTCTTTTTTCAACAAAAATTTCTTCCCATTAGAATCTTCAGCATTTAAGTCCAAAATGTAGTCTTGATCAGACTTACTTGATGTGTCAATTACTTCTTCAATGATCTATTAAAGCATATTTTATTAAAGAAAATGAAAAATTTTACTATCTCGTTTTATCTCGAAATTGCACAAAAATTGTTATCTGGAACACTTTTGTACGAGTTCGGCTTGTTCTGTTATGCATCGGGAACAGACCTTTTAACGGAATAAAAAACCTTAACATGTGTAAATGTACGTTTTACATGATAAAGTAAACTTTGTAATGGCAGTTTTCGTATTTTCCGATAAACAATCCCACAGTGTGCATTGACATGATAACAGAGCTCTTTTCTCCAATCCCCTGTTTAAGTAAATGTTCTTTAAAAAATTATATAATGAATTTTTTAAGGTCAAATAAAATATAAAATTAAACAATTATATAATAATTTAAGGACTTTGATAAGTTAAATAATTTTTAATGTATTTTTTAAGGACCGACTTGTTTATTCAGTCATATGGGCGCCGACAAAGTATCAATAGTTGCTATTTTTCTGTCAGCTAAAGTCCGTAGTACGTTGCAAAACGAGAAGAAAAAGTAATCCTGAAATTATTATAGGTCACATAAAAATTCACTATATAATATTACCCTACAAGAAATTGCAATATTCACATTAAACCATACCAAACGTCATTTATTAAATAAATAAAAATTTAACCCAACGTATGTATGGTCGTAATGGTGTTTTTTTTTTCATTTACTTCTTTTTGTCAACTTTAACAACATGACAGATACAAAATTATAACAAGAAATACATCATTTTGTGACGTTCAATTATTTTGTTTGTTTAGTTAAAACACTTTTAAACTTTTTTATTTAAATCTAATCTGTTTTTCTTAAATAAAAAGAAAAATAAATAGCAAAAGTATAAAGAAGCATATGTTATTAGCAGTAATATATTTTTATTTGGTAATTATTAAAAATTGGCAAATTTTTTTATTGATTTATGTAAATTTATATAGCAAAGACATTTTGCAAGTTTATTTAAAAATATTCATTTTTTCACTAACATGCAGCTATATTAATGTAAGTGTGCTTCTACGTAATAATAAAAAATAAATTATAACCACCTGATAACTTGTTGATATAAAATAAATCATTTAAATAAATAGAGTGATTGTGATCATTCATCAATTTGCATTTTATTCAACTGAATTTATTTGAGAATAATGTACGCTATATCCAAATTAATTTTTTTTGTGAAACATACTTAGAAAAAGGTTGCCACAGAAATAATGAAAATCAGCAGAGTTCAAAATTTTTCATTTACGACTATTTAATTATAAACATTTACGATATTTTTCTTAAATGAGATTTTTAAGATTTTTTTATTTTTCACGTTTATAAGCGACCATCAGTAAATTTTCTGAAAACGATCACACATGAACAAGTGCGTCTCGTATTTAAGCATTCATATATGAAAAGGATAATTCACATCATTTTCATTACTGCTGTTCTTCATAAACGAATGCGAGGATTTTTCAACGTTGAAAACTTCTCATTTATCAGGACTCTAAGGCTAGAATAATGAACTTTCTCATAAATGAGCAACAATTTTTTCACGGTCATTAACGAACATCAAAATTATTGCCTTCCTGCGATTCCACATAAATGTATATATCAGAGAACTGCAAGAGTGTCTGTTTTTAATACTCTAAGTATACTCATCTTAAATGCGGTTGCGGTGTGATCGCCACCGCATTTCTTTTGTGTGAGTATTTTCTATACCCATTCCATTTGTGTAAGTGTCTAGCATACTCAAGTAAAATGTTTGCGATGCTGGTTTTACTTTTTTCGTACTCATACTCACAACAAACACCAAGAGAGAGATATTAACGTGTGTAGTGAGAGGAAAACAGAGTTATCAGATCAGAATTATTAAATCAAACACAATATCAAAAGTCGCCAATGTCTAAATTAGCTAACATACACACTTCTTTGAAATTATAAAAAGTTTATTTAATATACAACAGAAAATAAATTTAATAGAACCCGTAAAATTCGCCATATTTTCATTTATTAAAAACACAACAAAAGATTACTAATAACTCAAGAATAGTTCTTTCTTTATTATATTACGTTTTTGTTAGGGTTTTTTTTTTTAAGTCACACAGGATACAAATTTAAAAATTCTATTCTTTAAGCAAATACATTTTTTTAAATTAATAAATAGGTATAAAAGCAAAAATTATATTTAACAAAATAAAATATGTAAACTAAAAAGTTTATTTTATTTATTATTATTTATGAGGTCTATGTCTATTCAGTCAATGCAATATTACATCTGCGTATATACAGTTTTGTTAAAACTAAAAAAATTAAGTAATTTTCCTTTTATTCACGGATTCATTTTATCATTTTGTTTTCCTTAATACCGTTAGTAGCACGTTTATGACAACAAGGCGCATAAACTGAAAATAATTGTTCATAAAAAACAGCAACAAAATAAGTATATCTGCTTTAAATAGTGTACAAAAGCTGTGTCTTTAGCGGTTTTTATTGCATTTTATTCATTAAATATGTGTTGTATTTCATACCTATGAAAACGGTTGTTGTCTGTTTTTCTGTTTATAATGTTTAAGCAATAGATTTGATCAAATTTTGTTTTTTTTTATTGTTTATAAATAGATCTGCATACAATGCAGTATATCACAAAACTGCAGTAAAAAACTTTAATAGGGTAAAAATGTGGCAACGTTGCTTACAAATAAAGAGAATTAAAAAATTCTCTGGTATATATTTATTTGCATTGATGCAAGTAAAGGTGAAAAATAAAGAAAATGTGTATTTTAAAAGAGTAGGGAAAATCTCTAAGAAATTAATAAGGCATACAGGAAACAATCGAACGCTTAAGGAAAAAACTTTTTTACGATTTTTTCAATTATAAAAACCACTAAAATTATAAATTCTCATAAATGAGCACTTGCGTAAAAAAATAATATCTTCGCATTTTTTTGCTTTTGAACAGAAATGAAAAAAAAGAAGCAACAAGAATTAAAATGTCCCACTGCTCTCTAATGTGTGTGAAGTGAGAGATCATTTCGGTACTCTGAAAATAAGTTAGATTTTATAGATTTATGTATTTATACAAATGTATGTATTAATATATGGTTCAAAATTTTACTTTATTATTAAATAAAGCTATTTAAATATCCTTAATTATTAATATTGAAAGCCTCTGAATGCCAATAGCAATAGAGTTGCTGCCAGTTGAATTTTTGGTGGAATCTCTGTAGAAAGTTGCCCCTTAATCTCGAGTTCTTCAAGTGCATATTCAAGTGCTTCTTTTGTGAGCTTGAGTCGTTTTTTGAACCTAAAACAAAACTTATTTAACATAATATACCTTTTTTAAAACATGTATTTATTTACTTACTTATTATTTGTCAAATTTAATGGATCAGTTACATTTCGTGTTCTTTTTCTAATGACGTTAATGTTTTCAATCTCGTGGAAATTAGAAGATGACAAAAAAATGCAAATCAATTCTTAATTTTACTGCTTTTTTACTTGTTTAAAATCTTGTAACTTTTTATAGACATATGTTCTGTGTTTACAATTTCCTCCATTCTGTTCAGTGTTGTAATTTTTATACAAGTTTTATTTCGACCACGAATGCGAGAATTAGCCCCCTGTTTAAATTTAATATAAAACAACAGTCCATTAATTCTTTCAGGTCAAGCACGACCTGAAAAGTTTATAATATTTAAAACAATATGTATACGTATATCTGATTCGATTTTTAAGACTTAATTACTAAACGAAAAAATGTATGAATGAATAGAAATTATTTTGGCTTAAGTTCATTTATTTTTAATTTCTAAAAATCTTAAATGAACTTAAGCCAAAATAATTTCTATTCATTTAAAAAAAATTACGTAAATATGTAAACATTTGAATTATGTAAAGCAAACGACGTAAGAGTTATAAAATGTAAGAAAAAAATATTAATATTGTTGCTTAAGTTATTTGTATACTAAACTGATAAATATAAATTTTATTACCACACTAGCACCAGAAAAAAATTTAAATGACAGTAGCTGGAATTCTAAAAAACATCGCCGGCAGCAGCAACACAACCAAAAACACAAAATGAAATAATACAAAAAAGAAACAAAACAAACAACAATTGTCTTTTAAATTGAACATCGAAACCGTGACGCTAAAATAACAAATCAATTGCTTATAATATGAAAAACTAGAAGCAACTGCTCTACAATTGAATTCTTAAAAGAAATAAAAAGGAAAAGCAGCAATAAAAAAGGCTTTGTGGTAAATTCAAATGGAAAGAAACGAAATACAAAATAAAGAAATGTCAATTGATTTTATGCACTATTTAAGAGTAACAGCGGCACTGTGAAATAGAAACTGTCATGCAACATTGCAAGTAGCCGCAGCAGAAGCAAAAACAAGAATGATCGTCATCAGCCATAATAATACCAAACAAATATCAAACAATTGTTTTAACAATGAATTAACAGTTTTTTTGTTTTTTATTTTATTTGATATAACTGCGATTTGCGAATCATCTTAGGAAAAACTTAGAAGTCGATAAAAAAAAGTTAAATAAATATATATATAAAAATTTTTCCTATGAAATCTTTGCAAAAAGTAGGAAAAAATGACAAACGTTTTTTTTCTAATTTAACAATCAGTTTTTACAATTATCGTGTTTCATTTAAAAGAAACCAAAACAGTTTATGCGCTGGGGAAGTTAAAGAATATATTGGCAAAAAAAAGTCAAATGATAAAATTTTAAATGGTAACAAAAAACCAATGAACTCCACCATGGGTGGCAAAAAGAAAAATACATGACAAGTTTTTTTTGTGTCTAGTTTTCACCGAAAAAAAGAAAACTGTTTTTTCTGTCAAAAAAAAAAACACAAAATAAAAATGAAATGGCCTACGGTCAAAGAAAACATTTTACTGCTTATAGAATTGTAGTAAAAAATAGTTATAGGTATAACATCTTTCCAGCAAACATATGCAACACAAATAAGAAAAAAAAACAAGAACAAATGTGGCAGCATCCATTGTAGCAAGAGCAACAACAGCTACAGAAGTAATATGTTTTTGTTTACCTGATATATGAACAATACTGAAAAATATATGAATCCACCAGCATAATATTATGCCACTATAATCTAAAACAGTGATGTGTAATGGATCCAATTAACATAAAAACGATTTGGTTAAAATTTATTGAAATTAATAAAAGTTAAGTTATTGTGACGTTTTTCACTTCGTTCGTTTAATTGTCAGTTTTATTACCAGTTATATTTTTGTCCTTATCTTGATTATCGTCCGTGGCTCTGGCTAAGTTCTTTCTCACGATCTCTGGATTACTAAATATCTGCTCTATTGAATTCACACCGCTATGTTCCCGCCGATGTTCACAGAAATCCTATTGGCTCTGGGTGGCTTTTTACTCACGATCTTTTGTTTAGAAAAACATACGCATCCATTAAACATCTATTTACATGCACTTTTAAGCACGCACACAAAGCTTCTTATTCACGACATGTTTTTTACATCTGACTGTCATCCCTAAATTAGCGCGTAAAGCGCAAGATATCTGTCAAAATTTCTCATGTACATACAAAATGTATGAAGCATCCCTAAATAGCACGGCGTCAACGCTTAGCAATTGGAAAATCCAATTTTGACAGTGCGTTAGGAAGTAAAGTTGGCTGCTTGTTGGTTTGTTTTGTTTTGTTATGGTTGAAAAGTAATGACAATTTAGTTATTTTCAAGGCAATCTAGCGTTTTTATCTCTTCTTTATGCTTATACAGCGGGTTTGATAAAATAAAACGAGTTAACATTACTGTTAAAGACACAAAGTTGACGCTCTTAATTAGGGATGACATTCCAGCGCAAAAGCTATGAATTACATTGCTTTGCGTCTTACGCCCTAATTTAGGGATGGCAGCGACTTTTTAAGTATGTGGGTCATATGTTATTCTGCATGTGTGTCAAAATTAGTATTTTACAGAAGACTTTAAATATTTGGAAACAAACATGTACATGTCTGACATAATTATTATTTTTTTACAACAGCTGATCAAATTCGCTTTTTTCATTGTTCAGATATCCAAGCCGCTCGGTTTCAAAATGGCTTGAAGTTGTCTTAAAATATTTTTCCATGCGTTACGAAATTACTGAAGACTTGTCAGTTTTAACTACTTTTTTTTACTTTAAACATGAACTAGATCAGTTTGCATTGAATAATTATATAGAATTTACATAATTATTATCAAATAGCAATAAGCAAGTTTTGATTATATAAAATATTACCATCAGCTGGCTAATTCTACCGCCAATGGTAAACCGCCGTTGGTTTTTTTTTATACTGCATAGGTTTTTAGCGATACTTTTTAAAATTATAAAAACAGGTGATGTCAGATGGTTTGTCAGATCAACATTTTACAATTAAACGAAATTTTGTCAGGTGACTTTTCAGAAGCAATGTTTTTGTCAGGTGACTTTTCAGAAGCAATGTTTTAACAGCCCTACGCCCTTGTATGTGTTTAACAGTGGGAAGTTTGACATATCAGATGTAAAAAAAAAATAGCGTGTATGGGCAGATTAAAAAACCACAATACTCTATGCTCTCGGAGTGATTCAGAATTTTCCATATCCTGTTTATAAACTCTTCAAACAATCCAGTCACGACTACCACACACTGTAGTGTTTTGGGCAATAATTTCCCAATTTTTAGAGGCTACCTTTTCTACTTGTTACTCCGCTGAGGTTTGAATTTAGTTATGCGTTGAAACAACTTATCCTCCTCGCCTCCTCAACAATAATTATTTTCTTTATGTTCAAAGCTTTATTGTGATTTGAATTCATAACAAGCTGAGAACGCTACCAACTCTCCTTTCCCGCCACTGGCCACTTTTTCAACTTCTTGGCATCTTCATGTGCTTGTGCGTGAGCAAGCTTTAACTAGTATCTAAAGCAGTGGCTGATATTGCCTTAATACGCATCTCACAGATGAAGAGATTTTTCGTGCTGAAAAATTTGCATTTTGTGGCTGCAATAAAATTTTTAATGTGCCTAATGTCGGCTTTTCCACCCTGTACCATTGAAGTTAATGTTGTTTAAGAATCTAGGATTTTTTTTGCAGACGCCTAAATCGGAGTTTTACCACGCAAAACAAAAATACTTCATGAAGATGGAATGTGTCTTATCATAATAACCTTCAGCATTGACTATTTTAGCTATATATACCATGGGCGACAAACGCGGAAATGGGTCAACTTATATATGCTGTACGTCATTTATTTGTATAATTACCCCCAAATGTAATCAGCCAGCGACCTACAAATTACGGCAATTACAACAGTAAGTCATTGTATGGTAAATACTTTTTACCGTAATGTCTAATTTTTGCTGGGTTTATGTACTTGATCCTACTTATTGTTTTAATTATATAACTGAAGGCTTTGCTTTTAATAATTTCAACTTATCTGACGTTATTTATTATCTATTTTTTTCAGAGTTCTTAACTGCTTAAGTTGCTGATTTTAACTTATCCCAATATGATACGATATCTTTTGAGAAATCTGGTGCTGCCTCGTCAGGCGGAGAATTAACACATAGTTTGTATAACTGTCGTGTAGTGCCGCTTGGTGAGGTTGAAATTACATTATTAACCACACAAGCAGCAAATATCTCCGCTGATAATCTGACTTACGTTTAACTTCAATATATATGAAAAGTTAGCAGTAGAACATTATATGCAGTAAGATTCAACTGACCCACAAGAAACCGAGAGGCTGTGCCTGAAAAATTCTGAGACGGCATAAATTATCATGTACGAATGTCCAGTCTTAGCAAAGATGTAAACATCTATTGAAGGTTAATGTCAAAACATCTTTATACTAAAGGTAAAGATGCATCGATTCCAAAAATGCATTATATTGAGCATTTATTTAAATAAAAATTTTACAGTTCTTTTTAAATACACAATTAGTAATCATGGAAATAATAAACAAAGCAAAACATAAACAACAGTCAGTTACAAAGTGTACAACATAAACAATGGACGACGCCGAATATTAATTAATATATTTATGTAAATGTAATTTTTTATTTAATTTTTATTTAATGTTGTATTTTTTGTTATTTGTTTGTTTTTTTGGCCTATTTCTTGTATATATATTCTAGTTATATTTTCCTGAAAATGGCCAACAAAGTTTAATGAAATATTAGAATATTGGAAAATGAAATAAAAACGAAAAGGAGTTTTTGTTTTTAATTTATAAATAAAAGGACTTCAAGCCCAACTAAATGATCACAATTTAATATAATAGAAACAGGTCTACAATAAACAAGTTATTTAATTCTCAGAATAAAAATTGCAAACTTGAAACTAAAAAGAACGTTTCAGTTTCATTAACACGTTAACTTAATATGATGACCAGCGATAGCATGAAAAATATGGTTAATATTTAATTGCACAAAATTAATCGTTTAATTGATCATAAGATATAAATTATATATATATATATATATATCATAAGATATAAATTATTTGCAGTTCCACTAAGAGCATTTGAGATAACCATGTATGCATTTTCTAATTTCAAATAATGTCATTTTTTTGCTGTCACCGCAATAAGTGCAATAACTTGAAATAACCTTGGTTTTAGTATATTATTATATCCATAATTCTTAATGTAAATATCTTAGAAATGTGACGAAAAGTTTAGAAGGAAAAGAAAACAATGTGATTTTATCGACACATTTTTATTTTGTAAATATTCGATTTATATTTTAAAAAATTGAGTGAGAATTTTTAATAAAAAACAATCGTTAATTAATTTAAAATAATCCATTACTATTCATCATAAGATTGATACCCCTAAAGAGGATAAGATTTTAGCAGAATCTTAAATAAATGGCCATTATTGTTCACATCGCATTAGATACTAATTGCCTTCTATAATAGCAAAATTACTCTAAAATTTAAGAATTAATAGGTATTGGAAAATTTTCTAATGTGATGCAAAGAAACAAATTTAAAAACAACAAATAAGGGTGCTATATTCAGCTATGATGAATCTTCACCATCTATGTAAATCTAGGTAAGATAGGTAACTACAATTAAAAAAGGAAATATTGCGGTGACAGAGAATTAAAAAATAAATAAATAAATATAATTTTACATAAAAATGAAATTTTTCTGTTAACGGACTAAGTATTTTTTTAAAAATTTAGCACTTCCTTAAACAACTCTTTAAAAGCTTTAAAATGATACCCATATTGATATTTAAAAAAAAAAATTTAAATAACAGAGCCCCGTAACTCGGCAAATATGGGCGAGCGCCAATTTTTTCGTTGAATGTTTTTTTCTTATTTTTTAATTCTCTAACGCCACATATATTTATTTATTTATTTATTTTTTTTTTTTTTTTTGATTGGAGTTACTCTATTGTTCATGACATGAAATAATTTGTGGTAGGCGTGGTGTTTTGCCTGCTGCCTCGAAGGACATGCACCGATCATGCTGATTTCCTCTTTCGACACTATATCTGATCGATTGATTGCAAAAAAGTATATATATTGTCAGTTATTTTACAAAACGAAGTCGATTGAGCGATGTCCATCTGTTCGTTCGTGCTCGAGTTGAAATCAAAAACTAATCAAAACCAAATATATAGGGCGATAGAGAATTAAAAAATAAGAAAAAAACTTCAGGTAAAAATAGTAGCGCTCGCTCATATCTTCCAAATTAAAGGCCTCTGAGTTTTTCATAGAAAAGTACGATTGTGCATCATATTTTTAAGATATCAATATGGGTATCATATAAAAGCTTTTAAAGAGATCTTTAAGGAAATACTAAAATTTTTTAAAAATGCCTAACCCATTAAGAGACGATGAAATTTTTTCGCAAAACTAAATATAGTACCCATTTTTTTTTCTTATTTTTATTTCTGTCACCAAAATATATGTTTTTTTTTTTTATTGGAGTTACTTCACTAAACAACTAGATTTAGTACACATTTACACCATGCCATTTTTTATGCTTTTTTCTTTAATTCTTCTTTTAAGTGCTAGCGTTCTGCGTTATTTTAAACAAAACATAAGAAACAATAACAACCTCTAAGAATTCAAGTCATGCCATAGTGCTTACCCCTCTTGCTTTACCACCAAACAAAAATTTCATGCCAGTTTCATGAAAAATTTCATGGTGAAAATTGGCTCTTACATATATGGTGAAGGGTATATAAGATTCGGCATTGACAAATATATAGCACTCTTACTTGTTTTAATAATAAAGTAGTTCAACCAATAATTTCATTAAATTAAAAAAAAAAATTTTAAATATATTGATTCAAGTGAGTACTACTTTTAAATTGCCAGATATTCTGATCCATAAAAATATTTTGCATTTAAAAAAAAAATCCAAGGATGTTTCAAATAGCAGTTATCACTGCCTGGAACAATTAGTTTTACCATAAAATTCAGTGATCAACAATATAGAGTTAAAAAGTCAAAATAGAAAAAGTGAAGTAGTCAACTCTAAATAAATTTGAACGCAAACATACATATAAAATATATTCAAATTGTTTCACAGTTTTTAAGAAAATAAAAATCAAAAACAACTACTGTATTTTTGTAGAAACTGCAGAATAGTTTTGTAAATTTTGCACTTTTCTTGGTATTTACTGATCACTAAAAAAAACACTTGCTGTACATGCAATTGTGATATAAAGACTACTAGCTGGGGGCATGCATTTATGGCACACATACAATATGATGCCATATTTTGTAATAAAAGTTAAAGGAAGAAAATAATTAATATACTGTTAAGACTTTTATGACAAGCGACAAGGGCAGAGTTTTTTATTTCATTTGTACACTACATCACATTTAAGTTACAAAAATCTAAGCTACAGCAACAACACCAACATAAGAAAAAAATAAAATTAAAGAAAGCTAAGCAAAAAAAAAACTATACACTGTTAAACTTTTGTTCAGAACAGCTGCACGCTTAGACGACTAAAAAAAACATGTATAAATATGTGTTATATAAAATTAAATGATAGAACTTTAAATATGTGTATGAATATGTGCTATGTGGTAAGAAAACACCAGCTATAACGGGCAAAAAGCTTCTGTTTCCGCATCTCAATGTCGTTAAAAAGAATTTGGACGATGCCTCTATTGTTACTATTTTTATTTCTTTATTTGTTATTTTTTCTCTGTAGCTTTTTGTTCTGTGATTTTCGTTGTTGCTTCTGTTGTTATAAAATTTGAAATTCAAGTGCATTTTATTGGCTTGTTGGAGGAAAACCAAGCGCCGTCATTAAAATACAAAGAGACCACAACAGCAACCAGCAACTGTGTACAAGCAGAAAGAAACAACAACTTAACATTACTAACAGCCAGTCTTAGGGTTCAACCTTCTTTTTGCCTCTTTTGTGGTTAACCACTGTACACTTCTCATTTAGTATTGTGGAAGTTTATTTAAGACAGCCTTGGCCTTAACTTTGAAGGTTTGAGATTTTGTTTAGAGATTTCTATCTTTTGATCACTTACTCCACATGTTGCCCATTTTTTCGTGGTTTCTTTTTTGTTGTTGTGGCTATGGCTTTAATTCGTAGCTTAACAATTGTGTTTTTAAGCTATTTTTTTTTTTAATTTAAGTTAATTTTTAAACTTGTTTTCATGCAACATAATTGCAATTTTTACACTAGTTGCATTATTTTTTGTGTCAAACAATAAATTAAAATTCTCCTAATACGCATAAACTCTGTTTAAAGCAACGCGTAATGCTCATTTTACTACCTTTAAAACTATAAATTCACCTGCCATAGCAAACGCGGTGAAGAAAATTAACCAACACATAATAAAAAAAAATTTCAAAAAACACCAAAAATTTTCTATAAAGCTGAACATGTCATAAACAAGTCATAATTTACTTATTGCAAGAAAGCAACTTCTTAAAGAATGTACTGCGGTCCAAAATACCGACATCTTGGATGTTCAGTAAGAGATCATCACTTCTTGTATGGACATAGTTTTGAACTACATATAGGTTAGGTCTTATTAATACTAAGTAATTAATTTAGATAAATAAAAAAATTTGGATAAAATATCTCATCTGTAGTCGAAAAATATTTTCTATTGACCATATATAGGGAATGTGCAAAATTTAAAAAAAATCGAAGGTTTCAAAGGCTTTTTTTGGGTATAAAATTCTCTCGAAGTTTTGTTTAAATCCGATCAAAAGAAGGAGGTTATCAATTCGACTTAATGTTTCTTTTTTGTGCCTCCATAAATCAGTCTTTTCTGAATCGATTTTGCATTTAAAAGGTTATGCTTACAAATTGGTAACGCTTTAAAAACGTTTTATAACATTAAAAATTAAAGGGCATCCTACAGTATATTATTTAACATAAAAATGTCATGGCTCTTAATGGGTTAAGCATTTTTTAAAAATTTGAGTATTTTCTTAAAGATCTCTTTAAAAGCCTTTAAGTGATATTCATATTGATATTTAAAAAAAAAGTTCTCTAGCTCATCAAGTGCCTTGGCAATTTGATTTAAGCACTAACATAGACGGGCAGACTGACAGAAGGACAGACATCGCTCAATCGACTTCGCTATGCATAAGAACTAAGAATATTTATACTTTCTTGAGTCGGAAATGGACATTGTAGAGATTACAAATGGAATGAAAAACTAAGTTTACCCTTTTTCTACTTTTTGTTGTGAAGGGTATAAAAATTAAAGGGTGGCCCAATAGGTGATTTAAACTGATATGGGTTTATCTTTTGAACCGTTTAAAGCAAACGCTTGAATATTGGACAGAATGTCGATTACTATGATCGCTATAATAAAGAGTATAAATATTCAAAGTTATAAATTAAAGGGTGACCCAATAGTTAATTTAATTTAATAAATATGGCCATTAACATTTGTAGACTAGCGATCGAAATTTACAAAGAACCTCATGCCCTTTGTCCACTATCACATTAAGTATAAAGTTTAGATTCGGAAATCAAAAGGTGTTCCAATTGTTAATGAAATTTGATGTTGTGACCAAACTTTGAACCGTTATATACAGAAAGCTACACTTTATAAGGAACCTATATTGCTATGTTCGCTATAACCACAAGTATACAATTTGAATTTAGAAATTAGATGGTATTCGTGTAATTGATGTTATTTAAGCTATATGGCCCTATCTCTTAAACCGTTATATACAAACATTTGAACATAAGACAAAATGTCCACTATTTTATCTGGTATATTAAGAAGTATAAATGCAGGATTTTTCAATTATAACGCTACAACATTTTTTTTAAATAAAACAAAAACGGTTTTGGACATCAATTGAATTTCTTTATTCCTGTGAAAACACGTTCACTCGAATTCTTTTGCTTGGACACCACGGGTACGCTTGTAGAATTCCGGACGCTGAACCCAATTTTCAACGGTTTTCAAGCATAAATCGGCCGATACTGCTGCAATTTTACGTTCGATATTCATACGAAGTTTATCAATCGTCGCTGGGTTTTTGGCATAGACCATAGACTTGACGTAGCCCCACAGGAAATAGTCTAACGGCGTCAAATCGCATGACCTATGCGGCAAATCGACTGCACCATTTCGTGAGATAACACGTTCTCCAATAAATTGATTGTGGCATTCGCTGTGTGGCTTGTGGCACCATCCGTCGCCCTCCAAATCTATATCATCCAATTTGGGGCCAAAAATATTCGGTTATCATTGATCGGTAGCGATTTCCATTTACCGGTCCCATGCCGGTCTTAATCATCAGGGAAGAAGTACCGCAAAATGGCGCCGCCGGCCCATAAACCACACCAAAACGTAATTTTTTCGGAATGCAACGATGACTCATAAAGTACGTGTGGATTGCTGCCTGACCAATAACACATATTTTGTTTATTGACGAAGCCATTCAGCCAGAAATAAGCCTTATCACTAAAGATGATTTTTCGATAATAATCCGCAAATTTCCGGTAGTAAATTTTAATAATTACGACTCGTTGTTGGCTGGAATATCTTTACATCCTGAAATGGCAAACCTTACTGAAGAGAAATGTCAAAAGAGCGGCAAGAAATATGGCGTCGTTTGCAGTTCCTGTAGTTCTACTTTTGTAGCGTCCCTGTTGAAAAACCCGATATTTAGAATTATAAATTAAAGGGTGTTACAATAGTTGATGTAATTTGATGTATATGACCAAACTGTTAAACAGTATTTCTAAATACGTTACAAAAACAAGTATAAAATGTGAATTTGAATATTAAAGTGTGTCCCAGTAGTTAATATAATTCAAATTATGCGGCCAAACTTTTAAAACCTTTATACACAGAGAGCTGAAATCTGATTTGTAGTAAGTTTTTTTTAAGTATTATACAGCTTCAGGTCACACATCATTTTATTTGGCTTACAATAGCTTTCAGTCAAATCTGTTTGTTTATTTCAAGATTTTACAACCAGCACAATCTGTAAGTCATATTCATCATAAAACGTTAAATTCGTTTATTTTCTAGCATATTTTTTTTTTTCATTTCAAGGCAAATAGTAAATAACTATCGTTTTAAATTATATTTTAATAATTTTACCAATAACGAGCAACAAACCCGAATAAAACTAGTGTAAGTAATAAACAAAATTAGGATTTTACTAATTAATGTATAGAAGCAAATCAAGTACCTCTTATAGCATTTGCTGTTTCTTTGCACTTGCACTTTTCTATCTTTGAATACATATTGAGTATAAATTAAAGGTCTTATTGATCAGTTGATGAATTTCACGTTTTTTTGAGATTTTCTTCTCTACATTTTATTTTAACAACAATAAAAACTCTTGAATATGCAGATCATAAAACAATGTTTTCAAAGTAGTAAAAGTTTCTTTTACATCTTCTATTTCCTGTGAGTATTGATACAATTTAAAAGTTTTACTGCCAAATAAAAGAAATAATTAAAATAAGGTGAACAATATAATTCGAACTGCAACTAAATATGTAAATTACAAATAACACTACTGTGGAAACTAAGTACAACACAGTCCCGTCTAAAAACGGCTTTCTTCTATTGGGCTTATTTATCGTAAATGAACGACATTGTAATGTGTTCCTCACAATATACTTATTTGCAACAAAAATTATTTTCTTTGATCTTAATTTAAAGTCTGTTCACAATTTGATTAGTGTTCTAAAACAAAAATTTTAATTTTCATTGGTCTTATTTTGTAACTAAATAATCGTTTCGCCAGCTTCTTTACTTTGTATTTTTTCGACAAATACTTTAAGAAATTTCATCAGAAAATTCTGCAAACACATGCCGCCGTAAAAACAAAACTGCAACGTACTAAAATTGTTTTTTTTTGTTTTTTTTTTCTTTGCTCGGGTCACTACCCATACAACACAATTATTTGGTTCTTTATAAAAATACTAACAGATACCAAATAAAAAAACTACACAACATAATTGCGACGACAGTCATTAAAACGAAGCAAACTAAAAGCCATGACAAGAAAATGCTTTCGTAGTCTGGAGTAAATATTGGAGTAATGTGTTGTTAGATATTTGTGTAATTTTTTCCTCGAATATCTACCAAAAATATATTGAATAATTTCATAGGCATTAAAATTCGATCGTATAGTGAGCTACGGCATTTTCTTTTTTTTTTGTGAGAAAGTATTTAAATAATGTTTGTAATAGTGAAAAGCTTCTAGCTTAATATATTAAAGTAGAGAAAAAAATTTACCATTCACCACAAAAAGTGGTCAAAAGTTGTCATTCCGTTTGCAATATCTATAATATCTATTTCCGACCCCATAAAGTAAAAAAACCAGCAAGATCGGTCCATGTCCTTCGAGGCATCGGCCAAACATCACTGCTGCCTCTAATTTTTCCATATCATTTGGAATTCCAATAAAAAAAACAAATATAAGGGGCTATAGAGAATAAAAAATATATGAAAAAACAACAAGTAAAAAAATTGGCGCTCGCTCATATTTTCCGAATTATAGTCCGCTGAACTTTTTATCGAGAAGTACAATTCTGCACCACATTTTTTAATACATCAATGTGGGTACCATTAAAAAGCTTTTGAAGAGATCCTTCAGGATATACTAACATTTTTTTAAAAAGCTTTTTTTTGGATTCGAATTACTTAACTAAACTAGATTTACGTGTATGGTGAAGAGTATATTGTTAGTTAATTAGTTTGTTGGGAGTGTCAGCCTCTCGCGACGAAGCTCACTTGAGCACAATTGAATGGCCCGTTGTGATACCACAAGGAAGGCGGCGCGACTCCCCTTACCCAGCCGAGAACCATGAAGATGACCCGGATGACCTTCGCTATGTCCCCTATAGTAGAGCTCGGTAAAAGTTCCAAAGAAAAGAGAGCCCAGAATTCTTAGTCTTCTTCGAGCCAGGGATGGGCAATGGCACAGAAGGTGCAGTACGGTCTCTTCCACATCCTCCGAGCCACAGCTGTGGCAGAAATCATTAAAGAGCAGATAGATTTTTTCAGCATGCCTACCGATTAGACAGTGACCAGTAAGTACCGAGACCGTTATACTTATGGATATTCTGTACAGTCCGAGCAGCTGCCGGCTCCGCTTGAGGTCCAGTGTAGCCAACAGTTATCTGGAGACACAACAGGAACTTTCCTCTACCCATAATTTGCGAGCCAAATTGAGGTAGTGGTTCTTTATGGCCATTTTCACCGTTGCCAGAGGAATTCCAACGTCTGGTAGCGAGGAGACGTTAGGAAGCAATGTGCCCCGTTTGGCAAGATCGTCGGCCTCACAGTTACCCTGGATATCCCTGTGACCAGGGACCCAAAACAGGTCAATCTGTGATCGCTCCGATAGAGTGTTTAGTAATGAGCGACAACTCAGGACTAGCTTAGATGTACTGTATGTACCAGCAAGAGCCCTGATTGCCGCCTGACTGTCCGAAAATATCCGAATGGCAAGGCCAGAAAGATCGTCCCTAAACGCTATTTCGGATGTTTTCAGAATGGCCGTTACCTCGGGATGAAAAACGCTGCAGTAGTCAGGAAGTCTAAGGGAGAGTCTTAGTTCAAGGTTATTGGAGTAGATTGCGCAACCGACTCTGTCGTCCAGTTTAGAGCCATCGGTGTATATGTCAACAGTATTACTCACAACCACTTCGTTACAGACCCATTTCTCCCTACTCGGATTATGGATCTGAAACCCGTGGTCCAGAGCAGGAGTAGAAGAGATGTAGTCCACCATTGATGGCAGGGGCACATCCCGAACGATAGTCTTAGAGTGCCCTATATCCGGCCTAAGCCAGCGTGAGAGGGCATTAAGTCTGGCTGCACAGCATTTGGCCTGTTGCAATACCAGGAGTTTGGTAAATAGCCAGTGGAGAAGGGCATACAAAGACTTTGTCGAAGAAGTTCCGAGAGCCCCAGTAATCAAAATAGCGGCTGTTCTCCTGACTTTATCAAAAGGATTTTGGTTGACCGTTTTCTCGAGAGCGGGCCACAAAAATACAGCACAATAGAGAATATTCGGCTTGATAACTGCCTTATGGCGCCAGTTTGGGGTCAAGTATCACCCCAAGGTATTTCACACTTTTACTTACACTGAGCACAATTCCGTTCACCCTAAGTGCAGTATATATATGCCAGAGTATATTGTTACGTTTTTACCTTTCTAGACACAAACGTACGGATTCTTTTGATTGCAAATAACATCAGAAAACAGAACGTTTTCGTGATGGCCACATCAGTTTTTTTCACATCTACCTACCTTGGGTTGTTTACATTGCAAACATCATCTATTTAACCAATTAATTTTGTAATTAATTTTTATTTTTTTTTTTTTGAAAATTTTTCCTATTTTTTTTTTTTTGAAAATTAAAATAAAAATGAACATAAGCCAAAATTCATTTTAGTTCAATATTTAAAAATTTAAACTGAAATTTACGAATCGATTGTCTTATACTTATACTGTTCTATATTTTAAGATCTAAACTTCCTATTTGCTTAATGTAGCCTGCATCATACAAACTTTGTTAATTGAAATTTAAAAAAACTGTTCAAATGAAAGTTTTATACTTCCTTAGAAAAATATACTAGAAATTTTGATGCTACAAAAAATATTCATTCTTTGAATAAGAATAGTCAAAACCATAACAAGTAGCTATGGATACTGATGCAAATAAAACATGTTTTTAAGGTCTTTTCTTATAAAATGGATAACAAAAATTTTAAAATTAAGTAATTAAATGATCTACAATATCATTGTAAAAAACAATGGAATAGGTATTAAAACACCAGTCCTTGCAGTTACGCAACTTTCCAATGTTGTGTTTTTTGAGCAATAAAAAATTTCGAACGGAATTTTTTGGAAGAAAATTTTGCAAGAACTTGAAAAAATAGTGAAGTTTAGAGAACCAGGGAAGTTATTATCAAAAGCATTATTAATTTTCACCCTGACCAGGATTCGAACCATCGATTTTATAAATTAATGAAATTTTACTTTATTTTCGGCTTTTTGGTTCTTTTTAATTAATTTTCTAAACATTTTTTTTAGAAAGAAAAATTATTTACAAATGTATGCGGATGTTTTCTTTGGATGGTTCGAATCCTCGTCAGGGTGAAAATTAAAAATTAATAATGCTTTTGATAATAACTTCCCTGGTTCTCTAAACTTCACTATTTTTTCAAGTTCTTGCAAAATTTTCTTCCAAAAAATTCCGTTCGAAATTTTTTATTGCTCAAAAAACACAACATTGGAAAGTTGCGTAACTGCAAGGACTGGTGTTTTAATACCTATTCCATTGTTTTTTACAATGATATTGTAGATCATTTAATTACTTAATTTTAAAATTTTTGTTATCCATTTTATAAGAAAAGACCTTAAAAACATGTTTTATTTGCATCAGTATCCATAGCTACTTGTTATGGTTTTGACTATTCTTATTCAAAGAATGAATATTTTTTGTAGCATCAAAATTTCTAGTATATTTTTCTAAGGAAGTATAAAACTTTCATTTGAACAGTTTTTTTAAATTTCAATTAACAAAGTTTGTATGATGCAGGCTACATTAAGCAAATAGGAAGTTTAGATCTTAAAATATAGAACAGTATAAGTATAAGACAATCGATTCGTAAATTTCAGTTTAAATTTTTAAATATTGAACTAAAATGAATTTTGGCTTATGTTCATTTTTATTTTAATTTTCAAAAAAAAAAAAATAGGAAAAATTTTCAAAAAAAAAAAAATAAAAATTAATTACAAAATTAATTGGTTAAATAGATGATGTTTGCAATGTAAACAACCCAAGGTAGGTAGATGTGAAAAAAACTGATGTGGCCATCACGAAAACGTTCTGTTTTCTGATGTTATTTGCAATCAAAAGAATCCGTACGTTTGTGTCTAGAAAGGTAAAAACGTAACAATATACTCTGGCATATATATACTGCACTTAGGGTGAACGGAATTGTGCTCAGTGTAAGTAAAAGTGTGAAATACCTTGGGGTGATACTTGACCCCAAACTGGCGCCATAAGGCAGTTATCAAGCCGAATATTCTCTATTGTGCTGTATTTTTGTGGCCCGCTCTCGAGAAAACGGTCAACCAAAATCCTTTTGATAAAGTCAGGAGAACAGCCGCTATTTTGATTACTGGGGCTCTCGGAACTTCTTCGACAAAGTCTTTGTATGCCCTTCTCCACTGGCTATTTACCAAACTCCTGGTATTGCAACAGGCCAAATGCTGTGCAGCCAGACTTAATGCCCTCTCACGCTGGCTTAGGCCGGATATAGGGCACTCTAAGACTATCGTTCGGGATGTGCCCCTGCCATCAATGGTGGACTACATCTCTTCTACTCCTGCTCTGGACCACGGGTTTCAGATCCATAATCCGAGTAGGGAGAAATGGGTCTGTAACGAAGTGGTTGTGAGTAATACTGTTGACATATACACCGATGGCTCTAAACTGGACGACAGAGTCGGTTGCGCAATCTACTCCAATAACCTTGAACTAAGACTCTCCCTTAGACTTCCTGACTACTGCAGCGTTTTTCATCCCGAGGTAATGGCCATTCTGAAAACATCCGAAATAGCGTTTAGGGACGATCTTTCTGGCCTTGCCATTCGGATATTTTCGGACAGTCAGGCGGCAATCAGGGCTCTTGCTGGTACATACAGTACATCTAAGCTAGTCCTGAGTTGTCGCTCATTACTAAACACTCTATCGGAGCGATCACAGATTGACCTGTTTTGGGTCCCTGGTCACAGGGATATCCAGGGTAACTGTGAGGCCGACGATCTTGCAAAACGGGGCACATTGCTTCCTAACGTCTCCTCGCTACCAGACGTTGGAATTCCTCTGGCAACGGTGAAAATGGCCATAAAGAACCACTACCTCAATTTGGCTCGCAAATTATGGGTAGAGGAAAGTTCCTGTTGTGTCTCCAGATAACTGTTGACTACACTGGACCTCAAGCGGAGCCGGCAGCTGCTCGGACTGTACAGAATATCCATAAGTATAACGGTCTCGGTACTTACTGGTCACTGTCTAATCGGTAGGCATGCTGAAAAAATCTATCTGCTCTTTAATGATTTCTGCCACAGCTGTGGCTCGGATGATGAGGAAGAGACCGTACTGCACCTTCTGTGCCATTGCCCATCCCTGGCTCGAAGAAGACTAAGAATTCTGGGCTCTCTTTTCTTTGGAAATTTTACCGAGCTCTACTATAGGGGACATAGCGAAGGTCATCCGGGTCATCTTCATGGTGACCAGGATTCGAACCATCGATTTTATAAATTAATGAAATTTTACTTTATTTTCGGCTTTTTGGTTCTTTTTAATTAATTTTCTAAACATTTTTTTTAGAAAGAAAAATTATTTACAAATGTATGCGGATGTTTTCCAAAGAAAACAAGAAAAATTAGACGCTAGCAGAATGAAATGCAGTATTTTCTGGACCGCCACATCCTTCATCAGCATTCTTTGCATCTATCTACCTTATGTTATGTACATCGTAAACATCATCTATTTAACCAACTAAGCTTAATGTTAATTTGGTGAGACGAAGTTCACACACAACTTAAAGCTTTTTTCTTTGTCGTTCTATTTGTAACTCTTCTTTAACATTTGTTGTTGCTTTTTGTGCTAGCAATTTGATAGCCACAAATGCAACTTTTTATTTTTAATTTTTTTTTTTTTTTTTTTTTAGAAAATTAATTTAAAAAAACCACAAAGCCGAAAATAAAGTAAAATTTCATTAAAAGCATTATTTTCATAACTTTTTTACTTACTTTGTCATACAATGTGCTAGCTGGAGTCTTACCAAATAACTTTAGGATGAAATCAGGGAAAATGCTTCTTCCACTTGATTTCTTATTTTTTTTAAAAAGCTTCAAATCTTTCCTCTAATGATATCTCTTCTTATCATTCGTACTGACAATGGAGGGAGCTTGGTAGTACACGCCAAAAATCCATCAAGCATGCTTACACTTAAGGCTGGTTCACCCACAAAAATTTTGTTACGAAACATTTTTTTTATATGTAGTTTGACGTTTTATTTTTTGAGAGAGAGAGAAACTACATATAAAAAAAATGTTTCGGAACAAAATTTTTGTGGGTGAACCAGCCTTTACACAAATGATGCTGTTATGCCCATGACGCTACAATGTGAAGTTTGATAGAATTAAGTTCGTTTGACAGGAACAGAAGGCTATTGCGAATATAATGAAAAGTGGTTTAGTGAAATCAGTGAACTTATTTTCAATACCAGTGTACTGGGCGCAGCTATCGATTGTCTTGAGAATCTTTCAACAAATATTATAGGCAAATGTCGAAAACTTGATGCAAAGATCTTCCCAGGTTGTATCAATTACAAATAGTATGTCTAAAGGCACTAGTCCTTTTCATTACCTAATTTATTTAGTTCCAACACATTGCCTTGAGTGATCAGCGGCCAATTAAGCAAAAATTTTGTTTTACACAAAACTTTGTGATGCAAAAACTTTCTTAAATTTTTTCTAGCTCATAATATCAATAAAAAATTGTTTTAATGTTAAGATAAAGATACGATACATGTAAATTCATTAGCAAAACTAAAAAAAATAGCATTGATATAATTCTGGTGTGTAGACACATCCCCTGGTCGGGCAAGAAAGTTGTAGTTTCTTTAAAAACCTTAGATGCGGCGATACATTCAATTATAAATGATTCGGCCGCTTTGGAATTTATCTGTTTTACCTTGATCAATACGTTTTAAAAGAATTTTTTTAAACTCTTTTTTTACTAATATGTGTTACACTGTCGAAATGGTATGTATCATAGTGTCTTCAAAAAAGGTTTTCATTAAAACTGATTGTAATGCTTTGGCTGAATCACAAACCGTCTGGTCTCGGCACAGGTAATTTGTTTGACATATATGTTAAGTACACTCTAAAAAAAAATCATAGTAAGTAGTTAAGTGCTTAAACGAGGACACAAAAATAACGCGATTTGTAAAGAAAATCAGTCAATAATTCGCGCGACTTATAAACAACTTTGATATCCATCTGAGCCAATCAACCGTCAAATGATGCAGTCTAATAACAAGGTGAAGAAATGTTTGTATTAAAAAGACTTTTGCTGCTGTAAACGAACCTGTAAAAAATATCCAAATTAATCGATGCGTCATCGATTGCAAAATTCTGAGCTCTGTCTGTCTACTAAGTGAAAAATGTTGGGCAACTGCTGCAAAAATATATGCCACGAGATCATCTATGCGTTATTCTTTGGCCGATGGGGCATTAGCAGTTGGAAACTAATCGATGTTCCATCAGAAAATCGAAGAAGCTCCTTTTTTGTCTTAGCTGGCTTTTTAATAAATAAAATTGACACAAATGGAGTGAAATAAATCCACAACAGAGCCGATTACATTCAGGAAACTGCACCGTATAGTGCACCTTATTTCCCTAAGTTCTCTTAAAAAGGGGTAATTTTTTATATTCTATGATTCGGACCTGCTTTAAAGTTACTTTAGAATATCTAGAGCGGATCCGATGGATCTAAATCTGTTTATGCCCTGTGCTTAGTTATACCTTCTTTTACCTGTATCATCTATAAATTTTAGCTTCTTGCATCAGGAGAAACAAAATTATCGCATCGTCATTTCTTTTTTTTCGGCTTTCAGCTACAAAAATCTGGATTTAAGATATAAAACAAAGGACCACAAAATGGCAAATTTCTCGGCGCCCCACAGGTATCTAATAAAAATTAGATACTTCTTTTCAGCTTAATTGTTGGGATTTTCAACACGATAAATGGTATTTGTTGCAATTTTTATAACATCTAAAAGTACCAAAACTATTTTTCCCTATCAGAGATGATAGAGAATCTTAACTGCTCAACACTAGCCTCACTTTTTGTGTGCAGTTTTGTAACATTTTTCTTTTATATCTTTATACATAATGGACAGTAGTTGCCCATCATTTTGATTTATGTGCTGTCACAAATGTTGTTTATTGGTGTTTTTTCTTACGTTTTTATTGCTATCGTTCTTCTCTTGTTTATCTGATTTTGTTTTATAGTTTATTTCATTTTAAGTACCTTAAGTACTCAAAAAGATTTTGTTGCTTTTATGTGCTTTTTTTTTGTTACTAAACATCAGCGCTGTTATATCTTGAACTCCTATACTGCTGCTCTTGCCTTTCCAGCAACATCTAGCAACACTGAATTAAAACATGCACCTGATGTTTTAGAAATGATGGTGAAGATGGTCTGGAGAGTTTGTGGTGTTTTTATGCTTTTCTTTGCCATTGATGTTGGCTGTCTTTTTTTGTTTTTTTTTTGTGCTGCAACTTAAAGTCAGACTTTTTTCCTTTATTTTGTAAACTGTAAAAGATTTTTAATTGTTTTTCATGTAATTTTTTCATGTTGTTATCTTAAAGGTATTTTGCATTTTTAACTCATCATTACCACTACCTGTAAATATGTATGCGGATATTTTATTCTGTACGCTAAACCACTGCTGCACTTTAACTGTTGATGCAAATTTTGAAAATTCAGTAGAATTATTCATAAGTTACCGAAACTGATTTAATAAAATAAAATAATTATTTATTGTCAAACGTAAAATAAGTGAAACAAAACGTTCATCCTGAATTACAAGAAATGAAAAAAAATTATAATGCTTACACGAGAACGTTATTTGAAGATGAGAACGAATATTAATTTGTTTAATTTGAAAAATGGTAATTTGATCGATTGCATAATTATGTTCTTTAATGTAATTTCTCATAACTCGCTCATAACTTGCAGAAACAAAGTCATTTAACATCTGTCTGTTATGCTTACCAGTAACACTAAGGGAAATATCATTTTCATCCTTTAATAAAATTAACTTGATTTATTTTTTACTACAAATGTCACACGATACAGGTTTTTTTTTCTAACGTGAAGCAACAGCGCTTCTTGTAGTTCGTATGGGTTTTTTTGCAAATGAAATGCAAACTAGAAAACTATATTTGAAATCTAAACGGTCTTCTCTGAAGAAAAAAAAAAAGATAAATAAGACACGTAAATATCATTCTACGCCATTTCGCACAATGGCACACAGTTCGGTATTTCCTAATAATTCTCTGTTTTTATACCCTTCACCACAAAAAGTAAAAAAACGGAAATAACTAAATTTGTCATTCCGTGTGTAATTTCTACCATATCCATTTCCGACCCCGTAAAATATATACATTCTGAATTCTTGTCCATAGCAAAGTCGATTAAGCGATGTCTGTCTGCCCGTCCGTGTTGAAATCAAACTTGCCAAAAAAAAATCTCAATCGATCAGAGGTGCAATTCGAAATCAGCATGATCGGTCCATGTCTTTCGAGGCAGCAGGCAAAACACCACGCCTACCTGTAATTTTTTTCATATCATTTGGAACAATTAAGTAACTCCAGCCAAAAAAGAAATTATATAGGGGCGATAAAGAATTAAAAAAGTAAGAAAAAAAACTCAATGGAAAAATATGGCGCTCGCCTATATTTTCCGTGTTACGGACCTCTGAAATTTTCAAATTTTTGTTAGATATCGAAATGGGTATTATTTTAAAGCTTTTAAAGAGATCTTTAAGGAAATACTAAAATTTAAAAAAAAAATTCTTAACCCAATAAGTACCTTCTTCCGCTATTTCATGGAGAATAAGACTAATTTTTGAAAATTTAGACTTTCTGATTTGTGCTTCCATCTGCTATTACAAATTGCGTTTCAAAAAGTTACCTGTATTTCAGTCAACTGGTAATTATCGACAGTTTACAGCAAATTTAACTATTTGCTGAAATTACACTCTACTGTAAAAAAAAAACTATTTGCATTTATATTTGAACATAAACTTTTCTTTCCTTTTAAGTTTTATTACCTTATAAATTAACCACTTTTATGTTGTGACCAAAAAGATATAAACAAAAATAAACGTTTGAGGTCATTTCTTAAGCTACTGTTTTGCAGAATTATTTTTACTACTGTTAATTTTCTTCTATGGATATCTTAGCTATATCCTGCATGCATCTAGAAAACGTTGACTAATGCAATAATTATCTTTGCAAGTGCAGAAAATTTGATTTTCAGATGTTTCTCTCTATTTATTTTTTTCTTCTTTTTTTACTAACTTCAATTATTGTCGGCTGTAATACTGTGTGAACAATAGAAGGTGTCGCCAAGCCTCTTAAAAAAATGTGGATTTTATATTTAGCATAAAATAAATAGAACATGTTTATTCCGGTTAAATCGTCATATGTAATTTAAAACTATTATTAGTTTTGAAAGCTTAGTTTAAGCATTTCTAAAAGAAATCCCTTAACTAACAAATAATTGTTTTTTTTTTTTATTTATTTAATTCATTCTGTAATATAAAGCCAAGCACGGCCAATATAATAATATTACATAGGAACTAAGCCTGAGATAATAAATCCATATTTATACGATATTAAATAAACTCAAAATACAGTTACTTATTCTTTTTTTAAATAGAAAAAATTAGTACGAGGGCTGCTCTATATATTTCTGGCCCAATAGTAAAATTGCGAATATTTATAACCAAAAATGGTTTTATTGTTTTTCAAAGTATTCTCCAGCATGATTTATACACTTTTGCATGCGCTCAAACCAGTTGTCGAAGCACCTTTTCTACTCCGATTGAGACACCTCTAAAACATGGTTTTTGAACACTTCATCAGCTTCTTCTGGCGACGAAAATCGTTGACTACGCATTTTTTTCTTGATATGCGGAAACAAGAAGAAGTCATTAGGTGCCAAGTCAGGGCTGTACGGCGGATGACCCATTAATTCGACGTTTTCACGGAATTCGTCTTTGAGCGAGCTTCGGCCACGATTAAATTCATTATACCAATTTTTCATAGTGCTATAGGATGGTGCTTTATCGCCATACAAAGATTTAAGTTCATCAATGCACTCTTGTCGTGATAATCCATGTCGAAAGTTGTGAAAAATGATGGTACGAAAATGTTCACGAGTTAATTTAATTTTTTTCTATATTAATTTTTTCAAGTCACTGTAAACAACACAAATAATGGTCGTACGTCAAAACGTTTTGAGTACGATTATGCTTAAAAATGACAAACTTTCCAATGGAAATGTCAGATTGCACTTGGCAGCACTCAGTGTTGCCAGGCCAGAAATATATATAGCAGCCCTCGTACATTTTTAATTTATATATATTACATAAGCAAATTACATTGTTTTATTTCATTAATTAATTTGTTATTTACTTTACTTTGGTTTGGCCACAGCGAAAAAAATATGTATAAATTATGTATAAATTAGTCCAATCAGCAGCAACTCTAATTTAAATTATTAAGATAAGCATATAAAAGGTACAAGAACATACATATATATGTAGTTTAATTCCTGAACTCAAAAACAGTTGTAAAAGTTTCAAACAAAAAAAAAAACATTGCTAGACTGGGAAAAAGTAGTTATGTAAATAATGGGGTAAAATATTCCACCATTTCGCAATATGAACCAAAAAAGTTTTTAAAAAAATTAACATGATATTCTAGGTATAATAATGTGATTGCTTCTTGTAGATCGCGTATATGGAAAGGTTCTACATAAAGAAATTTGTTTACCAGCTGAAATAAATTTACGAAAACATATTAAACTGCGGTATTTTACAAATTCTAAAAAAGCACAGCCAAGAAAACGTTTAACGTAAGATGATATGTGTTCAAAACGCCGAATACTGTAAGCAAAATGGACTACAATATTAATTAAATGCTTAATTCTATTTATGGCATACCATGTAAGGTTATATTGAAAAATGACATTGAAAGTCAAATCGACTATTTATTTCTTGAGATTTCTAGCTTAGATCATAAGAAACTGTTGCTGTGCAGTGTGTATAGGGCAAATAATACTATAAGTTTTGACAATTTTACAACAATTTTGGAAAATATATCAGTGCAATACGATGATATTATTATAGCTGGCGACTTTAATAACAATTTACTAGCTGAAAACCCTATGATCGCGCCAATGACAGCTTTAGGCTTATATCCAGTAAATCCTCACACACCCACACACTATCATAATACATCTTGCAGCTCGATTGATTTAATATTTGTAAATCACTTATCTAAGACACAATTATACAACCAACTATCTGCTTCAGTGTTCTCTAAACATGACTTTTTTTTCTGACATATAATTTTTCTGCTTTAACGGGCGAAACCTGTTTTACATATCGCGATTTGCATAGCATCTCCTGGGATCAGATCTACACCCTTGATAGAGTCGATGACCAGCTCTCCTTTATTTAGGGTAATGTGAATTGTTTATTTGACCTCTGTGTTCCTTTGAAGACTAAACGTGTCACATACAGTCAACCGCCATGATTTAAAGACGAAATCAAATCTCTTAGAAGAAAGCGCGACGGGGCCTACTCACGTTGGAAAGGATTTAGAACTGATGAACTTAGGGCAATCCATACAACTGCTCGTAGAAGAGTAACAAAATGTATTCACTCAGCTTAATCCTCGTATTACCAAAGGAAATTTTTTAATTGCAATTGACAGCAAAGCTAAATGGAAGGAAATACGCAAAATTGGTATTGGACGTGAAAAATTGAATAGTGATTGTGATGTCGATGTTAATTCACTTAACAATAATTTTGTTAATATAAATGTTCCCTATCCAGAAACTAACGCTTATGATGATTTGTGCTATGTCCCTACGGAAAACCCATTTTGCTTCCGTGGTGTGGATCAACTTGAAGTGCTTAAAAGTTTCTCCGCAGTGAAATCTAATGCGGTTGGTATGGATGGTAGCAACCCAACCTTTTTTAAAATATTAATCCCTAAGCTACTGCCCTTTATAACACACTTGTTTAACAATATTCTCACGAAATCGATATTTCCAAAAGCGTGGAAAATATCACGAATAATTCCTATCACCAAAGGCAATGCTGAATTTCGCCTGATATCTAGCCTACCGTTTTTGTCTAAAGTATTTGAAAATTTTATTTGCAAACAAGTAGACGAATATCTGTCAAGTAAGAATTTGATTTCTAACAAACAATCAGGTTTCAGGAGTGGCAAAAGTTGTACAACAGCTCTAGCAGATGTAATCGAAGATCTCAGGTCCAAACTAGACATTAATATGGTGGCTTTTTTGGTTCTTTTGGATCATAGTTAGGCATTTGATACAGTTAATCACGCAATTTTGGTGAAAAATTTTCAGAAACTATTTTATTTTTCTGCAATCTAATATCCTCCTACCTAGAAAATCGATCTTAAATAGTAAAGATTAATAACCATACGTTCGATCCCATTAACGTAAGTGGAGGTATTCCGCAAGGCTCCATACTCGGACCCCTTCTGTTTTGTCTTTACGTCAATGACCTACCTGATATTGATATTAGCAGTAAAATGCATATGTATGCGGATGATGTTCAAACTACATTGAGAATATTACCCTATGTGTAAATAGTATAAATACCGATTTGAACAAAATTAACAGCTGGACAATATCCAACGATTTACAGATCAACCCAGCGAAGTCAAAATGTATTTTCCTTTCTACATCTAGGAGAACCTTTGACAATTTTCAAATAAAAATTAATGATACTGCTATTGAGCGTGTAATTTCGGGGACCAATTTAGGCATAATTTTTAATGATAGACTCACCTGGACAGATCATATAAATGCTGTCGTTGGCAGAGTTTATGGCAAGCTCCGTACTTTGTGGGTAATATAAGACTCAACGCCATTTGCTATACGTATGCTTCTGGCAAAATCATATTTGATCCCAACACTTTTATATGGGTGCGAAATCTACGCTAATTGTGACTGTATGGACTTACGTAAGCTTAAAGTTGTATACAATAATGGTGCACATTTTATATATTCCAGAAGGGTCGATGTGATCATATTTCCTCCTATTCAAACATAATTTTAAAATGACATTTGAGGATCTTCTAAAATACAGATGTCTCACTTTTCTGCACAAAATCACAATATCACAACAACCGCTTTATTTATATGAACGTATTATTTTTGCTAGGTCTCAACGTGGTACGAACATCATTCAACAGAAATTCAAAAGTTTATTATCTCAAAGACAGTTTCTGATTATTACAACCAGTCTTTGGAACTCCTTACCAAATAATATACAGAAAATAGGCAACGCAACTTTAATTAAAAAGGAGTTAGCTAAGTTACTAATGTCAATTTCTTAAATTTGTTTTCTTTGTTTTCACTAAATATATTCATACTGATTGTTTTATACAATCTTATGTTATTTGTGAAACTTTTTCTCACAAGTTTTAAGTCTATTTAATTATATTTTATTTATTACTGACTAAAAATTGTATCTATATTTTAATACCATTATATGTATATTTGCTTGATCACTAGCACTGTCACTTATAAGATGTATTAATCTTGTTGTGCTAGATAAGAATGTAATAATAATAAATGCACAGTATTTGTTTCAGAAACAATTTTTAATCCATATAAAACCTGCGACATAAGCATAGCATAAGCCAATCTATACATAACTCAAAGGGGCAAGAATAAATTATTCGGACAGATCCGACGCAAAATACCAACAAGTCTAAAACTTAGTAAGTCAATATGCGCAGTAAAAGAAAGCTTACAATCTAATATTACACCAAGGCATCTAAGATGTTCAACAAACTCTATTCTAACGTTTCCCAAGAAAATAAGTAATTCAACAATAAAATGATTCGTTGGCCCAAACATCATCGTTTTTGTTTTTGTAGGGTTAATTTTAAGAGAGTTATTTAAAGTTAATGAGTAACACGTTGCAAGCCAAAGTTTATGTTAGCTTCCAGTACATTTTTAAAATCCATACAGCCAGTGAACAAAATGAAAACATCATCAGCAAATAAGAAAGTATTACATCTCATTGAGTTAATGCAATAAGGAAGGCTATTTACATAAAAAATAAACAAAAGTGGTCCTAAGACAGATCCCTGGGGCACTCCAGAAGGAAGCATACGTAATTCTGACTTAACTCCATCTAATTGAACAAATAGAGATCTACCAACTAAATAACTAAATAAGAAAAAATAAATAAGTTTTTTTGGAGAATTATTTTGTTATTTTCTTTATGCAGCGCCTATTAAATTCATTATGTTTAAGCGTCATAACCAAAAGTTTTTTTTAATGATTATTTATTTCCATTTAAGTTAAATTGTACCTTTTAATGAAATACTGCTGCCGGGTTTTGTGCCTGTATCTTTGTTTATTTATATTTTGAAACTAATGATTGCTGTATTTAAATATGCTTCATTAACGGAATTAAGATTTATTTTGTAACTTTCTTGAAGAAAATATTATTTTTAATATACTTACATAGTTCCTAAAGTTTATATTTTAAACAAATTCAGGATCACATAGTACACAGATAATTAGCTTAATTTACTATTTTCAACTGACTTCGAAAAAAGATTATCAATTTATCTGAACGTTGCTTTTTTAAGTTCATGCCTGCAGAGCTCGTTAATTTCTAAACTGATTTTGAAAAGTGTTACTTACAGATTGGTCCTTTTAAAAACAGTTTTTAATAAAAAAAAAAATAAAGAGTGTCTCCACATAACACACATGTGAAAATTAAACAGAATGTTCACTACACTGCCTGGAATAATAAGAAGTTTAATAGCCAATTTCACAATAACGAAAGAAAACTTAAGCGAAAGAAAGTCAGTCACTCACTTTCGAGTCTTTTTGGCTTTCTGTGTGTCACTCACTTTCGTTCGCTTACACTTACGTTTATAAATTTTTCTTTTTTACGTTTTAAGGAACCAAGGTAGTACCAGATCGTAAGTTTCTGTACATTATAGCGATTTTCTTTAAAAGTATAAAAAATACTACGTAATTATTTGAATACAAACACAACCGTGCGTAGCAGTGATCTGATGCTTACAAATAAAAATAAAAGATACACCAATGGTTTTGTGTTATTATTTGTATTAAACAATTAAAAAAACAAACAAACAAAAAAACAAATTAATTAGAAAAATTAAATTATATAAAAGTGTTATTCGATTCTTTAACCCACTCCAATTTAGAAATTATAATCGTGAGTATCATCTTATTTCTTAAAAGCAAGTGCTTGTATTATCATTTTCTTCGTCAGCACAGATGGATATAACAGTCGCTATTCATTTTTTGGACACTTCAGAGGATGAAGCAAACTGCAATAAAAACAATTTCCATTTAAAATTAAATCAGTTATTGTATTTATTTTTACACTTACCATTTGTTATCCATTATTAATTTATAATTTTAAGTTAATTTTTAATACAAAAGTATTGTTTTTTATAAAGTTATTATTTACACGAACATAAAATGGCAAGTGACCGATTTTGACATTTGCGTTCGCAGTGTTGACAACACCTTCTTTACACAGAAATCGGTTTTTGTATGAAAACACTTACGTTTTCTTTCGAGTTGTTGCTCGAGCCATCGTTCGCATAGGAGTAAGATTGTGAAACTCAAATCAGTTTTCTTTCGCTTAGAATACGAAAGAACATATTCTTTCGTTACTGTGAAATTGGCTATTACAATAGTTGATGTCATTTAATAAATATGGCTAAGCTGTTGAACTGTCAAAAACAGACAATAAGGTAGTAATTTTAATTTTAAAATTAAAGGGTGTCCGGTAATTTGATCTTAATGGGACTATTATGTGATCCGTTCTATACAAATACTTAAATTTTGGATAGAATGTCCACTACTTTGTTTGGTATAATAAGAAGTATAAATATTTAAAATAATTAATTAAAGCGTGTTACAATAGTTGATGTAATTTAATGTCTATGTCCAAAATATTGAACCGTTATAGACAGACGGTAAAGATTGCTAAAACAGTTACAACAAGTTTAAAATGTAAATTTGGAAATCAAAGGGTACCTCGCTAGTTGATGTTATTTTATATATATTGTCAAATTGTTGAACAGTTGTAGAATGACGAATGATTTTACAAAGAACCTGATTGCCAAGTCTAATTCAATAGCAAGATTAAAATTAGAATTTGGAAATTACAGGGTGCCACTATAATTTGTAATTTGATGTATGTTGTAGACAGACGGTTGAGCATTGTAGTGCTTAGCCTGCTATAATAAGTATAAAGTTTGGTGATGGAATATGCGAGTGTTCCAATCGTTAAGGTAATGTAATAATGTTGATGAATGTGACCTTACCATTAAACCGTTATAGACAGTCAAGTGAAATCTGTTTTGAAGTAGTTTTTTTTTTATTTTGCATGAATTATTTAATAATAATAATTTAAGATAATAACTTTTATGGCTCGTACGTGTTTGCGATAAGCTTTGTTTTTTACTTTGTAGATAACTTTATTAAAAAAGTAAACACGGTTTATTGCTACTTTGAAAAAAAAACATAAAAACTTACTTTTCTCTTTCTATTCTTTAAGAACAACACTTAAAATGTATATTTACTTAAAACGAAATAAGGGAAAGAAATTTTTATTAAAGAAAGATAAGGCCTTAAGGGCAAGATTTGTTTTACAGCTAATAAATCGGTAAGAGTAACGTATGATTGCCAATGTTCGTATAACTTGAGGTTTACCACTTGATTTGTGACTCTTTTAATGGAGTCATGCAGGCTTTTCTCACAAATGTTCACGCATTTTTAAAATTATTTAATATAATAAAAAATTCCCGTTGTTGATTTTAATTTAAAATTTGCAAAGTGCCTGTGCATAAAATAAATTATCGTAGTGTTTTGTGATACTTTATTTTTCATCCTCTTTCAACTGTATAAAAGAGCCGAAAAAAAGTCAGCCGTATACAGTGAAGAAAGAAAAATAGTATTAGTGTTGGTTATTGTTGTTTTTACTTAAACTTTGATTTTTGTCTTTACTTTGTTTTTACAAAAATCTTTTGTTTATTTAAAATGTTTGTCAGAAGTTTCCTTAAGAGTTAAGTAAGCGGTAACGAAATGGACATCGAGACATTCTTTGACCCTTAATAATCAATATCGGTGATTTAAATAATTAATCGGGATAATAGAAAATAGCACGAAAAAAATATTTTATTTTGAAAAATAAATTAATATAATTTTTATGATAAAACAATTTAAGGAATTGAAGCCACTTTCGATCGGAATTTATGTCACTGCCTGTGCACACTCACTTTCGAGGTCTATAATCAAAATATGGATATGACTAACACTTTTTCTGTATAAACTGTCATCGCAGAAACGACACCTTTGAACAACTGTTAAATTCATCCCTTGAGGTTAGGCTTGCCAGATCTTAAAAGCCTGAAAACTGAAAAACGTAAAATTTGCGCCTGGATTTTAGAAAAAAAACTGAACCTGTTTATAATGCACTTGTTCCAAAAAGTAAAATTTTATTAAAAATTAAATTAAGTTTTAATAAACACGTTAAAATAATGTAATTCAATATTACGTTATATTAAGTACATATTTATACATAGGTCTTTTGTCACATATATTTAAAATTTTTATTTACAGAATTTACTAACTCTTTTGCGTCATTAGTATGCAAAAAAGTTTGAAAATTTTTGCAACTTTCATCAAAGTTTAATCTTATTAAAATTTCAGCCTTTACTAAGTCGAAAGACATTCTATGTCTCTCCTGAGAGTATAAATTATTTAAAATACTAAAGGTCCTTTCGCAAAAAGCATTGCTCATTGGAATGAAAAGAACGAATAAGACCAATTTATGCAGATTTTGTACTTGATTTTTAGCACATTTTTGAAAAAAGACGGTCCATATCTTATCGATTGGAATATTTTTTTGGCAAATTATCAAATATCCTCGCAGGCAGTAGACGTAAAATGGTACTAATTGGATTTAAAAAAATATAAAATCTAAACATTTGCAAATATACTTGACTTCATTGTATATAGAATGCAATTTCTCTGTACAAAATATTAATTTCATTATAAAAGAATATAAAATATGAAAAAACTGGACTGATTGCATTTTTCCTGGAAACTGAACCAGACAAAAAAAACTGGAAAATTCAGGCGAATCCAGGCCATCTGGCAAGCCTACTTGAGGTGTAAGGCTGAAAATTTTTTCTTACTGCTGTGTGTAAGGATATTTTTGTTGATGATTTAATATTTTGACGTTTGTATGTTAACATTTTGTGAAAAGCATTGACATTTTTTATGTACATATATCAACAATTTGTATGCTTTTGTCAAAAATTCTACTAGTCCTCAGAGCTAGTGATATTTTAATTATGTCATAACTCTAACAATTATCCTTATAACAGTAATTTGCTACTGTTTCACACATGACCTTAGTGTAAAACAAATATTATCTGAAAATGATTAGTTAGTGAATTTAGTGAGTTCTGCTCACCACACGCAGAGAAAAAACATGGTTGTATTATATGGTTATAGTTGATCTTGCAACCCTTTGGCAACTTTGTTATCACACTTAACGATAACATTGTAAAGTATAAACATAATTGTGTTTAAATATAAACAATAAATGGTTTAATAAAAATATAATATGGTTGATAATGGTTGCTAAAATTTAAAATATGTCAATGCTTTCACAATTATGCCTAAAACGCAAATATAAGGAATTATATTTATTTCAACTGTTTAGAAATGTTTTGCCTACCTTTTTATTTGTTTTCATATTTTTTATGTATACTCTTATTATTTTATATTATATATTTTGTTCATACATGTTTATATTTTTGTATTTTTTCTAACAGTAAAAAACATTTTCAACTTTAAGCTAACAAAAAAGTTACTAAACTAATAGAAAAGCATTCTGTCAAGACCTAGAACAAAATATTTAATAACGCAAACATTATTTTGTTTGCTTTTAATCATACTTTGATTAAAAATATTACATTATGGTTAAATATATTATATTATTTTTAATAAGCAATAAAACTTTGGTTGTGCTTCGAATTTTTTAAAGTTAAAACCAACCATGTTGCAATATTGTGCACTGTAACCACATAATGTTTAAACGTTAACAAAAAAATGTTTGCCGTGACTGAAGACTTGTTGAAACAACTATAATTTGTTCTAGGGAACTATACATTGTTACAAAGAACACAATATGGTCATTGAGACCATATCACAAAATTTATGCCTTCTGCAATAGTTTAGCACTAATCTGTGCAGAGATTTGGAATACTTTCAGGATACTCCTAACACATACGTCACATTTAATTATTTCAGCAGCTAACTTTATGTACAAAAACCATATTATATCCATTGTTGAGATATTTATCAGCGTAAATAAAATAAGCTTGAAGATAATTTCAAATTTTAATTAATTTAAAGTCATATTAAATAATTACTGGTTCTGTATTTGCTTGTTGATCAATTAAGGCCATACTCAGTCGTACGTTGTGCCAAAAATTGCATGTATGCTAAAAAGAAGCATGTGTTTAACAGGCTTTTTAACAGATCTGTACGATTTTATAAACTTTTCAAATAATTTATAAAATGTTTTTCTCTACTGAATTCTATCAGAATTTTGTGTGATTAAGTCGTACGATTGTGTATATATCAAATCCCGTCCTTTAGAACACATCAAACAAAAAACAGCTGTTTAGTTAACAACCATTTAAAGGCTCCTGGAAGAAACAAACTCAGTGATAACGGCTTTGAAATGTTTCTTTTGCTTAAAGCAAATAACTTGTAAAATATTATTTATTATATTATGCTAATATCCCATAACATTTTCAAATAAAAATGTAATTTATTTGTTGGTTTGGAGTTGCAGGTATCTATACATATTTCGCCGGTTGCCAAAGCCAGCTCTTCAGAAACTTTTTATTCAAATTTTTAGAAAAGCCAAAACATTTCATTTTAGTATAAAAACTTCAAAAACAACATGAGAGTTATTTTAGATGCCAATACAGAAATGTTAAGGCTTTAATAAAAATTACCAACAAACAAACTACGTTTTTATTTTTGCTTACATTCCCTTCTGCGTTAGGTTGGTTACATGCCGACTCTTAATGCAGACGTAAGGCGTATTTGAACAAAAACTTGAAATATATTGCTGATTGCTTTTTTGAAATCAAATTAATGAATAATGTTGATTGAGGCTGCAAAATTTCAAACCAACGCTAGACATAAACAAAATCAATGCAATAATTATGCACTGCCACTATTTGTTAGTGAAGATTGCAAAATTAGAGCACTACCCCCAATTATGATTTTGGTAAAATTTCCATTTAAGATACTTAAGCCAACTTCAAAGTTAGCGAAATTGCCTTAAATAAGCTTTTAACGTTTTTGGTAAAAACAACTTCTTGTTAATATTTGGTTTTTGTATTGGCGTTTATTTGAAGCAGTTTTAATAAATGGAATGTTTTGAATTCCACATGAAATTTTTACTTGATATTTTTCAAAACTTTGTTGCTATAAAATTATTTTTTACAAAAAACATTCCTTTAAAAAAATACAACATGAAAATTTCGTGTGGAATTCAGGACATGCTTATTTGTTTTTCAATTTATTACAATTAACAAGAAGCTAAAATGTGAAAAAAAATAATTTATTTAAATTAATTAATTTTAAAAAATGTCGGCTATTGATTTTTCGTCTTCTCTTTATTGTTTGGAAAAAATTATTAGTTTATTTAAAATGTTAATCAGAAGTTTTCTGAAGAGCTGTGTAAGCGGTAGCGAAATGGCCGTCGGAACGAACTTCCCACATTTATTAATTTATTCGGGATAAAAAATAGCACGATCTCTTTTTAAAAACTTTATAAATTTAATAAAATATTCCCGTGATTTAATTTAATTTATTTTTATTTTATAATTCATTTATTTTTTGTGATATTTTCGTGAAATTTTGATTAAGAACTACTCGTATAAGCGAATTTTTTGATTATTGATATTTTTCAATTATTATAATTTTTTTTTTTTTTTTTTGTATTTTTTGATTGCAAACAAAATTTTTTAGTAAAAATTAAAATTCTTTATGAAATTTCGATTGAAGTTTTAATAAAAAAGCACAAGAGTCACTCTGCCCTTTTTGACTTTTTTTTAACTATGCGTGAATATATTTCAACCTGATTTCAGACAACCAGATATCGCTAAATCGACTTCTCGATGCAAAATGTGCAAAATACTTTATGTGGTCGAAAAAGAATACTCTATAAATAACAAACGAAATGAATGATGAACATTATAAAAATAGCAGAGGTAAAAAAGAACAGTAGATTAGTAATATTTTTAAAAGGACCATAAAACAATAAATGTTGTGTATAAATAATTTTGTTAGTTTCTTTTTACTAAAATAAAAACCAAAATGTAAATGAATTTATTAGCTACTTTTGTAAAGCCCCTTGTAGCTTTTTAAATTAAAACTAAGATAAATATATGTACATTTAAAATTATTTTAGATAAAGATACAATGCTAACGCCGAAGGTGGTAATAAATATTAAAAATTAAAATTGCTGATTTTTAGCGTTTAAGAATGAAAACAAAGAAAATAAAAAATTAACCACATGAACTTATATTTAATAGCGCCCAAATTAAGAATATCTTTTGCTATTTGCGTATGATTGTAATTTTTCTTATGTGTATATGGTTGTATCTTATCATAACTTTTTTCTTATTTAACAAACATTTGCATTGAATTGCTTAAATAAATTCCAATTCTATTATTGTATTTTTATTTATGCCAAATTTGGACGATAAATCATATGACTTAAAAGGGTTTCTCTAGGCGTACGAATACATATTAAAGTTGTTGGAAAAATAATAAAATCCAAAAAATAAAATAAAACATTTAAACATAAATACATACGTAAATAGTTTTATAAAATAAATCATAAATCTCGTTAGCGATTTGCAAAATTTGAATTTGTTATTAAATGCTTAAATTGCGATTATTTATAAACAAGTGTATTTGATTTTGTAGCCAAAAGCCATATTATGGACACATTGTAGTCTAATAGGATGAACAGTGGGCTATAAAAACAAGAAAAACAAGAAAATTTTATTGCAATAATGATCTATTCAAAATACCATATTAACGTAGCTGGCCTGTTGGTGAATCCTGTTAAATGAAATTGAAAAAACATCTATTAAATAACATTATGTCCTTTTTGTTTTATTTTTTAAAGTGTAAAAGTATTTACGCATCATCAACAACAAGGAAGGCACGCACTGCTTTTATGTATTACTACTCTTTGAAAGCTGACATGATTTTTAAACCGACTTCAAAAAAAGAAGGTGGTTATACAATTCGACTGAATGTTGCTTTTTTATGTTTGTGCCTGCAGAACTCAGGCATTTATGCTTACAGATTGGTCCCATTTAAAAAACAGTTCATAATTTTAAAAATTAATGGGTGTCCCCATAAAACATAATATATTTTATTATGTGTATTATGAACTGTAAAGGGCGATTCTGTAAAATTTAAAATGACTGCGTATTACTATGGCTCCCAAAAACAAAAATTTATACAAAAATAAATCTAAAAATTAAAGGGTGCCCCCATAATTGATGTAAATTTACTTATTCGGGGCTATCTTTTGAACCCTTATAGACAAATGCTTGCAAATTTGACAATATGTCGGTTGATATGGTCGTTATAGTAACAAGTATGAATAATAAAATTAAAGGGTGCCCTCATTGTTCATTTAATTATGTATATGGCTATAATTTTAAACAGTTGCAAATATAAAATTTGGGTTTGGAAATAAACGGGTGGCCTAATAGTTGATGTAATTTAGTGTATGTCGCCGAACCTTTGAACCGTTATAGACAGACATCTGGCCTGGTTTGCTAAGTCCGCTATAACAAGAGGCTTAAAACTTGAGTTTAGAAATTAAAGGGTGTTCTCAAAATTAATGTAATTTGTTCTATATGTTCGTATTTTTTGACCCGTTGTATACAAATACCTGAATTTTAGACCGAATGTCCACTACTTTGTTTCGTATAATAGGAAGTATAAAAACTTTAAATTATAAATTAAATGGTATTTTAATAGTTGATATAATCTGATGTATATGGCCAAACCGTTAAACCCTTATAGACACTCGGTTGAAATTTACACAGAACCTGATTGCTAAATCTACTACAACAGCAAGTATATAATTTGAATTTTGAAAATAAAGGGTAAGCCAATAGTTGCTGTAATTTGATGTATATTGCCAAACTGTTGATCAGTTAAAATAGTATAAAGTTTGGAGATATAAGGGTGTCCCAATAGTTAATGTAATCTTATTTATGTCGGCATACTCTTGAACCGTTAAGGCAGACAGATGAAATCTGTTTTAAAGTCGGTTTTTTTGCAAGAATTATTTTATTTAAAATTCTTAGATATTGTAATTCAGAAACACTGCTTCGAAATTTTTACTAGTATTCGATTGAGTAACATGAGCACCAGGTTACCTTTTCTCGAATGAGAGGACGTTATTATGATTACTTTTAATTTCAATAATGAGGTGCCGCCTGCCACTAAATCAGAAAACTATTTAAATTTATTAGGAGACATTTCAAGGTCATTTAGTTTCCTCCCTTCATAAGCAAAATTAAACCCCTATCGTAGGACTTATGACCTTTCTAATTTTTTTTAGTGATTTGAAGTCAAAGGTCTATGCCGTGATATGCACAACTACGAGGGCTGCTATATATATTTCTGGCCTGGCAACACTGAGTGCTGCCAAGTGCAATCTGACATTTGGAAAGTTTGTCATTTTTAAGCATAAGCGTACTCAAAACGTTTTGACGTACGACCATTATTTGTGTTGTTTACAGTGACTTGAAAAAATTAATATAGAAAGAAACGGAATTAACTCGTGAACATTTTCGTGCCATCATCTTTCACAACTTTCGACGTGGATTATCACGACAAGAGTGCATTGATGAACTTAAATCTTTGTATGGCGATGAAGCACCATCCTATAGCACTGTGAAAAATTGGTATAATGAATTTAACCGTGGCCGAAGCTCGCTCAAAGACGAATTCCGTGAAGGTCGTCCAAAAACGGCTGTTGTACCAGAGAACATTGATGCCGTGCATGAACTCATAATGCAAGATCGACATGCGACATACCGAAAGATAGAGACATCCTTGGACATTTCTTCCACCAGCATACATTCGATACTGCGTGAACACCTGGCCGTAAAAAAGGTTTGTTCTACTTGGATCCCGCACAATTTGAAAGTCGCTCAAAAAATGCTCGTGTCGATTGGTGCAAAGAAATGTTGCAAAAATACGATTGCGGTGCTTCAAAAGACGTTTATAAGATCGTCACAGGTGACGAATCATGGATCTATGCGAATGAGACCCAAACGAAACAACAATAGACCGTGTGGGTCTTCAAAGACGAGCAAAATCCAACGAAAGTTGTTCGTGGAATAAGCAAGTTCGAAGCAAATGGTCGCCTGTTTCTTCGGCAAAACTGATCATGTGGCGACTGTTCCGCTTGAGCAACGTAGGACGGTCACTTCTGAGTGGTACACTACAATTTGTTTGCCTGAAGTCATCGGAGAAATTCGAAAAACCAACAAGAGAAGACGAATCATTGTTCACCATGACAATGCGAGCTCTCACACATCGGCTCAAACCAGAGCGTTTTTGACCGGCCAAAACGTCGAATTAATGGGTCATCCGCCGTACAGCCCTGACTTGGCACCTAATGACTTCTTCTTGCGTGGTCAACGATTTTCGTCGCCAGAAGAAGCTGTAGAAGCGTTCAAAAACCATGTTTTAGAGGTGTCTCAATCGGAGTGGAAAAAGGGCTTCGACAGCTGGTTTGAGCGCATGCAAAAGTGTATAAATCATGTTGGAGAATACTTTGAAAAACAATAAAACCATTTTTGATTATAAATATTCACATTTTCACTATTAGGCCAGAAATATATAGAGCAGCCCTCGTATAACTGCATTAAAGGGGAATTTTAATAGCGTCTTGAGAAATTTCGGCCAGCAAAGCAGGGCAAAAATAGTTAAATATATATATATATATATATATATATATATATATATATATATATATTATAGTTAAAAAGATATGTAAATTTTGCTGACGATAATTCATATTATCAATAGTGAATTAAATAATTGCTTACATTTACAAACTTGCAGTTAATGCAACCTCCATGTGATCATTTTGTGTTTTTTTTTTTTTTTTTTTTTGGCAAAATGCTTTTCTTGAACACATTTTTGGGAAAACGTGATAGGAAGGTATAGAGGTGATGATATTTTTATATGTATATCTTTTGAATTAAAATTATTTAAAGTATGATAGAAATTTTCTTCAAGGGGTATATTCTAATATTTTTTAATATGAAAGCAAATACTAAGGCATATTTTTTTTTTTTTTTGATAATAATTAAGATCTGCTTAAACTAAATTACATACCGGAAGAAAGCCAGAGGAAAGTACTAAGCTTATTTAAGATTTAATGTAAATAAAGGCGATAATAACGCTCTATTTATGCTTAACAAATAATTCTCTATCTTTCTTCAATATACAAATATATGACAAATTTCCAATAACAACGACATTTGATGCCTCTTTCATAAATTAAGGCACGTCCACGTTTTGACATTACATTTGCTCTGCCTTGTATAATTTATTTGCTCATATTTAATAAATGGATGAAGGGAAATTAATAATCTATAAAAATAAAAATTTACCGCTTCCAGAGAAAAATTTTCAAATTATTTGTGTTCGAAATGAAATATTCTCAATAATACAAAGTAAATTAAGATTAGGAAATAGATTTAGTAATAGATATTATGTAAATTATGTAAAGTGGAAAGAAAACTTTGATTAAATTTTTAAAATTATTTATTTTTTAAGGTTTACAGTTTTTAATTTAAAAATACAATTTTTTGTTTCAAAATGAAGAAGAAAAATTTTATCACTTAACATTCAATTAATTTAATTCAAGATCATGTGGAAAACTTTTTATGCCTTTAGTGCTTGAATAAAGCTTGTGTGACTGTTCGTAGATAATTAAATCTAGATGATGAATATTCGCATACATATTTTTCTGACAGTTATGGTCATATTTTCCCAAATCTTATTTACTAATTACTTAGTCGTCTTTGGTTTATCGGCTTTGACGATTTCTTACGATGCCAAGAAAATAACCTCATCTCAACCGTTGTGATCAATAAGCATGACTATTACATGAAAATAATCATTGAATCAATGAATGTGCTGTGTGGCACCTGAAAAACATAGAAATACCTCAATTTTATTTCAACACTGCCATTGCCGTTAATGCAGTGGACAGTGATTCGACTGCATATTTTGCTGATAATGCAGTTGTTTTTAAAGCAAATAGCCATTTTATTAGTTATGCTGCTTCGTCGACGAACGACCCACGAAGGAGAGTAAAGTGCTGCAACGACAAAAAATAACAACAAAAATCTCAGCTCGCTCTAAAATCTTTAAAACATAAAAACGGCCGACCTAGTCCAACTCCATTGAAAGCTACACACTTTGTTCTCAATTATGGCTGCCGTTTGACGATATCAAAACAAAGCGTATGTATCTTTTTTTTAAGTTTTGTAGTGTTGTTAATTCACTAAAAATTTTTAAGCTTTTGGTCGGAAAATAAAACAAAAATAGCTTTTCTGAATTTATAAAAGCAATATCATTAAATACAGAACAATATTTAAATTAAAATATAGTGTAATAAAGGTAAGCAATAGAGTTGGTTTTGGTACATTTCAAGAATCTTTTATGTAGAAAAATTCTTGGTTTTGTGTAACGCTGCTTGTAATATATACGAAGAGAATAAGAAAATACCGGAACAACTTCGTTAGTTGGGTAATAGGGATGAACACCAATGTTTTAAATGTGCGTAGATACCATTAATCAGAAAAAATATGGATTTTAAGGTTTGAAGCCAGGCCAATGCGATATGTTGTCAGTGCGCCTACTACCTATACTACGGCACATATCCTTTACGGTAAACAAAATTGAAAAATTAATACATATTTGTGTTTTAGCCCATTGTAAGAAGTTGTAGTGCCAGCATGATGGTTTTTATCCTGTGCTCAATAAATATTGTAGGAACGTAGATCAAGTTAAGTTAGCAAAAAGTATTTAAAAATAAGATTGTTTTATTCGACTATATCGAATCTTATATACCCTTCACTATACGAGGGCTGCTCTATATATTTCTGGCCTAATAGTGAAAATGCGAATATTTATGATCAAAAATGGTTTTATTGTTTTTCAAAGTATTCTCCAGCATGATTTATACACTTTTGCATGCGCTCAAACCAGTTGTCGAAGCACTTTTTCCACTCCGATTGAGACACCTCTAAAACATGGTTTTTGAACACTTCAACAGCTTCTTCTGGCGACGAAAGTCGTTGACCACGCATTTTTTTCTTGATGTGCGGAAACAAGAAGAAGTCATTGGGTGCCAAGTCAGGGCTGTACGGCGGATGACCCATTAATTCGACGTTTTGGCCGGTCAAAAACGCTCTGGTTTGAGACGATGTGTGAGAGCTCGCATTGTCATGGTGAACAATGATTCGTCTTCTCTTGTTGGTTTTTCGAATTTCTCCGATGACTTCAGGCAAACAAATTGTAGTGTACCACTCAGAAGTGACCGTCCTACGTTGCTCAAGCGGAACAGTCGCCACATCACCAGTTTTGCCGAAGAAACAGGCGACCATTTGCTTCGAAGTGCTTCTTCCACGAACAAGTTTCTTTGGATTTTGCTCGTCTTTGAAGACCCACACGGTTGATTGTTGTTTCGTTTCGGGCTCATACGCATATATCCATGATTCGTCACCTGTGACGATCTTATAAACGTCTTTTAAAGCACCGCAATCGTATTTTTGCAACATTTCTTTGCACCAATCGACACGAGCCTTTTTTTGAGCGACTTTCAAATTGTGCGGGATCCAACGAGAACAAACCTTTTTTACGGCGAGGTGTTCATGCAGTATCGAATGTATGCTGGTGGAAGAAATGTCCAAGGATGTCTCTATCTCTCGGTATGTCGCATGTCGATCTTGCATTATGAGTTCACGCACGGCATCAATGTTCTCTGGCACAACAGCCGTTTTTGGCGACCTTCACGGAATTCGTTTTTGAGTGAGCTTCGGCCACGATTAAATTCATTATACCAATTTTTCACAGTGCTATAGGATGGTGCTTCCTTGCCATACAAAGATTTAAGTTCATCAATGCACTCTTGTCGTGATAATCCACGTCGAAAGTTGTGAAAAATGATGGCACGAAAATGTTCACGAGTTAATTCCATTTTTTTCTATATTAATGTTTTCAAGTCACTGTAAACAACACAAATAATGGTCGTACGTCAAAACGTTTTGAGTACGATTATGCTTAAAAATGACAAACTTTCCAATGGAAATGTCAGATTGCACTTGGCAGCACTCAGTGTGGCCAGGCCAGAAATATATATAGCAGCCCTCGTATATATGCATAACCACATTTATCATACTTATGAATTGGTTTAGACTTGGGTATTTACCCAACACTGGGTATTTTCTTCTTTATACCCACTTCCATCCCCGGGTATTGATCTAATTTCGGGTAAATACTTATTTGAATAACAAGTAGTCGCTGTTACGTAGAGTAAGAAAAATGTGAAAATTTTCGAATTTATTTTGAACGTATTTTGTTTAAGTGTATTTTGTTTATACACTTCTTGATGATTTTTGCTCAGATAAGGCACTTTTGAATGCATCAAACACAACAATTCTTAATAAAAACCGCTTATTAGGGTGCTTAATGCAATTCAATATAAGAAGGTGGAGCAATGATAACAACAATGCCGAAGCAATGATTTAATTTAAAAATTATTTTATTTGTTATAAAAAAATCTTTATAATAATAAAATATTAAACTCTTTGAATTTATTTACATTTTTCTTTATTCTCATTTATATTCACCTTTTGGGTAAATACCCAGGTGCTTATGTAATACCTGGATATTTATAATTAAATACCCAATTTACCATTTGGGTAAATACCGTGTCCCATCACTAATCATACTGCAGATTTCCCAGATTTAAATTGAAATCGGCATAAGAAATTTTTCTACCATTAAGTTTTTCTGTATAAAACAAAAAAAACAGCTTGTTTTCCGAAAATTGTAAGTGTTTTTAAGGGTTGTTGTCCAAACTTAACAAATGAAAAGGTTGCTGCACCAGGTGAAAGCTCACCAAATATTCATTAATTTTTATCAGAACCAGCAGTCAATGCTGAATTTTAAATATCCTTCACCATATATGTAAATATAATATAGTGAATTAACTTCAATCAAAAAACAAAACAAACATTGGGATAAAAGAAAATTAAAAAATAAGAAAAAAATTCTGTAGTATATAATTTTACATAAAAACGTCATCGGCTCTTAATTTTTTAAGTATTTTGCTGATTTTTAAAAGCGAAATTTTCAAGCTGTGTTCGATCGACGAAACATAGTTGTGAATGAACTGGTTAGATCTGAGAGACCGGGAGATAGATCCACTAGTGGCAGTCCCCTTAAGCTGCTGTAGGGCTTTATTTCAGCGGAAACTTTTTGGATCGGCGCAGACAAGATGGTCTGAAGGGGTCACCTACATGGTTTCGAGGATATTATGGTCTCAGTATGATAGTAGGAGATCTGCAAATCTGCTAAGGTTGCCTCGAGATGAGGAGACTGAATCTTCTACGCCATGACTACTGTAGGAGGACGGGGAAGAAACTGTGGAGCATCTGCTTTGCCTTTGTCCACATCTTTCTGGGAACAGAGCGGCCCTTTTCGGCAGTCCGAGACTTCATGGTTTTGCAGACCTATCTGACTATGATGTTGTTAGGATAAATTCGTTTATCCGGTCTTCGGGAGGGTTTGGGGATGGATCTTAATGGTAACATAGGGACCAATTGATTCTTTGCACAATCCTTTACAGACAACATAACAAGACCATTTAGGTCGCAAGTGAGTCGTTTTTTCTAGAGTCTTGGCTAAATTGATTTCAAAACTGATGGATATCGCTCAATCGGAATCTCTTTACGTCGTAAACAATCAAAAGTATAAAACTGTAAGAGATCTGAAATGACTTGGGAAATAAAGGCTCAAAAAGACTACGCATCCCTATAATAGTGAATAATTTTTAAATTTTGCACAGTTCTTGTGTGGCAGGTAAGATGGTCTGCCGAAAAAGTTTTACAAGGGAAAACGCAATTTACCACTATATCACTTGATAACAGATAAAACTATAGCCGAATTTATAGTCAGAAAGAAAACCAATTAAACTTATTTGATAATGGAAGTTCGCCTAAAAAAAATTTATAATGTTAAACTTTGAAGATGTATTAAGTTATAATATTTAGACATTCCACTGTAAATATATATGAATATATCTAGATTGTGGACATTTAATAATAGTTTTTATGGTAATTTCTATAATGTTAAAAGATTTATTTATTTATTTCCATTTTATTCCTTTATTTGGGAGACTCATTTATAATTCATATTGTTTAACTAACATTAGATGCAAATATAGCTAAAATAAGAAATAAGAGAATTATGAATGGGTACTGTTAACCAGGAAATGTGCAACATCAATACATGCAATAACAACTATGAAAAAAAATAAAAAAATAAATAAAACAACAATAAAGCAAATACTACAAAAATAATTGTACGTAATTTGATTAAGAAATCATTCAAGTGTGGCATATAAATCATATTTTATGCAAATTTTAAATTATTCAAAAATAAATACGAAAACAATTTTTTTTTTATTTTTCTATACATAATTATGGAATCCTATCCATATAAGTATGTAAAAGATTTTTTTTTTCTCTTTTTAACATTTAAAACAGCGGAACTTTATTACCATATATAATTGTCATTTTTTTTTTTTTGTTGTTTGAATGAACAAACAACGACAGCAGCAGCAAGAAATCTCTTTTAATACATGATACTAATTTCAGGTCTGTGGTGTAGCTGCATAATGAAAAAGAAATAATATACCTGTATAGAAAAACAAAACAATCAAAAGAGAAAAAATAGAAAACTTGAAAGAAACTAAACCGCTTTTATAGAAACCTCCAAATGACACTCCTCAAAATATTCAAAACCATAATAAAGTACAATTTTTTTTAAATTATTTTATATAAAATAGCTAACAATAAAGTTCATGCAAAAAAAAGGTGTTTTTACTATGAAACCTTAATTACTTACCAACAGTTATTTAGCAAATGTATAGTATATAAATGTACATGTATGTATGAATGTTCAGATGCCTTTAAATATCTATAAATATCACAAAAATATATGTACTCGTATATGTACATATATTTACGTATCGCTATGGCACTGAAATTTGAACAAAAAATGTGTATTCAATGTTGTCAAAAAATGCAAACACAAAATGAGATCAAACGTCAACCTACTAATGAAGACATCAAGACAAGAAACCTACGAAAAGTGTTTGTTGTTTTTTTGGAAGTGTTTTATACGGAGAAAAGATTATAGTTTTCAAAGACAAGACTTAAAAGAATTTAATCGCCCACAGTAAGTCTTTTTAGAATTTCATTCATTTGTTAAAACAATTCTTTGTAAAACTCATTTGGGTTATGTACTGACATCCACATAAAAGCAGCATATATCTACCTATTACAAGAAGTAGTGGATATTGAAAGTTGTTACTAGCAGCGCACAGAGGGGTATTTTGAAATTATAGCCTGACATTACTTTTTTTTAGTTTATATTGGCTCTATAAATTTACTGAGTGCTCCTAGATTAATGAAGCTTTTCAGAAATTTGCTATGGTCATAGGATTTTTAAGCTAGAAGAAAAGAAAAATCTAAAACAATAGTTTAGCCCCGCCTCTTTTTGTGTTGTGTTTTATACAAATACAGAGCAAATATTCAGTAACTATTTTAATTTTTAACCGACTTCAAAAAAAGAAGGGTGCCCCCATATTTGATGAAATTTACTTATATGGGCCTGTCTTTTGAACCGTTATGGACAATCGCTTGCAAATTGTCGACTGCTATGGCCGTTAAAGTAACAAGTATTAATTTTACAAATTATAAATTAAAGGGTGCGCCAATAGTTCATTAAATTAAATGTATATGGCCATACTTTTGAACAGTTGTAGACATACGCTTGAAATTTACAACGAACGAATAAAATTTGGATTTGGATGTTAAAGATTGTTCCAATAGTTAATGTAATTTTGTGTATGTGACCAAACCTTTGAACCGTTATAGACAGAACTCTGAAACTTAAAAGGGACCTGTAATGCTAAATCCGCTATATCAACGAGTTTATAATTTAAATTTTGAAATTAAGGGGTGCCCCCATAATTGATGAAGATTTACTTATATGAGCCTATCTTTTGAACCGTTATAGACAAGCGCTTGTAAATATGACGCAATGTCGATTGCTATGGCCGTTATAGTAATAAGTATTAATATTACAAATTATAAATTATTTTATCTTCTATTTTTCCACATAATGGATCCCATCGGGAACCATTCATATGTTGAATTATAAAAAATCTTATTGAAACAATAACAGCTTAAATCGTGGCATGATTAATTCGTTGAGAATATGTAAATTTTAATTAATACAACAATAACAAACACAGTCTTATATATATGTTGCTTTTATCAGTTGATCTTAAAAGCTTGAATTAAAATTTATTTTAGAAAGTAATTGCAAAATAAGTTGGAGAAATAAAATTTAAAACGCTGGTTTTATGTAGAAAGGGCCTAATTCGAATTTTTTCGAAATTGAATTTTTTCGTGCTTCCAATACTTTTCACACAGATATCGCTCATCACAAAATTTGAATGCAATAGTATCAAAAATAACTGTTTTATAAGCACTTGCGCTTTTAATATTACATTGTGATAAAAAGCCCGCTACTTTGACGAATATGGCCTTATATCTCAAACCGTTGCGTAGTGAATTGAAAACGAATTATGTAGCTAAAATATATTTTCAACATGGATGTTACACTCACAGGGGCTTTTTTCGAGCTCCATTTTCATATGATATTTACCTTAAAAAATGGAAAAAATTACGTTTTTCTGTGAAATAAAATATATAACTTGAACTGCAACAAAGTCGAAATAAAAGAGCTTTCATACAAATGGTGCAACAAAAATTTTTTTTATTAAACATATAAGTTCCCGGAACGAAAACGGCTACCCTGCCTATAATAAATACGGGCCTGCCAAATTCTTTTGTGACTTGTGAGAGAATATACTGCTACTTGTGCCATAAGAATAAGCGCAAATTAGCTGTATCCCGATATTAAATTGATTCTCTATTAATGGCCTTAATTATTTTTTTAACCGTATTAGGCTGAGACTATAATCTGTCGCAGGGTTTGCATTGCTACCTCGTCATTTTTACAGGGCTGGTTGTAATAATTTATTAAAAATAAAATTTTAAGGGTGAGATAAGTAAGCATAACTCCATTGAAAGAGTGACAAATCATGCGGTAGACCTCATTTATTAGAACACTGGAAAGCATAGGTTACTCTTACGGATTTATTAGCTCTAAAAAAAACCTTTGCCTTTAAGGCCTTATCTTTCTTTATAAAAATTTATTTCCCATATTTCGTTTTAAGTAAATATACATTTTAAATGTTGTTCTTAAAGAAAAGAAAGAGAAAAGTAAGTTTTTATGTTTTTTTTTCAAAGTAGCAATAAACCGTGTTTACTTTTTTAATAAAGTTATCTACATTTTCTAATGTTGTTTAGATAATTAAGATATTAAAAATAAAATCTTCTGAAGTTAAAAAATAATTTGCCTCTTAACTAATAAAAAAACAAAGCTTATCGCAGGTTTTACTTTTATGATAAACACGCACCAACCATAAAAGTTATTATTTTAAATCTATTATAAAATAATTGTTGCAAAACAAAAAAACTACCTCAAAACAGATTTCATCTGACTGTCTATAACGGTTTAATGGAAAGGCCACATTCATCAACAATATTACATTACCTAAACCATTGGAACACCCGCATATTTCAACACCAAACTTTTCACTTGTTATAATAGACTAAGCACTACAACGCCCTTTTAACTTCAACTGTCTGTCTATAACTGTTTGGTAATATATATTAAGTTACAAAATATAAATTAAATTATTGTAATAGATGATGTTTATAAAAGACACAACAAAGGTAGATAGATGCGAAGAATGCTGATGAAGGTCGTAGCGGTACAGAAAGTAAAGCATTTCATTCTGCTAGCGTCTAATTTTTCGTGTTTTCTTTGGAAAACGCCCGCATACATTAGTAAAATACATTTTCTTCCTAAAAAGGATTTCTAAAAAGCATTTTTAGAAATTAAAAATAAATGAACTTAAGCCAAAATAATTTCTATTCAATTATAATATATACAGTTCAAATAATAATTTAATAAAAATTAAATAATTTAATTTTTGTTTTAATTATAACAATGCCATATAAAATCAATTTTGGGATTAGCAGTTTAATATTTTACGATGTAGAATTTTGCTGTCTGCCGAGCTGCGCACTTTAATTTATACATTTATTAAATTTAATTTTTTGCCTAATGTCCGACTAGGTTGATAAGATACCCCTCTGAGCTACGTTCGGTGGCTTATTTACATTTTAAGATTTACTTAGTTTTATTTTAAAATTAAAGTTACTTACAATTCAGGTACCGTTGAGATCAAAAAAAAGGTGAAGGATTAATAAATAGCTTTAACGACTTAAACAATTTAGTAAAATGAATGCCCAACAATTCGGGGTAAAAAATTAAATTGTGTCATAACAATTTGATTAACTGATCCGTTACAAAGAACTGCTTTTATATAAAAATAAAAGTCGGGTACTCAGCTTTAACTAAAAAGTGTCATAAGAAAACAACAATTTAATAAAAAAAAAATTTAATTTAATTGAAGACGATTTTTATTTTTTTATTTAAAAAAGAGAAAAAAACCAACAAATAATTATGTCTTAATATCATTCCCACATTCCACATTTGAAAGACTTGCGATTCATTTTAGTACCCACAGCACAATTGTAGGCTTTTGCAAAATCCGCATTATTAGATAAATCGCCAAGAACCTGAAATTTATCCCTTGAACTCGATAAACAAAACGTTTGGGCGAAACTCAAAAAAAATATTTGTTCAGGAGAACCATTTATGCCTGGCATTTTCTCTACTTTGTTTAAAGCTAAGCGACGATAAGCCATCAAAGCTGCATGCAATCCTCTATCATAAAGAATACTGAAGAAGTGCGGCCATACTCCGTCAATATATTGGTTAATTTCTGGTGCATAATACTTTTTATAATGATTCAAAATACAATTTCCACCTTCATAATATGCATTTTTCGAATTATCTGACCACCAATCAGTTGGACTAAATAGTATCATTAAGTATTTGCCTATCATGCTTCCTAATGAAGAGAATTTTAAGGAAATCGGCCAGTTTTTATTGTAATATGGTGGTGTTAAAAACCCTGCCATCACATATATAGCGTTGCGAGAAATATCGTAAATTACATCTCTATGCATTCCAATTAGAGAGTTTGATTTTACAGTTGAATAGCCCGATTTTTTAAATTTATTATAGACGGGAGAACGAAAACGCTCCATATGTTTTGTAAATTTCCGTAAATTTAAATAGTTTGCTTCAAAAGTGCCATTAATAAAATGCAGATTTTTCAATTCTCCTAGTAAATCTTTAATAAATTTTGTGTCTTCATAACGACCAATATGTACCGTAATTTCGGATTCCTTAAGTAAAGCCTTCTGACGAGTCGTTTCATCAAACCATTTCGCTTCCTTTAAAATAGTACGTACACTTTGACGTATTTCTTTAACAATATACGAAATTTCATCACGAATCTCGTCGTTAAAGTACAGCTAAAATTAATTGAAAAAACTTAAAATTAATTACGGTTAATATTTAGACAATGCAATGCAATATAATAAATGTAATAATGCAAGTGAATGGGAACTATAACCAAAGTTTACATTATGTGGGCTAAACGTTTTATAACATATGACACTTTAATGGATGGTGACAAAATATTCCAAATTTTTCATTTAAATAAAGTAGTACAATATACCTTCATATATAAGTGGTCAAAAAAGTGTATCATTGGCGGTATGATGCGTGAAAGGCAAACTTCCCTTTTAGAAGTGGTATCTGCTGTATTACTATGCATACGATAGAGAAATTGCAGCGATAAATAATTGGCTGCAGCTCGCTTATTCCTTTCAATAATTTGATCTAGTTTTTTATTAAAATAGTCGCATAGAGTGTAGTCGTCTCCGTTACCATTCCATGCAATATTTTCGTACACCTTAAACTTTTTTGAAATTTCATCTACATTTTTCGTGCCCATAAAAGAGCTACACTTCCACCATTCAAATTTTTGTATGAAATTTAAAATTCTCTTGAGGAATTTAAATATCTGCGTAATTGTGACATCAATACGATTTTGTTTAACTCCATATTTAGTAAGAAGTGTTGTCATCTCTCCTTTATTAAAAAGGTAAGCTTTCGATGAACTATCATTGACGGTGTTAACGTTCAGATTAATACCAAATCCTACATTTGGCGGAGAGTACTCAGGTCCAAATTGAAATTCCTTGCGAATTTCTTCCTTAATAAGACTTGTAGCACCATAATTGCTTAAATGGGCACTCATTTTTAGCCAATTGAAGTTTTTTTTTGTCCAATTTGTATCCAATGCAGGAAAACCACCAATATCTTTTAAAACCTTTATGTATTCTGAAGCAGGTCGCGTAGGACTGAATCGGGGTACTGTCATGCAGTTGTTATAGAATTGTTTTGCTAACTCTAATTCTGCAGCGTATTCTGGTGCCAAGTCATTAATATCAGATCTTTGTAAAATACTCTCGACAAAGTCATAATCCTTATATTTTGCAGTTTTGTGCTTCCGGTTGCCACAAGCGTATTCGTAAAAGTCATTACATGGATCCGCAGAAGTATTCATATTGGACAAGATTTCGGCCACGTAGTTTTTGCTATAAAGTCCTTCATCATTTTGATTGATAGAGGAGCTCGAACAAAAATTAGTCCTTGTTAAAATCACAATCGCTACACAAAGCAACAATTTTTTTTGCTTGATCATATTTATTTTTTATTTCTCGCGTTTTTTCCGTGTTGTGTTCAGTTTCTGTATGATTTTCGCTCTAAACTGCTTCATTTATATAGCATGTTTTAAGTGTTGTAAATTGTATTTTTTTTTTTTTTATTATTTTATTATATTATTTTTAATTTTTATCTTATTTTAATATCATAAACACTTAAAACATAGATACATCTTCTCTTATCAAGATCTTTTATTTTAATTTACAAAAACAATTCTTCGCTTTCTTAATAAAACACATGCCATTTGAAATATCAGTGTTGACTTAACAAAATAGTATTAAAAATATACTGTTTTTAATGAAAGATGTATTTGCTCATATATAAAGTTTTTGACTTGAATGTGTGTATTTCTGAACCCCACTCTTAGCAAAAGTTTAGTGCACAACATGCCATTTGAAAAAAGTACTTTGATTACAAAAAGTTATAATAAAAGCAAATTTTAAAGACAAGGTTTAGGTGACATATTCTTACTTTATTATGACGATAATAAAATTTGAAAGAATTTTGTCCATACTGTTTAACAGAACATCAAGAGCCGTAAGTTCAAGTCCTAAAATAATTTCTGTTGAGAGGACGCAACGGATGAGTTGTTTAAATGACGAATAAAGAAAAAGCAGTAGTTCAAACTTCACGGATTTTCTTGGAAAACGAGTCTTCTAATAAAGAGAGCCACCGCAATAAGGATTATATCGACTTGATGGCTCGTAATAAAAACTTGTTGTTTATGTTTAGGTTAGAACATACTGTTGGGACTGCGAGCATATATTTTAAACAGTGTATGGATTAAAAGGTGAAATCTTTTGTGATAATGTCTTCCCCCCGGGGGCACTAAAAGTCTGGCTAAGCTAACCTAGGTTCAGACGAAATGCCCTTGGGGTAAAGGGAGAACCAGGCCCCCGTTGGATAATCCCCAATCCTCAAGCAAGGGGTAGTTCATGGTCCAGTTAGCCATGTTCTCGAAATTGCAACTTTATTGGCTAGTCGACTCTTTGTATTTCGCTCAGTGGTAAGACCACCGTCAGGTTAGGGCCCACACGGCCAGGTACTAACGTTAATTTGTGTCACGTAATGTATTTATGTCTTTATTGTAACTTTAAGAAGACTAAAGTTAAAGACGATAAAGACATAAGTTATCGAGATGTAAGTTCTTGCATGAATAACAACAACTCTTTCGTAAAGTTATTTAAAATTTATTATTTAAACTTCTCCCTCAATCTCTATCCACACACGAACACACTACACAACGCTAGATTGTTTTAATTTTTTTTTTTTTTTTTTTTTATTAATAGAAAAACGAAGCCGTTAGCTTAGCATCTATATCATAAAAACGGAATTATCTCCTAAATTTTAGGTGCAACAATTGTGACCAACAAAGATGTAAAATATATTAGAGCGCACAGCAAAAGCTGATTTAATTAGAATTACAAACAATAAGATTATAATTAAAACTTATTAACTTTAAAATTTTGTCAGTCAATCTTAATAAACTGAATCTTATTTAAATCGAATTCGATGAAACAGAAAATTGGACCTATACAAATTATTTTAATTTGGTAATTTTACTAGAAACTGTGTTAATGATATAAATATTTGTATTTAGTCAAAAACAATGGTAATAAGTCGTTTTTGGTATTAAATTAATTTTTAAATTAACGTGCTCCGAATTTCATTTGCTTTAGACTTGAGAATAAATTGAATGAAACTTAATAAAATTCGATGAACAACGTATAAAAATGTTATAAAAAAAATAATTTAGTTACAAAAATGATAAAGAATATTTTAACAATTTTAGGTTCAATTTCAAATGGTTTTAGTTTTTAGTACTGTAACTGTCTTTAGAGTACTTCCTATTTTATAAATGATTTAGTTGATAGCTCTTACTTTTAAATATTTTACCTTTTACATGGTTTAGCTAAACGATTGCAAAAGTTTTTGTTTTAAAAATCTACCAATAATTTTTTTGTAGTTCTTTAATAATTGATGATTCTCCACCCGTAAGAAATAAAACAGATTTTGTTATTAAAATAAGTGACTTTTGAAAAGGTTGTTTATTCTACAGGATTTATTTAAACTTAAAGACATTTATTTGCAATTAATGCAATGCCCGTCTGTGGGAAATAGGGGTGCAATCATGCCACCATGCTCTCAGGTAGACTTAGAAATGAGTTGCTTTTAAAATTTAGCAATATCACAACTTAATTGTATTATTGATTATTGTTTTTTTTTTTTTTTTTTTTTTTTTTTTGTATCGAAAACTAAAATATGAGAAGAAAAACTAGGTTTTCTTCTCGTTATAGCATTAAAAGTTAAGATATAGTGAATTAAATTGAGCGAATGGACGCGGTATAGTTTATTTAGAATAGGTTTGGTATTTTTGTTTAATTTTTTGTTTTTTTTTGGCTATGTTTTTAAGACATTCTAAAATTGTAAATTATGGAAGAGATTTTAGTAAAAGCTAAAACAAATCATCAGTTAAATTTTACAGACCTGAATAATTAAAAAAAAGTCTACGTGCCAAAATAAAAATTATAAATAAATTTAAATAAACAAAAATATTATAAACTAAACTAATTAAAGTTAGAATAAGAATAATCATGTTAGCGATGGAAACTTTTATTAACTAAAGATAATTTAAAACAACGCGTTACTGGCATGAATTTTATAATTTAAAAAAAAATTTGAGATTATGTATGTTCCCTCTCTTTTATTCCTTCTCATAGTACTTACCAGCAATAAAATCACGTGGCTTTCTCAAAAGAGAAATAGAAAAATATTTTATAAACAAAACTTCAGAGGTATGGTGCGTACAAAATTTAGATATCAAATAAAGTAAAATTAAATAACTAAAGCTAAGATTTTGAAGTCCATATGATCAGGTTTTGGTTAGAGCCAAGTCTTAATTTTAGTTTAAAGTATTTCGGAAAACTGATTACAAAAATCCTAAACTGATTCCTTGATGCAATTTTTTCAAAGAACTTGTTTTAAAAAATGGTTTAAATTAAAACTAACAAAATACTTAATACTCCTCAGTTAACTATAAAATATCGACACATATATTAAAGCTTATTTTCATACCTTAATACTCGTATACGGCATTTCTTGAAGTTATTTTAACGCTGTATTAAAAGATCTGCTTTTTCGAAAATTTTCAGGGAAAAAGTAACTGTGATTCCCGTAGAAGGAAAAAAGTCAAATTCATATTTTTTACTTAGACGGCAATTAAATTATGGCATTATTGTATCACATAATAAAACATTCAGTACTTTGTAACCGAAGACTTTTTTATCTACAACAAATTCAATGATCATTCTTAACTTTATAAAACATTATGTCCTGCATTTATACTAAAGTAAAATCCTGTCCTAAGATAATATTAAGGTGGGTGACAGTAAATGGAGTAAATTACGTAAGTTACTAAATAGAAGATATATAGATGAATATGTAATTAAGGAATTTAAGCTTTTGAATCTAAAAAAGAATATAAATAACCCATAAATTTCTTGCTTAAAAATAGCAACAGCATTAAAATTTTTGCTTACATGTTTTTCAGCATATAATAAAACTAAATGTCTCAGCATTTACAAAATATTTCATTATAAACGAAGCAACAGCAAAACGCAAATGCAAAATAAGAGAAAGAAACGCATTTGCAAAAATCAGCAAAAAGTTTATTTTGAAAACGTTTGCTGTTGTTTAAGCAATAAGTTGATGTTTGTTTTTTCTTTTTCTGTTGCTTTTTAAAAAAAAAAAAAAAAAAACACTATTTAATGGTGTAATAAAAACAACATTTTTAAAATGTAGTTTGTTATGTATTTTAAGTAACAAATATATACATAAATATGTTTTCAATGATAAAACGGATGAAAAGCAGCGAATTACAGCAAGTAACAACAAGAAAAAGCAATCGTAGTCCGCCAAAACCTCATAGTAAAGAGTTAAGCAATAGCAAAAAAAAAAAATAAATAAAGAACAGCTGATTGCTTAAGCAACAGCAAACGTTTTCAAAATAAATGATTTGCTGATTGCTATTCTGCAAAAAGAAACACATAGTCAGCATTTTGCTTTTTGCTATTGCTGCACATTTTTCCACAGCAACAATTAAGCAACTACATATGCATTGAAAATAGTCAAAAAATTTTAATCACTTGGGGCCAACTAATAATCATTTATAAGCGTATTTTCTAACTTATTTTCTTTGTCGACTAGTTAAGCTTTTTTGCCATTTGTTTGTACAAAAAACTTCAATAAATATAAGCAGAAGAGTTGCACGTGAAATCGTGCACAATTTATCTAAATCAGTTCAATTTAAGGCAGCAGCACTTGACAATAGCAATACTGACAATAACAGTAAAAAAAAAGATATGTACAAGCATACATACGTACATATATCTACTCTAATATGTATATATAGAAGTAAAAGCTGTTTGGTACTTTTAAATTTGATTTTTATTTTTTTATTTTGCCAGTGCAAGTTTTTAAGATAAAAATCATAAATGCATTGAAATGTCAATTTAAAACAGGTAGATAGGATTGGTCAGAAATGTTTATTTATTTTTTCGAACTCTGTCTGTCGGTCTATTAGTCTATATGTCTGTCGCTCGGTTTGTCTGTTGAGCTGGCTATAATTTAGTGAAAATAGCATTAGCCCATCCCACATCAATACAAAAGCAAAGAGGTGTAACTTATTCGAAAAAAATTTAATTCTAGTTTATATTTACAAGTATATAATGAGATAGACAATTGCTTTAGCAAACTTTATTTTATCTTTTTATTTATTTTTGTTATTACTGGGTTGTATGTTAGATTTTAACTATAGTTTGAAACATTTTTATTGTGTTTTATTTAGTTTCTCTTGTTTTTTTTTTTTTGTTGGTTCCCGAAATGCCACAAACAAATAAAGTGCCAAACAAGTATTTGATATGAGAATCATGAACATTTCCTGACAATTACACATGAACTTGTAATGACACATGACCACGTTTTTATGTTTAAACAATCTACATAGAAAAAGATTGCCTTAAGGATTAAATCAAATTTGAGTCAAGGGAAAATACAAATATATTAAATAACTAAATAAAATTAAATACGTTTTACAATTTTTTTTAACAAAATTCGTCGGTCTTAATTTGATTTAATTTTTCATTTTCAAGATTATGAACTGAAGGGACCAATCTGTAAGCATCACTTTGCATGTTCGCTAAATTTTATTAAGAAATTGTTCAAACTTTTTGACTTAAAATGCATAATGGCAAAAATAGCCATCAACTTAGGTCTACTTGTAAATAAATACAAATATTGATTTTATATGCATATACATAAATGGTTCTATAAGAAAAAAAGATTATTTCAAAATATTATTTTTTAGTTGCTAAAGAATATTTTAGCTCCCTTTTCAACCATCTTAAATAATTTGTTTCTTGTAGTGAAATAATAGTAGAAGTTATTATTGTATAATTTAAAAAATAAACCGTTTACTGTCTAATTAATTTTGCCAAAATGCAAACAAATAAAAATGTAGTAATTTTTAAAACCTTTTTAGAACCAAATTTTTCGATCCCTTTTTTTTAATTTAAATAAATATTGGGTGAAAATGTTTTAATATTTGAATTATCTTGTATATTTCTATGTATTTTTTATTTTTCTAAACTTTTAATTTGCTTTTTGGTTTTTTTTTTACATGGTTAAATTTAATAAAGTTCATTATTTTTTTACCCTTGTCGATGTCCGTTTGTCCGTCTGACTGTCTGAAGAGCCGATGCAAATTATAAAAATTCTTTGTTTATCAATTATCAAACTCTTAGCAATTATTTAGAGAATCTCAATTTTATTCCCTAATGGTGGTTATATTGTGGAAAAAAGGCGAGTAAAATAATCCATTTTACCAAAAACATAAACCTGATAATTGTTTTTGCAGTAAAGATTTAAAATTTGATTTAAAAACGAAAATTCTTAAAAAATCTTTGTATTATCAAAAAATTTCACAAACGATTGAAATTTCGCCAAAATATTCACAATATTTTTACCAAATTTCTCCAAAAAATTTTTACTTGGACTCATGTTAAATTCATAATTCTTGCAAAAAAAAAAACCGACTTTAAAACAGACTTCATCTGTAACAGTTCAAACTTTATACTTGTTCAACTGTCCAATAGTTTGACAATATACATAAAATTATAGCAAGTAAAGGGTCACCCTTTAATTTCCAAATTGTATACATGCTGTTGTAGTAGATGTAGCAATCAGGTTCTGTGTAAAATTGAACAGTCTGTTTATAACTGTTTAACGGTTTGGCCATATACGTCAGATTATATCCGCTATTGTAAAACTCTTTAAATTATAATTTAAAATTCTTATACTTTTTATTATACCAAACAAAGTAGTGGACGTTCTGTCTAAAATTCAGATCTTTACATCTAACGGTTCGTAAAAAAATACGGCTATATGGAACAAATTAAATTAATTTTGGGAACACCCTTTAGTTTCTAATTTTAAATTATAAGCTTCTTGTTATGGCGGACTTAGCAAAACAGGTCCTTTGTAAATTTCAGCTGTCTGGCTATAATGGTTCTAAAGTTCGGCCACATACACCAAATTACATCAACTATTAAGACACCCGTTTATTTCAAAATCAAATTTAATACTTGTTGTTATAGCGGAGTTAATAATACAGGTTCTTTGTAAATTTCAATCGTCTGTCTACTACTGTTAAAAAGTATGACCACATACATGAAATTAACTGAACTATTGGGCCACTCTTTTGTTTATAATTTTAAATATTAATACTTGTTACTATAACGGCCATAGCAATCGACATTCTGTCCAATTTGCAAGCTTTTGTCTATAACGGTCTTAAAGATACTCCCATATAAGTAAATTTACATCAATTATGGGACACCTTTTAATTTTAAGATTTATTTTTGTATAAATTTTTGTTGTTGTGAGCCATAGTAATACGCAGTCATTTTAAATTTTACAGAATCGCCCTTTACAGTTCATAATACACATAAAAAATATGTATGTTGTATGGGGATATCCTTTAATATTTAAGATTATGAACTGTTTTTGAAATGGGACCAATCTGTAAAATTTTTAAAATCATTTCAGAAATGACTGAGTTCTGTAGGCACAAACATAAAAAAGCAACATTAGCCGAATTGCATAACCTCCTTCTTTTTTTTTTAAGGCGGTTAATAAGTTTTCTCTTGCCTTGAGATGTATAAAAGAATCAAAAGATATCAGTGCACATCCATTTTAACTTGGTTATTTCCATTTCAGTAAAAAGGTTGTAGATGATGACGGTGGGCTTTCAGTAGATAACAGTTTGGTGCTACTGGGGGGTTGAATGGAATAAAATAAAACGACCAAGGAATTTCAAATGAATAAAAGAAGAATAAGAGGACGTTTCGGTGGCAAATATTGTAATGGTCTGTTCAGTTTCTTTGGTGGCCAGCTACCAAAACATCACCAAAATTATCTACATTACATAAAAAATAGGTTTATTTGAAAATTTTTGGTTTTATTAATATTTTATTTTTATAACCATATTTGATGTAAATGTATGACAAATTAAAAGTAAGTTTTAGGTGATTCCAAATTTATTTACTTAAAATTTAGACGTTAAATTATGGTAGCTTTTAAACTTAATCGTAAAATTATATTGTTTTCATACCCTTCACCACAAAAAGTGGAAAAAGGGAATAACTAAGTTTGTCATTCTGTTTGTAATTTCTACAATATACATTTCCGACCCCATAAAGTATATATATTCTAACTTCTTATGCATAGCGAAGTCGACTGAACGATATCCGTTTGTTCATCTGTTCATCTGTGTTAATTATAATAATGTCAATCGATCAGATATAGTGTCGAAAGAGCTGCTCCAATAGCAGTATGATCAGTATGATCGGTCCATGTTCGTTAAGGTAGCGGGCAAAACACCAAATATTGGGATGGTAGAGAAATAATAAAAAAAAAATTAAGTACTACATATATAAAATTTTAGCATTTTTAAAAATTTTTAGTATTTTCTTAAAGATCTCTTCAAAAGCTTATAAATGATACCCATATTGATATTTAAAAAAAATTTGAAAAGTTCAGAGGCCAGTACCTCGGAAAACATGAACGAGCCCCATTTTTTTCATTTGATATTTTTTTCCCATGTTTTATTTCTCTATCGCCCCATTTATTTGTTTTTTTTTTTTTGTTTTTTTTTATTTACTTTATTGTTCCAAAAGATATGGAAAAATTAGAGGCGGGCTTGGTGCTTTGTTCGCTGCATCGAAGAACATAGACCGACCTTGCTGATTTCCAATAACACCTCTTCCGACACTTTATCTGATCGATTGGCGTATTTCAATTTTTTCTAGTTGATATAGTGCCTTCGCAAACTCAATTTCATATACATATATTCTGAGTTCTTATGCTTAGCGAAGTCGATCGAGCGAGGTTTCTCTGTTCTCCTGCCCTTCCATGTTAGTGTTGAGTTTTAGTATAGTTTTCTTTTACACACCACTAAAAATTTATAAAAAATAACATAAAAACTGCCAGAACATATTGCAATTTCTAGATCGGTACATTCTTTTTTGTATCCAACAACAAAATAATCATTAATTGCATACTTTTTCTATTTAAACAACTCTTTAAAGAAAGGGGCTACCAGAAATTATCAAGTTTTCTTTTTATATTTATACTAACAATATATTTGAAGAATTTATTATCCCCAGCTCTTAAGTATTAACTTATTTTATGAACCATCTTAAAGGGATGTTTATCACTTTCTACTACTTTACAGTATATACATAAGTAAATATATAGTCATTATTTATAACGGTAAATTGCCAAGTAAAATCTTTATAATATACAAAATAAAAGATAATTTTATGCAAAACCAAAAACTGATAAGTAAATTTTTTATCTTGATTTTTAAACTTTACCACCCAAATAGAGTCAATAAAGTTAAATAAAAAATTAAATGTTTAAAAAACTTTATGATTTTAATCAAACAAACTGACCTTAGCAGAATGATATCAATCGATCGCTTAATAATACCAATAATTACCAGGAAGCATTTTAATAACATTAACGTCTCAATGCTACATACATACATCAGATTTACTGACACAAAGTACAACAATTAATGAAGCAACAATGTACAAGTACGAATAAATGTACATATATCTTTAAAAGCCATTTAGCCAACTTTTATCTTAAACAATCAAATGCAACTACTAAATTGCATCAATCAGTGATTCTCGTGACCATAAACTACAAGAAAATCCCTTAGAATTCATAAGACAAAATTTGACGGCAAATGTATTTATTCTCTTTAAGAACCAGAACAAAAACTAAACATTTAAGACATGAATCTCACAAGATGAAAAACTATATTCTTAAGTACTTGTGTGCGCTTTTGGGAACTTGAAAAAAGAAAAGAATTGAATCTGCTCAAGGAGAATATTCCACGCTTATCAAACACAATTAAATGTGATGAAGATTTATGAAAATTATAATTACATCAAATGAATGAAATACATTTTAGGTTAAAGAGAACAAAATGCAAGAAAGAAAAATAAAAAGAAAACGATATAAGATATAAAAAGGTAACGTCAGACATTTTAATAGACATAACGTTTTCTTTTTTCATATTTTAACAGGAGAGAAAAAACACAAGCGTTAAAATGGACAGACACATAGATAAGCCAGGATGTAAAACAATATAATCACTATTTAATTTGATAACAAAAAACAATTACTAAAATTAAAATTTTGTAATCATGGAGTGAAGGATCAGTAACCAGAAAATACGTATACGTCAAAAAAATACGTATTCCTATGTGTAAATCAAAATCTAAGCAGTGTTGCCAGGGAAGACAGAAAAAAGTTACCATTTTCCTTCAAAAATGTTAGATTTTTTCATTAAACCTACATTTTGAAATTTACCTTAAAAAAATTGAAATTTAATGTTAATTATATAATGTACCATAAAATTGTTTTTTTTCATATTTCAGGGAAAATAAATAGGTTAATGAATTACCGAACAAAACAAACGTAAAAAAAAGCGTATGAAAAAATTTCAGCTCGATGATACACATGAGTATTTAACTCAGGAATCAATAGGTACTAATATTCCGGGACGGAAAAGTGCAAAAGTGGAAAAGTTGTTAACCGAAATATATTGCTGTTTCCAAACATGAAGCAAGAAACATTTTGTGAATCCTTACTAAGAGAACACACTAATACTTCAGCCGCGTTACATTTTGTTTATTTCAAACTAACTTTTTATGTGTGATTTGCAAGTAGCCTTTGTTTTTAAAATCGAATTGATTTATTAAGAAAGTACGGCGAAATCATGTACCAGGTGGTGGCAGTGGCGAATTTAATCATTGCCGTCGTTGCAGGAAACTTAAAACTCCGTACATAAAAAATCAATATGAATGAATATGAATGAATTTGCTACTGCCACCACCTGGTACATGATTTCACCATGTAAGAAAGGTTGATATGTTAAGAGAGGTGTTCATCTCGAGTAACGAAATAAGTACCTTTTTAGTGATATTACTTTATTTCATGTCGGTACCAAAAGTTACGAAAATTTTGTTCAAATATAAAAAAATTACACATGCTCCTAGAGCCTTCAAAAGTTAAAAAAAAATTAAACAAATTCAACCAAACGGCAACACTGCATCTAAGAAATAAGCACATGTATGTATGTGCCTCGCTTGAATTTAGATATTTTTACTCTTCCTTTTTGTTTTCTTGTTAATTTGTTGACAGAGATGCCACTCTTTTAAAATTTATATAAATAGTTTGCCTCGGCTTGTATTTATTTTATTTTCAACACTAACACGGATGGACAGACAGACCACGCTTAAACGACTTCGCTATGCATAAGAAGTGAGAATATAACTACTTTATAGGGCCGGAAATGGATATTGTAGAAATTACTCACGGAATGAATTTAAAATTAAAGCAGGAAATTAAAAAATGGACAGCCACTTCGAAAATGGCATATAGTTCTTCAGGAACAAAGCTCGAATGGTTGCAACTGGAATACGGAACAAATATTGTAGTGATTAAAATTTTTTATGTAAATTGACTTACATGGTCCTATCTTTTTAACCATCATAAACAAACGCTTGAAAATTGGACAGAATGAAGATAACTATGATCGTTGTAATTTATTCAAACACTTGAAAATTATACAAAATGTCCACTAATTTGTGTGGTATATTAAGAAATATAAATAGTTAAAACTAAAAATTAAGGGGTGTCCCAATAGTTGATGTATGTGGCCAAACTTTTGAACCTTTTTAAACAAATAGCTAAAATCTGTTTTGAAGTCGGTTTTTTTTCAAGAATTTGTCCCTTTGATCCTCGCTAAAACGTAAGATGTTAGAATCGTTGCAGTTTCTTCGTTTTGATATCCATTTGTTTTGATAAAGATTAATAATAGTAATTTGTAACTTTTATAATAATTTACTTTTAAAAAAATAAAAAAATAATTTTCTGTTGAATTTTTTAATTCTGTCACTTGAACTAACAATATGTTATCTGACAATGTTGTCAGATAAATTTATTGTCAGATAATTGTCTTACAATGGAATTGTCAGTTTTCTTACAATCTTGCAATCGTGTGAACTGACAATCTAATTTGTAGTTACAATTTTTCTTTGCCTTGTCATTGACATTACTTTGTTAGATCTGACAATATTGTAAGACCTGACAACAGTCTGTACAGAGCTATATTTTAAATTTCAACATAAACCTTCTGTTTAAAACAAGCGGCGAATATTGAAAGGGTTGTTGCCCTAGCAAGTATAATTGTGGTGAATAAGTATTAAGAGGTGAATAAGTAATAAAGGCAACCAACTGAAAACGAAATTTAAAAAAAAAGGTTATGGACAAATTAGAAGCAGGCGTTGTGTTTTGCCTACTTCCTTGCAGGACATGGACTTATCGCACTGTTTTTCAATTTCAAAATTTTGAAACTATATCTGATTGATATTGTAGAAATTGCAAAAGGAATAAAAAACTTAGATATACACTTTTCCACCTGTGGTTAAGGGTATAAAAATAATTAGGTATGTGATGGAAATCGATCGATTTGAAAACGATTCGTTTTGAGATATATTTTAAACAATAATAAAGAAGTAAGTAGTTGTAGAAATTGAATAGAAAGTTATTGAAAACTATATTTAAGAAACGAAAATAGAAAGCCTACCACAACCATTTTCGATTTTAAATCGTTTCGATTTCGAAATCGATTTCCATCACATACCTGAATATATATCATATAACACTTAAATCACACTAAATCTAATTTATCCCAATAAAATGTGTTTGAAAAATTTTTTAATGCACTTGAGTTGAAGAGTCCACTCCTTTATTTATTTATTTATTATTATTATTATTTTTTTTATTGCATAAAAAGTAGCAGTTTAAGCCAGTAAAAAAGATTTAAAATCACTCGAGTTTCAGAACAAGAAAAACATGAATACAATTTTTTTCTTTGTCTGCCACCTCTTTAACTCGCGGTTTTACGCGCTTCGTTAAATACGTCTACATATTTGTTTAGCAAATAACTACAAAATTTTATAGTTCAATTTAAATATGTAATTTCTATTTAAAATTTTTTTTTGTTTCCACAAACAAAAATCATATATGTATATACACTACATCGTACATTTATAAGTATAAAGCACAAAATACGTTTGTTTGTTTGTTTGTTTGTTTGTTTGTCGGAAAGCTATAGCCGCCTATACCAGTGGTACAATCTTGCTGAAATTTTCAAAGTTTGTTATCATATATGCTGTTCATACTATAGAGTACATATTTCTTTGATATTTTAGGTGGGCGTGGCACTTCAAATGCAAATTAAATATTTATTGTCATCTTACTTGGTATTTGTAATAGATATCAGCTTATTAATTTGCTTTAAATATAAACAATACAGCGAAAAACTGGATGAATTGGAAAAATGGGCGTGGTAGCTGTCAGAGAAAGTAAAAATTTATTACCGTGTACCTAGAGAACCTTAACAGATAGACTTTTGAAATCTTGCATTGTATTGGAAGACAGGACGTGGTACCATCCATACAAAATGATTAATTATTATCATATGCTAGAAAACTATGCTGATTGCTCAAATTCTTCTTATAGTGAAGAATCAACTAAAAAACCAGCAAGATTGCAAAAGCACATGTGGTAAAATAATTCCTAATGGGATAGCGAAACGCACCGGGTACTGCTAGTACACTATATAAACAGAAAATTATTTTTTATTGCATTGCGGTATTTAAAATCATGAATAAGTAATTAGAATCGCTTGCTACAAGGCCATTCACAGGTTAGATAAAGGTTAGACAAGGAAATATATTTTTTAATTTAATTAAGACCGTTTTCGTGCAAAATTTAAATAGAATGCAACATTTTTGGCGGGCTTTAATAAAAAAGAATTTAATAGGATTTTCAAACGGTGGTCATGCTTTGACTTATCCTTATAATCTTAAAAACATAACCTTTACTTTCTAATTAAAACGTCATGCCTTTCAATTATAGTGTGGTTATTGGTATCAATAGGTTTTAAGCATATTGAATAATTTTTTTCCTTATTGTATGGTAAAGAAAAAGTATTTCTTTATGATTTTTGTCATCGTATATATATAGGTATATATATATGGAAAATGGAAGATAAAGGTTTCCATACAAAATTCTATCCTTTGAGCTAGTATAGTATTTTATATTCTTCTGGGAATTGTATAAAAATTGAATTTAGAAAATAATGTGTGTCGAAATTTAGAACAGTCTAAAATAGACGTTTAAAATTTACATGGAGCTGTGGTGCTAAGTCCGCTATAACAACAAGCATAAAATTTTGATTTGGAACCTAAAGGGTGTTCGGCGTTTTTTGAACAGAAAAATTTAATGATAGAAAAGAATTTCTCATGCCGACTTATATTACATGTGATTATACATATATGATGAAGGGTATATATAAGATACGACATAGCTGAATGTAGCACTTTTACTCTTTTTAACCGACTTCAAAAAAAGAAGGAGGTTATACAATTCAGCTGAATGTTGCTTTTTTATATTTGTGCCTTCAGAACTCAGTCATTTCTGATCCGATTTTGGAAATTTTTGGTAATATGATGGATTATGCTTACAGATTGGTCCCGTTTTCATAATTTTAAACATTATAGGGTGTCCCCATACAACATGCATATTTTTATGTGTATTATAAACCGTAAAGGGCGATTCTGTAAAATTTAAAATGACTGCTCCTATGGCTCCTAATGAAAAAAGTTATACAAAAATAAATCTAAAAATTAAAGGGTGCCTCCATAATTGATGTAAATTTACTTATATTGGCCTATCTTTTGAACCGTTATAGACAAACGCTTGCAAATTGGACAGAATGTCGATTGCTGTGGCCGTTATAGTACCAAGTATTAATATTATGAATTATAAATTAAAGGGTGCGCCAAGAGTTCATTTAATTAAGTATATGGCTATACCTTTGCACAGTTGTAGACAGACGCTTGAAATTTACAACGAATATGTATTACTAACTCCTCTATAATAACAAGAATAAAATTTGAATTTGGAAGTAAAGGGGTGTCTCAATAGTTGATATAATATGGTGTATGTGGCCGGACTTTTGAACCATTATAGATAGACAGCTAAAAATCCGCTAAAACAAGAAGCTTATAATTTGAATTAAGAAAGTAAAGGGTGTTCCCAAAATTAATGTAAATTGTTCTATATGGCCGTATTTTTTAAACTGTTGTATACAAACACCTTAATTTTAGACAGAATGTCTACTACTTTATTCGGTACAATAAGAAGTATAAAAATGTTAAATTATAGTTGATATAATCGGATGTATATGGGCAAACTGTTGAACCGTTACAGACAGATGGTTGAAATTTACACAGAACCTGATTGTTAAATCTACTACAACAGCAAGTATATAATTTGAATTTGGAAATTAAAGAGTTACCCTATAGTTGCTGCAATTTGATGTATATTGCCAAACTATTGAACAGTTGAAAAAGTTTGGAGATAAAAGTGTGTCCAATAGTTAATGTAACCTAATTTATGTGGCCACACATTTGAGCTGTTATAGGCAGACAGATGAAATCTGTTTTGAAGTCAATTTTTTTCGCAAGAAATTATTTATACCCTTACCACAAAAAGTGGAAAAAGGGTATATACGAGTAATTGTTTGTCATTCCGTGTGTAATTTCCAAAATCCATGTTCGACCTTATAAAGTGTATATATTCTGACTTCTTATGTATAGCGAAATCGATTAAGCACTGTCCGTCTGTCCGTCCGTGTTAGTGTTAAAATCACAAAAAAGTAAATATGTCAATCGATCAGTGTCAAAAGAGGTGCATTTGGTAATCAGCATGATCGGTTCTTGTCCTCCGAGGAAGCATACAATAATTTTCCTGTCATTTAGAACAATAAAGTAAATCCCATCAAAAAAAATTATTATTTGAGCGATAGAGAATGAAAAAATAAGAAAATAATATCAGGTGAAAAAACTAGTGCTCGCCCATATATTCCGAGTTACAGGGCTCTGAAATTTTAAAATTTTTTAAAATATAAATACGGGTATCATTTTAAAGCTTTTGAAGAGATCTTTAAGGAAATACTAAAATTGTTTAAAAATGTTTAACCTATTAAGAGCATTTTTTTGTAAAATTATATATATTAGTGAAGTCTTGGTCATCCCGATTTTTGCTTTTTGATTGGAGTTACTTAAGGGCTTATCAGATTTGGCATAGCAGAATAAAGCACTCTTACTTGCTTAGTTTTAGTTAGTTACAGCCTGCTCATTTTAATGTTCACAAACTTGCTTGGATACCAATTTGAGCCGGATTTTTTATTCAAAAAAGGAGAGTTTAACGCAATTCAAGATTTTCCGCTTTCAGCTTGGAAATTCTTCATAGGTTAAAAAATCGTTAAATTATTTGAGCACAGTTTTGTAGAATTGCCTAATGTCAGGTGCAATAGCCCAATATAATTACCCTTAGCTCGTTTCACTATAATTTGAGTAAGGTAATTATTTTAAAAATGTAAAGTGATTCTTTTTTTTTTTTTTTTTTTGTTTTGTGAAAAGAGCCCTTCAAATGGTATTGCACCTAAATTTTGTTTTTTTTTACTTTTGTAATCTCAACAACAAGCACTTTTCGGTGATAGTGAAATTTTTGCTGTTATTAACTAATGAAGAAAGATTTTGCCTGCTAAAAAACCGAAATTTAAGTCCCGTTGGCCATTTTGCTATAGCTTACTTAACTCTTCAGGAAAATTCTCGCAAAATTTTAAATAAACTTTAGACTTTTGTCCAAACAATGTAGTAGGGAAAATATAACAAAGTTTATGAATGCCTTGAATTTTCGTTATGAGTGATCAATATCAATGAATTAAATAATTTTGATGAGGATTATATCATAATTTAGTTTCAATTTAAATAACTTAATTTAATATTATCGTTGTTTAGTTTGAATTAATAATTTGCAAATGCCGTACTTTCAGCAAAAATAAATTATCATATAGTTTTGTTATATTTTAATTGTTTGTTTTTATTTCTCATCATCTTTTAAATGTGCATAGAGCAGAAAAAACTCAGCCGTATACAGTGGATAAAGAAAAATAAAAACATCAAAATAAAAGTTTATTATTTGGAATCTTTGTTATGTTAATTTACTTTAATCGTAATGATTCCTTCAAATATAAATATTTCATGATATTCTCATGAAATATTTATTATAAGAAAATACAAAATGAAATGTACTACTGTGGGGGGGAAGCATGTCCATATGGCCATTTCGCTACTGCCCATATAGCTCATCAGTGGATTTTATCCAAATTTTGTAAAAAAAAAAAGAGTCTTAAATTAACAGCCAAATTAATTAAATGAGAACTCCAAGAACTTCATTGAATCTACAAAGCAAAAACAAAGTAAAAACTCGAAAACATTTTACACAAAAACACATTAAACACTCAATATAACTATTTTTTTCTTTAATTTTTCTACATAAGGGTTCCCTTTGGAAACCACTCATATGTATTTGAAAGATTTAATGAAAAATAAAAACATTTGTGTATTATTGTTATTTTGGCTTAAACTTTTATTTATGTCCTCTTGGCCTAATTTGATGTAATGACTTTTATTTAGTTGATCGAAATAAGAAGCCAAAAGCTTTTGTTTTTAACAATTTTCTTAAACTTTTAACTACTGAAAAAGGTAAATTAAAAATCCTGTTCCAAACAGTATTTTTTCACAGTGCTATCAGATTATTATGCTTTGCAGTTGCAAAGAAAGCTTTAAAGGAATGGATGTGTGTTCCTTAGTGGACCTCAAGAAAAAGAGATGTTTTCGAAAACCCAAAATCACGGACCGAAATTAAAGGCAAAGATTTATTGACTCATTGATTGATTAATTGACTGATTCAACGGGGAAAACTTGTCTTTGCTAGAAGCTCAGAAGCCTATTTCTGATTGTCATCCTTTAACGATTACTAACCATTCTTTCTAAAGTTTCAGTCTGCTTGAATGTTGCTTTTTTTAGGTTTAAGCCTGCAGAACACAATAAATTCTAAACCGATTTTAAAATTTTTCTGTACTTGATTGGTTTTGTTTTAAAACAGTTTATAGTTTAAAAATTAAAAGGGTGTTCCTATGCAACATTCATGTTTGGTACGGACATTTTAAACCATAAAGGCGCCATTTTGAAATTAAAAAAAAACTGGTTATCACTTTAGCTTTTAATAGAACAAAGTAATAAGAAATAAATCTTAAAACTATAGGGTGTCTCCATAGGTGACGTAACTTGACATTTGTAGCACTATCTTTTGAACCGTTATCGATAAACGCTTTAAAATTAGACAAAATACCGATTACTATGGACGTTATAATAAGAAGTATAAATATTTAAAATTATAAACCTTTAAAATTAAGGGCGCCCCAATAGTTTATTTAATTTGATGTATATAGCCGTACTCTTGTACAGCTGTAGACAGTCTGTTGAAATTTACTCAAAACCTGTATCACTTCGACTGCTATATCAACAAGTATAATACTTGAAATTGGACATTAAAGGATGTGCCAAACGTTATATGCTGTTATCAATCGGTTTTTTAAAAGATTTTTTCAATTATTAAATTTGTTATTATGTACACACGAAGTTGTAAAATGATTATTCTTTACAGAAGGATATAATTCGTACATATGTCTATAATTTAATAGTATCTAATAAATTTTTAAGGCTTAAACCTTATAAACTGAAGTTAAAAAAATTACTCCACTTATAAATTTTCCATTTGAGTATTTTGTTTTTGTTATTTTCATCAAAAAGCACTTAATGAAAACAAATCTATAATAACAGTTAAAGAAATATAAAAATCAAATTATTAATAACAAAGCAAACAAATGAAAAATATAAACCAAAATTATATGCAAAAAACAAATCAACACTGAGCTAAAAATTAAAAAAAAATATTTTAAGTGCACCGCTGGTAAAATACCTAAAAACGTTAAAAGAAAAAATTAAAAAAAAAATACTACCAAAAGAATCAAGAAAATAAAATAAAAGGAAAAACGTTTACAAAATCACACCGTGTGCGACCAGGCAAAAGAAAAAAAAAACAAACAGCAACTAACTAATGGCACCCAGCAGTGACAAAATTTTTAACATTCATCAATCACCCAGCGCACATACCAAACGGACACAAGGTAGAGTAGTTCATTGGAGTGAATATTATCTACCAGATAAGACAACCTACTATTAATATCACAAAACTTACAAAGTTGAGTTGGTTAAGTGCTATAAGTATTTGCTGAATATTAATTTCCCTACATTCGATGAAACTTGGCGGAAATATGTGCTATCGTCATAAGCTATTAATGCTTAAAAATAAAAACATCGGTCGAACTTATTCTACCTGTGACATAAATTATTAATTTACAAATAATTTAAGTATTAATAGAAATGGAATAATACTTTTAAATTCATTTTTTTATGGCAGAGGTATCCTTCTAATACCACCCTCGAAATATCCTTTTTTTTTGTTGGTTATTTTCTTAAAATATTTCTTTCTAAGCTTTTATGTCGAGGTTAAGGTATCTTCCCAAAGCCTTACCAATCCCACCTGCCACGAATTGTAATAAAAATAAATTTTTGTAATATATTACTTTATAAAACTTATTTCATTTGAATATAATTAGTTTATTCATAATAATTTATTTTTAATAGTAACAATAAATTTTATTTATAAAAACTTTTTATTTTGCACTACAAGGATGATAAGTTCTTTCTCTGTTATTCGTCTGCTGTTTCTTTAAAGACCTCTACTTAATCTGACACCGCTTCTTCTGATGACTTCCCAATCTTGTGCATTGTGGCTGTCATAGGATGCTACTTATGCATATATAGAGTAACGTAAAGTTATGCAGTGCCTGAGAGATAATCTACAAGCTCCTCCTAGTGTATTTTGTGAACACTTAATATTACTGCAATAATAATAACTGTGATTCGGTAGATAAAATCAATTCTAGTTATTTCTGTACCTAATTCAAGATTGGAAAAATCTTCTGTCGCCGTATTACCATTGCACAGAGAGGTATTTTGCCCATCTAGCCAGACATTAGGCTAAAAATTAATTTTAAGATATGTAAAAATTTAAGTACGCATCGTATAGTGAGTTTTTAAGACTTTTGCTTGAGATTTGTCGTTTTGGGACACTGTTAAAAATCAGAAAGGTAGGAAAAATAGCATATGTTTTTATTGGGCTTATACCATTTTAAGAGGTGTGCAATAAATTTTCTTGTGGCTAAACGAATTAGGATTTTGTATTGATTTTTTTTTCTGTTAAATGCTTCGTTAGCAGCTACATATATTTTTTTTAATTTGTTTTAAAGTTTTCTGATAAAAAAATTCCTTCGAAATTAAAAAAACTGGTTTTTGTAAAAAAAAGGTTATTGAGAGTGATCTCCGTCGCGACCATTCAAATGTTATATCACTTTATACGATTTCAATGGTTAGCAGTATAATTTTTATGGCTAAACGAATACTGATTTTTTTCCAGTGAAAGGCTATACTGCAGCTACTTTTAATAATTTTTAGAAAAAATTTTGTATTAAATTTTTATGAGAAAAAATTTCCTCTCTATCGCTATCCTAAAAATGTTGCGCGTATTTGCGCCTAACCCACTATTTACTAGTATAAGACCCATTCCCATTCTTTCATGCGTTCACCTGCACTTAACGCTGAAGAGGATTTAGATTTGGAAGATGTCTTTGAAGAGTTAGACGAAGAAGAAGAAGTTCTTTTAAATAAATTAATTGCTATAACTTTAAATAAAATTTACCGTTGCAATCAAAAATAAGTAATATTGTGATAAGATAAATAACATATTATAAACTAACAAATTAAAAAAAATTTCATTTTAATAATATTCTTAGGAGGCAGGGATTGGTAAGGCATTGAAAAAATTAATAATAAATATTTTTAGGAAATTAGCAAATAAAATTGAAAAAATTTTTTCTTTTCTCAAGGAAGTTTTTGGGACAGGGATTGGTGGGATACCTCCCTCTGCCTCACCACCTACAAAAAGGTGCGGGGCAAAAATGGAATTTCAGAATCTCTTGAGTCCAACTTTAAGTTCTTAAACATTTCTTGACATTTAAAGTTATAATTGCTAAACATTATGACTTGACAATGAACAAAACACTTTCATATTTCAGAGGTAGGAATAGTTCTTCTAAGGGTAACTTTTTTCTCTTTGGTCCGATTTTTCTAGCTTTAAAAGCGTATGACTATAACAGTATTCCTGCTAAATTTCATTAATCTAGGTGCACTCAGTAAGTAATGTTCGGCTAATTTTCGGTACATCCACTATTAGCCCTAATTTACTTCTAAATATTTCTTGTAGTATGAGTTAGCAACCATCTATACTCGTATATGATTATGCAAGGTGAGCTTCTTTCTCAAAAACCTTTTCATATTTTTTTACGAAAAAGTGAGCAAAAAAATTAATTTTTTAATTTTTAATGAATTGATTTAATATTTAAAATAAAAATTTTCTAAAAATTAATATATGAAGTAGTAGATATAGCCTTTCATAGAAAAGAAAAAAATCAGTACAAAATCTTTATTCGATTAGTCATAAAAAATTATATTGCAAACCTCTCAAAACCTATAAAAGTCAATAAAAACGTATGCAATTTACTCAACTTCCCTGATTTTAACAGTGTTTCAAAACGACAAGTCAAGAACAAAAGCCTTAAAAATTCACTAAATGATGTAAAATTTTGCAGTATGTCGAGCTGCGTACTTAAATTTTTACATGTCTTAAATTTATTTTTTTGCTTAATGTGCGGCTAGAGTGACAAAGTACCCCTCAGTGCGTTGGAAGCTCCAACATTTATACAAAATAATTCAATGAAATTTGTTTACTTATATTCAGTTAGATTTCTTTTTAATTATTTGGATTAAGTTGCTCTTGTATTTCTGAAGAATTGTGTTTGGATCTGTACGATTTCTGAAAAGTTTTTTTTTCAGTTTTTCGTATTTTCGAGGAAAAGGTTAACAACGGGTTTTCAAATTAAAAACTTCTAGTTTTCATAAATTTTCAGAGATATGAAAGACAATTACCCTTATTCTAGTTGTCGGCGTCGTCACATATCAATGTTGAGAATTGCAGAAGAATCCATCTCTTGCACTGGGTTTTCGCAGAAGGACTGCTCCATGCAATTTTAAAGAAAAATGGGAAGAAATTGGAAAAATACTTAATTCTCTTGGTCCGCCTAGAAGATTAGCAGATGGATGGCAAAAGGTAATAAAATAAAGAATCGAATAGAGATTTTTAAAAAAATTTGTAAAATAATAAGGAGGAGTGTAAAGCCACTGCCGGCGGAATGTTTAAGCAATTTTCATTCAGTCCGCTGAGAGAAGCTGTGGCAAAATTGTTAAAGAAAATGGCCATGCAGAGATCAAACTAATTTACTGCAAAATCAAATTAAAATATTGCAATTTTGCCTAAGAAGTTATCTTTCCAACACAAGTTTTTGTTTTTTAGAGCTTTAATCATTAATTAGATCAAAATTATCATTACTTATAGAAAACATTTTTCCATGAAAGTATCAAACATAAATAAAATTTAACAATAAACTTAGGAATGTGCATTTGTATTTCATAAAAATCGATAAACCGTCGAAGTCGTCACAGGAATGTTATAGAATGCAAAATTATTATTGAACTGACGCCGACATTAATACGAAGTGATATTGATACTAAAACGACGACGACAATGACGTTAATATTTTGCTCAATAAAATCAAAGTGTTCGATCTTAAATCAAAATTGAAATGTTAGTTTCTTTGCGATCGTTACGAGACTAAACGTTTTTATTAAAATACTCAACGAAAAAGGGAAATTTCAACCACATATTAGATAGGCCAAGGATGTATTTCTCTGTTTAGTAATTTCGAGAATAAGAAATGAGAAGTTTAAGACTTTATTGTAAAAAATCAGTAAATAACCTATTTGATGTCAAACCAAATGCCTAACCTAATATACATTGCAATCTCTGTCTGATAGACATCTAAACTGTTTTCTTTTTATTTTGCACTATAATTTTTTTTTTTTATTAAAAGACACAAGTTGCTTTTTTTTTGACTTGTTTATAACGAAATTTTATGATTTTTCCTTTAGATCTCTCGACCATGCATGTCACACAGTGTGTGATAGATGGTTTCCATTGTAAATTTCGAGTAAATTACACATGTGCAAAATGTTTTTGTAATAAAAAAAGAATGAAGTTCAATGTATGAAAATGAAAAAAACAAAATGTTGCTCACTTAAAAATGTTTTAAAACTGTAAGGACCGGTGAATTATTTATGTGCCTCATAAAAATACTTTATTTAAATATAGATAGAAAGAATTATTTTACAAAGACGCTTAGCAATAAAATAAAGTGTAAATCAACAAAATAAGGTCATTTAATTGTTGTTCTTTTAATGCAAATAATTTTTGCAGAAAAAACCGACTTCAAAACTGATTTCATCTGTCTGCCTATAACGGTACAAAAGTATGGCCACATAAATTAGATTACATTAAGTATTAGAGATAACTTTATACTTGTTCAATTGTTCAACAGTTTGGAAATATACATCAAACTACAGCAACTATAGGGTCACCCAAATTTTCAAATTCAAATTATATACCTGCTATTGTAGTAGATTTAGCAATCAGGTTCTGTGTAAATTGCAACCGTCTGTCAATAACGGTTCAACAGTTTGCGCATAAACATCAAATTATATCAACTATTGTTATAATTAATAATTTGTATACTTCTTTTTATACCTAAGATAGTAGTGGACATTCTGTCTAAAATTCAGGTGTTTGTATATAACGGTTCATAAAAAAATACGGCTATATGGAGCAAATTACATTAATTTTGGGAACAGCCTTTAAATTCTAAATTTAAATTAAAATCTTCTTATTATTGCGGGCTTAGCAATACAGGTTCCTTGCAAGTTACAGCTGTCTGTCTATAACGGTTTAAAAGTTCGGCCACATCAACTATTAGGACACCCTTTTATTGCCAAAACCAAATTTTATATTTGTTTTTATAGCGGAGTTAGTAATACAGGTTCCTTGTCAATTTAAACCGTGGTTCTACAACTGTTTAAAATTATGGCCATATACATTAAATTAAATGAACTATTGGCGTACCCTTTCATTTATAATTTTTAGTTTTTATAACGGCCATAGCAATCGACATTGTGTCCAATTTGTAAGCATTTGTCTATTACGGTTCAAAAATTAGGCCCATATAAGTATATTTACATCTATTATGAGGACACCCTTTAATTTTTAGATTTATTTTTGTATAACTTTTTTATTACTGGGAGCTATAGTAATATGCAGTCCTTTTAAATTTTACAGAAATGAACTTTAAGTTCATAATACACGTAAAATATATGTATGTTATATGGGGACACCCTTTAATTTTTAAGATTATGAACTATTTTTAAAACGAGACCAATCTGTAAGCATAATCTATCATATTAACAAAAATTATCAAAATCGGTTCAGAAATGACCAAGTTCTGCAGGCACAAACATAAAGAAAGCATTATTCAGTCGAGTTGATAACCTTCTTTATTTTTTGAAGTCGGTTAAAAAAAAAATAGAGTGTTGCAAGATGCTGCCTGAAATAATTTAGAATGAAGTGTTTTCGTAAATATTTATAAGAAAATAGGCCTTGTTTTAAAGCTGAATCAATAATTGTTACATGATTTTTAATTTTTTATATCTTTTTTTATCACTTTTGTTCCTGTTCTACTGTCACATATATTTTATTTAAATATAATCTCTTCCCCCTTAATGGTTTAATAAATATTTATAAAATCACATTTTGACATAAACATTATTGAACAAATTAAGGGGGTCAGTTATTATTTAAATAAAAAAATTTCTAAAATTTTTTTCAACCACTTTAGTTTTTTTAAATTTGTTAAGGCAAATATTATTTAATATTGTTTGTTAGTGTGTGATTATTATAATAGCACCTCCCTAATGGCATGTTAAACACAAGTTAAATTAGCAGCAAAAAAAGGAGCGTTCTTAAATCGTTTATATTTTTGATAATAATATAATTTTTGGTGATTTTTCGTTTTTTATTTTTATTTCTCGTACCGTTGTTATGGTATGTTTTTTCTCACCAGACAGTGAGTCACAGCAGCCAAAACAGTTTATATTTCATATGTATAACCCATATATTTAATGGTTTTTGTCATGTGTATATAACGAGTGTCTGACTAACTGACTGACGAACCACATTTGTTACTTTAGCAATTTAAGTTCTTGTCATTTGTTGTGAAAATTTTTCAATTTTGTTGTGATATTTTAAACTGATATGCAATGGACAGATTTGGTTATTCTATGACCAAATATTTCAATAGAAAACTATTCTAGTTCTCCACTATGCACTTCAAAAAAATTTTATTTTAGATTATAACAAGTAAGAGTGCTATATTCGATTATGTCCATTATTAAATACCGTTCACCATACTTGAAAATCTAGTTTAGTGAGGTAACTATAGTCAAAAAACAAATATTAGGGCGACAGAGAACTAAGAAATAAGAAAAACTTTAATACTATTAAAAATTTTACATAAAAGTGACATCGGCTCTTAATGGGTTAAGCAATTTTAAAAAGTTTTAGTATTTCCTAAAAGACCTCTTCAAAAGCTTTTAAATGATACCCCTATTGATATCTTAAAAAAATATGGTGCACAATCGTACTTTTTAATGAAAAGATCAGGGGCCATTAACTCGGAAAATATGGGCGAGCGCCAATTTTTTCACTTGATGTTTTTTTTTGTTTTTTAATTCTTTATCGCTAAAATAGATTTGTTTCAAATAACATGAAAATATTAGAGGCAGGCATGGTGTATTGCCCTCTGCTTCGAACTACATGAACCGATCTTTCTGATTTTCAATAGCAAAATATGCGAGACAATGTCTGATCGAATGGCATATTAAAAATTGTCTCTAGCTCATCTAGTTCTTTCGCAAAGTTGATTTAATTCCAAAGAAGATATATACTTTATGGGGTCAGAAATGGATATTGTAGAAATTACAACCGAAATGACATAGTGATGAAGGTTATACAAAAGTTAAACAATTCAAATCACTCTTTAAACCTAATTCTAATGATCTAAAATAACTTAGCTTTAAGAAATAACTAAGTTTTTGTTTTTTTGATAATACGGTAAGGGTATTTATCGTCTTGGATACTCAGAACTTAATACTTTTTTACTTTTTGCAGCCGATTGCTACCTAGGCGTTGCCCTTTCTCATTGGACTTACGAAAACATAATGATTTAGGCACATTCTAAAGCATCATCTCTCTCTAAATTAATTGGCTTTGAAAATGTCTGTATTTAGATGACCACGGTACTGAAGACAGTAAACTGAAGCCAGTTAATTAAAGTTGAAAGCAACCTGCAACCCATTTTGTATTTATTTATTTATTTACTAGTCGTATCAGGGTTAAACAAACAGGTGAGATGTTAGATTAGCTCATCAAACCGTAATCTTAATATTTCTCCAAGGTCAGCAAGGAAAGCCGTCTGTCTTGACTATTTTGCAGAGAGTCAGATGCGGAATATCTATTTTAAAGTCATCTTTAATAGGGCCAGTTACTTAGAAATGTCTTTTTCAATTACAGTTCAGAATTTGCATACTTAAGTTTTTTCGAATGGAGAGGCTATTCATCTGGCAACCTTACCGTTACCACGATACCGTTACATTTTTCAACTTTATAAAGAAATAATCTGAACACACTAATTTTAATAGTCCCCAGCGGAACTCCGATTAGCACAGTGTAAAAATTAACTCAAATTAAATTCTGCTCTGTTATAACAGTCTAATACCATGTTCACATTACATCGTTTTTTCGTAATTCGCTCTCCCATTCTTAATTCAACCTCTAAATACCAGCAGAATAACGTAATTCCCTATACAAATCAATTACGATAAAATCAGTGTCATCTCTAATTTTTATCGAAGTTTTACCTGAAGTTTTAACTGTCAAAATAATAAAAAGTAAACAAAGAAAAAAGTGAAAAGTTATAAAGGACATTAAAAATTTAAGTAAATATGGAAAAGAAAAATATCATGAAAAATTTTAATGTAGAGGCGTCTACTAGCTACAGCTAGAGTACTGGAAGAGACGAAATTCAATTTAGAGAAAATTCTGTGCACTCAGGAGAAGTATTTGGAACTTTTGAAGCAGCTACAACTCTTGGTAATGATAGAAATACCAATCACACCAGGGAGAATGATTGAGAAAAAAGTAAGTGCTGAAGTAAATTAAATGTATTAAAAATGTTTTTTTTTTCATATATGTGCATGCAATGTGCGCAATATTAAAGGAACGAACTTAATTATTCTGGGAAATAGATTGCTAGCAGGCTGACGAAAGCTTTTTCAAGAAAAAATCACTTGAGACTTTACGAGCCTCTGAACTTTTTGTACACAGATGTGATTACACTATTATCGAACGTAGTCTGTTGATATTGGTATCAGTTAAAAGTTTTGAAATTATCTTTCAAGAGATGCTAAACTTTTTGGAAATATAATAACCCATCAGGAGCCGGCAAATTTGTTGGATTTTTATTATCCATACATAAAAAAGTTACAAAACTACTATGGTATGAATATCAGCGGCTTCGCTTACTAAAGATTTTCTGCATAGCCTAAATTGATGAGCGCCGAGTTTTTTAATTGATATCCCGCGGTTCTGTTGAACTATAATTAAATCACTTTTGTCTTCGACGATACATGAATACTTACCGATATCGTACAGTCATATTGTGCATTTTAGTTTTAATCGCCACTACTGTGTAGGTATATCCCTTGCCTTTAAGTGCTACCGCCATTTCCTGAGGTATGTGGCTAATTTTTCGACAGCACCGCAACGCATCACTCCATATTTCTAATAACGCGCGTTCACTGCATTGCTCCCGTTTGCTAGCATTTTTTCTGCTTTCTGTAGTAAAAAAATTGTGATAGCATATCTTATTGAAATAAAACTATACTTTCTTAATATTTATTTACGTTTTATGGTATCCATGGGTGAAATTGTATAAAAAGTAAACAAAATAATTGTTTAAAATAAAATGGCAAACTTTTCTACAGTTCAACTTGTTTTCTACAAAATAAACAAACAACTTCCAAACCCAATTACTTAGATGCAATATGAACACTCAAAATAGCCCAAGTCATTCAGAGAGCGCATAACGTCATTCGAATTGTAATGTGAACATGGTATAACAGTTTAACACCTCTGCAGTTTCTATGTGAAAGAAATCAAATTAAGTAAAGACAGAAGGTCGAGCCGTTACATTGGCTGACTAAAACCAACATTTTCTCATGTATTATTTTCCAAGCTTCCTTTAAGATCCAGTAACAGTAGAATTATGTCCTGTCAGTATGTCTTCATTGTAATGGTAGTCGGGAAACCTTTTGGAGTCAAAATCCGATAGACTTGCAAGTTCTTAAAATGTCTGCTTATTAATAAGAAAGAGGTCAGAGGCATAGTCTTCTTTCGAACTTTATCCTTACAACTTAAAAAAATATATACTATTCCAGTCGTTGTCAACTATTGTGATTGTGATTATTCGTTCCTGAGATTTCCACAAAACTTAAGATTTGCTATTCGATTTTGCTATTGAGGGCAGCACAATCAAAGAGAAAATATATCGCGGCCTTTTATATATCACGAAACCAAAGAGGAAATGAATAACAGTTTTCTCCATTTTTTAATTCCACGCGATTTTGGCAACAAAAGATTTAGAAAACCGATGTATACGTGCATGTTTTTTCACCAACCTGTGAATCGTTAGTACTGAGATCAATATCAAAAGTTTTTTTCGAACTGATGTAATGATGAGATCATCTTATTCATATCTCGTAGTTTCTTTATTGCTTTACTCATTCTTTAAACTAAAAAAAAATTGTTTTCAAGCAATTTTTCTAAGTGCAGTTCTAAAAATTATATTGTATTGTAACACTATTACAAAATACTGATGTAGTTTTTGTTGCTTTTATTGTTTCTTAAAATCAGTCATATTAACAGTATATACTACAATTTACATTGCATATTGTAAATTCCATATGTAAATGTATCTGCATCTGATTTTAAATATAGAGTTTTGCACAGCAAAAAAATAACATTTTGTTTTTTTTTTTCTACTTTTGTTAATTTGTCAAATTTTTTTAAATGCCACCACACTATAACTACTGAATTGCACGTACATACACATGTATGTATTTTTATATAAGTATTTTGTCACTTTAATAAAAAAAATTTATTGCCAAATGAAAAAAAAATCAAAACTAATTTCTTAAACGACTTGAATAGTAATTGGTAGCAATTATTCAATCGCAATTAAAATGTGGGAATTATAACTTGAAAAATGATAATTTGCTAAATCCTGTAAGTTAATTGGCTTTGAGAAGTCTTACGAAATATTTTATTACAAAAATTCTTGATTTAAAAAAATATTTTTTTAATCAGTCTTCTTTTTTATGACAAAATGTGTAGTTTCTCTCTAAAAATCCAATCATAATTGTCATAACAAATTACTAAAAAAAACAAAATATTATTGGTAAAGACAGCTGCATATTATTTTATTAGATACTTTAATATCCTTCCAAGTGGAATATAAATTACAAAAAGAAGCTTTAATGATGGGCTGATGCTTCATAATCTGTTTTGAAGTTACCCGATCGCATGCAGGAGAGGGCAAAGAGGTTAAAAACTGACAGTAGGGTTTCCAACTGTATTGACTCTCTTGAACATCAACGGTGCTGCTTCGCTGTTTTATCGATACTACAATGGAATCTGCTCTAATGAGATTAAGGGATCTCGTTCCCGATATCCGTACGTTTGTTCGTACATCATGCTTTTCATGAAGCATGATGTTTTGGATTGGCTCTAAAATAACTCAGGGTAAGCTTTAATATTTCCAATGCCAAATCACTGTACAAAGCCATACGTTTCTTTTTCAAAGTGTTTAAACTTTAATAAGTTATTTGTGCAAAGTGCGTTCCGAAAAAGTTTAAGTATAATATCATTTATAAAATTGCCCTGCAGCCATTAGTAATTTTTCATTTTTGCCAATATTATTAAATAATTTTATACCAATTTTTCTTTAATTTAAAGCTAGGAGAAATGTAACAAAAACTTTCATACGCAATTTTCTATAAGAGTAATGTTGCCTCTATTTTTCAAAACATTTATGTTTATTGTGGTAACCATTTTTAAAGCAATCGTTGCTGTTCAATAAGGTTCTCAAGTTTGTTTACATTGTCCTTAGTTTTACTTTTTAAGCAGAATAGTGTCCATGCTCAAAACTTAAGGTCGACTCTAAGGTATAATTAGACCTTAGGCCGTAACCAAGGCCATAACCGTAATAAATTACTGCTAGCGAATATTGGCGCCATAGCCATAAGCAACACTTATTTGTGGTACCGCTTATTAAAAAAAAAGCAATAAAAATTACAGATTAAAATTAGCCAACACACTACAGTGCTTCTGAAAAATAAGAACAAATTAAAAAAACAAACAGTTAATACCAAAATACAATTTAATTGATATCTAGATTAGGGTTATGTCTATGGTATGACGAAATCTTCAAGGAAATACTAAAATTTGTTAAGTATTAAGTGTTTGCTTTTTTTAATAAAGTTACTTTACTAAACTAGATTTTAGATGGTGAAGAGTATATAAGATTCGGGGTAGCCGAATATGGCATTCTTACTTCTTAAATACAGAAATGCCGCATTCTCGCGATGAGGATAATTATTTCACACTAAAAAAATATATTATACTTATATTGTAATTAATAAATTTTTTGCAAACGTCTGTTATTTTATTCTATTAACATAAAAAAATGTTGCAAATGTGTTGTGACCTTATAACTCACGATCGGTCAAACCGAATTCGATAAAGTTTTTATGGTTTGTTTGTATGGTCGTATAGATATGGTGTATCTATAGTTTGCACGAAATTAGTCGCCCAGTTCGTGATTTATGACTATCATAACAACATGAGATTTTGTTCATATAAAAAAACAAGTAAGAGTGCTATATTCGGCTATGAAGTAACTCCAAACAAAAAAGCAAATATTGGGGTGACAGAGAATTAAAAAATTAAAAAACTTTGGATACTGCTTATATAATTTTGCATAAAATTGAATTCGTCTCTTAATGGGTTAAGGGGTTTTTAAAAATTTTAGTATCTCCGTAAAGATATCTTCAAAAGCTTTAAAATGATACCCATATTGATAAATTAAAAAATTTGAAAATTTCAGAGGCCCTTAACTCGGAAAATATAGGCGAGCGCCAATTTTTTCACCAGATTTTTTTTCTTATTTTTTAATTTTCTATCGCTCCATATATTTATTCCTTTGATTTGAGTTACTTTATTGTTCCAAATGACATGGAAAGTTATAGGTAGGCGTGGTGTTTTGCCTGCTGCCTCGAGGGACATGGAGCGATCATTCTGATTTCCAACAGCACCTTTTTCGACACTATATCTGATCGACAGATTTATTTTGGGAAATCAAGCTTGCCTCGGACGGACAAGCGGACATATATAGTGTAAAGGGTATAAAAAACAAGAAAATTATTTCATACACTGTATTTAATCTATATACTTATGCGTAAAGAAGGACGCCAGTATCCGCTAGTTTTTTTTTATTAAAATTAAAGAAATAATGGGAAATGTTTAAAAAAATTTTAAATTTTAAACTGATAAATTAATTATTTAATCAGTTACATATTCAAATTTCTTTACCGTTAACAAAATTTAATAAAAAAAAAAAGCTTTTATTTTTCCATTTCTCTCCAAAAAGCTTTACTTGACTTAAGCGTCTGCGTTATTTTACTTAAGAATTTTTTAGACAATTTTTACTCATGAAACACAACCGAATGACCTCTTTCTTCTTTGCACAAACAAATTTGTATTTACAGCTGTTTTCAATGAGCGGGGTGGTTTCAAATTAGAAGTAAACAAACTCATTTGTATCATAAGAATTACTTTGCTGTTTCTTAAACAATCAAAATATAGGGTGTTTTTTTTGGTAAATTCTTTTAAAATATTAGATTTAATTTTAGCTCAGAAAGAAACTGAAGTATTTTTGAAAATTTGTCTTTAGTTTTCTTTACTTTTTTGTTTGACTTTAAACCCAATCACTTTCAAATCGCTCTTTACTTAGTTACAATTATGTACTATGGTGGTTGCTGTTGTTTCTTTATTATTTTGTTTTTTTTTTTTTTTTTTTTTGCTGTCATCTATTGTTTTGACAATTGCTTCTGTTTATTACAGAGAGTTTAATAAACTTTGCTAAAAATAAATAACACAAACAATGTTTAATAGACTTGCGCCAGAAAACAACCGCGAGAGCGTCGGAAGTAGATTATAGAGAGTAAAATTTGCTGTATTAATAAGAAAGTTTTTGTTTATAATGAGCGCGGCTACAATTAATTTTTTTTCTTTTTGTTTACTTTGAGTAAATTGGAAAAAAATGTGTGTTGGAAGTTGCTCATCTTCCAACTTGTGAATAAATATTTAAAATTATATAATTAAGTGTAATTACACAAATAAAATTTTTTTTATAATTTGATATTTTCCAGATGTTTTGTTTTAATATCATAAAGAAAAGTTTACTGTCGGAGCGGAGGGCAATTGAAAAGTTTTCAATTTGAAATTATTTTTTTACACTGAAATATAAGTACCAAAGGGATGTATAAAAATTAAATGCTAAAAATGTCTAAAATAAAAATGTCTAAAATAGACGCGTCTAAAATATTTGAAATATCAGAATTTTTGGAAAATAATATTTAACATAATTGCTTAGAATCGATTAATGATGCCTATTTGTTTTTCAAAAACAATTTTGCATATGTATATGAGTTTTTCTAGTGCCTAGACATAATTGCACAATTCTTACCACTAGGTTGATAAAATGCTTCTACCAACGCCCTCAAGGCGTAAAGCGACACATCAAGTGATTTTTGAAAAATGGTTAGCAGGACTACGACATCAATCTTTGCTTGAGAGCTGAATATTATCTGAACTCCCACCACACCTAAGCAACAGGACATAGAAGGCAAGAGCTCTCCCCATAATTTATGTTTAGGCAACAACGTTAATCATCGAAGGTCCTCTCTTATAATCAGTAAAGTGATCGTGATCGCTGCGGATTTTCGGTTCCTGTGATACTAGCAGTTACCCAAATTATCATACTTCGAAATCCCATATGACCCCCTTGGGGAATTTCAAAAGAGACTTAAATAAGGCAAAAATTTAACCATAAGTTTGCAAGGAATAGTCATAGCAGCCAAGTAGACACACAAAAAAACAAGGTTGTAACTTGGTTACAATAACCATATTATGTTCCTTGTAACAATGTATAGTTGCGAAGAACGAATTATATTTGTTTTCACTAAAACTTTACTCACGATAAACAGTTTTTGTTAAATTTTAACGATTTTATGGTTACTGTGCACAAACAATGCAACATGGTTAGTTTTAAGTTTAAAAAAAAATTCAACCACAACCAAAGTTTTGTAACTGTTTTAAAATAATATAAAATTTTTAACAATAATATATTATTATTAATCAAAGTATGGTTGAAAGCAACAGAATAATGTTTACGCTAAGAAATATATTGTTCTGGTTCTTGACAGTTTAGTAATTATTCTGGTAGGTAAAATTTGAAATTGTTTTTACTGTTAAAGAAATTTAAAAAAAAAAATAAAATTTGTGTACAAAATAAATAATTAAAAGTAATATGCAAAATATAAAAACAAATAAAAAGGAAACCAAAACATTAAAAAAAAAGTTGAAATAAATATGTATTGATTGTAAGCATATAAATCTTAATTTTTGTGTTTGAAGCGCAATTGTGAAATCATTTATTTGGGCTTATAAAATATATTTTTATATAACTGGTTCTTGTAGCCTATGATCTAAGCAAATAATTAATTTTTTTGTGAATTTATGTTTCTAAATAATTTTTATGTCAAATCGTTAATGAAAAAAAATAATAACTAAGTTTTTTATTTCTGAAAAATTTTAACCATTTTATGTTTATATTTGCACATAATTATATTTATACTTTAGAATGTTATTTTTATTAAATAAATTCGCCCTTATTTAATGAAATTTTTATTTTTGCAGGAATTTATTTATTTTTTTTTTTTGAAAAATTTATTTTTATTTTTTATTTTTTTATTATTAAAGTGAAGTTTGGATTAGTCCATGTACAGGGTGCTTTTTAAAGCCCAAAAGAGCTTACGAAAGTGCCAAATGTCACGCGAAATGTTATACGGTGATGACTTTTTTAAATCAGTGTAATTTGGCAAATGAATTGAGTGAAGAACTACTCATCAAATTAAGTTATAGCAAAGTTACGTTCAACGGCTTAAATGTGTAGTTTGTGAATAAATAAATTGCCGCATATGAAGTATTCCCAATATATAAAGGGTCATCCAAAAAACGCGCCTACATGTTTCTTTGAAATAAAACACAAACTATTTGCAATTTTTCCAAGCTGTTTTTTTTTTTTTATTAAAAGTATGATCCATTACAATTATAAGTGGAATTGAATATCATTCAAATGTTCACCATGACTGCGTCTGCAGACATCAATCCGAATATCGAAATTTTCAATGACTTTCCGACATGTTGCTGGTGTTATTTCACGAATTACAACTTGAATGTTGTTCTTTAGATCATTAATTATTTGTGGCTTGTTATCAAACACTCGACTTTTCAAAAAACCCCAAAAAAAAATTTATGGTGTTAGATCACATGACCTTGGAGGCCAATTGAAATCTGCATTTCGTGAAATTACACGTTGAGGAAATTTTGATCGCAAAAGCGTGTTTTCTCGAGTTGTGTGACATGTAGCTCCGTCTTGCTGGAAATAGACGTCAGACACATCAATATGATTAAACTGTGTCCATAAAAAGTCTCTCAACATTGAATGGTATCGCTCAGCATTCACAGTAACAGCATTTCCAGCATCATCTTCGAAGAAAAATGGCCCAATGATTCCGTTTGCCCAAAATGCACACCACACAGTAACTTTTTGTGGGTGTAGAGATTTTTCATGAATAACACGAGGATTTTCATCAACCCAGATACGACAATTTTGCTTATTGACGAATCCATCCATTTTGTTTTGTGTATTTTTCAGAGAACGCCCATTTTCATAATAACTTTGAATGATGTAAACGCATTGTTGCAATGTGTACCTGTCCATGGTTAAAACTTTACTACCTTCTAATAAAACAAAATGGGTTATGTCATTTGAAAAGATGTCACGTGTAAAAATTATATAGTGCTGACATCTAGGCGTCACATTTGGATGACCCTTACATTACAATGTGACATAATGTCCAACAACGTAGAGTCATAACGTCCATTGATATTAAAAGTATATTTTACGGTATTCTATGTTTTTATTAATTGACAATGTCCATGACCATTACGACGCTTTTCAAGGCGACATAATGTTAATCGACATTATGACATTTTAGAGGGCGATATAAAGTCCATGGACATTGTGTCTATTTAAACACTATGACATACGACTTTCCATTACATCAAGAATACACCATTTAGTGAGGTTAACGTGTTGGTGATTTTATTGTATTATTTCTTCAATAATGAAGCTGGAGATATGATGCAGTTTCACCATGCCATCCGACGATCAAGACCATCGACTTATGAAAATTAAAATTTGGCGATAAGTTGATTTCTAGAAATGGACCTGTCAAGTAGCATCCACGGTCATGGGACATGAAAGCCCTTGATTATTTACTTTGGGCCCAAGAAAAGCAACTGATGCATCTACATATATATAAATAGGCAAACACAAAACTTCGGGATTCTGTTTCTCCTCTGTTTGTTAACCGATTTTGTTATTCTTTCACATATTTGTAGATGTTGTTAAGCTTAAGTGCACCGTCAGTATCTTATTTAAATCGGTTAAGTATTCAAGAAATAAATGTTCCCTTAAATTACTACCACTATACATGCATAACATAAACAAAGAAAAAACTAAACAAATAAAAAAGTGTTCAATAATAAACTTTTCGAGTTTTGACCACAAGGCGAACTGTAGTGCTGATAAATCAGCCAACTTTGTTTTTGTTATTCGTGACATACGGTCAGCATTTTTCGAAATAGTGGTCCGAAATAAAACATACAGAATGGGCCTTGCTGATAACAAACGCGATGGCCATATATAGCTTCGCACATTTCGTTTAGACGACATCGTTTATTGCATCACATAGGAAAAAATAGGTAATGGTTAATAGCGGATTTCAGTGCAGTCAGCGGTACAAGAAAATTAAACTTTTTAGAAACCCATTTCTTAAAAAAAAAATTAAACGCCTTAAAGTGTTTTTTTGTTTTGTTGTTTATTATCATAATTTCATTGTTACTATTTCAGTTGCAAAAATCAATTTCAAAACCACCTACGCACTACAACCACTTCCTAAATATTTACGCTGGTACTCTCTTCCGCACTGTGTGCATTTCTCAAAATACTTTTATCCCAGCGTTTTCGAACTTTCTCTCTCTATTGTCAAATGGAAAAAAACCCCAATTTATTCTCACCGTGAGTGAAAGCAATGGCTAAATTAGTTTCGCATACTACAAAAAATGAGTTTAGTTTAATAATTTTCATATTAGACAGACATTTGAAGTTTACAAATACGACGAATCCAAACTTGAAGCTAATGCTACTGTTTGTTAAGGCTGCTTTGCTTGTTTGGCTGACTGGGTGTTCTGTGTGTTGGGCGTTTAAATAGAATTTCAAATAGAATTGCAACGACTCAGCAGCTAATAGGAAGCCCAAAACGTATATAAAATAACCATTTAAAAACACAAATATTTGTTCACTAAACATAATTTAAAAAACAAAAAAAAAGTGTAAAATAAATTAAAATAATAATGAATACATAATATTAAATAAAAGGTATTAAAATTCTTAAGAAGAGTTAAGAAAATGTGTAAAAAAATTTCTTTAAGAAAATCTGGCCTGGTAGTGAAAAAAAATTTTCTATCTACTTATGTGAGCGAGTATGAAAAAAAAACAAATGTTAAACGGGTACACGCCTTTTAAGTGCATACACAAAATATAAAATGTACAAGTGTAAAATAGAAAAAAAAGTTAGATTTTTATTTTTTTTTTGTTTATAAGGCAGTTGTCGCAAAATATGGCAAATGTATAAAAAAATATTAAAAATAAATTATGAGTAATATGTACATAAAATATCAATTATTCACCTGAAATAACGGGTTAAAAAAAGTTTATGGTAAAAGTTTTGATTTGTATGTGCGAAAAAAATTTAATAAATATATATGTACATATATTTTATATTCAAATGTGCTTAAATAAAGTTATTAAAATTGTAAAAAAATTTTTTAAAAATATTAAAAAAAAACTAATTAAATAAATTAAAAAAATAATAGTTTCGTCTTCGACGTATTTTTTATAAAGTGACAGATTTTTTTAATATCTACATTCAATTTATCATTTAAAATCTAAAATCATATATTTTTCAATCCCTCCTTTAAAATTGACGATATTTTAATGTTTTAAATTCCTAATGGCTTAGAAATGTATTCAAGCAATATTATATAGAGTATACAAAATTTAATCCCATGTTCTAAATTCGCAAGTAAGTGACGCTATGAAACTGTAATTCTGAATTGTCTTAAATATCACACTAAAGGCTTTTGTTTATCTCTCCGGCTTAAATTATGTTTCTTCATATTCAGTTCTGTGGAAAATAAACGGAAAATATTATTGACGTATTTGTCTCATGTTTTGTTTAAAAAGGAGTGGTATTGAAAGTTATAAGATATGAAAAGAATAAAAAGAAATAAGAGTGCTATATTTGGTTATGCCGAATCTTATATACCCTTCACCATACATGTAAATCTAGTTTAATGAAGTAAAAAACAAATTTTACGGTGACAGAGAAATAAAAAATAAAATTAAGTACTCATGTACATATATTGTTTTACATAAAAATGCTATCGGCTCTTAATGAGTTAAGCATTTCTTAAAAATGTTAAAATTTCCTTAAATATCTCTTTCAGAGCTTTAAAATGATACCCCTACTGATATTTTTAAAAATTTGAAAATTCAGAGTACCGTAATTCGGAAAACATGGGCGAGTGCTAATTTTTGTTACTTGATGTTTTTTTTTCGTTTTTAATTCTCTATCGCCCTATATTATTATTTTTTTTTTTTTTTTATTGGAGTTACATAATGTTTTGCTCGCCTCGAAAGACATGAACCGATCATCCAATAGCACCTCGACACTATGTCTGATCGATTGGCGTATTTCATTTTTGAAAATTAATTTTAATAATTTATACGAGAAAGAATCACCATAGTTTTAAAGTTTAACGTATTTAATTTTTCTCTAGCTGATATAGTCTTCTGCTAACTGTAGTTTAACACTAACACGAATACACAGACAGACAGACGGACATCGCTCAATCGACCTTGCTATGCATACCCTTTTCCACTTTTTGTGGTGAATAGAAATTATTTTGGCTTATGTTCATTTATTTTTAATTTCTAAAAATCTTTTTTAGAAAGCAATTTTTATCTGTCTGTCTGTGTTCGCATCGCGTAAAAACTGCTGCGTGGATTTGAATAAAATTTTGTCAGGAAATTCCTTAGGACCTTAGTCGCAGTATAGAATACTTTTGTTTCGTAAAAATGTAATTTCGTAGAGAAAATAGATACATATGTGAAGGCACCCAATTTTACTGATAGAAAGTTTCTAAAACAGTTGTCAGCACATTTTTATTTTAAATAAATAATTTTTAACACTGTTTACAGAACTCTGCAACAAATATTTAAAAACACATTTTTCTACTTTAAAATTTTAAGAAAATTAGAAATGACACGTGACGAACAGTCGTGAGCATTGCTAGTAGTCAATAAAAAAGAAATTTTTTAATACATAATAGCCCAATTCACAATCTTGTACAAATGGTCTTGCATCATAGCATTTGCAAAATTGCATATTTTACTAACTACTATTTGTTTTGTTGGTGTAGACTAAAAATATGCTACTCAATTTTCAAATGCTATGATGCAATACCATTTGCACAAGATTGTGAATCGGGCTAATGTACCCTCACCAAAATCTGCTATTATGCTTCCTCTTCAAAGATGCAAACGAAGTACAAGAATTTTTCAGAGACCGGTGCTACAATTAAATTTTTAATCGTTTTACTTAAAACATTTACAATGAAATTAATTTTATTTTAGTAAACATCAGATAAGTCTATTGAGTGCTTGGTAATATTTATAAATATTTTAAAAATTTGTAATCCTCAATTTAATCGGATCAATAGAAATGTAGCTCCTCTGCTCATATTATTAAACAATATGTTATACTAATAAAATAATAAGAAGAAGACTTAATCTTTAAAGCATAAGAAAAAAGAAAATGTTTAAGTTTTACGAATTTTAAAAAATAAATATAGTTTATTAAACAAGAAAAAAATCTTCAATTCCAAACATTCCCTTCCATCGTGTAAAATATATGGATGTAAACAGTCAATTTTCTTGTATCAGTGTAAGTTGTATTAAACACTTTATTCATAAATCAAACAAAAATTATATTTGTAACTATCAGTATTAATTATTAAATGAGAAGCCGAAGTTAACAGAGCAAAAAAAAAATTATTTTGCGTATGCACAAATTGACTTTATTTGGCTTTAATTTTACTTTCTTTACAACTAGGCACTCACAACATATTGATAACATATATTATGCATGGAGGCTTTTAACTAACATGGAGTCTACATTAAAGATAACATCTGAGATGAGAACGTTAAATTCCATCGCTGAGAGAATTCTTCTTTATTCCCATCTTATAAGAATTCTTATGAGAGCGTTGTTATGAGATATCTCATAGGAACAATCGTATGAGATGAACTGTCAAATATCAAAAAAAAAAACAACTATGTATTTGTAAGCAAAATGCCGCCAATACAAATCTGATGCACAAATTTTTAAAAATATCTGCCTCAAAAGTCCAATTTTATATAAAACTATTTTGTAAAAAGAAAATAAGAAGTTTTTTTATTAAAATTGGTTGGATTTGTTTGTTATTTTTGCTATTTTCAATTTGTTGCAAGTAGGTGTTTTCTACGCGGCTATCAATGATTTATGAATTCTTATAAGATTAAGAGAAATACGTGTTTCCCTTGTACGATATTAAGGTAGCGAAATGCTCTGCCGACTTATTCTCTCATCTTATATCAGAGTTAATCGCAGTTGTAGACTCTGTGTAAGTACAGAAACTGTTCAAGTAATATAAAATTAGATGCAGAATGAAAATCTTTTCATCTGGGTTTACATATAAATCATTTAGTTTCATGTGTAGGTTTAACATAAAAATGGAACATATAACATGGAATTGTATACTTTTCGACGAAAATTTGCAACAACGAATATCTGCTATAGAATCATATAACAATACCAGGGGGGCTTTAAATTCAACAAATACATATTTTTCAGATTGAGTATGTGCAAATGTACTATAGAAGATACTACTTACTTATCTTGCTATCTAAAAGTTTTTAGTATTGAGTTCACAGTTTGGAAAGCTACTTGTAGCAAGGCATTCGTAAATATTATGCGGGGTAAGCGTTTGCAAATTAAAATGTTAAGTTTTTTATTGCTTTTGTTGTGATAGACCCCATAGACTTCTAGGCTAGGATGTATGTACATCTGCTATGCGAAAAATAATTTTATATATTTAGAATTTGGGAACATAAAATTATTATGAGATTGAAATGAAAGGAAATACTGATTTAAATACAATACAATACTTCAAATGGTATTCAAAGGATCTAAAATTATAAAGTCTTCGATAGCGCGATATAAGAAACTCTATAGCCTTTAATTCTACGAAGTATAATTGTTTACTGGAACATTTCGAAGAATTTGAGGAAGTTACAATAATATTGAAAAGAATTCGCCTTGTAAGCAGGAGGGTGCCAGACCTCAAAAATTCTTTTCTTTCAATTTTGAAGAATTCCAAGGCGAACGGAAACGACGGCTGCATTATTATACCTCAGAAGTATCAGTGACAAACATTCACCGGGAATGCACATTAAGTCAGTAAAGTATACATATGTTGGAAAATTAAAATTTAAAAAAAAGGACAAAAAACTCCCAAATCAGCTCAAAGGATTAGCTTCCGGTAGAGCAGCTCCCATAAAAGCATGTAAAAATAAGGATATAATCTAAAATAACAAAAACTATTTCACAGCGAATAGTGCAAAAATAATATGCAACACAAACAATTTTAATTGAACAGTTAAAATGTAGAACGTGTTAAACAACAACAAAAAAATTGAGTTTTTGGTCGGCTTATACTTTATGAAGGTAAATACATCATTTAGTGAACAAAATTAGATCCAGACTAAAAAAGCTTTATCCGATTGTCGCCTTTTTAAACTGGCACAGTATATCAATCAAAAAAACAATTTAAAATTTTTTTACTTGTTACGCCCTTTTGCGTTTCAAGTAACGACATATTTTTGACAATTCTTTAGACTCGTTATAAGTTCATTTTTCATACTACTTTAAAAGTTTCTAATAAAAATATAACATTCTACATGAAAATAATATTGGTGATGGTTGCTTAGCATGGTGAATTTATTGTATCAGGTGGCATCGCTGGGGCAGCAAGCCAATTTAAAAAACAAAGCTTATTAAAAACGCTTAAAAAAGGGTAATATAAAAGTAAAATAATAAAGTATGTTTTATAGCTTTCCATACACGTAGGTGCCTGTTTTTCTTTTGGTCGTTGTATTGTTGTAGCAGCGCAGCCACCTGGAATAAATTCACCTTGCTTGTTTAGTTTTAAAACAAATCAAATGCAAAATTATAATTTTTTTTAAAGTATGTTAGTATTGAAAAAAAATATTTTATGAGTACAAAAAAAAAATTACAAATATTAACAACTTTCACGGGAAAAATATAGATAAAATAGATTTTTAAAATTAATATCAAGGTTTCTAGAAAGTGCTCTTTGATTTAGTCAACACTACGGAAATGTTGTTTACCACGTTTTAAAAATACAGCATTCAATTAACAGAACGACTCCACTTTTAAAAATCAAACACGCAAAAAAAAAGGAAACGCAATACAAAATTTATTCACAAAAGTTTTTTACACAAACGAACAACGTTAAAACAATCAAATAGCCACTAATTTTCTGCTGAAAGCCCTTTTAACCAAATTATCTCATTTTGGTTGCCACTGACAAACCACTTACTATTCGTTAAGTATTTCTTAACCCCAAAAATATTTGTTGGGTTGTGTGTCGCCGCGTTCGTCTTTTTTTCAAGTTGATACAGTTTTTTCATGAATTTTCTTTTAAATGTTTTTAAATAAAAAATTATTATAACCATTTCCTCGGTCAATATCCTTTGACCTAAATTTACATTTGTATGTGTGTATACTCTTGTGATTGTATGAATGATTCGTTTCCTTTTGTATGAATTTGGTCGCATATAAATGACTTTAAATATTTTATATGCATAATTTGCTATTTTGATGTTTTTATTTTATTTTTCTCTCAATTTTATTTCATTCACATCATTGTGTAGCTGTTGGTGTTTACGGTAGACTCTTAAAAATTTTATGTTCTCGTATATAGAAAGCTGTATGTATTTACATTTTTTTTAAGTTAAATTTACACATATACTTATATGGTCATATAAAAATATGGTCATGTTGTTATGATTATTTGCCAAATTGTTATTTGTTCTTTTTTAAATTGTTTGTTAGCTCTTTTTTTTGTGTTCTATGAAACGCAACCCAACCCAAAGTCTACGTACTTAATTATGAGTTGGTGCCAACATCAACAATAATAAGTCAACCCGACTTATTTAATTTAAAATTGTCCATATACATTGTTTAACGCCAGTTAAAAGTAGGCAATGAAAATACAACGAACTTTGACAAAAGAAATAATGTGACGCATAAACAGTGTTGACTAAATTAAAAGGGATGGATGCCAATGTCTGTCTCTTCATTAACAAATGATATTGAGTTATATTTGATCTGTACTAACATAATTATTAGGTTAGGTTCTTTGCAAGGGTTCTACATATTCGCTCAGTATAAATAGAAAAGAAAAAATTTTTTTTATGAAATTAGCAGTTGAACTGTTGATATTATAATTACTTGTTGGTTAAATAGATGATGTTTACAATGAATACAACCAAAAGTAGATGAAGGATGTAGCGTACCAGAATATGCAGTGTTTAATTTTTCTTGCTGTTTTCGGAAAACCTCCGCATACATACATTTGTAAATAATTTGCCTTTCTAAAACTTTTTAGGAATTATAATATAAATTTAACTTAAAAAGAAGCATTATAAGAAGTCAAGAAAATGTATTGTTTGGAATCATTTTTATTTTAATTTATTTTAATTGTGCCTGATTCCTTCCTTCAAATATAAATATTTCATGATTTTCTCATGCCTAACTACAAAAAAATTGGTACTGCATACATATAATTTTACATAAAAATGCCATCGGCTCTTAATGGGTTAAGTATTAAAAGAAATTTTAGTATTTCCTTAAAGATCTCTTCTGAAGCTTTAAAATGATACCCATATTTATATTGAAAAAAATTTGAAAATTTCAGAGCCCCGTAACTCGGAAAATATGGGCGAGCTCCAATTTTTTCACTTGATTTTTGTTTTCTTATTTTTTAATTCTCTATCGCCCGATATATTTATTTTTTTAATTGGAGTTACTTTTTCTTACAATGACATGGAAAAATTAGAAGTAGGCGTGGTGTTTTGTCTGCTGCCTCGACGGGCATGTACAATCATTCTAATTTCCAATAGCAACTCTTTCGACGCTAGGGTATATAAATGCGAAAAAAAATTAAAAATAGTTACTCAATGGTTACTGTGTTTTATAAAAAAAAATTTAGAGTTTTTATGGTCTTTTTGCCTTATTGATTCAATTGACTTCTCATTTAATCAATTTGTCTTTTGATATAAGACTTTGAGTTTTTCTTTAAAAAATTTGGGTAGAAACCACTGATGAGCTATATGATCAGTAGCGAAATGGCTATATGGATATGCTTTCACCGCAGTAATACATTTCATTTTTAAGTTTAAAATAATAAATATTTCATGAGAATATCATAAAATATTTAATTTGAAGGAATCTAGCACAATTAAAATGAATTAATATTTCATACCTTTTTTAATATTATCAAATACACACAAAATCCTATCGGAAAGGTTTTAATTCCTTAATAGCAACTTTTATCGATCTATTTTTTCCCTGTTTTTAGAATCCAAACGCTTTTGTATATTCATGGAAATAGTGAATAACCACTATGGCAACATTGGTCATACCGAAGTATCAAATAGGCTAATCTAAATAAGGACACTAAATACAAACGAAAACCTCAAAAATTAAAATTTTAAAAATTAATTTCACTGTAGAATTTAATAGTGATTGCATAAGTTGGATTATATTTATGCACATCGGAAACTATACCAAAAGATTCCGCCAAAAACATTTAAAGAAGAAAATTTAAACAAGAAGTTGATGTATCACCAAAAAAAATGTCCACTGAAATTATAGGAAAATTAAATAAAAATTAAATTTCACTAAAACTCCAAATTAAATACTCAATAATTAAGCTTTCACTAACAAACTAAATTGTCTGCTAAAAGTATCGGTTGGTTTTCCAGAATAAACTAATTAATTTATCGACTGTGCGAATCTTATATACCCTGAACAATAGGAATTGTATTATTATTATTATTTTTATAAAACATAGATTTTCTAACAAAATATTTTTTTGATATAATGAAGACATTTCTTATGTACTTGAGCTGTTAATTTTTCCTCCCTATTAATTTAATCATCATTTTTCACACTTGTATATATGTACAATACATTTGCATTTAAGTAATTTAATATTAAAATGTACAAAAGCAAATTGCATAATTGTTCCTTATACTAAAGTAAAATGAACCTGTATTTAAATAAGAAAGCATCTGTATATCCAAACTTACAAAATTATACACGTAGATATTTGGGAGTTGCCTCTTAATATTTATACTATACGGATTCAGATACATTCACATTTGTATATCCCAGTCCTGTTACTTCTATCTGTCTGTCTGTTTGTCTGTCTGCGTTACCTTATTTTGCTCCCGTCGGTTTTCTTTCTTGCTTTGGTTTTGTTTTTTTTTTTTATTTTGCTTAAGTATTTGTGTGGTCCTCTGAAAGAAACTGTGTTGTAGTAAATCCTTTTTGTTTTTCTTTCTTTCTTTTTTTACTGTTTCTTAGCAAACAAACATAAATCCCAAAAAAACGTGGTGCGCGTAAAAAAGTTGTACATTCTAGCAATTTTATTTTTCTCTCGTTCTCTTTGGAATTGAATCTATTGACAGAACATATAGTATATCTAAACATAACCTACCTTTGTAGTAAACAAAGTATCTTTTTAAAAACAAACACAATCGTACGTTTCGTTTGTATTCGTACAAATTTTTTGGTATCTGTTGGAGAATGTGTCCATGCAGGCATTAGTGTTAGTATGTCTGCGCACACCTTTATTGTTTCTGTCTGTTTAACGTTTGCGGTTAGAATAGAAAAGTTTACTTTTATTATTATTGTTTAAAATACTTTTGACTTCATTGTATTTCAGTTTATGGTTTTATTTGTAAACTTTTTAAATACCAAAAATTTATTATAAGATTTTAATGAAATACAGCAAAATTGTGTTGAATTTTAATTTTTCTACCAAATAATATTTAAAGCAGATTAATTAAAATGATGTGTTATCTCTTCAGACTTAAAATGATAGTCGCAACTGATCACGAAAAACGCATCAACGTCACATAATAAGGCTGTAAAAAGGCAAATAAAAATATCAACCCACAACCCCTTCTTTACTCCACTTTACCTTACAGTTAGCAAGTAAATTTTTGATATTTAGTTGGTTTACAAAGTCATCAATATTATAAACTGCAGCAAACAAAGGTTAAAAAGCAAGACATTAAAAAGTACCAGAACAAGTTACAGTGCTATATTCCTTATATACACTTCACTAACTATATATCTATAACCACATGCACATGACACATAACAATTAAGTTATAAGAAATTTGTTTCTACCATTAAATTTTACTGTTCTAAAAAAGCGCGAAATTTGTAAGGGCGGTTTACTTTATACTACAAGTAATACGACATGTCAAATTTTTGTGTAGAAGAGTACAAGTAGTATCGTCTAAACATAGTTACTTAATTCACAATACCCCTTGTATCCGTGTATACTGTGTATTGTTCAATTAAAATACAAAGGTGTATCCTTGTTGGTGGAAATTTTCATGTAAAATTTCAATACACTTTTATTTTGCATGTTTTTAAAAAGTTGTATAACAATACAACAATCGTGTTATCAACTACATGTGAATTCCATATCACATTGAGAAGAAGAAAATAAAATCTTTTACAACTTACTTGAATCAACCATTAGCATATCAGAAGTATACTTTTCGCATAAAAAATTTAAAATTTTACTTTTTTCAGTCCTATTGTCCATTTTACTTCATAAAAACCTTCTTCTGAATACTTATTTTGGATGGAAATTTGTTAGTCGTACGGCTCTCTTTATATTTTGAAATTTTTCAAAAACTATTCTACTTCATTAGATCAGGGTTGGGTTTTTTATTTATGCTAACTTTTTTAAGGCAAAACTCGTCAAAATAGCAAAAAAAACCGCTGAATATAATGCAAAATAGACTCAGTTGGCATCACAAATATTTTTGTAAACAATTATTGTTTTAACAACAGCTGTTTCAATTTTACTTCATTTTATTTAACACCAATGGTGTAAACATAAGAAAAACAATCATACGATTTTAAATCTCTATTTTTTTTCATACGGATAGAATTTAATTTTATTTTCTCTTAGATTTTACGTACGCAAAGTCTTACCGTCTAAACTGGCCTTTAGGGTTATTGTCCCATCAACTTTCGTTTGTCTTTGGTTGTCTTCAATGTTAAGTACTTAGCAAATACAACAACCTGCAGGAACACAAACAAAAGTTTAGAAAAAGATATGGAAAAATTAGAGGCAGAAGTAGTATTTTGCCCGCTCCTTCAAAGAAATTAGGCCGATCTTGCTGATTTTTAAAAGAAAAATTTACAAAACTATGGCTGATTTAAATTTTCTCTAGCTCATGTAGTGCCTTGGCAAAGTTTATTGGAACATGAACACGGATGGACAGCTGGTAATCGCTTTATCGACTTCGCACTTTGTGGGGTCGGAAATGGATACTGTAGGAATTACAAATGGAATGACAAACTTAAATTTGCACTTTACTACCTGTGGTAAAGTATATAAAAAATCTTTCGCTTCTTTATTGTCTTAGTCACACTATTTAATCGCATTAGTCACTCGTTAAATGAACGTAGCGCATAGGAGTTTGAAACAAACAGCGTTTTTGATTTAAATTTTTAACGATTTGCCAGCAGGTTTCCATCATGTTGAATATCAAATCGATATATTTAATGAAAAGAAAACTAGATACAGTTAAGCATACCAAAATGATTTATTTAGACCTGCAAAAGATAAACAGAGAGGTACAGCTACGAATATTTACTTTTTACCGAAAATATATTAATGCAAAATCCAAATAATGTTTATATCACGTGATTCATTCATTTGTGATTCATTTGTCGTCAATATATTTTATCTTATAAAAATCGAAAGAAAAAAAGCACCGAGGTACTCAGGAACTCAATTTTAAAAAAGATAAAAAGATATTGGTCTAACCTATGAGAAGTAAAACTTTCCTCAGGTTTGCAACTGCTTAAATCGTTACAGACCTAATTCATATTAACATGTTCACCTGCCAATACGGCCCAACCCCAGGATGCTCTAAACACTAGGTGAAAGCAATGGGTCAGCCCGACGCATATGGTCCGAGTGGCACGTCTGCTAAGGCCTTAGTTACTCCTAAGAAAACGCATAACATTACCTACAATGGCACTCAGCTTGTCCTTCACATAGACAGGATGTACAAGGTTTTTGACTTGTGTCGCATAACTGAGACCTCTCTCACAAGCACGTGTGCATGGTGAACGTGTCTAAGATAACCTGCCTTTCAGCAGATTCATCACTGTCTTTCCTATAGCTACTTCAACACCAACTCTGATACCCCATTCAGTAACAATGCGCATGGCCTTGTAATCATTTCCCTGCAAATCAGTACGAGACTGATCCGCGATAAGAATAAGCAGGTCATTCGCATATGCATACAGCCTGAAGAAGAGGCCGCCGAGCTGCCGCAACAGGGAGTCCATCATGAGATTTTAAATAAATAGACCATATATGGACCCCTGCAAGCAACCACGGACGGCATTCCGCCAAACCGTATCGCTGGCGCCCACCATACAAGCTATCCTTCCGCTGAAGTAGCGCTCCCATAAAGACAGCTCTCGACAACCTATCTTACGTATTCTATCCAGAACCTGGCTCAACAAGAAATTGTCAAATGAATCCTAAGGTCGACAAATATTCTAAGGTATTACTCGCCAGTAGAGTCGCCCAAACAATTCCTAACATGCACGCATGCTTAACAGATCTCCCCTCCGTAAATCCAAACTATTACTCGGAAAAACCCTCGCTGGCACAATCCTTCAGTCGAGTCATCTTCATCCTCGCCAGCACATTTCCAAGCACTGGAAGGAGACTGATGTCCCGATAAGAGCGTTGATTGCTCCCCACTCTATCAGGAGACTTCGGGAGCATGAACACTTTTCCAAGCCCTTTAGAAATAGCCTTCACTCAGACACTTCCCAAAGATTTCTTCCAAGTATTCCAGTATAATCTTCTAGAGGCTTTTCGACATCTCTCTAGTGATACCGTCTACAGATGCGATAGAATCTACCCCAAGAAGTAACCCTATTATACTCAACAAATGCCCTCCACTCATCCCCCTTAACCTTCTCTATCTGTCCAGATAGGCATAGCTAATTTCTATGCGCCGGAACATCTGGACCTCTAAAATAACCTCCTGTGATGACTGACGCCCCTTTGCATCATATTCAGCTCGCTAGTCCACCACCAAACGCCGCCCGGCTGCTCCATTCGTCAACGAACAAGCACAACGTCATTACGTTGTCTTCATTACTAGAGCAGTCCGCACTATGAAGCCGCCTTCTGCAGTAAAAAAACTGCGCCTGTGGTAATAAATCCGAATCTCTATGAGATTGCGATCACTAACCGCAGGATTATTACATACTCTCCACCTAAAGACATAGGCACTGCCGCAGGGAAGTGACTCGCTAATACTACCACCGTATCCATGTATCCTATATAAGAGTCCACCATAGCACTAGGCGGACAGTAGATACACGCCAAAAACTATTGCCCAAAACGGCCCTCTACGGCCGTTCACAAAATATGGCTCCTGCAATTGCACGTAAAGAAAAAATATGGTTGAGGTAACCATAATCTAAGAGGAACATAATATGGTTGCATTATATGGTTGCTAAAAAACATAGTATTGTTACATTTGCAACCATATTGTTGTCCAAAATATAAACAAAATTATGTTCAAATATAAACATTAAATGGTTAAATGAAAATATAATAATATGGGTGAAAATGTCATGTTATATAATTGAGTTATAATATAGTCTCGCAAGTGCAAAATTTTCCTGATATAAAAACCTGATCATTTTTTTTTTTATTAATAATGATTTGTCATAAAATTTATTTAAAAACATAAATTAAAAAAAAAAAATCAATTATTTGCTTAAAATAACAAATAAATGATTTTACAATTATGCTTCAAACACAAACATATTTACTTCAACTTTTTTTTAATGTTTTGGTTCCTTTTTTATTTGTTTTCATAGTTTGCATTTTATTTTTAATTATTTATTTTGTACATAAATTTTTATTTTTTTCAATTTCTTTAACAATCAAAAACAATATCAAATTTTAGCCACCAGAAAAATTACTAAACTGTCAAGTACTAGAACAAAATATTTTTAAGAGTAAACATTATTCTGTTGCTTTTAAACATAATTTGATTAATAATAATATATTATGGTTAAATATTTTATATTATTTTTAAAAAGTTATAAAACTTTGGTTGTGGTTGAAATTTTTTTAATTAAAACCAACCATGTTGCGTTTTTTGTGCATAGTAACCACATAATCGTTAAAATTAAAAAAAAATGTTTGTCGTGACTAAAGTTTTGGTGAAAACAACTATAATTTGTTCTCCGCAACTATACATTGTTACAAAGAACATAATATGGTTATTGTGACCATATAATAACCATGTTTTTTTCTGCGTGTGGGCAAAATTGTTAGTCAGATGTGGAAGTACCAGTTTTACAAAAATATAAATAAATATATTATCGGAATTAAGTTATACCACACGAACTCTTGAGATAGCCATTTGAAGAGCTAATTTAATTGACTTGTTAAGAAAAATTAAGTTTGGCGTAAGTTCCTTATTAATTGCAATGGTAAAAGTAAAATTTTAATACGAACACACTTTCTTCATTTAGAAAAACGGCAGCCAAACAACACAAGTTAAGACGATTGCGTTAGATGGTAATTAACATGCCATGAAAAACATTTCAGCACTGCACCTAAATACGTTCAACTCCATAACTTTAAGGAATAAAATTCAAATACCTTGCTAACAAAATTTCAGCAAAAATCGATCTATAACAGTACATTGCAAATTAAAAAGTCAAATCAAGTATTTGCAGCACTACCAAAATCAGTACGTGGGTTGCCATATGTTATTTGGTGCGAATCCGCATAAACTTCTAACTATCTAGGAAGAACTGAGGATTTCCTGAACGAGAAAATTGCAAATCTCGATTAGGAAATCCTCATTTCATCCTAGATAGATAGAAGTTTATGAGGATTCGCGCCAAATAATAAATGGAAACCCACGTACTGAGAAAATAGAAATCTCGATTAGAAAATCCTCAAATCCTCAGCTAAAAAAAGGAATTGGATAAGCTATCTCTAGAGATGGAACCACAAAGAAAAAATAAGCAGATTGTAATTACATAGAAATCTCAGGGCAACAAAAATAAAGGAAGATCGAACTAAATCTTGTCGAGCTATATGGATATATTTATAGCCATAATTGTTACTACTTCCATTTAATTATATTTATGCTTAATAAATATTTGTTCATTTCAAGTTGGGATGCATTAGGCTATTACTACAATTATGTAAAAGAGAGAATCATTTAGCGAAGAAGAGAAAAGATATTGGGAGAGGCGGGCCATCTACATGCAATCATCGGCCTATTGGTACTTGTGTTTCATATAGATTGCCACAGAAAATACTAATATGCTCGTCCTGGAGAATCGCACCATTTTTTGCCAGCCTTCCAGCAATATGATTGACCAAAACGCCTCTACATCTACGCACTCAAGAACTTCATAAATTCTTAGACAATTCTTCATTCATACAAAGCCAAATATTCACAATTTCAAAAATTTAAGGGTGTCCCAATACAACATGTGTTTTACCTGTTCTATGAACCGTAAAGTGCACCACTTTAATGTGTTGTATATGGCCAAGTTATTGAATCGTTATAGACAGACAAGAAAAAAAACCTGTATTGTTAAGCCGCTGCAACAATCTAGTTTGAACTTGTAAATTATAGGGTATCCCTATGGAGCATGTAATTTAATGTATATTGCCAATATTATGAACTGTTATAGCTAAGTCTACTTAAACAAGTAGCGAATAAAAAACTAGGACTTAAAGGGTGTCCTCATAATTTATGAACTTTGACCTATATGGGCCTATTTTTGAAACTTTTAGTTGTTTTATAATTAATTCAATTTATATTAGCTGGTCTCGTGCGTATTTATCCAGTAAAAACAAAACTTTATTTTTATGTCTTTGATAATTGTTTTGTGAATTTTCTTTTCATGTTACTTACCGCAATATTTAAGATTATTATACATGATTATAAGAAAGCATCTGTATATCCAAACTTACAAAATTATACACGTAGATATTTGGGAGTTGCCTCTTAATATTTATACTATACGGATTCAGATACATTCACATTTGTATATCCCAGTCCTGTTACTTCTATCTGTCTGTCTGTTTGTCTGTCTGCGTTACCTTATTTTGCTCCCGTCGGTTTTCTTTCTTGCTTTGGTTTTGTTTTTTTTTTTTATTTTGCTTAAGTATTTGTGTGGTCCTCTGAAAGAAACTGTGTTGTAGTAAATCCTTTTTGTTTTTCTTTCTTTCTTTTTTTACTGTTTCTTAGCAAACAAACATAAATCCCAAAAAAACGTGGTGCGCGTAAAAAAGTTGTACATTCTAGCAATTTTATTTTTCTCTCGTTCTCTTTGGAATTGAATCTATTGACAGAACATATAGTATATCTAAACATAACCTACCTTTGTAGTAAACAAAGTATCTTTTTAAAAACAAACACAATCGTACGTTTCGTTTGTATTCGTACAAATTTTTTGGTATCTGTTGGAGAATGTGTCCATGCAGGCATTAGTGTTAGTATGTCTGCGCACACCTTTATTGTTTCTGTCTGTTTAACGTTTGCGGTTAGAATAGAAAAGTTTACTTTTATTATTATTGTTTAAAATACTTTTGACTTCATTGTATTTCAGTTTATGGTTTTATTTGTAAACTTTTTAAATACCAAAAATTTATTATAAGATTTTAATGAAATACAGCAAAATTGTGTTGAATTTTAATTTTTCTACCAAATAATATTTAAAGCAGATTAATTAAAATGATGTGTTATCTCTTCAGACTTAAAATGATAGTCGCAACTGATCACGAAAAACGCATCAACGTCACATAATAAGGCTGTAAAAAGGCAAATAAAAATATCAACCCACAACCCCTTCTTTACTCCACTTTACCTTACAGTTAGCAAGTAAATTTTTGATATTTAGTTGGTTTACAAAGTCATCAATATTATAAACTGCAGCAAACAAAGGTTAAAAAGCAAGACATTAAAAAGTACCAGAACAAGTTACAGTGCTATATTCCTTATATACACTTCACTAACTATATATCTATAACCACATGCACATGACACATAACAATTAAGTTATAAGAAATTTGTTTCTACCATTAAATTTTACTGTTCTAAAAAAGCGCGAAATTTGTAAGGGCGGTTTACTTTATACTACAAGTAATACGACATGTCAAATTTTTGTGTAGAAGAGTACAAGTAGTATCGTCTAAACATAGTTACTTAATTCACAATACCCCTTGTATCCGTGTATACTGTGTATTGTTCAATTAAAATACAAAGGTGTATCCTTGTTGGTGGAAATTTTCATGTAAAATTTCAATACACTTTTATTTTGCATGTTTTTAAAAAGTTGTATAACAATACAACAATCGTGTTATCAACTACATGTGAATTCCATATCACATTGAGAAGAAGAAAATAAAATCTTTTACAACTTACTTGAATCAACCATTAGCATATCAGAAGTATACTTTTCGCATAAAAAATTTAAAATTTTACTTTTTTCAGTCCTATTGTCCATTTTACTTCATAAAAACCTTCTTCTGAATACTTATTTTGGATGGAAATTTGTTAGTCGTACGGCTCTCTTTATATTTTGAAATTTTTCAAAAACTATTCTACTTCATTAGATCAGGGTTGGGTTTTTTATTTATGCTAACTTTTTTAAGGCAAAACTCGTCAAAATAGCAAAAAAAACCGCTGAATATAATGCAAAATAGACTCAGTTGGCATCACAAATATTTTTGTAAACAATTATTGTTTTAACAACAGCTGTTTCAATTTTACTTCATTTTATTTAACACCAATGGTGTAAACATAAGAAAAACAATCATACGATTTTAAATCTCTATTTTTTTTCATACGGATAGAATTTAATTTTATTTTCTCTTAGATTTTACGTACGCAAAGTCTTACCGTCTAAACTGGCCTTTAGGGTTATTGTCCCATCAACTTTCGTTTGTCTTTGGTTGTCTTCAATGTTAAGTACTTAGCAAATACAACAACCTGCAGGAACACAAACAAAAGTTTAGAAAAAGATATGGAAAAATTAGAGGCAGAAGTAGTATTTTGCCCGCTCCTTCAAAGAAATTAGGCCGATCTTGCTGATTTTTAAAAGAAAAATTTACAAAACTATGGCTGATTTAAATTTTCTCTAGCTCATGTAGTGCCTTGGCAAAGTTTATTGGAACATGAACACGGATGGACAGCTGGTAATCGCTTTATCGACTTCGCACTTTGTGGGGTCGGAAATGGATACTGTAGGAATTACAAATGGAATGACAAACTTAAATTTGCACTTTACTACCTGTGGTAAAGTATATAAAAAATCTTTCGCTTCTTTATTGTCTTAGTCACACTATTTAATCGCATTAGTCACTCGTTAAATGAACGTAGCGCATAGGAGTTTGAAACAAACAGCGTTTTTGATTTAAATTTTTAACGATTTGCCAGCAGGTTTCCATCATGTTGAATATCAAATCGATATATTTAATGAAAAGAAAACTAGATACAGTTAAGCATACCAAAATGATTTATTTAGACCTGCAAAAGATAAACAGAGAGGTACAGCTACGAATATTTACTTTTTACCGAAAATATATTAATGCAAAATCCAAATAATGTTTATATCACGTGATTCATTCATTTGTGATTCATTTGTCGTCAATATATTTTATCTTATAAAAATCGAAAGAAAAAAAGCACCGAGGTACTCAGGAACTCAATTTTAAAAAAGATAAAAAGATATTGGTCTAACCTATGAGAAGTAAAACTTTCCTCAGGTTTGCAACTGCTTAAATCGTTACAGACCTAATTCATATTAACATGTTCACCTGCCAATACGGCCCAACCCCAGGATGCTCTAAACACTAGGTGAAAGCAATGGGTCAGCCCGACGCATATGGTCCGAGTGGCACGTCTGCTAAGGCCTTAGTTACTCCTAAGAAAACGCATAACATTACCTACAATGGCACTCAGCTTGTCCTTCACATAGACAGGATGTACAAGGTTTTTGACTTGTGTCGCATAACTGAGACCTCTCTCACAAGCACGTGTGCATGGTGAACGTGTCTAAGATAACCTGCCTTTCAGCAGATTCATCACTGTCTTTCCTATAGCTACTTCAACACCAACTCTGATACCCCATTCAGTAACAATGCGCATGGCCTTGTAATCATTTCCCTGCAAATCAGTACGAGACTGATCCGCGATAAGAATAAGCAGGTCATTCGCATATGCATACAGCCTGAAGAAGAGGCCGCCGAGCTGCCGCAACAGGGAGTCCATCATGAGATTTTAAATAAATAGACCATATATGGACCCCTGCAAGCAACCACGGACGGCATTCCGCCAAACCGTATCGCTGGCGCCCACCATACAAGCTATCCTTCCGCTGAAGTAGCGCTCCCATAAAGACAGCTCTCGACAACCTATCTTACGTATTCTATCCAGAACCTGGCTCAACAAGAAATTGTCAAATGAATCCTAAGGTCGACAAATATTCTAAGGTATTACTCGCCAGTAGAGTCGCCCAAACAATTCCTAACATGCACGCATGCTTAACAGATCTCCCCTCCGTAAATCCAAACTATTACTCGGAAAAACCCTCGCTGGCACAATCCTTCAGTCGAGTCATCTTCATCCTCGCCAGCACATTTCCAAGCACTGGAAGGAGACTGATGTCCCGATAAGAGCGTTGATTGCTCCCCACTCTATCAGGAGACTTCGGGAGCATGAACACTTTTCCAAGCCCTTTAGAAATAGCCTTCACTCAGACACTTCCCAAAGATTTCTTCCAAGTATTCCAGTATAATCTTCTAGAGGCTTTTCGACATCTCTCTAGTGATACCGTCTACAGATGCGATAGAATCTACCCCAAGAAGTAACCCTATTATACTCAACAAATGCCCTCCACTCATCCCCCTTAACCTTCTCTATCTGTCCAGATAGGCATAGCTAATTTCTATGCGCCGGAACATCTGGACCTCTAAAATAACCTCCTGTGATGACTGACGCCCCTTTGCATCATATTCAGCTCGCTAGTCCACCACCAAACGCCGCCCGGCTGCTCCATTCGTCAACGAACAAGCACAACGTCATTACGTTGTCTTCATTACTAGAGCAGTCCGCACTATGAAGCCGCCTTCTGCAGTAAAAAAACTGCGCCTGTGGTAATAAATCCGAATCTCTATGAGATTGCGATCACTAACCGCAGGATTATTACATACTCTCCACCTAAAGACATAGGCACTGCCGCAGGGAAGTGACTCGCTAATACTACCACCGTATCCATGTATCCTATATAAGAGTCCACCATAGCACTAGGCGGACAGTAGATACACGCCAAAAACTATTGCCCAAAACGGCCCTCTACGGCCGTTCACAAAATATGGCTCCTGCAATTGCACGTAAAGAAAAAATATGGTTGAGGTAACCATAATCTAAGAGGAACATAATATGGTTGCATTATATGGTTGCTAAAAAACATAGTATTGTTACATTTGCAACCATATTGTTGTCCAAAATATAAACAAAATTATGTTCAAATATAAACATTAAATGGTTAAATGAAAATATAATAATATGGGTGAAAATGTCATGTTATATAATTGAGTTATAATATAGTCTCGCAAGTGCAAAATTTTCCTGATATAAAAACCTGATCATTTTTTTTTTTATTAATAATGATTTGTCATAAAATTTATTTAAAAACATAAATTAAAAAAAAAAAATCAATTATTTGCTTAAAATAACAAATAAATGATTTTACAATTATGCTTCAAACACAAAAATAAAGTTTATATGCTTTCAATACATACATATTTACTTCAACTTTTTTTTTAATGTTTTGGTTCCTTTTTTATTTGTTTTCATAGTTTGCATTTTATTTTTAATTATTTATTTTGTACATAAATTTTTATTTTTTTCAATTTCTTTAACAATCAAAAACAATATCAAATTTTAGCCACCAGAAAAATTACTAAACTGTCAAGTACTAGAACAAAATATTTTTAAGAGTAAACATTATTCTGTTGCTTTTAAACATAATTTGATTAATAATAATATATTATGGTTAAATATTTTATATTATTTTTAAAAAGTTATAAAACTTTGGTTGTGGTTGAAATTTTTTTAATTAAAACCAACCATGTTGCGTTTTTTGTGCATAGTAACCACATAATCGTTAAAATTAAAAAAAAATGTTTGTCGTGACTAAAGTTTTGGTGAAAACAACTATAATTTGTTCTCCGCAACTATACATTGTTACAAAGAACATAATATGGTTATTGTGACCATATAATAACCATGTTTTTTTCTGCGTGTGGGCAAAATTGTTAGTCAGATGTGGAAGTACCAGTTTTACAAAAATATAAATAAATATATTATCGGAATTAAGTTATACCACACGAACTCTTGAGATAGCCATTTGAAGAGCTAATTTAATTGACTTGTTAAGAAAAATTAAGTTTGGCGTAAGTTCCTTATTAATTGCAATGGTAAAAGTAAAATTTTAATACGAACACACTTTCTTCATTTAGAAAAACGGCAGCCAAACAACACAAGTTAAGACGATTGCGTTAGATGGTAATTAACATGCCATGAAAAACATTTCAGCACTGCACCTAAATACGTTCAACTCCATAACTTTAAGGAATAAAATTCAAATACCTTGCTAACAAAATTTCAGCAAAAATCGATCTATAACAGTACATTGCAAATTAAAAAGTCAAATCAAGTATTTGCAGCACTACCAAAATCAGTACGTGGGTTGCCATATGTTATTTGGTGCGAATCCGCATAAACTTCTAACTATCTAGGAAGAACTGAGGATTTCCTGAACGAGAAAATTGCAAATCTCGATTAGGAAATCCTCATTTCATCCTAGATAGATAGAAGTTTATGAGGATTCGCGCCAAATAATAAATGGAAACCCACGTACTGAGAAAATAGAAATCTCGATTAGAAAATCCTCAAATCCTCAGCTAAAAAAAGGAATTGGATAAGCTATCTCTAGAGATGGAACCACAAAGAAAAAATAAGCAGATTGTAATTACATAGAAATCTCAGGGCAACAAAAATAAAGGAAGATCGAACTAAATCTTGTCGAGCTATATGGATATATTTATAGCCATAATTGTTACTACTTCCATTTAATTATATTTATGCTTAATAAATATTTGTTCATTTCAAGTTGGGATGCATTAGGCTATTACTACAATTATGTAAAAGAGAGAATCATTTAGCGAAGAAGAGAAAAGATATTGGGAGAGGCGGGCCATCTACATGCAATCATCGGCCTATTGGTACTTGTGTTTCATATAGATTGCCACAGAAAATACTAATATGCTCGTCCTGGAGAATCGCACCATTTTTTGCCAGCCTTCCAGCAATATGATTGACCAAAACGCCTCTACATCTACGCACTCAAGAACTTCATAAATTCTTAGACAATTCTTCATTCATACAAAGCCAAATATTCACAATTTCAAAAATTTAAGGGTGTCCCAATACAACATGTGTTTTACCTGTTCTATGAACCGTAAAGTGCACCACTTTAATGTGTTGTATATGGCCAAGTTATTGAATCGTTATAGACAGACAAGAAAAAAAACCTGTATTGTTAAGCCGCTGCAACAATCTAGTTTGAACTTGTAAATTATAGGGTATCCCTATGGAGCATGTAATTTAATGTATATTGCCAATATTATGAACTGTTATAGCTAAGTCTACTTAAACAAGTAGCGAATAAAAAACTAGGACTTAAAGGGTGTCCTCATAATTTATGAACTTTGACCTATATGGGCCTATTTTTGAAACTTTTAGTTGTTTTATAATTAATTCAATTTATATTAGCTGGTCTCGTGCGTATTTATCCAGTAAAAACAAAACTTTATTTTTATGTCTTTGATAATTGTTTTGTGAATTTTCTTTTCATGTTACTTACCGCAATATTTAAGATTATTATACATGACATTGTCTTTTTGTCTACATTGTTTAGAGGGAAAAATGCAAGTTCATGGGAAATACCGTTTATTAGTATACGAGTATTTCCTTTGCATAAAAGTAAAATTTTAAATACAATTGCTTGCTGATGAGGAAGCCGTTGTAATTTATTTCAATTTCTTTCTTTTTTATTTATCTCTTAGTAGTAAATAAGACATAAAGATGTTTATTGTTATTTTAGTTTACTTATAGTTTTTTCTTTGGTAACTAAATTGAAATTTCAAAAGCTTATTTAATCTTAAAATTTTAATTTTATACTTTGTTAACTTGAAATGAAGGTAAACGAGTTATAAAGCCAATTGGCGCAGGGAATCAGCGGTTATTGGTAAATACCCTATGAAATCTGACCTTTTAAGTTATTGAATTTGAAAAAGAATTACATTGAAGGGTGGGGAATTTATTAAAATAAAATAAAAATAATTCAGTATTCACTCAACGTCTTTCCGGCTATAGTTAAGTTTATATTTTTAAATTTGGCGCTTACAGTGTTTAGAAAGACGATTTTAAAAATTCAAATTCTGAAGATAGCACTTAAATACGTTGCTTTTGCCAAACTTTAAAAACGATTCAATAAATTTATATTATAAAGCTTCCATTATTGTTAATTTAAATTACGGAAACATTAAATTAATTAAACTTTGATAATATCGTGTGATTATCCCGATCAAAATTATTAAATTTACCACTATTGATTATAAAGGCTGAAAGCACGTCTCGATGGCCATTTCGCTGCTGCTTACTTAGATTTTTAAAAAATTTCTTACGAACATTTTAAGTAAACTTAAGATCTTTTCACAAATAATAAAGACAAAATTAAAATTTTACACAGTGGATAAATTTCTTTATCCACTGTATACGGCTGACTTTTATACAGTTAAGAGATAAAAAAATAAAATATCACTTACACAACACTACGATCATTTGTATTTGTCTTATGCTCCGACACTTGCAAATAAATAATTAAAATGAAGCCACTGAATTATTAAACTTTAATAAATAATTTAATAGTATTTATTTTTATAAATTATTATATTATTTAAGTAAAATAATCCCACAAAATTGCTGGTAAATCTAAAAAATTAATTGATAAAAATTGGAAGGGCCTTGACTTCGCAAAAAGTAAAATCAAGACCAAAGTAGGGAAAAAGATATTTTTTTAATATTGATAACTAGAGCATTAGAAGATAATTAATGTGTTCAGAAATGTTTTTTAGAGCTAAGCAAGAGCAAGGCCGTCTCAATGTAGTAGGACTAGTCTTTTAGAAACTGCAAAGTGAATAAATTCAGACATTTAACAGCGTAGAAGTTTTTAAAATAGTATTAGTAAATAGTAAATAGTATAGTGATGATGGTATACATCCAAAATTTGTCAAGCTAATAATAAATCAGATATTGCCACAAATCACACACTTATCCAATACTTTAATAACAACTTCAACTTTCCCATCCTGTTGGAAGTGCGCATACATTATACCTGTCCCCAAGCCTGACAAAAGTTATAGACCGATTGCAATACTGTTATATTTATCTAAAATTGTTGAAAGGCTGATTCATACTCAAATGACCAAATATTTATACAAAAATAACATATTGTCTGAGAGGCAATCTGGTCTGGCACAGTTGCACATCAACCCTTATTGAGGTCTGCGTAGGGATACGTTCTAAATTGGATAGTAACTTCATATCGTTTTTGGTTTTGCTCGATCATTCAAAAGCGTTTGATACCGTTGAACATACTATCTTATGCCAAAAACTTAAGTGTATGTGTCATTTTTAAAATTCTGCTGTCAAATTGCTTTCCTCATATTTAGTTAATAGAAGTCAGTCAGTATATGCTATTAACAACAAATGGACTAGCTGTTTAATGCCAAGGGGTGTTCCGCAAGGTTCCATACTAGGTCCATTATTATATACGATTTATTCAAATGATTTACCACTCAAAGTTGCCCACTGTGATGTCCAGATGTATGCTGACGATGTTCAACTCACCATCATATGTATGCCATCCGATATTAATATTTGTATCAGTAAATTGAACGATGATCTTGACAACGTATTTAGATGGGCTTCAGATAATGGACTCTGTCTAAATGCAAAAAAATCAAAAGCACTAATGATAAGTTAAAATAGTAGTTTGCAATATCACTTGCCTCCAATATATCAAAAACCTTGGGATAATTTTTAACAATACTCTCACTTTGTCAAACCATATAAACACCATATGTGGCAAAATATACATTATGCTTCGAAACTTTACACCAATAAGCATTCGCATGCTGCTTGCCAAAACGTACATATTACCCGTCTTAACGTACGGATGTGAACTATTTTCAAACTGCAACTCTATAAGCAAAAATAAGCTTAAAGTAGCATATAATGACATCGCCAGATACATCTATGGTATCTCAAGGAGAGATTATATATCGCAACTTTCCTACAAAAATTTTTCAATATTTCATTTGAGAACCTTTTAAAATGTGGCACACTGCTATTTTTACACAAAATTATATACACTAAACAACCTGCTTTTCTTTTCAATAGATTAACCTTTTTTAGGTCGTATAGAGGGAACAAAATAAACTCCATTCGTTATCAAAAACTAATATCTGAGAGACATTTTTTTTGTAAATGCCATACGCCTCTGGAATGAACTTCCGTCCAATATTCAAATTATAAGCAATGCAAAGTACTTTAGATGCGCATTATTTAACCACTTTGCTTAGAATAATTGTATTATTTACACTGTATTTTTTGTTGATGTTTTTGTTCATTATTGTAATCATTATAAGTAATTACTTGATATTTAAAAATGTTTCTATATTTTTCCTTAAATTAACTTAAACTTCTTGAATTATAGAGCATGTCTGCCTAAGTTTACGCGGTACTATTATATAAGATTGAATCTTGTTGTACTGTGTTTTCAAGAATAAATAAATAAAAAAAATTCATAGTTAAAATAAAATATACTTTAAGGGAACTAAAGTCGGTTTTACTTTAGAGTCGACTCTTATTCATTCATAGACAATTTAAAATATACTTTTGGCGTTTTTAATTTATTTTTGCATAATTATTTTATTTGTTTTAAGAACACAATACTCTATATCTGATTTTTATACCAAAGTAAACAAAATAAAAACAAGGTTACTTTTTTCAAATAATAATTTTAATAATACAACATCAAACTAAAATAACAAACTACAATATTGATTAAATCGATTAAAATAGTAATAAAATCTAAATTTTACTTCAAACAAATGTTCGGTAGAATAAAAAGTAGTTACAATAATTTTCTTTAACTCTGCTTGATTCCTTTAAATACCGAGTGTCCACCGGGAAGGTATACTGCTTTCTTTTGTCGCCATTTTGGTCAGCATAGACTTGACAGTTCATACTTTGCAGTCGTAGAGTAGACACGTGGTAAATCTTTTACTTAAAAATATTCGGTGCCCCATGGCATACAACCAGGATTACAATGGAATTGTGCGAGACCTCAAGTTATTTCAAGAAAGAAAGACCTCAAGTTATTTCAAGAGATGTTAATTGACCTCAACGGTCGTCTGATTTGATTGCTACTGACCTTTTTTGTAAGGATATCTCAAAAGAAAAGTTTATGCAAACAAACCAAAAACGCTTGAGCAACTCCAACAAAATATTCGTGATGAAATTAATTAATTACGCGTGAAATGTTTGAGAATGTAATAAAAAATGTGCTTAAAAGAGTTCGCACTTGTGGGGCCAAAAAAGGTGGACATTTATCTGATATTGTATTCCATACATAATTGCCGACATTAAATGAAATGTTTATTAATATAAGATCCGTTCTCTTTCATTTAAAATAATAAACAAACAAAGTAGAATACCTTCTAGACGGACACCCTGTATCATCAAAAGTCAGTAAGAAATGGTCGGGTTTTTTTTTAAATTTGTATGCCCAGGAACAAAATAAAAAAAACAAGATTGACTAATGGAGACAAAATTAAATGCTTTAGTTTTGAATGTTAGATTTTCTTACGCCTTAGAAGCGATGCAATAAGAACTCAATAGAAGTTACCTTGGACGTTTGCATTTTTTAATTTTTTTGTTTTTTCTTTTTCTGTTTGTTGTTTTTCATAAGACTTTAAAAAGCCAACGGTAAAGTTGTCGTTATACCTAATGAGATAATTGCGTTTAAAAATTAAAAACTTCGATTTTGTTAAGATCTTATTAAAATTTTTCAAAATATTGAACCCTACTGCGTTGCTCCTGTAAAGCCCAGAAATCAACAATAATTAAGCTCTCTTTGCTATTACATGTAACTGGGCTTTAATCAGTCCAGTCGTTTATAACTGGCTGATTTACTTCCACAATATTATAAAAACAAACACGAATTTCAAAACAAGTGTTTTTGTGGTTCATATAAATTCCAGGAATTTTAAAAACCAGATGAACGCATATAAGACGAGCGAAGAACAGGGTGGTATTATCATCTCAGGTGGTTTGATAAGTCACATTAATTTTTTTTTTTCATTCTTGGTTAAAAAATTGTATGTTCTTATAAAATAATTTTTTTGTTTAATTAAATGTATGTATTTTTCACTGATTAATAAAACAAGGTTCTAATTTATTTTGTATCTTTTTCAAAAAATACTTCAGTACCAAAACGAATCAATCACTAGGTGGTCGCTATGCTGAATCTATTAATTTTCGCCGAAACCCTAAATGTCAAACTCTATACATATATAAAAATAAGTTATAATTTTTTTATATTTTTCCATTTGCCTTTAAATGTGTTTTTATTTTAATTTTATTTTAGGTAATCTGCAAATTCATTTAACAAAATCACACACAACATTCCCAGTCAATAACTTCTTCAAAATTTCTTCAAAAAAAAAAAAAAATGGGCAAAGATCAGGAATTTCTAGAAGCCGCTCGCAGTGGCAATATTTCATACATCGAAAAGGTACTTAATCAAAAATCCAAACGAGCCGGACCACTAGCAAGTTTAAGACGTGGTACGGGTGTAAATGTTCAGGATAGTGGTGGCTATTCAGCATTACATCACGCTTGCATTAATGGTCATACAGAAATTGTTAAATTACTGCTGTCACATGACGCCTCGCCAAATTTACCAGACATGAGAGGATCATCAGCATTGCATTTAGCTTCGTGGGCGGGAGAAGAAGACATAGTCAAGATGTTATTAAAACATCCATATAGACCAGCAAATCCAAATCTACAAACAATAGAAAAAGAGACACCATTACACTGTGCTGCACAACATGGCCATACAGGAGTCTTGTCTATATTGCTGGCACATGAAGCAGATCCTAATATGAGAAATACCAGAGGAGAAACACCGCTAGACTTGGCCTGTCAATATGGACGCTTGGAAGCAGTACAAATGCTTATTAAGGCCCATCCTGAATTATTAGTTCCATATACAAAGCAAGCAACTGAAAATCATGTTAACAACAGATCAAACCGATCATCACCAATACAACACTCTGGATCGATGTCAACACCTTCACCATCCTCACCATCTGTTCTATCAACACCAGCTACACCAACACGCTGCGTCTTTACACACACTTGTTTGCACTTGGCCAGTCGTAATGGCCACAAGCCAGTTGTAGAGCTTCTATTGGGGGCTGGTGTAAATGTCAACTTATTAACACCTTCAGGCTCAGCATTACATGAGGCAGCTTTATGTGGCAAAGAATCGGTCGTAAGAACATTATTAAAAGCAGGCATTGATCTTAATGCTACCGATGCGGAGGAACGTACTGTTTTGGATATACTGAAGGAATTTCCACCACACGTAACAAAACACATCATCGATGTTATCAATAGTAACTTTTTTTTTGTTTGGTAAACAAAATGAAATCATGCAATTAAATTGAATTTTTTATTTTAGATTTTCGCAATCAAATGGATACAGATGATGGTGAGGAAGTTATTTATCGTCAGCAGCAACAAACTCAAGTGGGTCAACGCAATCACAATGCTGGTGGTCGTTATCAAAAGCAACAGCACAACAATCACTATCATTTCAATTCTAATAATCATTTGCTCAATCATTCATTGTCTATGCAACAATCTTCCTATAACAAGCAAAGATTTAGTTCCGGTACCACATTTAATGGTGGTGGCAAATCCTTAGATAGTGGTTTACAATTGGATGAGAACTCTCCAAGTATAGGAGGTGTTGGTAGTGGCAATAACCGTTTTTATCATGATACCTTAAGTTCACCTGTTCGCAGTCATTCAAATAATTCCCAAAAGTAAGTTATTGCCTTATAGAGGAATTTAGAAATACTTCTTTTATTATTATTATTCAATTGCAGTGATATGGGTGTTAGTCCCTCATCATCAATGAGCAGTTTTGAACCAGCATCGATTTCTCCAAGATCTAGGTGCTCAACCGGTAAGAATTATAAAAGCAGTAACCCTCCTTCTTAATCAGATGTAACCAAGATCATTTTAGATCCTATAGGTGTGGCTTTTGATGCCTTACAAGTATCTTTAGATAGATATGTTTTAGCATGTATTGATATTTTTGCTTAAACTAATTAACGGCACGTTTAGATTTTTGAAAGTGTTTTAATTTTGAACATACATTGCGATTGCTGTGATCTTTCGTAAATTTTATTTTAATTCTTGCTACTTTTATTTCCATATAACACCAAACTGAATAAAGAAAAAGGCAAAGAAGGTTAACCTCAAAATCCAGGAAAGTTGATTACATTATCTTTGTATTTTGATGTTTGTAGCTCAATTACGAAAAACCCGGAAAATAGATTTTAATAAACGTTGGAACATAGATTGTCTAGAGCAAAACTTATGTTATTTTTAACTTAAATCCAAAAAACTATAACTTAACTTTAGTATCTACGATCTGAGTATCCGAAGTGACCAGAAGTATTAAGGGGGTATGACGATATAAAAACTTTTGATTATCAATTTGGAAGACCACGAGTACCATAATTTTGTGCAGATACAATAAATAAATAATAGAAAGTAGCACGAAAAAAAGTTTTTTTTTTTTTATTAAACAACGGGAATTTTTAATTATTCAGGCATGTTCTGAATTCCACACGAAATTTTCCCTTTAGTATTTTTCAAGGCATTGTTTTTGTAAAAAATAATTTTATAGCAACAATGCTTTGAAGTGAAAATTTTCATGTGGATTTCAGAACATGCCTGATTATTTATTATTTTCTATTATTCCGAATAATTATTTAAATTACCGATATTGATTATTAAGGGTTAAAACACGTCTCGATGGCCATTTCGTTAACTTTTCAAGAAACTTCTGACAAACATTTTAAAAAAACTAAAAATTTTTGTCCAAACAATAAAGCAAAGACAAAAATAAAAGTTCAAATAAAAACAACAATAGCCAACAGTAATTCTATTTTTCTTTCTCCACTATATACGGCTGACTTTTTTCAGCTCTTTTATACAGTTGAAAAAGGATGAAAAATAAAATATCGCAAAACAGTACGATAATTTATTTATGTGCACGAGCACTTTGCAAATATTGAATTTAATTAAACAACGGGAATTTTTTATTATATTAAATAACTTTTAAGAAAACTCAATATCGGGCACTTAAATAATTAATCGCGATAATAGAAAATAGCACGAAAAAAAGTTTTTTTTTAATAATCAATATAATAAAAAAATCTCATTGTTTAATATTATATTTGCAAAATGCCCGTGAATATAAATAAATTATAGTATAACCATATAAAAGAGCCGAAAAAAGTCAGCCGTATACAGTGGACAAAAGAAAAATAAAATCATAGTTGATTATTGTTGTTTTTGCTTAAACTTTGATTTTTGTCTTTACTTTATTGTTTCGACAAAAATCTTTACTTTATTTAAAATGTTTGTGAGAAGTTTCCTGAGGAGCTAAGTAAGCGGGAGCTTTTACCCTCAATAATTAATATCGGTTATTTAAATAGTTAATCGGGATAATAGTGTAGAATAAATGGACTGATGTGTGTTTGTAAATTGTCAAAATTAGAATGAATCTTTATTTTCGATTTCTTTTCCTTATCAACTACTTATGAGAAGTTCGCTTTTTGTGTTTTTGCGAAACTTCCCTAGCTTAGCTTAATTAAGCTTATCAGTAGAAATATGAATACAAAAAAAATATCTGGTTGAATTAGTTCACACGCTTTCGGTAATAACAAAGTATAAATGCTGCGTTAACAAAATTTAATTCACATAGGCTAGAGCTTATACAAAAAAATAGAATAGTAAGTTTGTTTATTTTAAATATTAGGTTACATCAAAAATAATTTTAAAATTAAATGAATAACCAAAACGTATTACAATTTTTTAGATACTGACCTGACTTAATCTAACGATTTATTTGAAAGAGTGAAATGTTTAAACAATTTTGCATGTTGATGTATTGTATTATTGATAGATACACTACACCCCCAATCTTTTAGAAAAATTTCATAAATTTTTTGTTAAAAAAAAAATTTTGAAATTAAGTTGTTTTTAGTTTTATGTTATGTTACAATAATTTTTTTTTTTTTTTTTTTTTTTTTTATTGGTATGTACTATATTTATTTCTTATTATATTTCTTAAGTAGATTTTTATGTATAATTTTAGTTTTACCATTTATATTTAATTCTACGTTTACATTATCTATATTTATTATTTCATATGGGCCATGATATGGTTTTTCATTTTTCTTCCTATTTTCTATTTTTATTAAAACTAAGTCTCCTATACTTATGTCTATGCTATTTTTATTTTTCTCCCAATATAGACTTCTTTTTAATTTTGTTGCTTCTATTAATTTTCTTGCATTTTCTAATGAATTTTTTAGTCTTATTTTTAGTTCATTTGCGTAATTGTCAAGGTTATAAATTTTGTCATTGTTTGTAATCTGTTCACCTGGTAAGTTGGGTAGTTTACCAAAAACTAGTTCAAAAGGTGAGTATTCTGTATCAACGTGAGGTGTGATATTGTATGCAAAACAATAATATGGAATCCATTCATCCCAATCTTCGTCTTGCACAAATGATAAAAAATATTCATTCAACACTCGATGATTTCTTTCTATAGTACCAACCGTCTCGTGATGGTAAGGTGTTGAAAAACTTTGTTCTATGCCAAGTAGTTTACATATCTCTTTAATCAATTCATTTGTAAATTCAGTACCTCTGTCTGATTTTAATGTTTTAAATATACCATGTTTCAATATAAGATTTTCAACTAATCCTTTTGCTACTTGCTTGGCTTCTTTTGTTTGTAATGGGCAAGCGATAATGTATTTTGTTAGTTCGCATTGCATGGTAAGTATATATCTGAATTTTTCTGATGGACGTAGTGGTCCTACTGTATCAATTACAATTGTTTCAAATGCGTTTGTAGGCGTATCTGTAACGTTTAAGGGTTCTTTGGTATGTTTTACTTGTTTATTCCTTTGGCAGAGATCACATGTATTTATATAGTCTTTTACTTTTCTTGTCATGTTTTTCCATATATATTTCTTTTTTAATCTCAGCAAAGTTTTTCTAATACCGAAATGACCTCCACTTGGACTTTTGTGGTATAAGTCAATTAATTCATTTTGTTTTATATTATCTTTTATTTCTTTTGGCCTGGTATAAAGTAATATTTCTACATTATCATACTTTCTATTTAATATATTTTTAAATTTCTCCGGAGTTATAATTTCAAATATGTCATCGTCTCTGCAGAGATCAAATTTTTTACATTTAGAATGGCATTTTATTATATATGTGAGTTTCTCCAGTAAGTTACCTAAGTAAGTAGGATTATCGCTACACATAATACATATTTGATTCATTGAGTCATTTTCCTCTTTAGTTATTCTTTTTGTCGACTTTTTATTTAATATAAATTTAATTTTTCTTGCATGCTTAATATCGTTTAAAGAAGTGCAATCCCAAATTGTGAGTTGATCAGACTCTTTTGAGGTTTTGCATTCTGAGGCCTTTATTTTGTTCTTTTTTATATCATTTTTAGTTTTGCTTCTTGTAATTTCTAATGTTTTCTTTATACTTGTATCATTTTCAGTCGGTATTAGTTCTTTTAGCATTGACGAGTCTAATTTGATTCGTGATAATGCGTCGGCATTAGTGTTATCTTTTCCTTTTTTGTAAATAATGTCAAAATCATAGTCTGACAGTTCAAGTCTTATTCGTGTCAATTTAGATGAGGGATTTTTGTGTGAGAAAAGTGCTATCAATGGTCTATGATCCGTAATTGCAGTAAATTTTCTACCATATAGATAAGGTCTAAAAAAATTTATAGCCCAATGTATTCCTAACAATTCCTTTTCTATTACTGATCTATTCTTTTCATGTTTATTTAGAGTTCTACTCGCATATGATATCGGTAAATCCTTTCCTATTATACCTTGTGATAATACAGCGCCAAGAGCAAAATTAGATGCATCTGTGGTTAGTACAAAATTTTCATTAAAATTTGGATACTGAAGTATGGGAGGGTTCATTAATTTTGATTTAAGCTCTTCAAAAGATTCTTGACAGATTCCTGTCCATTCAAACTTTACATTCTTCCTCAATAACTTGTTTAAGCATTCTGCTATTTTAGCGAAATCTTTAATAAATCGTCTATAATAATTACAAAATGCTATAAAGCGCCTTACGTCATCTGCATTTGTTGGAATTGGATAATTTTTTATAGCTTCAAATTTTTGAGGATCTGGTTTGATACCTTCCGAAGTTATTAAATGTCCAAGGTATATGACTTCATGTTGCAGAAAACAACATTTCTTTGGGTTTAGTTTGAGATTGCATTTTTTTAGTCTTTCTAAGACCTTTATCAAATTATTGTTATGGTGTTGTATGCTACATCCAAAAATGATTATGTCATCCACATATATAAATGCTTCTGACTCCAAACCTGAGAGTGCTATGGTTAACATGCGTTGGAAACTGTTAGAAGATATTTTTAAACCAAATGGTAATCGTGTGAATTGATAGTGGCCAGTTGGAGTTGAAAATGCTGTATATGGTCGAGATTTATGATCAAGTTCAATTTGGTGAAAAGAACTTGTCATATCCAGTGTTGAAAAGTATTTAGCGCGACCTATTCTATCAAGAATGTCATCTAGCCTTGTTAATGGGAATTTATCGTTTACAATTTTATTATTAAGTGATCTAAAATCCACCACCAGTCTCCATTTTGCTAAATCAGTTTGTCCCTTTTTAGGAACTAGAAGGAGTGGCGAATTGTAAGGGCTAATCGATAGTTCTATCATATTATCTTTAAGCATTTCTTCTATTTTTGAATTTATTTCATTTGTATGGGCCTGTGGTAATCGGTAATTTTTTATATAAACTGGATTATAATCATGCAACTCTATATTTTGTGTGTAAAAATTATTTGTAGTTAATTCTTCATCCTCTAGATGGAATACATCCTGAAATCTGTCAATAATAGAAAAGAGTTTATCTTTATCATCATTGTTGTTACTTTTGTCTAATGAGAGACCTTTTAAAATTTTATTAAAACGAGAGGGATCTTTTGTTTGATTGTGTTTCTTTTGGAATTGTAGAATCTCATACTTGTGTAATGGTACTACTTGAATTTTTAAATTCTCTAAAACTATATCCTGTTCCGTTGCATTTAGCAACTTTATGTGTTTGTGTCCTTTCGCAGGTACAATAACATTTGCCAAATAGACGCCTTCCGATATTTCTCTACTCTGTATTAAACTGTTTTCTTTTATATTTAAGTTAAATGGTGTTATTATCTCTGTTCTTGCTGGTATTCTCACCCGATTTATACAAATTGAATTGTTTTCAATTGGAATTTCAATGGTTTCGTTCTCTATACGCATTGTTAAGATATATCTATCATAATCTATGTTACATCGATAATTGTTAAAGAAATCAATTCCTAGTATTCCGACAGTCTTTATTGGAAAATCATTATTTACAAGTTGAATCTTTTGAACAATTAATTTATTTTCCACATTTATTCTTATTAAAACAGATCCCAATGTATTAATTTGGTCTTTAGAAATTCCAGTCAAATGACAATAGTCATCAGGGTTTTCGTCATATTGATTTAGAAGATTTTCTTTACATAAGGAAACATCAGCTCCTGTGTCTATTAAAAATGTTATTTCTCTGTCCGTATTTAGTACTTTTAATTTTATATAGTTTTGAAAAGTTGTGGTTATGTTACATATTTTTCTTAATTTGTTTCTTCCGGAGAAATTCCGTGAATGTTCTCCGGAACTTGGTAGTTTTCCTGGTTATTTATTTGATTAATGTTCCTAAATGTGTTATTAGTATTTCTGTTTCTGTTTACATTATTGTTGTTATTATTGTAGTTTGATCTTCGTCTGTCGAGGTTTGTGATATTCTGTCTATGCGTATTATTTCTATAGTTATTTCTATTATTGTTGTGTCTGTTAGTATTGTTTCTGTACTGATTCCTATTAAGATAGTGGGAGTTATTATTGTTCCTTGTATTATTGTTATTGTTATTATTCCATGAATTATTATTTCTAGAATAAATGTTTCTATTATTTTGTTTCTGTCTAACATTTTGGTACATGATGTTGTGCTGTGTATTAGAGGAAATGGCTTCTTCTGCAATTTCCAATGCTTCAGAGAAAGTTTTGACTCTGCTAGCTTCTATTGTTTTTGCTATGTCCCTATCAGTTAGTCCATTTTTAAATGCATTGAATGCAATTATATTGTTTGATTGTATTATTGCATTCCTATTTGCTTCACCAATATTTGAGATTTGTAGCTCGTTGAGTTCAGTTATTAAACTGTCGATTTTTTCTGCAAACTTTCGAACGTCACCTTGTTGTTTTATTTTGTTTAAATTGTTAAGTATGTTATTTGGTATTTCTTTAGATTTGTAACACTTTCTTAATTCACTGGTTAACTCTTGTAAACTTGTAGGCACGGAATTTTGTTTAATTCGATTTTGTACGCTTTGTTCCAATCTTGTTTTTAAAACGAATTGGAAAAAACTTGGTTTTTTGGTGTCTTCAAGTGTATTTTCTATAAATTCCAAATTAGAAATAAAATTACTTAATTCTTCTCTTCTTCCTCCAAAAATTGGAATAAGTTTTGATATCGAAGCCAAATCTGTCGTATTCATCTTGGTTAATTGAATATTTTCTATCCCTTTTGTCGTGTAAACTATTTTTTCATGTAAAGATGTAGGTAATTTTAGATCTAAGCCTTTTTTTGCAGATTTTCTATTTTTGATTTTGTTCCACCCATAGCGGAAGTTTGTTTTTTCTTTTATTTTTTTAAAAAATTTTTTTTTTGTTTTTTTTTTTAAAGACTTTTATAGATTTTTTTATTTCTAATACTTTTTCTTGTAAATAGTTTTTGTGTTGTGCGCTGGAAGAGTTTATAATCTCGTCCTTCAGGATCTTTAGCTGGATCTTCTGTCGTGACACGAAATCTCGTCTGTTGCTTTTTGTAGCTATTTTGGTGTTTACGAATGGTACTTTTGGCTCTTCTATATGTTGTGTTTTTTTTTTAGGAATAATGGTTTTGGTCCAATATTGAGGATGTCAGGTTTTGCTTCTCCCGTTCCCTCATTGAGAATTTTTTGCCATCTGTCCTCTGCGGCTTTTAATTCTTCGAGGATATCTGACAGTGGTTCAGTCATATGTTGGAGGATGAAATGTGTCCTTAGGATTTGAGGAGGATAAAACAAATATTTTTATTATTTTTTGCCAAACGTGCCAATGCACTTTTTGGACTTTTTCTTTTGATCCTTTTTTAGATATGCTACAGGCACTTTCTGATATGCTATAGGCACTGTCAGATATGCTATAGGCATTTTCTGATATGCTGTAGGCACTTTCAGATATGCTATAGGCACTTTCTGAATTATGGCAGGATCGCCATGTAGAATAAATGGACTGATGTGTGTTTGTAAATTGTCAAAATTAGAATGAATCTTTATTTTCGATTTCTTTTCCTTATCAACTACTTATGAGAAGTTCGCTTTTTGTGTTTTTGCGAAACTTCCCTAGCTTAGCTTAATTAAGCTTATCAGTAGAAATATGAATACAAAAAAAATATCTGGTTGAATTAGTTCAGACGCTTTCGGTAATAACAAAGTATAAATGCTGCGTTAACAAAATTTAATTCACATAGGCTAGAGCTTATACAAAAAAATAGAATAGTAAGTTTGTTTATTTTAAATATTAGGTTACATCAAAAATAATTTTAAAATTAAATGAAGAACCAAAACTTCTCACAATTCTTTAGATACTGACCTGACTTAATCTAACGATTTATTTGAAAGAGTGAAATGTTTAAACAATTTTGCATGTTGATGTATTGTATTATTGATAGATACACTACAATAGAAAATACCACGAAAAAAAGTTGTATTTTTAGTGATTTAATATGATAAAAAATTTCCCGTTGTTTAATTAAATAAAATAATAATAATTTTTTATTTACTCAAAAATAAAGGTTAAATTAATAAAAGGTATCCCAATGTCATGGTAGAGAAAATAAGACTTTTCTTCTATTTTAACGAAATAAATAAATATAAAAAAATAATACGCTTCATGTACGCAATACCTACCAAAAGTCTCATTTAAAAGTTTTATTCCAAAAACAAAATTAATAAGTTTAAAAACATACCAAATATTTGTGCTTTTATTTTTAACAATAAACAACTGCATGCACATTTTGTTTGAAATCTTGTTTTGGGATAGAAATTTTGTTTTGTAGTGTGGTCGCACTTTTCGGTTTTTTTGTCTATAATTGAGAATAATTTTTGCTTACTCTCATCATACCAAAGGGAAACGGACCTATTTCTATAAGAAGAATCATATAAGTTTATCAAAGAAGGGCTTTTTTACAATCTGATCTAGAAAGTAAATTGAGAGCGGCCAATTTTCAAAAGATCAAAAGTATACAAAATAAATCGCAATGTACTCCCTTCAAATCATAAGATTTTATTGCTAAGATATATATATTGCTAATTTAACAAAAAAAAAATAAAAAAAAATAATAAAGAAACAAATAATTATTAAAAACTCATTTGATTAAGGTGGTGTTTCCAGCTTTGTGGGTAATACAATGCCCATGAGTAGCTTTGGACCCGGAGGGCCACCAAAAAAACCACCCAGACGAAATCTATCAGTATCACCCACAAATAACGGCCAACCATTTAGTTACACTTCACCAAACCATCAACACCAAAATAACTATGGCAGACGACAGACAAGAAGTCCATCAAATGACAGTCCCTATTCGCATCAAAGTCATGGCAGTGTTGGCGGAATAAGTTTTGATGAAACACAATTAACAGAACGACAGCGTGGAAATCGTTTGTTTGCAAGTGCTCGAGAAACTGTAAGATCTTCAGGAGAAAAACCACTAAGCTCTAGCAGTAAGTTAAAGATATTCTTTTTTTTTTAGTTTTTAATAAAAATTCATATATTTTATACAGCTGATATGTTAGAAAAACGTCATCACAGTGAGGATATTGAAAATCTAGTGCCAAATTCAAATCAGGAAATAACCAATTCAATGAAGAGACCAAAACCAGCACCAAGAACTATAAATAATATTAATGAGGATAGTACAACTAATGATAATGCAGCACTAAAATCCTATAACCCAAATCGTAAATTAAAAAGAAATCGCAATAGTTAGTAAGTATTCTTTTGAAGTTGAAAAAAAAACATATATGTAAATATGAATGACAAATTTCAATAGCTCTATCAGTTTGGGAGAAAACGGTGATGAAAATGGTGATGAAAATAAACCTAAAATACCACAAAGTCCCACAAACTATAAGCAGCCGCCAACCCCTGACCATCCACCCCCCTCCTCTAGTCAAGCGGAAAAACTTATACATGAACGCATACGACCCTTAAGTCAGGAATACAAACGCCGTTCAGCACTATTACAGTTACAAAAACAACAACAGCTATTAGTTGATATGGGCACATCACCTCTCAGGCAAATAAATGCGAATAACGGCAATAAAACAAATCTAACATCAAATTACGATTATGCCTACATACAGCGCTCACCTACTAAACTTAATAGTAAAAATGTTTCATCTAATATCTATTATACTATTGGTTCTAATGACTTAAAGGGTTCCTTGGGCTCGTTAAGTTCTAGTGTTTCCCTATCTGATCACAGTGGCTCCACCGAAAATGTAGAAGAATTCATTGGAGATCAACCGTTTGCGGGCCTTCTTAAGGGATCCTCTAACCATAACGTTATTAAAGAAAAGATAGAACCAGCATACGCAACAGTTAACAAAACTTTTAAAATGAACCCACCTCAAGTACAGCTACCACCACCTAGACCACAACAACAACTGCCTTCACAAGCTCAGGTGCCTGTTTATGCCACCATACACAAGAAGCGTGCTATAACGGCAACAGCTTTAGCAATCGAACAACAAAATCTATTTAAATCTAGGCCACCGATACCAGCCAAACCAGTTGTACCCGAAAGAAGATTATTTAAGGCGCCAATAACACAACAACTCACGATAGAGCCACAAGAAGCCACAACGAACAGCAGCAGTGAAATAGAATATCCAGATCATGAAATGAAAACTGATACCGAAGATCTGTATGAGGATATTTTAGAACCAAAAACTATTATAGAAAATAACGTTAGTAAAGAGCAAAACATAAAGCCAGCATTTGAAGAGAAACCAAACAATGAAATCCTAAGTCATCAAAGTTCCATCAATAGTTCATCAAATGAAGAACAATCCCAACTTAATTCATCTTTACCAACAACAAATGAAAGTTCCAACGATGATACAAGTTCTTTAGCTGCTAATTCGACTACATCACACGAAAGTAGCATCCTCAGTCCCTTTAATGCCGAAGAAGCCCGAAAGAAAATTTCCGAAATCTTAGAATCCTTTGGTAGCAGCATACTGAATTCAGATATTTCTCCTACCAATGATTTGGATTTTGATGATCCTGAAATACCAACTGAGAGACAAGAGTTAATGAATCGTTTAAGAAGAGCGAGTCTAATACAGTTGGAAAAGAAACTTTACGAGCATGGTTATGATAATTATAAGTTTTTGGTAAACCATAAACACAATATCCTTTAACGTACTAAAAATAATTAATATATTTTGTTTTATATTTAGAATGGTGTTCTTGAGACCAACGACATCGATTTAATGAACATTTCTCAACAGGATGCTGCCAAATTACTAAGATTTATAGGCACTTTACCAAAAGCAGAATTTCTACCGCAAGTTCCTCAGAAGAGCCAGCAGGAAAACAAATCATTAACAGAACTAAAGGGTGTCTCAACTCTGCAGCAGTGGCTTCAAAGTATACAATTGCCACAATACAACGAATCATTCAGGTAGATTTCAAATAAAAAATTTTAGTTTTTTACTAAAAACACAAAAATTAAAATTAATTTTTATAAAAACTTTTTTTTGCGCATTTATCTCTTAAAGCAAACACCTGTATAATACGTTGGATAGTGTTTGTGGTGTTTGGGATGTTGAATTGCAAACAGTTTTAGAAATCAATAAACTGGGTCACCGTCGTCGCATACTTCAATCGATCGCCTTTATCAAACACATGCGAGAACCGAAATCTGTCAAAACTCCCCTGGCTGAAAATAATGAGACCAACAAAATATCTTTAAACGCCAACAATAAGGATGGTGCTCAAAGACAATCTGTTACTGGTTATCGTAAAAATAGGTTTGTAACTACATTCGCAATTCATTTTGTTAAATATATTTAAATTTTATGCTTTAATTTTTAAAGACCAGCTCCCCAACCTCCTATTCAAAAGGCAACACAACAAACAGCCTCAGCTCAAACGGCGTTAGATATACGTGCTCCATCGGAACTACTTTTAGGTTTAGCTGATAATTTGCGCACAAAGTGGCGACACTCTGCAAGTGATTTGCTCAAAAAACAAATTAAATATGAAGTTTACGTAAGTTATTCACTTGTTAAAATGATGCCATTGTTTTTACTGTTAAAGACTTTTTAAAATCCTTCGCTTGAATAGAAAGAGAATATCCGAGATCTCTAAGAAATACATACTTTTATGTTTTATGGTCAAAGGCCAATGTAAGCGGCAAGCGGAAGCGGGCGGCAATCAGCTGTTCTTTTTGCCGCTTAAATTTATTTTTCATAGGCAAATGAACGCGGCTTCTTGAAGTCGAAATTTGTGTAAAATATATAAACATTTGTAGTTTTTTCACGCAGAAATAAATAAATTTAAATGCTAAAAATTTTAAAAGGAAAAATAAATAAAATGAAAAACGATTCAGTGAAAAAAAGAAACACAAAAAGAAGACTATGGATGATTTGACAAATTAAAGCGGCAAAACGAAAAATAGGTAATACTGTTTTCGCATGCCGCTTGCATTGACCTTTCATCATTAAGCGATTCCTAAGAGCAGAAAGTTGGGTTAAAAAGAACAAACGCTCCACAAAAACCATTCCATTCTACATTCATTTTTTTGCGTTACTTTTATTTTGCACACAAAACACCACACAATAATATGAAAAATTACGAAGTGTGGATTTGCCAGTTTTTTTAAAAGACCTTGAGAAATTTAAAATTCTCCGAACTTTCAAAAAATCGCCAAAAACTTAAAAGCCTAAAGCCAAATAAGTAACTCAAATTTTACTACAAAACCAAAAAATCACTAGAAATTTATAAGTTGAGTATGGATGGCGAAGTTCGTACGCATTGAAAATAAAGAAATCCACGTTGTTAAAATACTATTTTTTTTTTTTTTTTTTTGAGAAAAGGCGAAACTTATATATAGCTCTTGTTAAGCACTATAATTAGTAATAAGGTTCATTTTAAATAATTGTTGACTAATTTTAAAATTTGATGCCTTGATGCACCTGAATAACTGTTTTTATTTGCTTCAAAAATATTAAGTAGTTTAACTTTTTTATTTAATTTTAATTAATGTCGCATGTTACATATCGCATGCGACATTTTTTCTCATTATCAATTTCTTGTTATTTTTTTAGTTTTTATTTAATTTAACATGCATTATATGATTATAGAGTATTTTTAATATATTCAATATGTGTCCCGGTTTGTTAATTTATAGCTTTGTAATTTTGTTTCATTATCCTTTAACCTTTCTCTTTACCGCACACAGGGACAAATTGAAGATATAGTGCCACAAAATTATTTACTTCATGTGGATTCAAAAAATTTTAGTAAAACTTGGTACCACAAGTTTTTTTGGGCCAATGATTGCAAATCTGATGTTAGTTTTATAAAATTTTAAGTGGCGAGTCCAATATGGCGGACAATTAAAAAACAATATATAAAAACAATATAGAAAAATTATTTTGAATTTATACACTATACGCTTACGATGTTGCACATGACAAACTTCCAATAGGTACCAAGAGCAATTATTAGAAATAAACATACATATTTATCTATGTTCTACTTATATTTGATACCTATTGAACAAATGACTCCAACACACTAATAACAATGTTCCTTTTTCAATGTCGCACGCGACATCTAAATACGCGGTGAAGGAAAGAAAAAATTTACCGTTATTGGCAATCACATGGTTCCTTTTATATTTTTCTTTTATTAGCATTAAACAAATTCGCCGCAGCAGGATACACGAACACACGACAGCAAATGACGCTAGCAACATTTGTTGCCTTGTACACAGCTAAATAATTATTTTGAAGGCATATATTTCCGCAATGTCACTTTAGCGCTTTTTAAAGAAACAAATCTGATTTATAATTAAAAAATATTTTTACTATTATGTAAGCGGCTATTAGAAGAGTAAAATAACACTTTTAGAAGTCACGTCGATTTTTCGTTTGGATTTTCTTTAAAATTGAAAACATATTGAAGTATTTCTCAGAAGCAATAATATAGTAATGTGTGTCAGCATAAATAACACGTAGTTGATTGTCCACTTAAATACTAAAAACAACAAAGCAGTGAAAGCTTTACAGTTCAATGATATCTTTTAAAACCAAACGTGTTAAATACTTACAGATGCCCAATACAAGAAGCTTTTTACTTATAAACGACAATTTAAATTATTACAAGTACTTTAACGAGCAAGTACTAAGATCAGAAGTAAATTTTTAACTTATTCTTGTCCGCACAAAAAGTAACTGTAGTTTTATATACATCTTAATACATTCCTTTGATCTTTTTTTAATTATTCTTCGATACCTTCGCCATCACAAAATATAAGCATTTATTTATATGAAAGGTTGTTGCCTAGGCTGAGTTTGTCGCTGCAGTCAAATTAAACTTATTTCTATAGCATTAAACACATTCGCCGCAGTAGGATACATGAACACACGACAGCAAATGACGTTGGCAAAAATTATCGCCTTGTACGCAGCTACATAGTTATTTTGAAGGCAGCAGCTACACAAATAGTATAGTTTTATTGTATTTCATTAATGTCACTTTAGCGATTTTTAAAGACGCAGCATTGATTTATAATTAAAAATTATTGTATATTAGGCAAATTTGACAGATTGCCATAAAAATATTTTAAACAACATACTTTCAAAGATTTTGAAATTTTTGGCTGCCGTTGACATTTCTGTGGAAATGTTTAGTAATTCTTAAAAGTCACCAAAACGTAAAACTTTTTCTAAACTAAAAACAAAAATTCAGTTTATAAAAAGTCACAAAAATCGATGATTTAAAAAACAAACAAACACAAATTTTTATAAAAAAATTTTATTTTATTAGAAATTTAAAAAAAGAAAGAAAGTTGCAATAAAAGTTTCAATTTGTCAAGCAATAATTTTATTGCCGACAAAAGAAGTCACGAAGATTCAATACATTATCTGAATATGATAAAAAGCACAAACAAAATTAACTACGAAAACAAAAACAACTTATGCTAGCAACATAGCTAGGACGAACGACGAATTCCCTCCAACACGACGAAAACGTCGTCAAAAATTTGTTGTGTAATGCTGTAAACACATATGCCGAAGCAAGATACACGAACACATGACAGCAAATGATGCTAGCAACATTTGTCGCCTTGTACGCAGCTACATAATTATTTTGAAGGCAGCAGGTACATAATAATCATATGGTTTATTTGTATTTCAGTGATGTCACTTTAGCGATTTTTAAAGAAGCGATTCTCAGAAGCTATAATAACTACAGTAGGGTGTCTGAGTATAAATAACACGTATTTGCTTGTCCACTAAAATAAAAAAAAATACTAAAACAACAGGTTTATGATATCTAATAAAACCAATCGTGTTAAATATTTACAGATGTCCCATACGGCAATTGAAATTAATATAAGTACATCAACCAGCAAGTACTAAGAACAGAAGTAAATTTTTAACTTAATGTTGTCCACACAAAAAAGGAATTTTAGTTTTATGTACATCTTAATACATTCCTTTGGAACTTTTACAATTATTCTTCGTATACTTTCGTCATGACAATTGTAGTATTTTTAATTCGTCGGTGTGACATTTCTAATTTTTTTAAAACTCAAATTTCGAAAAATATGTTTTAAGTAATTATTGAAAAGTGTATAGAAAATGCTAAAATTTTTCTCTATACAAAACTAAAATGTTTTGACAACTGTTTAAGTACAATTATACCCGTAAAATTTAAGCGATTTTACATTTGTTTCTCTATCTTTCTACAAAAGAAAAATCGAACCAAGGTTCTAAAGGATCTATTCACAAAATTTAACTCGAATCTATTCAGCAACATGAGAAAGACAAGAATTCCACAGATAGGTATTTTGTATTCCAAATCAATTACTATATTCACCAGCAACAATATTTTCCTTATATATTTCATATACAGAAATGATCCTGTTAAAGTTTTATTAAAAGTGTACCCTTAAATCTTTAAATAATAGTTTTTATTTTAAACTTTTATTGTTCATTTCTTTTTTCATAAAAGGAGATTTTAAGCACTTATTATTTTACATGTCTTATAGACAACAACCTGCCCCCTTGTTGCCTACTGTCATCAAAATAATCTTTCTCATAAGTGTGTTTACAGCATAAATTCGTCGTATAAACTACAATAACGACGAAAAGACACAGCTATTATAATATTTGAAGTTGTTTACATTTTCTGAGCTGCTAAGGTGACCATCAAAATAAAACAATATTAAAAACTAAATTATTAACAAAAACACAATTCAAAAATATATATATATATTTTTTTTTGTTTAACTAATAATCTGTACACTTCTTATAAATGCTGCAAAATAAAAATACATAAATTATTAAAGTAAAATAACTTATTTTACTAACCTACTTTGAAACTAAAGTCAAACGTGGTCACATTGTACTGATTTGTTCGTCGTTAGCCGGCGTAACAAAAAGAAATATTTGTATTGTAAAGTTCGCCGCGTATGACGAATTTCGTCCAACGTCATAATTGTGTTAATTTTCATGTTCACAAGCTTATTTTCTTTTATACGAGGAGTATTCGCGACCAAAAATTCTTCGTTCATTTCAGTTGTGTTGCTCGCATAACTTTTAAATAAATCTAAAATGTTTCTTTGAAAAAAACTTATGAAATAAGGCAACAGGTATCGGGGGAATAATTTAAAAACTCCTAAACTAAAAGCCAAAAACTAATTAAAACTAATAGCTTTCAAATTTTTTGAAACAACTTGGGAATATGCCTTTGTCTGTTTTCTTTCACGAAGAACGTGTAACCTTGTGATAAAAGAAAATATTAAATAAATAAAACAATACAATTATTCTATTACAGTATTTAGGCTCAACGGTTGTGAAAGAATTACGTGGCACCGAATCGACACGCAAATCTATACAAAAACTAAAACAAGATCAACAGGACAGTGTTGCCAGTACTACTGCTACCAATATGTTAATGTCTTCCCAGTCAGAAACAAATGCTGCCCGTAATCAATCATTTAATAAACAAAAACGTATATTGGTGTCCTTGGCCATCTCGCACAGGGGTGTAGAATTTATAGATGTTAATAGCAAGGTAAAATGTTGCACGATTCATGAATAATTTTCTACATGAAACCAATTAAACATTCTGGTGACTGTTTTCTTTTCTTTTGTTTCTATTTTATAACTTGTTTTTTGTTTTCATTTATGATTTTAGAACACCATTTGTGAGCATGAAATACAAAATATAAATTGTGCATGTCAAGATGCAGAAGATCTACGACACTTTGCTTATATTACCAAGGAGAATGATGTACACTATTGTCATGTTTTCTTTGTGGAGAGTACGGTACGTTTTCGAATTTTTTTTTATTATTTTTTTTTTTTTGTTGCATATCTAATAAAATGCAATGAATTTTTATTTTAATTGCTTACAGGACTTGGCTTCCGATATAATAATGACTTTGGGCCAGGCATTTGAGGTGGCCTATCAATTGGCATTGCGTGATGGCATTACGGCCACTCCATTGTCTACACTTAACAACAGCATACTACAAGGTCTTGAATTTACTAATAAACAAACAACGACTAAAAGTAAAACCCAAGAAGCGTAAGAAGACTACAAACTACATAATTTTAAAACACACAAAATGTAGTAATTTTTTATTTATTTATTAGAGTGATTTTTTTTCTAGTTTTAATTTACATTAGCCAAGTAAGCCAGTATTTTATTAAAGAGAAAAAAACCAAAAGAAAAAAAACAGTTCTATACTTAAAATAATTTTACAAACAAGAAAATAAAATTTTAGATAATTTTGAGGACTAAAGGTTGAAAAATAACAAAATGAAAGTTTTTTGCACAAATTACAAACAAGAAATAATTTATCAAAAAATTTATATAAAATTTTTATATAAAACTTTTTAGCACAAAAATGTTTTTAATTGCACAAACCCCCAGCTATAAATTTAAAGGAAACAATTTTTAATTATTGAGCTTAACACAATCAAATACTTTTTTATTCTTAATAAAAGAAAAGAATTTTTTTTATTTCTTGCACCCAGTATTTCCGTTAGAGAAATGCATGATCCCTTTTTCTATTTAGAAATAAAAAAAATTTAATTTTTAAAAGTTTATTGGTTAATTTTCTTTAATAAATTCTTCTTTCTTTTTCTCATTCTATCTATTTTTAGTACTTATGAACAAGATCTCTTTCATTCTATATTCATTGTTGATTTTTGGTCATTATTAAGGAAAATTTGTCTCTTACATCAAAATTTACCATGAGATTTATCAGATAATAATTATAACACAATAGTAAGGTAATTAAAGTTTAACCACAAAATAAAAATAATAATTTCAAGGGTAAGAAGTAATTATAAAAAAAAAATGTTTGTCCTTAATTTTATAAATTAGTGTAAAATTAGTTTTCAAATGGCCAACCGTCAGTAAAAATAGAAACAATATAGTGATGCCAATGTAATATCAATTCAAAAGAAAATAAATGAAACAAATGCATACACAACATTACACTTCTACATTTCCAACAATTTTATATATATCCACCTTACCGTTACAACACTTTTAGTACAATATTAAAATGAAATTGTTTTAGTAGTACAAACCTGATTTTGAACCTGTTTAGTAAAGGAGCAGCTTATAAAATGTTATATAATTAGACATGTTCGAAAGATCAAGCTAAAATTGGAAATTAAATTTAAGTGTTTTTTTAAATAATCAGTGGCAACGCTGTTCATTATAGACATCACATGTATATAAACATTTTCTTCAGTTGGCGTTTAAGAATGTAATAAATGCAATGTTTAGTATTTCGGACGCCAATGACAAATGATCGACACTGTTTTGATAGGATCATAGAGTTTTTTAAAGCTAAACCTTTTTTTTTTTTGCCATTATTTATACAGCAAAGTTCTGACATCCCGTGGCGCAAGTATTTAACTTCCATTATTATGTTTTGTACTAAATGAAACAGCTTAAAATAAAAGAGTTCTTATGAGTCAACAAAGCAATTGAGACATTTAAAACAAAACTCTATTTTGGTAGTTTTAAAAATTCCATCAAAATCAATTTAAAGAATCATGACTTATTATTTTGTTCCCGTAAAGTCATGGCACTGCAATATTACACTCAAGGCGTATAATCCCACCTACTGCAGCTACTTCCTGATTTTGAAATACCTCTTGCACCGTAGCACACAGAATTTGGTAATTTTCACAAGTATTACATTAGTCGCTATAACATCAAACATACATAGATATAAAAGAAACAAATAAAGGGTATGCCAGTAGAGGCGAGGTTTTTAAATGCACAGGGTTATGTTTTTAGTTATACTAGAAATACACGCAAAACACAGAGTCTTATATGATTAAAAAATAATATTTAAATTTAAAGGCTGACATGTTTATAATCATGGAATTTTTTTTTAAGCAGAATTCTGAATTTTTAGCAAAGAATTTTCTAGTATGGCTTATATAACTTTTTTTTTACTTATGCGTACACGTTGGTTTCATTTAAATTTTGTATTCAAGCTTTCACGAAATATCTTTTAATTCATACAATAATATATTTCATTAAAACCGAGAACGATTTACTAGAAAATAATCTGCGTGTGTTAATAAAAACAAGAAAGAGTGCTATATTCGGCTATGCCGAATTTTATATACCCTTTACAATCTATGTAAATTTAGTTTAGTGAAATAACTGCAATCAAAAAAGCAAATATTGGGGTGACCGAGATTTAAATAAAAAAATTTGGTACTGCATACATATAATATTACATAAAAATGCCATCGGCTCTTAATGGGTTAAGCATTTTTTTTAATTCAAATTTTTCTTAAAGATCTCTTCAAAAGGTTTAAAATGATACCCATATTGATATTTAAAAAAAATTTGAAAATTTCAGAGCCTCGTAACTCGGAAAATATGGGCGTGCTCCAATTTTTTAACTTGATTGTTTTTTCTTATTTTTTAATTCTCTATCTCCTCATATATTTATTTTTTTTATTGGATTTACTTTATTGTTCTAAATACAAATTAGAGGTAGGCGTGGTGTTTTGCCTGCTGTCTCAAAAGACATGGACCGAACATGCTGATTTCCAATTGCACACAATGTCTGATCGATTGACATATTTATTATTATTTTATTTTTTTTTTGCCTCCGCAAACTTGATTTCAACACTAACACGGTCGGACAGTCGGACATCGCTCAATCGACTTCGCTATGTATAAGATGTCAGAATATATATATTTTTAATGGGGTTGGAAATGGATATTGTAGAAATCACACACGGAAAGACAAACTTAGATATACTCTTTTTCCACTTTTTGTGGTAAAGGGTAAAAACGGAAAGCATTTTTAAGCTTATCATCCTTTCCTTGTTCAGAGGAGGATTTTTTTTGAAGAACAGCGTCATTTTATAGAAAAGTTATAATACTGCCTGCCAAAACTTATGTGAGATTTTTGGAAAATATGTTTCTCTTTGCTTGTATAAATATGTACATCGATAAAAGTTTAATTATATAAATTTTAAAATAATTTATCGCAACAAAAAAAAATTATTTGTTTATTTTAAAAAATTCACTTTTAGTATTTTAGTTTAAAGCACTTACTTTGTTTGCCATCGCATATTACTTTTACAAAAATACTAAATAAATAAAATGCATTAGATTTTTATCTTTAATCTAATTTTTCTATAGGCAGTCTATAATATAGCTGTTGATATTTAATTTTACTCGTTATTTTTTTTTTTCATTTTCTTTTTTATTTCAAAATTTCACTAGCGTGTTAGTTTAAAGCAGCAGCGAATGTTGAAAGTCACTTAAAATTGTTTATTTAGAATTAAAGAGCATGCTAAGCTTAGCTATACTTTAAATTAATAAAACTAGCCCTAAACTCTTCAAAATTACAGGACAATTTTAGCATCTAGCATTAATAAAATATAAGATGGAGACGATATAATTGCAACCCCACCAAACTTTAACAGACTTTTAAATAACAAAAAGGGCTTTATAATGCATTTCTCTAAAGTTTTGAAAAATTTTTATACAAAACAAAATATCTATTTGAAACATAAGCATTTAATAAAACCCGGTAAAAAATATATGCAATTTTAATATGCATATTAAAAGAAAAACCCCAATATAAATTATTACAAATTTAAAGAAAAATAAATATTCCATAATATAATCGAAACACAACCCTTAAATAATTAATTTAAAAAAAAAAGAAAACCTGAAATTAATACAAAGGTGTGTGTAAATTATTTTAATAAAAAAAAAAAACAAACAAATTGATAAAATAAATCTTAAAAAAACATTGTTGTTAAATATTTAATTATAAAAAACTATATATGTACATATATAAAAAATTATTTAAAACATTTATCATAAAAGTTTCAAAATTCTAACGCAACAAAAAAACGACAAACTCCAAAAAAAAATCATTGAACGTTAGCAATTAGTTATCATATCTAAATTATGAAAAAAGGCATTTAAATTAATTATTAAAAATAAAAAAAAACAACCATATATTGGCTTTAGCGAAAATTAAAGATAAATATTTATTGTGAACAAAAAAAATGTTAAAATTGGTATTTAATATAAAACATAAAATAATTATATATTTAAAATCCAGTTATAAGCGCAAATAATGCTTAAAAATCTCTATTGAATTAAAATAAATGAAAACTTGAAAACCCAGTTATTTTCGATTTAATTATTTAAAATAAATAATATTAAGTTTTTTATCACATTAATTTATTTATTCACTCAAAAAAGTGCAATATTAAATTGGTTTCACACAAACTAGTCTTGTTTAATTGTTAATAAAAATTTCATTATTATTTATTAGATAAACTTAATTTTATTTTTGTTTGTTCGTTTGTTTGTTTTTTTTTTTAATTTATCTTAAATAAAAAGAGCTGATAGCTTTAGTAGCTACTGTTCTGTCTAATAACATTATTATTTAGTTAATAAATAATTAAATAATAAATATTTTTGTTTAAATATAAGTTTTTTAATATTGTATTTGGACTATTTTTGAATATTTTGCAAAAATAAAAACAAAACTTTGTTTTTATTTATTTAATACTTTTTGTATTCGTTTTCGCTATTAATTGTTACGTTTTAACCCTTTTGAGCAGGCAAACGTACGGAATCTTCCGATTGCAAATACAACTGTGGCTAAATTCTGTCTTCGAACTTTATGGCTTTCTGAACCCTTGGTCTCGTATTTTACTAAACATGCGCTATCACCACAAACGCAGCCATCCACGCTACACTACTGTGTTACTCCGGCGAGACATGAACTACTCGATGCCTTGTTTAGTAACCTTAACCATCCACAGACATCTCCACTACTTCTTTTATCCAAGCCAGTCATCTCCTTTTAATCCAGTAGCCTCAACACACGTCTGCCATACACTGTTGTTATGCTGTTACACTTCCCCGCGCTAACCGCTTTTGCTCTTACTTTTTATTATAAAGGGCTTCTTGACAATTATCTGTTGCTCTTATATTAAGTTGGACGTCTCCACTAAATTATCTGCCATGGCTTCACACAATAATTGCCTTTTGCCTCTCGGGAGGGTTGTACTGCTGTTTATTAATTTTAATTGCTTATAACAATTATTATTTCTTTCATTGCACGCATGTCCGAATGCGGTATCGAACTCAGGACCCTCTGTATTGTAGTACGCACCTCTACCAACGCAGCCATTGAGGCTGCTCAGGTTTTGTTAGCTAACTTGTGGTTTTGTTATTCTAAAAACACACCATTTGTTGAATTAACTTATTCACCACGCTCATACGGAAACAAAGGGGTTGCCAGATTTTATTATTCGTAACAATATAATTATTTTTGTCTGTACATTAGAGATGAGTAAATGGGAAAAATATCGATATATATTGTATCGATATATCGATTAATCGAAATTTTTGCTTTGAAAGTATTAATCCAAAAAATAATGTTAATATCAATTACATTTAGTTTCACTCTAACTTTTTACAAGTTTTTATTAGGTTTTTATCTGTATTTACGAACATTAGTCACGGAAATAACACCTTACGTTTGAAGTCTAAATTGCATTACAAATTTTTCTAACTTTCAAGCCTGGTGCAAAACATACAGTATTTGGGAACTAGTATCAAAATAAAAGTAAATTACTTTTTTCGTGCTTATTACCGTCAAAAGAATAAAAATATTACATTATTTAATTTTAAGAATTTGAATGTCTTACAGTGTTTTTATCGATATAAAATAATTGGATTTTTATTTTTAGATTTTATTACGAGTAAATAAAATTCTCATTTGTTGAAAAAAGTTTATGAAATATGAATCTTACGTTTTACAATTGAAAATTTGGAAAGAAACATACTGACGTGCCATGTAAGCAATAGTGCAATGGCCATATGAATATGCTTGTCCCCAGAGTAAAACATATAAATTTTTTGATTAAGAGTGCATAATTTACTTTCATTTTTTTAAGCTTAATCGTTGAAGTCGATATTTTATGCTCATACCTACTGTACATCCGCACTGCACCCTTTACATTTTTGGTATCAAATTAAACTCAGATAGAATTTATTAACAAATGTGTTTATTTACAAACGTGGTTTTTGTTTTATATATCCATCCATCAATGACGTTTGAGATGTAAATTCAAAGAACTATTTTAACAAAGCATTAGGTTATTTGCACAAATTTACTTTCAATAATCTGAACAACTGGCCCTATCCACTTTAAAAAATATCTTATTTTATTCATAACATATTTTTATTTCAGCATTTTCTTTATATTTTTTTAAAGCAAACATTTTAGTTCTTTGCTAAATGTTGAAGGTAATTTTTTTCTAAATCTTCTGGAATTTTTTATTCAAAACCATTTAACCTTTGTCCAACTACGTTGATATTTTTGCAGAAGAGTGTAATTATGGTTTGTCTTTCAAGCCTTAAATATGCAACAGAGAGAATTCTTTTTTATGCCCCTTCTCTATTTTGCAATATTCAAATTTGACATTACAAATAATGCCAAGCATCATGTTCAGTAAAATATCATTCAAAAGAATCCTCAAAAAAATTTGGTTTTCTCAGCACAAAGTCATTCTATTGGAATTATTAAAAAGGACAATTTTAAATTAGAAGTGATTAGCGAAAGCCTTAATAATGATATAAAATAACTTTAATGACTTTAAGGGTTTCTAAACTATGAGGATATCAAAATTATTGATTTTATTAAGATTTCGTGACCAAATTTAAAATTTTAAGATTTTAAGACAAGAACTTGATATAAAACTAATATTATTTATTTTTTTTAACACAATTTATCAATTAAAAAACATTTCATAAATATGCATTTAACCATTTAAAATGACATTATATTTAATTAATATATAAGTAATATCGTAAAAAGTGTTATTAACCTGTTTTTTAATCACTCCACTTACTTACAGCTGCCATATGTATCCTGCTTTAATGGTGCAATATCCTTTATTAATTATAAATATTTATTTATAACATTAAAAATATGAACAAAAAAAAAACGAAAACAAAATTGTACCTTTTGTCATTAAGTACTTAATCAAAATAAAAATAAAAACATAACAATAAATTGTCTCTTTTTTGTTAAATATTTAAACCTAAAAACATTAAAAAAAAACTATCAAAATCCTTGGAATAAATTAAATTAAAACTTTTACTAAAATTGTGAAAATTGTTACATTTACTTAAACAATAAACTAAAAAAAAAACAATTTTTATTAAAGTAGAATTAAAAAAAAAAAAATAAGCAACTGAATTTAATTAAACAAATATATGAATAGAATAATATAATAAAATGAATTTCGAGTTTTTTTTAACCAATTAAATATTTGAATTTATGTTGGATATTTAATTAGAGAAATAGTACTAAAGCACTAATGGTGAAATGTGGCCTAAAATTATAGCTGGTGCAATAAATACCAGGTGGTTTTATACAAATTTTTACTTCGAAGATTAAATTTGTAGAGGGCCGCTGTTTCCACATTGATAACTCTCATATAACAAGAATAATATTTTCCAATGTTTAAAAGGCAAATTTCAATTTTACAGTGTGACTTCCACTGTCGCCCAGATTAAATTAAGTCCTACCTATGTATGAATATGTTTATGTCTCGATAAACACAAACATGTGCGTAACATGAGCGTGATATATTGAAGTCGGGGACAATCAAATAGAGTTGAATCTGCATTCCGATTTCTTTCAATTAAGACAGTATATACAAAATACTTGTTCCACAATAAGTTTCATTTCTCCATTGTCCCTTCTCTACAGTTCAATCTAAGGCTTTAATCATTTTCTGATGATACGGTCAATAATGAAAATTTATTAATTTTTACGTCTCAATGCCTTAAGGGCTACCCCGCAGTTCATTCGAATTCCTATTGGCTGGACACAATGACTTTTGCGATACAACACTTTCGGTAAATCTTTTGCAAAACTATTACGTTGCATTTTCTGTTAATTGATGTATATCTTACTACCGAACCGATATTCAAAATATGTGTAATAATACTTCCGTAGAGTCGTTGTTTTAAACCTGGATTGAGGATACATTTCTAAACAACGACCAGCAGCCTACTAAGAGTCCTTCCAGCCCTGCTGTCAAGATGTCTTTTATCACAACATCTGCACATCATTTTATTATTATCAAAAACAAATGAATAAATATATTTATTTTATATGATTTTAGCTGTCTGTCTATAGCGGTTCAAAATTTTGGTCATATACATTAAATTATTTCAACTATTGGGACACCCCTTAATTTTCAAATTTAAATTTTATACTTGCTGTAATAGCTGACTCAGCAGAACAGTTTCTTGGTAAATTTCAACCGTCTGTCTAAGACTATTCAACAGCATGGTCATATACATCAAATTTCAACAACTAATGTAACACCCTTTAATTTCTTAGTTTTATATAATCCTACTTCTAATTATACCAGGCAAAGTATTGGACCTTCTGCCTTATTTTCAGGTGTTTCTATATAATGGTTCAGAAGATATGGCCATAAGGTCAATTTGCATTAATTATGGAAACACCTTTTAATTTTTTTATGTTATTATAGCGGACTTAGCAATATGAGTTCCTTGTAAACTTCAGATATATATCTATAACGACATGAAATGAAACAACAGCTTATTCTCTTAAAATGTGAAAACTACAAAGCATGAAATTTGAATTTTTGAGTTATGACTTTATATTAGTAAATGAGCATAAACATAAAACATCTAAACAAATACAACGTTTGAAAAACATATGAAGAAAAGTACTAAGTGTTGTATCGCATGTTTGCATGAAAATTACCAACAACACAGCTAGCACCGTTGTATTTTGTTAGCACTTAGCACGTACTAGGGGGCTTGTGAATAGGGCAATAGTTTCGTAAGTGTTTTTATAAGCCAAACAAGAAATTTATAGAAATATTAAATATAAGTCCCAACTATATGCAAAATTTGTTGTGCCATTCACTAGATAGTGATATTGAAAAAAGAATTTTTTCGAAAAAAACATTTTTTCGTATTCGGTTTTTAGACAGAAAAATAAAAAAATTTTATTCTTTTTTAATTTTTCCCCAACCAGGATTTGAACCATCTATCTTATAAATGACTGAAATTTTACTTTATTTTCAGCTTTTTGGTTCTTTTTAATTTAATTTCTAAACATTTTTAGAAAGAAAAAGACAAAAAACTGTTTATAATAAAACAAACAGCCCTTTTTAATAAATAAAAAATTATTCTAGGCTCTGCTGAAATGGTAAGGACTTAAAAAACAATGTAATTATCATTATTTAATATATTATATTAACAAAATTAATAAAAAATTTAATTATTTTAATTACATATTCCGTTGGTTTATATGAATTTAATAATAAGCAAAGTGTCCGTGCACAGAATAAAAATAAGTTGTCATGTGTTTTGTGATATTTTATTTTCACCATTTGTTAACAGTATATAACAGCCGGTAAAATAGTCAGCCGTATACAGTGGATAAGGAAAAATAAAATCGTAGTAAAGTATTGTTGTTTTTTTTTTAAACTTGCCTTAACTTTATTGTTTAAAAAAAAACTTTGGTTTTGAGAAGTTTCCTGAAGAAATAAGTTAGCGGTAGCGAAATGACCATCTAGACGTGCATCTACCCTTAATTATCAATATCAGTGATTTAATAATTTAATCGGGACAAAAATTATCACGATATAAAAAAATGATTAATTTAATCAAATATTCCTGTGGTTTTATTTTGAGTAATTGTCATTGACTAATGATTAATAATTAAACCGTTTAAAATCATTACCATTAATAACCTTCATTTCTAGTCTTTGTACACTAAATAAACACAAGAAATTTTAATACAGCATTATTTTATCACAAAAATTTGTGTCACAAAAATTTTGTAAATTTGTATCACAAAAATTTTGTGAAATATGTAAGTTTTAAATACACAAGAACATACTCGTACATATATTTGTTTTCGTGTAAGTAATAGAAACTGCTAGCCGAGGCGTTACGTGAATTTAGATCGCACACATCACTTATCTTACTTAAAAGTGACAAAAACTACAAATATTTTTTGCCAATTTAGTATGTTAGCAGTTCCAGCCTCTAACGACGAAGCTCACTTGAGCACGATCGAATGGCCCGCTGAGATACCACAAGGAAGACGGCGCGACTCCACTTACCCAGTTGAGAACCATGAAGATTCCCGGATAAACTTCGCTATGTCCCATATAGAGTGAGATGATAGCTCCGTAAGAGTTCCGAAGAAGGGAGAGCCCAGAATTCTAAATCTTCTCGAGCCAAGGATGGGCAGTGGCACCGTAGGTGCGGTACGGTCTCTTCCTCATCCTCCGAGCCACAGCTGTGACATGTAAACCTGCCGACAGTAAGTAAGTACCGAGACCGTGATACTTATGGATTTCCTGTCCAGTGCGAGCAGCTGCCTGGTACGCTTGAGGTCCATTGTAGTCCACAGTTGTCTGGAGACACAACAGGAACTTTCCTCTATCCATAATTTGCGAGTCAAATTCAGTTAGTGATTCTTTATGGCCATTTTAACCATTGCCAGAGGAAATCCAACGACTGGTAGTGAGGAGACGTAAGGAAGCAATGTGCTCCGTTTGGCGAGATCATCGGCCTCACTGTTTCCCTGATATCTCTGTGACCAGGGACCCAAAACAGACCAATCTGTGATCGCTCCGATAGTGTAATGAGCGACATCTCAGAACTAGCTTAGATGTACTGTATGCACCACCAAGCGCCCTGATTGCCGCCTGACTGTCCGAAAATATCCGAATGGCAAGGCCAAAAAGTTCGTCCCTAAGCACTATTTCGGATGTTTTCAGAATGGCATTACCTCGGCTTGAAAGACGCTGCAGTAGTCAGGAAGTCTAAGGGAGAGTCTCAGTCCAAGGTTATTGGAGAAGATTCCGACACTGTCGTCCAGTTTCGAGCCATCGGTGTAGATGTCGACAGTATTGCTCACAACCACTTCGTTACAGACCCATTCCTCCCTACTTTGAATATGGATCTGAAACTTGTGGTCCAGAGCAGGTGTAGAAGCTATGTAGTCCACCATTGATGATATGGGCACATCCCGAACAATAATCTTGGAGTGACCTATGTCCGGCCTAAGTCAGCGTGAGAGGGCATTAAGTCTGGCTGCACAGCATTTGGCCTGTTGCAACACTAAGAGTTTAATGGGTAACCAGTGGAAAAGGTCATACAGAGCCTTTATCGAAGTAGTTCGGATAGCCCCAGTAATCGAAATGGCGGCTGCTCTCCTGACTTGACCAAGAGGCACCATAGAGAATTTTCGGCTCGATTACCGCCTTATAGAGCCAGGAGGTGATCCGAGGCTGAAGCCCCCATCTTGGCCCTAGAACTCTCTGGCAGAGATAGAGCGCACAGGTCGCCTTCAATTAGTTAGTATTTTAACAGTTTCATTAAAATTTTATTACGATTAGTTAAAACAATAATAATTAAAATTAAATCATTAACAATGGTAGTTAAACATTTTTCATTGTCATTACTTAATGAATTATATTAACTATTGTCTTCTAAGTTTCCATACTAGAATGAAAAGGAGGAGTAACAGCAGGTATTTCACCATGCGCCTCGACTGATTTTAATGAAATTTTCAATACTGGCAGTTTCTTCTCTAGAAAATGTAAAGGACTACGAAGTTATTTAAAAATTGTGTCTCCAATGTAAGAACCCGACGAATACGGGCATTTGACTAATTTAAAAATTTCAATTTATAAAGGAAATGGAGAGAAAAATAAGCGATTTTTGTTTAAGCTTCAACATTTTGTTTCTGTTCGCCTTTCGTTACAGACTTTATATACATAAGATCTGCCAGATGGCGCTGTTTAAAATCCGAAATGCTTTAATTTGAAATTACTCTTTTAATTTAAAATATTGTTTCTTCTTAAGTCTTGCCTAGGTGTGGATAATATATAATAAAAGCCATTTATTTCGTCAGTGCAAAGGATGACACATAAACTATACCTAATAAAGCTGCAAAACTATCGATATTCGGCACATTCGATAGTTTCCATAGTTTTCTTAAAAACTATTAATACTATAAAAATTTTTTAATTGCTAATTCTAGCAACTATCTCTATCCATTACTACCAGCCAAAAATGAAATTATCGATTCTATCGATAGTGCTATCGATTGTTTTGCAGCTCTAATACTTAGGCAACGTTGGATAAAATAAAGCCAATATTTTATCAAATACCGAAATACCACAGCTTTTTATTTTTAAATATATAGACTACATATCCACTTTGTTTAAATATATATTATACATTTGCCCTATTCACAAGCCCCCTAGTACGTGCTAAGTGCTAACAAAATACAACGGTGCTAGCTGTGTTGTTGGCAATTTTCATGCAAACATGGGATACAACACTTAGTACTTTCTTTCATATGTTTATCAAACGTTGTATTTGTTTAAATGTTTTATGTTTAAATGAATTATTATTTTTGTGCTCATGTGTGAATTATATTAAATTAAATTGAATTAAAAGACATTTTTATTAGTTTTATTTATTAAATTTATTGATTTGACTGATTTATTAGAAAGTTGAAAGTTGCCAATATAAAAACTGTTCTTTAAGATTTAATATTGCTTTAATGATTCGATTTCTAATATTTTGTATGGTACCGCCATCACCTATACCAAAAAGAGATGCTACTTTACGAACACAAGCACCATTTCCTAAAGATCTCAAGCAGTAAAGTACATTTTAAAGCTGCAAGTCAATGCGTAGTTGGAGCCTTTCGCCAATTGTGTGAAAAACATCGTCATTTTTATAAGGTTGAATATACAGGCAAATTCCTCTGGCCGTAGCCGTATCATATGAAGAAATCTGTTTTCATCAAAATATCTTAAAACCCGATTATGCCATAATGATGATTTTGGTAGCCCTAAATGTATAATTCTGCGACTGGAGAGCAAGTACATTAGGTTCATCCTAAAAATGTCTTGAATTTCATCCTCACACAAAAAATTTATTAATTTACTTTTTTCTGTTTTCTCCCCCATTTGGCTTATAAATAACAAATGATGAATAGCACTTTTCTTCTTCTTATTTACTTTTTGACGTATGAAGTACAATGGCACACTGATACAATGGTTGTTCACAAAGAAGTAAACAAAAGGTAGTATGCAATACTACCTACACCTTAGCAGAGCTTGTGAATACGGCAATTGTTTTGCCCTTTTACTCCTTCCAATTTTAGTTTTTATATTACTTTTTAATTTAAAACGATTAAATAAATTTCTTTAGTAAAAAACTTTTTACTAAAAAGTTCTTTTTCGGTCACCGGCTATTTCACATAGCAAAAAGAAAACCATTTAAAAAAATACTTAAAAATATGACACAAAAAAGTACCTTTCTTTTTTAATATTTGATTTTCATTTTTCAATTTCATATCGGTTATGAAACCCCTTTTAGAAAGTCTATAAATAATGCAATACTTGTATATGTTAAGATATACAGAAGTAGGTACGAAATATATACAAAATAAACTAAATTATTTTAATAGTTCACCTAATTGTGTATTTTAATAATAGGAAATTTACATTATTTTACCTCCCAAAAGTGTATATGGCCAAAAACAATTCTTTATTTATTTCTCTGTGAAAAAATAAAACAAATTCTTTTGTTTAAAACCAATAACTGACTATTTTAATATAATTTTTTGTTTCTTTGTTGGTTTCTTTATTCTGAACACATTCAGGTACGAAATTTGTTGTTTAAATTCGTTTTCTTTTGACCGGCATAGACTGCATCTGTTAATTGGGCATTCAAGTGTCAAGTTCATTTTGGCCACATTAGCGTTAACTATAAAAGGGCTTTCGTATAAACTATAAATGGTCAATGTTACCAGATGTATTTTATTGTTACTGTTGTTGTTGTTATTGCTACTTTTTTTTTTTTGCTCTGCTTTTATCCTTGTTGACGTAGTTGCCGTTGTTGGTTTTCTTCTTTTGCACATAATAGATGCTTAGTTGAATGAATAGCTGATGGTGCATAAAATGAGATTTATTACTTACGTTGGCGGTATTTGGTGCAGCGCATAAATTTTCTATCATTTTGTTCTCTCTCAATTGGCCAAAACGAAAGCAAAACAACGTTAGCACCAGCATTAAGCATTTAAACTTGCAAGTTGCCAATAAAATACATCTGTAGGCAAACATGCATATACGTGTGAGTACAAGCACATGCAAATAAAATGTTTAACCATTGTAAAGACAGTTTATAAGCCAGAGGCTACAACTAACATACAAACAAATAGTAGAATGCGATTAAAGTTATACACTAAATAAAATTGTTTAAAAAGACTTTATCACAATTTAAATAAAATGGTTCGGAGAAAAACTCAAAATCAAAAGAATAGTAAAAAAATGCCTATGACAAAAATTTTTATTTAAATTAGTTGGACACTTACGTAGTTAAACATATTTCAATATTTAAATATGTGATTTTTATACATAAATTACTTAGTTGCCTTAATACTCTATAGAAACAAGTTTTGAAATCAGTTGTAGATTTTCCCCTTACAGGTACGTATTTGTCTTTACTTTAAATGATATTCAAATCTGCTCAGTCGTATGAAAATTCTTGTTTTTCCCTTTTTTTAACACTTTGGAACTGAATCAATGAGCCATAAAAGTTGTGGGATTCACCTCTCTCCACCCCTGTAAGTACGAATTCCGTTAAATTGTAGCAAATGCACCTTGTACGTTAAGATCTGTCAGTTATCATATTTGAACGATATAAAAATGGCGGTTTTTCTTCTTTTCTCCTCTGCATCAAAAACTACATTAAAATGAGTTGGACCGTATAAAATTTTTGGTTTTCTGAATTTTCTGGGTTAAATATTCGAAAAGAGAGAAAGCTAATTGCTTTATTAACTTAGGAGTCTGCCTACTTTTTAAAATTAATTAAACTCTATTGTATCTTAAGGAATTAACGATTTCTCTCTTAACTGCCCACTAGCACTGAGTTTTGAAAAACGGCATAACTTATTGTAATCTTAAGATGAGGATTCATCTTTGTCTTATATTTCAATTAATCGATTGATCCATATAAATTTACCAGGGGTTAGTTATTACAGAAAGACATCTTAAACTTACAAGGGACCTGTATTGCTAAGTCTACTAAAACAACGAGTGAAAATTAAAATTTGAATTTGAAAATTAAAGGGTGTCCCTAATTTTAGGTATATTGCCAAACTTTTAAATAGTTGAAGACAGACGATTGAAATTAACATGGACTAGTGTAGTGCTAAGTCTGCTATAACAAGTATAAAATTTGGAGATGGAATATAAACGTGTCCCAATAGTTGACGCAATTTAATTTATGTGTTCATACTTTTCAACAGTAATAGATAACCGGCTAAAATCTGCTTTGAAGTCAGTTTTTTTTTGCAAGAATTTTATTCTTTGTACAAAAATGGCAATTTTTATAATCCTTCTTTTGACATAAACTCAAGCAAAGGTTTGAAGACAATAGCAAAAATAAAAGATTTTTTTAGAGTGGAGAAAGAGAAATTTAATCACTAATTATTGGTTATTGTTGTTTTTGCTTAAACTTTGATTTTGGTCTTTAATTTTCTGTTTGGACAGAAATATTTAGTTTATTTAAAATGTTTGTGAGAAGTTTCCGGACGAGCTAAGTAAGCGGTAGCGAAATGGCCATCCAGACGTGCTTTCACCTTCAATATCGGTGATTTATAATTCAAATCGGGATATTTAGAAACTTTAAAAATTAATTTATTTAATAAACGTTTCCCGTGTTTTTAAATTTAATAATATAAATTACTCGTAAAAGATATTGTCAAAGTTAAAAAAAATATAATTTTATGTAAAATTTTTTGTTGAGAATACTGTAAAGAGTTCAACTTTGTGTTTTCTACTCATACTGTTGCTGCACTTCGCACATGCGGTCTTAGTCTTTGTGCGCTAACTGTATGAAAAAAACTCTTATGTAACAAATCCCTGCACAGCGTATGACCTTCAACGAATACAGCTGATCGACTACTAGTGTTGTACGAAACAAAGTCGGGAAAATAGCAGCGAAAAAATATGTGTAAAAAAATTATCTTTGTCGATTTGACGAACAATAAAAATCAAGGGTTAAATCGAACCACCGATTCATTTGGCAACAAAATTATTTTAATTGTAAATATATTAGAAATATGGTAACACAGTTTGCTATTGCATTTTTTGTTCTTGGTATTAAGACCACCTTAGTCCAGCAAAAACTGCAGTATTGTATCGGCAGTCTATATAAAGTTAATTTTAAGCAAAATTACACAGGGCTAAGAAGGCTACAATGACAGCAGGATGTATAAAATGTGTGTGCTACTAAGATCAGGAGACTTTTTTTCGGCATATTCACTTGTTTGAAACTAACACTGAGTTCACACACGTAAATTATTCTTGCAAGAATTTTGATTTTTGTATGTGGGAAAAAGAGAAATAAAATGATTCTACACTCTTTTCTCTTCCACAAAAATCAAAATTGCTGCAAGAAAAATTGACGTGTGTAAACTCGGTGTAATTTCGGCTTTATAAAAATACCTTAACAATCTTTGCAAAATTGTGTAGCATATTTTACTCATAATTATATGTTTTGTTGGTGTAGACTAAAAATATGCTACACAATTTTGCAAATGCTATGATGCAAGACCATTTGCACAAGATTGTGAATTGGGCTCATAACTTTTTTTTGTGCACTCGCCAGTGTCATGCACTACACTTTTTAGTAATCCAGGCATAACCGATTACGTTAAATTACTCTATTCTATTTAATGCATTAATTTTGGGTACTCGGTACAAAACGATACTTTTAACGGGGTTTTAAAAAAAGACGCATATTTATAATAATTATTTTTCTTTTTTTTTTATTGCAATTTTTTTTTGAAGAATTAATTTTTATTTATTGTTTTTAACGCAATCGAATGTCTAACAGAGCAATGCAACTCTGAAAATATTCAGTTACTACTTTTGAATAATAAATAGCCAAAAAAAAATAAAAATTTCCGGTATTCGATATTAACTTTTCAATATTTTGAAAGCACAACTTTATACAGAGAATTTTTTCGTAAGTTTAATAAATACTACTCAAAAATTTATATCACGTTTAACATAAAAATTATTCAAATATTTTTTGCCTCCAGCTAACAAGATTAATCAGAAACACTGCTCCTAAGAAGAACACAGTAAAGAATATTTAATAAATTTTAAAAATAAAACAGGCTGCTATAGGACAGGCTGGAAAGGACATTGACTAGAAATTTGGTAGGCCAAGGTTTAAACCCTGCGGCAATCAAAAATAATGATTTTTTTCTGTGTAATGGTATAAATACAAATTCAGAATTAACATTTCAATATACAGCCTCCTTCGTCGGTACTTCTTCATAGCATATTCGTCGACGAAGTAAAATAATTAATAAATTTGTTATATCTATCTCCTTTCACTACCTTATCTCTGTTCTATCCCTTTCTTAAAGAATGTTGCGCGGTTAAGAAAATAACTAAATTAAAAAAAGTTTAATACAGTTTTTATTTTTCGAGGGTAACAAAATTTTTAAATGATCACAATTGTTTTAGTTTAAGAGAACAATTTCTTATTATGCTAAGAACAAAAAGTAGGTCCTTCAGCTTTATTTAACTTAGTTTTGTTATATTTATATATATAATTTATTTATTTATTTATTTATTTTTTTTTTTTTTGTTTCTAAACAATAAAGTAAGAAAATTCAAACTATGCAAGTCTGTTCATACATACGAGTACATTTTCTTTTATTATTTTATATTATTTTTTTTTTTTTTTTTGCCTTAAAACTTTGTCTCCATGGACTTCTTTTTGCGTTTCAATGGTCATTCCAATCCTGGTCAAATACTAATATTTGTATAAAAAGAGTCTATAGTTCTCATGCAATTTTTATGTTAAATGATGACCATGGTGTTTTTATTTGTGTTGCTATATTTCTGGTTGTAGTCTTATTTCTTAGAAATGAAATAAATTGCAATGTCATTAGCCAAATTATTTGCAAATCGGCATAGCAAATTTTTTGTTTATATTTTTTCTTGTTTTATTTATTGATTTTCTTTGCCACTATTTATTTCTAGGTTTTTGTGATTTCTTTTGCAGAAGAGAAAGAAAAAAATGCTGCAGGGCATAAAGTAAATTTGAGAAGATGCATGTAGTATTTGATAACAACATGCATCTTGGATATATGAAATTGTTATTTATCCGGCATAAATTGTTTTTTTTCCGGCATAAATTGTTTTTTTTTTTTTTTTATTTTTAAAGATTGCTTTTTATGGTGTTAAGTTTCTTTTTTTAAATATATTTCTTCATTAACAAAATTTTTCGTTTAAAAATATTGCCATAATAAGTAAGATACTATATTCGGCTATGGCAAAACTTATATATCCTTCACCACATATGTATAACAACATATACCCTACTTCAGATTTCCCATTGAATAGTTTTAACAAAAATCGGCATAAGTTATTCTTTCCTTCAATAAAGTTTTTCTAAGTTTTCCTAAAGGTTGTTGTCAAAAACTTAGTAAATGAAAAGCTTCCTTGCAGGAGGGTAAGCGTTAATTGTCTTTAAACTACTGGTACCATTACTAGTACAGCAAGCACTAGTTCAAAAGGTGATAGAATATATATATAGAAAAAATATTAGTACTTCAAGTAGTTTTGTGGATTGATTTGACTTGCAGAATTTCATATTAATTTTTGATGATATTTTAACGCGAATTGCTAATTCGCATTCGCATTTTCATTTATTTTATTTTTAGTTGTTATAACAAATTTAAAACAATTATATAAGTAAAGCTCGATTTTTTGTGGATAAAAAGTGACATTTAAAAAAATTAAACTAAATTAAAGAATAATTATAAAATTTTTTGAACATGTTTTTTGTTTAACATTGATGTTCGAATGTAACACCAGCGATCTTTTATAAAAAATACTGAAGGAATTTTTCAACGTTGAGTGAAGTAACACAATCTAATTAATTTAAAACAATCTTTAATACCTACATGTAGTTGAAATTATGGAAATCAATAATATTGTGGAATTTTTCAAGGACTATATATTTTCTTCTTAAAATACAGAAAGTTAATTGTTTAGATTATGATGAAGTATCAAATAATACACATTTCTTGAATTAAAGGATTTTGGTATATGGTGGAGTAATAAGTTATACAAAATTGCTAGTGGAATGAGTGTGCCCTGAACAACATGTTGAAAATCCCGGAAATTGCTTCAAGAGCCATAAATTAGTAAGCTCAAGACAAACAAAATTGTTAAAATGTGTAACACAAATGGATATTTTAAAAACAAATTAAAAAAAATATATTTCTGTGTAAAAAAATAGAGTACTTTGCAATGAAAATTCTCGAAAAAATTGAATTTGTGAAGAATTTGTAAATCGACTTGAACTATACTTTTAAGAAAAAATAAATGATAAAATTAACCTACCGACAAAAGATTACGAATTATCAAATAAGTCTTTGAAAAAAGTTAAAGAAATGGTTTATACAGAACAAACCCACAATAAGATGTGCTAAAAATTGTTGTCAATTTTGTCTGAGGAAGGCTTGGCTGTTTTGCTATCTCTAAAAGGTATGCTTGGAAAAATGAACAAAATTAAAATCCGAAGTGTTTCATCAGGCAGTTTTTACTATTTAGGAATAGAGAATCTGCTTAAAAAAGTAAAAAAATGTTTTCGGAAAACCAAATTGCATAGAAAATTATTTGCTATAAACCAGTTCCTAATGCAGTACTAATTGTATCCGACTAGAAGAAATGGCACTGACATCCACCTTGAATCTATTGTACTAGTTCTTATTTAAAACCAATAATACTAGTTTTTCATGAAGAACTAATTGTACTAGTATCTACCTAGAATCAATTATACTAGTACTCATCTAGTACTAATAGTACTAGTATCCTCCTAGTATCCATCTAGTGCCAATGGTACTAGTAATTTTCCTAACACACTCAATGTTAATTTGAGCATTATGATGGTATAGGAAAGTTTACAGTTGGGAACTAGTACTGGTAATTTTTGTACTAGTACAATACTCGTTTGGTACTAGTTCGTTCTCCTGCAGGGTTGTTTTATCAGGTGAAATCTTCCCAATTTGCCTTACGATTTTCATTAATTTTTATGATAACAACAACCAACTGCAGGAATACAAACGAAAGGTAAAAAGCAGCTATCGAAAAATTAGAGGCAGACGTAATATTTTGTCCGGTACCGATCTTTGAAGAGATCTTTAAAAAAATACAAAATTAAAAAAAAAAACAATTAAGAGCCGATAACAATTGTATGTAAAATTATATACAGTACTTAATTAATTTTTTTTTTACTGTCCCTCCTTTGTTGATTGGAGTTACTTTACTAAGCTAGGTTTACATATATGGTAAAGGATACATACACACAGAAAAAGGATTGGTAAAAAAATCGGTTAGTATATTTAAAATTTAACTATTAATATCATTATTTAATTTTAATTATATATAAAATATAATCTTGACACATTTTTTATATTGAGAACTAACAAGCGATATTGGATATTAAAAGTTGGTTGCAATTACTGTTAACAAAGTTTACCTGACGGAGTTGTGTCTTCACTAAAATATTTTCTGTTAATTGGGTGAAGCAACTAAAGTTGTTCAACAAATTTCTTCTAATACCTGAATGTTGGTAGTTAGAATCATAAAATCAACGGTATCGCTGAAAATCAAAATAAAATAATAAAAATAAAATTTATACATTTAAGGTTAAAAAATATTTTAGTTTTAAAATAAAAAAATTTATGGGAGCAAAAATTTGCCAATTTTATTGAAGGGTAAGTTCACGATAAATTAAAAAGGACTTTTATGCACAAAGATATTTGAAAAGTTGGAATTATTTAGGATTGTCCAAACATATCGTATTTTCGGTTGAAATGAAAGTGGATGGCTTTAAGTGAAAAGTAAGAAATCCGGACGAAATAGGGAATCGTAGTGGTGAGGATGAAGTTCACGTTTTGTATCATGAAATTTATTAAACATAATCATATTTTTGTAAACTAATTTTTAAGTAAATGTTAAATCGAAAACATTTTTTTTAATTCACAATAATATTTTATATTGGTATTAGTCCTCCTTCTCGAATAATTTTTTTAAACAGTTCGGAGTACCTCATTAATTTAGTCATGTTAACCGAAATTCAGATAATGCGCATAACACACAAAATTCGATTGGAAACAAATTCGGTTATCATAACGAATCTATTTTCTCTGTGTACGATTAGGCATATGGAAAAAATATGTATATTTCCAAACTATTGAAATTTCACCGAAACCCCACGTTTTCACAAAAAAGTTTACAAAAATAAAAATAGAGTTTTAAAAAATTTGAAATTCAATTAAAAACAAGAAAGAGTGCTATATTCGGCTATGCCGAATCTTCTATACCCTTTACCGTCTATGTAAATTTATTTAGTGAAGTAACTCCAATCAAAAAAAACAAACACATATTAAGGTGACAGAGCATCAAAAAAAATTTGGTGCTGCATATATACAATTTTACATAAAAAACGACATCGGGTCCTAATGGATTCGGCATTTTTAAAAATTTTTAGTATTTCCTTAAATATCTCTTCAAAAGCTTAAAAATAATAATTATATTGATATTTTAAGAAATTTGAAACATTTAGAGCCGGTAACGCGGAAAATATCGGCGAGCCCCAATTTTTTTTGACTTGATGTTTTTTTTTTATTTTTTAATTCTCTATCGCCCCGTATATTAATTATTTTAAATAGAGTTATTCCAAATGACATGAAAAAATTAAAGATAGTCGTGGTGTTTCGCTTGCTACCTCGAAGGACATGGACTGATTCTTTCGACACTATATCTGATCGATTGAGATATATATTTTTTTTACACTAACACGGACGGACAGATAGACATCGCTCAATCGACTTCGCTATGCATAACAACTCAGAATATATCGCACACTTAGTTCAAAAGTGACACAACTCATAATTTAATTAAATTGTTCATTACCTAGTGTATAAATATTAAACAAATTAAAAGAACTTTTCGCATCATAATCGGTATGGTTTTTCTACTAAATAAACCAAGATTTTTTTTTAACCATTTTTTTCAATCAACAGGTTTTTTTTGTTAATTTTTGAAAAGTTAAAATTTTGTGTTGTGTCACTTTTGAACTAGGTGTGCGATATCTACTTTTTGGGGCCGGAAATGGATATTGTAAAAATTAAACACGGAATGACCAACTTAGATATACCCTTTTTCTACTTTTTATGGTCTATTCCAAGTCTAATATACCCTTCATCATATTTGATTATATATATGCTGATTTTTATTTAAAAAGAAATTGTTTTCAACCACAAAGTTTTTCTGTTCATAAAAAGTTTTTTTTATGGAATTACCACCTGCTGGAATATAAACGAAAGTTGAAAAAATTATATAAAAAAATTGAGGCAGGCGCAGTGTTTTGCCCGCTGCCTTGTCTGATTGGTTGACGTATTGAAATTTTCTGTTGACTTAGCTAAGTTGGTTTCAATACCAACACGGATGGAAACACGGACATTGCTCAATCGAAGTCAGAATAAATATACTTTATGGGAACGGAAATGGATATTTTAGAAATTACAAAGGAATGACAAATGTAGATATACCCTTTTTCCACCTGTGCCTTACATTTCTATAGTTTTTCTAAGGTCTTATCAAAAGCGATTATAACCAGATAGACGGACATCGCCAAATTGAATTGTTGATAAACATGTGAGACATGTCTTCAATACTTTCTCTTCACTAGGTTTAGGTTAGCTGCCAGCGTAACAAAACCGACTTACTTGGGTGCTAAAGGATCCGTTGTGTTACCTGGAATAGGATGTGCAATGATCAATTCAGGTCCCTACGCTACCATCAAGATCCATATCCAAACCACCTTGAGGACCCGGACTGTCGAAAATGGCAGCTCTGTTCCCAGAAAGAGCTGGACAATGGCAGAGCAGATGCTCCACCGTTTCCTTCTACTTATCCTGTCAACTCCTACAGTAGTCATGATGCGGAAAATTCAGTCTCCTACCATGGTTACCAATAACACAGTGCCCTGTCAGCACAGCCACCAGTGTACCCAGCTGCCCTCGAGGAAACCTCAGCAGATTTGCGTGTCTCCTTCTATCATACTAAAGCCATGATGTCCTCGACACCGTGCAGGTGATCTCTTCAGACCATCTAGTCTGCACGGCCCTAAAGAATTCCTGCTATCTACACTAACAGAATTACAAAATATATAAAATGTCTTTAACGACCAACGTCAGCTTTACATTGCATTTTCGACTTTCAATTTTCAGCTCTGAACTACAGTAAAATAAAATTAGCTGATCAAAAAGTTAACGAGAAACCCTTCTATTAATGCAAACAATTTAATAATTCTTGCGAAAAAAACCGACTTCAGAACAGATTTCATCTGTCTGCCTATAACAGCTCATGTGTTTGGCCATATAAATGAGGTTACATTAACTATTGGGACACAGTTATATCTCCAAACTTTATACTTTTTCAACCGTTCGATAGTTTGGCAATAAACATCAAATTGCAGCAACTCTTTAATTTCCAAATTCAAATTATATACTTGCTATTGTAGCAGATTAAGTAAACAGGTTCTGTGTAAATTTTAACCGTCTGTCTGTAACGGTTTAACAGTTTGCCAATATACAACAGATTATATCAACTATTTAATTTATAATACAACATTTTTATACTTTTTATTATGCCAAATAAAGTAGTGGACATTCTGTATAAAATAAAGAAGTTTTATACAACGGATCAAAAAAACTGCCATATAGAACAAATTACATTAATTTTGGGAACAACCTTTAATTTCTAAATTCAATTTATAAGCTTTTTGTTATAGCGGACTTAGCAAAACATGTCCCTAGTAAATTTCAGCTGTCTGTCTATAACGGTTCAAAAGTCCGGCCACATACACCATATTATATCAACTATTGGGACACCCGTTTATTTCCAAATCTATATTTTATACTTGTTGTTATAGCGAACTTACCAATACAGGTTCGTTGTAAATTCCAAGCGTCTGTCTATAACTGTTAAAAAGTATGGCAATATACATCAAATTAAATAAACTATTGGCGCATCCTTTAATTTAAAATTCTTAATATTAATACTTGTTACTATAACGGCCATAGCAATCGACATTCTGTCCAATTTGCAAGCGTTTGTCTCTAACGGTTCAAAAGATAGGCCCATATAAGTAAATTTACATCAATTATGGGAACACCCTTTAAGTTTAGATTTATTTTTGTATAATTTTTTGCTTTTAGGAGCAGTCATTTTAAATTTTACAGAAGTGCCCTTTACAATTCATAATACACGTAAAAAATATGTATGTTGTATGGGGAAACCCTTTAATTTTTAAGATTATGAACTATTTTTAAAACGGGACCAATCTGTAAGCATAATCTATCATATTACCAAAAATTTTCAAAATCGGATCAGAAATGACTGAGTTCTGGAGGCACAAATATAAAAAAAAGCAACACTCAGCCGAATTGTATAACCTCCTTCCTTTTTGAAGTCGGTTAATAAAAATGATTTTCAGTAGCGAACTTTTATCGACTTACCTTTGTGGAAGTTTTCAGGCTAGGTTATTCATATATGTGTGTTAATGTGTATGAAAAACAAAATCAGGTGCAGAATTTATTTTTTTCTAAAGTTTTAAAATAATGTTAAATCTTGGGGGAAATGTCAAATGAACACCTGATGTTCTCCACTAGTTCAATAACAAGGTTGATTTATTTATTTATTTATTTTTTGTACTGGAAACAATATACAAAATACAATAGTGCAGCTGGAATTACTTTGCACACTATTACTCATAACTAGTCCAGCATGAAGCAATAGAACTCTATTAATATAAAAAAGTTATGTATATTCAACTACCTGTTTGAAGGTTAATACTTTATCATCTTAGACAGACATTTTGGAGTCATTATTATGTCAAAAACATACAACATAATAAACAAACGTTCAAATGTAAACTTAATACTCTTAAAAAAAAACAATAAAACAAACTGCGCAAATAAAATAAATGACATTTAAATCACTTGCTCCAGTTTACGTGCAAAACATAAAGTCACACAAAGTCACATTTGCTGTTTAAGCGAAATAAAAAAATAAAAAAACAAATTAAGTATATTTATTTGCAGTTAAAATATAAATTTAAACGATGTTTTATATAATGCGTGCTCCGACCAATATCTGATCAAAATTCAATGCATAAGAAAACTCATAAACAACCAAACACACAAACAAAAAATTTTGTGAAATAAAAAACTAAACCTGAAAATAACATTGAATTAAAAATGCATTAAATAAATTCATAATACTGAATGACGCAAAGATTTGTAACAAATTTTATGAATGAAATACTTTTAAACCTCAAAACGGCTTTCAATAAATTACATCGTAAAATGTTCGCGTTCTGTATATTGATATTGATCACTTACTGCATTTATAATGATACTTACTCTGAATTAAAAATTTTGCATTTTTAGCCCCAAACAAAATAACACTTTATTACGTCCAATGATTTATTCTAAATAGTTGCTGATGAAAGTTTTTTTCTTTGTGACGTTGGATCGAGAAAAGCAACGTTTATCTACTCCTTAATTAATTTGTCTTTTTCAACTGATATAGAAAAATAAAATATTTTCTTACGAGTTTTGTTACAATGAGTACGTCTCTATCACGAAAATTGGACAACTTTTTACTCTTGACATTCGTTAAATACTTTGATAGCTATCATTTGCTGCTTCTTCTTGCTTTGCTTTCGCTCTTGATGTGTTTGAATGATTTTTTGTCTATCAACTAAGTACTTATTGTGCCAACCTCAAGCGTCGTTACTTTGTCTTCAGTTGAATACGTTAAAGTATAACGTATGACGTATGATATATGCCCCGGCTTTATGCCCGCTAACTTGCCCTTAAATACTTCTTAATAAAACTTCACTTTAGCAAAAGTAAGGAATTAAGTGACCGTTAACTATTATTCGTTATAACAACTTGCTTGTTAAAATAAAAATAATCTTTTTAAAAACGTGGCAGCACCAAGCGAATACCAACTACCGTTGAAATACAACTCGTAAAAAGAATAAAATTTACCAAGATTGCGTTTAACTAAAAAAATGATAACTTAAAATTAGAATTTTTTTTTTTGGTGTCTTCTTCATTTCGAAAGCAAACCATTCGATTTTTGTCACAATTGCAAAATTAATTGGTTTTTTCTTCCAAATATGGCAACTTCTAAGAAACAAACCTTAGGTCAACATTTAAAGGTAAAAGTATCCTCCCATTTAGTTTATCGATCAGTTTTAGCTTAAAGTGCACTCAATAAAAATAAAGATAATAAAATTATTTGTCCGGGAACATTCTAGACCTTAAACGAGCTAAATATTAATCTCTTACAATATTTTGGGTCAAAAAATTTAAAAGTATACGAAATTTTAAAGTAAATTGTACCAATTTTTTAAGGTGATTGGTTTAGTGACTTTCGTTCGTGTACAAGTCGCTGCCTAATTTTCTTATCTGTATTACGGCTTTTCAAACTATGTAGTAGTTTAAAAATATGACACACAATCCTACTTTTCTATGAAAAGTTCAGTGGCAAGCGCCAATTTTTTTAACATAGTGTTTCATTCCTTATTTTAAAAATCTATATCGCTCCATATATTTGTTTTTTTTTATTGGAGATACTTCATTGTTCCAAAAGATATAGAAAAATTAGAAGGAGGCGTGGTATTTTGCCCGCAGCATCAAGGATCTTGGACAAATTTTGCTGATTTTCAATAGCATTTCTTTCGACACTATGTCTAATCGATTGGTGAGTTTAACTTTTCTCTACCTGATCTAGTGCCTTGGCAAACACTACCAAGGAGGGTCGTGCAATCGACTTCGCTATGCATAAGAACTCAAAATATATATACTTTATGTGGTCGGAAATGGATATTGTAGAAATTACAAGCGGTATGACAAAATTAGATAAAGGCTAGAAAAAGGCCTACTAAAAGGGATTTGGTTGCTACGCTACACGTAGAAATGAAATAAGCTTGTTTTATGGTAAGAATATATGTTTGCGCTAAACATATTATATTTATTATAAACATAGTATCGTTAATTTGCTCATATATTTAATACAGTATGAATAAAAACGAACAAAGCGCTTAAAAGATGTTTTGATTGTGCCTTTGATTAAATGAAATACTAATGGTACAGTGACTTGTTTGTAAGCGATTGGCTCATTTTAAAATATATCATGTCATAAAACTATTATTAAAAAAAAAATTTAGTAAAACTTATACTAATATAGTTGAGATAAATCCTTTTATTCGAAATTTCTTTGATAAACAAAATAAAATATTTAAAGCTTGAAAAAATATTTTATTTTGTAAAAAATAAAAATATTTATTAAAAAGGCCTCTAAAAATTGTTGCAATAAGGGACACAAAGTGTTGACTTTTAACGACCCAATAGAAGAAATCCAATGGTGATTAGTCAAGTGAATTATGGTAAATTCCAAGTATCGACACGAAAGGGATTGCAATCTTACAGATATTGTAGTGGCTGTTGTGAAGAAAAAAAATTTTAAATCAAAATTTAAGTGGCCCGATAGTTGGCTGCGCTGGCATATTGGCGTTTGCTCTGGCTATAGCTCGCCGTCTTGAGCTGGTTCTTGCCAACTGATCTGCCTGGTTTACCACACAAAAAAATATTTATGCCAGACTTCAATCAAAATAATGATAAATTTTATGGAGCCCGAAGCAAGTCTGAATCCTCCCTGTTCACATAACTGTAGAGATAATAAGACCTCACCGCGACATCTCTGAGTACATTCTGATGTCCCTGTCAAACCCTCTTGCAACTCGTTAGCACTTAGCACTTCAGCTTAAATTAAAAATGGGTTCGTTTTATATACTTTTATAGTTTTTTAGCATTCTGAAATTTATCTTAAAAAAAATTATTAAGCTTTATATATTTTTATAGTTTTTATGAAATTCATTTATTTATCATTCATTTATTATCAATCATTTTTTATTTTGTACATTTGTTTAGGCCGATTTTTCTGTTTGCAGGTAAGTTTTCACTTATAAGTTAAGAGTTATTCGACGGCCACTCGTAACACCTGCAATCCATTCAAACTCAAAAGGGTCGACATTTTGTACTTGCAATATACTACCTTGTATCCCTAAATTTTGTTTTTGTTTACAAATAACTACATCTAGTCATCTTTGATTTATTCTACAGCTGTCTGCACTGCCTTACCCTTTAATAAACCAAATCTGCACAGGGTGCACATGACAATATATAGGATGTTTATTTGGCATAGATTGATGGTTGAACAACATTATCAAATTATTTAGACTTACTTTGAAAAACAACCAACAAATAATCACAAAGTTGTGTTCAGTAATGAGGCTCATTTTGGGTTTATTTAACTTGCTGATTAACAAAATTTCTACATATGGAGCTAAACAAAACAATAACAGCCTCCATTACATTCTGGAAAACGCACCGTTTTTTACGTGCTGATGGCTTCTTTAAGCATTATTTAAAAAAAAGAAGCCGATCTCGTGCTCGGATCAATTTGGATCGTTATCGCACCATGATCAACGATGTTATTAAAATATGTACAAAATTGACCAAGGCAAGATCAAAATTTTTTACAATTAATAGATGAGGAATATTTTCATTGCTTAAGATTAAGTTTTTTTTTCAATAACCTAATGAAAAATGAAAAAAGCAAAGCTATTTTCTAAGGTTCCATTTTTACTGTCATTGATTCTTTAACCGACTTCAAAAAAAGAAAGAGGTTGTACAATTCGACTGAATGTTGCTTTTTTATGTTTGTGCCTGCAGAACTCAGTCATTTCTGAACCGATTTTGATAATTTACAAAATACATATTTTCACGTGTATTATGAAGTGTAAAAGGCGATTCTTTAAAATTAAAAAAAAAAGCGTATTACTATGTCTCTCTCTTGCAAAAAGTAATACAAAAATAAATCTAAAAATTAAAGGCTGTCCACAAAGGTGACGTAAATTGACTTATATGCGCCTATCTTTTGAACCGTTATAGACAAACGCTTGCAATTTGGACATAATAAAAAGTATAATCATTCAAACTTATAAATTAAAGGGTGTCCCAACAGTTTATGTAATTTGATGTATGTGGTAAAACTTATTAAGCGTTATAGACAGACAGCTGAAATTTACAAAGAACCTGTACTGATAAGTCCGCTATAACAACAAGTATAAAATTTCGTATACGGTTCATAATACTCGTACAAAAAAATCTTGATTCCAATATAGAATACCTTTTTATTGTTAAAATAAGTCGTTTCGCAGAGAAAATAGAGATACAAATGTGAAAGCACCCAATTTTACCGGTATTATATAATGTAAACGGAAATTTTTTAACACTGTCTACAGAACTCTCAAATAAATATTTAAAAACACATTTGTCTAAATTTGATTTTTAAGAAAATTAGAAATGACACGCAGATGAAGTCGTGGATACTGCTACTCCTTAATAACAAATTGTAAGGGATAACATTAGCATTTTAGTTATTATTTATTTTATTTGTGGCATGTTAATTTATTAGGGTTAAATAAATATTTTCAATTTAAGCACTTTAGGCTGCCCAACTGTCTTACAAATAGTTCAAAAATATACAACAAACTATTTATTTGAAATCTTGATCTTTTTTTATCTATTAACAAAATAAACGTAAAATTTATGTATCTATACAAATATTATTAGAATAATGGCAAATAAAACGACTGATTGAAATTTTCGATAATAATCTGACAAATTTAAATTAAGTGTATAAATAATTTGAAGTTGAAAAAATACGCTTACATATTTACTGATACACAAAAGTGTACGAGGGCTGCTATATATATTTCTGGCCTGACAACACTGAGTGCTGCCAAGTGCAATCTGACATTTCCATTGGAAAGTTTGTCATTTTTAAGCATAATCGTACTCAAAACGTTATGTCGTACGACCATTATTTGTGTTGTTTACAGTGACTTGAAAAAATTAATATAGAAAAAATGGAATTAACTCGTGAACATTTTCGTGCCATCATTTTTCACAACTTTCGACGTGGATTATCACGACAAGAGTGCATTGATGAACTTAAATCTTTGTATGGCGATGAAGCACCATCCTATAGCACTATGAAAAATTGGTATAATGAATTTAATCGTGGCCGAAGCTCGCTCAAAGACGAATTCCGTGAACGTAGTCCAAAAACGGCTGTTGTGCCAGAGAACATTGATGCCGTGCGTGAACTTATAATGCAAGATCGACATGCGACATGCCGAGAGATAGAGACTTCCTTGGACATTTCTTCCACCAGCATACATTCGATACTGCATGAACACCTGGCCGTAAAAAAGGTTTGTTCTCGTTGGATCCCGCACAATTTGAAAGTCGCTCAAAAAAAGGCTCGTGTTAATTGGTGCAAAGAAATGTTGCAAAAATACGATTGCGGTGCTTCAAAAGACGTTTAAAAGATCGTCACAGGTGGCGAATCATGGATCTGTACGTATGAGCCCGAAACGAAACAACAATCGACCGTTTGGGTCTTCAAAGACGAGCAAAATCCAACGAAAGTTGTTCGTGGAAGAAGCACTTTGAAGCAAATGGTCGCCTGTTTCTTCGGCAAAACTGGTCATGTGGCGACTGTTTCGCTTGAGCAACGTAGGACGGTCACTTCTGAGTGGTACACTACAATTTGTTTGCCTGAAGTCATCGGAGAAATTCGAAAAACCAACAAGAGAAGACGAGTCATTGTTCACCATGACAATGCGATCTCTCACATATCGGCGCAAACCAGAGCGTTTGACTTGGCTCCTAATGACTTCTTCTTGTTTCCGCACATCAAGAAAAAAATGCGTGGTCAACGATTTTCGTCGCCAGAAGAAGCTGTTGAAGTGTTCAAAAACCATGTTTTAGAGGTGTCGCAATCGGAGTGGAAAAAGTGCTTCGACAACTGGTTTTGAGCGCATGCAAAAGTGTATAAATCATGCTGGAGAATACTTTGAAAAAGAATAAAACCATTTTTGATTATAAATATTCGCATTTTCACTATTAGGCCAGAAATATATAGAGCAGCCCTCGTATGTGATTGTTTGTGCTGATGTGGAATCTAAGTGTTATTGTACATAAAAAGGTGGACACAAATTAGTTGCTGCTGTTATTAAGTTATTCGCTGACTAAAATGCATCCAAATATACTGCAATTAAGGTGTCTACTGAATGGAAATTTTATAAAAATTTATTGTACTTCATTAAGAGTCATGTGTGTTATTGTGGCGAGTTTGTAACAGACAAATAAATCCAAAACAAGACTAGATACAAAGAGAACAGCGACGAAATACTTTGGTTTGTGTGTGGACTTCATTTAACCAAAGTAAAATATTGAATAGTCCTCGGTTTCTTATTTACAAAATTGTTCAAATAGATGATGTTTACAATGTAAACAACCTAAGGTAGATAGATGAAAAGAATGCGGATGAAGGATGTAGCGATTTTCTGGTGTTTGTTAACAGTTCAACTCCTAATTTCATAAAAATTTAAGTAAAAAAATAAGAGTGCTATATTCGGCTTTACCGAATCTTATATATCCTTCACCATCTATGTAAATCTAGTTTAGTAAAGTAATTCCAATCAAAAAAGCAAACATTGTGGTGACCGAGAATTAAAAAATAAGAAAAAAAAATATTAAATACTTAATGGGTTAAGCAATTTTTTTTTTTTTAATTATATTATTCCTGAAAGATCTTTTCAAAAGCTTTTAAATGATACCCATATTGATATCTTAAAAAATATGTTGCACAATCGTACATTTATTATGGAAAGTTCAGACGCCCATAACTCGAAAAATATTAACGAGTGCCAATTTTTTCACTTTAATATTTTTTTTTTTTCAATTCTCTATCGCGGCATTAATTTGTTTGTTTTTTTAAGGAGTTACTTGATTGTTCCAAATGATATGGATAAGTTGGAGGCAGGCTAATTTTCAATAGCAAAATTTTCGAATCTGCGTCTGTTCGATTGTCAAATTTAAATTTTCTTTAGCTGCTCTAGTGCCTTGGCAAAGTTGATTTCAACACTAACGCGAACGGGCAGACGGACATCGCTTAATCGACTTCGCTATGTATTAGAACTCTATATACATATATTTTATGGGGTCGGAAATGGATATTATAAAACTTACACACGGAATAATAAACTTAGAAGTACCCTTTTTCCACTTTTTGTATTGAAGGGTATAATAATTCTTGCAAAAAAAAACCGACTTCAAAACAGATTTCTTCTGTCTGCCTATAGCGGTTCAAAAGTATGGCCACATAAATTAGATTATATTAACTATTGGGACACCCTTATATCTCCAAGCTTAATAGTTGTTCTACTGTTCAATAGTTTGGCAATATACATCAAATTACAGCAAATATAGGGTCACCCTTTATTTTCGAAATTTAAACTATTTAGCAATCAGGTTCTGTGTAAATTTCAACCTTCTGTCTGTAACGCTTCAACAGTTTGCCCATATACATCAGATTATATCAACTATTTAATTTATAACATTTTTATACTTCTTATTATACGAAATAAAGTAGTGGACATTCTGTTTAAAATTAAGGTGTTTGTATACAACAGTTCAAAAAATACGGCCGCGTAGAACAAATTACATTAATTTTGGGAACACCCTTTAATTTCTTAATTCAAATTATAAGCTTCTTGCTAAAGCGAACTGTTCAAAAGTTCGGCCACATACACCAAATTACATCAACTATTGGGACACCCGTTCATTTCCAAAACCAAATTTTATACTTGTTGTTGTAGAGGAGTAAGTAATTCAGGTTCTTTGTAAATCTCAATCGTCTGTCTACAACAGTATAAAATTATGGCCTTATATATAATTAAATAAACTATTTGAGCACCCTTTAATTTATAATATTAATACTTGTTACTATAACGACCATATCAATCGGCAATATGTTAAATTTGCAAGCGTTTTTCTATAACGGTTTAAAAGATAGCCCTTATAAGTAAATCTACATCACCCTTTAATTTCTAAATTCAAATTATAAACTCGTTGATATAGCAGGTTTAGCAATTCAGGTTCGTTGTAAATTTCAAGCGTCTGTCTAAAACTGTTAAAAAGTATGGCTGTATACATCAAATTAAAGGATCTATTGGCGCACCCTTTAATTTATAATTTTTAATATTAATACTTGTTACTATAGCGGCCATAGCATTCGACATCCTATCCAATTTGAAAGCATTTGTATATAACGGTTCAAAACATAGGCTCATACGAGGGCTGCTCTATATATTTCTGGCCTAATAGTGAAAATGCGAATATTTATAATCAAAAATGATTTTATTGCATGCGCTCAAACCAGTCGTCGAAGCACTTTTTCCACTCCGATTGAGACACCTCTAAAACATGGTTTTTGAACACTTCAACTGCTTCTTCTGGCGACGAAAATCGTTAACCACGCATTTATTTCTTGATGTGCGGAAACAAGAAGAAGTCATTAGGTGCCAAGTCAGGGCTGTACGGCGGATGACCCATTAATTCGACGTTTTGGTCGGTCAAAAACGCTCTGGTTTGAGCCGATGTGTGAGAGCTCGCATTGTCATGGTGAACAATGATTCGTCTTCTTTTGTTGGTTTTTCGAATTTCTCCGATGATTTCAGGCAAACAAATTGTAGTGTATCACTCAGAAGTGACCGTCCTACGTTGCTCAAGCAGAACAGTCGCCACATGACCAGTTTTGCCGAAGAAACAGGCTACCATTTGCTTCGAAGTGCTTCTTTCACGAACAACTTTTGTTGGATTTTGCTCGTCTTTGAAGACCCACAAGGTCGATTGTTGTTTCGTTTCGGGCTCATACGTATAGATCCATGATTCGTCACCTGTGACGATCTTATAAACGTCTTTTGAAGCACCGAAATCGTATTTTTGCAACATTTCTTTGCACCAATCGACACGAGCCTTTTTTTGAGCGACTTTCAAATTGTGCGGGATCCAACGAGAACAAACCTTTTTTACGGCCAGGTGTTCATGCAGGATCGAATGTATGCTGGGGGAAGAAATATCCAAGGATGTCTCTATCTCTCGGTATGTCGCATGTCGATCTTGCATTATGAGTTCACGCACGGCATCATTGTTCTCTGGCACAACAGCCGTTTTTGGACGACCTTCACGGAATTCGTCTTTGAGTGAGCTTCGGCCACGATTAAATTCATTATACCAATTGTTCACAGTGCTATGCGATGGTGCTTCATCGCCATACAAAGATTTAAGTTCATCAATGCACTCTTGGCGTGATAATCCACGTCGAAAGTTGTGAAAAATGATGGCACGAAAATGCTCACGAGTTAATTCCACTTTTTTCTATATTAATTTTTTCAAGTCACTGTAAACAACACAAATAATGGTCGAACGTTAAAAAGTTTTGAGTACGATTATGCTTAAAAATGACAAACTTTCCAATGAAAATGTCAGATTGCACTTGGCAGCACTCAGTGTTGCCAGGCCAGAAATATAAATAGTAGCCCTCGTATAAGTAAATTTAAATCAATTATGGGGGCAGCCTTAAATTTTTAGATTTATTTTTTTGTTTTTGGGAGCTACAGCAATACGCAGTCATTTTAAATTTTACAGAAGTGCCCTTTACAATTCATAATATACGTAAAAAATATGTATGTTGTGTGGGGACATCCTTTAATTTATAAGACTATGAACTGTTTTTAAAACGAGACCAATCTGTAAGCATAATCTATCATATTACCAAAAATTTTCGGAATCAGAAATCGAATCAGAAATGACTGAGTTCTGGAGGCACAAATATAAAAAAAGCAACATTCAGCCGAATTGTATAACCTCCTTCTTTTTTGAATTCGATTAAAAACTAAAAATTGTTTCCTAGTGTTACAGTCGACTATGTCAAATCCTTTATATTTAACCGAACAATATTTTAACTCTACACTGCAAAAACAAAAATTTAACTTGCGGTAAATGTTTATATTAAAGTTATAAAAATTATATTGCAAGTTAAGATGTGCAGGTAAAGCAAAGACAAAAAGCTACTCGATTTTATAAAAAATATTTCGCTTCTTGTGACTTAGATGTTTATTTACCATTTTGTATTTTTGCAAATAACACCAGATAAATATTTATTTTCTAATATTAATGAGGAAAATGTAATTAGCTTTTAAATGTTGCGATACTTAAACCAAATTTAAATGAAATTTAAAAAATATGTTAATTAACTTGATTTATTTACCTAAAAAAAAAAACAATCTTTGTTATCATATATTTTGAAATTGGTCTGAAAAACATCATTATTTTTTTAATTACGAGTATTGCTGTTTCTCATCATGTATGTTTTTTTTTTGTGCTCATTAAAACTTTAGAGTTTGCCTTTATTTGCTATAAATAAAAGGTTGGAAAAGGCACTTAAAGCCGACATTACAATTTTTTTGAACATGCGCCTTACAACCAGTATAAGCTGAAAATCACATGTATTTACAAACAAATTTGCTGGAGAGGACAGATCAAAACGTACTGGTTTAAATATGTACCTACATACATGTGGCAATTCCATACACAACGTAAATACTTAGAACTACTCTTGATCAAAGTTTAATGTTTGTTGTTCTCACAACGATTTGCAAAATTGCTTATTTACCTATTTGAAAAAAAGGAGATAATCGACAGAATTCAACACTTCGACTGAATGTTGCTTTATTTTAATGTTTTTGCATGCATAACTCAGTCATTTGTGAACCGATTTAGAAAATGTTTTTCTTTATTTGAAAGGTTATGCTTTGGTTCATAGTTTTTCAAATTAAAGGGCTTCCTCAAACAACATACATGTTTTTAAGTGTATTATGAACCGCAAACAGCACAACTCTAAAATTAAAAAAAAACTGAGTATCACTGTAGATCTCACTAGCAAAAAGTAATAGAAAAAAATCAAAAAATTAAAAGGTATTCCCATAGGTGACGTACAATTGACCTATATGAGCGTATCTTTTGAACCGGTATAGACAAACCCTTGTGAATTAGGTAGAATATCGTTTGCTAAGACCGTAATAGTAACCAGTATTAAAAATTATAAATTAGAGGGTGCCTCAAAGGTTATTTTATTTGATGTACATGATCATACTTTTGAACAGTTGTAGACAGACGGTTAAAATTTACAAAGAATCTGTATCGCTTAGTTCGTTAAAACAAGTTTAAAATTTGGATTTGAAAATTAAACGGTGTGCCAATAGTAAGTATAATTTGATATATGTGGCCAAACATTTAAAATTAACGATCCTTGATATATGTGCTAGAACAGCAAGTTTACAATTTGGGCTTAGAAAAAATAAAAGGTGTTCCCATAATAAATGTAATTTGACTTATATGGGCCAATCTTTTGAACGTTATATACAGTTACTTTAAAATTAGAAAAAAAATCCAAAAAATAAAGTAAAAATTTTTAAAGTTATAAATTAAAGGGTGTTACAATAGTTGATGTAATTTGATGTATATGTCCAAACTGTTGCACATTTGTAGACAGACGATTGATATTTATAAAGGAACTGCATTGCCAAGTCCGCTATCATAATAAGTTTAAAATTTGGACTTGGAAATTGAAGGGTCACCAATAGTTTATTTAACTTAATGCATGTGGCCAGCTTTTAACCGTCATATATAGACAGCTAAAATTGTTTTAATATCGGTTTTTTTAGGATTATTTTTAATATAAGATTTAAACCTCTAAAATGGAAAATTTTCTACGTAAAAAAGTCTTCACTTAAAAAGATGCAGGTGATACGTTCAAAATCATATTTAGAACAACAAAATTATTATATTGTTACGTTTTTCCTTTTTAGAACAAACGTAGGGATTCTTTTGATTGTAAATACCACTGTGGTTCATTATAAATTCTGTATTCTTACTCTAAGGCTTTATCTGGCTATACTTTTTGATCCTACCGATATTGTTTATCCTACGGTCTCGTATTTAGTAAACATGCGTTATCATTACAAACGCAGTCATCTATGCTACACTACTGTGTTACTCCGCCGAGACATGAACTACTCGATGCCTTGCTTAGTAACCTTAACCATCCACAGACATCTCTACTACTCCTTTAAATCAATAGACACAACACACGTCTGACATACACTGTTGTTATGCTGTTACACTTCCCTGCGCTAACCGCTACCGTTCTTACTTTTTATTATAAAGGCCGTCTTGACAATTAAACTAGACGTCTCCACTAAATTACCTGCCATGGCTTCACACAATAATTGTCTTTTGCTTCTCGGGAGGTTTGTTCTGCTACATTTTAATTTTTTTAATTGTCTTATACAACTATTCCGTTTTACAGCACGCACCTCTTCCAGCGCAACCATTGAGGTTGCTCAGCTTATGTTAGCTTATTGTCGTATTATTCTATACATACACCACTAGTGGAAATAACACATTCATCACGGTCATACGGAAACAACAAAAGGTGTTGCCAGATTTTATTATTCGTAACAATTCTTTATTGGGTTATATACTCAACAAATAATTCAACAAATTATTACTTTCAAGCTTTTATTTTTATTAAAATTTAAACGAATATGTAAATGCTGAAGAGCAACCAGCAGTCGCTTTGGCGGCACATAATATTAAAAACATGTCTGTTGCCTTTAGTAACTATAAATCTAACATTTATTACTGACAATCAAAATATGACAAAATTAACCAAGATAATCTAGAAACTTTTTTACGTGTAACAAATTAAAATTTAAAGCATAAAATTTTTTAATCTATTAATGTTTTTTTTTTTGCATAATTTAAAATAATTTGTGCAGCGATAAAAATCTTGCACTTGTTTTGTAGGTTTGTTTCTTGTGTCAGTTGCTTTAAATTTGTCATGAAGGCAAAGATGTACAAAGAATTTTGTTGTTGAAGCAAAAATGTGGGTCATTGTAGATTATGTTTTCACAGTTATTGATAAAAAGTAGTTTTAAATATTTAAATACAATATAAAGAAACTTTTAAAAGCAAATTAAGAATTTTAGCTTTAGGTCTTAGCAAAAATTCAATTTTATTAAGTTATAATTAAACTACATAATATCTATGCAGGTGTCATTTAACGGACAATACTACTTGAGAATATGATATGCTGTCTGGATATAAAGTTATTTTGTTGTGCGCTACAATTCAGATAAAAGATTGATTAGTTTTCTAGATATGTATTATAAATTACTACATTTAAAGTCACTATTGCAAGTAATGCTATTTAAGGCACATTCACACTAAAATATCTTAAGATTTTTTTATTAGACTTTGTAAGAAAGAAATCTACTGAGAATTGTTGTAATTGTCAAAAACATCAACGTAACATTACATTTTGTTTCTACACCATCTCACCTCTTGTGTAATGAAAATTCCAGCAAGCCATATGAATCAGAAAGGAAAATGTGTAACTCATTTTACAAGTTAAAAACATTAATTTGTCATTAGAAAACCTTCAGAAATTAGGGTTTTTTTTCTACTAAGCTAGTTCAGCCTAAGGACTTAGTAATTTATCTCAGAAGAGACTTTTTCTGAAAGCTTTTTTATCTCTAAAAGAGCTCCTTTATTTACGGCTCCGAGTCTCCATGGCATGCTCACAAAAACAGAAAAAGCTAGGGAGCTTGTCTATGGTCCTTCTAAGAGCCTGTTTTTGGAGTGCTTATTTAATAGTTGGCAGGACAACTTGCTATAGACTTCCACAATATACGTCGGCAGTGCGTGCCGTGTTTGCTTAACGTAAAACATAGGTATTTAGACATCCTCCCTCTAATACTTCCTATAATGTTTTAGTCTTCATCGGGACCTTCTTAATACTTAGTATTACAAAATATTGTTACAAATATGCTTTATTAAAATCATGAAAAGATGTACAAATAATTGACACCAAGAAAGTTTAACGAAATGACCTATTGTGTTTTTTTTCATAGCTAGAAGTTTCTACAAATCATCTTTATCACAAAACAAAAACAACTAACACAAAGCGAGAAATAAACAAACACAACACACAACCATACACACACCTGCATTGTATAACAACTAAATAAAAAAATACCCAACATGTATTTTTAAATAATGATCGAAGGTTCTAGAAGTAAATAACAATGCTCACTAATGTGTCTGAGATAAAAGTGGCAATGCAGCATTTTCAATTACGCAATAGATGGCGGTAGAAATTCTCGAATATTCAAGATCGCCTAAAAATAGGGTATATAAAAGCAACGCCAATACGTGCTGATTCATTCGGATTGTGAGCGTCATCTAGTTAAGATCTTGTGGTACAACAATTAAAGTTGCCAGCGTGTGTTATTAATCGCGAATAGTTAAATCGTGAAATAATTGATTATATAAAGTGTAATTTAATTTAAACTCTAAAAGTTGTGTGTGTAATTATTTTGCAAATAAAGAACTCATAAATAAAACATTTATATTTGAAATAAACGTAACAATATACATTTATCTCAAGTAAATTCTGTCTGGTCTAATCTGGACACACTAGTTGATATTGGTGTTTTTACATATTAGGACTTCTATTATGGGAAGAGGTTTAAATTAATGACCCTTTATAGTTGCTTGAACAGTGAAATTTTTGTGACATCAATATTCAAATTAAGGCGGCGATTATATCCTTAAAGGGTGTGTCTACCACATCTGAACTTGTCTCTGAATGCCTGTATTCCTGAACGGAATGACGGAGGTTTTGACAGTCACCCTAAAATGAGTGAGGGGACATGGGATCGACTTGGGCAAATATGTGACTGATGAACTGGCAAAGAAGATGACAATTCTTAAAGAGGGTGCCATTGACACCTTCTGTATTATACCCCTCTCAACTTGCGGACATCGTATTGACGCTACACTATTCGATATGGCTCAATTCAGAACAATCTGACCCTCTTTGGATCGGGGCAGGACAGCTGCACTACTAAAGCTACCGAGAAGTCAATTGCGCTACTTGGTAGCTGTGGTTACTTAGCACTGTTTGCTTGGGACCATATGCATCAAATTTAATGAACTATTGGCGCACCCTTTAATTTATAATTTGTAATATTAAAACTTGTTACTATAACGGCCATAGCAATCGACATTCTGTCCAATTTGAAAGCGTTTGTCTATAAGGGTTATAAAGATAGGCCCATATCAAAAATAGTGAAAAAATAGTATATATCTCATTTATGAAAAGTATCATAAATGTTTATAATTAAATATTCATAAATGAAAAATTTTGAACTAAAAACCCATTTCTACTTTAATCACATTCTGTGACATTAGAAACCTCCATAACAAACTTGGAGAGGCTAGCTTTTCGTCTTTTTATCTTTGAAGATGTACGGTCAAATGATGCCACCAGCCCATAGACCGTATAAAACTATGACTTTTCTGAATGCATTGGTAGCTCTTGCAATGCTATTGGCTGATATCCACTCCAAAATCGACAATTCTGCTTATTTTAGTGGATCGATTAAACTGACCATAAAATGAAAGAAGCGCGCGATAAACTTTCTTAACAGAGCACGCATTTTGATAATAATCTTCAATAATTTGCAAGCGTTGTTCGTTTGTAAGACAATTCATGGTTAAATTATAGACCAAATTGTAGATGTTTGACACTGAAACAAAATACGAAACATGCGTCAGCTGTTTAAGCCAGTGTTGCCAAAAAGATAAGAAGGTGTACCATTTTTTTAATGTTATGAAATCGCAAAAGAATACATACATATACCGTTGATGAAAGGAAATAAAATGAGTATTGATTATTGTTGTTTTTGCTTAAACTTTGCGGTAGCGAAATGGCTGTCGAGCAGTGCTTTCACCCCCAATAATCAATATTGCTGATGTGTAATTTATTCGGGATAATTAGGACAAAATATTTAAATATACTTTAATATACAAATACGTTGATCAATAAACTTTTAAAATCCGAGCTCAAAGTCCCACTGGCAAAAGACGAAATATGATCTCTATATTGAAGGCAGTATTTTGTAGTGACATTCCGATAAAAAAACAATGGAAGACTTAATGACACAATGGGGTCATCCCTCAGGCAGATCAAAGGTGGTATTGAGGAATGAGAAAAAAAAAACGTAGCCTTGGACTTAGGCGAATGTATTGACAAAAACTTGTACTCAGTCCAATCTGTATTTGTTTTTAGAACCGGATAAAGAATTACAGCGTAGTAAGAGAGTTACACATTTCCGGATGAGGCAAAACTGTGGCATTACTATTAGGACATTTTTGTGGTTTCTTAATTTAACTTTGCATAATAAAATTTATTTTATTATTTAACTTTCATTCAACTTTTTATTACAGAAAATTAATGCTAGTGTCACTAAAATTCAATCACCAAAGTAAAGTTTTAATAAATAATATGCTTTCTCCTTCTATTAAATTTTACATATATTTAAATAACGTTATGATCAGCTAAAGATATATTACGTTGGAACAGTGTGTCAACTGTTTTATAATAGCTATTTTATAATCGCTTATTTATGTATATCGAAAGGCAATGTATTGATAATGTTGTGCGTTAGCTTTTTGTAATGACTTAGTTAAAACTAATATTATCTTAATTCTAATAAATAAAAGTCTTTAATAAATTCATAAAAAAATTAACATTGTTATGCAATCTTAATTTATGGCCACCTTAAATAATCGCCCTTATTCTAATTGTCGACGTCGTCACAAATCAATGTTAATATGTGGCGACGCATTCGATTTGTTATTCTACTTGTAGTTATTGACACTTATCGATTAATGCTCAAAGATTTTTTGTATTCTATAACAAATGTGACAACTATATTTTATTGACGTGACTCTGTTTTTTGTCGACGACTTTTTGAGTAATGACTGGAAGTAATTTAAACCAAATATAACATGGAAAATGTAAAAAAGTGAAGATTGCAATGTAATTAAAAAAAAATTAAAAATGTAACAAACAAAAGCATTGAATAGGTATTTATAAAGGAGCTGTTTAAGGAGTTCAAGTGGTTGACATAGGAAACGATTTTAATGACATTGAGCTTGCTGAAGTCGAATTTGTCGTTGAAAGCACAGCCAGGAGCAGGCAAAACATATGTACATACTTGCGATACGGCAAATTTAAAATATTGCAATTCTGCCTAAGAAGTTTTCTTTTCAACATAAGTTTTTATTTTTTCAAGCTTTCATCATCAATTAAATCAAAATTTACCATAAAACGATCAAAGCATCAAAGACAAATAAAATTTAACAAAAAACTTAGGGATGTGCATTTTCATTTCGTAAAAAACGATAAACCGTCGATATCGTCACAGGAATGTTATAGAATGCAAATTTTTTTTTTTTAATTGATGCCGACATTGATACGAAGTGATATTGATACTAAAACGACGACGACGTCGACAACTAGAATAAGGGTGAATATTCTTTCTTTGTGTGAATATAAAAAATTGCTAACTTTTGATTAAAAACACAAACTAAAATTTATTTAAATAAATTATTATTAATTATTTGCGTGAGTTAAAGTTAAAATGTATTTTGTAACTGTATTAATATTCCAAGCTTACATTTCAATTAACGTCTTTTGACATTAACTTGTACACAAATTAATATCTAAAAAATTCCATTAATTAATATCTAAATACATATTACACACACATGCATACATTCATTACAACATCAATTCTAAACTGTTGCTGCTGTTCTCCTATCTCCATATGAAAAAAAATATTGATTTACTGGTCGAGTCGTGTTTTTTATAATGTTGTTAAACATGCATCAAACAGCAACAACAGACTTGTTATGTTGCATCGTTATAGATTCGATAATATATTTCAAATATTTGTAATTTTATTCGTATTTTATTCAATTATTTAATTTAATTTTGCATAAATTTTGCGTGTATTACACGTTAACCTCGTGTTGCAAAGTTGTTGTTATTGTAGTTGTTACCACACTACCACTGCAGCATTTGCGCATAATTTTTTAAATGCCGTGGCCTACGTTAATGCCCGCCATAGATCATTTAAGCAAATGAATTTCAATCATCATCTTTAGAGTTGTTTATTTAATGCCGAAAAACAAATACAAAATTAAACTTTTTTTATAAAAATATTTGAGGCAATAAATAAATTTGAAAACACATAATTACGTTTGATGTTCACGTTGTAATACAGGTATTTTATGTTGATATTTTTTTTAATGACGAAATTGTGTTTTACATTTAGGATTCTTATTTTTAACGTCTGCTAATAAGTATATTGAGTTATTTTAAAGTTTTACATAGATTTGTCATTACCACACATAACTACCATTGAGATTCTTGTTTAAAAAAAATTAAAAAAATATTGAAAAATATATTGTAAAGTGTAATGTTAAGTATGTTTTTAGGTAATATTGTTTTTGCAAATGACATACCATCAGGCATAGTGTCGAAAGAGATGCTATTGAAAATCAGCATGATCAGCATGGTCCTTCGTGGCAGCGGGAAAAACACTACGCCCACCTCTAACTTTTTCATACCATATGAAACAATCAAATAACTGCAATCAAAAAAATTAAACGAAAAACTTGGTGTTTGCCCATATTTTCCGAGGTACACGGCTCTGAAATTTTCCATTTTTTTAAATATCCATACGGGTATCATTTTAGGCTTTTGAAGATATCCTTAAGAAAATACCAAAAAAAAAAATTTATAAATGCTTAACCCAATAAAAGCCTTTGGCATTTTTATGTAAACTTATATCAAATTTTTTATCTTTTAAATATTGGTCATCCCAATATTTGCTTTCTTTTTTTTATTGGAGTTACTTCACTAAACTAGATTTATATATATGCATGTATGGTGAAGGATATAAAAGATTCGGCATAACCTGAATATAGCACTCTAAAGTGTTTCAATTTCATTAATTTTTGTTCTTTACTCCACTTTGGGATCCCGAGGGATCACAACTCGCACGAAAAATGTTTTTTATGTCAAAATTGGGTAAATGAGACCGGTTTTGAGAGAATAAAGTTCTTCTTCTTCTTGCACGAAACAGTCCAAACTTTTTTTTCGTGCAAGTTATTTAAACTTGCGCAACAGCCTTACAACACAAACTTAATACAAAATAAATTAAAATAGTCAAAATTCTTTGAGTTTTTATTTTGTGTTTAAAATTTAGTTTTTGTGTTCCCGTACTTTTATATAATTTTGTCTTTTTATGGGAGAAAAAAATGCTTGCTCTCATTTTCACGAACTTTACCCAAAAAGTAAAGCAACAGACCTTAAATTAGGAGTTGAACTGTCCAACCCCAAATGAATTGAAGTAATTTTGGCTTAAAAAAAAAATTTAATAAAAAATTTAAAATGAAAAAAGAATTATTTTACAAAATTGTAGAGAACAAGATCTCTACATTCTTCATCAGCATTCATCGCATCTATCAACCTTAGGTTGTATACATTACAAACATCATCTATTTAGTAGATTTTGTAAATAAGAATACGAAGAATATTCATATAAATATTTATTTGATTAGACGCAATACACACACAAACCAAAGTATTTATTCACTGTTTTCTCTGTATCGTGTCTTGTACATTTAAATTAAAGGAACTATGAATATTTATGCTTGTTATTATAACGGTCAGAGTAATAGACACTCTTTCCAATTTTCAAGCATTTTTCTATTACAGTTCAATAAGAAGGACCATATAGGTTAATTTAGGTCACCTATGCGGACACTTTTTAATTCTTTGATTCGCTTTCGGACTCTTTTGTGCCTTTGTTAGCATGTAAACATGTAAAACTGAAGTAATCTGAAAGCACAACCTTCAAATAAAATGAAAATGTGGTTAGAAATGACTGAATTCTGCAGGAACAAAAATAAAAAAGTAACATTCAGATGAATAATCTTTTAACTTTTTGTTTTTTTTTGTTTTTTTTTTTTGAAGCGGTTGATAATCTAGTCATTTGATCAGTGCATACTTACTGTCTCTAAAATTCTCCAGAATTCAGAAAAATACACAACATGTATGCAAAACTCGTACATAAATGTTATCAAGCACAGCTCAAAGAAACATACATACATTTTTTTATATATCAATTATGAGTTATTTCAAATTTTGTATGTCGTCTAATACAAATATGTATACATATGTTTGTGTTAGTTTTTAATACTTGGTTGTTACACGAACATATGTATCGGACACACTGTTGTATACGGAACTAATGATATTTTCGTTTTGACATATTCTCCAACTTCAAAGACATCGAAAAACAAAAAAAGCGATTTTGTGAAAGGCAGGGGTGGAATCGTTACATCCGTGTTCGTATCGCCAATCGTACGAAAAAAAAACTACGTAATACGTTAATCATATGCACTAAATGGTATTATGACATACGATTGTAAACGGATCGTAATCTTTGGAATGATTCACAATAGTTTTCAAATAACAAAAATTTTAGAGCTAAAGAAAGAGTAAGTTATTGTTTCCAAAGGTCAAAACCGATTTTTTGCTTATAGCGCTTGATTCAAGGACTGTTGCTTCATTTAACACTTCTTCTTCTTTATCATAAACTAAAATTAAATTTGTTTAATTCGCACTTTTTTTTAGCGAAGTTGTTGCATTTTTCATCTTATTCGAACTAAGTTTTGTTAACGTATGACAGTTCGTTAAAAACGTACGTTCATTTATACGATAACGTTTGTTATAATCTGCGTTATTGTGAATTATTATCCGTTAACGTATGTTATAATCCGAAAACGCATTTTGGCGATACGTGTTGTACGTTCACGGATGTAACGATTCCACCTCAGAGTTAGTAATGACGCCTCACTCCTATATGTTCAACTGCTGGGTGACCAAGACCAAATTAAACAGGCGAGAGCTCAAACTCGTTTTGTTATGTTTTCCTAGGGCAATTGTTTGACTGCCCTGCACTGTTTGTGAGTAGGAAGGAGAGTCGAATTCCATCCTACGCTTACATTGTAACCGTTGTGGGATGAAAAAATCTTTAATCATTGCAACGTTCTGCATAGTAAAAAAACTTTTCAATTTATATTTTGGATAAATGTCATATTAAAAAGTCATAAAATTGTAAACTTTGTCTTCAAATTAAGCAAACATTTTTGCCAGGGATCTAGACCTCTTAAAATTAAAATGATTTCGAGATTGCTCTCTTACAGATAAAGAAAAAGAGAGCAATGAACGGAAAGAATGCCAATTTGTTCAAAGGTGAATGCGTACTGTGATACTTACGATGTTATTACATCCTTGGAGTTCTCTTTTCTGATCAAAGGCGGTCTTTCAACGAAATTGCTGATTATTTCAATATAAGTATTCCGTTATTTTTAAAACACTTATATGAAAATCATTTATCCAGATCTAAAAAATTTTTGGAGCTAAACTGCGCTTTGTACATTGTCACAAATTCAGTATAAAAATATAAATAATTTTAAACGAGTAAGTACATATAAAATATATCATCAAATAAATATTCTTAATTTCTGACTTTTTTAATTAATAATGACGCTGTCGTAAGAGTAGTTCCTATTTTATAGATGATTAAGTATTCTTAAGAATATATTGGTTAGTTTGATAACTCTTACTTTTATATTTTTTTTTACATTAATTGATGGCAGAAATAAAGATTAAATACTTTTGACTTTATTTAATAGTTCTTTAATAGTTTATACTTTCCTTTCCACAGCAAATATATTAGATTTGGTTATTAAAATTAGCGACTTTTGGAAAGGCTGCTTGTTCCACAAGTTTTTTTCTAAACTTCAAGCCACTTTCAACGCTTAGCATAAACTATAAGTATTTTGGTAGTACTGCTCTAAACAAAAATTTAATTTAAAGCACTCGTACAATATGTAATAAACAAGGTTAATATTCTCACATGCGTACGATACTCTATCTTTTTATTAACAGAAATTCATACATTTAATGAAACTGCAGTTTTTGTCTATCTATCTGTCTGTCTGTGTTTGCATCACATTAAACTGCTGGATGGATTGTGAGAAGGTTTCTTAGAATCTTTGTTAAAATATAGAATACTGTGATTACCTCTTCTACACGTGTCATATATTTCGCGAATTGATATACGTTATCTAAGTTCATGAAACAAATAACATAATAAACACATATCTGTGTTATGAAGCAAAATACTTAGTTTTGCCGAATATAAATTTTTATGATACCAAGAAAAAGTAAAGCTCCACAAATAAATATCCAGAAAAGAAGATCGTCAAAACAACTTACTACTTAAAGAGGGGTAAAATTTAGTACAAAAAAATTAAAGCTAAAACATGTTTATCAGTATAACACAGACGCGGTCATAAAAAGTAAGCAGAGCAGTTAGTTAAATAAAGAGCTATTGAAAAATAAACTGTTAGCATTAGGAGTACACATCAACAAAGAAGCACGCATTTTATTTCATTCATACTAATTACTTTAAGAGAAAGTTAACTAGCGCCCTTTAAAAAGATCTGTTGATGATAGAAAATAGTTGAAATCAGTTTTTTTAAGGTACCTCCTCATCCAACTGTTTTGTTTTTTTTTTTTTTTTTTGTTAAAGAAACTTTTTTTTACACTTTTTTGTTGCAAATGTGTTAGTGAAGATTGTATAGATTAGTTGCGCTAACTCGGTTCTTGGTGGGTAGTAATCTAAAAAATAAAAGGAATCATCCATTTCTCTAACTGAAATACTTGTATTTAATGGGTCATATTTAAGTTTTGATCAAATACTCAATGCATCATGTATCAAGCTGTAATCAGATAGAGTAATTTCCCTCACCCAGTGCTGTGGTTCTAAAAATTTATTAACATCTACCCAAGACTGATCGCTACCATAAACTCGTTGCGATGCTTAATATAATTTGATGTATGTGGCCACAATTTTGAACTGTTATAGACACACAGTAAAACTTACAACTGACCTGTATTGCTTAGCCGACAATATCAACAAGCTTATAATTTGAATTTAACAAACAAAGGGGGTTCACATAGTTGATGTTAATTTGTCTATATGGGTACATTTATAACCGTTATATACAAACACATGAAACTCACAGAATGTCCACTACTTTGCTTGGTTTTAGAAAACGTATAAACACTTTTTATATAAATAAAATAAATAAATATTTTAAATTAGGCTGCTGTAGTCAAGGTGGTAAAAAAATCTGGTATTAAATTGGAATGAATTTTTTTGCTTGTGGTTACATACCTATTACTGAAGTTAAAAATGTGATTTGTAAAAATGTTGTAACATAAAGCAAAATTTGCATTAAATTTTTTTTCGTCAAATAAAGTCTCTGGCTACGCTGTATGTTTTGCTGTTATAAATGTGTTAGAAAAATTTGTTTACGTACTGATGGATTATTTTATCATGAGCAATTGTAAAATAATTAATCAAATGATCTTTTATGTTTTTAATTTACTTTCCCCCAAATGTTGTTCATTTTTATTCTGCAAAAAAAAAGCGCCAAATTGAAAAAACATATAATGAAATTGATATGTTAAAATATGACTAACATACTTGCAGCTTAAAACTTAGTTTTTAATATAAAAATTTTAATATTTGTTTTTGCTTTTTCCACTTTTTATACCCTTCAATACAAAAAGTGGAAAAAGCGTATAACTAAGTTTGTCATTTCATTTGTAATTTTTACAATATCCATTTCCGACCGCATAAAGTACATATATTTTGACTTCTTATGCATAGGGAAGTCGATTGAGCGATGCCGCCCTTCCGCTTGTCCACCTGTCTGTCTGCCCGTGTTAGTGGTTTAATAAAAAACAGCTACAGAAAATTTAAATACGCCAATCGATCAGATATTGTGTCGAAAAAGGTGCTATTGTAAATCAGCATGATCGGTTCATGTTTTTCAAGGCAGTGGGCAATACACCACGCCTACGTCAACCTTTTTCATATCATTTAAAACAATAAAGTTAATCCAATAAAAAAAAAATAATTCTTGCGAAAAAACCTTTAAAACACCACACAAATTAGGTTACATTAACTATTGGGACACACTTAATCTCCAAACTTTATACTTTTTCAACTGTTCAAAAGTTTGACAATATACATCAAATTACAACAACTATAGGGTCACTCTTTAATTTCCAAATTCAAATTATATACTTGCTGTTGCAGTTGATTTATCAATCAGGTTCTTTGTAAATTTCAACCATCTGTCTATAACGGCTCAATAGTTTGCCCATATACATCAGATTATATCAACTATTTAATTTTAAATATAACACTTTTATACTTCTTATTATACCAAATAAAGTAGTAGACATTCTGTCTAAAATTAAGGTATTTATATACAACGGTTCAAAAAATATGGCCATATAGGACAAATTACATTTATTTTGGGAACACCCTTTAATTTCTAAATACAAATTATAAGCTTTTTGTTATAGCGGACTTAGCAAAACATGTCCCTTGTAAATTTCAGCTGTCTGTCGATAATAGTTCAAAAGTCCGGCCACATACACCATATTATATCAACTATTGGGACACCCGTTTATTTCCAAATCCAAATTTTTTACTTGTTGTTATAGAGGAGTTAGTAATACAGGTTCGTTGTAAATTTCAATCGTCTGTCTACAGCTGTTTAAAAGTATGGCCATATACCAAATTAAATGAACTATTGATGCACCCTTTAATTAATAATTTTAAATATTATCAGCTGTTACTATAGCCGCCATAGCAATCGACATTGCGCCAAATTTACAAGCGCTTGTCTATAACGGTTCAAAAGAAAGGCCTGTATAAGTAAATCTACAGTAATTAGGGGACACCTTTTAATTTCTAAATTCAAATTATAAACTCGTTAATATAGCGGACTTAGCAATATAGGTCCCTTTTAAGTTGCAGCGTTCTGTCTATAACGGTTTAAAAGTTTGGTCACATACACAAAATTACATTAAATATTGGAACACCTTTTAATTTACAAATCGAAATTTTATATTTGTTGTTATAGCGGACCTAGCAATACAGGTTCGTTGTAAATTTCAAGCGTCTGTCTACAACTGTTTAAAAGTATGGCAATATACATCAAATTCAATGTACTATTGGTGCACCCTTTAATTTATAATTTGTAATATTAATACTTGTTATTATAACGGCCATAGCAATCGACATTCTATCCAAATTGCTAGCGTTTGTCTATAGCGGTTCAAAAGATATGCCGATATAACTAAATTTACATCATTTATTTTTAGATTTATTTTTGTAAAATTTTTTGTTTTTGGGAGCTATAGTAATACACAGTCATTTTAAATTTTACAGAATCGCCCTTTAGAGTTCATAATACACGTAAAAAATATGTATGTTGTATGGGGACACCCTTTAATTTTTAAGCATAGTCTATCATATTACAAAAAATTTTCAAAATCGGATCAGAAATGACTGAGTTCTGGAGGCACAAATATAAAAAAACAACATTCAGCTGAATTGTAAAACCTCCTTCTTTTTTTGAAGTCGGTTAAAAAATAAGAAAAAAACAACAAATAAAAAATTTACGCTTGCCCATATTTTACGAGTTATGGACCTCTGAAATTTTAAAATTTTTTAAAAATATCAGTATGTGTATAATTTTATAGTCTTTGAAAAGATTTTTAAGAGTATACTAAAATTTGTTTTAAAAATGCTTAACCCATTTTGAGCTGATGTCATTGTAAAATTATATATACGTAGTATGCAATTTGTTTTCTTATTTTTTAATTCTCTGTCACCCCAATAATTGCTATTTTAATTGGATTTACTTCACTGGCTAGATTTACATATACGGTAAAGGGTATAAAATATTCGCCATAGCCGAATATAGCTAACACGAATAGAAATATTGACTATTAATTTTTTTCTTTGTTCTTTTTAAAACTTTATATTGCAGTTAGGTTGAACTGTGTGCAAAAACTTTAAAATCTGAAAAAATCCGAACAACAAATAACTAATTTTTTGAAAATGGTTTAAACGTATCAAAAAGCAGATAAACAAAAGGAATGTCCAAAAATGATAGGTAAATAAAAAATTGTATCGTAACAATTATGCAACTGAATTTTAAAAACGTTCAGATTTTTAAATAAAAATACTAATGGGGCAACCAGTTTTTAACCGAAATTTGTCTTAATATGGTAACAACAATTTATCAAAATTAAAAGTCGTACTTTTTTGTTTAGCTTGAATAAAAAATTTTTATTTTTTTATTTAAAAGAGAGAAAAACCCAACACCAACAAAAAATAATGTCTTAATATTATTCCCACATTTTACATTTGGAAGACGTAGGGCTCATTTTACTACCCACGGTACAATTGTAGGCTTTTGCAAAATCAGCATTATTGGATAAATCGCCAAGAACCCGATACTTATTCTCTGGACTTGATCTACAAAACATTTGGGCGAAACTTAAAAAATATAATTGTTCAGGAGACAAATTTATACCTGCCTTTTCCTCTTCTTTGTTTAAAGGTAAGTGACGATAAGCCATTAAAGCTGCACGTAATGATCCATGATAAGCAAGGTTGTCTTCTTCAATATAAAAGTCGTCAAAACAAAGCTCAATGTCTTGTACACAATACCTTTCGTAATGATTCGCAAAACAATTTGCGCGTTCAATATATGCATTTTTCGAATAATCTGACCACCAAAAATGATAATTCCGTTTTTCGTCGTAAATTGCGCCACTCCCACTAAAATGTTGCAATATGGTGCTGCCTATCATGGTGCCTAATGTCCCGAGTTTTAAGAAATTCGGCCAGTCTTTCTTGTAAAAAGGTGGCTGTAAATATCCTGCCATTACATATATAACGTTACCAGGAATATAATTAATTATATCGCTATTCATGCCAATTGCTGATTTCGGTAATGTAGTTGAATAGACCAAATTTTCATAGTTTTTATTGTTGAGACTACCAAAACGCTCCATAGATTTTGTAAATTTAAGTAAATTTAAATAGTTTGCTTCATAACTGCCATTAATGAAGTGTAGATTTTTCAGTTCTCCTATTAAATCTTTAAAAAATTGTGTGTGTTCATAACGACCAATATGTACCGTAATTGCGGATAGCTTAAGTAAAGCCTTCTTACGAGTGGTGTCATCCAACCATCTCGCTTTCTTTAACATAGTACGTACACTTTGACGTATTTCGTTAACAATATGCGAAATTTCATCACGGAGTTCTTTGTTAAAGATCAGCTAAAATTAATTGAAAATGTTAAAATCAAATACGATTAATATTTAGACAATTTAAAAAAATGCAATGCGACATAATAATTATAATAATGCAAGTGATTGGGATGTAATACCATACTTTACGTTATGTTTGCTAAAATTTTTATTAAATATGACACTTTAATGGATGGTAACAAAATATTCCAAATCTTATCATGTAAAGTATTTTGTAATATACCTGCATATATAGATGGTCGAAGAAGTATATCATTGGTGTTTTTAGGCGTGAAAGGCAAAGTTCTTTTGAAGAATTGATATGAGTCGGACGAACATGTACACGATAGAGAAATTGCAGAGATAAATAATTGGCAGCAGCTCGCTTATTCCTTTCATAAATTCTATCAAGTTTCTTATACAAATAGTAGCATAGAAACTCATCGTTACCTTTACCCATCCAAGCAATATCATCATACACCTTCCACTTTTTTCTAATTTCGTCTGTGTCTTTAAAGCTTAAATTATTTAAACAATCCAGATTGTCAAATTTATGCAAAAACTTTAAAACTTTTGTGAGAAATTTAAATATCTGTGTGATTGTGTTTTCTATATCCTTTTCCTTAACCCCATATTTACTCAGAAGTTTTGTCATTACGTCTTTATTTGTAATGTAGGCATTTGATGAACTATCATTTATTGTATCATACTGAAGGTTAACTCCAAAACCAAAATCTGGCAGCGGGTATCGTGGTGTGAAGTAGTCTGTTTCAACATCTTCCTCAACCAAATTTTTAGCACCATAATTGCTTAAATGGGCGCTCATTTTAAGCCAATTGAAGTTTTTCCCTTTCCATTTGGTATCCACCGCAGGAAAACCTCCAATATCTTTTAAAATCTTTAAATACTCTGAAGAAGGTCGTAAAGGAATCAATTGGGGTTCTGCCAAGCAATTGTTGTAGAATTGTTTTGCCAACTCAAATTCTGCTGCATATTCTGGTGCCACATCATTTATGTCAGATCTTTGTAAAATACTCTCTATAAAATCATAATTCTCATAAAGGTAACGTTTAAAAATATAGCTATGCGTATCAGATGTACTCTTCCAGTTACCACAAGCGTATTCGTAAAAATCATCACACGGATTCACAGAAGTATTCATACAGGGCAAGATTTCGGTGGCATAATTTATGCGATCGATTCCATTTCCATTCTGATTGACCACAGAGCTCCAACAAAAATTAGTTCTTGTTAAAAACACTATCGCGACGCAAATTAACAAGTTTTCTTGCTTGATCATATCTTTTTTATTTTTCTCCCGTGTTTTTTTTTTTTTTTTTTTTCTTTTGGTTTTCGGAATCTACTTTTCCGTGGTGTGTGCGGTTTCCGTATAATTTTCACTCTGAAATGCTTCATTTATAATGAATGCTTTAAGTTCTGTAAATTGTATTTTTTTATTATATTATTTTTAATTTTTATCTTATTTAAATATCATAAACATTTAAAACATAGATACATCTTTTTATTTTTTAAGTTTAAAAAACAAATCTTCATTTTCTAAATAATTCTATTCTTCATAAAAAACAGATGGCAATTAGAATATCATTTTTGATTAAACAACACAGAGTTTAAAATAAAAGACAGTTTTAATGTAAAGTTTTTGACATCCATATGTATGTTTCTGAATCAGACTCCTGTGCACAACACGACATTTGAAAAAAGTACCTTGATTACAAAAATTTTTTTAAGAGTATATTCTCTCTTAAAGATAGTAGAATTTGTCAAAATGCAGAGCCGTAAGTTCAAAACCCAAAAAAATTTTTGCCAAATAAAGAAAAAAAATAGTGGTTCAGACTTTCTAGATTATCGCGGGAGATGAGTCGACTGTAGATAAGATTCTAAAGCCGCCTGTATAGCTGTATAGAAAAAATAAAACGGATCTCACAATATAAATAATTTATAGTTTAATTTACTTTAATCTCTACATATTCGTAACTAATTTTCCATGCTTTCCTCTACTTTAAATATAAAATTAATTCTTGCTGTACAGGAGTTTAATAAATAAGACTTTGTCGTTCTTCGAGGAGAATACATCGAAAGTGTTAGACTATGTATCATACACTCTAACGGGATATATTACATGAAACCTTTATCCAAACATACACACATACAGTACAGTACGTGTATTGCACTAAGAATTGCGAAAGGTGTACTAAGATGTATTAAATATTTTATGTGTTATTAGAGAATAAAAACTTTAAGCCTGAGTATCATAAAAATAGAATAATTATAAGAATTATAGATAAGAAACTATAGAATTTTGTCAGTCATTTTAAATAAAATGTAATTTGATGAAACAAAATTTGGACTCTATGCAAAATGTTCAAATTGGTTACCCGATTAACGGCTGCACCAATTTAAAAAAGATTTAAAACAGAGATAGATTTTTATTTAGAATTTCCAATAAGGTATGCTTATTTAAAAGACATGAAAAAGAAGAGTAAGTCAGGGAGAGGAAAACGCGTGGAATCGATTTTAACAAAAAAAGGTTCAAAAGTTCAAAAGTGACTAATCTGATTCTAATACTTTAATTTATAGGATATAAATATATAAAATAAATAAAGTATAGCCATATACATGAAACTAAATAAACTATTAGGGCACCCTTTAATTTATAATATTGAAAATTTATGCTCAGATGAATTTTCTTTTTTTTTAAGGTTTAATAATTTAATTATTTGATCAATGCAGACTAACATTCTCTAGTATTCTCATAAAATCATCAGAAACGCTGAATAAAATAAAACTTCTGTTAAGGTTTAACCGATTAAGCACAACCATCCATTTTTATTTCTTCTTTTCAAAAAAAAAATAGATCACTGAGATTTTTTGTTCTTAAATATTGAAAATTGCTTAAAAATCTATTATTCTACCAGAAAGCGCTTAAAAGATTCAGGACTCTTTTTTTTATGTAATATGATTCGCAGATATCATTGTTTAAATTGTAGTACTAAGAGTGGCCATTAAACACTTAATAGTTGTAAAAACCAATTTAATTGAATTTTATTTATTTTTATTCTCGGCAATTATTTATTAACTAAAACCTAAACTCTTTCCTTGGAGTTTTGCTTTGAGCTCAGAAAGTAGTCTTACAATATCGTATTATGTTCACTTCTAATACACTCAACGTATTATCTAGGTACCCAGTTAGCATTTGGAAGATTGTTTTTACAAAAATCACCAAAGTGAGGCTTTAAACACTACCCAAGATGATTTAAAACTGATTCATCAGTTATGCGTTTAAAAAGAGACTCGAATATAACTCCGACAAACGCATAGAAAGCGACTTTCTAAAAAAACAAAAAGTACAAAAAGCAAATGCTTGACGATGAAAAAATGATTCAAATACATATTTTATTTTTATTTTTTAATTTTCGTAAAAATACATACATATGTCACTTCGTAAAAAAATAGAGACACAAATGTAAAATAAATTTTTTCAAATTTTTTTAAATTTGAATTTTAAGAAAATTAGGAATTACATGCATACGGCTAGTAATATGATTAAAAGTTGACTCGAAAAAGTATCGTATTTGATTACAAGTACGATTGAAAATAGTATCGAAAATGAGTCGAAAACGAGTTCAGAAGAGTCGCGGCTAGGGTACCATTTTCTACCGACAAAACAATCATTTTCGACTCTAAAACGAGCGCATAATCGATTATTTTAATCGTGTCGAGGAGTCAAAAAAGACTCGAATATGATCAATAATGCTAACTGGGTAATTTTAAATAAAAAATCACTTTAAACAACTACTTTTTCACTTAAAAACATTCCAATTACATTTTATTTAAATGAAATGTATTTTTTATTTGTTTTTGAATATTGATTTTCTAATCAACAAAATGTGTTAAATCAAGTATTTTTTTTCATTATTCAAACGCACAAAAAAAACATATCGAAACAGTAAAAAGTAACTTTTACAATTATTTTAACTACCAAAATGTAACCTACCACAACATTAGTACTACAATTTTTGTATTTAGTTTAATTAATTTGTATGTATATTTAAACCAAGAAAAAGAACGTCCCAAAACACTGATTTTTATTTGTTTTAAACATTAAAAAATTTAGTTAAAACAACACAAAACACAAATACATATTTTCTGTTGACTTGTTAAAAAAAATGTAATGTTTTTCCTAAAGTTTTTTGCTTTTTTTTATAAAATCTTAATCGTCATCCTCTTCGAGTTCTACTAGCATTTATTTACATGAAAATCCAATAGAAGTTTGTCCTACTTAAAAAAATCGCTTTGTTTTTGATGTTTCTTTAAAAAAAAAATCAAATTTTTACATATCGCACTTGATCAACGAGAGGGTATTAACTCGAAATTTTAAAATTTTCAGTAGAGTCAAAAAACTGTTTGTGGCCACATTTTAACAGAATTTAAAAATTCAAATATACCATAGGAAGCAAATTCCATTTAAAAATATACATACATCGTTTTTCCTAGAAATCTGTGCAAGTATTGCAAAAAAAAATCAATTTTTTGAGTTAATACCATTTTTCTAAAATTTTTCGATCATAACTGAAACAAATTTGATCAACAAGACAGTATCAACTCAAAATAAAACCAAATTGAAAAGAGACTCAACTCAAAATAATACCTTTTTTATGAAAATTTACGAATCAGTTCCATGATAACTTTTGTATCAACTCGAAATAATACCTTTTTGTTGAAATAAAATAATCATGAAGTTGGTCTCAAAAGTGGTTTTCGAGATGAAAGAGTAAACGGAATACGTTTAAATTTTTACAGTAGATAGATATTGATGTTGTTAGCTGATTTCTTGAAAAAATGTGATATTTTGAAAATTTTGAGGTAATACCCTATTGTTGATCAAGTGTGATATTATTTTTTTTACAAACGGACATATTTTTCAAAACCTTTTGTTTGTTAAATTTATTTTTCAAAGCTATTGTTAAACACAATCTTTTTGTTGTAAATTGTACATAAAACTTAAAATTTTTTATCAATAATATTTACACCCTATTATTCGTTATAAAAAAAAAATTTAAACTGAATAAATTTTGAAAAATGGAAATATTCATTAAAAAATTAAAAACTTTAGTTTTTAATAAACAGAAAAGTCAATGGTATTTTTCCAATCAAAGAACTTACACATGTTTTGCCATTACGTTGTTATGTTTCATGTCTCTCAGTTAACAATTGCAATACTTTGCAACCAATCGTTTTTAATTTTAACATCCATGTGTCCAAAAGTTAAAGCAATAAGCTTAGATATTAAAAATGTAATTTCTAAAATTGTTGGGCATTTAAAGTCTAGTGTACAAACATTTTAAAGAAATTATAAAAAGAACAGCAGTATTAATTGTGGACCAAGAAGTGGCCGTCTGCCAAAAATGACTCAACGTATAAAACGATACATATTGAAAGAAATTGGCAAAAATCCGAGGACAATGGCTGTTGATATAGCAGAAGACATAGAAACAATGTCGATCGCCATTGTTCATCTAGAAACAGTATGCAGTGTATTGAGAAGTGGAGGTTTTCATAGCCGAGTGCCTCGGAAAAATCCATTTATAAACTTTTGGAAAAAAGTTGTCTTTACTGAGGAAAGTCAATTTTACATAATCGGATTTCATGGAAAACAAATATTTTGGCGCAAAAAGAATGAGGATCTAGAACATAAAAAATTGATGTCCACAGTAAAACACGGGATTGTTGGGAATGTATGGCGGCTGGGGTTGGAAATTTAGTTTTTATTAAAACAGTAATGGATCGATTTATGAATTTGAGTGTATTAAAAGATAATTTGAAGAAGTCAGCATCTAAAATGGGTTTATCTGGAATTTGGTGCTGAAAGTACCAAATCACACTGCGGCCATTACAAGGAATGGCTGTTGTACAATGTGCCTAAACAACGGTATGCCGTGTTAGAGAGTAAAGAAGGTGCAAAAAAAATATTGAAATATTAATATTTTTTATGATCTTAAACAGTGAAGTACTTTAATTTTTTAATAAATATGTCTGTTTGTGTCTGCAATATTTTTTGCAGGCAAATGCAAATAAAAAACTTATGTAAAATAATTTAGCTTCCAATAATGAAGCTCTTTATTTAATGGTTTAAAGTCGAATGACAAACATAAATATTACAAAATATAAAACAACCACCAAAAGCAAGAATTTGCTACACACAAGCAAAAACACATACAATGCTACGCACAAGAATAAATTCTTTAAGAGAGATGTTAATATAAACAATATGTATGCACATACAGGCATACATATATTTTAAGTCATCAATCTCTTTGCTGGAACTACTTCTATGAAAGAGAAACGATTGCGTAGACTAAGTGTGTATGTTTATATGCAAATATTTATGTATGTGCGCATGCTTGTTTGTTTTACAGTTTAACTATTTTAAAAAGAAAGAAATGTAAAGAATTTCAAGGTTAACAAAAATTCAAGTTCAAGGCTAAGCAACGTCAAAAATGGAACATATCTTTTAATAAAAAATATACAGCTAATTCATTTTGCAGCAGAGTACAAGGCGTTAAAGGACAATCAAAAAATTTCATCATCTAGCAAGCTTTTTTCACTGATGCCTATAATAGACTCATTTGGATTAATTCGTGTAGGCGGTCGCCTTCAACATTCAACTCTTAGTTTTGATGCCCAACATCCTATTATATTGCCAAAACATCATCCTTTAACGTCGTCCTTGATAATACATTTTCATAACAAACTATTACATGCTGGCCCACAGTTTTTGCTGGCTTCAATCCGACAGCAGTATTGGCCTATTGGTGGTCGTAAATTGGTAAGCGCTGTTATCTCCAAATGCGTTCGCTGTTTTAGAATGAAGCCAAAATTATATCAACATGTGATGGGTAACTTACCCGCCGATCGGGTAACGCCAAATAAAGCCTTTCACACAACTGGAGTGGATTTTTGTGGTCCATTTTACTACAAGTCTGAAGTCAGAAATCGTCCTCTCATCAAATGCTACGTATGCATTTTCATATGTTTTTCAACAAAAGCTACACATTTGGAGGTAGTTCAAGATTTATCAACACCGTCATTTTTGTCTGCCCTTCATCGATTTGCCGCCATAAGAGGCAAACCCAAAACAATTTGGTCAGACAACGCAACAAATTTTGTAGGCGCTAAACATGAACAAGCGGATTTAAGGCAGATGTTTTGCAGCCAGTCGCATCAAGAATTACTACGTCAGCAGTGCCTTGAAGACGGAATAGAATGAAAATTTATTCTACCAAGGTCGCCGCATTTTGGCGGTTTGTGGGAGGCTCAACAAGTTGACTTTTGATGAGCTACGCACCTTAGTATGCCAAATTTCTGCAATTTTAAATTCACGACCCTTATCTCCGATTTCCGAAAATCCTAATGACCTTGATATATTGACGCCTGCGCATTTTCTAGTTGGTGGTCCTTTAATCTCGATAGTTGAACCCAATTACGCTGAAATAGATATTAGCCGCCTCAGCAGATGGCAAAGAGTTTCCCTGCTGCAGCAAATATTTTGGCAAAAATGGAGCAATTCATATTTATCTCTCCTGCAAGAGCGCGTAAAATGGTGCGAAAAAGGTAAAGATATAACTTGTGGTTCAATGGTGCTTTTAAAGGATGAAAATCAACCACCTTTAAAATGGCAAATTGGCCGTATATCTGAAGTTATTCTTGGAGATGATGGCGTGGCTCGTGTTGCACTTATTCGCACAAATAATGGATTAATCAAACGAGCAGTTACTAAACTTGCGGTTCTTCCAATTGACATATCTGTTGAAGGCCCTAACCCTTCAACGGGGGGAGGATGTTAACCGCAGATTCGTCCCTGGATTCTGCATTAAGAATTTTTTATATTAAATTTGCTTAGCCTTGAACTTGAATTTTTGTTAACCTTGAAATTCTTTACATTTCTTTCTTTTTAAAATATTTAAACTGTAAAACAAACAAGCATGCGCACATACATAAATATTTGCATATAAACATACACACTTAGTCTACGCAATCGTTTCTCTTTGATACAAGTAGTTCCAGCAAAGAGATTGATGACTTAAAATATATGTATGCCTGCATGTGCATACATATTGTTTATTTTAACATCTCTCTTAAGGAATTTATTATTGTGCGTAGCATGGCGAAATAATACCAGGTGGCCGCAATGGGGAATTCATTAATTTCGCCGTAAACTCTAAATGTCAAACTCCATATATAAAAAATATGTATAACAGCGTACTGTATGGAGTTTGACATTTCACGTTTGCGGCGAAAATTATGAATTCGCCATTGCGACCACCTGGTATATTTTCGCTATGGTGCGTAGCATTGTATGTGTTTTTGCTTGTGTGTAGCAAATTCTTGCTTTTGGTGGTTGTTTTATATTTTGTAATATTTATTTTTGTCATTCGACTTTAAACATTCAAATAAAGTGCTTCATAATTGGAAGCAAAATTATTTTATTAGAGGTTTTTTATTTTGCACTTGCCTGCAAAAAACATTGCAGACACAAACATTTGGTGACCCCGACGTGATCTATTTGGAGATCACTTTTTTGCATAATATCATTTCGGATATTTGCTATTATAGAAAAATATTAATTCGGATATTTTTAAATTAAAAAGATGTCGACCAGTAACCAGAAAAAACCTGTCACCCAAGAGAAGGAAGAATGCACAAAGAACTTGTTGCCCTATAAGGCTAGAGCTGCTGCATTATTTAAGCAGCTGGAAAACTTAGGCCAATCGTTGGCAACATCTCAGCTAAATGAGCTAGACGAGGCGGATCTATCTGTACGTATGGGCTACATAGAGGAGGTAAGGAAAAATTATGAAGAGGCACAAAGTGTCATTGAAATAAATGATGATGAGTTAACTTGCACGGACCGTATGAATTTTGTTGCTCTGTACTTTGAGGTAAAAGCTAAGATGGTTCGTCAAATTAGTGTTGCACGTAAGGTCGGTTCGGGCCCTCAGTCTTCCACATTAAGGCAATTTTCAATTGATGAGACGCCATCTGCTCAAACTCAGTGTCGCAAAACAAAGGTACCTGAAATTCAGTTGCCTAAATTTTTTGGTTCTTATTTGGATTGGCCAAATTTCGCTTCATTATTTACAACTGTTATACATGATAACGTTGATTTAAGCTGCCTTGAGAAGTTTCACTATTTAAGAGCCAGCTTAGGTGGAACTGCTCTGGACATAATTGCATCGTTGGAGGTTATTGAAACAAATTATGAAGAAGCATTATTGTTGTTAAAGAATCGTTTCGACAATAAGCTTTTAAATTTCCAAGCGCATATAAAAGAAATATTTCAACTCAACTGTGTTCAAAACGGATCGGCTGCCAGCCTTCGTCATTTAAGCGACAAATTAAATGCCCATTTGAGAGCCATGCAAACAATCGGTGACCAAAAGCAAATTGCTGATGGACTTTTAATTTATTTAGTAACGACTAAATTGGATACGAAATCGAAAATTAAATGGGAAGAGAATTTACCAATAAATGAGCTACCAACTTGGAGCTCTATGGCTAAATTTCTGGAACGCAGGTGCCTTATGCTTGAAAATATTGAGCACTCTACTGTAAGTAACGTATTAAATCGCAGTAATTCAAAAAAGGTTTCTCAGCACAATAGGCATGTTCATATATCAGCTTCATCGTCGTCCGTCGTTTGCGTGTTTTGCAATTCTAAAGAACATTTTATTACCAATTGCACAACTTTCAGCAATTTGTCGCCCTATCTACGGCTCAAAGAAGCAAAAAAGATGAAGTTGTTCTTGAATTGTTTAAAAAAGGGACATATGCTTAAAACCTGCACTTCAGGTTGTTGTCGTAAATGCCCCTTGAAGCACCACACAATGCTACATAAAGATTACATTCCGCAAGGCCAACCTACAACATCTATTCCAGCCCAGATAGATCAAAACACGTCGCAAGCGGTACTTATTTCATCCAGTCCTGAGAGTACGATCAAGCCTTCAGGTCCAAATATTAGTGCTTTGTTGGCTACAGCTATTATTTTGGTAAAAAATCAATTCGGTGTTCTTGTACCATGTCGAGCTATATTAGATTCTGCATCTCAGCTCAACTTAATTACAAGTCGTTTTATGGACCATCTTCGCTTAAAATGCAATCGGACATTCGCAAGTATTTCTGGAATTGGTAATGAAAGTATTTCTGTTGATAAATCTGTCGACATTATCATCAAATCGAAGTATGCAGGTTACTCAGCATCACTGACTGCTATGGTTGTTCCTAACATAACGAATTACCAACCCAACATTAATGTAAATAAATCAGAATGGAAAATCTCCAAAAATATACAGCTCGCAGATCCCATGTTTGATCAACGTGGCCGCATTGACGTTCTAATTGGGGTTGAGTTATTTTTTGACCTTATGTCAGTGGGACAAATCAAATTGGCTAATAATCTACCTGTGTTGCAAGAAACCCTATTAGGGTTGGTAGTTGCTGGTGGTGGTATTGTTCGTCCTCTTCAGCCATGGTCGTTGGCTGTCAGTTCAAAGGAATCACAACAAGTTGATGAATTAAGCTCTATTGTTAAAAGTTTTTGGGAAGTCGAAAACAATTTTGAAACCTACAGTTCGCCCTCAAATGAAGACATCTTTTGTGAAAGGCACTTCTCGGAAAATACTGTTCGCCTTGATTCTGGTGAGTTTAGTGTACGGTTACCTCAAATTGAAGGACGTGGGGCTAGTGACTTGGGTAGCTCATATGAACGTGCATTTTATCGTTTCAAATATCTGGAAAGAAAATTTAAAAAGTTTCCTGACATAAAGGCTCAATATGCAGCATTTATGAGTGAGTATATTTCTTTAAACCACATGTCGTTAATTTCGTCGCAGGTGAAGCAGAAACAATATTTTCTCCCGCATCATTGTGTACAAAAACTTGATAGTACATCAACCAAGTTAAGGGTCGTTTTTGATGGTTCTGCAAAAACAACAAGTGGCTTATCACTCAACGATGTATTGTATGCTGGTCCAACTATTCAACCGAAGCTTTTTAACACTCTTTTGCGGTATCGGTTTTTTAAAGTAGCTCTAAGTGGTGACATTTATAAAATGTACAGATGTGTACGAGTGTCTCATCCAGATGACTACCTACAATGCATACTATGGAGAGAAAATGAATACCAAGAGATTAAAACATATAAATTGAACACGGTGACTTATGGTACTAAGCCCGCTGCATTTTTGGGAATTCGCACAATGCACCAGCTTGCAAATGAAGAAGAACCATATTTCCCGTTGGCGGCAAAAATTGTGAAGCGTGACTTTTATGTGGATGACCTGATTTCTGGCGGTGACTCAGTTGAAGAGGTTGTAGTGATTAGGCAGCAAGTTAAGGCGTTGCTACAAAAAGGCAAATTTTTAATAAGAAAGTGGTGCTCAAACGTTCCTGCTGTATTGGATGGCATACCTGTGGATGAATGCGAACAGTTTTTGAAATTTAGTGACGGAACTGATGTTACTAAAACGCTCGGGCTTATTTGGCATCCAAAGAGTGATAATTTTATATTCTCGTTTACCCCTTTTGAAGACAGCAAAGTAATAAGTAAACGTAAAATACTATCATCAATTGCTCGTCTATATGACCCGTTGGGTTTAATTGGCCCAGTCATCACAAAGCAAAAATTTTTATGCAACATTTATGGAAGCTTCAGTTACAGTGGGATGAAAGCCTCCCACAGGCATTAAAGTCTTCATGGCTCGAATATACTTCCCAGTTTGACTCCATTCAGCACTTCAATTTTCCTCGCTATGTATCGATGACCAATTCTAAAGTGCAAATTCATGCATTTTGTGATGCCAGTTTAGCTGCTTATGGCGCTTGTGTATATATAAAATCAGAATCTGAAAATGACGTGAAAACATCATTGCTTTGCTCTAAGTCGAGAGTTTCTACGCTTAAAAGTTTGACTGTCCCAAAACTTGAACTTGCTGCAGCGTGTCTTTTAGCAGAGCTTGTGGACGTTGTTGTTAAAACGCTGCCGTATAATTATGATGTGCACTGCTGGTCTGATTCAATGGTCGTACTTTCGTGGCTTCAAGAGCAACCTTCAACTTTTAACGTTTTTGTGTCAAACAGAGTGTCTCGTATACAAACCCTAACAAGTAAAATGACGTGGCATTACGTTCCAACCAACTTAAATCCAGCAGACATACTATCGAGAGGTGCATCGCCCAAAGAGCTGCTTTATTCTACATTATGGAGTAATGGGCCAAGTTTTTTAAATCTAGGGCCTTCAAAGTGGCCTGAAAATACAACATTTTTAGCCGAATTACCAGAGCGACGTCGAAATGTATTGGTAATGGTTTCTCTATCAGACTTGTCGATGCAATGTAAGTATCACAATTCTTTTACTAAAATGCAACGAATATTTGCGTACGTTTTTAAATTTTTATATCCCACATTGAGAAACAAAAATACAACTTTAACACCAAGTGACGTCAAAAATGGAACATATCTTTTAATAAAAAATATACAGCTAATTCATTTTGCATCAGAGTACAAGGCGTTAAAGGACAATCAAAAAATTTCATCATCTAGCAAGCTTTTTTCACTGATGCCTATAATAGACTCATTTGGATTAATTCGTGTAGGCGGTCGCCTTCAGCATTCAACTCTTAGTTTTGATGCCCAACATCCTATTATATTGCCAAAACATCATCCTTTGACGTCGTCCTTGATAATACATTTTCATAACAAACTATTACATGCTGGCCCACAGTTTTTGCTGGCTTCAATCCGACAGCAGTATTGGCCTATTGGTGGTCGTAAATTGGTAAGCGCTGTTATCTCCAAATGCGTTCGCTGTTTTAGAATGAAGCCAAAATTATATCAACATGTGATGGGTAACTTACCCGCCGATCGGGTAACGCCAAATAAAGCCTTTCACACAACTGGAGTGGATTTTTGTGGTCCATTTTACTACAAGTCTGAAGTCAGAAATCGTCCTCTCATCAAATGCTACGTATGCATTTTCATATATTTTTCAACAAAAGCTACACATTTGGAGGTAGTTCAAGATTTATCAACACCGTCGTTTTTGTCTGCCCTTCATCGATTTGCCGCCATAAGAGGCAAACCCAAAACAATTTGGTCAGACAACGCAACAAATTTTGTAGGCGCTAAACATGAACTAGCGGATTTAAGGCAGATGTTTTGCAGCCAGTCGCATCAAGAATTACTACGTCAGCAGTGCCTTGAAGACGGAATAGAATGGAAATTTATTCCACCAAGGTCGCCGCATTTTGGCGGTTTGTGGGAGGCTGCCGTAAAGTCAGCGAAGTATCATTTTTATCGAACGGTCGGTCTCAACAAGTTGACTTTTGATGAGCTACGCACCTTAGTATGCCAAATTTCTGCAATTTTAAATTCACGACCCTTATCTCCGATTTCCGAAAATCCTAATGACCTCGATATATTGACGCCTGCGCATTTTCTAGTTGGTGGTCCTTTAATCTCGATAGTTGAACCCAATTACGCTGAAATAGATATTAGCCGCCTCAGCAGATGGCAAAGAGTTTCCCTGCTGCAGCAAATATTTTGGCAAAAACTTGATAGTACATCAACCAAGTTAAGGGTCGTTTTTGATGGTTCTGCAAAAACAACAAGTGGCTTATCACTCAACGATGTATTGTATGCTGGTCCAACTATTCAACCGAAGCTTTTTAACACTCTTTTGCGGTATCGGTTTTTTAAAGTAGCTCTAAGTGGTGACATTTGTAAAATGTACAGATGTGTACGAGTGTCTCATCCAGATCACTACCTACAATGCATACTATGGAGAGAAAATGAATACCAAGAGATTAAAACATATAAATTGAACACGGTGACTTATGGTACTAAGCCCGCTGCATTTTTGGGAATTCGCACAATGCACCAGCTTGCAAATGAAGAAGAACCATATTTCCCGTTGGCGGCAAAAATTGTGAAGCGTGACTTTTATGTGGATGACCTGATTTCTGGCGGTGACTCAGTTGAAGAGGTTGTAGTGATTAGGCAGCAAGTTAAGGCGTTGCTACAAAAAGGCAAATTTTTAATAAGAAAGTGGTGCTCAAACGTTCCTGCTGTATTGGATGGCATACCTGTGGATGAATGCGAACAGTTTTTGAAATTTAGTGACGGAACTGATGTTACTAAAACGCTCGGGCTTATTTGGCATCCAAAGAGTGATAATTTTATATTCTCCTTTACCCCTTTTGAAGACAGCAAAGTAATAAGTAAACGTAAAATACTATCATCAATTGCTCGTCTATATGACCCGTTGGGTTTAATTGGCCCAGTCATCACAAAGCAAAAATTTTTATGCAACATTTATGGAAGCTTCAGTTACAGTGGGATGAAAGCCTCCCACAGGCATTACAGTCTTCATGGCTCGAATATACTTCCCAGTTTGACTCCATTCAGCACTTCAATTTTCCTCGCTATGTATCGATGACCAATTCTAAAGTGCAAATTCATGCATTTTGTGATGCCAGTTTAGCTGCTTATGGCGCTTGTGTATATATAAAATCAGAATCTGAAAATGACGTGAAAACATCATTGCTTTGCTCTAAGTCGAGAGTTTCTACGCTTAAAAGTTTGACTGTCCCAAAACTTGAACTTGCTGCAGCGTGTCTTTTAGCAGAGCTTGTGGACGTTGTTGTTAAAACGCTGCCGTATAATTATGATGTGCACTGCTGGTCTGATTCAATGGTCGTACTTTCGTGGCTTCAAGAGCAACCTTCAACTTTTAACGTTTTTGTGTCAAACAAAGTGTCTCGTATACAAACCCTAACAAGTAAAATGACGTGGCATTACGTTCCAACCAACTTAAATCCAGCAGACATACTATCGAGAGGTGCATCGCCCAAAGAGCTGCTTTATTCTACATTATGGAGTAATGGGCCAAGTTTTTTAAATCTAGGGCCTTCAAAGTGGCCTGAAAATACAACATTTTTAGCCGAATTACCAGAGCGACGTCGAAATGTATTGGTAATGGTTTCTCTATCAGACTTGTCGATGCAATGTAAGTATCACAATTCTTTTACTAAAATGCAACGAATATTTGCGTACGTTTTTAAATTTTTATATCCCACATTGAGAAACAAAAATACAACTTTAACACCAAGTGACGTCAAAAATGGAACATATCTTTTAATAAAAAATATACAGCTAATTCATTTTGCATCAGAGTACAAGGCGTTAAAGGACAATCAAAAAATTTCATCATCTAGCAAGCTTTTTTCACTGATGCCTATAATAGACTCATTTGGATTAATTCGTGTAGGCGGTCGCCTTCAGCATTCAACTCTTAGTTTTGATGCCCAACATCCTATTATATTGCCAAAACATCATCCTTTGACGTCGTCCTTGATAATACATTTTCATAACAAACTATTACATGCTGGCCCACAGTTTTTGCTGGCTTCAATCCGACAGCAGTATTGGCCTATTGGTGGTCGTAAATTGGTAAGCGCTGTTATCTCCAAATGCGTTCGCTGTTTTAGAATGAAGCCAAAATTATATCAACATGTGATGGGTAACTTACCCGCCGATCGGGTAACGCCAAATAAAGCCTTTCACACAACTGGAGTGGATTTTTGTGGTCCATTTTACTACAAGTCTGAAGTCAGAAATCGTCCTCTCATCAAATGCTACGTATGCATTTTCATATGTTTTTCAACAAAAGCTACACATTTGGAGGTAGTTCAAGATTTATCAACACCGTCGTTTTTGTCTGCCCTTCATCGATTTGCCGCCATAAGAGGCAAACCCAAAACAATTTGGTCAGACAACGCAACAAATTTTGTAGGCGCTAAACATGAACTAGCGGATTTAAGGCAGATGTTTTGCAGCCAGTCGCATCAAGAATTACTACGTCAGCAGTGCCTTAAAGACGGAATAGAATGGAAATTTATTCCACCAAGGTCGCCGCATTTTGGCGGTTTGTGGGAGGCTGCCGTAAAGTCAGCGAAGTATCATTTTTATCGAACGGTCGGTCTCAACAAGTTGACTTTTGATGAGCTACGCACCTTAGTATGCCAAATTTCTGCAATTTTAAATTCACGACCCTTATCTCCGATTTCCGAAAATCCTAATGACCTCGATATATTGACGCCTGCGCATTTTCTAGTTGGTGGTCCTTTAATCTCGATAGTTGAACCCAATTACGCTGAAATAGATATTAGCCGCCTCAGCAGATGGCAAAGAGTTTCCCTGCTGCAGCAAATATTTTGGCAAAAATGAAGCAATTCATATTTATCTCTCCTGCAAGAGCGCGTGAAATGGTGCGAAAAAGGTAAAGATATAACTTGTGGTTCAATGGTGCTTTTAAAGGATGAAAATCAACCACCTTTAAAATGGCAAATTGGCCGTATATCTGAAGTTATTCTTGGAGATGATGGCGTGGCTCGTGTTGCACTTATTCGCACAAATAATGGATTAATCAAACGAGCAGTTACTAAACTTGCGGTTCTTCCAATTGACATATCTGTTGAAGGCCCTAACCCTTCAACGGGGGGAGGATGTTAACCGCAGATTCGTCCCTGGATTCTGCATTAAGTATTTTTTATATTAAATTTGCTTAGCCTTGAACTTGAATTTTTGTTAACCTTGAAATTCTTTACATTTCTTTGTTTTTAAAATAGTTAAACTGTAAAACAAACAAGCATGCGCACATACATAAATATTTGCATATAAACATACACACTTAGTCTACGCAATCGTTTCTCTTTGATACAAGTAGTTCCAGCAAAGAGATTGATGACTTAAAATATATGTATGCCTGTATGTGCATACATATTGTTTATTTTAACATCTCTCTTAAAGAATTTATTCTTGTGCGTAGCATTGTATGTGTTTTTGCTTGTGTGTAGCAAATTCTTGCTTTTGGTGGTTGTTTTATATTTTGTAATATTTATTTTTGTCATTCGACTTTAAACCTTCTAATAAAGTGCTTCATTTGGAAGCAAAATTATTTTAGTAGAAGTTTTTTATTTTGCACTTGCCTGCAAAAAATATTGCAGACACAAACAATGTCTTTTGTTTTAAAAATCATTAAGTTTAAAAAAGTTTAATTTTTTATAACGAAAGACAGGGTATAAATATTGCTGAGAAAAATTTTTCAATTTTACATCAAATAAAGTTTTTTGGGGGGTATGTAGAGTTTTCTGAGCCACTGTATTTCATTTTTACTACAACAAGGTAAAAATTAACTATTAGTTTTGACTGCACAGTATTTTATTGTCGTTCGACATAAAAAAGTTACAATTATCTACCTAAGACAACTAACTTAACTGAAAACTTCTTAAATAAACTACAAACAGCAAATGTTAAACTTTTTTTAGATTAATTTTTCTCAAGATAGTCGGAACACATAAACTAAACCTATAAAGTTTGAGTTGTTGGTTGCTTAAGGCGACTTTTTTCCACTGTTGTGTATAGAGCTGATGATATTTCAGATTTGACATATTCTCCAGACCAAAAGATATTTTAAAACCAAAAAGCATTTTTGTGAAGAGCGGAGTCAGTAATGACGTCCCACACTTATATGTTCAACGGCTGGGTGACCAAGAGCAAATTAAATTATTAAGACCGCAAACTGGTTTTGTTATATTTTCCTAGGGAAAATGCTTGACTGCAATCATTTTATACTGGGATTAGGGAAATGGTGACAAATACCGCACTCCGCTTACATTGTACCGGTTGTGTGATGGATCATTGCAAATTTTTCCATAGTAAAAACCCTTGGATTTATATTTTGGATAAATGTCATATTAAACAGTCATATAACTTTGTGTCCAATTTAACCAAAAATATTTACCAGTCATCTAAACCTCTTAAAATTAAAATGATTGTGAGATTGCTCTCTTGGAGATAAAGAGAATGATGAGAAGGAAGAATGCCAGTTTGGTCAAAGGTGAATACATACTGTTATATTCAGGCTGCCTTTACATCCTTGTAGTTCTCTTTTCTAAGCAAAGACGGTGTTTTTACTGATGAATTTAATGTTAGTACTCAAAATCATGTGTCCAGATCTAAAAAATTTTTGGAGCTAAATTGAGGTTTTTTGCACTGTTACAAATTCAATATAAAAAAAATAAAGAATTTTCAATTTTAAAATACATAAATATATTTGTTAAATATAGATTATGTCTTTTAATGAGTATTCTTTATAAGATTCAATATTGGTATTAGAATTGTCATTTTAATATATTTTTAAACCCTTCACAAATACAAAATAAAGAATTCAGAGATAAAAATGACAAAGAACTTCATTGTTTCACAATTAAATTTTAAAATCTTTTATAACTCTTTCTTTTATATTTTTTTACATTTTACATGGTTTGATTAATTGATTGCAGAAATAAAGATTAAATACTTTTGACTTTATTAATAGTTCTTTAATAGTTTTTATATAAACTTGAAACCATTTTCAACGCTTACCATAAAATATAAGTATTTTGGTAGTACTGCTCTAAACAAAAATTTAATTTAAAGCACTCGTACAATATGTAATAAATAAAGTGAATATTCTCACATGCATACCCTATCTTTCTATTAACAGACATTCAAGACTTGATATATATATATATATCCATACATATAATGAAACTGTAGTTTTTGTCTATCTGTTTGTCTGTCTGTGTTTGCATCACGATAAACTGCTTGATGGATTGTGAGAAGGTTTCTTAGAATCTTTGCTAAAATATAGAATACTGAGATTACCTCTTATACACGTGTCATATATTCCGCGAATTGATATACGTTATCTACGTTCATGAAACAAATAACGTAATAAACACATATCTGTGTTATGAAAAAAAACACTTACTTTTGCCGAATATAAATTCTTATGATACCAAGAAAAACTAAACCTCAACAAATAAATAACCAGAAAAGAAGATTGTCAAAACAACTTAATACTTAAAGAGGGGTAATATTTAGTACAAAAAAATTAAAGCTAAAACATGTTTATCAGTATAGGAACACAGACGCTGTCATAAAACGTAAGCAGAACAGTTAGTTAAATAAAGAGCTATTGAAAAATAAACTGTTAGCATTAGGAGTATACATCAACAAAGAAGCACACATTTCATTTCATTCTTACTAAATAATTTAAGAGGAAGTTAACTAGCGCCCTTTAAAAAGATCTGTTGATAGAAAATGGTTGAAATCAGTTTCTTTTAAGGTACATCATCCATCCAGTTTTTTTTTTTTTCTTGTTAAAGAAACTTTTTTTTTGCACTCTTGCATATACTATGACAGCGTGAAAAATCGATTTAAAAAAGAAACTTTTATTTCATATTGCAGTGCCACCACGTCGTCAGGGTGTCATATCTAAATTTCTTAAAATGTAAATTTAAAAAAATGTATTTTTAAATATTTATTGCAGAGTTCTGTCGACAGTGTTAAAAAATTAATAATAACAACCAAATCTGATTTATTTGTTATATTAACCTTTAACTACTGAGGTGTGGTAAATTTTACCCTCATTACCCATTGTTTTTAACTTTGAGATAAGTGACTATGAAATAAAGTTCTAGTTTTGTTATTTCCAAAGTTTAATTTTTTTGATTTTATTAAATTGATTATATGTTAATTTATTCTTTTGAAAAAAGAAAATTAGAAAATAAAAGTTATCTGGTAAAATTTTTGATAAAAAAAAATGGGGTAAAATTTACCACGACCTCAGTAGCTACGTCAAAATATTTCACCTCAGTAGTTAAAGGTTAAACTGATAATTCTAATACCAATAATGAATCTTATGAAGAATACTCATTTAAAGATGTAATCTATGCTTAACAAATATATTTATGTATTTAAAAATTGGAAATTCTTTATTTTTTATATTTAATTCGCAACAATGTATAAAGCTCAATTTAGCTCCACAAATTTTTTGGATCTGGACACATGATTTTCATTTAAGTGTTTCGTTGAAAGACCGTCTTTTCGTAGAAAAAAAACTACATGCCTAAATATGACAGTATGCATTCAACACTGACCAAACTGGCATCATTGCTTCTCCTCACTCTCTCTCTCTTTGCTTATTTTGAAGATAAAATCACAGTGTTATGACTGTTTAATATAGTGTCATAAATTATAAATCAATGATAATTTTTAAAACTTAAATAATTTAATTAGATAATTGCTATGGTTTAATTTATTTGTAATGTCGTGAGCGTGGAAAAAAAATAATAACGACACTCATAATATAAAGTTGATTACTCAATGCCTTAACTTAAACTTTAATAATCTTTAATTACTTTAACTGTAATATTCGTTAACATTCGAGATGTGCTACCAGATTGATAACTAATTGCTATTACTTTACTCTAAGGATATAAATATGTATATAAAATCAATAATTTGGAAAGTGCCCATGCATAGAACAAAAATAAGTTATCGTAGCGTTTTGTGATATTTTAATTTTCATCACCGATAAAAGAGGCGAAAAAAGTCAGCCGTATACAGTGGATAAAGAAAAATAAAATCACTGTTGATAACTGCTGTTTTTTTCATTTTTCTCCTTACTTTATTGTTTGGACAAAAATGTTTTGTAAAATGTTTGTAAGAAATTTGTCTGAAGAGCTAAGTAAAGGCCAGGATTCACTATCATACTCATGAGTACGATCTGTCAAAAATTGGATGCGTGCTCAAAATGATCTCTGCGATCAGCAAGTAGATATCCAAAACTTAAAAAAAAATCTGCATTCCGGCTTCTTTCGCAGCTATCTTTTTTTGCAGCAATCAAATCGGTTACAGCACCACAAAGCTGACCAAATTTTTGATGTGCTTCTTCTTTTTGAATTTTGCATCGCATTTCCGTTCGAGTTGATCTGCTGCGAGGTAGTTCTTCCTCTGTTGAAATATTGGCGAGTTCGTCAAAATTAAATAACATACTGGAAGTATTTGAGGAACATGAACTTACTTCAATTAACACAGACGGAAATTATTTGCTTTCACTTGACACGAATTTTGAACTAACCTGCGTGGAGTAACGTGATTTGCACAAATGACAATGCATCCACGCAGCACCACTTTCTTTTCTCTTCCGCAACAGCTCCAGATTTTGGCTTCGCCGACACCATTTCACAGACATATCTACCGCGTAGTGATCGCCATCGACGTTGACAAAGTTCAACTGAAAATTTATTAAATCTAAAAACAGTAATTCAATGTATAAAAACCTTCCTTACCTGTTGTGCCTGTTGGAGCAGCTACAGCTGTCCAAGACTTTTCTTTTTTTATTTTTGTTTCTATAATCTTGCTTGCTTTTATCATACAAGCAAGCGAATATATGTATATTATTTTTGTATTATTTAAAGCACTTATTTTACACAATAAGAACGAAAACAAAACAAGAAAAAGAAGCAAGTGATAGCTGTCAAAGTATTCATAGTACCAACTTTCGTACTTTGCGTTGACGGACACGTACTGATTGTGACAACACTCATAACAAAACATGTATTTTACCCGTCTTGTCAGTTCAATTTGTCAAAGTTCAACACATGACGTATTATATGTGCCCCGGCCTTTAATTCGCTGGGCCTTGCGTGTATTTTTAATTTTTTTTAATCAATTTTTTCCTAATCATTGACTTATTTTCGGCTGTTTCATTTTTTTATAATTCAATTTCTAAACATTTTTAGAAAGAAAAATTATTTACAAATGTACGCGGACGTTTTCCAAAGAAAACAAGACAAATTAGACGCTAGCAGAATGAAATGCAGCATTTTTTGGATCGCTACAACCTTTATCAGCATTCTTCGCACCTATCTACGTACATAACAGTACAGCACTACATATTCAACGTGAAGCATTTCTGTGTCGTTCCAGTATCATATTGACTGTTATGAGTTAAGTATGAATGTGCCTTGCGCAGCGTATTAACATTCATACTTAATATGCTGCAAGATATCTGTCGTTTTGCAGCAATTGTTGAAAGTTGTTTTATTTATGCGATAGAATAGTGCAGCAAAAATGTTTTTTGTTTGTTTTAGGTCAAGATATAAATAATATAGCTCATTCAAACTACTGTTAATTTAGTTTTTTCAAAAGTGGACTTATACCACTTTAAAAAAAACCAACACAATTGTAAAATTCAAAGTTTGTTTTCATTCATTTACTTGTGATCAAATTTGTGCAATTGCAGACAATAAAAAATTACAAAAAAAAAACTGTATTTTGCCCATAACAATATTCGTTTAATATGCATAACACGGTATTACATTAGCAAAGTTTACAATAAAACAAATCGCGTTTTAGTTTGCGTTTGCAATTGACACCACGTATCAATGTTAGCCAACGAGCACACGAAAATAAATAAAATAAAAATTCGCTTACCCATGAACTTTAGAAGAGATTTTCCCACACTAGAAGAAAATCTTATCGTCTAAAATTCTACACTCGAAGTCAAAGTTAGTCAAAAAAATATTCATTTGTACGTTGAGAATGAAAATCAAAAAGTTCTAAATTTACGTTTACAACTTATGTGATATGTATATAATTGTACATTACAGCCATAAAACACATATGGCTATAGAATTATATGTCTAATCAATTAATTAATAAATAAATTAAAAAATTAATTAAACTTCTACTTAAACTAACTTTCTTGTTTGACTTTGAAATTTACTTTAGTGAAAAATTATAATTGCTTTAATTATGCTTTGGCTTTGTTATGGACCTCTAAATGTAATAAATTGTGATTATGTTTTTTTTAATAATGTGGAGAACTTTAACAAAGCCGAAATAGAATTAAAACCGGCCAGCAGTACTTGAGAAAGTGACCCAAATTTGGGCGTCCACAATGCGGGGGTCATATGCCTGAAATCATTTCATTCGTATTAATAAAATTCTTCATTACAATTTCCTTTTTGTGTTATTTTTTACAATTTAAAGTTCAGGCTTAAAAAAACACCCGATACAAAGTCATTTGACAAAACATAATAACTAATCTCATTTAATTTAAGATTTTTTACTAAATATCCATCTTTCATTAAAAATATGAGTGAGACGTGACACAATTATCCAGGCCTTTAATTTTGCATTTAACATTGATGCCGAGAAGTTGGAGGAGTATACCTGGTACTAACTCCATCCATCGGAACACTTAATTCTGATCCATTGCGCTGTGGTAATTAAGCACATCATTAGGTATATTATAGGAGGAAGTACCTAAATCGAAAAAAGGATATAAAACAGTTTAGATTGTAACATTAGTGACAAATATCGTGCATTGCTACAAATACAAAAAATTTAAGTAGGCTCTTTTCAAGTTAAGATCCATTTTCTTCTGGGGCCCGAAACTTATTAACCAAGAAAACAAGTAGTTAAGTTAAGGAGTGTTAATTTGCAAAATTTTTAATTATACTAATATATCATTTCACCTTATTATCTACTATTACTAAAAAAAATACCTTATTCTGCATTAAAAAATATTGTATAATTTTAATTTACTTTTTTTTCAGTGTCTGTTTCAAAAAAATAAAAGGGAATAAGAATTTACGTATTGATTTTTCATATTGAAATACATACGTTATTTTAAAAATTTGGTAAAAGAATCTATAAGCTAATTAACCCTTTAAATATCAAATAGCTTCAGGTGTTAATATTTTTCATAATTTTCTCGGACATGCTATGGTCTGACAAATTTTAAAGATCACAGCTTTATTAGTTTTGGAGATACAAATTTTTGACCGCTTGTCACACACTCCTTTATGTTGTTCACTACACATTAGCCTTAACCACCGCAGCCAGACTGACACCAATTTTCCACAGACCCCAACATTTTTCGACACATCTATCCAGACCACTATACTCTCTGTCTCTTTCTAATTAAAACTCAAGATTTTTTATTTACCAAACTTAAAGAACTTTTCATTAAGCATCGTGGCAACATCACATATGTTGAAATTTAATATTTAATACCAAAGCACTGGCTGAAAAAAATTACACATAAAAGTGATCTCTCTGATTACAACTTGATATATCGTCTATTTCATTTAAATTTAAATATGACCCACTGGCGACGAGAATTAGCGGTCCAAAAAATGATTGTATCCCAGCAAAAAATTTTTCAAAAGGTAATCGAGTGTCGAATTAAGCATTTTTGGCCGAAGTACTTCCCAACTAGATTGCCAACTTAATAATTTTAACAAGGCATGAGACTTTTATAATCAATTACTGAGAATCGATTACATTAATTATTGTAGGAAATAATGAGTACCATTAGTACGGTAGTCTCTTTTAACATAAAGAACTAGTTCCATTACTACTTCCTTTTTTGGAAACTAATGTAATGTGTTTTGTAAGCGAGTAACAAAATATGGCAATCACAAAAGTAAGTCATTATATCGCAAGTACTTTTTGAGGTAATGTCTAATTTGTTGCTGGGATTTTGCAAACATCTATTTAACTTATTCTGTTCTGTTTTAAAAGCAATTATTTAAATAGTTTCTAAAATAAAAAAAAAATCAAGTGAAAATACGAACTTAAGCCTGATTAAAAATAGTTGATTCTGTTATACTAATGAATAATATTAAATTGCATTAATTTTATTTAATCGCTTTTTTATACCCATTTCCAAAAAAACTCGTTAAAGGGTATTTCTAAGTTTGTAATTCCATGTGTAATTTCTATAATATTTATTTCCGACCCCATAAATAATATATGTATAATATATGTATATATTCTGACTTCTTATGCCTAGCGAAGTCAATTGAGCAATGCCCATCTGTCCGTCCTTGTTAGTTAGCCGAGAAAAACTTGATTTCACAAAAAAAAAATATGTCAATCGATCAGATATAGTGTCGAAAGAGATGCTATTGGAAACCAGCATAATAAGTCCATGTCCTTAAAGTCAGGAGGCAAAAAACCACGTCTACCTCTTAATTTTTTCATGTCATTTAGAACAATAAAGTATCTCCAATCAAAAAAATAAATATATGGGTCGATAGAGAAATAAAATATAAGAAAAAAACATCAAGTGAAAAAATTGGCGTCCACCCATATTTGCCGAGTTACGGGGGCTCTTAAATTTTCAAATTTTTTTAAATATCAATATGGGTATCATTTTAACGCTTTTGAAGAGATCTTTAAGGAAATACTAAGTCTTTAAAAATGCTTAACCCATTAAGAGCCAGTACCATTTTTTTTTTTTTATTTTTTATTTCTCTGTCACCTCAATATGTATTTGCTTTTTTAAATGGAGTTACCTCACTAAATTAAATTTACACAGATGGTGAAGGGTATGCAAGATTCGGTATAGCCGAATATAGCATTCTTTCTTGTTTCTAAATAATACTAAAGAGGTCTTTCTAGTTCAAAAAGAAAAATATATTCAAGTTTTGATAAAATCCAAACAAATATTTTTTTAATTTTTTTGCGTACTGTAGTTAATTGTCGACTTATCCATATACGAGTATAAGTACTTGTTTATTTTCCATTGCTTATATTTCTTTCGTTTATTATTATTTGATATTATTTATAGACCTAAATAAGCGTTAAGCATTTGATCATGCGAATGTTAATTGGCGCTAGTACGAGATACATTTACTAATTCACACACGCACACACGCATTAATTGCCTTTATACGTATGTATAAACGAAAATACGTATGCATTGAAATGTTAGATTTTAAAAATACAAATGTATTTAAGTTCAAATATACATAAGCACATGATGGTAAAATATCATTTTTTTTTCTTTTTTTTTTTTTTTTTTTTTTGTTTGAACGACGACTTTTGATGTATTTGCACCGAGTCTGTTAAGGCTGGTTCATTTATATGGATGCTAAAGAGGATGAATGCCAATGTTTAACTTCTTAAGCTTTTTCTCTTCATCAGCTTCTTCAGTCTGTTTGAAGTTGCTGTTGTTGTTGTTATTTATATCATTATTATTATTGCTATTTATCAACATATGAGCATGTTGTATGTTTGATGCTTTATTCTTTTTGCGCCATTTGGTACTTGTTGCTCTGCTCCTTTTGTAACACAGCTGCGTGTTTTTATTAAATGTTTTAAGTTATAACGTTTAACATGCGTGTTAAACTGATAAAGAAAATAAAGAAAACAACAACAAAATAAATAATGTATATATCTGTTTAGCATGAGTTTTTATATTACGCATACTTTTAGAAAATCTGTTAAGCATTTGTGATGCTGCCGCAGACTGTGTTTTAAGCTGTTTATTCTTATATTAACTGTTAATATCTAAGTAATATATGTTTGTGAAAGTAGAAGGAAACAGCTTAACTAAATCCGAAAAAGAAATCTATCAAACCATCAATGTAAATAATTCTTGCAAAACAATTTTTAGCTATATATCTATAAGCTTTAACATTTTGGTAGCATACATTAAATTACATCAACTACAGGGGCAGACAGCACCGTTGTATTTTGTTAGCACTTAGCACTTACTAGGGGGCTTGTGAATAGGGCATATATATACTGTTTTTGGTAACAGTATAAGAGTGGTGAATAAAGTTACTGCAACTAATGGTGCGTGTATAGAATAATACCACATTTAGCTAACAAAAGCTGAGCAACCTCGATAGTTGCGTTGGTAAAAGTGCGTGCTGTAAAACAGAAGATCGTGAGTTCGATCCCTCCTTCGCACAAGCGTACAACGACAAGTAATAATTGTTGTAATGCAATTAAAAATTAAGAAGCAGCAGAACAAGCCTCCCGAGAGGCAAAAGACAATTATTGTGTGAAGCCATGACAGATAATTTATTGGAGACATCCAATTTTATATAAGTGTAACAGATAATTGTCAAGAAGACCTTTATAATAAAAAGTAAGAACGGTAGCGGTTAGCGTAGGGAAGTGTAACAGCAGAACAACAGTGTATGGCTATTGAATTAAGAGGAGATGACTGGCTTGGATAAAAGGAGTAGTGGAGTTATCTGTGGATGGTTAAGGTTACTAAACAAGGCATCGAGTAGTTCATGTCTCGCCGGAGTAACACAGTAGTGTACCATGGATGGCTGCGTTTATAATGATACGAGACCATGGGATTTACAAGACCGGTAGGCTTAAGAAGTATAGCCACAGAAAGCCATAATGTAAGAATACAAAATTTATACAGAGCCACAGTGGTATTTGCAATCAAACGAATCCGTACGTTTGTCTAAAAAGGGAAAACCGTAACAATACTATAAGTGGGTGGCCCCCGTTTAATTTCCAAATCAAAATTTTGTTGTTGTTGTTGTCAACTCTTGGGACACCCTTTTATTTCGAAATCCATTTTTTACTTGCTTACAATACAGGTTCTCTGTAAATTTAAATCAACGTTCTTCATTTTAAATTATTAATATTTATACTTTTTACTATAACCGCCATAGTCATCGACATTCTGGAAAATTTTCAAGCGTTTGCTTAGGCGATTTAAAATAGACACCCGTATAGGTAAATTTACATCACTTTGAGGCGGTGCCCTTTACTACTCATAATACACGTAAAAAACACTTAAGTTGTTTGGGGAAACCCTTGAGTTTTTAAAATTATCATCGAATTGATAACCTCCTTCTTTTTTTTAAGTCGATTAAAAAATTTTGGAAGTACTATCTGCTTGTTTGCCCTTTTCTATGAGCGATAAATTTTGTGTTACTATTAAGTTAAATACTGCTAAGCTTAAGGTTGCATCATATAAGGCAGTTATTAATTTATAACCTATACATTCATTTGCATTATGTAATACTTTATTATATATTTATTGTTATAAAAAATTTATGAGCTGTCAAAATGTTTTTGTAATATTTGACAATTTTAGAGACTACAAAATTAAAGATCAATTCATCAATAACTTCAGCTGACACGTAAGGTAACTGTAAATTGTACCTCCTATTTTTTGCACTTGAAATGTATTTAAAGCCGTCTGTGTATATCCTGATGCCATAGTTCGCCAAATGTTCCATTTTCATGACTTACTTTTAAAGGTGAATAGAAATAAATTTTTTTTATATAAATTAGAAGTTGAACTGTGGATATAATTAATTAATTGAAATATATTTTGGATTAAGTTAATTTTTTTAATTTCTAAAATCATTTTTCAGACAGAAGCATTATATTACAAATTTATTCTTATTTACAAATTAAGTTGGTTAAATAGATGATGTTTACAATGAAGACAACCTAAGGTAGATAGATGCGATTAATGCTGATAAAGTATGTAGAGATCCAGAAAATGCAGCATTACATCCTGCTGGTGTCTAATTTCGTTTGGAAAACGTCCGCATACATATGTAAATTAATTTTTCTTTATAAAAAAGGTGTTCATAATGTAAAAAAGAAATAAGCTTAAGCCAAAATCTATTTTAATTCATTTAAAATAGATTTTGACTGTTACTCCTACATGTAAGGAGTAACAGTCAAAAGGCCACTTAACGATCGATGGCCTAAATGCCCATAATTATAATAAGAAGAAGGTAAAGCATAGCATTTAGTACCTCTGAGAAACTAGTTCCTTGACCGCTAATAAATCCAATGCATGCAGATCTCTAAACTGATGACATGATATCACTTATAACCTCCGCAGATGCAAAGACTTTTATTCCGTTACTATTCAACCAAATAGGAATCGAGTTTACCACGATAAACCAAGTCCAAAACTTGCTAAGACTTGACACTGTTAACAAAATATCCGGTGATCATTTTTTAATTAAACGTGGAACCCAACCAGTTGCAGATATCTCTTTAATATCGAGATTAATATCTTTTTCTAATAATGCAGCCAGTGAAGAAAAAATCTCTAATTTTAGGCAATCCGTGGTAACTCTAAATATTTGTGTGGATATTAAATAAATATTTATAAAAAATGGTTATCTTACATGTGTGTGAACAAACCACTACTAAGGCAAGAAAATTTTATTGAATAAGTAATTTTTAAAATATGCATATATTTGTAAAACCTTTTTAATTTATACACGATTTTTGTTTACACTTCGAAGTCAAAAGAAGATATGCTGTTATAAGATTTTGATAAAGTAGAATCCTATATAGTAGAAACAATTAAAAACTGCTGTAAATTTCAGCCTAGAACTATGCTTTAAATAATAAAATTATACAAGCCGTAAACTATGCAGCAGTTTTGGTTTGTTGTGTCTTTTGTAACTAAACATGTGTCGAGTATATAAAGAGTTTTAAATTATTTAATGGAAATTTTTGGGATCAATTAGTTAAGTGCCCGGTGTTACAAAGTACATTTAGAGTAAAGCTAGCTTCTCTTATTAAAAATTGTAAAGTAGCAGCAAGTAGGTTCCACGAATTGTTTTATTATTATTTTTTTTTTTTTACCTTTTTGTTAAAAACTTAAGTTAATTAATGTGGTATTATTGAAATAGAAGTCTGGCTTTAAATGGCTGTATGTTACTAAGTCCTGTGATTTAATAGCCACGACTTCAAAAGTCTAAATACAATCATCTTTTTTAATACGGTTTTTGGAATGTTGGATTCTATAGTTACAACTATATGTGTGCGGTTCATATCTAATTAAGAGAGAACAAACCTAGCAATTAAACTTACAACTCGACCACCAAAAACAATCACTGTTTGGAGAGGCTTATTCTTTAAGTGAAATGGTGATTTGTTCACAAGTTAAGCATTTTGAGCAATTTCAAAGCCCTTTAGTTACACACTTTTTTTGTTGAAAAAAAATGCTTGAAAATACTTCAAAAACGAAACCGTAGTATATACCATTCATCATATATATGTATATGTAACCACACTGCAGATTCCCACTTAATGGTATGAATAAAACTCGGCACAAGAAGTCATATTCTAAACTTTTGCTGTTAAAAAAAAAAATTCTTTTATTCGAAAATTAAATATCCGAATTATCCGAATTTCTCCGAAAAATAAATAAAACCATCTTAAGCGATTGTGCGATGTGCGTTAAAAAAATTCTTAAAACTACAATTATTATTTAAATGCAAACGTTCCAAAAGCAGTGGTTGTGTTTGCTATTTCTCTTTAATTTTATATGTTAAAATCGTAAAAAATGTTTAACCCATATATAAGAAAAAATCATTCGCGCTCTCTTATCAGAGTGATCAGAAACATGCCAAGTGCTAATAACAATTCTGTCAAATTTGAAAAACAAGAACATTCAGAAATTGCTTGTATGACAAAGTAAACTCTCTTGTTATTTATTTAACATGAATTCAATAATCACTCATATTTAATTAGAACGTTCTACTCCAAGAAATTAAAGATAACACAATTGTGCTATGTGGCTATAAGTTTGTATTTGAATTCATGCTCACAATTGTGATATGTGATATCTTTTTATGAACAAATTTTTGGTTTTTCAATAGAATAGATATACTTAAAAATTCCGATATTGACATCTCCTCTGATGACCATTTCGAGGTCACTTGTTGGAAGGCAAGGAAAGAAAGAGTCTTCTTCTGAAGAAAGCTTTGAAAAGAGTTTGTATACATTTCTGTTTTTTTTATTTAACAATTTACTTAATTTCACTATTGTAACAGATCTTATTTCTAAAATGGTACCCACTAAAAATCTGTTTGAATTTGATGACATTACTATGCCTTCATTTTTTGACACTTAAACTACATTAAATTTAAGTTATAAAAGCGATGATTTGTGGCGACAAAAAGAATTTAAGTACTATAGCATTTCTATAATGCGAGGCTGCTAGAATTTTGTGAAAATTGGAACTTCTTCTGAATATTTTTCTAAATATTATCCTGAATGTTATTATCAGGAAGTGGTTTAGTACACTAAAATTTATTTTTAGGCTACGACTGGATCTAAAATTTTTTTAACAGAGGCTGAAATTAAAAAATTCTACGGGAACCCGCAATAATCTCATTACGAAAATGTTCGTAATGAGATTATTGCGGGTTCAATGTTGAAAAACAAGTTCATGAAGCAACGAAACATAATTCACTTTGTGACACAAGAAAGGCAATTCCTACGTAAAAGCTGTGGAGAGTATAACCTGTTATTGACTTAGTTACAATCCACTGCAATCAATTAGCTATTGAACTCACAAATTACTCTAATGATGAGCTAATGGTGCCTATACCTGGGAGGTGACTAGCCCGTCAAGTTATGAAATCAAAACCCTATCCAGTCGGTTTAAAAACATTTTTGTTTCATTTTCGTTTATATATTTTAACGAATACTATATATTTTAAATAATTTGAGAAATATCTTGTTTTACTCAAAGAAAACAGACTTGTCCTTAAAAAATTGTCGGATTTATTTTAAACATTGTCAACCAAACTACACGATTGTTTTAGGTCCTTTTTAAATAAAAAAAAAATTATTAAAAATTTTTTTCAACATTGTTTTGTCTGAAATATATATTTTTTTACAAATAAACAACTTTTTTTCCAAAACGCGATAAAAAACATTGTTGGTTCTCAAAGGGTTACAAAGCTTTCCTAGCTTTTTCAGTGATATTTATCATGAACAACAACCACTTGCAGGAATACAAATGAAAGTTGAAAAAAAAGTTATTGAAAAATAAAGGCAGGAGTGTTTTTCTTGTTGCCCCGAAGGACATAGTCCGATCTTGCTGACGTTTGGCGTATTTAGATTTTTTCTAGCTTATCTAATGCCTTGGAAAAGTAGAAAGTTGATTTCAACACAAACACGGACGGACAGGCAGACATCGCTCAATACACTTCTCTACATTTTATGGGATCGGAACAAAATATTGTAGAAATTACAAATGGAATGACAAAATAAGTTATACCCTTTCTTTCCCACCCGTGGTGAACGGTATAAAAAGCATGCTTTAAGAAGAAATTTCAGTTAGCAGATGATTACGAAACAATCTTGTGTGTTGGCAGGGCTCATTATTTATTTTTAACCGACTTCAAAAAAAGAAGGAGGTTATCAATTCGACTGAATGTTGCTTTGTAAATGTTATTATTGTATAAAAATAAATTTAAAAATTAAAGGGTGTCCCCATAATTGATGTAAATTTACCTATATGGGACTATCTCTTGAACCGTTATAGACAAACGTTGCAAATTGGACAGAATATCGATTGCTATGGCCATTATAGCAACAAGTATTAATATTAAAAATTATAAATTAAAGGGTGCCCCAACAGTTGATTTAAATTGATGTATATGGCCATACTTTTTTACAGTTGTAGACAGATGCTTGAAATTAACAACGAACCTCTATTTCTAAGTCTGCTATAATAACAGGTATGAAATTTAGATTTGGAAGTTAAAGGTTATCCCAATAGTTGATGTAATTTCAAGTATGGGACCAAACTTTTGTACCGTTATAGACAGAACGCTGAAACTTAAAAGGGACCTGTATTGCTAAGCGCGCTATACAAACGAGTTTATATTACGAATTTCGAAATTAAAGGGTGTCCCATAACTGATGTAGATTTAGTTATATGGGCCTATCTTTTGATCCGTTTTAGACATATACTTGCAAATTGGACAGATGATCGATTGCTATGGCCGTTATAGTAACAAGTACTAATAATAAAAATTTTAAATTAAAGGGTGCGCCAATAGTTGTTTTAATTTAATTTATATGGAAATAATTTTTAACAGTTGCAGACAGACGCTTGAAATTTACAACGAACCTATATTGCTGAGTCCACTATATCAACAAGTATAAAATTTGGCTTTGGAAGTTAAAGCGTGTCCTAATAGTTGATGTAATTTCATGTATGTGGCCGAACTTTTGAAACGTTGTATGCAGAAATCTAAAACTTAAAAGGGACCTGTTTTGCTAAGTCCGCCATAACAAGAAGCTTATAATTTGAATTTAGAAATTAAAGGGTGTCCCATTATTGATGTAATTTGTTTTATACGGCCGTATTTTTTGAACCGTTATATACAAACACCTAAACACCTGAATTTTAGACAGAATATCCACTACTGTGTTTGGTATAATAAGAAGTATAAAAATTTAAGATTATAAATTAAAGAGTTTTTCAATAGCTTATATAATCTGATGTATATGGGCAAACTGTTGAACCGTTATAGGCGGGCGGTTGAAATTTATACACAACCTGATTGCTAAATCTACTACAACAGTAAGTATATAATGTGGAAATTAAAGGGTGACCCTTTAGCTGCTGTTTAGTTAAACAAGTATAAAGTTTGGAGGTGGAATATAAGGGTGCCCCAATAGTTAAGGTAATCTAATTTATTTGGCCATAATCTTGAACCGGTGAAGTCTGTTTTAAAGTCGGTTTTTAGAATTATTTATGTTGCTTTAAGCATTTCAATGTGTTCAAATAAAAAACTAATTAGTTGCATCTTTCATATTGGCTGTTGTTGTTTTTCCTTTTCGCACTTTTTGCACAATTTTCCCACCAACTAAACGCTTTTGTAAAAATTAATTGCTTGCTTGCCTTTTGAAGAGCTAAAATATTTTGAATATTCACACTTTATAAACTGATGAAGCAAGAATATAAAAAAGTATTTATTTAGTTTATACACATGTTAGATAACTAAAGCAATTACAAAAACGTTTTATGTTGTTTGTTAATACTTTTTGTTCACTTCTATAAGGTTATTAGAAAAGAAGCAAAACCAAACCAACAACAAAAAACATAAACTGCAATCGGAGCTCCAAGGCTGGTTTTGTCATCAAACGAACAGAAAACCGTGCACATATAAAGACCATACACCACAGTTTATGTGACAGATGCACAAACAGATGTACATATTTGCGAGTACATGCGTAAGGTGTTCGTTTTAACAAGCTCCCTTTTAAAGATGAAATGGACAAAACTAGATATACAACACCAAAGTTACAGCAGTTATAGAAAAATATTTCAAATATTTACAAATTAAAACAGCACCAACAACAATAGAAAATTAAGGAAAATGCAAAAAAATATATATATATTAAAAAAGAAGCGTAGTCGCATTAGCGCCTTTTAAGTTACACATGCTTACGTATTGAATAAATGATTTGACTGACATCACTTGTCTTCACTTATATTAACTGAAACGATTCGAATCTATATGAACTAACTTGACAATATTGGGTTTGTTGTTGTTTTTATGTGTTGTGAGTTTGACTGATCAATGAGGGTTTGATCAAAAACCAACGCCAACTCAATGAAGATGATTAACAAATACAGAAAAATAGGTGCATATGAAATATTTTTGGAATTTTGACTTTAACTAGTTAAAGTAAAAATGTAGAAATGTCTACTAAAGGGTGATCGGGTACAATTTGTTGAACAATTATTTTTTTTTTATTTATATAAAAAAAGAGGAATAAAAATCAGAAAACTTATGTTGCAAATATTTTTAAATTTCAATGATAGATTTACAAGTTAAAACTTTTAAAGTGTGTGGTCACATATATTGATACTTAAGGCTCAACTATATATTTATTAGCTATCTTAAGCTCATGTCAAAAACCCAAAAAAGCCTGTCAAGTGCCAAGATAAAGCATTAAATAATTTTTGTTGTCTACGTCGTACTCACATAAAATTACAGCTCAACCTAAATTACCGCGTAATGGGTATTTTTTTTAAACCCGATAGAACTTTAAATTGTAAAAAAAAAACACATAAATTAAATTTGCATTAATATTTAAAAATGATTTCGGACATATGGCCACTGCGGCTGCTTATGACGAAGCACATTCTGGACATCTAAATTTGGATCACTTTTTCATGTACTGCTGGCCGTTTGTCACGAATAACACGAACAGTGTTGGCCTCCAAAGCGTCAATTGTTGCTGGTTTATCAGCATAAACCAGTGACTTTACGTAGCCCCACAGGAAATAATCGAGAGGTGACAAATCGCACAATATTGGAGGCCAATTCATTTCTCGAAATCAACTTATCGCCAAATTTTGATTTTAAATACTCGATGGTTGCGGTTGCAGTATAGCACGTAGCGCTATCTCGTTGAAACCACAATCCATTCAGATCAAAGTTAATCATGGTGCGGTAACGATCTCCATTGACCGTAATGGCTCATTTTTGAATATAAAAGGTCCGATGATGCCACCAGCGTGTAAACCACACCAAACGGTGCATTTTTCTGGATGCAATAGAGTCTGTAGGGTATGTTGTGGATTGGTCTCACTCCACTTGCGGCGATTTCGCTTATAATCAAACCCGTTAAGCCAAAAATGAGCCTCATCGCTGAACACAATTTCGCGATTAAACAAAGGATCAATTACTAACTGATTTATAGCCCAATCGGGCAAAGAACGACGCAGAACGAGTCTATACATAATGATTTGCCAGAGTTTACTGAAAATAATAAGAAAAAATTTTTAAACAAAATTAAATTTTTAGTGTTATTTTTTATAATTTCAAGTTCTATCATGTTAAAAAAAACCTTTACATACAAAATGTGTGAAGCAAACCAAAATAGTGCGGCGAAAACGCTTAACAAGTGGAAAATCCATTTTTTTTTTGAGGTTTATTTCCTACTTGTGCCAAAAATAATTTCTTTATAAACCAAATTTAAAAAAGGGCATATTTTTGTTGATGTTCTAAGATAAATTCAATAAAAAACATTAAAAGTTTTTAATTTAAATTAAACAACGGGAATTTTTTATTATATTAATTAATTTTCAAAATAAAATCTTTTTTTCGTGCTGTCTTCTATTATCGGGATTAATAATTTACATTACCGATATTGATTATTGAGGGTCAAAGCACGTCTCGATGGCCATTTCGTTACCGTTTTCTTAACTCTTCAGTAAATTTCTGACAAACATTTTAAATAAACTAAAAATTTTTGTCCAAACAATAAAGCCACTGTATACTGCTGACTTTTTTTCGGCTCTTTTATACAGTTAAAAGAGGATGAAAAATAAAATATCACAACCACTACTATAATTTATTTATATGCACGAGCACTTTGCAAATATTAAATTAAATAAAATGTGGGTAACAATACTAAAAAATGCAATGGTGTACATCACTTAACTCATAAACAATTAAGTTTTTAAACAATTAAGTCATAGTAGACCTTCTTCTGAAATAAAGTTTCTTATTGTTCCAAAAGTTTTAAGATTGATCTTCATGCCACAACTATATTCAACCCAACTAAAATTTATGCAAAGACCAAAATTTTATGAAGATGTTGCATTGACATACTTTGATATGACAGTGGTAAATTTTTGTGTGGATTTTCCTAAAAATCCAATTTGTTTTACGAATGAGAGAATTTAAGTCATTGTAGAGTAACATAACAAAATCAGAATAAATTGTCATTCAAAACATACCAACAAACACTGTGATTTTATGTTTGTGTGTTTGAACTAACTAAAGAAAATTCGTTGTCTGGCGATTTTCAATGGTTGAGTAGAGTGGACTGTATTATTTGTTAAGACAACAATTTTCTCAAAATTATTTAATTTATCGACCAGCCGATATATTATACGAAGGGCGGTGGATGTTTTGAAAATAGAATTTATTATTTTAATTTGAGTATTATGAGATATTGAGAGTGTGGTTATGAGCTCACCTGTCATGTATGTGTAGGACAAATTAAGACGATTCAATGCAGATAATTTTAATTTACAAAGCGACGGATGTATTAAATCCAGTTAATGATGAAATTACAATGAAGGTTAATATACCTCAGCTAATTTACTTTTTATTTATAATGTTATACGATAGAATTAATTGTAATTAGCACAATTAAAACTTTTATTATTTTAAGGTTTTCATAGCAAAAATTCATAAATTAAGTTCTAGGTTTTGTTTAGTAAATCTTACACTTTAAATTATAAGTTTTATTTAGCAAATTTTACAATTTAAAATACAAATTTTATGTATCAGATTTTACAATTTAGGTTATAAGTTTTTATTCAGCAAATTTCACAATTTAAATTATGAGGTGATTTGTATTACGTAAAAAATGTGACTGAATGATGAAAAGATTGACATGACTCCCTATTATACCTTTTTTTATTTTTAACAAAATGCAGTTATGCTACTTTTTTTTAATGGAACTACTTAAAATCACTAAACTAAACTTCCTAATGTTTTTGCATTAATTTTCACATTTTCAATTTTTATTGGACGCCGAATTTTAAGCTATACGATCAGCTCCAATAACTTAATGAAAGTACATGTATTACAAACAAATAAAAATTCACTAATTTATTTTTGCTCCACGCATTTTAACTTATTTATCAGGTCTGTTCTGAAAATCACATGAATTCAAATCACGAACGGTTTTAAAATCACGCAGACGATTTGCTGCAGACGAACGGTTCTGCAAATCACGTGATTTTCAATTTTTCGGCGTGGTTTTAATTTTTCGAAAACAGGAGAAAACGGCTGAATTTTAGATTTGGGTTGTGTTTTTTTTAATTACATTTGCAATTGAAATAATATTAGAAATATAAGAAAGTTAAATGCATGGAGTAAAAATAAATTAGTGAATTTTTATTTGTTTGTAATACATGTACTTTCATTTAGGTATGGAGCTGATCGAAGGGCTCAAAATTTGCCGTCAAATAAAAATTGAAATGTGAAAATTAAAGCAAAAACTTTAGGAAGAATTTTATATTTTGCACTTAAATTTTTCTAAATTTGATACTAGCAACATTAGCATAAATAAGATATATGTTAAATAATGTTTTAAACTGTGACAATTTGGCAACATTATAATTATCTTCGAAAACACAAACTAGCTAACTGCTAACGAGAAAGAGGGAATCACAAGCATTACTAAATAAAGCAAGACAATATTTTATTTATGAATAATTTAGTTTTTATGTGTATAAAATCTAATTTTTTTTTTGCAAAAATAAATAGAAGACATATCGTATTAATTACATAAAATCATTTTTATTATATTCTAAGCGGAATAATTAGAAAAAACGAGCAAGTGATTTCAAATCGGCAGTCATTTAGTTAACCGTTTTAAATCACGTGATTTCAGTATATTTTGTACGCAGAACACGTTTTGCGTGATTTGAAATCACTTTGACAAAAAGTGATTTGTAGAACAAATATAAAAAAAGAAACACAGCACAAATCTAAAAAATCAGCCGCTTTCTCCTGTTTTCGAAAAATTTAAACAACGCAGAAAAATTGAAAATCACGTAATTTGCAAAAGAGCACCAAATCGTCTACGGGATTTTAAAACCGTTCGTGAAATTGAATTCACATGATTTTCAGAACAGGCCTGAATGATAACTTAAGAAATGATTCTGAATGATCTAAATATTTTTAAGGTGGAAAAATGAGAAATTTTTAAATCATAGCTTTTGCTTACAAGCGTTTTTTTTTTATTAAACCGGGAACTTACATTGTGTTTCCAGGGCCTTTTGTGTTCCTTTAATAATGTGAACATTTTTATGTTCAAACCAAATTGATCGACGAAATCATACATATTTTGTTATTGTACGAAGGAAACTGTATCACTATATTAAAAAAAAAAAAACACTTTGTGTACATTAAAATTAAAATAAATTCGGATCCATTATTAACAAAAAAAAAAATTGGAATATTTGTCTAAGCATAAACTTTCCTGCACGAATGTCAACAAACTACAATATAATCAATTACATTTTTTAAACAAATTTTTGCAAACAAATTTTTAACACATTTCAGTTAGACAAAATAATTTGGATTGTTTTGTTGTAAAATATTAACTATTTTTATATATATAAAAGCATTTAAGTTGGCAATTACATATGTACATATGTATTGAACAAGGTAAAACCTTTGTTGCACGTTACTTTAATTTGAAGAATTTTATAAAAGAATAGTGAAAAACATTTGTTGAAACGTACATAAATATATGTCTTTGCTTTTTTTAGGTAATAAGAACATCTAACAAGGGTGACTTGGGTAAGATGACTTAAGAACTCAGACATAAAGTAGTACTCCTATCCCACTTAAAATTTTTATATTATTACAATACTCAAATATAGATCCATCTAGAAGAGTGTTAAGATTTATTTATTTTATGCATAGTTTTTTAAAACTTCTGCGATTAAAAATTTTGTTTCATAGACACAATTATTTTTGATTTAATTATAATAAGTAATTAATTGATTTTATTAAAATTTTATTATCATTAGTAAAAACAATTATTTTAAAATAAATTCATTAAAGTTAAATGGTAGTTATATTTCAAATAATGTCAATGCAAAATCAATGGAAATGAAAAAATCCCAAGTCTGTACAAGAAATAATGTTCAAAAAGTAAGTATCCGAATTATGGCATCATTAATCCGTTGCGAATATTCATATTTCAATTAATACACTAATAACGAATACACTCATATATATTTTACGTTTTTAAGTGGATCTGACAAGATTGATATTAAATTTATTTAAAAAAAATTAATAAATTAATTTGTAAACTATTTAATCACCGATATTAACTATTGAGGGTAAATGCACGTTTCGATGGCCATTTCGTTACCACTTACTTACATCTTCAGGAAACTTCCCACAAACATTTTAAATAAAATATCGATTTTGTCCAAATTAACAAGCCAAAAATACTAACTTAAGTTCGGCCAAACTTAAAAGGACAATATTAGACCGATTTTCTCCCAAACTAGAAGTGATAATCTACACATGTTATAGCCTGTTCAGACATTACTCAACATTCAGCTGTTCTCAATAAAAGCTATTATTGAGCTTAATATTTTATACAAAATCTCAATAATGTTTGCGCAATAACTACGAAATTGTTATAATATTGAGTAGAAATTAAAATACAACACTGTTTAGAAGATGTGTTTGAAACCAATTGCGTCTAAACTAAGTTAAGTTTACAAATAAATCCTCAGACACAAACCAATTGTGTCCAAACCAAACTTGTTTTTTTAACTACGCAGAATATTGACTCAACAAAAGTGCATGTATGAACATACTAAAGGGTCCGCCAAATAACTTTTTTTTTAAATGCTATAAACTACTGGATGGTCAGTTGGCTTCAACTCCTGAACCAATTGGACTTTGTATGGCGTCATACCAAAGTCTTTATGCAAAATTCGTCTCAATGACGTCTCCGACACACACTTTCTGCCATAGCAGCAATATTCTCGGGTGTACGCACTGTTTTTGGCTTTTCACGCTTTGGTTTATCGGTGAGGATGCCAGTTTCTTTCATTTTTTTCACAGGATAACGAACATACGGAGCTGACGGTGCTTCTCTTCTTCCAAATTCCGTACGCAGTTTTCGCACACTTTATGCAATATTACCATGATTTTTAAAGTAATGTCGCAATATTTCGCAGTGTTGCTCAAGCGTATACATAACTACAACGGAAGGATAAAACTAATTATCTGTCAAATCAGACATGAGCTAAGTGTTACCATTCACGAAGTAAGCACTAATTGAAAAAAACGTTAGATGGCGGACCCTGTATAAGCACATTATGTATATATATTTTTAAAGTCTACTTAAAATAAAAACCCTAATATTAGAGTTAAAAATTAATCTTTTATGACATTAATAGAAATTAAATGCCCGAGGTACCCAAATTTAGGAGCCTACCCATTCACAGCTCAACTCAGAAACACCTGTGCTTTGCCTTTGTTGTTAATCATTAAGATATATTTAGTGGTTCATGATAATTGTAATTATGTCCAAAATATATCGTTTTCAAACCACTGTGAGTTGTTGGTAGACGCTTTTAACTTGAACCGAAAATATACTGCTAAGTGTGCTAAAAGAATGAGTACAAAAAATCGGTATCCCGATAGCAACGTCATTCTTACTTTATTGGCCTTATTTTTTGAACCGTATAAGGCTGACACTATAATCTGTTTACTTTTTTAATAAAGTTATCTAGACTTTATGATGTTTATTTCATAATTTGTTTATGAATTTAAAAGTTTCATCATAATAACAAAAGATATTAAAAAAATTAAAATTAAGAAGTCATAAAACAATAACAAATACATAAGTAAACATCCCATACCTAAACATAAGCAAAGCACATTTACTGTTAAACAACAACAAATAACACATGTAAATTTAAAGCAGGAAAACAATTGGATAAACAAAAAATCCAAATAAAAATAGTTATTTTATGCTAACAGTAAACATCAAAAATTCCTTCCCTAGGTATAATTGCAATAATGGTAAAGAGAAGCAAATCATTACCCTTAATCCCTACTTTTTAAAAAACTACTTATTAATTTTTATTAATTTTCAAGTAACTCCAATACTTACGAACAATTATTTTTGATTCATTTGTAAGTAATTTAAAAACAATTTTTTTTAAATAAAATCATTTAAGTTTCAAATAATCTCAATGAAAAATTAAAGGTAATGATAAAATCCCAAGTGTGTACAAGAATTAATGTTGAAAAAGTAAGTGCTTAAATTATAGCATCATCAGCTCGTGAAGGGTGTTTTACAAAGGCCGTGAATTTGACGAATATGACCTTATTTCTTAAACCGTTGCACAGTGGATTGAAAACAAATTATATAGCTAAAATATATGTTCGACATACATGTAATACTTACAGAGGATTTTTTTTCGATCTCTGCTTACAAATGATATTTTCCTCAAAAACGGAAAAACTCACGTTTTTTTTGCGATATAAAATGTAGAACTTGAACAGCCACAAACAAAGTCCAAATAAAAAAGCTTTCAATCAAATGGTGCAATAAAATTATTTTATTTAAATATATAAATTCCAGGACTGTGGTTTTCCCAATAAAATGTTCTTTTTTGTACAAAAGTGGCTACGCTAACTATATTAATCATGGGGCTGCCAAATTCTTTTGTGAGTTGGGAGAGAATATACTGCTATTTGTGCTATAAGGAGGTATCCCGATAGTAACTTGATTCTTACATAGATGGCCTCATTTTTTGTACCGTATTAGGCTGAGACTATTATCTGTCGCAGGGTTTGTATTGATAAATCGTCATTTTGACAGGTATGTATTTAAACTTAAACCAAAGTACTTTACTGTAACAATTTATTAAAAATAAAATTTTAAGGGAAAAGTGTGAGTCTAATTCATACTGGGCGGAATTATTTTATTTTAATTTGCATATCGTTTTAAAAAGGAGAGAGTATTCTCTTCTTTAGCAGTTAGGTAAAGATGTAAAATATATTGAAATGATTCTAGAACATGCGTGAGAAATGTCTGCATGACCTAATTAAAGGAGCCACAAATCATGTGGTCGACCTTATTTATAAGAGCATTGGTAAGCATTAGTTACCCTTACGGATTTATTAGTTGTAAACAAAATCTTGCCTTTAAGGCCTTATCTTTCTTTAATAAAAATTTATTTTACTTATTTCGTTTTAAGTAAATATAAATTTAAAGCGTTTTTCCTAAAAAAAAAGAAAGAAAAAAAGTAGGTTATTATATTTTTTTTTCAATGTAGCAATAAACCGTGTTTACTTTTTTAATAAAGTTATCTAGACTTTATGTTGTTTTTTTTTAAGATATTAAAAATAAATTCCTCTGAAGTTATAAAATAATTAGCCTCTTAACTAATAAAAAACAAAGCTTATCGCATGTTTTTTTTAAGATATCAAAAATAAATTCCTCTGAAGTTATAAAATAATTAGCCTTTTAACTAATAAAAAACAAAGCTTATCGCATGTTTTACTTTTATGATAAACAGGTGCTAATTCTTGCAAAATAAAAAAACGACTTCAAAAGAGATTTCACCTGTCTGTCTATAATGGTTTAATGGTAAGGACACATTCATCAACATTATTACATTACCTTAACCATTGGGACACCCGCATATTCCATCACCAAACTTTATACTTGTTATAGCAGACTAAGCACTACAACGTCCTGTTAATTTCAACTGTCTGTCTACAACTGTTTGGCAATATGCATTAAATTACAAATTATAAAGGCACTCTGTAATTTCTAAATTTAAATTTTATACTTGGTGTTACTATTGTAACACCCTTTAATTTAAAATTTTAAATATTTATACTTCTTATTTTACCAAAGAAAGTAGTGGACATTCTATTTAATTTTCAGGTGTTTGTTTATAACGGATCACAAAATAGTCCCATTTAGATCAATTTAGATTAATTATGGGAACACCCCTTAATTTCAAAATTAAAATTATTAACTTGTTGATATAGTGGTCTTAGCAATACAGAACCCTTGTAAGTTCCAGCTGTGTGTCTGTCTGTAAAGGTTTAAATATTTGGCCACATACATCAAATTTCATCAACTATTGGGACACACTTTAATTTCAAAATCAAAATTTCATACTTGTTGTTATAGCGCAGTAAGCGATACAGGTTCGTTGTTAATTTCAAGCATTTGTCTGCAACTGTTCAAAAGTAGGGCCATATACATAAAATTAAATGAACTATTGGGGCACCTCTTAATTTATTACTTGTTGCTATAACCAATTTGCAAACGTTTGCCTATAACGGTTCAAAAGATAGGTCCATATAAGTTAATTTACGTCATCTATGAGGACAGCCTTTGATTTTTAGATTTATTTTTTTATTTTTGTATTACTTTTTGCCATTGGCAAGTATAATGAAACGCAGTTGATTTTTTTTTTTTTTTTTTAATTTTAAAGTGGTCTCCTTCAGAGTTGACAATACACGTAAAAACAATGAACGTTATGTAGGGCAACCGTTTAATTGTTATGATTATGAACTGTAAAAATAAATTCGTGATCGATTCAGAAATTACTAAGTTATTGACGCACAAATATAAAAAAGCAACATTCAGTCTAATTGATAACTTTATTTGTTTTTTGAAGTCGGTTAAAACTGGCAATTCTTTATGTACAAATTATAAATTTCACTCGTATAATCAGTACATACATATGTAGCCTAAATTGTAGTGAATTTTCTTTACAAAACAGACTTAAAAAATTTTTTTTTTTTTATGCGTCATTTTTACCAATTTTAGAATTCTATACGTGTTACTTATCTGTACTTATATATGATGTTTTGTATGTTTTTCATTATAACTTTTGATATTTTTGTCATAGATATTACTATATATCTACTACTTTAAACTCACAGCTGATCTTAAAAAATCGTCCAAAAATACATTTCAATACCTAAGTTTCTATTGGAGTTTCGTGCAGACGTAGCATATGGTGAAATGATCCCAAAATATATGTTAGAAATGTGTGCAGAACTCATGCTATAAAAACATAAGCAAACGTAGGTTACTCTTACGAACAAATTGGTTGTAGAGACAGCTTTCCTTTAAGGCCCCATTTTTCTTTAATACAAAATTAGTTCACTTATTTCGTTTTAAATAAGCAGAAATTTTTAAGTGGTGGTTCTTAAAAAAAAAGAAATATTGCGAACAAATAAATGTCCTAATTTTCAAAATAAAATCATTTTTTCGTGTTATTTTTTATTATTCCGATTAATTATTTAAATTATCGATATTGATTACTGAGGGTCAAAGCACGTCTCGATGGCCATTTCGTTACCGCTTACTTTACTCTTCAGGAAATTTTCGACAAACATTTTAAGTAAACTAAAAATTTTTGTCCAAACAATAAAACTAAGACAAAAATCAAAGTTAAAGCAAAAACAACAATAACCAACAGTAATTCTATTTTTTTTCTTCACTGTATACCGCTGACTTTCTTGAATATCACAAAACACTACGATTATTTATTTATTTATATTATATGCACGGGCACTTTTTTTTTTATTTTAACTAGCATCAATAGATTTAAAATATTTACAATAATTACGTTTTTCGAGATCTTAATTAAGTATTGCAACAAATATAAACTTAATTTATTGTGTAAAAATATCTATAATTTTGTATTTACATTAAAGCAGTTTTAGGAAAAAAAAGATAGGGAAAAACCTAGTAAAGGTTTAAAGATATTCTGAATTAATTCTTTTATCAGCTTCATTGCTGAAGTTGAAGAAAAAATTAATATTACAAATTCCTTATTATATCATAATTTGAAGCTCTGTTTCGAACTTCAAATCTTTGTGTTAAATTAGATATTACTGATTTAAGCAAATCTTGTTGAAAATTTTGATGCAGTCTACTTGTTGAGTAACTTCCGGGTAAATTAAAAATGATTTTTTAATTTTTATTCTGGATTATTTGCAACTTCTTTAGATAGGTCTTGGCACATCTATTTGACCAAATTTGACACCCATATGTCATAATAGGCCGTATGCACATTTTATACAGTAAGATTTTATTTTTATAATTCAAAGTTGATTTTCGATTTAATAATGGAAAAAGGGCTCTTCCACATTTAATTGCCTTTTCACAGGTTCTTAGAACATGATGTCTGAAAGTCAGTTTTTTATCTAATTCAATTCCAAGATATTTAATGGTATTAAGGAGAGGAATTTCAACTTCTTCCATAGATAGTGGTATTTAGGGTATTCTTTTTGGTGATTTATTGAAGGGAAATATTATTGTTTGAGCTTTATTTTCATTTATTTTAATTTTCCATTTTTTAAAATAATTTTGAGCATGTAAAAGACCTTTTTTCATTATTTTGACTATAGCGTTGGAAACTTTACATGTTTTTATGATGACAGTGTCGTCTGCGTACAGTGCAACTGATTGATCTTTGAGTATTTCAAAATCAGATGTATATATTGAGTACAAAACAGATGATAACACCGAGCCCTGGGGAACTCCCGCAGGGATATAGCGCTGGGTGGAGTATTCAGTATCAATATTCACTACAAAGGATCTCTCATTCAGAAAACTTTGTCCCATCTTTTGTATGTAAATTGGATAACCGAACTTATAGAGTTTAAAAATTAAGCCATTGTACCATATAGAATCAAAGGCTTTTTCTACGTCTAACAGCACTATTCCAGTACTTTTTTGGTTACTTTTGTTATTTAAGATAAAGTTTACAATTCTCTTTACTTGGTGCACAGTTGAATGTTCTTTTCGAAAACCAAATTGCTCTTTTTGTATTATGCTATTAGTTTCGGTGTATTCATATATTCTTTGTAACACGGGCACTTTGCAAATATTAAATTAAGTTAATAATTATAATAAAAAAATCCTGTTTTTTAATTTAAATTTTCTAATGATTTTTTTTTCATAGTAGTAAAAAACTATGTTGACTTTTTTTATAAAGTTATCTACACGATATGATATTTTTTTTCATAATTTGTTCATAAATTTAAAAGTTTCATCTATTACTTATCGGAGGTTATATTTTTATGGCAAACACGCGTTAACCATAAAAGTTACTTTTTTAAGATCTAGTAATAAAAAGTAGAAATTCTTTATATACAAATTATAGCTTTCACTCGTATAATCAATTTGAATGTTAAAATCTTGTTTATAGTGAAAGGCCAATGTAAGCGGCAAGCGGAAGCGGGTGGCAACAGCTGTTCTTTTTGCCGCTTGAATATATATGACAAAGGCAAATGAACGCCCTTATTGAAGTAAAAATTTGTGTAAAATTTATAAAACATTTTTAGTTTTTTTGACTCAGAAATAAACATACTTAATCGCTAAAAATTTTCAAAGAAAAAATAAATAAATATGAATATTTTTATTAAGAAACTAATTTTTTTCAAATAGGTAATACAGTTGCCGCATGCCGTTTGCATTAGCCTTTCACCATTATTTCCTTTACAAACTGATTTTCATAAAATTATATTTTATACTTTATTACCACTTTTTAGGGTTCTGTACGTGTTTTTCATCTAAAAATATAAAATAAAGTAAGAGTGTTAGCCCTATCTTATACATATACCCTTCACCACATATGTTAATCTAGTTGAGTAAAGTAACTCCAATCAAAAAGACAAATATTGGGGTGACAAAGCAAAACTCGGAAAATATGGGCGTGCACCAATTTGTTCACTTTTTTTCCTATTTTTTAATTCTCTATCACCCCATTCATATTTAATTTTGTTTTTTTTTTTTTTTTTTTGTTCCAAGTGATATGAAAAAATTAAAGGTCCGTTGCCCCGAAGGGCATCGACCAATTTTGCTGATTTTCAGTAACAAAATTTTCGAAACTATGATCGATTGGCGTATTTCAATTTTCTCAAGATTATCTAGTGCCTCGGCAACGTTGATTTTAATTCGAACACGGCCCGACAGACGGACATCGCTCAATCGACTTCGCTATGCATAAGAACTAAGAATATTTCCTTATTGGGGTTGAAAATGTATATTGTAAAAATTACAGACGGAATGTCAAACTTAGATATTCCCGTTTTCTACCTGTGGTGAACGGTATACAAATTTATGGTTTTTATTAAAATTTTTCAGCGATAATTTTTTTTAACTCTCTGCTGATTTAAAGAACTCATGTACTTAAGACTCAAAAATCAAGAATGGTTAAGGACTCAACAGTTAGATCGCAAATAAACTTACAAACGTGCTTACAACGATTTTGGATACGATATTATAAAAGAGAAAAAAATCACACATAAATACAAACACAAAACTTAACGGCAACTTTTTTTCGCTATAAATTAGATGCGTTGAGGCTAAACGTTTTTTAAGCAGTTTTCATAAGCTGGGGATGACTGGCTTTAATTTTGCACATCAAACCAGCTCAACTAGATGTGAGTATTTTAAAATATGCGCTTAAACATTAAATGTACGAGTGCAAATTCATACTGTTACGTTTCATAATAAATTAAAACTCAATTTTTTATCGTCAAGCAAAAAAATTATTAAAAACTTCTACAACGATTTATGGTTGGTTTTAGAAAATTAAGAAATTAAAATGTTTTATGGTGGTTACATACAACATGTTGCAACAAAAGGTAATATGCCACATAAAACTCATTTAGGTTGTGTTTAGTTATATTTCTGCAGCAAAATGTTAACAAAATTAACTGCTTTCATGCGTTTTATCCATGCGTTAAATAAACTTAACAACGATATTATTTATGATATGCAATTAAGATATGTGTATTAATTAAGTCGTTTTTACACAAAAATACAAACCGTGTTAGAAATGAGTATGATATGTGCTAATAGGATTTCTTTTAATTTTTGAGTTAAAGGTATAAGTGAGACCAAAATTAAGTATAAAAAATTAATTGTCAACGATTTTTTGCCGGAATAAAGCACCCACTGGGAGTGTTTTACACAAATTTTGTGCAAAAAGTACGCAAACTTATTTACTAGTGAATCGATGAGAATGTTGATGTTGTGGTCAAAAGTATGCAATTGAATACAAGATCGTCGTGCTGCATTTTAGGCAATAGCTGGACGATCATTTTGAAAAGAGTTGTCCAACTATTGGCTAAAAAGGTTTATTGGTTTTAAGAATTGAATGCACTTTGTTAGGGCTTCTCAGTTTGTGCCTTATGAAAGCTCCAATCGGGCACCGAAATCGGCAGAAGGGACAAGTTTCTCACGAGACGCATTTTTACCTTCACGGCTATGACAAAAAACAAAATTTTTCCATCCAGAAATTGATAACTCTGCACATTATTGTATAGAACTTAATACATCAACAAAAAGAGAGAGAGAGAGAGATGATACCGATTAATCAGTAAATTCTTTAATAAACTTAGTTTTGTAATCGTAATAACAGCCGCTTTGGCGATGTCAATAAGCTACCTCGCAGCTACGATTTTACCCCTTTGGTCCTTTTAGTTGAAGTGCTGTGAAAGTGCCGTTTAGTTCTGTTTTATTTATTTTTAAAACTATACATACATTTAGCCAACCCTATTATTAATTAATATATTAATAAAAGATTCGGCATAGCCGAATATGTTTTATTTAAGTCGAACTTACCCGGTCGCTATTTTGATGACACAAATAGTTTCAAAACCAAAAAGCTTCAGATTAATCGTTCAAAATTTCATTTTGCATCTCCATCATAAAATCTTTGTGTATTCTATGAGGCACTCGTTAACAATATCCAAATAAGTTCAAACTCGAACGATTTCAAGAAAGTTTCAAGACAAAGACAAACGAAAAAAGGCTAAAATAGAGGGCGTTCATAAGGTCTTTTTCCTGTGTCCCAATAACAAAAAGTTATGTATCTAAAAATTAAAGGGCGTCCCCATAAGAGACGTAAATTGACCTACATAGGTCTATTTTTTGTACCGTTATAGACTAACGCTTGAAAATTGGACAGAATGTTAATTGCTATAACCGTTATCGTAACAAGTATTAATACACTGATAGAAAAAATCATCGTTGGTTTGATGACGCTGTAACATCAAAATTTAAACATCAATGTTATGAAAAATGTCATCAATAAGGTATAAAATGGCATCAATGCAATGACAGACATCATCATAGAATTTTGTCATATTTTAGATGTCATCTAAGTTATGACTACAATGTCATCAACTTGATGCAATATTTAGTATACGATTATTTCGTAAAATATATATTAAAGAAAAAAGTAAATAGAGTTTTTATAATTCCAGTTAGCATTTTAATTGCAACTTGATTATTTTTATTCATAATGTTTATTTTTAAAAGCGTTTTTATGAATTTAAAAAATAAAATCACATTGATGTAATTTCATCATCATTATTATGACCAAACAAATATATAACGCCAACGTAAAAAATAATGAGAGGAAAGTGCTAAATACAGAGAATTTTCTCATATTCATAGGGAGTGATGTTAATATGTCATCAGATTGATAAACTTTTGGCATCATATTGTTGACACAAGAGATGACAAAGTAAGCAAATAATGACATGGTTGACATCACAACAATGACAAGTGTCACGGGGTCAAAAACGAAGACATTTGTCATTGAATTGATGTTAAATTACTTTAGCGTTATGATGATTTTTCTATCAGTGTATTTAAAATTATAAATTAAAGGATGCCATACTTTTAAACCGTTTTAGTCAGACGCTTGACAATTACAAAGAGCCTGTATTGCTAACTCCGCTATAACAACAATTATGAAATTTTTTATTTGGAAATAAAAGGGTGTCCCAATAGTTGGTATAATTTGATTAGCTTTTGAATCGTAATTGACAGACAGCTGAAACTTAAAAGGGACCTCTATTGCTAAGTCCGCTATAACAACAAGTTAATAGTTTGAATTTACAAGTTAAAGAATGTTAAAGGATGCCACTGTAGTTGCTGCAATTTGATGAATATTGCCAAACTGTTGAACATATATAAAGTTTGGAGATGAAATATAAAAGTGTCTCAATAGTTAGTGCAATTTTGTATATGTGGTCATACTCTTGAACCGTTATAGACACACAAATGAAATCTGTTTTCAAATCGGTTGTTTTGCAAAAATTGTATAATTGCAGCTTAATAAGTGATTTATGAATTAACTGTATATATTTATATTTAACTGTAAATACGAGGGCTGCTATATATATTTCTGGCCTGGCAACACTGAGTGCTGCCAAGTGCAATCTGACATATCCATTGGAAAGTTTGTCATTTTTAAGCATAATCGTACTCAAAACGTTTTGACGTACGACCATTATTTATTTTGTTTACAGTGACTTGAAAAAATTAATATAGAAAAAAATGGAATTAACTCGTGAACATTTTCGTGCCATCATTTTTCACAACTTTCGACGTGGATTATCACGACAAGAGTGCATTGATGAACTTAAATCTTTGTATGCCGATGAAGCACCATCCTATAGCAGTGTGAAAAATTGGTATAATGAATTTAATCGTGGCCGAAGCTCGCTCAAAGACGAATTCCGTGAAGGTCGTCGAAAAACTTCTGTTGTGCCAGAGAACATTGATGCCGTGCGTGAACTCATAATGCAAGATCGACATGCGACATACCGACAGATAGAGACATCCTTGGACATTTCTTCCACCAGCATACATTCGATACGGCATGAACACCTGGCCGTAAAAAAGGTTTGTTCTCGTTGGATCCCGCACAATTTAAAAGTCGCTAAAAAAAGGCTCGTGTCGATTGGTGCAAAGAAATGTTGCAAAAATACGATTGCGATGCTTCAAAAGACGTTTATAAGATCGTCACAGGTGACGAATCATGGATCTATGCGTATGAGCCCGAAACGGAACAACAACCGACCGTGTGGGTCTTCAAAGACGAGCAAAATCCAACGAAAGTTGTTCGTGGAAGAAGCATGACTTCTTCTTGTTTCCGCACATCAAGAAAAAAATGCGTGGTCAACGATTTACGTCGCCAGAAGAAGCTGTTGAAGTGTTCAAAAACCATGTTTTAGAGGTGTCTCAATCGGAGTGGAAAAAGTGCTTCGACAACTGGTTTGGCCCATGCAAAAGTGTATAAATCATGCTGGAGAATACTTTGAAAAACAATAAAACCATTTTTGATTATAAATATTCGCATTTTCACTATTAGGCCAGAAATATATAGAGCAGCCCTCGTAGATTCAAAATCTTTGTCCAGTTAGTTTTTTTTTTTTTTTTGCTACCACAATTGCATTCAAATTGACTTTATGTTGAAAAACTAAGATGCTAAACGAAATGAAAAATTGCTTTGCAACATTTTACAGTTAGCGGTCTATTCCCTATTACAACAAAATTCTAACAAGACCCTTCGAGGTATATTTTGTGATTTACCTCTTTTTTTTCAAACATAAATGTAATCATTTACTAACCCAGAAGGTAAAAAAAGGAAAAAATAGCAGTTAAATAAAAAAAATAACAACCCGTGGCGTAATTATTTAAAAAGTCTTAGGAAATCTACATGTAATTTTCATTTTAACTTTTATTTCATAACCAATGTGTCAAAAACTGTAATGATTGAAAAACCAAAAAAAAAGAATTTGCGAGCTACAAAAAACTGAAATAAATTTTAACAATAAACAACTTTTTATTAAAGTACATTTCCTTCTTTTTTAGTTAAATGCAAACAAAAACAAGTAAGAGTGCTATATTCGGCTATGCCAAATCTTATATACCCTTCACCATCTATGTAGATCTAGTTTAGTAAAGTAACTCCAATCAAAAAAGCAATATTGTGGTGACAGAGAATTAAAAAATTAAAAAAATATTTGTGCTGCATATATAAAACTTTATATCAAAATGACATGGGCTCTTAATGGGTTCAGCATTTTTAAAAAATTTTAGTATTTTCTTAATGATATCTTCAAGAGCTTTAAAATGATACCCACATTGTATTTTATAAAGTTAATAAATTTCAGAGACCTGTAACTTGAAGGGCAATTTTTTCACTTTATGTTTTTTTTTCTTATTTTTAACCGACTTCAAAAAAGAAACAGGTTATCAATTTGTACCTGCAAAATTTAGTCATTTCAGAACCGATTTTGAATGTATTACGGTAGATTTTGTTTAAAAAACAGTTCATAATCTTAAAAACTAAAGGGTGTCCCCATACATCATATATATTTTGTACGTGTAATATGAACTGTAAAATGCACTTCTGTAGAATTTAAAATGACTGCGTATTACTACAGCTCCCAATAATAAAAAGTTATACAAAAAAATCTAAGAATTAAAGGGTGCCCCAATAATTGATGTAAATTAACTTATATGATCCTACCTTTTGAACCGATATAGACAAACGCTTGCAAATTGGACAGTACGTCGATTGTCATGGTCGTTATAGTAACAAGTATTAACATTAAAAATTATAAACTAAAGGGTGCGCTAATAGTTCATTTAATTTGATGTGTATGGCAATATTTTTTGACAGTTGTAAACAGACGCTTGAAATTAACAACGAACATGTGTATGTGACCGAACTTTTGAACCGTTATAGACAGATAGCAGAAACTTACAAGGGAGCTGTATTGCTAAGTCCGCTATAACAAGAAGCTTATAATTTGAATTTAGAAATAAAAGAGTGTTCCAAAATTAATTTAAATTTGACCTATATGACCGTATTTTGTGAACCGTTATATACAAACACCTGAATTTTGACAGAATGTCCACTACTTTGTTTCGTATAATAAGAAGTATACAAATTTTATATTATAAATAAAATGGTTTTGATAAATCAAAGACACGTGAATATAATTAAATTATTTAATTTTCAAAAAGCTTTGTGCTATTTTTTTTTTTTTTATAAATTATCCCGGTTAAAATAATAACCGATACTGATTACTGAGGGTCAAAGCACATCCCGATGGCCATTTCGCTACCGCTTACTTAACTTTTCAGGAAACTTCTCACAAACAACTTTTTTTGAAAAAAAGGGTTTTACAATAGTTGATATCATCAGATGTATATGGCCAAACGTTTGAACCGTTATAGACAGACGGTTAAAATTTACACAGAACTAGATTACTAAATCTACTACAACAGCAAGTATGAAACTTGAATTTAGAAATTAAAGGGTGCCCCTATAGTTGCTGTAATTTGAAGTATATTGCAAAATTATTGAACAGCTGAACAAATATAGAGATTAAAGATATAAGGGTATCCCAATAGTTAATGCAAGTTTATTTAGATTTATTCCAGTTGTCGGCGTCGGCGTGGTCATTCCTGTGACGACGTCGAAGGTTTATCGATTTTTGTGTAATGAAAATGCACATCCCCAAGTTTTTTGTTAAATTTTTTTTTGTGTTTGATACTTTTATGGTAAAATGTTTTCTTTAAGTGAAGAAAATTTTGATTCAATTGATGATAAAAGCTTGAAAAAGCAAAAAATTGTTTAGAAAAGAAAACTTCTTAGGCAGCATTTCAATATTTTTAATTTGCCGTATCGCAAGTATGTGCATATATTTTGCCTGCTTCTGGCTGTGCTTTCAACGACAAATTCGACTTCAGCAAGTTCCATGTCATTGGAATCATTTCCCATGTGAACCATTTGAACTTCTTGAACTGCTCCTTCAGGATTTAAATGCTCTTGGAAGTTAAGAAGGTTTGCCACAGCTTCTTCCAGCGGACTGAGTGAAAATTGTTTAAACATTCCGCCGCCAGTGGCTTTACATTTCGCTTTATTAGCAAACATCTTCTTTTCACTTTGAATTTTTAATTTCGCCATACATTAAAAGTAATTTTTACAAACTTTTTTATAAATCCCTATTCAATCCTTTATTTTGTTACATTTTGCCATTCATCTGCTATTCTTCTAGGCGGACCAAGAGAATTTAGAATTTTTCCAATTTCTTCACATTTTTCTTTAAAATTGCATGAAGAAGTGCATCTGCGAAAATTTTTAATTTATCAAATTGATTTGCATTTGTAACCTTCACTTTTTACATTTTCCATGCTATATTTGGTTTAAATTACTTTCAGTCGTTATTCAAAACGGCGTCGACAAAAAACAGAGTCACGTCAATACAATATCGTCGTCACATTTGTTATAGAATACAAAAAATCTTTGAGTAGTAATCGATAAGTGTCAATAACGACAAGTAGAATAACAAATTGAATGCGTCGACACATATCAACATTGATATGTAACGAAGTCCACAACTAGAATAAGGGCGATTGATTGGTTAGTTATGCCTATTGGTTCTAATTGTATAAAATAAATAATCTAATTTGTGAAGAATATAGGCGAATATGCCCAGAAAATAATAATTTCTTTAAGAGAAATTAATATGCAAATGTACAAACTGAGGAGTATTAAGTATTTCATTAGTTTTAATTATAAACATTTTTTAAAACAATTTCTTGAAAAAAAAAATGCATCAATGACTCAGTTTAGGATTTTGTGGGGCAAGTAATCAGTTTTCCGAAACACTTTAAACCAAAATCTAGACTCTAAATAAAACCTGGGCTAGAAATTCTAACTTTAGTTATTTAATTTAACTTTATTTGATATCTTAATGTTGTACGCACTCCACCTCTGAAGTTTTGTTCTCAAAATATTTTTTTCATTTATCTTTTGAGAAAGCGACGTGATTTTATTGCTGATAAGTGCTATAAAAGCAATAAAAAATAGGAAACATACATAATCTCTTATTTTTTTTAAAATTTGAAACTCACAATCTCATTAGGGCCTTGTTTTAATTTATCTTTAGTTAATAAAACTTTACAATCGCTAACTTGATTATTCTTATTCTAACTTTAATTAGTTTAGTTTGTAATATTTTTGTTTATTAAAATTTATTTACTCTTGTTGGCAATTTTTATTTTGGCACGCAGAACTTTTTTGAATAATTTAGGTCTGTATAATTTTATTGATAATTTGTTTCAGCTTTTACTTAGATCTCTTCCATAATTTACTATTTTATAATGTCTTAAAGACATGGCCAATTAGAAAAACATTTTGTTAGTAGTAATGTTTGGTTTCCTTTCTTAAGAAATTATAGTTTTTAAAATAAAACTTCGGCAAGGAAAATATAAAACAAAAATACTAAACGAATTTTAAATAAACTAAACGGCATCTATTCACTCCTTTTAATTCACCATATCTTTATATTTAATAAAACCTTGTTTTTCTTCTCATATTTTGGTTTTCAATACAGCAAACATATGGAGCAACAATAACCAATAATAAAAAAAATAAAATTACATTGCGGTGTTGCTAAATTTTAATAGCAACTCTTCCGAAACTATACCTGAGAGCATGGTGGTCATAAATTTTGTGCAGCTCATCTGGGGTGAAAGTTGATTGCACCCCGATTTCCCACAGACGGGCATCGTAGTCATTGCAAATAAATGGTTTCAAGTTTAAATAAATCCTGTGGTATAAACAACCTTTTTAAAGTCACTTAATTTAATAACAAAATCTGATTTATTTCTTACCGGAGGAGAATCATTAATTATTAAAGAACTACAAAAAAATTATTAGTAGATTTTTAAAACAAAAACTTTTGCTATCGTTTAGCTAAACCATTATAAGGTAAAATATTTAAAAGTAAGAGCTACAACCTTCCCAGTTTATTCTGAAGAATACTAAATCATTTATAAAATAGGACTGTCTAACGACAGTTACAGTACTAAAAACTAAAACATTTTGAAATTGAACCTAAAATTATTAAAAGATTCTTTATCATTTTTGTAACTAAATTATTTATTTTGTACATTTTTATACGTTGCCCATCGAATTTTATTAAGTTTCATTCAAGTCTAAAGCAAATGAAATTAAGACAGTTTCTAATCAAATTACCAAATTAAAATATGTTGTATAGAGTCGAATTTTTTGTTTCGTCGAATTCGCTTTAAATAAGATTCAATTTATTAAGATTGACTGACAAAATTTTATAGTTAATAAGCTAAGGCCTTCGTATTTCTATAAATAATATAAAAAATATTCAAAACAATCTAGCGTTGTCCTCGAGGTAGTATGTGCGTGTCTGGATAGAGATTGAGGGAGAATTTTAAATAACTTTGCGAAAGAGTTTTTGTTATTCATGCAAAAACTTAACTCTCGATAACTTACGCAGAGAAAACTTTGTCTTCAACTTTAGTCTTCTTAAAGTTGCAATAAAGACATAAACACATTACGTGATAAAAATTAACGTTAGTACCTGCCCGTGCGGAACTTAACTTGACGGTGCTCTTACCCATGAGTGAAATACAAAAAGTCGACAAGCGCCCTTCCTTGTAGCAAAGAAAGTTGCAATATCGAGAACATGGCTAGCTGGACCATAGACTATCCCTTGCTTAAGGATTGAAGACTATCCAACCCACCCCGTATATTGAGAGTGCAACAGCACACTTCGATCTAATTCGCACCATCCCTGCAGACATATCCCTTAACCACAGCCACCACATGTATTGCGCAGGGACCTCAACAAGAACCGGGTACAGAGGTGGGCAGATCTCTGTATGTGCTACCGGCTCTCATGGTTCCAGTATAACTAAGGACACTGATCAGTCCTTCGACAGCACCCAGCTGCCTATCCAGATTTGGTGCCTGCTAAATGGGGGCCTGGTTGCCCCTATACGCCAAGAGCATTTTGTCTGAACCAGCCAGACTTTTAGTGTCCCCGAGGGGAAGACATAATTACATTCGGTAAACAAAATAATTGGCCCTAAGGCACCATAACGCAAGCAATACTAACAATGAAGGGTATGTTATTGAAGATTTCACCTTCTAATCCATACACTGTCTAAAATATGTTTTCGACTGCATGTGCTAACTTAAACATAAACAACAAGTTTTTATTACAAGCCATCAAATCGATATAATCTTTAATTCGGTGACTATTTTTATTAGAAGACTAATTTTTTACGAAAATCCGTGGCTGCTCATCAGAATATATAATGGGATTTGATCATGTGGCTCTTGATGTTCTGTTTAACAATATGGAAAAATTCTTTCAAATTTTATTATCGTCAAAAAAAAATAAGAATATGTCAACTAAACTTTCGCTAAGAGTGTGGTCCTTAAATGCACATACATATTCATGTCAAAAACTTTATAAATGAGCAAATACATCTTTCATAAAAACAGTATATTTTTGATTCTGTTTTGTTTACGCTACGTTTACATTAGACAATGCTGTCATGACAATAAAATAATACACATTAGTTGTCAAAAATGCTGACAATTGCTTCTGTAGTATAGGCGTCCAGACAATAATTATGACAATTCATTTTGAGCACGTTCTCGGAAAATTTAAAATAGCTTTAGAGTTTCTTCCTGCTATTTTTCCATTTCTATTGTTATATGCAAGGAAAATTTTTGTAATTAAAATAATAATTTAATTAAAATTTCATTTAGTTAAAGCAATTATAGAAAAATTTGTCGGCATACGTCAAATCACTGTCTTGTTTACTGTCTTCAAAATATTCAAGACAGTAAATTAGACAATTGAAATGTGTATATGTATTAGTGAAAAACTGTGCTTGTGTTGCTATTGTCATGACAGCATTGTCTAATGTAAACAGGGGGTTAGTCAACAACGATATTTCAACTGGCAGGTGTTTTTTATGATGCATGGAATTATTTAGAAAGCGAAGAATTGTTTTTGTAAATTAAAATAAAAGATCTTGATAAGAAAAGATGTATCTATGTTTTAAATGCTTATGATATTAAAATAAGATAAAAATTAAAATTAAAAATAATGTAATAAAATAATAAAAAAATACAATTTACAACACTTAAAACATGCTATATAAATGAAGCAGTTTAGAGCGAATTTTATACGTAAACTGAACACAACACGGAAAAAACGCGAAAAATAAAAAATAGATATGATCAAGAAAACAAATTTGTTGCTTTGTGTAGCGATTGTGATTTTAACAAGGACTAATTTTTGTTGGAGCTCTAGTGTCAATCAAAGTGAAAAAGGACTTTATAGCAAAAATTACGCTGCCGAAATCCTGGCCAATATAAATACTTCTGCGGATCCATGTAACGATTTTTACGAATACGCTTGTGGTAACTGGAAGAGTAAAACTGAATGGATTGATTTTTTAGAACGTACAGTTTATAAGAATATCGATTTTGTCGAGAGTATTTTACTAAGATCTGATATTAATGACGTGGCACCAAAATACGCTGCAGAATTTAAGTTAGCAAAACAATTCTATAATAACTGCATGGCACAACCCCAATTGATTCCTTCGCCACCCTCTTCAGAATACTTAAAGATTTTAAAAGATATTGGCGGTTTTCCTGCAGTGGATACCAATTGGACAAGACAAAACTTCAATTGGCTTAAAATGAGTGCCCATTTAAGCAATTATGGTGCTAAGAATTTTGTTCAGGAAGATATTCAAACTAATTATCCATTTATGCCTTCATACCCACTGACAGAATTTGGTTTTGGAATTAACCTGCACTATGATACAATAAATGATAGTTCATCGAATGCCTACATTACAAATAAAAACTCAATGAGAAAACTTCTTAGTAAATATGGGGTTAAGGAAAATGATATAGAAAAAATAATCACACAGATATTTAAGTTTCTTACAAAAGTTTTAAAGTTTTTGCACAACCTTAGCGAAGAGGAATGTATGCGCAAGACATACCTTACAAATAATGACGATATGAGGAAAAAGTGGGAGGTGTATGACAATATTGCTTGGATGGGTAAAGACACCGATTTCTTTTTCTGCTACTATTTTTATAAGGAACTTGATAGAATTATTGAAAGGAATAAGCGAGCTGCAGCGAATTATTTATCCCTGCAATTTCTTTTTCGCTTTCATAGTCATACAACAGGTGTCTCTTCTAAAAAAGCTATTTGCCTTTCACGCATCCAAACACCAATGAAATATTTCTTCGACCATTTATATATGAAGGTATATTGCATACTACTTTATTCAAAAGAAAAGATTTGGAATTTTTTGTCACCATCCATTAAAGTGTCATATTTAAAGTACGGTTATAGTTCCCATTCACCTGCATTATTATATTTCTTATATCGCATTGCAATTTTTTTAATTGTCTAAATATTAACCGTATTTAATTTTAATTTTGTTCAATTAATTTTAGCTCTACTTTAACGGCGAGATTCGTGATGAAATTTCGTATATTGTTAAAGAAATACGTCAAAGTGTACGTACTATTTTAAAGGAAGCAAAATGGTTGGATAAAACCACTCGTAAGAAGGCTTTATATAAGGAATCCGCAATTACGGTACATATTGGTCGTTATGAAGACACAAAATTTATTAAAGCTTTACTAGGAGAATTGAAAAATCTACACTTTATTAATGGCAGTTATGAAGCAAACTATTTAAATTTACGGAAATTTACAAAACATATGGAGCGTTTCGGTGGTCTCGTCCATAAAGAATATGAAGCTCTGGGCTATTCAGCTTTATTATCGAACTCTCTAGTTGGCATGAATAACGATATACTTTATTATAATAATTTCAACGTTTTTTATGTGATGGCAGGATATTTAAATCCACCACAATACAACAAAAACTGGCCGATTTCCTTAAAATTCGCTGCATTAGGTAGCAAGATAGGCAAATACTTAATGAAGTTCTATAGTGCAACTGGCGAAAGTGTTGATGGAAACAAACGTAATCGTCATTGGTGGTCAAATAATTCAAAACATGCATTTAATAAACGCGCAAATTGTCTTTTGGATCATTATAGAAAGTATTCTGTACCAGAACTTGGGCAATATATTGACAACAAATGGCGGAAAGAAGACAGTATTCTTTATGATGGAGGATTGCGTGCAGTTTTAATGGCTTATCGTCGCTTAGCTTTAAACAAAGAAAAGGAAACGCTAGGCCTAAATGTGTCTCCTGAACAATTATTTTTTTTGAGTTTCGCCCAAATGTTTTGTTCATCGAGTCCAAAGGGTAAATTTCAGGTTCTTGGCTCTTTATCTAATAATGCGGATTTTGCAAAAGCCTACAATTGTTCTGTGGGTAGTAAAATGAACCCCACGTCTTCTAAATGTGGAATGTGGGAATAATATTAAGATAATAATATTTATTGTTTTTGGTTTTTTTTTTCTTTTAAATAAAAAATCAAAATTTTCTTCAAGTTGAAAGACTTACGTACGATAAAATTTTTTTCAATAAATTGTTGTTACCATGATAAGACGTCTTTTGGTTAAAAACTGAGTACCCAATTGTTATTTTTATGTAAAAACAATTCGTTATAACACAATTTATTTATTGTTGGGCATATGTTTTACTGAATTGTTCAAATTGTTCAAGCAAATTGTACTAATCGTTCACCGTTTATTTTTTTTTTCTCAATGGTGACTAATTTGTAAGCAAATTTTTTTGTATGTGAAAACTGTAAAAACTAAAATATTGAGCAACGTTAATTTGAAAATAAATCCCATGAGAACAATTTCGGCAAACTATGTAAATCGTAAAATGTATTTATATTAATATTTATTATTTGGGCGCTTTTGTCGTCTTCCCTTCTATTACGTTTGTTCTCAATATATTCTTCCTTCTATATAAATAACTATGTTAAAAATTTTACTTAAATCAGTACAGCCGTTAATTCCCGTTTTTCCCCTCTTTTCTCTCATGTAGGTCCCAGCTCTGGGAACAGATTAGTATTAAACCTTATAGATGAGGACGTATCTCTGGTTTAAATTTCAGTAAAACCGATTATCGTTATGAAAATGGATTCAGACGAATAAAAATGCAAACGAGTCGTCCGATTTCACGCAAACTATAGATAAACCGTCTACCCGTCAAAACGAACAAACCCTAAAAATTGAGGCAAATTAGATTTGACCGTTTGTGAGTTATAAAGTCGCAACAATTTCTTATGTACATATAGCTCCTTTATTGCAACATAGTCACATCTCAGAAAAACTTGAACTTGGCAAAATGCGTTTTAAGTCTTTAACACATAAGTCCTATGATCTAATTACCGCAATTGCAGTTGCTATAACTTCGTTCAGCTTGGGATATAAAACTGATTTTTTTTCAACATGCCATTATTGTAACACTGCTGCTGTGTGAAAATAAAAAAAGTATAAAACTCGGGTTACCAGACTGCTGGGGTTAAGCACCGGCTAGGGCTCGCGTCTTGGGGTGGTTCTTGCCAACACCTCTGGTTAGTTCAGCAGCTACAAAAACTCATACCAGCTGATTGAAATAAACGGTTTAAAAAGAAATAAAATTTGAAGCCCGAAGCAAGTCTAGTCGGCTCTCTGTCAGCAAACACACACACTTAAACTCCGTGGCTGATGTTATGCCATGTTTCTGCCCTCGCACAAGAAGTCGTTAGACCTCACGGTGACATCGTAAAGAAAAAAAATTAAATGTTGAATGTCCCGAACATCATTTTTTTTTTTCTAATAGAGCAGTTTTGCTTAAGTAACTACAAATTTTTAATTTTTTGAGATATGACTATGTTGCAATAAAAGAGCGATATATAGAAGATTATTGATGACACAGTAAAAGAACTATCGTTAGACACTTTTATGAATAATTTTAAACTTAATGCTTACTTTTAAATAACGCATAACGCTGTAACTTAAATAGAAAATTGAGAAAAAAAATGCATCAAAAAATTGCGTAGTGTAAATCTGGACTTATTATACTTCTTATTATACAAGACAAAGCAGTAGACAGTCTGTGTCATTTACAAGTGTTGATATAGAACGGTTCAAAAGTTAAGACCATACGGGTCAAATAACATAATTTATGGGAACAACATTTAATTTCTAAATTTTAAAATGTATAACAGCAATACGACCTGTATTGTAAATTCCAACAGTTTGCCTATAACGGATCAAAAGTTTAGCCGCATACGTCAAATTTTATTGACTATCGAAATATATTTTAATTTCCAAATCCAATTTTTGTACATGCTGTTTTCAAAAGTATGGCCATATACATCAAATCACTTCAACTATTTTAACCCTGCAACGTCATCCTTTGTCAATATGACGACGCGCGATTTTATTTTTATATTAAAACCTGTTTTTGTCTTTTTGTTTTAAACTAATTTTTTGTATAGCGATAGTTACTTGCAATCTGTTTTTGTTTAATATTAATTTAAAAAATCTAAATATAAATAAAAAAGCTATTTTGGTACCTACTTTTTATGTATTGTGCATAAAATATAATATAAAAGTTCGTCGTAGACAAAATGACGAAGGATGATGTTACTGTACAACAAATAAGGATTAAGTTCTAAGGTTAAAAGCCTTAAATTAATGATTTACACTTCTTATTATACTAGGCAAAGTAGTGGAATTTCTGTCTAATTTTAAGCGGTACAAAATATATGGCCACACAAGTCATTTTACACAAATTGTGGAAACACCCTTTTTTTATATATTCAAATACACGTTCTTAAAAAAAAATTTTTACCTTCTGTTTTTTACTGTAAGGACATTAACATCAAATTAAATAAACTATTGGGGCACCCTTTAATTTATAATTTTAAATATTTACGGTCATCTACATTCTATCCAATTTTCAAATGTTTATCTTTAACGTTTAATAGACAGGCTCATATTAATGAATTTACGTCATCTATAAGGACTCCCTTTAGTACTTAAAATTATGAATTATTAATATTTGTAAACTTAATGCAGTTTTAAATAAAGAAAAAAAAATTACTAAAACAGGTCAGAAATGACTGACTTCTGCGTTCACAAACAAAAAGAAGCAATATCCAAAAAATAATAAATTTTTGTGGTTTAACCACAACACTTTTAATGCGTTTTTTTGAACAAGCACTATTTGCATTTACATATATATTTTTCCATGTATTTGAGTTTTGAATTATCCCTCAATTTGGGTTATATAGATCAACAACATCAATGTTAATGCGTTTGTTATTACGTTTTGTTTAACATAACAAAAAAAAAATAAATTACGAACAAACAAAAGAAATTTTATTTCGTATCTTAATGTTTGAAATGCATTAAGTTAATTTATGATCATCTCATCACGTTAAAGGATTTATTTGTTTATTTTTACCGTTTTGTGGCTTCTACAGCTCCTAAAATTGTGGGCACGTGAAAAGTGAAACTTTTATTGTTTTACTGGTTTTTGCTTCTTGTTGCTTTGAATTTGTTAAAAGTTATGGCATTTATGTGTTAAGGAATTTCTGCCAAAAGATCACAAAAAAAATGTTACACAAAAGCAAATGCTGAATGTAACCTATTTTAAAATAAAATTTCACTGTTTCATTAAAAAGAGTTATAAAAGTCATGTGGCCTAATGAAGGAAAATACCGAACAATTTTGATATGGTCCGCTATCTAACGTTTTTTTTTTTCAACTAGTGCTTATTTCGTAAATGGTAACACTTAGCTCATGTCTGATTTGACAGATAATTAGTTTTATCCTTCCGCTTAACGAATACGGTTGTGTATTCGCTTGAACAACGCTGGTAAATATTAAGACATTAAGATGCCGATTTTGCCAAAAAAAAAATCATCTTTTCAGATGAAGATCATTTTGATCTTGGCGGGTATGTAAACAAGGAAAATTGTCGCATTTGGGGCACAGAAAACCCGCACGCATACATTGAAAAGCCGGTACACCCAAAACTAGTCACTGTTTGTGCGGATTTTGGTCCAGAGGCATAATTGAGCCATTTTTCTTCGAACATGAGGAGTGGCCGTTAAAGTCATTGGCGATCGTTATCGGGCCATGTTGAACGAATTTTTGATCACGAAAATTGAAAAGTAGGATATTGGCAAAATTTGATTTCAATAAGACGGCGCTACGTGCCACAAAGCCGAAGCTACACTGTTGTTTTTTAAAAGCATTTAAAAATTAGTTATTTGGCGGACTCTTTATTATTTTTAGCTTATAAAGGCGAAAACAATTTATATTTTCAAACACATTGTCATAAAAATGTTTCGTTTTTGAAAGGAACTTGATTTAGATCCAATATTCCATTTTATTACACGAAGTTTATCATTGTTAAAATTAATCACTTTCTACCAGGGACCGTAAATAACGGTTATCCAGAAAATTTAAACTCAAAAAATATTCATGTCAGAGTCAACTGAGACACATACTGTCATATACCAATAGATTCGTATTAAAGTGCTCTTTCAGAATATATGGTGATCTTTATATAACGATCTCAACTCCGAAGTTAAGAGTTATTTTTCAACGAAAAAATAAAAGTTGGAATGAAACTCTTAAAAAACGAGTTTTTTCGGTCATAAAATAAAACTCTTTTTTGGAGTTTTATTTTTTCCGTCATAAAATAAAAGTCTTACCAATTTTGACACACATGCAGAATGACATATGACTCACACAGTGTAAAATTCAGATGTAAAAAACATGGCGTGTATAGGTAGCTTAAGCGAGTAACAAAATATGGCAACCAAAAAAGCAAGTCAATAGATGGCAAGTACTTATTAAGGTTATGTGAGAAAAAAGTGGTAAATCAACTTTAAAATATCATTTTAGGTATTTCCAAAATAAGAAGTAAAACATTGTTTGATAGTAAATATTTGGCTTTAAATTTGTGATATCACTTTCTTTTTTCCACTATTATCCATTCCATCTGCTCTTGATAACTTTATAGCTGAAGTTTTATTATGATTACTTTTGGTACGTATCTTTGACATTTTAATCCTTGATGGCGTTTAAGTTGTTGTAATTTCACCATACTTACTTAGCTCACGCCTCAATTGAACCGCTATTACCTATCACCACAAGTTGTGTAAACGCAAAAAAAGTACAAGTGACAGTTTATTTGACGAACAGAATTATGTGATCAAATTAAGGTAAATGTTCTACATTATACTTTTTTACAACTGGTATAGAAACTATTACTATCTATGGCGACAATGGTTATAAAAAATTATTGAGTTATTTTATCTTAATTAATTAATTTATTTTTTTTTTCTTTCATCACCTGTTTCAATACCTTCTTTATGCAGGTGACACAATTGATTTTTACGCATCCTTTTTTCTTAAATAGAATATCTAACACAATTGCCGCAAGCACATTTTCCTAGCATTAATCAAAATTTTTTATTAAAATAGAAATTTTATAGCAATTTTGTACAATTTAGAATAAAAAAAAAATTAACAGAACTGGATTTCATATTTGGGATATTGAATAAATTTCATAAATATTTGCATATGACTCAGATAGCTACGTAAAAACTAATTTACACAGTTTAATAATTTCGCTAGTAAACTAGTTATTTCCTATTAATAAACACCCACAGATAAATGCAAATATGTACATAGAAAAAGACTAAAAAATTCGAACTGTAATAAATTGGCAAAACAAATTCCATAAAGTAGTAATAAAACAAAAACTAAAGAAACAGCAGACAACACTTTCAATATTTTATATCCAAAAAAAAAAAATATAAACATATTTTCATTGAGCAGATTTTCCGTAACACTTCAGGGGAAAAGGGAAGATTGGAGTAAAGCGTTAAGAAAAATAATAACACAATTATAAAAACCACATAAAATACTTAGTAATTAATATTGTCTGCAACATAAATCATTGACAAATAAATTAAAAGCAATAAATTGGCAATTAATATTTAATTTGCAACCAATTTTGACAAGCTTTAAAATTCTGAGGGTAAACTATTGGCCAATTATTTTAAATAAATATGAAAACTTGACACCTTTAAACGATAATCAGCCCAACAAGAAACATTATCCATACTAAAGCAAACATTTATAATTCATATATGTATCAGCTACAAAATTTAAATTGAATACAAAGTTATGCAACAGTACGTATCATAAATTTAGAAGCATTACAATCAAAGAAGCCTTGTATTGAAATATTTTTCCTCTTAAGCAAAATTAATAAATTGATTTTGAAATTTTAAATGTAATAAAAGCTGATACTTTGTTTTGGAAAATATGTTTGTAAGTCACAAATATATAAAATTGGTACATCGAAAATAGTAAAGTACTTTGGCTTAAGCTTACAGCCCTTTAAAAATGACGACTTAGTAATACAAGCCCGGTTAAAAAAATGATTCCGTTAATGTAAGAATCAAGTTACTATCGGGATATCTCCTTGTTTTACTTATTCTTATAGCACATATAGCAGTATAATCTCTCACAACTCACAAGAGAATTTGGCAGCTCCATGATTAATATAGGCAGGGTAGCTGCTTTTGTAAAAAAAACATTTATTTTGGAAAACCCCGTTCCGGGAATTTATATGTTTAAACTAAAAAATTTATTACACCATTTGACTGAAAACTCTTTTAGTTTGACTTTGTGGAAGTTCAAGTTCTATATTTTATTTCGCAAAAAACATGATTTTTTTTCGTTTTTGAGGTAAACGTCATTTGAAAGCAGAGCTCGAAAAAAATCCTCTGTAAGTATTACATATGTCGAACATATATTTTAGCTATATAATTCGTTTTCAATTCACTGCGCAACGGTTTAAGAGATAAGGTCATATTCGTCAAATTCACGGCTTTTGTAAAACACCCTTGATTTGCATATTTACTGTATTTATCACAACGTAAGTAATTATATAGGTGTACTTATTACGACCCCTCCCCCGTGGCTGCTTCGAGTCTGGCTGAGAGAACATACGCTTTGACACAGGTACCTTCGGGTATAGGGGAAATCAGTCCCCCGGTGTGCAGGCACTGAATCTGGATAGACTGAATCTGGGTACTGTCGAACGATGCACCAGTGACCTTAAATGATAATAACATGTAAATAATAATAGCAAATAAATAAACTGGCACCATGGGAACCGATAGCCCATACAGAGAGCCGCCCCTCTTTGTAGCCGGTTATTGGTGAGGTTCCTTCGGGGCACACGTGGTGGCTGTGGTTAAATAAAAGTCTATATCTGCGGGTCTGGTGTGAAATAGATGAAAATGTGCTGTTGCGCCCTCAACAGGAGTTTATGGATGGTTCCGACCCTTTAGCAAGGGGTAGATTCATGGTTCTGCAAGCCATGGTCTTAAAATTGCACAGAATAGTGGTTCGAGCCAGGTACAGAATTTAATCTAAATCAAATATCCTGTACTTCTTACGGTAATATCCAATGTTTTGCTGGGTATCTTTAAGTATTTCGCTGGTTGTTTAATCCAGCTCGTCGGAATTTCTTTTCTAATTACTTAAACAAAAAATAGTAGAAGTAAATTATTTCAAATACGTACAAGAATGTTTGTGTAAATGTGATTGACCGCCCCTGTATTGCTGATAAATACAACAATTTATACGGGTTATTATTTATTTAATAAACGGAAACTTCAAACTTTACATAAATAAAAAAAAATGTAATATTTTAAGCAATGTTTCAGGCAATAATATTTTATGCTTGTCCAAAATAAGCTTTTAAAAATGTTATAAATAAACACTCTAGCCAACGTTAAACTTGTAAAAAAAGAATCCAACCATTGACAATGAACCTTATAATGGATGTCTTCGTCCTGATTTAAGACATATCAACAAGCTGATCTTTTTATATAACTTTTAGCATTCTTCGTATTTATTTTAATCGAAAAGGTAGTTATCAGTTGTCAATTTTTTTATATTTTATATATTTAGAAGAACTCGGACATGAAAATTTATTAATTTTTTTATATTGTATTTTAAAACACTAATTGCTCTACAGAGTATTAATTTTTATATATAAGTGTTGCTTGGCATCGAATTATTTACAAACCCTACCAAGAAGTATCCTTTACTATAGTAACATTTTTCTAACAGGGTTCCGTACACAAAGTGTAACAACGTACCGTTTTCGTTAAAATGTCCGTCCGTCTTTCGTAACCCTAAATCACTTAAACCGTAACAAGTAGATTCTTGATATTTTCACTAAGCTTTAGCAGCTATAACAATAAATATAAATCAAATAAATATTAAAGGGTGTTCCGTAATTAACATGATATTTATTGCACATGTACGCTATAAATTTATGCTGGGCATATTTTGGTAAGTGGCTATAAAAAAAGGAAAAAATTTAAAATTAAAAGGTTTTCTGATATGAATGTAATTTTCACAGTGTATTATTTTAAATTTACCCTAAATATGTTTTACTATCTCCGCTATAACAAGTGGGCCATACATGGCTGGTGGTGCCACAGCCATAAAAAAATCATTTTTATGATCATGTGTTGGAAAAGAAACGCAACGCAAACAAACTAAAACTTACCAATACAGTTCTGCGGACATAAAAAATAGATACACAATAATTGAATTGACGTATAAAAGATTATAATAAAATATCAAAAGTCAACAGCTTTTTTTTGTACGGTTAGGATGATGTAACGTCTAATTGAACCTTAAAGAAGTAAATTAAACTTATTTTTAGATGTTTTTAAGCGACTCAAAAAATAAAGGATGTTATTAATTCGACTGAATGTTGCTTTTTTATGTTTGCATTTGCAGAACTCAGTTATTTCTGAATCGATTTAAAATTTTTTTCTTTATTTAAAAGGCGATGCTTGCCGATTGATCCTATTTTAAAAACCGTTCATAATTTTAAAAAATTAAACGGTGTCCCCATACAACATACGTGTTTTTACATGTATTTTGACTAAATATCGAGTATGCCAAATCTTATATACCCACGTTAATCTAGTTTAGTGAAGTAAGTCCAATAAAACCAAACCGGTTTTTGAGTGGCAGAGAATTAAAAGTAAAAAAATAAGTACTGTATATAATTTTACATAAAAATGTAACCGACTCTTAATGGGTTAAGCTTTTTTTAAAATGTTTAGCATTTCCTTAAAGATCTTTCAAATGATACCCATATTAATATTTCAAAAAATTTGAAAAAATCAGAGGCCCTTAACTCAAAAAATATTGGCGAGCGCCAATGTTTTTTCTTATTTTTTTATTCTCTATCGCTCCATATATACTATTTTGGAGTTACTTTAACCAAACTAGGATTGTTCGAAATGATACAGAAAAATTGGAGATCAAAACCTAAATATTAGCTGCACAAATTTAAAATTAATAATATATTAAGTTAATTGGGTTAGTTCCGCCAGTAAATATTATACTGTTGTTATAACTTTCGGTTAAAACCGTCCTCTCTGGCTGTATACTTGGTACGTTTGGCGAGCGCTTTCGATTTGATAACATCATTTTCAAGCCACGTGTTTGTTAGTACTGAAAGAGAAGGTAATTTTTGTAAGTTTAAATAGTATTATGCAGGTAGATTCCCTGATATCTGTCTTGTTTATTGGGGTAAATAGTTTAATATTTGGGTCTTTTATTATTGGATAGGTTAGTGTGACCGTCTGTGGGTGTTTTTCGTTTGAAAGAGTGTTTTAGTAATTTTAGTGGTGAAAAAATCGTGTCATAGGTTGTGTTTACCTGTTCGTTGATAATATCTCCTTTGACACGTTGACTGCCACGCGTGTTTACAACAAAATCCCCCGCGTTTACAACAAAATCTCCTGTCATATATTTATCTAAATATGTTCGGAAATCCTTTGGAAGGAGTCACCCGACGTGGCCTGATGAGAACTCTTGCTGTCACCCGAATACGGGTGACGTGGCCTGATGAGAACTTTTGCTGTCACCCGAATACGGGTGACACGGCAGTTAACGTGTTAAACGTTCTTGTTTTGTAAATTTCCATGTTTTGAAGAATGTCTAGTCTTCGTCCTTTTTTACTTTATTGTAATATTGTCATACATTCATCTATTTTCCTAGATTCGTGTCAATGTGTGTTAAGGTGTATTGCGAAATTGGACTCTTCCCTTGTTTTTAATGTTCGTAAAGTTTGTCTGATGTATATATGGTTGCAGGTGCAAGTAAGTTTGTATACTACGCTGGTTGTCTCTGATGATGTTTTGAGATTCGCTTTCTTTTAAAATTAATAAGATTAATAATTATAAAACGTTGTTCTCTAATAAGAAATTTATTTAATAAACTTTAAGTATTTTTAGTTCTAATTTACTTTAAAATAATACAAAATTTCAATAAAACTGATGACTAAGCTTTTAAATAACAGAACAGAAATTTATTTTTATATATGTATTACAAAATGCATTCATAATTAAATCATTTAAATAACTTAAGAAAATAAAATTTCCTACTGTACGTACATATGTAATTACATATATATATATATACCTAAGTAAAAATCACCTAAGGAAATTATTAGAATTTGAACAAAATCATGTAGATTAGCCTGTAAGCAAATGGAGAAATATTCTATGGTCTGACGAAACCAAAGTAAATTTGTTTAATTCAGACAGAAGCAACCTTCCTGTTTGAAGACCTCCCAACACCGAATTCCATCCACAATGCACCACAAAAACCATAATGGTATGGGGATGTATTTTGTATTATGGAATGGGGCCTTTATTTCGGATTGAGGGTAAAATGGATGCCGCTTATTATACAAATATTCTGAATGACACTATGATGCCTTATGCCGAATTGGAAATGTCGCTTCGATGGGCAAAAGACTGGTATAAAGATTTAAATCCTGTCAAGAACTTATGGCAAATAGTAAAAATGTGTCTTCGAGGAACATATCCATCTAATAAAGACGAACTCTGGACTTTAATTCAGGATGCGTGGAAAAATATTCCTCTAGAAACCTGCCAAAAACTTGTGGACTCAATGCCAAAACGATGCTCAGACGTCATAAAAAATAAGGGTTACTCAAAGAAGAGAGGTAAAGAAATAATTTAATTAATTTACTTTATTCGTACTTGATTCTATCAAATATAAATATTTCATGATATTCTCATAAAATATTTATTTATGATATTCTCATGAAATATTTATTATTTCAAACTAAACTAAAAATGAAATGTATCACTGCGGGGAAAGCATATCCATATGGCCATTTCACTACTGCTCAAATAGCTCATCAGTGGATTTTATCCAAATTTTGTATAGAAAAACAGAAAGTCTTATATCAAAAGCCAAATTGATTAAATGAGAACTCCATTGAATCAATAAGATAGAAGACTATAACAACTTAAAAATGTTCTACACAAAAACACAGCAAACATTTAGTAACTATTTTTATTTTTTCTTTCATTTTTTTACATAAGGGATCCCATTGGGAACCATTCATATGTATTTAAAAGATTCAATGAAAAAATAAAAATAAAAATTGAAAAACAATTTTTATTAATAAGCAATGTGCACATGCAAATATATCAAAATGAAAAATTTATTATTCGGAATCTTTTAAAATTTAATTAATTTACTTTATTCGTGCTTGATTCCTTCAAATATAAATATTTATGATATTCTCATGAAATATTTATTATTTTGAACTAAACTACAAAATTAAATGTACTACTGCGGGGAAAGCATATCCATATGGCCATTTCACTACTGCTCAAATAGCTCATCAGTGGATTTTACCCAAATTTTGTATATTTAGTTTGAAAAATGCTAGATCAGAGTGGCTCTATTTTATCAAACACCACTGTTTATATATAGAAGCTGGAAGACAAGCACAAAAGGGCTCTTGATGTAAAGAAGGTCAAGTATAAGGTCCCTCAATTAATATGGAAAAGTTGTTGACGAGCTGGCAGAACAGTGCTGGGAAATAGCAAAGGTCCTACAGTAAGACGTTAACGCACATAGTGTGTGAATGCTCGGCACTTGATGGCATTAGGCATAGGACCACAGGCAGAAACTTGTTAAATGTGGATGCAATATGGATTAAAGTTTTGAACAAAAGTCAGCAATTACCAAGAACCCCGTGATAAGAAGAAAGGCAGACAGTTTTCAGTCAACAGTCTGAAATCACTAAGGTCAAGAGTAAAGGCTGGCAGTAGCAAGTGGCTCAAAGAAGAATAGTTTGGAAAATTTGGTGGCGTTATTCGAGCTTCAATCAACAATGTTTCCTCAGAGTAAACTGATTATAGATATCGAAAAGTAACGATTAACCCTTTCTCAAGATCTATCGGGCTTAAAAATATGCCATGTTATTTTGGTACAGGGACTATGCCATAACCAATTTATTTTTTTGCGTAGTTAAAGTAAATAACATTTATTTATTTTTTTTTTTTTTTACTTAAAAAATGCTTCATTTGAAAAAAGTTAATAAGAGTGCTAAGTGCTTCTAATTAAATTTTATTCACTATAACTATTTTTATCAATTTTAAATCTATTTACCTACATATAGCATAAATATATGAACAAGTTTCTAGATACTAGCACTCAGCTTGATTGGAAAGATTTTGAATTAACAAATCTAAATGTAATTTCAACATTAGACAATTTTATGAAAACAGAATATTTTAATTCCATAAAGAACGTGCAAAAATTGTTTAATTGCAATAGGCGGCCGGTTCAATCACATCAATTATCAACAAAACTTTTACACGTATAAAATATGCATATATGAGTATGTACATGTAAAAAAATGTACAGGAGTATTGTATTAATGCAAGCGTGCTGCTTTTTATTGGTGTTGATATTATCTATAAATTACAGATTTAAATAGATCGATCGACAAGTTTTAGCTAATAAAAAGAAATCACAGATGGTTTAACAAAATAAGAAGGAATATAAGTTTTTAGATAAGAGTTTTAATAAATAAATCCAAATAACTGTGGGAAGAGTTTAGTGGGTAGGTCGTATCAGAATGTTAATAGTTTTAATAACAGAGTAAATGATTTTTTGAGTTTTTGACGAGTTTTTAAGAGATGTTACATTTTAAAGCTTTTCCAACAATCAAAAACAATTGCAAAATATACTAAAATTGTGAAATGTCCTCCACTGTTGTATTTTCGATGACCCTGTTACATCTTAATAAATTTAAACGATGGTTTCATTTTCATTGATCATGCGAATCTCACGATTTAGCTGGTCTGTTTATTTCTTGCTTATGCATAAAGTCAATTGTGGTCCGTAGTTAGTGCCTATTACTGCTGTGATGAAGCATAAAGAAGCTTGGAACATTCAAACAAAAACAAGAGAAATCAAAACAAAATTATGTAGCAAAATTAAGAAATTTTGTAAAATTAGTTCTAACGTTGTCCGTTTGAGGTCTTGAAAATCCTTTGACTAAAAAAACGGGGCTTGTTATTGCCAATACTTTTGATCACTTGTTTTTCTACCATTAAGTTTTTCTATTCATGTAAGCGTCGAAAATTGCTAGTTTTACTTAGGGCTTTTATTCCATCAATTTTTGTTCGTGGTCGGACTTAACTATTTATTTACTATTTTATTATTTTTACTATTTTACTATTTGTTTATTATTTATTTATTATTTCGAAAAGACAACCACATACAGGAATAAAAACGAAAGTCTTTACTAATTGCTAAAATATAAAGACAATCAACTGCAAATTGCCGTATTTAAATTATCTGTAGCCCAGCTAGTGCTTGACAAACCTCATTTCAACACGAAGACGCTCAGTCGACTTTGCTGTGCATAAGAGTTTAATATTACGGCAATTACACTATGCAATTTTTCATGAAACTACCGTGAAATTTTTTTTGTTTGTGAAGCAGGAGGATGTTTCTGTTTCTAATGTTTTTTTTTTTAGATAACGCATAACGCTGTAACTTAAATAGAAAATTGAGAAAAAATCCCTCTAAATATTGCATAGTGTATATCTGGACTATATATATAAATATATATATATATATATATATATTTGGGTATTGTAGAAATTACAAACGGGTATAAAAATTACAATTTTACATTAAAAAGGAATAACTGACTTTGATCAAATTATGGGCGTCGTTTTCCTGTTGCAATATTAAATATCAGATTGGGGTGTTCTTTGAAATAAAATATTTGAATAAAGTGAGTCACATACATAAAAATACTATTCAAAATTCATAGATATTTTCATTGCTTCTCTTTCACTTATTTTCTATAATGCATTTTTAATAAGTCCGACGCTGCTATAGTCATGGTAGTAAGCACGTTGGCTACGAATTTTGTTGGCAGGGGTTCAACCCCTGCGGCAGTGAAAATTGTTTTTTTTAATAGTATAAATGCATATTTAGAATTTACATTACAGCACGCAACCTGCTTCGTCAATACTTCTTCATATCATATTCGCCGGCGAAGTGAAATCACTACTAAAATAGCTATAATCTTCTCCTTTCACCACCTGTCCTATCTCCTAGCTATCCCGTTCCTAAGGAATGTAGCACGTTTGCAAAAATAAATAATTATTGTTGCCTGAAGTGCTACTTATCTTTAAAAAAAACAATTCTTTTATTTTAATTAAGTTTTAATTTTTGAACTCATAAAAATTCATGAAAATTCTGTTATTAAAAACTGGGTTTAAAGCTTAATTAGTGAAAATACGATGTATTACCCGTCCTAACAAAAAGTTTTGTTCAACAATTCAAATTTCAAAACAATTAATAAATCAAATTATTTAAGTTTTTAACACAGCTTTACAAATTTTAAATTTGGAAAAATACCAAGAACACCACATGGCTAGATAAGTTAATTGGGACCTTTTGTAGACGAAAAACGCTGTAATTATTTTTTTCATGGTACCGTTTTTTAGATAACGGTACTTTTGTGTTTTTCGGTGCATGGTCCCACTCAAACCCTTGTAGAGCCCAACCGAAAAGTCGGATCGAGATAAGTGGCACACCGTTGGAAAGGTAACTGAATGGCTTTTCCGTCGATATGATGCAAATTTCTATCTGCCAAGAAACGGCTGAGCTATGTTATCCTAAACTTCAAAATTTGCCTATTGTTTAAGTTTTTTTTTCAAAATTTTTTATTTCCATTTGGTTCCTTTCTTGATCTCGATCGGGCTTTTCGGTTGGGCTCCACAAGAGTTTGAGTGGGACCATACACCGAAAAACACAAAAATACCGTTATCTAAAAAAAGGTACTTAGAAAAAATAATTACAGCGTTTTTCGTGTTCAGAAGGCCTTAATTAACTTATCTAACCATGTGGTGTTTTTGGTATATTTTGGCTGTAAACCAGAGTAATATATACGAGTTCACTGCATTTATTTTAAGAAATTATAACAAAATACGAGGGCTGCTATATATATTTCTGGCCTGGCAACACTGAGTGCTCAAAAAATGCTCGTGTCGATTGGTGCAAAGAAATGTTGCAAAAATACGATTGCGGTGCTTCAAAAGACGTTTATAAGATCGTCACAGGTGACGAATCATGGATCTATGCGTATGAGCCCGAAACGAAACAACAATCGACCGTGTGGGTCTTCACAGACGAGCAAAATCCAACGAAAGTTGTTGGTCAAATGGTCACCTGTTTCTTCGTCAAAACTGGTCATGTGGCGACTGTTCCGCTTGAGCAACGTAGGACGGTCACTTCTGAGTAGTACACTACAATTTGTTTGCCTGAAGTCATCGGAGAAATTCGAAAAACCAACAAGAGAAGACGAATCATTGTTCACCATGACAATGCGAGCTCTCACACATCGGCTCAAACCAGAGCGTTTTTGACCGGCCAAAACGTCGAATTAATGGGTCATCCGCCGTACAGCCCTGACTTGGTACCTAATGACTTCTTCTGGTTTCCGCACTTCAAGAAAAAAATGCGTGGTCAACGATTTTCGTCGCCAGAAGAAGCTGTTGAAGTGTTCAAAAACCATGTTTTAGAGGTGTCTCAATCGGAGTGGAAAAAGTGCTTCGACAACTGGTTTGAGCGCATGCAAAAGTGTATAAATCATGCTGGAGAATACTTTAAAAAACAATAAAACCATTTTTGATTATAAATATTCGCATTTTCACTATTAGGCCAGAAATATATAGAGCAGCCCTCGTAATGAAAAAAGATATCCTTATCATCGAATTTTCACTGGACTTAAACAATTATTTAAATACCAATCCGTTTTGTTAATGTGAACCCATGCTCGCCAATAACAAGTCTATATTTAATTAATGCGTTTTTCCCCTAAATTGAACCAGTTTATTTAAAGTAGAACCCATGCGGTCTTAAACTGAAATAGTTTTAGATTTTAATGCTCTTTTCCTTTTAATAGAGCAACTTATTAATATTTCTAATAGAAAAATGACCACACTCAGCATCAGTAGAAAACAAAACCCCTTAAAAATCAATAACAAATCAACAACAGCAATTGGCTTCAATTGACGAGGTTCAGTAATATCCGTGAAGGACAAGCGACCCACTGAAACTAATTCGTGAAAACTTGACTCGAACCAATGAAAAAATAAACCTGATGAATATGATTTTAAAATAAAAGAATGTAACGTTTCACGAAATACTGAATGCAGAGGCAGCACAAAATACAAATGGAGATACCGGCTAAAACAAAGTTCGTTAGAATACCGAAAAAGACGACGAGAGAAAAAATTCTGTTGGGTTGCAAATACGGGCCAATGCGAAGAAGATGCAGTATAAGCATTACTTGTGTTTAGGGTACTGCGTACGAGCACAAACTCTTGGTACGTGTCTACTATATGAAAGAGCTTGGGATACTTAGCATAATCAGATGGATAAATATATTCGTATTCATCACGACTTATAAATAATTTAATGCCAGATTTTTCTAAATCGGCAAAACTTCTGATGGGCGGATATTTTGGGGCACTGGTAATAAAGCTGCCTAAAAATACACCAAACAGAGCGACCACTACAAAGCCCGCGAAATCTTTTAAAATAGTTATATAAACAGCAAAATAATCTAATTTTCGATAATCAAAAGGATGAGTTTGTGCTAAAATGGCTCTTAAAGCTTTGTCATTAACTAAAATATCTGCTAAATGGATGTGATATGAAGACGGATAGATCCGTTTAAAAACTATTAACAACAGAAAAGTAAAGCAAATAAAGAGTAATAAAAGATTGCATAGAAAATAGGGATTTAATACAGCAGCAAATATTTCCGCCATTGATATTTCTGCTTCCACGGGCAACATAACACAGAAGCTGGCTATTTCAAAGGGATATGAATACTGCGACCAATCTGTATCTGTATCGTTGATGTGCAGTGTTAAAGAAGCTGCAATATCCACTGTATTATTACGTGTAAATTTAGAAATTTCCGAATACAAAATGGGAACTCCTTCTTGGACTTTAAAGGCTAAAACTAAAGTTGCATTAAGACCCTTAGCAAAGTAGTTAACAAAATGACTCACATAACCACCCAGTTGCTGTTTTCCTTGGCTGTTAGAGTATACAATTGATCTAGGTATTATTTGATCGGGTAGGGTATATATTTTATAACCCTTAAGGTTGCTTAATTTATTGGGAAATAATTTTTGTTCCCGACTTCCTTTTGTCCAGCTGTACTTTTGTAACTTGAATTCTGGAAACTTTTCGTATGTATAATAAACTGTATCATTGTGGGGAAATTGATAAGAAACGATCATAATATTTATGATTTGTTCCAAATGACAATATTTCAAAACAATTTCAATATTTTGCAAATTTTCACCTTCATGACTGTTAATATCCATGCGCACTATGACACGATTTAAGCGTAAATGCGAAAGATTTTTGCTAAGAGCATATAATAAATGGTTTTGTGTAACCTTTGTAATGTACTGTTGCTGTTTTAATGGTAACAGAGGTGGTATGCAAACAATTGTTACAAATTCACTGTTAAACTTCGTATGGAGCTTGTAGTCGTTTTGTTGCGATTGCAAAAGTATAACTGGTACTAAAGTCTGCTGTTGGTTCTTCTTGTGATGCTGAAAATGTTCCATATATAATTTAAGATTTACGCAATAGTCATTTTGTTGGCTTGTAGATATTATGGCAGTTCCTGTTGCTGTTGCTTTAGCTGTTGTATGTTGCCAATTTGTCAATATAACAATTGTTGTAAAACTTTGCTCTTGGCTTATATATTTCAAAAATTGTACAAATGCTTTATCATCAGTATTGTGGTTACTTGTGCTTGTGCTGATGTTGCCTTTAGTTTCTAGTGCAGTTATTTTTGTAGATGATAATAATTTCAAATTTATTTGTGTTTCTGTTGCCATAGCACTCGCTCCAATTATTATAAATAATTGAATATTTAACATGTTGCCCGTTAGCTGTAGTAGCAGCATTTTTATGCAATTGCCTCTTAGATACGAAATAATGTTGCACTTTGTATATCTAACTGAATGTTACATATTTGCTATTTTTTTATACAAATTTGAATTATAACTTCTTTTGTTCTTTAAATTTTTTTAATGTTTGCGACTTAAATATTTTTGTTTTCTATAATTTCTTTATTTTATTTGATTTGTTTACTGAAAAGTATTTATGCCAACTAACTTACATTGGAAATGAATTTTTACCTTTTATATGGAAATTTATTTTAAAAGTTAAAACTCACAACGTATCGACAACACTGTGCAACAATGATTCTAATTAAAAGTTATAATAAAAACGAACCACCTGAACCAAAGTAACTTTATTTTTCACACATGTTATTTTTAATTTATTTTTATAATCTATCTTGCATCTGAACTATCAATAAACATATAAAAATTTTCCACATCGAATTTTTTGTAAACTTGACGACCTTAAATATAAGACCAATATACCACTTAAAATACCCCTCGCTTTAATTAACTGAGATGAAAGTAAAAAGTTTTTTCTTATCTAAGCAAAGGGTGTCCACCGGGAAGGTATACCATTTTGTTTTGCCGCCGTTTTAGTAAACATTAACCTAAACAGTTGATATTTGGCAGTCGTCAAGTAGACACGTGCCAAATTTATTATGTTCGATGCCACATGGCATACAGCCAGGATTACAGTGGAATTGCTGCGAGACCTCTTTCCACAACAAGTTATTTCAAGAAGCGGTGCTGTTGATAGGCCTCCACGGTCTCCGTGTATAAACCATTGAAAACTCAAATAGTTATAATAATAAGCCTTTTTAAACCAAAATGTAACCCTATTATTATCTCTGAAACGTCTAGGACAAGTCTCTATCTATGAGACTGTAATAGTTCCACTCAAAATTTTTATAGAAGGTGCTTTTTAAGAAAAAGATATGATTTTAGGCAAGAAATAAATTGTAATTTACAAACTATAACGACAAGTGTAACAAATATAGGGTTGCCAGATAGCCTTGATTTTTTTTAGTTGCTCATAACTTTTACAGCAAAAACAAATGGTTATTTTGTTAAATTTTGCAAAAGTTTAAACATCTTTTAGTATAAAGGGTCCGCCAAATAACTTTTTTTTAATGCTATATAAAAGACAGTGTAGCTTCGGCTGTATGGCACAAAGCTGCCGTTCTGTTAAAACCAAATGTTGCCAATATCCTCCTCCTTAATTTTTGTGAACAAAACTTCGTTCAACAAGGCCCGATAACGATCGCCATTTACTGTAATGGCCAATTTCGAAGAAAAATTGCCTAACTATGTCTCTGGACCAAAATCCGCACCAAACAGTGACTCGTTTTGGGCTTTTCAATATATGCGTGCGGGTTTTCTGTGCGCCAAATCAAAATGAGCTTCATCTGAAAATATGATTTTTTGTCAAAATCGGCATTTTAATGTCGCAATATTTCCCAGCGTTGTTCAAGCGTATACAAAACCATATTCGTTCAGCGGAAGAATAATACTAATTATCTCTCAAATCAGACGAGAGCTAAGTGTTACCATTCACGAAATAAGCTATAGTTGAAAAATAACGTTAAATGGCGGACCCTTTATATATAACTTTAAATTATTATACTTCTTAATATACCGCACAAAGTAATTGATATTCTATCTAATTTTCAAGCGTTTACATGTAACGGTCATATATGGCATTAAAATAAACTCGGAAAAAACCCCGAATTTCGAAAATTCAAATTGTTGTTATAGCGGCCTTGCCAATAGTTCCTTATAGATTACAGCAGCCTGTCTATAACGGTTCTAAACCTTGGACACATAAATCAAATACATTAACTACTAGAATGTGCTCAAAAATTCGTCAGCGTGTCATTTCTAATTTTAATGTTTTTTTTTTTAATTAAGAAAAATATATTTTAAAATATTTATTTTAAAACTTACTTTAAAAGTGTTAAAAATTTTCCATCTACAAAAATTAAAATGTGCTGACAACTATTTTGTTATGATTATACCGGTAAAATTGGGCGCTTTCACATTTGTATCTCTATTTTCTCTACGAAATGATATATATATTTTTACAAAAAAAAGTATTCTATATTTGAACCACGATTCCAAGGGACCTCCTCACAAAATTTTATTCAAATCTATCCAGCAGTTCTTACGTGATGCGAACACAGACAGGCAAAAATTTCTGTTTTATTATATGTATAGATTGGGACACTCTTTAATTTCCAAATCCAAATGTTATATTTGTTGTACAATACAGGTTCTTTGTAAATTTCAAACGACTCTCTACAACTGTTCACTAGCATGGCCATATACATCAAATTTAGTTAACTATTGTGCTACCCTTTTGTATATAATTTTTATTATGTAAGCTGATTATAATTACGGCCAAAGTAATCGAAAATCTAAAACAAACGACAAATCTAATTTTATAGTGTTTGTTTATAACATTTCAAAAGATAAGACTATATAGGCCAATTAACGTAACCTATGGGGATACCTTCTAATTTTTAGATTTATTTCTATATTACTTTTTGCTATTGGTGGCAGTTTTTTTTTTAATTTTATAGCGGTGCTCTTTACGGTTTACAATGCACGTTAAAACATTTATGATGTATTGAGACACCCGTTAACTTTCATATTATGAACTGTTGTTATAAAGGGTCTAATCTGAAAGCACAACATTTCAAATAAACAATTTTTTTTTTAAATCAGTTTAGAAATGATCGAGATCTACGAGCACATTTTTATAAGATTTTCTAATTAAATAATTAATTGCATCAATTATAAATTTAATTGAAACACAAAATAATATTTTCTGATTAAGTAAATAATTAAACCAATTAAAAATTTCATGAGATTTTAATTTGAAAACAACTTTTTTTTTATACATATAAAAACTTAAAGAAAAATAGCAAAGTAAAAACAAACTTTTCGGGGGTTTCGTAAGGTAAAAGATCTGGTTAAATGGCCTACAAAAAATTCTAAAAAAAAATTTGTAATTATAGGTCATTTTACTAGAAAATCTCCTTATCATTTAAAAAGTAATAAAATCGGGTATTTCTTGCCTTTCATTAACAAAATTCCCGAACAAACAACACACTTTTGGAATGATAAGGCGTTACAGCCAGAATATGTGTTTTGCTTTGTAATGGCCAATTTGTGATTTAAGGACGTACCTTGACTTCTGATTCTAACATATTAAAAATCTTGGTGGGGAATGAACTGTAGGAATAAATAAATCTCAAAGAAAGTTTTCGAAATATTTTTATCTTAAAGTTGGTCTTTGTTAAAATCACGCAATAAATTGTGTTTTTGTCGGGCCTTAATCAGAGCTGCCATTTCCTACATATTCCAGTTAGAATATGCGTTCACGAATCATATAAAATATTCAAAACAAGAAAATATTTGTATTCATTTTAATGCTTGAAATATTCCGGAAATATATTTTTTAACAGCTCAAGTTGTGACTTTAATTTTATTTGCGGTACGCAGAGCAAGAAACTTCTTTTGATAACTTTAAAACATTTTTATCGTTTGAAGCACAGTGTAAAAAATAAATCAATTAATTGTACACTTTTACTACAAAGGGTTAGTCTTAACATATTTTATTACTCCGGTAGTAAAACATTATCAATTACATAAAAATTGTGTTGTTTAAATTAATTATTCTGTAACTTTCTGTAATTTCCTTAAGAACCGCTAATTGAAGAAAAAAGAAAAATAATTGACTAAACATTGAGAATTTCTTAACAAATAATACTTTTATTAAATTTAATTATAAAAAAAAGCAATTGTTGCTTTTGTTCGACATTATTTGAAAATTCCATTATAACCATCTTGTAAATATTTTAGATTTGTCTGGCAGATAAAAACATGTGAGTGTAATTTAATATTGAATAATAATCATATATTTCAATCAAAATTTCACTAAAACTATTAAAATTTATACTTTTTTTGAAATCTCAAAAGCCACCTTTTCAGTTTGTCTTAAAATACATTTTTCGTATCACGTTTACCGTACATACAAAACGTAAAACGTACATAAGTGACAAATGGCTAACATTAATTGCCAATAACCATAATAACACCATTGATGGGTTGCTTAACCAACAAAGACTGTTAACAAATGCTACAATTAGAAATTTATTTTATTTTTTTCTTTTCCAATTGTTGTTAATGTTGCTGTCGTATCGTTAGTTCTTACAAAACACTGCCACAACTGTATGGCCTCAATGCGTAGGTAAATTATGGACGTACGACATGATTGAAGGAGATGTGAACAAGCAAGCACTGGTTAAAAACAACAACAGCAAATACATCAAATGAGTTATTAACCACGCAGCAACAACATATTTAAATCAATTTACCAATAAGCAACAATTTGCAACATCGACATCAGCACAACGCATGCAACGAGAAAATATTAAATTTTTAGATGATGAAAAATATCTTTAAATACAGTGCGAATATAGACAAAAAACAAGTACATTTTAAGAAGTTGAAGGAATAATGGTCGTTGTTAGTGTTATATTGGTCGTAACATTTCTAATGTTGTTTGCAGGCCTTAGACTACATGGGAGATGAATGAATGGAATGATGTTGAAAAATACTTGAAATTGAGGTGACCAAATGTTATAATCCTTATTCTAGTCAGCTAGAAATTTCTGCGTATTTTCGCAAACAAGAATTAACTACATATTTAATTTCCTTAAGTGTTTGCAAATATGACAATATTATTAATAACTAGCTGGTCCCGGACCGCGTTTCAGGCGCCATCTATCGGTCAATCCCCAATCCACTCAGAAACACTCCTCACGAACAGTAGATACATATAAATTTTTGTCGAAATCGGTGATATATGTGCCTTCTGTTGGACGAACACTAAACTACATAGAAGCAAAATCGGTGCAGTAGTTCCGGAGTTACTGTGCAAAAACACAAAAAACTAAATATTGCGCCAACTGTCGGATGAACTTCAAACGACACAGAAACACTCCTCACGACCCTTAGAGTATGTATTTAAAATTTGGTCAAAATCGGCCTAGTAGTTTTTGAGTTTATCGATCACTAACATACATACATACATAACACACATACACGTAATTTTTATACAACTAATATATATATATATATATATATATATATATATATAATAAGTAAGAGTGCTATATTCGGCTATGCCGAATCCTTTATACCCTTCACCATAAATCTAGTTTAGTAAAATAATTCCAATAAAAAAAACGAATAATGGGGTGACAGAGAATTAAAAAATTAATTGCCGTATTCACAAGCTCTGCTAAGGTGTAGGTAGTATTGCATACTACCTTTTGTTTACTTCTTTGTGAACAACCATTGTATCAGTGTGTCATTGTACATTGTACTTCATACGTCAAAAAGTAAATAAGAAGAAGAAAAGTGCTATTCATCATTTGTTATTTATAAGCCAAATGGGGGAGAAAACAGAAAAAAGTAAATTAATACATTTTTTGTGTGAGGATGAAATTAAAGACATTTTTAGGATGAACCTAATGTACTTGCTCTCCAGTCGCAGAATTATACATTTAGGGCTACCAAAATCATCATTATGGCATAATCGGGTTTTAAGATATTTTGATGAAAACAGATTTCTTTATATGATACGACTACGGCCAGAGGAATTTGCCTATATATTCAACCTTATAAAAAATGACGATGTTTTTCAATTGGCGAAAGGCTCCAACTATGCATTGACTTGCAGCTTAAAATTGTACTTTACTGCTTGGGATCTTCAGGAAATTGTGCTTGTGTTCGTAAGGTAGCATCTCTTTTTGGTATAAGTGATGGCGGAACCATATAAAATATTAGAAATCGAGTCATTAAAGCAATATTAAATCTTAAAGAGCAGTTTTTATATTGGCAACTTTCAACTTCAACTTTCCAATAAATACGTCAAATCAATAAATTAAATAAATAAAACTAATAAAAATATCTTTTAATTATATTTAATTAAATATAATTCACACATGAACACAAAAACAATAATTCATTTAAACATAAAACATTTAAACAAATACAACGTTTGAAAAACATATGAAAAAAAGTACTAAGTGTTGTATCGCATGTTTGCATGAAAATTACCAACAACACAGCTAGCACCGTTGTATTTTGTTAGCACTTAGCACGTACTAGGGGGCTTGTGAATAGGGCAAATATAAAATTTAATTTACTTTATTCGTGCTTGATTCCTTCAAATATAAATATTTCATGATATTCTCATGATTGGAGTTATTTCACCAAACTAGATTTGTTCCAAATGATATGAAAAAATTAGAGGCAGGCGTGGTGTCTTGCCTGCTGCCTCAAAGGACATATACCAATATTGCTTATTTTCAATATCAGAATTATCGAAACTATGTTTGATCGATTGGCGTATTTAAATTTTCTCTAGCTCATCTAATGTCTTGGCAAAGTTGATTTCCCGCACACTGACGGACACACGGACATCGCTCAATCTACTTCGCTATGCATAAGAAGTCGGAATATATAAGTATACTTTATGGGGTCCGAAATAAATATTGCAGAAATTACTCACGAAATGACAAACTTCAATATACCCTTTCTCCACCTGTGGTGAAGGGCATAAAAAATGACTTGCTATTCGTTAGTCTCGCTAAAACTTCACTAGACCAATTCGACTGATTTTGGTCTTAAATTATTCGTGGAAGTCCAGAGAAAGTTGAAAAGGTGAATAATATTTTTATTTTTATATTGCGGACCAGGATGAGAGAAAAAAGGGAGGCGGACATTTTTATGCATCAATTTTAACAAAGCCTTGGCTAATCGATTTTAATCATCTATATCTGTTTCCACAGCTTAGTCCTGAATGAGAGAAAAATGGGAAAATGGTCTTTTACATCTGTAACGTTTACAATAAAATTTTAAGCAAAAGTTATGGTAAAGGGTAAAATATTCTCTATATACATATAATAAAGCTGTAACGGGGTGATTTCTTACATGAAATATTTTTGGAAAATTTTGACGTTGTTGTTAATAGTAATAAATATGGACAACAAAAAGCCTACTTTTGGTATTTGTCTGTCTGTCCGTCTTTCACGTAAAAACTACTGAATGGATTTGAACAAAATTTTGTGAAGAGGTCCCTTAGAACCTTGATTCCAATATAGAATACTTTTTTTCGTAAAAATAACTCATTTCGTAGACAATATAGAGATACAAGTGTAAAAGCAACCAATTTTACCGCTATAATGGTACTAAAAGTTCAGAGTCGACTCTGAGGTATTGTTAAAAGCAACCTTTACTTCCTCAGCGCAACCATATATTGTTGCAAATAACATAATATAATTCTTGTGACCATTTCACAATCATGTTTTTTCTGTAGGCGTGGGAGAATAAATAATTATCTTCCTGAATTTTTTGGTAAAAAATACAAGTTTTTTGTGAGCTTGGTATTGCGTATATAGCATGAAATAATTAGTGATTACTTTTCCCTCATACAAGTCCAGGTACTAGACATGAGAGTTCCTTTACTATATCGAAGGTACCTTTTTTACACCTCGTAAGTTAGGCGGTTTCAAAATTTAAAAATAATTAATATTTTTATTTGGCTTATAAATTAAAGAGAAACAAACTTACAGATTTATTTAAAAAAATTAAGTATTAATCAATTTTATTTTTTTTTTATTTTTCTTAAAAAAGTAAAGTAAAGTAAGTAAGTAAAAGTGCCGTTCCAATTTGCAGACCTGGTCACCTTAAATATTTTGTTAAATATCTTAGCTTTAACGCATCTACAAATGTTTATGTTTTGCCACTAAATAACTAACTGGTACAAGGAGACTGTTAACGTTTTAAGAGAATCGATAAAACAAGCACTATAACTTTACTGTAAGTACAAGTTCATATAAATGCTTTATTGTACCATTTTGTATTAAGTATTAACTTGGTTTATTTTTTCTTTTTATACCCTTCACCACAAAAAGTGGAAATATGGTATATATACATAAGTTTGTCATTCCGTGTGTAATTTCTAAAATATCCATTTGCAACCCCATAAACTATATATGGCTTCTGACTTCTTATGCATAGCGAACTTGATTGAGCAATGTCCGTCTGTCCGTCCGTATTAGTGTTGAAATCAAGTTTGCCGAGGCACTAGATCAACTAGAAAAAAATAAATATGTCAATCGATCAGATATAGTGTCGAAAGAGGTGCTATTGGAAATTAGCATGATCGGTCCATGTCCTTCGAGGAAGCAGGCAAAACACCACGCCTGCCTCTAATTTTTTCATTTCATTTGGTACAATAAATAAAGTACTCTCCAAGTTACGGTCCTCTGGAATTTTCAAATCTTTTAAAATATCAATATGGATATCACTTTAAAGATTTCGAAGAGATATTTAAGGAGATATTAAATTTTTTTAAAAATGCTTAACCCATTAAGAGCCGATGGAATTTTTAAGTAAAACTCTATATATGCAGTACCATGTTTTTATTTTTTTAATATCTGTTTGTTACTTCACTAAACTAGATGAATATAGATAGAAAAGGGTATAAAAAATTCGGCATAGCCGAATAAAGCACTCTTACTTGTTTTTTTTTTTTTTGTGTGAAGAAGTAAATACATACATTGTACACGATCCGTGCAAATAATTTACGTTTATGTGTAATTTTTGATTTAATAGACACCAACTGTGTCTATTCGTTTGTCATGTAGAGAGTGTTATTTGTGATTCTGTGAAAAAGATTCTCCACACGTTTATTTTACACAAATTTTACAGTGTAAATTCAATGTCTGTTTGCTTGCTTGTTGTTGCTTGTGTTTTAAACATCACAGAACACCAAATGCCCAACATTTTCACATGTATGGTTGCTATTGAAGATGAGGATGAGGTTGATAATTATGATTCGGATATGGTCGTTTGCATTGTTGAATGAAAAAGTTTTGCATTTTAAATATGTGTGTCGCATTTTTGCAACAAGTTATTAAGAGCAAATTAAAGGATTTTATTAAACCGTAGCGTTAAATGAAAATGAGTGCCCCATAATAATATTAAATTTTTTTTATAAATTGCTTTATATATGAACTAACCAGAATAGTTTCAAGATATACGTCAAAGGCCTCCTTGATGATGTTGTTAAGAATTGCAATATGACTTTCAAAATGGCTAGCTAAACTTTGAAAACATCTTTTCTCAGAAAATCGGGAACTACCTTCATTCGATAACTTAATTGAGAAATTAATTTGCTACCACGTTTTGTTTGAAACCCTAAAGAAATCTTCTTAAGTTTGGCATCTCAAGTTTCGTAGAATGATGTTCCAATATCGCCTGTCAAGCAATTCGAATGATGTAGATCTCCATGATAATGTGCTTTCAGGATTTAAAAACGCTTTTAAATGTTATATGTACATCAAGCACAAATTTAAAATTTTGTCGAACTACTTGGATGCAAGACAAAACTTTTGCAAATATTATAAGCAATATTCCCGTAATGTATATTATTCTTTGCAGCGGATCGAATGTTGCTGTGTGATAAATAATATACACCTGCCCTTCTGCTCTTTGCTTATCACACATTAGTAAAAAAAATTAATCTTACTTTGGTTGACCTCGAAAGTAGATTGACGATTTGCACAGTAGTATTGGTAGCTACCTAATTGACCAGTTGTAAGAATGCACTCACCTTCCATAATTGGACCAGATTTGATTTGGTTCGCTCATTTCAGGTCATCTCATTAGATTGTTGGCAGTGGGTTCGTGTTTAAATTGCATTTGTAGTAACTGTATCATATCTTTTAACTAGTATTAATGTCCGCCTCCTCGTAGGCATCAGCGTGTCAAAGAATTTCTTTTGGCAGGACAATAAACCTCATAGGAAGCCAGTTATTCCCATTACCACGTCACTGAGACAGTATCAACAGCTTACACTTTGCTAGGTTTCTGAGCACGCTGCAGGGGAGAGCAATGAAAAGGGAAATAGGTTGGTCAGAAGGGGAACAAGAACTCCTATTGTTGGACTGGAACTATTTTGTTAGCTTGTATCAAACAGAATTTGAGGGAAAATCCAAATGGAGTTTAAGAACAGCAGGAGCCATTCCTTGGTTAACCTCAACAGGTTAAGAAATTCAAAGCAATCACTACATCTGTATCTTTAAAATAATATCACGATGCTCACTAGCTTTATCTAAGGCCACTGCTGGTTTAAGAATCATCTAAACAAGTAAGGCACACACATAAATAGTCAATGCGAATTTCGTGATCACGCCGAAGAAACTCCACAACGTACTCTGAAGGATTGTGTAATTTAATGTAACAAAAGATACAACAACCAGCTGGATAGAAGGTTTTGCTCAAAGTGTCCTCTTTTTCCCCCTTACTTTTCTATTTCCATTACCATGGTTTAAGTCGGTGGGTGCTGTAGCTTAGATGGTTAGCACATTGACTACTAAGCTGTTATTAACTAAGTGGCCAGAGTTCGTAACCCAGCCACGTTCAATTTAACAACTTTAATTTTTCAAAGTATATATTAAGGTATATATTAGTATATATATATTAGTATATATTAAGTATACCTACTTATATATATATATATATATATATAAAACTCCCTTCTTCTGGCTGGCGAAGTAAAAGAATATATAAAACGGCTGAACGTACTAGCTTTAAAAAATAATACGGTCTGTTCACACCAGAGGCGCTGCAAATACAATGTTGTAAAAATTTAATAAAGCATTCTATATATCACTCTTCATTACCACTTATATTCTCTACAATAGCCCTTCCTAAAGCAGGTAACACAATAAATGAGTAGGCACCTGCCTGTTTCTTTTCTTTAAAAAAAAAAAAAAAGGAGTAGCACTTCCGTCCAGGTGATGCAGCAGATGGTACGTACGTTAACGAAAGTAGAGATTCTGGTCAGATTTTCTAAACAGGCAGATATGGATTTGCTTTAACGCAATACAAAAAGGGGTTTGGTTAGAAAACAATCTCAATGGACACCATGGTGCACAGAGTTTAGAGCTAGAAAAAAAGTAGCCAAGAGCGATAAAAAATATGTAGCGTTACTAGCAGGAAAACTGTTTCAAGAAACCACTAAGTAACGCCAAACATTGTTCAAAAACAAATTATAATCCGTGCAGATTTACTAAAGGAGAATACTTTACTATTGTCACCCTTTGTAGAGTCACCCATATGTGTAATTTTATTCAATAAGCCGTTATCTTTTACCAATTTTTAACTTCTACAAAACGGCGCCTGTTCTTCTACATATCATAACATGCTGAAAACTCGGTTGTACTTTTTTCTTAACAATTTATATATTTTCCTTTTGAAACCCAATTGATGTCTAGTGCGATGTCGTGTGCATGCACTTGCATGTATTATTTTTTAAAGATTTCTTTAATATTTGCAATTTACAACAATTTTTTAAAGCATTTTTTTTTTTTTATTTTATTTAATTTTTTTTCTCTTAAATATTTTAGACGTTTCTAAAGCTTATCACTAAATGCATATATGTGTAAGTATTTGTAAGTTTCTATGGCTTTAGGTTGAACTGAGGCGGCTTCTTTGTACACGTTTACAGTTGCACATGTTGCACATACTTATAATCATTTAGCACACAAACAAGCGTTTTACAACAAAATATCACATCACATCACTACAAATACATACATACATTTCTCACTTCATGGATTGAATGTTGTTAGACGGACGTGTAACGCATGAGTTGTTTAAGACGGAAATTAAACATATTTTATTGGTGCGCTACGTTAAAGAAAAAAAAAATATTTTTGATTAAAAAGATAACACGAGTGAATTGAAGTATAGAAAATTACTAGAAGGTTTTCCATCACAATCTAACTAATCATTCAAAATAATTCTTTCCCGGTTAAAACCATTTATTAAGGATGGTAAAATATGTACTTAGAAATTCTGTTAAAAATAGTAAATTCCTAAACAATTTAAGCTGCGAAATAAAATAAAAAATAAAAGCCGCCGGTAGCCTTTGGACCTGTTTCGATTTATGCGATGCAGATTTTACCAGTTTTAGTTAAGATTAATAATTTAAAAATTTCTACAGGGCAAAATCTTACCCGATCACGTCATAATCACACTAATGTGTTTATTTGAGCGCCTCGAATATAGCACGTGTACATTTCGTTAATGATTATATAAATCATTCAATCGTGAAAGATGAAATAATTAATTAAGTTTTGAACGAAGCGTTACAAATAAACTAAGAAAAACTTGAAAACTCAAATTCAAAGGAATAAGACCAAAAAACTTAAAAAGATGTTCAAATATTTTTTTATTATTTATTAATTATTTGCCGCAATGCACCAAATATCGCCTTATATTATGTCCCAATCGTGTGATTTCACAATCAATAAGCACATACTGAAATCGAGGTCGATATTGTGCTAACTTTGCCCAATAAAATACAACTCTGATGGTGCAATCGTGTGACTGGCGAATAAGAAACCACGTGAAAATAGAAATGATAAAAATTCGGCAATATTTATTGTGTTCTTGTGCGGCAATAGAAATAAGCAATACGCGTCAATTTACATTTTTTGTTAATTTCTTTTTTCATTTTTGTGCCTATATGTTTTTTTTTTTTTTTTTTTTTTGTAAGTACAAATTATTTAATTTTATTTTATATTATAATTATAATAAATTCAAGTTTTTTTATTTATTTTAACTAGCATCAATAGATTTAAAATATTTACAATAATAACGTTTTTCGAGATCTTACTTAATTAAGTATTGCAACAAATATGAACTTAATTTATTGTGTAAAAATATCTATAATTTAGTATTTACATTAACGCAGTGTTAGGAAAAAACGATAGGGAAAAACCTAGTAAACATTTAAAGAATTTCTGAATTAATCCTTCTATCATCTTCATTGCTAAAGTTGAAGAAAAAAATTAATATTACAAATTCCTTATTATATCATAATTTGAAGCTCTATTTCGAACTTCAAATCTTTGTATTCAATTAGATATTACTGATTTAAGCAATATCTTCTGGGTAAATTAAAAATGATTTTTAAATTTTTATTCTGGATTATTTGCAACTTCTTTAGATAGGTCTTGGCACATCTATTTGACCAAATTTGACACCCATATGTCATAATAGGGCGTATGCACATTTTATACAGTAAGATTTTATTAGTATAATTTAATTTTTATTGAATTATTATTTGAACTGTGAATATTATAAATGAATATAAATTATTTTGGCTTAAGTTCATTTTTTTTTTTTTTTAATTTCTAAAAATCTTTTTTAGAAAGAAAATTATTTTACAAATGTATGCGGACGTTTTCCAAAGAAAACAAGAAAAATTAGACGCTAGCAGAATGAAATGCTGCACTTTCTGGACCGCTACGACCTTCATCAGTATTCTTCGCATCTATCTACCTTAGTTGTGTATTTTATAAACATCATCTATTTAACCAACTAACTTTGTAAATAAGAATACGAGAATACTCATAACTTATATCAACATTAATTTGGTTAGACGAAATTTACACACAAACCAACGTATTTTTCTTTACTGTTCTCTCTGTATTTCGTCTTGTACATTTGTTTTTGCTTTCTTTCAATCATCGATTAAACCGAATGCAAATTTGTTTTTAATCATTCTAATTAATTCTAATAAATGAACTTAAGCCAAAATAATTTCTATTCATTTGTAAAATTTTATTTTTATAATTCAAATTTGATTTTCGATTTAATAATGGGAAAATGGCTCTTCCACATTTAATTGCCTTTTCACAGGTTCTTAGAACATGATGTCTGAAAGTCAGTTTTTTATCTAATTCAATTCCAAGATATTTAATGGTATCAAGGAGAGGAATTTCAACTCCTTCCACAGTGGTATTTAGGGTATTCTTTTCGGTGATTTATTGAAGGGAAATATTATTGTTTGAGATTTATTTTCATTTATGTTAATTTTTCATTTTTTTTTTTAATAATTTTTGAGCATGTAAAAGACCTTTTTCGATTCTTTTAACTATAGCGTTTAAAACTTTACCTATTGTTATGATGGCAGTATCGTCTGCATACAGTGCAACTGATTCATCCTTAAGTATTTCAAAATCCGATGTATATATTGAGTACAAAACAGGTGATAACACCGAACCCTGGGGAACTCTCGTAGGGATATTGCGCTGGGTGGAGTATTCAGTACCAATATTCACTACAAAGGATCTCTCATTCAGAAAACTTTGTACCATCTTTTGTATGTAAATTGGATAACCAAACTTATGGAGTTTAAAAATTAAACCATTGTGCCATATAGAATCAAAGCTTTTTTTACGTCTTACAGCACTATTCTCGTACTTTTTTGGTTACTTTTGTTACTTGAGATAAAGTTTACAATTCTCTTTACTTGGTGCAAAGTTGAATGTTCTTTTTAAAAACCAAATGGCTCTTTTTGTATTATACTATTAGTTTCGGTGTATTCATTTATTCTCTGTAACACGATTTTTTCGAAAACTTTATGTAAACAATTCAGAATGCTTATTGAACGATAACTTTTAGGTGATTTTGCGTCCTTTCCCTGTTTTGGACTACTTTGGCTGTTTTAAAAATTACCCTTTGTCAAACACTAGTTGAAAATTTTAGTAATTATAAATTCGAGTTTTAATATGGCTTAAAGTGAAAAAATAAACAAAGTCATGGATGACTCTATGACCACGGAATATAATGAAGTAAATCCTGAGTTTATAAACACAACATCTGTGCAAAAAAAAAGGAAGAAGCCGAGTGTTACTTCATTGTGGTCAGACACTGAAATCAGTGAACTTATCCTGGGAGTGGAAGAACACCATTTTACATCTCCTTTTTTCTTTTGTTAATTTTTTTGTATATTTAACTTACATAAAATATAGAAAGCTGAAGAATTTTTTTTTTCATTTTAAAGAACAAACCATTTTTATGCACTAATTTTTTAAGTTCGCACAACCGCTGATTCTCATGATTATAATTCACAATCGTGTGACTAGGCTACGGCAATTATTGCTGCCAAATTGTATTTCATGGGACTGAAGAAAATATCAGAAATTGTGCATTTACGGCAAACGTGTAATTTCATCTAAATACTTGGTATGCTTTACTTAATTCAACCACAATTAACCTTAATTTGGTCGCGATATCTAAGAGCCACTGGACTGTCACCTTATCTTTAGCTATCTTCGTACCTTTCGACTCTATGATAACTTCAAATAATATTTTTTTTTCTTAGAATATTGTTTTCTTCCAGGCGAGAGTGCTACAATTACAAGCGTTTGGATTATCTTATACATGGAATACGAGTAGAAGGGACTGACCCATCGGTGAACGCTTGTTATTCATGCTAGTGGCAAATTTCTTCAAGCAAACTTGATAGATGACCTATCTGACCAGTATTAGGGATCTTATTAGATAATTTAGAGCAAGAAAGTTTGATATTGACTTACACTAAGATTGACTACATCATGTCAGCAAGTAGAATTTAGCTTTTTAAAACGAACTCGCTAGATTCTACTTGCTGCCTTGTGAATAGCAGGTTGCCACATTAGTCAAACAACTCAAAATAATCATATGATTTGCAAATACCAAAATAAACTGTGGAAATTTAAAGTCATGGTAGTGTTGACGTAAAGCCGTAATTGAAAAGCACTTCCTTAAGATATGTGCTAAAGCCTTTAGGTTATAGAGAACCGATTTTCTCAAAGCCAGTCAAGGCCAATCAGCATCATTAATATATTAATTCTAAGATGCGCAATACTCAGTGAACTTTAGCAAATTGAATTATAAAAAAAACTTTTTAATAAAATAAACCATTCTTACAAGAGTTCTATGCAGAATAGATTTTATGGCGTGCGATGACAAACTACAAAAGTATTGGCGGCATCCAAAAAAATATTAATATATAGTTTTATTCAGGCTTTAGTTCAAACGTATTTAATTTTCGAAAATTATAAGGAAAGATTATTTACAAATTTGTTAAGTTTTAATTAATTTTTAAAGAAAAAATGAAATATTAGGAAGTGAGAAATTTAATGAAATATTGGGTATAGAAGAGAAAATTAATTTTAAAATATTTTCTATAAGAAATTGAGTTTTTGGGCAAAAAATTAGATTTTTTTTAAGTGATCAGAGATTAAAGCCCTTTTCCTCCTAGGACTCATAGTTACCGAAATAAATGAGTTTTAATTTTCAAAAAATCTGTTTTACCTGCTATTTTCACGATTAATTATTTAAATTACCGATATTGATTATCGAGGGTCAAAGAATGTCTGGATGGCCATTTAGGAAACTTCTGACAAACTTTTAAATAAACTAAAGATTTTTGTCCAAACAATAAAGCAAAGATAAAAATCAAAGGTTAAGCAAAAACAACAATAACCAACAGTAATTCTATTTACCTTTCTCCGCTGTATACGGCTGAATTTTTTTCGGCTCTTTTATACAGTTGAAAGAGGATGAAAAATAAAATATCAAAAAACACTACGATAATTTATTTATATGCACGGGCAATTTGCAAGTATTACATTTAAAAAAAAATCCCGTTTTTAAATAAAATGAGTTTTAAGTTTTCCATATAAAAAAAATTTGGGGACAAAATTGAATTTTTAGAAAAATAAAATATTTTTTAATCACTGCATCCGATGTCAGCATTGTTTGCATTTACCTACCTTGGGTTATTTAAATCATCAAAATTTAGAAATTAAAATAGGAGAATTCATTTACTCTATTTAATCACTATAATTTGTTTAGACGAAGTCGATACACAACCCTACGCTTTTTACGTTGTTCTCTTTATCAATCAAAATTGTTCAAAATTCGTTCTTGCCTTCTTTTAGCAGACATTTTAGCAATGAACTTTTATTTAATGAATCACAATTTTTTCTTTTTTTCAAGTCAAGATTCAGCTGTCAAGCCCGGAGAATAATCAGAATTTTGTTTTGAATGCCCTTAAAGAAAAGGGGGAAAGTTTTAAAAATGTAAATCACCTTTCTCTTTAAAAACTTTTCTCATTAAAAACTTTGTAGTATTTTAACTTTTACGGTGCTGCAAATTCGTCTTATAATTGAAACAAACTTAAAATTATCACACTCCTTCAAGTGGCCAAGTTGTTAAAGTGATTTGTTTAAAAATATTTAATTACTTTAACTGCAACAATCAATTACCACCACCAAAGTTGTTCGAATTAAATTTCTTCAATGTACCATTTTATCTGTACTCTTCCCATTACATTCTTCAATTCTTAACAGGATTTGTGCAATAAATGTATGACTTTAATACAAATTTATGGCTTGTGAAAAAAATTGAGTGTAAATTTATTATAATTCATCCTGTGTGGGCAACATTGAAATATTTATTACACTTTTTTCTTTATTTCCTACAATCAGGGCGTTTTTCATTTGGAAAATTGCCGTAATAATTTTTTTGGAAATATTTATGACGACAATTTAAATGATGTTGTATACATTTATGTACATAAAAAGTAAAATACTCATATGTGCTTTGTGTTAATTCATAAAAGTATATTGTTATTCAAAGAAAATATCAAATAATAAAATAAATTAATACCAACTCCGTTTGCTTTCCTAGCAAAAGCAAATTCGGTGCAGCGACGAAAGAAAAATTATCAAGAATACCGCCAGATTTCAAAATACAGCATGATAGTTTTACACTAAGTTTTTAGTTTTTAATTAGAACCATTAAAGAAAAGAAGAACTTTATTTTATCGAAAGGCAATGAGAAAGAACTAGTGGTTGAAACCACTAAGACAATATCTGACCCCTTAATATATGCAATGAAATGACATTTAATAGCAGCAACACGTGGCACAGCGGCGTGAAACACATAAAAATAGAAAATAAAAGTCTGGAACTTCTAAGCTATTTACTCGATTTTCATGAAACAATCTACAATTCATAGAAGAGGTGATAAGATTTTCGTCTATTGCATTAGGTATACCGTGTTTCAGAACAAGGTAGTACCACAGGGCGTCAAAGTAGGTAACCTCGAATTTGAAAAATGTTTCAGAGTTTACAACTTTGTTAAAAGTGAACCGATTTAAAAACAATTTTAATAATCTACATAGCTAGATAAAGGAAAAACGTGCTAGGAATTTGCATGGTATCTTAAATACTTTTAGAGAAATTCGACTTTTAAATTCAAAATACAAAATTTTTACCCTGGCATTTTTCAGTTTTTCAGCTGTAGTTTTTAAAATACAAGATAGAATTATTTTAAAAACAGATTTAGAAAGCTGGTACAAATGGAAATAACTTGTAAAACACATTTTTCTTTGGAAATAATATTTTTAATTTGAAATTTCATAAAAAGTTAAAAAAAATGCGAAATTTTGGTGAAAAAGTACTTTCAGTTTTTAAGTAGATTTTATCGTTTTTTAGAAAAATTATAAAATTTGTAATGCAAAAAAATTTGCGGGCGAATTTTCATTCTTTTTATAACCAACTATTCTAGAACGATTGGATTTTAGTAATTGGCCAAATTTTGTAGACAGCCAGCGTATAAATGGCGTCTGCGGAGGCAATTGAAGAAAAAATTTTTTATTTACACAAATAATAATATTTTTATTTATAAAAATGAAAAATTTATTATTCGGAATCTTTTAAAGTTTAATTAAATTACTTTATTCGTGCTTGATTCCTTCAAACATAAATATTTCATTTTGTAGTTTAGTTTAAAATAATAAATATTTCATGAGAATATCATGAAATATTTATGTTTGAAGGAATCAAGCACGAATAAAGTAATTTATTAAATTTTTATTTATAGCTTAACAAAATTATAATTGATTTTAGCCTTTATTTGGATGAAAACCTTATTTAATATCTTTTATATGTTCGGAAATATTTAAGGTAAAATTTCATTTAAAAAATTCAAATTTTGAAATTTTTTTAATTTTAGGTTTTTTGTTTGAAAAATTACTGTCAAACAAAAAGAAGCACAGCTTAATAGAAATTTTGTACTCTCATTTTTTGAGCGGGGAACACAAGGATGTACAAAATGACAAAAATACACAACATTTTTAAGAAAGGAAGATGCCGTAAAAATAGCAAAAATAGCTTTTTTTTTTTGTTTTTTGAAAGTGGCAAGTCCAATTTTTAAAAAAACTAAGTTAACAGTAATCTTAAAGATTTAGAGCATCCTTCCCTCCATAGCTATAATTACAATTTCATTACAGTTCTATCTTGACATGAAATAAACAAATATGTATTTCTTTTAAAAGTTAAAAAAGTCCATTCGTATTCGACAGATATTTTGCAATTGTGAAAAGAGCATTGCTAAAAGACCAATATACACTGCCCAAGACACCTATAATGCAATAAAGGCTTGCCGGAAAAAAACAAAAAAAGAAGAAAAAGAAGACTTTGACTCAACTAAATTTCTAGAAGAGAGAATATTGAACAAAAAAATGTATAGAAAAATTTCAAACTGCCTCAAAATGTGTTGGATAAGGATAAAAAATTACAAAATTCTTTATAAAATTATTGTGAAGGAAAATGCTCCATTTAAACAATTTTTTTTATTTAAAGAAAAGAGAAGACCAAAAAACCTCAGCAAAATTAATATGTTACCACTTTATAAAACTTTATGGAGCATAACAAGAGAGAAATTTAGTGATATGATAAGTTTATTACCTTACACATATAACGCTTATTCACGATAAATACTTCAATATGTTAAACAAAACTAAAAATAAAATATCTTTTTATACCCTTCATCAAAACAAGTGGAAAAAGGGTTTATTTGTCATTCCATGTGCAATTTCTACAATATCAATTTCCGACCGCATAAAGTATATATGTTCTGAATTCTTATGCATTGCGAAGAAGATTGAGCGATTTCTCAAAAAAAAAAAATTACTATGTCAATCGATCAGACATAGTGTCGGAAAAGGTGCAATTGGAAATCAGTATGATCGCTCCATGTCTTTCAAGGCAGCAGGCAAAACACTACGCCTTCGTTTAATTTCTCCATGTCATTTGAAATAATATAGGAATTCTAATCAAAAAAATAAATATATGAAGCGAAAAAAAACATCAAGTAACAAAATTGTCACCCGCCTATATTTTCCGAGTTACGGCGCTCTGAAGTTTTCAAATTTTTTTTAAATTTCAGTATGTGTATCGTTTTAAAGCTTTTGAAGAGATATTTAAGGAAATGCTAAAATTTAAAAAAATGCTCAACCCATTAAGAGCCGGTGAAATTTTTATGTACGCAGTACCATTTTTTTATCTAAGTCTCTGTCACCCCAATAATTGCTCTTTTGATTAGAGTTACTTCACTAAGCTAGATTTACATGGATGCTGAAGGTTGTTCTTATTTAAAGACAAGTAGTTTGCATATATTTGTGTATACAAATGTCTTTATTTTAACTGTTACTTTTTACATAAAAATTTATTTTAGCAAAGCTTATGTCTATAAAAATTTGGACCTAAGTTTGCTTCTGTATTTATTTCTTCTAAAATGTTATTATTGAAAGTGGTATTAGTCCATGTGGAGTCAAAAAACTCAGTAATTTTTTCAAATAATTTTAGTAATTGTTATTTCAAAATAAAATTTAAAAGGTTTAATAAATCACTCAAGTTCATTTATGTAGTACAATATTTTTAAATTAATTCAAACGCAAACCCTTAAATATCTCAATATATGAAAAATGGACTTATACCACTTTCAAAAGCCATCTCAAATGTCAAATTTTAGCTTTAACGATATATTTAAAGTGAAAAGATAGTCACTTTCCCCGACGGCAAAAAATGTTAATATTTTGCTTACTTACACTGTACTGCAAAAATACTCCTCTAACAAAAAATACATAAATATGGATTTTTCTAGCACATTTAGATTTTTAAGGGAAGCGGCAAGTTAGTCACAACCTTAATTATGTGGTCACCCTGAATATTGTATCATAAATCAATTTTGATAAATTCCAGAAGATCTTTTATACAAATACTGATATATTTATTAAATTTGTATAAATTTTTCAGGCGAGTTGATCGCCTGTAATACAGAAACAGCACATAAGTCTTAACTTTCGTATAATAACAAAAAGTGTTTAACAGTTTCTGAATTATTATGAAAAATACATATTTCTGTCAAAAATAAATTTTTATAATGACGATAATAATAAGTAAAACTAAACAAATATAATAAACATAAACAAAGATCGTAAAAACAACTAACTACTAAAAATGGAGATAATACTTAGTGCAAACAAATTAAACCTAAAACATGATTATCAGCATAAAAACAAAGACACTGTTATGGACAAGCTGTCAGCAGTAAGAATACATTTCAATAAAGAAGCACACATTTCATTTCATTTATATTAATTACTTTAAGAGGGTTAAGAGTTAACTAGCACCCTATAAAAATATTTGTTAATGCTGGAAAATAGCTAAAAGCAGCTTCTTCTTAGTTACCTCATTTAAGTTTTTTATACCCTTCACCATAAAAAGTGGAAAAAGGGTATAACTAAGTTTGTCATTCCGTTTGTATTTTCTGCAATATCCATTTCCGGCCCCAAAAAGTATATATATTCTCAGTTGTTATGCATAGCGAAGTCAGACATAGTGTGAAAAGTGGCGCTATTGGAAATCCATGTTCTTTGAGGCAGCGGAACAATAATGTAACTCCAATAATAAACAAATGTGTGGGGACATAGAAATTTAAAAAATAAGAAAAAAACACCAAGTAAAAAAATTGGTGCTCGCCCATATTTTGCGAGTTACGGGTCTCTGAAATTTTAAAACTTTTTAAAATATCAATATTGGTATCATTTAAAAGCTTTTAAAGAAATCTTTAAGGAACTACGAATAATTTTTAAAAACGCTTAACCAATAAAGAACTTAATTTTTTTTTTCTTAATTCATTGTCATCCCAATATTTGCTTTTTTTATTAGAGTTACGTCAGTGAACTAGATTCACATACATATATGGTTGAAAATTTTCAGAAATGGTCACAAAAAGGGTAAAATGGTCTGAAAAGGGTATTATTATTGAAAGAAAAATAGGGTACATTTTTTAAAACTATTTTTTAATTCAAAATAATATCTTTATTTTTAGTATTATTATTTCTTAGAAATGGTACATCTAACTTCTACATTGAGTCTATTAGAAACTTTATTTTTCATTAACGTTATTTTTGAAAAAAACATGTTCAGCGGTAGCAACAAATTCATATTAATTTGAGTATAAGTTTTCGTTAAATCTATTTCTCAAACTACCGATTTCAAACCAAAACATTTCTGCGTTATTTATTTTAAATATAGCCTCAAAAGAGTCAATTTAAAAAAAAAGCTCAGAAAAAGAGGCATGGGCATCAAAAATGAATTAGTCAAATTGGTACTTTAGGGTAAAAACGGTAACGCTGGTGAAATGTATATTAAATTCGGCATGGTCGAATATAGCACTCTTATTTGTTTAAACTCTATTTTGAAAGAATAAAGTTTTTAAATTTTCTAATCGAATTACCAAATCTAATCGAGTCCTACTTTATCAAATTCTTTACTTTTTTCGAAATCACTTTAAATGAAAATCAATTTTATTAAGATTGACTGACAAAATTTTATAGTTAATGAGTTTAAGCTAAAATTGTATAGTTTATAATTTTGTGACCATACCGAAGGTTGGTACAAAATAAAACAAATATACAAGACGAGTAACAGAGAGGCTTTGTCCAACAAAATTAACATCCAAACCTAAATTAGATAATATAGCGCAAAGCAATCTGATGCATAGTTTTTGCACTGGAATGTCATACTTAAATAAGAGCGTCAACTTTGTGTCTTGATCAATAATGGTACCTCAATTTATTTTATAAAACCCGAAGTATAAAAATAAAGAAGAGATAAAACAGCTATATTGGCCTGTAAATAACTAAATTGTCATTATTTTTCAACAATAAAAAAACAAAACAAACAAAAAGCCAACTTCATTTTCTAACGCACTGTTAAAATCGGATTTTCCAATTGCTAAGCTTTGACGCCGCGCTATTATGGTTTCCTTCATACATTTTGTACTGATAGATTTTTGACCGATAGATTGCGCTTAACGCGCTAATTTTGGTTTGGCTATAATATTGCAAAGAATGCTGATAATGGAAGTAGCGATCCAGAAAATGCCGCATTACATTCAAATAATAGGTCTGTCTGGGTACTTTTCCAGTAGCTAATACTCAGTAAATTTTTTTGGGAGAGTAAGACCAATTTTACTCTGTCGGCTGAAAATATATCAAAAAGTACGCAGACAGCATCCAGTAAAATCTTGCAAGAAAACAGCTGATCGGTGTGTAAACAATTGAAATAACAAAGCAAAAGATTTACGCAAAATTAAATTGAAAACCGATGGCATAGGATTTTAAACAGGAACCTCGATTTTCGGAAATGTCTTCGAAATTCCTCTTTGCAGTAATTGGGCACTATTTCTTCCACATACAGCTTTACACAACTTCTTTCTTTTGGCTTCATAAGAAAAGGCTTTAGACTGGAAAATATATCATTGCCTATGCATCTATTTTGTAGTATACTTAAAATTGTTTTGTTTATTATAATTTATTATAAACATTAAAAATCAACACAATTCTAACTACTTACATATGCCATTGTTAAATTTCAATTTTTATTTTTTTCACAAAAATTATTTCATTCAAAAAGTAAATAAAAACAGCTGTTCAAACTAGTTGCAAAATCTTGCAAGAAGAAATTTCTCCAGTAACATTTTGCAAGTTCTCTAACTGCCAACTGTCAAAAAATTCTCTTTTTGGCTCTCTCGCTGAAACAAATTTGGAGTACGCAGACAACATTTTGCAAGATTTTGCAACATTTTGCAGAAAATTATGCAAAATATGTGTACGCAGACAGACCTAATATCTTTTGCTTTCTTTGGAAAACGTCCGCATACATTTCTAAAATAATTTTTAGTATAAAATTTTAATTTACAAAAAACGTGTTTTAATATGGACAACACTGATTTCAGCTTAGCACATTAAGGGGAATAAACAAGACTGTTTTAAATGTAACTGATACGTTGATTTTACAAGAAATTTGTCTTCTGTATCTTAAAAAAATTGGTAAAAGAAATGCTTGATCTACTATTAGAAAACATGTCCGTTTTTGAAGTTTATTGTGAATTTTCAATTTGTATCTCAAATTAAATTTTCCGTAGTTCAAGAAGATTTAAACACGTTTTTGGAGACTGTAATTATGCACTTGGTATTTATGTTACGAAAATAATATCTGGCAACCCTTGTTGTTGTTTCCGTATGAGCGTGTGTGGTGTGTATAGAATAATATCACAATTAGCTAACAAAAGCTGAGCTGCGTCGGTAAAGGTGCTTGCTGAATCCGAGCTCACCTTCGGACATGTGTACAAGAGAAAATTATGATTGTTATAATACAATTAAAAATTAAGAAGGAGCAGTACAAACCTCCCGAAAAGGAAAAGAAAGATTGTTGTGTGAAGCCATGTCTGATAATTTAGTGAAGACATCTAATTTAATATAAGACCAACTGATAATTATCAAGACGCCCTTTATAACAAAACATAAGAACGGTAGCGATTAGCGCAGGGAAGTGTAACAACGTAACAACAGTTTATGGCAGACGCGTGTTGTGGCTATTGGATTAAAAATAGATGACTGGCTTGGATAAAAGGAGTAGTGGAGATGTCTGTGGATGGTTAAGGTTACTAAACAAGGCATCGAGTAGGAGTAGTTCATGTCTCGCCGGAGTAACACAGTAGTGTAGCCTGAATGGCTGCGTTTGTAATAATAACGCATGTTTAGTAAATACGATACCATAGAATTTACAAGACTGTAGGATCGAGGAGTATAGATAAAGCCACAAATTAAAAAAATACAGATTTTTTAATGAGCCACAGTGATATTTGCAATAAAAAGAATCCATACTTTTCTCTAAAAAGGGAAAAACGTAACACTATATTAAGATTGTTTTAAGCAAAACAGTTTTATATTTTCTTATTAAAGAAGTAAATAAACATGTTTTTGTAACTAATATTACATATTTTTATATGTTGGCGATATTTGGGAAGCCATTTTGCGAAAAAGCTCGAAAAATAACTGGCAACACTGGCTAACTATAATGTACTTAAGAAAACTTTTCGTTAAGTTTCGTCAAATGTCACTTTTTTAAACAAAGTCCGTACGGAAACGGAAATCTTACATAAGTATAGCAGAGGAGTATTTAAACTTAGGTTATAAAGCTGGATACAATCGACTTTTCAGGGATGGATCTATATAAGTTGGGTACCTCGCTTCTGCAAATTTTTCTAACGCTTGGCATTTCATCAATTTTAGCTTGATTCTTAAAAAAATATAAAAGTTATATATGGCCTTAAAGGCCTAGTCAATACCTACCAAATGCTGCCTTAACTTGCATGTTTATTTTTTTAAATTATCGAGTTGTAATCATCTTAAAATAAAATTTTTTGTTTTTCGATACCCTGGTCCTATTTTTTCTAAATGTTAGATACAATTTTCAGTAAATTTTTTAAAAATTTTTTTATCGTAGTAAGCGAGCAAAATTTAAAATATTTTGGACAAATTTGAACGTGTAGTTCTTCACCCTTAATTTAATGGCGAAAAATCCGCAACATTAAAATAAAGGAAATCCCACAATTCCCAAAATAAAGACCAAAAATCCCAAAATTGGATTTTGGATATTTCCAAAATATGTATTTAAATTCTGTCCCACTGTGCAGTGCTGTGCTTAATTTTTAGTTTTTAATTTATACACATTATAGTTGGGCCATAAAATTAAGCTGTCAGTTAATGCCAAGGTAATGTTAATTTAAAAATGAACTTTTATGTATATGGATAGAATGGAGATTTTAAGCAGAGTTTATTATTAATTTTATGAAAGGTCTCAAAAAAAGTAAGTTGGACTCACACATGAACGGTTCCGTTTAGGTCAGCCTTTAATCTTTAATTTTAGTTTTTAAACTTGTTACAGCACACATAGTAGTAAAATATACTTTCAGTAAAATTTTAATAATAACTGCCTGTTTCAATGTTTTATACTTGTTAAGGGTTAAGAAAATAAGGCAATGCATGTGAAAATCACACTACTACCGAGATACATTTTATTTAATTTTAAATATTAGTATTAATTATTATAGCATACATAGCATTACATCCTCTGTACAAATTTCAAACATCTGCATGTAACGGTTTAAAAGATAAGACCATACTCATCAAATTCACGTACTTTTGGAAACACCCTTTCGTTTCTATATTTTAGCTGTCTGTCTATAACTGTTCAAAAGTTTGGCCATATACATCCAATCATATCAATTATTGGGACATCCTTTTATTTCCAAATCCTAATTTTATACTTGTTGTTATTGCGGACGATTTACGATTTAATCACACAAAAATCTGACAGAATTCTATCCTACTTTAAAATGTCGTCGTAGGTGGCACTCTAAAATAAAAAAAGATACAAAAAACATATGGTGCTAACATTTTGTTGCTTTTTTTTCTTCTCATCTTAAAAAAATCAAATCTGATCGCAAAGAGAAAACTGCTTTATGAAGTATTTCAAAATATTGCAAAATCGTACAGATCTGTCGAAAAATCTGTCGCACACATACTCTTTTAATCCACACTATCATACTTTTTAAGCGCACATGCAATTTTTTACACATCATACGTCTGAGTTTGATAGTGAATCTTGGCCTTTAGCAATGCAGGTTCTTTGTAAATTTCAACAGACTCTAAAACTCATACATCAAATAAAATAAACTATTGGAGCACCCTTTAATGTATGATTTTGAATGTTTATACCTGTTATTGTAAAGGTCATAAAAATCGTCATTTTGTCCAATTTTCAAACGTTTGTTTATAATGGTTCAAAAGATAGGCCCATAGAGGTCAATTGATGTGCTCTATGGGGATACCCTTTAATTTTTAGATTTATTTTTTAGCTATTTTTTTTTTTTTTTGGTATTGGGAGCTATAGCGATACGCAGATTTTTTTAATTTGAAAGCGCTGCCCTCTACGGCTCATAATACACCGTTTAATTATTTAAATTATGAACTGATTTAAAACGGGACCAATCTGTAATCAATACCTTTCAAATAAACAAAAAAATCGATTCAGAAATGATTGTGTTTTGTGGGCACAAAACTAAAAATGCAACATTTAGTCGAATTGATAACTTCCTTCATTTTTTGAAGTCTGTTAAAATTCCAATATTTGTATGAATATCACCTCAATTTCAAGAGTGAGGATGTGACAAGAGGATGTGACAGACATTGTGACGAAAACAATAAGGTTACGTTTTTGCTCTTTGTGTACGGAACGCTAAAAAAAACAAACTTAACAAAATAAACATAAAATGTTCACTATAATGAATTTATTAATCATTCTCTTTTATTACATTGACCATCACCCATTAAGGCAGTGATTTTCAGTACGTTTATTAAGGGATTTACTACAAGTAAATAATAAAAATACTTTTCATGCAAAATTTGAGTTTGATGTATTTTGATTGTTTCATTTATATTTGGTCGAAAAACTGGCAATGCCACTCTTATGTTATCTTCTACATTTAATAATCTTTCTCTTGTTCTTCGTTTTAACGTTGGTTAATTCGGAAAATCTGAATTGCCACAAATACGATGTGGAAAACTTTAATAATATGCTCAAAGCTTTTTTGGCTATCATTGGATAATCGCATCTAATTATAATCCAAAATGAATTATTTGAGTTTATAAAATTAAATTCCGATTTTTGAAAAGAAAAGTGATACTGTGTAACGTACAAAAACTACTATTGTCACAATCGTACATTGAAAATTACACCTGAAATAGCTTCTGTTAGAATATATCATCTGATATTTTACTTCGCCGTTTTTACATTACAAACATCCAAGTCATTCGGTTGCAAAATAGGTTTATTGCGCCATGAATTATGTTTATTGGCGCCACAGAAGTATTGACAACCCAGTTTTTTTGTAGTTCCTACACACAAAAAAATGATTTGTAAATATTCGGTTGATATATTCAAAATTTAACTACTACTATCACAATTTATTTCTTGTTATTAATAAAATATAATAATGACATACTTTCTATATTGAAAACTAAAAAATAATATTTATTACTAAAGGTTAGCTGCAACAACTGTTTAGAAAGTTCACCTTACTGATTTATGGCTTTACTCAAATTAATTCTATTAATTGAGAGGGGCAACCAAACTAATTCAGCACATTACTACTGAAAACAGAATTTTGGTAGTCAGAATTATATAAATCGTTTGCTTTACTTCTTCAAAAAAGTTTTTGACATAATAAAAAAAATAATTATAATAAAAAAATATATAATAAAAAATGAAAGTGATATATAGGTTTAAAAAATACACAGATTTAAAAAAAGCAACGCAAAGTTCCGCAAGATCCTTAAAACATAAAATATTTTATTTACTTCATAGCGACAAGAATTTTGGTATTTGCAAATAGAATGTAAAACGAAAGAAAGTAAGTGGAAAGAAAGAAATCGGGAGAATATAGAGTGGCGTTGGAGATTCGTATGGTTCGAATTTTACGAAATATTATTTCTGTAACTTATTTTTTTAAATAAAAGCACATATGAAAATTATTAAAATTGTTTTATTCACCACACAATATAATATTTAATACTGACTGTCGAATGAATTTTTGTAAAAGTTCTGAGTACCATATTTATTCAGTCATCATAACCGAATTCCGAAGAATACTCACAACCGCCTAAATTCGATTGGAAACAAATTCGGTTGTCGTAACGAATCTCTTTTCTCTGTGTATTATTTGATAACATAAACATTTTTATATATCCAAAATTCCGCGGCACACTTTTAAAATTTCGAGGCATACAAAAGTGCCGCGGCACAGTGGTTGCGCATCACTGAACTAAAGACTACTAAACGCCCACCAAGATTCCTTATAGAGAATAACTTTTTATTGAAATGAAAGTAAGTATAACCAAGTTAATATGGGTACCCATTGAAGTTCATTGCTAACATTTATGTTCTTTAATGTTAATTATTTTTTGAGCGAATAATCATTTCATCGTTAAATTGCTCCTATTTATTATTATTATAATCTGGTAATTATATTCGGAAATTTCAAAAGTACAAGTTGCTCAGCGCCTGTAAGCGAAATTTTATAAAAACATCTTCAGTCACTGACTATTGAAATATTCGTTTAATAAAAATCTTAAAACCCACTTTGTTGGGCAAAACTAAGCCTACATGATTTACAATGATTTTTAGCTTGAAAATTATTTGAATGTATTTTCACATACATAATCTTTAAACATTGCTTTAACATTTACATACCCTTTGAAATCTTTGATTTTCTTTTTTTTTAATTTGCTTGTTCTCTTCGTATTTAAGATTTGAACTACAAAATCAGCTATCGAACAAGTGTGCTACATTCGGCTATCCCGAATCTTATGTACTCTTCACCATATGTGTAAATCTATTTAGTGAAGTAACTCTAATAACAAAAAACAAGTATTGAGGTGACAGGTGTAAATCTATTTAGTGAAGTAACTCTAATAACAAAAAACAAGTATTGAGGTGACAGATAATTAAAAATTAGGAAAAAAAAATATTTATTATATATAACTTTACATAAAAATGTAAAATACATTAAGCATTTTTATAATTTTTGTATTTCCTTAAAGATCTCTTCAAAATCCTTTAAATGATACCCATATTAATACACACAGAAAAAAGATTGGAAAAAATTCGCTTGATATCTTAAAAATTCTATTACTAATATAATAGTTTGATTTTTCTTATTAATTGTTTATAATCTTGATTTATTTTTTATATTAAAAGCTAACAAATTATATTTTCCTCCAAATGTTACTTGTAACATGTGTCTTTACTAAAATCTATTCTATTAAATGGAAGATGTAACTAAACTTATTCAGTACATTACTACTGAAAACCAAATTTTGGTAGTAAGAATCATAGAATTCGATTCTATATTCTGAAATTGAAAAATGTTTGACACAATGAACACATTACAAAAATCAAAAATAGTTTAGTTCAAAAATAAAAAGATTTATTTAAAATGGTGAAAATTCTCCATTATTGATAAATGGTAAGTTCAAAATTATCTCTGAAACACATTTATATATAAAAATAATTTTATAATTTTTAATTTATTTGGCAGCACAAAACGTGCGGATGGGATAGCAAGTTGAAGAAATTATGTGGAAAAGAAGAAATCATTATGTAAGGGAAGAAGAAAGCTACATTTAATGGTTTGAATCATGAAATTTATAATGTATAATCTTATTCCTATAATTTCTTCTTAAAATAAACGGAAATATTAAAAAATTATTTTGTTTTGTTTGATTCACAATAATATTTTATAATCACCCAAGAATCATTTTTTAAAATGGTTGTGACTGCTATTTTTATTCATTTACTACAACCGAATTCAAGATAATACACACAACCGACAAAATTCGATTGGCAACAAATTCGGTTCTTATAACGCATTTCTTTTCTCTTTCATAGCGAAGTCGATTGAGCGATGTTCGCCTGCCCGTCCGTGTTCGGGCTGAAACCCACTTTGTGAAGCCATAAGATGCGCTGAGAAAATTTTAAAAACGCGAATCAATCAGACATAGATTCGAAAATTTTGCAATTGAAAATAAGTGGGATCGGCAGCGCGCAAACACTACGCCCTCTATAATTTTTCTATATTATATTTAATAAATTTAGTTTAGTGAAGTACCTCCATCAAAAAAAAAATAAAAAACAAATATGTAGGGGGAGAAAAAGAATAAGAAAAAAAAAACATCATGTGAAAATATTTGCGCTCACCCTTATTTTATGGGCTTCTGAACCCTCATGGGAAGGAACGGTTATGCGCCACATTTTTTTTTAATACACAGAGGAAAGAAATTCGTTATAAGAATCGAATTTGTTGCCAATCGAATTTTGGCTGTGTGTATTATCTTGAATTCGTTTGTAATACCTGAATGAATATAGCGGCCACAACTATCTAAAAAATTGATTCTTAGGTGACTATAATATATTATTGTGAAGATTATAAATTTCATGGTTCGAGCCATTCAATTCAGCCTTCTCTTTTCTTTACATCTTGATTTCTCCTTTTCCACATTGTTGCTTCAACTTGCCATCTCATACCGCACGTGTTGCTGCTACGAAGTGCAATTTAAAATTATTTTTAATTACAAATGTCTTTCTGAGATAATTTTAAACTTACTGTTCAACAGTATTTGAGAAGTCTTCACCACTTCTATTAATCTTTGTATTTTTTCAACTGAAATATTGTTGAATTTTTGTGCCATGTGTAAAAATTTTATTTTTATTATATCGAACGTTTTTAGATTTATAAATATACAATCGAGTTTTTTGATTCTCACTACCTAAATTTGGGTTTCAGAAGTAATGTGCTGAATAAGTGTTGTTGCACCTTTCATTTAATAGAATAGATTTTAGTAAAGACATAAATCGGTCCCGTTTAGTTTTTTTAAGAGGTGTTACAAGTAACTTTTGGAGGAAAATATAATTTGTTAGCTTTTAGTATAAAAAATAAATCAAGATTATAAATTATAATTAATACAAAAAAAATTATTATATTAGTAATTGAATTTTTAACGTATCAAGCGAATTGTTACCAATCTTTTTTCTGTGTGTACATTATGGGGTCATAAATGGATATTGTAGAAATTACAAACGGAATGATAAACTTAGATATACCATTCCTCCACCTGTGGTGAAGGGTATGAAAAAAAAAGAAAATCTTTTAATATTTCGTTATGAATTTTTAACATATGAATATGAATTGTTTAAATATGAATAATTTACATACAGTATGCCATCGATAAAATCGTGATGCCTTTAAATATTTATTTACAAATTTAATTGAACACGATTCTATCAGAAAAAGCACTGTATAAAAAGCCCTACAAAAAATTAAAGAAAAACTTGTGCAATTTCACATTTATAATCGAAAATAAATATTTAAAACAAAAAAATAAATGAGATGTTTAGTTAATTTGAACACAAAAAAATCATGTTAACATTTTTTAAGACATTATGAGTGTCTTTGACCAACAAATGTTCAAAGAAATCCAAAAACTATTATGCTGAAAATAGAGATTACATAATCTCATGAATACATTTAATAAAAAATCGTAAATATTAATAAAAAAAATTAACTCTAGAAATAAATTCTTTGGTTTGACATAACTAAAATAGGGTATTTGAAAAAGAAGTGTTTAAGAATATTTGTTAATTATTGTATACAATACAATCACAAAAAAGTGTCAACATCAATATGGCTATCATTTAAAAGCTTTTAAAGAGATCTTTCAGGAAATAAGAAAATTAAAAAAAAATGAAAACACAAATAAGAGCTGGTGACATTTTTCTATAAAATTATCTATTACTTCACTTAACTAGATTTAAATATATTGTAAAGGGTAAATAAGCTTCGGAATAGCCGAATATAGCACTTTTACTTGTTAACTCTAATAATCATAAAAGTACACAATCAGATGTTCCATAAATCAATGATCAATTATTAAACATTTTTTTTAGCATTTATTAATGTTAAACAAGAAAGAATGCTATATTTGGCTATGCCGAATTTTATAAGTCGGCATAAGATATATATTTCTATCATTAAGTTTTCCTGTTCAAAAAGGGTAAAAATATTAAAATAATTATGGTGAATGAGTCTTAAGAGGTGTACAAGTAAAAAACATAACCACCTGCAGAAATACATACGACAGTTGAGGAAAAGATATTGCAAATTAAAGGCAGGCGTGGTGTTGTGCCCTCTGCTGCGAAGAGTATGGACAGATCTTGCTGATTTTCTATAGCAAAATTTTCGAAGCTACGTCTGATCGATTGGCGTATTTAAAATTGTTCTACCTCATCTAGTGCCTTGGCAAAGTTGATTTCAACACGAACAGAACTCAGAATACAAACAGGGGTCGCAGATGGATATTGTAGAAATAATAAACGGAATGACAAACTTAGATATACCCTTTACCATCTGTGGTGAAGAGTTTAACAATACGACAACCTAATCGTAATAGTTTAAAGCATTCTCTTTGGTTGGCGATCACTGTTAGTGGCGATTGATAACAATTTCCAAGAGCAGATAATAGGGATATTCAAGTAAGACGTCACGTAGTGTGGTTTTTTTTCTGTGACGAAAAGAAATTAAATATGCTCGGGGAAGATGGCTGGCATTAGTATTTTCACTATGAAAGCACAATCGATTCAGAATTCTTTTGTTTCAAACAGCTTTCCTCAAAGCAAATAATATTTTTGGACCAATTCTGCAGCAAAATACGGCTCCCATACAAACATAAAGAGTTTTTTTTTGTATCTTAATTTTTTTGTTTTGCTTTTCTCCAGCAGTGAATATATTTTTCAATAACAGAATATTTAACAAATCAAACATAATTTTATTGTTTTTAATCATACTTTGATTAACAATAATAATAATAATATATTATGGTTTAAAATATTATATTTTTTAAGAAGTCTCAAAACTTAATTTTTTTTTTGTTTTTTTTTTTTTTTTTTTTTTTTTTTTTGTTAGAACCAGAGAACTGCAAGAGTGTCTGTTTTTAATACTCTAAGTATACTCATCTTAAATGCGGTTGCGGCAGCGTTGCCAGAAGCTTTGAAAAGAAAATCATCATATGCAGAAAAAAAAATCATATTTTACGGAAAAAAATCATCATTTTTTCAATACAAAATTTTTTTAAAAATTATAATTAAAATACATATATTAACATACATTGTATATATTTAAATTATTATTTTTAAGAGTGTACGAAGTTTTATGAAGAACTATTACTCTAATATATATAGGGTTTCATATTTTTAATGATATCTTAGTTAATTTTTAAATTATAGCAGAAACAGTTTCTTATTCAAGAGTGCTGTTGTCTAATCTTTTTCTATATTAAGTTTTGTTTAAATTGGCCGTTGAGTATATTTGTTCGACATTTGCTGAAGAAATAGGAAGACTTATTAAGTTTTGAACAAATTTTGACAACACCGGAAAAGCTGGAATGTTGTCAGTACGAGTTATTTTTGAAACTTTTGACCAAAATTCCTCACTGCTAAGATTATCTAGAGTTGTAAAATGATCACTGAATTTTAAAAAGCGGAGTTCTCTAAATTCGTTGTGTGTATTAAGCCTGTCAGAGACTTAATTTTTCAATTTATAATTTTCAAAGGATCAAGAGCTCTTTTAAAAGCGTATCGTTAAAATCAAATAATTTTAATACTTGTTTACATAACTCAATGTAAAATGCCAGACAATTTTTAGTAAATTCATTTTTTTCATTTACAGTGAGCTTTGAGCTAGAAATTTTTTGTTTAACAAAAACACCCAGATAGACTTCATCGTTGTGTAGAAATAGACTTTTGTTTTCAAAGTCAAGGTCGTTATTGTGACTCATTTTCACATATTCTGTTTGTATAAAATTGTCTAAAAATTTTAAGTAAAGACGTTGCAGTTTCTAATACATTCTATGTATTTGACAGGATGAGCTTTGAAAAATTTTGTTTTGTTTACAACAAGCTGATACAAAACTTATCTTCACTATGTAGTAAAATTACAATGAAAGTACTACACATTTGAAATACAAAAATCATAGTTTTTATTAATTAGAAATCATAATTTAAGAAAAAAATCATCAAATCATATTTTGGTTGAAAAATCATCAAAAATATGATAAAATCATCATTTTGGCAACGCTGGGTTGCGGTGTGATCGCCACCGCATTTCTTTTGTGCGAGTATTTTCTATACCCATTCCATTTGTGTAAGTGTCGTAATAGTTTAAAGCATTCTCTTTGGTTGGCGATCACTGTTAGTGGCGATTGATAACAATTTCCAAGAGCAGATAATAGGGATATTCAAGTAAGAGGTCACGTAGTGTGGTTTTTTTTCTGTGACGAAAAGAAATTAAATATGCTCGGGGAAGATGGCTGGAATTAGTATTTTCACTATGAAAGCACAAACGATTCAGAATTCTTTTGTTTCAATCAGCTTTCCTCAAAGCAAATGATATTTTTGGACCAATTCTGCAACAAAATATGGCTCCCATACAAACATAAAGAGTTTTTTTTTGTATCTTAATTTTTTTGTTTTGCTTTTCTCCAGCAGTGAATATATTTTTCAATAACAGAATATTTAACAAATCAAATATTATTTTTTTGTTTTTAATCATACTTTGATTAATAATAATAATATATTATGGTTTAAAATATTATATTTTTTAAGAAGTCTCAAAACTTAATTTTTTTTTTCTTGTTTTTTTTTTTTTTTTTGTTAGAACCAACCATGGTGCATTTTTAGTGGCAGAATTATTTCCAAAAGTAATAATAAAATTATTTTGACCACATGACAAACATATTGTTTAACTTTTTTAAGTGTTTTTAAGAAGCTGAAAAAAAATTATGCTCTATGCTTTTCACACATATAAATACTTTTAGCAAAGAACTTAGTTTGTTTTAGTTGTTATTGCAGAATTCTCTTGATTTATTAATACCCAATTCTTTGTAAATGCAAGTGTAAATAATACGACTGCAACAATCTGCCAGATCTTTCAACATTAGAGGAATATAGGCGTTTTTACTTGCCTAAAAATTGAAAACGCACTTACAAGCGATGTAAAAGAACCTAGGAAAAACATCTTACAGAATGTTTATACTTACAGTACTAAAATGTCTTTCCCTAATAAAGTCTAACAAAATCGTAAAGAAAACAAGGAATCAATATGAAAAATAAAAGAAAGAATAAAAATAGTTACTGAATGTTTGCATATTTATATATAAAACATGTATTTTTGTATAAAACATTTTTGAGTTTTTTTTTTTTTTTTTGTCTTTTTGTCTTATTGATCCAATTGAGTTCTCATTTAATCAATTTGGCTTTTGATGAGCTATTTGAGCAGTAGTGAAATGGCCATATGGATATGCTTTCCCCGCAGTAATACATTTCAATTTGTAGTTTTAAATAAAAAATATTTCATGAGAATATCATTAAATACCTTTATTTGAAGGAATCAAGCACGATTAAAGTAAATTAAAATTAAAAACAAGGAATTTTTTTCTATTGTTAATTTTACTTTCTGCTATTCCAAAAACGCTTAAAAAGTTACAGTATCGGACTGATATCCGTTTTAATATAAAACTTTTGAATGAAAAATATACTATTGTAATCGACGTAATAAAAAGTTCAAAAACTTCGGATATTTGGACTCGAATAATTGGTGATTAGTTTACTCAAAATAATAACTCGTGGGCCTTCTAAAGTTCTGGTTTAAAGAAAAAAACAAAGTAATTTGTGGCAAAGTTTAATATTTTTTTTGGAATTTTAATTTTGAAATAATGATTATTGGGGTTTTTTTTCTGCTAAATTTTTAATTTTCAAAATTAAAAGAAAAACAACATAGAAAACCTCTGAAGGTCTTATGTTTTTTTTTTTTTTGTTTGTTTTTGAAATTAAAAAATATCTTAAACTATAATTTACAGTGGAGCAACTATATGAGACAACATAAAATAGAATCCTACACACCAAAAGTAATGTCTTTGCTCACAAAGCGGCATTAGAAAATAGTTGTATATAAAAAAGAAAAACTTATAATGTTTTATTTGAAAAAAAAACCAACATCTGCCACTGAATCAATATTGAAATCATACATGTTAAAATATGAACCAAAATTACCTACTCTTTTAAATTACCTTCTATATTTAAAAATTTACTGTTCACTCTATAAGGTCCACAACTTTATTGTCACCTAGCTCTCATTTTGTATTTCCTACAAACGACTATTTGTCACATGTGTTCTATTTTGAAGACAAAAAAGGCGCAAAACAATAACGACAATAACATTGTTTGAACATAAATTATCACAATATGAAATCTTTTGTCTACTCTTACCCAATAACTTTGTTATTGTTGTGCAAACACCTCCAAATAGCTAAAACTGCCCAGAATATACATTAATCACTTAAACTCAACGAAATCTATTCAGAGTGTTTAAAATTGCCTCCTCTCTCACGCAACTAATACTTTTCGTTGTTAAAAAATTAATTTAAAATAATTTTTTTATTGCACAATTTTTTACTATAAAATTGTGAATTTCAAAATTGAACATTAGAAAATCAATCCTCAGAATATCAAGTCCAGTATGGCCACAATATAAAAGAAATGTTGCAACAATTTTGTATCTTTTTATTTGTTTTTATTATCCAACAGTCAAAAACGTATGTTGCATAGAACTGATGGTTATGTTGCATGTGTATCTTGACACTAACAACCTTGCGCTAGATTTCTATGTATAAGAAAAACAATTTTCGCAGACTTTTAAGTAGCATCCACATACCAATGCTGCAACAAGTTCTTCTTAATGCTTTAATGGTCTCTTTTTCATTTATTTATGTATTTTTTTTTGCTTTACAAGAACTGTTTACATGGTAATAAACTAATAATTGGATAAAACCATAGCAAAAAACTATTATTTGCTAGTTACTTATTTTTTTTAAAATTAGTGTTCTTTTTTTTTTTGTTGTTGTTGTTATTGTACTTTTGACAAAGAAAATTTAACCTTTAAAGTACCAAAAATTTTAAAAAAGCTTGTGGATAAACTGAAAGTAAATTGATATTTGTCAAATAATAAAAAGCTTTTACTGCTTAAAAATTAATTTTACAACTGCTGACGATTGTTTAAGAAAAAAAAGTAGAATCGGTAGCCATTGCCATACAAAACTCCTTTTTACCATCTGAGGTTTAACTCATTGTCTGTTTGTAATGTTCTCATCATTATTATCAATAACTGAGGAAATATGACCAAAATCAGCGCTGTATTAAAAGTACAATTTATGTCAATACAAGAAAATGAAACTGAAATAAAAACGAATTTTTATGTTGATTTTGTAACTACAATTATTGTACCTGAACAAGTAATTCAGAATTGTATTTAATGAACACAAACTAGTGAATGAGCAACAGATGAATATATTCTTTACAAAATTGTGTATTTCTATTAAAAAAATCTTATTGATCTTAATGGCAATGATGATGAGTTTCTCTGATATTATTTTGTTGCTTTTCGTGCGTATTTCAAGTTCTACCTTATATGGATTAATATGTATAAGTAACGCACCGTGCACTATGGGACCAATTGCAATGTAAATTGATACAAATATAAAGCTTCTTATTAAAAATTTACAACAAAGGTTTGTTTAAAACGAGCAATACAAATTAAAGCATGCCATAACGTCCAAGGACATAATGTTTATGGACATTACATCGCACCAGAAAGTGACATGATGTTTGTGCATACTGCCACACTATGATGTGACATAATATTCGTCAACGTAGAGTTATAATGAATATTATAGATATATTTTATGGATTCTATGTAACAAAAATGAAACGTTTTTATAAACTAGTTTGCAGAAAACCCTTGTAAGCCGGCCGAAGTCCAGCTAAGCAGGAAGTCTTTGGCAAGCGTTGTCGTTGTTTTTGTTGTAGGTGCAGACATTATAACACTCTTACAAGTGCCAATATGTCCATACAAAAAGTAATACAATGTCCATGACTATTATGACGTTTTTAATAAGCGACAATTTTGTCCATGGACATTATTTCACTTTTGAGTGCGACATTAAGTACATGGACATTATGCCTTTGAACACTATGACATACCACCAATTTTTAATAATATAAAAATAAAATTTTTGCCTTTTGAGTAAATTTTATTTATTTATTTTTATATCTGTTTTGGATTTTTCTATTTTTTTTTTTTTTTTTGTTAAATACTCCAACAAATTTTGGTAAATATGCAATTTTTTAAAGACTTTAAGGAAATTTTTATTTTTTATTTCTTTTATTTTCCTAGTTAAGCATTCGTGTTTTTCGATTTCTGTAACATTTGAGCTTGAGGCGAGAGAGACAATAGTGCGATGGCGGCCATTATTAATCTCCTAGTACTCTCTGCTAGGAGACTGGCAAAGTTACTGCGAGCGAACTCTGAGTATATGTACGGAGCTCTCCCTCCAACAATGATGAATGTTTAACCACACAATAGGGTGGTTTCTTAGGAATCAACGAATTTTATTGGATGGTTAAGAATACACCTCAAGAGGATATTTCTAAAGCAATATCCTCTCGGAACGAAGTCTAGAAAGTTAATTGGACAGAATTTATAAACTTTAAACATCATCTTATTAAGTATTATCTTGTGTTTATGTGTACTATGGGTCGAGGCAGAGAAATATAAAAATTAATCATCGTTGTAGCTTGGCATACTTAGTTTTAAGTTTAGTGTTTTTTTTAGATCTGGATTTTTATAAAACTAGCCATTCCCGGTTCGCTTCGCTAACTCAACGGTAATATTTGCGCCAAAACACAAATTTTAAGAAATTGTAAGACCCATCCCCTTTACAGTTCTCTAGGTAAACGACAACAGCTTTTTACTTTGTATGGGAGGTACCCAATTCATCTTGTATTTCACGATATTATGCATAGAATTCTCTAGATGCACTATGATAATTGTTCTCCTTGTATAAGACGTACACCGACTACTTTTTCAATTCAGGCATTTTTTCCCCCCAGCTATGCACATTAACAGCAGAGTTACTTGTGAAAAATTGTAGTTCTCTAAGTACACGATAATAAATATTCGCGTTATATTAAGAGTACTATGTCCTCTTTTGCAATCTAGTCTTTGTGTCGATGAATTATGTATGATGATATGAAGGATACTGGTGCAAAATTTGAATACTCTACAGGCCGGGGCACATAGAATCTGTCATACAGTATACTTTGACGTATTCAATTGAAGTCAAAGTAACAACGGATGAGGTTGGCACAATGAGTACTTTGCTGACGGATATTAACTCAGCTGGTTATCTTTTTATCAGTGTTGCCAGGAAAAAACAGAAAAAATTTACTCTTTTCCTTAAAAAAAAAATTATATTTTTTCATTAAAAGTTACTTTTCTTCATTAAAAGTTATATTTGAAAATTTTCCTTAAATAAATACGAGTAGTAATTTATATAAAATGTAGTAAAAAGCTTTACTTCATATTTCAGGGAAAATAACAAGGCAACAAATTTATTTACTAAACAAAAAAAAACACGAAAATAAACAAGATAGGGTGCTATAGTCGCCTATGCCGAATCTTATATACCCTTCACCATCTATGTAAATCTATTTTAGTGAAGTAACTCCAATCAAAAAAGCAAATACTGTGTTGGCAAAGAATTAAAAAATAAAAAAAAGTTGGTACTGCAAATATACTATTTTACTACATAAAAACACCATTGGCTCTTAATGGGTTAAGCATTTTTTTTTAATTTTAATATCTATTCAAATGTTTTAAAATGACACCCATATTAATATTTAAAAAATCTAAAAATTTAAGAGCCCGCAATTTAAAAAAAATGTTTGAGCGCCAATTTTTCCACTTTTTGTTTTTGTTCTGTTTTTCCTTTTTTTTTAATTCTCAATCGCCCCATATATTTATTTTTTTTTAATGAAGTTACTTTATTGTTTTAAATGATATGAAAAAAGTAGAAGTAGGCGTGGTGTTTTGCCTGCTGCTTTGAAGGACATGGTCCGATCATGCTGTTTTTCCAATAGCACTGAGGACGGAAATGGATATTATAGAAATTATACACGGAATGACAAACTGATATATATCCCCTCTTTCCACTCTTTGTGGTGAAGGCTATAAAAAAGAAAAACTTATAAAAAAACTGCACACCGATGAAACTCAATACTTATATTTCCGGATGAAAAGTTACATGCTCTGGGCATTCAAAAAAGTTAGTATGAATTGGAAACAAGAACTCTTTCAGTGATATTACTTTAGTTCGTGTTTGTACTAAAAGCTATAAAATTTTAATTTAAAATAACAAACGGCAACACTGATTTTCATATATTTGCAAAAAAAAAAAAAAAAAAAGAGAATACAATTGAAACACAGAATTAAAAGAAAACAAAGAAGAAGAATAAATTGAGAGCTGTCAAAATATTCAACGTCCGACAAAAATTAAAAGTTGTCCAACTTTCCCGCTTTGCGTTAACGGACACGTGCTGATTGTGACATCGCTCATAAAAAAATATGTATTTTAACTGACTTGATCACGTTAAAGTTTAACGTATGACTAATTCTATGTGCCCCGGCCTTACCTGTTATAGTTCTCTGGCTACACGGTAATAATTTTCACTTTGTATGGGAGGTACGACGCCCATTACTCCCATCACTTCATTATGAATATAAATAAGATAGTTATTTAAACAAAAATTTCTAAAATCTAATATAAATAAAGCAAGTTCATTAATGTGAGTAAATTCCGAAAAAGTACAGGGGCGTTTAATTTCTCTAGGAGTATATTTATTTTAGAATCCACTAATTCCATATCTGCTACAGCCTGAAGACGTGTTGTTGAAAAAAACCATTGTAAGTTAAACATTAATTTTAGTAGATTGTTTTGTAAAATTTTAAGTTTTTTGATGTAACATTTAGCGATATTAGCCAACACTGACGCAGCATAAAACATTTTTGCATGGAAAATTGTTTTTAGGATAAGTTTCTTGTTGGCAATATTAAGTTTTGGATTTCTATTTATAAGTACAAGTTACTTTTAAGTAAATTTATTTTATTTATGATGTAAGGTATGTGATCTTTGAAATCAGTTTAGTGTCTATAACTACACCAAGATACTTAACGTTTTCACCCCTTTGGACTGACATTTGTTGTATGTTATTACTAACTTGGGGAACATAGCATTCTTTACGCTTCCTAGTAATGTCTGAGATAGCGTATTACTTCTCCTAGAGCTTTTTGCAGTTTGTTTATAAAGTCATAAGCAAAAAAACCATCATCAGCAAAATTGCTCACCGTACAGTTATCTAAAATATGAAAATCTGCAGTGCATATATTATATAAAATTGGAGATAAACATGACCTTGAGGCATAAAGTTCGTTTGGATTATGTTACATATTCTTACTAAAAGTTGAGCTGTATTAAGCTGACTTCTAAAGCCGAACTGGTGTGGTGGAATAACATTATTTGTTTCAATAAACTCCGTCAGTTTAACTTGAATTACTTTTTTATAAATTTTTTCTAATAGAACTCATTAGACTTATAGGCCGTTACGACGTGGAATATTCGGCAGCTTTGTTTAGTTTTTTAATGGGAATGAGCATAGCAACTTTAAGATCTTGTTAAAAAATTGTTAGAAATTTTATTCCTCTTCTTGGCAGTGTTACCTTCATTTTCAAATTTTTAATAAATAAAGATATCTCTGACGTACGAGTATGGATTGAATTTAAAGTTGTTGGGTATAAGAAATTACACCTATATTTGATAAATTTAAAAGATTGGACAAGTAATTATGACCTTTAACTTTTATTTTATTTAATTTGATGTTTTCATAAATACTAATTTCCTATTTTTCAACCGATGTGTTTCATTTATATGCATTGTAGTGCTATCTGTGCTTAACTTCACCAGTTAGCAGACAGTTATTTGCAACTTTTTTCTCTTTAAGCTCCACTGTGGCATCTAAATATGAAGCAATTACATGTTAATTTGTGAACATTGATTTAATAATACATCTGTGTTTAAGCACACCTAAGAAAAAATATTAGTTATAAGTGATATTTAATTATTGATTAAATCTTGTTGTTAATTTATCAGTTAACAAATACTATGAAACATTTAGCAAGATAAATATATTACATCAAATACTTTGTAGCTTAATGTGATATTGCAGATTTATCAAAAATAACGATTTTTAATATGAAAATTTACTATTCTCATCTACAAAATAAAATGTACTACCAGTGTTGCCAAAACGGAGGTTTTCCCGCTAGAATTTGTGGTTTTTTGTTATCAAAAGCGGGAATTTAGAAAAAAAAACCGCTAAGTGGAAAAATCTGGTACGAAGCTTTTGAATATCGAAATTCGGCTGGAAATAAAATTTTCAAAAACCTAACTAAGTTTATCTAGCGATTATTATGCACACGTAGTCTAATGCGCAAGTGGAACAAGTTTTTAGTCTACTTAATATAGCTAAATCAAAGCTCAGAAAATGATTGCAAACCGATATTGTAAATGCTATTTCAACCATTAAGTATGTCAATTCCTCAAAGATATAACAATAGTATTCTATGTTCAAAAAAAAAAAAAATACGTGCTCTTCTTACGTTATCTTCATTGTTAAGCCTATGTAAGAGATGATGACAAAAAAACTGAAATAAAACACTATTCCAACCGAACGAAAGCTAGAGTTGATGCGCTTGACTAACCAGTTGCTATCTAAAAAAAAAAATCAAACACAGGGTTTATCTGGTAGAGTTGGCAGATCAGCTAATAAAAGAGCATATTTTGTGAAGGAAAGTTTTTCCACTTGAGCTATCAGCAAGAAATCTGGTTAAAAATATTAAGGAACAAATTGATCGCACAGCTGCCTCGCAATGTTCTATTCAAAATAGTTCACCATTCTCCAGTAATTTGAACGACAGCTGTATTGCACACAAATTCTTAAGTTAATATACATTAGTTTGAAAGTAAAAATTTTGGGCTCCGTCGGAATAACAAATACTGCTTCGATTACAAGGTTTCGAAAAAATCTGTAAACTTAATTGAAACGTCTAATATTTATTGAAGTTCTCAAAAGGAAACGACAATTATTGCCATATTCATATAATAGTACAAATTTATTTTATGAATAAGGCAGTTAGTATTAAAAAACAGTACTAATATATAAATTGTTCATAAAACTTTTTAGCGGTTTATGTCAGCGTTATTTTTCGACTAGTTAGCGGTTTCTAGCGTTTTTCTTAAGTTATATCTAGCGGGAATTGGTTTAATAGTTTTGGCAACACTGTGTATTACTGCAGGATAAACATATCCATATGGCCATTTCGCTACTGTTTATATAGTTCATCAGTGGATTCTACCCAAATTTTGTAAGGAAAACCTCAGAGTCTTATATCAAAGTCAAATTGATTAAATGAGAACTTCATTAAATCAATAAAGCAAAAGACAATAAAAACTCAAAAAAATATTTTTTACAAAAACACACTGTCAGTTACTGGTCATTATTTCATACTTAATAAATTAAATTTTTATGCTCTTCTCTATCGCTGCACCAAGCCGGTACCTCTGCAAAAGTGGCTATGATAAAAAATTTCGGCGTTTTCTCTTAATTATCTATATCCTCTTTATTTTGTATACAGGAACCTCTGCGTCCTGTCCGACGTCTTTTTGATAGACTTGAACGAGATCTATGCTGGTTCCTCGATTGACACACTGCTTTGAACGTGTATCTGTTTCGGTCTTGGATTGTCATAGCATAATATATAGGCTCTACTTCGGTCTTTCAGTCCATAATCACGTTCTCGCAGCCGTTGCATTTGCACAAACTACTTCTGCACTTATGACTGATTCCTTCTAATCTTCATTGTTTTCTTTTATTATTTCTCTCTTCTAGGTAACAAACAGAAATCGAGTTATCGTACCCAAATGTACTAACTGTTAAATGGCTGCTTATCGAACCTTAAAGGAAAATAAAAACGTCCTTATTTCGAATTTTTGCAGCCATTAAATAATTTTGTAAGCGCAAATAATTGACTCTTTTAATATTAAAAAAACTCATTAATTATTTCATTAGCTTAATTAATTTAGCATTTAATTTATAAATATTTCCGAAAACAAAATTTTTTTCCAAGTGTATGAAATAAAACACAATTTATTTGAAGATACAAAAATGCGGTTTCTAGTAAATTTATAATTGAATTTTATAAAAATGTTTACGATTTTATATTTTAGCATAGGTTTATTTTATTTAGTCATAATATGCAGGTTAATAGTCAAGATATAAAATCTAGTAGAAGCAACTGGTTTGCGTGTTATTTGGTTCTTCTTAATTAATGTCATAAACAATCATTTTAAATGCTTTCAAAAATCAAAAACTGCTAAAATTCTTTTTGACTAAATTAATATATGAATTTAAAAAATCATTTAAAACATTATTAATGAGAATTTAAAAGATCATTTACAACAAAAAAAACATTAACTAATTGAACAAATAGCAAATTTAATAGAGAAAAAACAAGAGATGGACTAATGATATTCTTTTGATAGCAGTAGATTTAGGTAAACATTTTATTAGCACTACATAAACAGTATGTAACAATATCTAAGTATATTTTAAAATATTTTTAAAAGTGTAGCACTATTCGAGATCTTGCACTGCATTTTGAGCAATTAAGTCTTCTCTGTATAAAAAAGAGATTGACAGTAATCGAAAACCATCTAGAACGCCCTCATAGTCGCTTATGGCAATTAATTATACTAATAGAAAAGGTGTCAAATCTAACGACCTTGAAAGTTAATTAACAAGTCCATTTCACAAAAGCAACTAATCGCCGCACAGAGGGGTATTTTGCCAAATAGCTGGACATTACTTTTTTTAGACTATATTGGGTTTAAAAACTTATTGAGTGCTTCTAGATTATTGAAACTTGGCAGAAAAATCTCTTAAAAACATCTGTGTCATAGGATGTTAAAGCTCTAAAATAAAAAAAAAATCGGACCAAGGAGAAAAAAGTTCCCCTTAGAAGCACTTATCCTACCTCTGAAAAATGCAAATTTTTTTAAATTTCAAGTCATTTCGTTTAGCAATTACAACTTTTAATGTCAAGGAATGTTCAAAAGCTTAAAGTTGGACTCAAGAGATTCTAAAATTCTATTTTTGCCCCGCCCCTTTTTGTGGGCGGTGAAATAAAATATTATTTAAAAAAATATATTAATTATTAAATGAAATAGATTAAACACGCCTCAAAACCATAGAAATTAATTTATATGGGCGGGGGCGGTATCCCTCTAACCGCAGCCGCAAAAACGTCCCTGTGAAAAAAAAATTTTTTACCAATTTCCTAAAAATATTTATTATTAATCTCTCCAATGCCTTTCCAAAATACCGCCTTCCAAAAATATTTTTGTAATTTGTTGCTTTATAGTATTTTTTTGTTTGTCTGAAAATAATTAATTTATTCATAATATAATTTATTTATGATTGTAACGGTAAATTTTATTTAAAATTGTTACAATTAATTTATTTTAAACAGCTTTTCCTTTGCACTAAGATGGTTATAAGTGCCATAGTCCTTCTTCTTAAAATTCTTAAAAAAAATTTTAGTATAAAAGTAAAGATCGTAAATTTTATAGTGATATATAACATTTTTACGACCGCGATGGAGATCACTCTCAAAAACCTTTTAACTTTTTTTTACAAAAAACTTAACAAAAAATCCTTTTTTTAACGTCGAAGGAAATTTTTTATCACAAAAATTTAAAACAAATTTTTTCTAAAAATTAATATAAGCAGCTGCTAATACGAGTATAACCTTTTACAAAAAAAAATTATTCATAATATTCGTTTAGCCATAAAAAAATATATTGCTAACTCTGAAAAACGTATGAAGTCAATAAAAACAGAAAAAGGTAAAATGTTCAAAAAATCAAAGAAAAAACAACAATAGGCGCAAAAACGCGCAACGTTTTTTAACAGTATAAAACTAAAGTTCGTAAATTTTTTATTGATATATAACATTTTTGGGATCGCGGTGGAGATCACTCTCAAAAACCTTTTAACTTTTTTTTGACAAAAAATTTAACAAAAAAGTCCTTTTTAATTTCGAACGTAATTTTTTATCATAAAAATTTAAAAAAAATTTTTTTCTAAATATTTATATAAATAGCTTTAGGGTGATGCCAGAGTGCGCGCTATAAGCGATGCTATAATATCGCACTACAATGCGCTACAAACCTCTGCTTGTGTTTTCTTACGTCAATGCTCAAAAGATGTCTGAGTCAAAGCGAAGGTACAACAGAGCCAAACCGACAAAACAGGTTGTGAAATGATTTATAGCATGGCTTCGCTTCGTTATTCTTTTTGTTGTTTGTTTACATTGTAGTATGACATTTTTTATTTGTTTATTTTCTTTGTGCGTGTTTAAATTTTCCATTGATTTTAAAAGATATTTATAAAATAATGGATATTGATATTGAAAAATTTATAACAGAAGTGTTCACACGTCCTATGCTTTGGAATCAAGCTAATAAAAGTTACTACAACAGAATTCTCGTGGAAAATAACTAGAAAAGTATTGAAACAATAATGAAATAACCAAGTAAGTCGCTTTGTTTAATATAGTATCCACTCTGACATTCTGTAGTATAAGTATAGCATGAATATTATAGCTTCTAGCATCGTACGAAGTACACAGCCAGTGACAACGGTTTTTACCAGAAATTATAACAACAGTTTAATATATACTGGCGGAATTAATCTAATTATATAATTTGGTGTTCACACATGCTCAATTAAGCTTATTCAATTAGCATAAGCCATATTTATTTTATTAGGTAGTGTCGTCCTCCCAGCTGATTACTCTTTCTATTACAAAAAAAACATGGCTTTGAAGTTGGAAGTGTCAAAAGCCATTTTCGTATGACGCGCCATTTTTATTTTATTTGTTTGTTTACATTTTTTTACTTGCGGCTTGTCAATTTTATGAATTTTTTCTTCTCACTGAACATAGTTCCCAGAGTAAACATACTTGTTGGCAAGGGTTGCATTTCCCATCTTATTTAATTAGTGAAGCATTAAGTACTAATTGCTCAATTTATTAATTGACTTCTCTTATTCTCTTATAGTAAATTGAGCTCAATTATGACCTTAATTGCGTAAATTCCTTAATTGCTCAATTTAAGAGTATGTCTGAACAGGGTATTATTTTAACAGTGTCCCAAAAACGACTAATTTTGCTATCTATCCAGCTGCGTACTTAAATTTTTACATATCTCAAAATTAGTTTTTGGCCTTATGTCCGGCTAGATTCACTAAATACCCCTCTGTGCGCCGTATCAAACGCTACATTTTACTGAATATAATAGAATCTGCAGGATCTGTTATGAAATAGTTTTACTCCATATTTATTAACAAACCTATTAAGCCAAAAATTACCCTCATAGCTAAACACAATTTTGCAAATATAAGTTACGCGTATTGATCACTGATTTATAAGGAATATCTATACAATTTAAGTACATTTTTCGGACGTTAAACACCTGAAATTATAAAAAATATAAAAACTGTAAATTTTTCATAAGACATAGAGCAAGGGAAGAAGTATACTTTAAGTTTAAACCAAATGATATAAAATAAGCAATAATTATTCTCTATACTGATGTAAAGGTGTAAAATATTCGGCATAAACCCAATAAATTCAATTATTTGCTTTTTATTGGAATATTTTAAATGCAGATGCACTCAAAACTAAAAAAAAACACAAAAAATCTCTTAGAATTACTCTTGTGTACTGGTAAACTTTGCGAAGATTTCATAATAATTTGTTAATAAATCGGTTCGTGCTCTAATAATGGCATCATACATCATTGGCACACAAATTTTGTTTGTTTGTCTTGTTTAAGTCAAAAAATATTTACATTAGAAAAATTGTTAACAATGATATGTTACATATGTTACCATTATGTTATACTTTTTGGTTATCTTGCCATTTTGTTCTTTTTTTGTTGTCATGTTGCATTATTGTACCCAAAATACACGATGCCATAAACCATGTCGTCAAAATGTCTGGTACATACTTATTACAATGGTAAATTATAAACTAGTATTGAACTTTGACTCCACAAGTTTTTTAAGCTAGAGAGACACTTAAATAAAAGTTTTTTCAATAATTTTTTTTATTTGTATGAAAGCATTTAGCTAACACATTTGTTTTAGCGAATGCCCTTTGTCCCCTGCAGGTTTTTTAAACATTTTTTGTTTCAAAAACGTTTTTTCCCATAAAAGTGTTCAGAACTTGTAGCAAAATAATTAATATTAAAAGTCATAATATATTTAAAAAAAAAAGTCTTATTGTTAATAATTTCGTAATTGTTATTTTGTAGCTTCCGATACAGCACCCGTTCTTCAAAAAATATAATTATCAAATTAAATTAAACAACGGGAATTTTTTATTGTATTAATTAATTTTCAAAATAAAATCTTTTTTTTTCGTGCTATTTTCTATTGTCCTGATTAATTATTTAAATTACCGATATTGATTATCGAGGGTCAAAACACGTCTCGATGGCCATTTCGTTACCGCTTACTTAACTCTTCAGCACACTTCTGACAACAACAGTAATTCTATTTTTCTTTCCTCATTATATACGGCTGACTTTTTTTCGGCTCTTTTATACAGTTGAAAGAGGATGACAAAATACAATACAGCGCTCGTTCTTGAAAAATATAATTATCATTTCCTTTGATTACTTTAGGCAGATAATCTTTAAACCGTTTGTGTCTGCAACGTTAAGCTGATTTTGTATTTAAGGCTGTGGTGCTTCCTTTAAACATATCTGTATCCTAACATTTTATTAGGTTCAAATACCCAGCGCGATACTGTATTTGAGTATGAAGAACCAAGACCAACATCTTCAATTGCCAGAAGAGCAAATTATATATCTTTAGTAGCGGTTGGAAAGGAATTTTCAGTGGATCTTAAGAGCAGCATTTTATGGTTGTATGTAAAACATAGTATTGTTACATATAATAATATAGTTATTCAAGGAACCATATTTTTGTTTAGCATAACAATAACATAGTAAAGTAAAAACTTTGTTATGCATATAATGTACACATGTAATATTTAGAAGTAATAATATTTTGTTCAAATAAAAACATTAAATGGTTAAATTAAAATATTATAATATCGTTGAAAATGTCATGTAATGTACAGTAATTAAATCATAATATGTCCTCGTAAGTGCAAACATTTCTTCCAAATTTACACGTGCCGTTTTTTTTCATTTCTGTTTTCTGCGAGTTTCATCGCGTCCGTTTAGGATGAAATTATTAATGGCGTCGGAATGTAATACATTTCGCTGTTAGTTTGATATTCGTTACTGTAGATGTTATTGTAGAACAAAAAATATGCAGCAAACGTACACAAAGCAAGTGTAAAAAAATCCCCACAAAATTCGAGCTGTGCCATTTTTTTACCCCTCATGCGTCTTTACACCTCTTGCCAACAAACAAAAATTTCATGTAACTAGTTTTATGAAAAATGCCGTGGTGTAAAAGATATATTAGTTATTAATTTGTTATACCCTTCACAACACGAAGTGGAAAAAGGATAAATTTAAGTTTGTCATTCCGTGTGTAATTTCTGCAATATCCATTTCCGACACCATAAAAAAATCAAGTGACGAAATTGGCGCTTGGCCATATTATCCGAGTCACGGTGCTCTTGGTATTATTTTAAAGCTTTTAAAGAGATCGTTCAGGAAATACTAAAATTTTTTAAAATGCTTAACCTATTAAAAGGCGATGTAATTTCTACGTAAAATTTTTTTATTTTAAAATGCTCTTTCACCCCAATTTTTACTTTTTTGATTAACGTTACTTCACTTAACTATATTTACATAGATGTTGAAGGGTATACAAGATTCGGCATAGCCGAATATAGCGCTCTTTCTTGTTTTATTATACCCTTCACCACAAAAAGTGGAAAAAGGGTGTACAGTAGTATTCCTGTTTACTAAACCTTCGATTTTTCCAACAGCGTCCAACGATCACAAAAGTTTGCTCCATTGAGTATCTTAAATAGCGAACAACCAAAATTCGTTTAGCGTACAAATAAGATTCATAATTTTAGTTTAAAAAAGCATAATGTAAATTAGTTTCTAACTACAAACAAAGTGAGTGTCAAGAATTTCCGCTATGTTGTTTTGTTCGATTATGCAGCACTGATTAGTTATGCAGCTTCTTTCGTGGTATCAATGAGTACAAGAATTAGGCTTTCTTTAACGGACTTTTGTTTTAATGGATTGTGAGTTGTAGATTTGTGCAAAAGTAAGGCTTAAGTAAATCAACAGTACGTACGATTTTAAAATCAAAACAAAGACTTATAAAAAACGGAAAGTACAAACTTTGGTTTTAAAAATCCATGAGGCTTTGAATATCCAAAAATGGAGAAAAAATATTTTCTTAGTTTGTACAACAACGACATGCATACATGCCTGTATCTGGTTCAGGCCTTCAAATCATTGGAGATTTAAATGCAAGTCACGGTTGGTTGTGGAGATTTAAAAAATGTTTTGGTATACGTCTTTTAATACAAAGTGGAGAAAAGCTTTCATCACAAATTAAAGATGTAAAGCCTTTTAAGACGAAACTGCAACAAGTTTTCTTAGACCATAGCTTACCATTTGATGCTACTTTTAATGCCGATGGAACCGGTATTTTTTGACTGAAAAAAACTTACTTAATTTTCATAAGAAACTTTGTGCTATTTTTTAATTATACCAATTAAATTATTTACCGATATTGATTATTGAGGGTCAAAGCACGTCTCGATGGCCATTTTGTTACCGCTAACCTAACTCTTCAGGATACTTCTGACAAACATTTTAAATAAACTAAAAATTTTAGTCCAAGCGATAACGCAAAGACATGAATCAAAGTTTAAGCAAAAACAACAATAATCAACAGTATTTCTATTTTTCTTTCTCCACTGTATACGGCTGACTTTTTTTCGGTTCTTTTATACAGATGAAAAATAAAATATCAAAAAATACTACGGTAGTTTATTTCTAAGCACAGGCTGAGACATCTGCACCAGACAAAAAAGTTTATAAAAATTGTTACGTAATGAATTGTACCTTTTGCTGCAAATAATATTTATTTATTCACAAGTACCAGACATATGTAAGTATGGCATATAACGAACTTTTAAGTTTAACGAACAGGCCTGACAAAGATCTCTTCAAAAACTTTAAAATGATACCCATATTGATATTTTAAAAAATTTGAAAATTTCAGAGGCCCGTTACTCCGAGAATATTGGCGAACGCCAATTTTTTTACGTTATCCTTTTTTGTTTTTTAATCCTCTATCGACCCATGTATTTGTTTATTTTAATTTTTTTTTTGTGATTGGAGTTACTTCATTGTTCCAAAAAATATGGAAAAATTAGAGGTAGGCATAGTGTTTTGCCCGCTGCGTCTAAGGACATGGACCGATATGCTGATTTTCATTTATCACCTCTTTCGACACTACGTCTGATCGATTGGCATATTTAAATTTTGGTTGATTTCAACACTGACAACAATGGACAGACGGACATCGCTCAATCGACTTCGCTGTGCATAAGAATATATATATACTTTATGGTGTCGGAAATGGATATTTTAGAAATTACAAAAAATGACAAACTTACTTATACCCTTTTTCCTCTTTATGTGGTAGATGGTATACGAAAACATATATTCACTATGGTAAGTGAAGCAACAGATACCCTTGCCCTGAAATCAATTTTTAAGTTTTGTGGACCAAAACCCATAGGAGGTTGGTAGTGTGCGAACTCCAGTAGGATTCTATTTATTTAAAAAGTATGCAGATGCAAATTAACAAAGGTGAGCCCAAATTATACTCAAGCTGCCCCTAGTATGGGCCGAGAAGAGGCTGAGACATACACTGCCAAAAGAGAGAGAAAGAGAGTGCGCGATTTTGCAATGGAAAAGGGAGGTAAAGATAATCAGTCGACGATCAAATGTCATTAGTCTCAACTTGGCGATGAGGATAAAGATCTATATATCCTAATCGCCCTTTTTCTAATCATTTAGAAATTAAAATATTTTGAAAAAGTTATCAAAAACGTGACGGTCTACTTCACTTCATTATTATTTTTTTCTGATGCATTTTACGCGGTGTTTTATTAATTTCATCACGAATATTTATTTTGAGTTGATCAAGCGTTTCTGGTTTGTTTGCATAATCCTTGCAAAGACAAAAAGAAGTTCGCAGCAGTCAAATCAGTCGACCGTGAAGTCCTATTAACATCACCACTTCTTCAAATAACTTCTTGTGGAAAGTCTCGCAGCAATTCAATTGAAATCCTGGCTGTATGCGATGTGGCACCGTCTTGGTGATACCACATGTTAATCAAGCCTAAAGCATGCAGTTGTGGCGTTAAAAAGTTTTCAATCGTATCACGCTATTGCTCCCCATTCACAGTTACCATTATGCCAATCTCATTTTCAACGAATAATTTAGGGGTTTTCCATTGCCCAGAACTCTGTTTATTCATACATTATGATTTCTTCATGAAAATCGGGTTTTCATGGGCGAGCTGTAACATCATATTGGCATATGTACGGCTGCTCAAATCGACTTGTAGAAGAAGCTCTTATATCAACTGAATCTTAAATGGAAACAAATCCTTGTGCAAAATTGTGGCCAAAATTGTTCTATGAAGACCAAACTCCTGATCACGGCGTCGAATTGAGGTTGATGGATTGTTTTGAACACTTTCTGGAGCAGCAGTAATGTTTTCAGCTTGATACTTGATACGTATTCAGAGTCCGCCTAGTGTATAAAAGGCGTCCATTTTGTTTTCAAGAGTTAAATTTTTTGTTTAAAGTATTAAGCCAGCACATCAAGCAGTTATTAGGTTCTTGTTAAGCTCAGAGATGAGAATAAAATTGCTTCTTTTTAAGCTCAGAGATGAGCAAATATTGCTTTGCTTTATATAGAAATGCGCGACGAACGCTTCATTTTGATATATTGCAACTTGATTTCCCATATAAAAAAAATTTTACTTTTAGGCATGCAGTATTAAAAATTTAATTACATTTTTTAAGCAATAAATTTTTTATTTAAATACAAATTTCTGACTTTAATACACATAGTTTTGGTGCAATCGTTTTAGTTATCTTACTTTTCACTCGGCTAAATACAGTATTTGACAAAAGTATGTCAAAATAAATATTAAGTTTACACACAACTTGCTAAGGATATAAATACAAACATATTATAATCGGTGCAACTAAGAAATATTTAAGTATGAAAACACACGACATCATAATGCATCACCAAATAACACACAGTGCTTTTATATGAATTTCGTGAGTTAAATGAATTTTACATGATTTTCAAACGAAACTGACAGGTAACAATTTTTATTAGATTTTTATTTTTATATGTATCTTATTTATTCCTAACTTCAATAAGTTTGTCATCCTACTCGACTTATAATACTCCTACATATTACACTGCAGTGACTTTAATCAACTGTGAATATTTAAACCATTTAAAATTTGTTTTGCGCCGATGGCGGCATATTATCTAGCAATTTGCAAAAGCTTGCCTCAATAAAGCCATGTAATAGTAAAATTTCATACCCTTTAAGGCGCAGCCTCTCTTAAATAATATGAGAATTGATTGCGAACTTCGCAAAAGGACAAGTAATATTTTTTTATTTATTTATTTTTTTTTTTTATCTATTGTTAACCCTACTTCCCAAAGGATACAAATGTGTTTTTTAAAATTTCATTTCTAAATTTAACCAGGAATCTCATGGTAAATGAAATATTATTGTATTCGATTCGTTGGAGATACTAGCGGTCACACATTTCTCTGATTTTCTTCCTTTAATGAACGGTAGTGTAACAATCCGCTACCCTAGCGGAAGCACTAGCTTCATGCCTGCGAAATTCTGGAAAGCTGCGAAGTGCAATTAGCCCTGTTGAACTAGCCACTGTACGACTTTCAATTAATTTGATTTTTCGTTGCATGATCATATGCCTGCGCATAGAAATAAATTATCGTAGTGTTTTTGATATTTAATTTTTCATCCTCTTTCAGCTGTATAAAAGAGCCGAAAAGAAGTCAGCCGTATACAGTGTAGAAAGAAAAATAGAATTATTGTTAGTTATTGTTGTTTTTGCTTAAATTTTGATTTTTGTCTTTGCTTTATTGTTTGAACAAAAATCTTTAGTTTATTTAAAATATTTGTCCTAAGTTTCCTGAAGAGTTAAGTAAGCGGTAAATAAATGGTCCTCAATAGTCAATATCGGTAATTAATTTAATCGGGATAATTTAAGAGCAGTACTAAGTGTTTTATGAAAATTAAATATTTAAAAAATATTCCTGTGTCTTTAATTGAATTTTAAATTTGTTATTTAACAGTTACAAACATTACAAAAAAATTATATTACAATCCTTTTACTGTACAGCTCAATTAATAATAAAAACAGGGAAAACATAAAAACTTTTTTCAATAAAGAAAATTTGTGGCTTTTTGGTATTTTGTGTTTTGTTTCTTTTTATTGAGGATACGCTTTGTTTACAGACTAATGACTTTTTTCTTGTAAAATTTTTATTATATTATACGTAATTGTTGCTTTTATTTTAACAACACGATAGATAAAATGCTCCGAATTCACTGAATACTAAAATATTTTTAACATCCAAGCATTTACTTTTAGGCACATTTTTTTTGAAGATGAGGAAAAAGGCATTTAGCAACATTTAGAAAAGACTTTGTGAATTATTTTTACGTTACTCACGGTAGAAAAACAGTGGCGCAGCTTTCCTTCTGTCTTATATTTAATATTTCAAGTTTGTATTACAAAGGAGTAATGAGTATTAAAATAATATATTACTGTTATTTATTATACTATTATTTATACAAATATAGACATACAGCGTTGCCAGATTTTAATATATTTCATATATATTTTTCACCACAGAATTTTATTGTTATTTTTAGTGATACTTCAGTGTAAAATCCTCTCTCTGGTAATCAAAATTTTCGGTTTTAATGAAATTTGGTTGAAATATTGATCGAGAATTTTTTTAGCGTATTTTGAATTATTGATATTTTTTAAAATAATTTTTAATAAATTTTTTTTTGTCTTTTTGGTTTTTTTTACTGGTAAATATCGATCGTTAAGTGAAATTTTGACAATCTAGAGTAACGAAAGGAAAATAGAGGCGATCCACTTTTTTTTACTAAGCGCCACTGTTTATGGATCGATGTTTCTGAATTTCAATAGCGCCTCTTTCAGAATACGCCTGACAGAGTGCTTGATTTTTATCTGTAGCTTTTATGGAATCTTGAAAAAACTGATTTCAATCTGATTTGGCAAAAATTTTATATATAGGCATTTTTTGTTTTCTTAGTAAATTCTTAATAGTTTTCTTTAAAATTCTTTTTAAATAATCTTTCTTTCGGTTTATTTGTAAGATTTTAATTTTCTAATAAAACTTGGTTTTCTCTTCTGGATCTTCCATTAGTTTTTCAAGCTTTGTATTATTAGTGTATTTTTGTTAGGCGGCAAACTGTTCACCTTTTTATTTTTTTTTTAATAAATTTATTGGTAAAATTAGCAACCATTTTTAAATTTTATCAATAAATCGATTATTTTTTATTTTATTATTTTTTTTTTTTTTCTTGATTAGTAGTAAGGTTAACTTTCAAGATAATTACAAGAAACCAAGGCATTCTTCGCATGCGACAAAAACAGAAGCCGCTTTAAAGGAGAACAGTTTAAACACTGATGTCAGCAAAATCTGACGGAATAATTTAATGGGACTTATTTTAATATGTGATGCAGTGATAAATCTGAATAATAGTTTTTATTTGATTCAGAAATATTTTATCTTTTTTTAATTTTATTTACAGTCGCACGTTACATGTAGCATGCGACATTTTGTTCCAACAAACTTTTCCTTGTTATTTTTTTACATTTTATTTAGTTAGACATGCATAAGATGAATATAAATGATTTTAAATATGTTCAATATGTGTCCCGGTTTTTAAATTTATAGTTTTGTAATCATCCTTTAACATTTAGAGCGAAAAAATTATTTACTTCATATGGACTCTATAAATTTTAATAAAACTTAATACTACAAGGTTTTTAGGATCTCTGATTATGAATCTAATGTCAGTTTTTCAAAATTTAATATGGCGGATCCAGTTCGTTCGATCGAATTCGTTCCAAACATATACACCGGATATTTTGGGGTCGCTGATTGCGAATCTGATGTTAGTTTTTAACAATTTATAAAAGTGGATCCAATATGGCGGACAAATTTTAAAAAATTTTATAAATATAAAGATATTTAAGGAAAAAAATTATTTTGAATTTATACATTTTAAACTTACGATGTCGCACGTGACAAACTTTAAATGAGTTCCAAGAGCAAACGCCGATTATTTCCACAACAAATTTTTTTTATTTAATTTGCAATAACAAAACTGCCTATTGTATATACCTTTATGGACTTTGGATTTTTTTGGGTACGATTGACATTTCTGTGGTAATGCCCATATCTAAATCTACTGATATACGAGTACAGTATCAAATAGGTTTTTAAAGGCAATTAAAATAGAAATTCCTTAGAAAACATTATTAGCACTGTTTTTATATATATTAATATATAGAATATTAACAACGTCCTTATTAAAATTAACAATTTTTCTCTGTTTCCAAAAAGCACTTGTTCAAAATGATTCCTTCCTAAATATTGAGTCTCTGTTATCTACTAAATAGCACAAAGTAGTCTATTTTTTCACTTATTCAGTTAAATTTTTTCTCAAGATTTGTAAATTTCTACTCTTCTTGTATGCTCACGTTTTTATTAGATTTTTGTTACAATTTTAGTATTTTGTTACAACGAATAATTTTACAGAGTTTAGTTTTTCCTATTTCTTAAATTTTTATGTTGCACACCATCGAACACAGTCGCTGGAATACTTTAAACAATAAGTACAACAACTGCAGTTGCAGTTGTAGTTGCTTTAAACAAACAGGTGCCATTTAATGGTCCTATAGCAAAGAAAACAAAAATAAGAAATTTTTCATTAAAAACTAAAACTAAATGTTAGAAACAGAGTAACTTAAAAATGGTGTTATTTTTCGATTTTACAATCATCCATTAAATTAAATTTTGTAACTATAAAACACAGAATAAATCTTTTTTGTTTGTTTCTCTCGTCTGCAAATTTATATAATTATCACACTTCCAACATTGTTCAAAAATAGCTTTATTATCATTTAAACTGGTTAGCAAAATCTTGGCTAAATAGTCACATTATGCGACGCACAGGGCCAACAACATTTCTGTTTTTGCAGGCTGAGAATTAATTCAACACAACTCATAGATTTCTAAATTTCATTCAATTGTGTCCATCTGTCTCAGTTTACCAGCAACGCAGTTATTGAATGAAATAGTGCTGTTAGCACACCCTGCTACACGTTACGGTAAAATCTCACGCTAATCTATTTAAGTATGTTAGACATTACTTGACTAAGTTATGTGATAGAAATATATTTTCAAAGCAAATATATAAATGCGGAGTAAACAAAGTAAAATGTTAAGCCTACTGATTTAATAATATTACCAGAGAGGCAAATTCAAAATCTATATAAAAAGTTAAATAGAAAGAAGGCTCGTTTAATGTTAGTAAAATTTTAGTTTCCTTTTGAAATATGAACATTTCGCTTATCATACCTTAGAATACTCCATGTCTGTAACTGAGCAAATGTGACCAGGACTGTCAGATATGGCGATTATCAAACTTATTTGGGTACCTAAATTTTGATGTTGCGACTTGGCGATTTTTACATGTCTTGATGAACATTTAATTTTTCTTGACAAATCTCGATATGAAAAAATCGTATCATATCATTTTTATGTCAGTATTATAATCTGGCAACTTTTTATACCCTTCACCACAAAAAATGGAAAAAGGGTATATCTAAGTTTGTCATTACGTGTGTAATTTCTACAATATCCATTTCCGATCCTATAAAGTATGTATGTATATTCTGACTGCTTATGCATAGCGAAGGCGATTGAGCGATGTCCGTATGTCCGTCCGTGTTAGTGTTGAAATCAATTTTGAATCGGAAAATTGATAGACATAGTTCTGGAAGATGTCCTTCCAGGCAGCAGGCAAAGCATCACGCCTACCTTTAATTTTTTATGTCATTTGGAACACTAAAGTAACTCCAAGCAAAAAAATAAGAAAAAATTTAAGAAAAAATATCAAGTGAACAAATTGGAGCTCGTCCATATTTTTCGAGTTACGGGGATCTGAAGTTTCCAAATTAATTTAAATATTAATATGGGTATCATTTTAAAGCTTTTGAAGAGATCTTTAAGAAAATACTAAAAATTTTTTAAAAAATTATACATATTTTTTATATATGGAGTCTGACATTTAGCGTTTACGCCCATTCATACATTGGTACATTCCAAAACTGAAAAAATGACACTCTAATGACTTCTTTTAAATGTTAATTATTGTTATTATTGAGCTTAACTTTAATATATAAATTTATTAATGGTTTACAGGTAGTTTAGTAGTAAGAAGTGGATTCGCAGATCGGACCCTTGATGTTAAAAAAAAAATAAAACGCAAATATACATCAGACGCAGCCATGACGTTTGTCTATCCGGTAAAAACCTACCTTTAGCTAATGGTAAGCTACAAAAATAGTTATTTAAAATTTAATTTTTCAACATTTATTTCATCAAATCTTACAATATGTTTCCACTGACTAGTTTTATATAATATAGTGTTCGAATTAGTGACATAAGTATTTTGTTTTTGTAAAAAGAAAATATATTTTTTTTTAATTTTTGTTATTGCTTTTGCGAATTTTTTATTGTATTATTTTAAAAAAGTTTCTTAACAATCCAATTTACAAGGTTTATTTTTGTAAAACAAAAATTTAGAATCAAATGTCAATTTTTTCGGTGAAAGCATGTGAAATGAATGGATGGTACGCAGTTGAACTTTTATATCCCAGACACAACACAGTGTTGCTAAAACAAAACCAGTTCGAAAAAATATATTTTCGACATGAAATAAAAAAAAATCAAGTTATTTTAGTGATTTTGGTAGGATGAAAAATGTATGTGAAATCAAAACATATCAAGCCAAGGATAGCGTTATACAAAAATAGCGCATCCAGCATATGGTAAATACGAATCTTTTTTTAATACCATAAAAAGAAATGCAATGTTGTGAATTAAACGATCAGAGGGACCATTTCTGATCACCGAAACTAGATAATTATCAATCAAAAACCGCCATGACAAATATATATTAGTAGATTGTTTGGTTAGTTTTACTTTTAAAGTATCATGTTCTTTAAACCCGCGTTTAGACGAACTAACATTGGCAAAGGAAACATTTATTTTGATAGCAAATTATGGGTGGGGAAGAGAGTATAAAATTTGTGTTCGGTACTCCGCAATACGCTTTGTATACATGTAAAAGCGAACAATACTACTGGAATAATAAAATAAAAGTAAAATTCAGATGTTTTTCTTTCAAATTTTCGTTCGTCTTAACTTGGAGTAAATGAAAAATGAAGCAGTTATGATAAATTACCATGCCATCAGGTAATTATTTAGCTTATGGGCTGTTGAAATATGGGTGAGAAAAGTTCACTTCGATTCACACGTAATCGTTTTGTGCTATCTGTTGGCAAAAAAAGCATAGACTCATATAGTTTAAATAGAAAGAGAAAAAAGAAAAATATTTGTAGAGATCGTGAAGGCTGTTTTGCAAATATATATGCAAAAACTAATGAAAAACAAACTTAAATTATTAAGTTCCCTAATGAGAAATTAATAAAAAAACAAGTAAGAGTGCTATAATCATATATACCCTTCACCATCTATGTAAATCTAGTTTAGTAAAGTAACTCCAATCAAAAAAGCAAATGTTGGAGCTGCTGTAGTCAAGGTGGTAAGCACGCTGACTACAAACCTGGTTGGCTGGGGTTCAATCCTTGCGGCAATCAAAAAATAAAAGTGTTTTTTTCTGTTTAATAGTATAAATACATATTCAGAATAAACATTACTTCTTTATAGCATATTTGCTGGCGAAGTAAAATAAGTAATAAAATGGCTATATCTACCTTTCTCCCTTCACCACCTGTCTTATCTTTCATCTATCCCTTTACGAAAATTACTAAAAAGGCTCCACCTAAAATGGGTTAAACATTTTCTAAAAATTTTAGTATTTCCTTTCTCCCTTCACCACCTGTCTTATCTTTCATCTATCCCTTTACGAAAATTACTAAAAAGGCTCTACCTAAAATGGGTTAAACATTTTTTAAAAATTTTAGTATTTCCTTAAAGATCTCTTGAAAATGAAACTGATATTGATATATTAAAAAATTTGAAAATTTTATAGTCCCGTAACCCGGAAAATATGGGCGAGCCCCAATTTTTTTCACTTGATGTTTTTTTTTTATTTTTAATGCTCTATCGCCATATATACTTAGTTTTTTGATTGAGTGTGTTTAGTTTTAGCTGTTTAGTGTTTAGCCTGCTGCCACGAAGGAACAGGATCGATCATGCTTATTTCCAATTACCTTTTCCGACACTGTTTGATCGATTGACTTATTTGAATTTTCTCTAGCTTATCTAGAACTTCGGCAGAATTGATTTCAACACTAACACTGAACGGGCAGACCGACATCGCTCAATCGACTTCGTCGGAAGTGGATATTGTAGAAATCACACACGGAATGACAAACTTATATAATATATACCCTATTTCCACTTTATAAACATTTCCACAGATTATACACATTTTCATACATTAATGTTTTCAGTTTCTAAGAATACCCTTTAAATACTTTATTTGCTGTGCAAGAAAACGCTCATAAAATAATGAATCCTCTTGTGGCAGTCAATTTAGATTTATGACTCTGTTACATCGATTTTTGGTGCGTGATCTTGTAGCATGTATTTACTGGCAAAATAAAAATTGTAATTAATGTAGTAAAAATAAAAATAATAAATGATTCGTTTTTATTTTATTTAAGAAATCGCATTTATTTAATTTTTTTTATGTGTGCAAAACTGAAGTGAAAATTATAGGAAATTTTTAAGAAAAATAAATTTGATTTTACATCACAAAAAAAAAAACTTACACATCGCATTTAGTTAATAATAGATTATAAACGATAAACAGAAAATTTTTCAAAAGAAAAACTACTTGCCACAGTATAGTATGTTGTAAAGAAATCGTAATCGTTTTTTTACGAGAGAGTGGACAAACATTTATACGATTTTTGGAAAAAGTAAATACGTTTCAAATTTTAGTACTTTTTTATTGCTGGACGAGTGGGAAATGTAAATAACTTTTAATGCTTTGTGAAACAAAAAACAAAATAAACACACGCTTTGTGACATACACATGAGTTTGACGAAGTGTCCATGTAGTCATAAAAAAATACTACTTTGTATGGATTTAACAGAAAGTATCAGTTTTCGGTACTTTTTTGAAAATAGTATTCATGAGACCATTAATGTCAACAGCTGATGCTTAAGGTTACGGCTTAGCAATTTATTTTGGCTCTAATTAAGCAATAAAAAAGAGCTTTTTGCCGGAAGATGCTAAGTGACACTATGTAAACACAACAATTGATATACTGTTTTAACGATTTGAAAGTATAGTTTTATCTCATGATAGCAACTTCCCTTTTTATCACAAAGGCATGACGAAATCATGTACCAAATAATATGTCAAATTTTGTTTATATGAAGTTTGACATTTACTGCAACGGCGAAAATTTAGTTAAATGAAAATAAACTTGCACAAAAAAGTCATTTCAGAAAGTACTCGTAAAAGTATGTCATTTAAGAAACTGTTTCGTTTTTTTGCCTTGCTTAACCCATTTGAACTTGAATTTTCCTTTTCTAGAATAATACTGTAAAATGTAATATTTGTTAGAAGAACATGTACCAGGTCTGCAAGTTTAAAATGTCGTTTTAATTCCAATAGAATGCGCTCTTAGCCTATTGAAGGATTTGCTTATCTCTAAACGCTATTTTGTTTGTTAGTCATTTGTTTACAAAAGTCAGTTGTTTTTAAGTCGTTTACGTGGACGTATCATACCTTTCTTTGGTGTTAAAAATGTCTAATTTTAAGCCAAATAAAGAGCATTTGCGGCATGTGTGCGAAATGCTGCTTTTACGCCACGAAAGAAAGGGTTTTTTGCATCGAGTTGTAACTGGCGATGAAAAATGGATTTATTTTCAGAATCCCAAACGAATAAAATCATGGGTAACGCCAGGACAACCATCCACATCGCGTGCAAGACCGGATCGTTTTGGGAAGAAGACAATGCTGTGTGTGTGGTGGGATCAGAAGGGAGTAGTCTACTACGAGCTTCTCAAACCCGGCGAAACAGTCAATACCGACCGCTACCGACAACAAATGATCAATTTGAGTCACGCATTGATCGAAAAACGCCCAGAATGGGCTCACAGGCACGCCAAAGTCATTCTTCAGCATGATAACGCTCCTGCACATTCAGCCAGATTGACTAAGGAAACGATTTCTTCGCTTGGTTGGGAACTCCCACCCCACCCGCCGTATTCACCTGACCTGGCGCCTTCTGATTATCACCTCTTCTCATCGATGGGACACTCATTGGCTGAGCAATACTTTAACAATTTGGAGGATGTAAGAAAATGGCTCGATGAATGGATTTCAAATAAAGATGAAGAATTCTTTTGGAATGGTATCCACAAATTGCCAGAGAGATGGACAAAATGTGTACAAAGCGAGGGCCAGTACTTTGAATAAAATATATTATACTTTTTTTAAATTACTGTGTATATATTTTAAGAAATAAACGACATTTTAAACTTGCAGACCTGGTAACGTTGTTGCAATTTTTTCGAATCAATGGTTTTTAGATTTTCTTGCGCCTCTCGGTAACTCAGGTCACTGCACTATTTCCGCCTACTTTTCATTATCGAAACTTCTTAACGTTTAAAAAATGGCCACGAAAAGCGTAAAAGAGGTACCGCAAGGTATCGTCCTGTTTCTACCCTATCTTATATTTTTTTAATGACCTTTTACGTCGGACTGTAAACCCTATCTATTGGTTTGCGGATGACATTAGCATATGCATATTCATTTCGCAATAGGCCAAGCCTTCCGGAAATTGGGGCGATCTTCTAGCAATCTCTGAGTGGGGCCTTGCGAACAAGGTTCAATTTAACGGTCGTAAGACCCAGTACTGTATGTACTGCGTACGGCTGAACCTCATCTGTAATTATGGTTGATATAGATATTAAGGAAGCCGAAGCTCTCGATATTCTTGGCATAAAGGTTTAATGTGATGTTCGGTGGAATAAGCATATTTTTCAGGTCTCAAAAGAAGCATTCAAGTGCCTAGGTTTTCTGAAACGGTGGAAGAAATACTTCACTCCATCTGATCTCCTCGCTATCTATGTATGTCACCTTTATCAGACCGAAGATTAAATACAACTCTCATGTATGGGCCGGTGCTTCAAAGACTATTTTGGAGTTACTCGACCGCGTGCAGGAAAGAGCGAAGAAGTTCATCGGTGACAGCAGCTTTATTGATTTACTGAAGCATCGACGTAATGTGGTGTGTGTTTCACCGTTTTATCGTTACTACAACGGAATGTGCTCTTATGAAATCAGAGAACTTGTTCCTGAAAACCGTATTTTCGTACGTACAACACGCTCTGCATCAAGAGCGCACCCACTCTTAGTCGATTGACCAGTGAATCGTCGTACTACGCTTTATTAAAGAAATTCGTTTTTAGCCGAACAGTTCTTATGTGGTATTTTTTGTTACTTTCAGTGTGCAAAGATTCAAATCGAATGTCCACAAGCATTATTCCCTCTATTCCCATAACATAATTTCCTAGTTCTGACACAATGTGTTGCATAAGTAGGGGTCATCCCCTGAGTGCTGGTCCTACTAAAAAAAGAATTACTAAGAAAACGCTGCTTTATTCAAGGATTTATTTAAACTTTTAAATCACTTTTTGTGAAAGTCTATACTTTAATTTTGAAGAAACATTGTTAAGAGATGTGTATTTTTTTCATTCAGTGTTGCAATCAAAAAGTATAAAGAAGTTTTCAAATTAATAAATTTCGATCGATTTTCATACTATGACAATAATGCCAGCCTAAGTCGGTCGATCTTCGTCTTCTCGACGACTTTCTGTAAAAAAAATAAGAAAAAGGAAACTTCAATGCATTAATAACAAAATTTGTTTTTGTGTTTAAAGTTTTAAAAGAAAGTCGCAACAAAATAAAAATGTTGCAAAATTATCTGAGTTTAAGAAAGTTGTACAAAAAGTCATAGACCTCGAAGTAGGATTAAATTGCGACTTTAGTTATTAAACGGTACCGCTGGTTAAGAGTAAAAAAAATTAAATTCTTATGACGCTTTTCCTATACTCATCAAGTGCATATGTAACCAACAGCTTTGTTGGTTCCATGAAATTTTACGACTGCACCTTTCCAACTCTTTTCTCTGGTTCTATTGACATTTGATTCTAACTAACCTTTTTGCGTACTAAATCCGGACCACGTGCAGTTTTTCGTAAGATTTCCCATGTTGACCACACTCCCAATTGGCCACTACTGATTCTGTTAAGATTATTTCTAAGAAAATTTTGAACCTAAAAGGGTACATTTTCGTCGTTAATCCTGTCTTGTTTTAATTAAAATCTGGAGTAAATTTAAGGACACGCTTCATACAAATGTAACAACTATGTAAAAAAATTGTACGTTTTTTATAAGCATAAAATAGATATTTCTAAACTGTTTAAAATGCGAGAATGACATTGCAAACTTTTGAAAGAAGCGAAGCAGGCCTAACTGCTCTAGTTGTTCTTCAGTCTAGAGCTGCTACAGACTACTTTAAAAAATATACTGGCCAATTTATGTATTTAAAGTTATATTTCCATACCTACACTTTTGTATAGTCTGGTCTCCACCAGTTCTTTTCGAATGTTTTATAATAGTTTACCATCAATCGAATAGCTCCTTACAATCAAAAGTTCCTTACCAACACAATCAGACATAAATACATACATACATAATTGGTATACGTAACTGTAATTTGATTTTTTTTAACGACATTCAACATAAAATTACAATCAATCAAAAGTAAAATGAACAACCGCAAAGCCAAATTTAACCGCCCTTTAACCATTATTCAGTGGTGCCAGATGATTTTGATAAAAAAACAAAACATTGGCCTTATCGGAATAAAATTTTAAAAATATACAAAAAATCAGCAAATCAAAAATACTAATTTTAAATTAATAATAATAATTTTAAAAAATAAGTAATATAAAATAACACAAAACAAAGAAAATTAACCATTTTACAATTAAATTAGTTCCGTTATTGTTCTAACGTTTGTATGTATATTGTGGAAAGAATTCAATATTTTTATATACTTTTGGTCATTAGAATCACTTAACCCAGTTTATAAAACACCCCATAAGGTTATTTTTTCTTGAATTTCTTCAAGTGTATTTTGAGCCAAGAGACAGATTCACCAGCGGTATTTTTTACTCTTCTTTCTGTTATATCTTCTGTTAGAATAAAATTCTGCTGCGATATTCGTTATACAGAACCATGTGTCTTTCGCTGCACTCTTTAATCAATTTATAATAGAGTTGCATAAGTAATGCTGGGAACACAATTGGGACGAACGACGAATTTTATCTAGCACGACGAATTCGACTGTAAAATTTCGCTGCGTAAATTCGTAGTGTGGCGCACAATTAGGACGAAAAAGTTACAACTGTTATGATCAACAAAATACTTTGCTGCCTATGACAAAAAAAGTAAACATTTAAAAATAATGAGGCAAAAAATTTCGAGTTTTGTGAAAATTATTAAAATAATAAACATCATGTTCACTTTTGTCCTTATTTAAATTTGTTTTTTTTTTGCATACGACAGCTGATAGTGCTACCAAAGAATAAAACAAAAATAAACCAATGATGAAAATTTATTATTCGGAATCTTTTAAAATTTAATTAATTTACTTTATTCGTGCTTGATTCCTTCAAATATAAATATTTCATGATATTCTCATGAAATATTTATTATTTTAAACTAAACTACAAAATGAAATGTATTACTGTGGGGAAAGCATATCCATATGGCCATTTCACTATTGCTCAAATAGCTCATCAGTGGATTTTACCCAAATTTTGTACAGAAAACTAGAAAGTCTTATATCAAAAGCCAAATTGATTAAATGAGAACTCCATTGAATCAACAAGACAAAGGAAACATTGCTTATTAATAAAAATTGTTTTTCAATTTTTATTTTTTCATTGACTCTTTCACATACATATGAATGGTTCCCAATGGGATCCCTTATGTAGAAAAATGAAAGAAAAAATAAAAATAGTTACTGAACGTTTGCTGTGCTTTTGTATAGAACATTTTTGAGTTGTTATTGTCTTTTGTCTTGTTGATTCAATGGAGTTCTCATTTAATCAATTTGGCTTTTAATATAAGACTTTCTAGTTTTCTGTACAAAATTTGTGTAAAATCCATTGATGAGCTATTTGAGCAGTAGTGAAATGGCCATATGGATATCCACAGTAATAAATTTCATTTTGTAGTTTAGTTTAAAATAATAAATATTTCATGAGAATATCATGAAATATTTATATTTGAAGGAATCAAGCACGAATAAAGTAAATTAATCAAAAAAATAAACATTAAGAAAAAGTAATTAAAAGGCAATTTTATGGGAAATAATTGCGGATGTTTAACTTAAATATGTTTATTAAGAAATAAACAATAATTAAGGCAAAAATAACTTTATTTACTAATATATTTAAAAACTAAAAAGAGAAACGACAACCCTGTAGTAGTTTGTTTGTCGTTCGTCGGCGTAAGAAATAGATATAAACCTATTGGAAAGTTCATCATGCACGACGAATTTCGTCGAAGGCGGTGTTAATTATCATATGCACCAATGTGTTTTATTTCTGACGGCAAATATTCGCAACTAAAAATTCGTCGTTCGCTCCAATTGTGTTCCCTGTATAATTCTGATTTTTTCTACTACTATCGATAATATCGATAGTTTTTTTACAAAAGCGATAATATCGGTTAGCGATAGTTGGCAGAATTAGCACTTTAAAAAATTCGATACTAACGATACTATCGAAACCATACTATCGATAGTATTTAAGCAAACTATCGAATGTGCCGACTATCGATAGTTTTGCAGCTGTATGATACCATAAATTTGTGATATATTAAGTTTGTTTCTTTACTTTTTGTTTAAAGTCTACGTTGTCAACATGGTGCGTTTCGCACCATTTTGGGTGCTTTTTCGAATTTTTTGTGCGAAAATTTCACGTGTTGGTGCGTGGTGCGTTTCTTTTTAAATTTTGGTGCTTTTTTTAATTTGTGGTGGCACCACAAAAAAATTTTTGTACAAAAAATACACCTGTTTTTATACCATTTCGTTTAAGACGTACCAAGTCATAAGCACAAAATAAAACGGTATTGTTCTATTAATTTATGTTATGTTAAAAAAGAAACATTTCACTGTATGGAATATACTATCCCTTTTAGATTTTCATGGTCATTGTTACTGTAGTAAAGGCTGCTGTCGTATCTGTTAAACAGCTTAGCAAAAGCAGATTTTTGTCGTGATCAGTTAACCGAATTAAAAAAAAGAAGGAGGTTATACAATTCGACTGAATGTTGCTGTTTTATGTTTGTGTATGCAGACCTCAGTCATTTCTGAACCGATTTTGAAAATTGTTGGTAATATCATAGATTATGCTTACAGATTGGTCTCGTTTAATAAACAGTTCATATACATATTTTTTACGTGTATAATGAACTGTAAAGGACGATTCTGTAAAATATAAAATGACTGCGTATTACTATGGCTCTCAATAACAAAAAGTTATATAAAAATAAATCTAAAAATTAAAAGGTGCCTCCATAATTTATGTAAATTTACTTATATGGGCCTATGTTGCCTATGTAATTTCAAATTATTCATAATTTTTTTTTTTTCATTTGATAAAATGAATTTTGTAGGGCAATTTTACTTATTAAACTGTATGTATGTAATTATACAGAAATGTTTTTTTATGAATGATCGCTGTTTTTTATTTCAAAATTTGTGTATGCAATATATGAAAAAAATGTATTATCTAGTACAAATTAACACAAACATATTTGTTTATTTTTTTATTTTTGGTTAGTTTTATTTTCTATTTTTTTTTTTTTATTTTGTATTTTTTTGTTTGTTTGTAAAAACCTTAAACTTTAAAACTGCTTTATTGTTATATTTTAATACAAAAAAATTACACTTTTTTTGAAAAACTAAATCATTAAATAAAAAAGAAATTCTAAGACTTGGTGCGTTTACTCTTAAATGGTGCGTTTTTTCTCCACTTTGGTGCGTTTTGAAATTTCAAAGTTGACAACGCTGTTTAAAGTTCATGAAAATGAGAACAAGCATGGTTTTCTCTCCCAAAGAGAGAAAGTTATATAAAAGTACGAGAACACAAAACTGACTTTTTTAATAAGAAAAACTAATTTCAATAAATCAGAAAAAATAAATAATATAAATTTTGTAAAATAACTTGTAAGAAGAAAAAGTTTGGGCTGTTTCGTGCAAGAATAAAAACCGCTCTCATTTACCCAATTTGAAGTAAGAAAACAATTTCCGTGCAAATTAGTATCACACGTGATCTCAAAGTAGAGTCAAGAAACAAACCTATTAATTTAATTTTATTTCAATTACTCGTAAAATCAATTTCTTAATTCTTCTGACTTAAAGCATTTTCATAAATGGTTTATTTTTGATAATATCATGTAAATCACATTAAACTAATTTAGAAACTAAACTAAATTAACTAAAGCCAGAATAATTTCAATTCATTTAAACTAATTTATTTTTAAACAATATAATGTGAGGGAAATGATGAGCTCGTTTTTTTTTATGGCTTAAATCACATTCCAGGGATCAACAATCTTTTTAACGATATTCTTTTTTAATCTGACAATTATTCTAGTGAAATCCAAAAGTAATATTTTATACTAAAATAAATAAAGGTACCGTGTTTTAAGAGTTTATCGGAAAATTCGACAAATCGCAACTTTGCCAGCAAATATGGCAGTCTGCTATTAAATAATAATGAGCGAGTCGTTTGTCAATCTTGCTTCTTTAAATAAATTTTCCCACTTTACTCTTCTTTTTTAATTTGTATAAACTTCCGGACTGCTGTGTACTATTGCTTATCAAATTTTAAAGCTTCTTATATTTTTGATCAAATATTAAAAAAAAAAAAAAAAAACAATCCATTAGTGATTAGATCTGCATAGCTGTTAACATATCTAATAAAAACAAATAATACCTTTCAACCACTGTACTGAAGGACAACAGGATAAAGGAAACATCTGAATTTAAATGTTTGCAAATACAAATCTCCATAATACCTTTCATTCATTAATTGCCTTTACATTTCTTTTGTTGATTTGGTAAGTATGTGGGTCATTCCGGATTACCCTACTAAATACAGACAAAAAACGTGTCAAAGATCTTTTTCTTAAACGCACAATTTCTTTACATTTATATTTTCGAAAAACAATCTTAATTCTTTATTTTTTATTTCTTTTTTTTTTTGTCAATTTTGTTTTGTGCACGATTGTCCACATTATAAAACATCGTCGGTAACCTAAGATGACATTCAAATCAAACATTATACAAGTATTGTATTGAACACAACGTAATTGTTATTTAACAAGAAAATAACTTAAATATTGTTGGTGTTTGCTGCTGCTGACCATTTATTTATTTTTTTCTTCGTTCGTTTGTCATGTTTTATGTAGATGATGATAATCAGTGAATGTTTAACAAGTTCCTTAATAAAAAAGGGATTATGTTGTATGCACTTAAGAAAAAAAAAGAAACAAGTATAATCAAAAATAAAATTGGTGTTCAAATTTCTTTATTTACAAAACAATTAAGGGAATCACAGTTTGGTTAATTGAACGAAATTCGAAATGCGTAAGGAATAGATTTATTTCTATTTGTTACATACGGACAACACTTGAATTGATTTCTGGGTTATTTATTTCAACAAATGTCAAATTTAATTCCAGAGATAATTTTCTTAAGTCGACCTTAAATTTTAGGGCCATGATATTTAATGTGAAAACATTTTAATGACAGATTTCATCGAAATAATTAAATAAAATTTGCCGTCAATTAAACAATTACAATTAAAAACAAACACCATAAAAATTCTATTTTGCTTTAGAAGATGCTGTAATAATTTAATAAACGCTTTAAATTTATTACGATTAAAGTTATAAAATAATTTTGGAAATTCACTGCTTCAGAGACAGAAGAGAATTGAATAAGTTTCTTGTGCGACAGCAAGATAGTCATAAAATTTCACGAGATTATTATGAGGACGTGTTTCCCTTGTGCGCATTAATTTAGGGGGCTTGCTCCGTATTTCGATTCGGAAGAAAACACATTTAATATAAAATGTATAAGACATACAAATGAAATTCTTTTTTAATCGTAATACAGAAAATAAAAAAATACATAATCTACTTTAATCGTGCTTGATTCCTTCAAATATAAATATTTCATGATATTCTCATGATATATTTATTATTTAGCTCTAAACACTTAGACGACAGCAGACTTCACAACTTCGCGGCGTCAAATGCTAATAACTTCAAATGTTTAGAGCAGCATTTGAAGTTATCAGTCAGCTTCATAATTATTTTGAAGACAGCAACAACAGCTGTGTACTTTAGCAATACAAATTTATATTATATTACATATATTTTATAATAAATAAAATTAAAGTTATTGATAAAAAATTGTAATAATATTACGAGAAACTATAAAAACACATAAATTTATTTCCTTATTGTATTTTTGTAATGTTTTTTTTTTTTATTTTTCCAATTTATATGTATAATAGCAACACTATATTTGTTTATTGCTGCCCGTCAAAATAGAAAATAGCCTAAGTTAACAGCAGCAGCAAATGCTGTCGTGTAGTCATGCTGCTGTGATGTCGTCAAAATAATCGTTTTCATTTAAACACATGTATTTCATTTTTGACAGTTTGCTGTCTGCTGCCTGCTGTCGTCTAACTGCCATCCCTAAATTAGCGCGTAAGACGCAAAGCAATGTAATTCATAGCTTTTGCGCTGGAATGTCATCCCTAAATAAGAGCGTCAACTTTGTGTCTTTAACAGTAATGTTAACTCATTTTATTTTATGAAACCCCCTGTATAAGAGTAAAGAAGAGATAAAATCGCTAGATTGCCGTGAAAATAACTAAATTGTCATTACTTTTCAAACAAAACAAAACAAACCAACAAGCAGCCAACTTCACTTCCTAACGCACTGCCAAAATTGGATTTTCCAATTGCTAAGCGTTGACGCCGTGCTATTTAGGGATGCTTCATATATTTTGTATGTACATGAGAAATTTTGACAAATATCGTGCGCTTTACGCGCTAAGTGTAAGTGCTGTAAGTGTTTAGGGCTTTAAAAAATACAAATAAGATATCTCACATATCCATATGGCCATTTTCCAACTGCTCATATAGCTCATCTTACCCAAATTTTGTATAAAAACCTAGGAGTCTTATATCAAAAGTCAAATTGATTAAATAAGACCTTTAAGAACTTTATTGAATCAACAACGCAAAAAGACAGTAAAAACTCGAAAACGTTTTACACAAAAACACAGTAAACAATCAATATAACTATTTTTATTTTTTCTTTCATTTTTCGAAATTTTGCTTCAAACACACAACAGTGTTGTATTTTAATTTCCAGTCAATATTATAACAATTTCGTACTTATTGTGCAATAAATTATTGAGATTTTTGATCGAATATTGAGCTCAATAATTGCTTCTATTAAGAAAAGCTGAATACATATTGAGTAATGTCTGAACAGGCTATTACATAAGAAAGATTTCGAAGAATAAATTTTCATATGTATATTTCATGTGTATATTCGGAAAAATTCAGATACCATAGGAAGGTATTTTTGTTTTCGGGTAAGATCTGCTAGCTCAAATGTTAAGTGACTTTAGTTCTCAAACATGAAGTTTTATACTAGACATGTGCCCGGTCGTTCGTTTCATTGACCGGTCTTTTTCGGTCAATTATCAAGGACTGATGCGTTCGTTCAATTCGTTCAATCGGTCAGTTTGAAAGGAGCCGATTAAATATCTGGCTCATTTCGTTCAATTTAACCCGTACACTGTTGAACGAAAAGACCGGATTTAAATGACCGGATCACTCCGTTCACTTGATTGATTCGGTCAATTTAACCCGTTCGTTCGCGAACGACACCGCTCTATTTTATACCTGTCTCATTTAAAATTAATCAATTATTGAAATTTGTAAATATAGATCTATCTATAAAAGGATTAAGATTTATTTATATAGGTATAGTTCTTTTTGAATTTTAAATTTATCTTATATATAAACAATTGTTTTTATTCAATTGTAATTAGCAATTAAGCAGCTTTATTTAAATAAAATCATAACCATTAAATGCTGCTCCATTTTTTCATTGTCATTATTTCAAACAATTCATTGATAATTAATAAACTGCAAGCATTTTAAACATAATAAAATACATATATACATATGTATGTAAATCAAACATACAGAATTTGATAAATAAAGAAGAATATTGCAATTACTTGTTGATAATGTTTTTGTTTATTTTCTCCAAATTCAAAAACAGTAGAAGCTGTCCACAACGTTTACGTACCCGCAACCTTTACTGAAACAACATTTAAAGAAGCCTTTACGCAGCCAAACAAAGATAATTTTTGTGCAGAGTGGCCGTTTTACTGCTTAGTTTTTTTTTAATGTTTTATGAAAGAAAGATTCTTTTAATTTTATAGCAAGTGTTACTTTCAATAATATCGAGCTCTAATAGCAAAAATAATGTAACTGACATATTTATCGAAAAATACTTTATGATGGAGAATTGTTTTAATGCGTTCAATATTCCATTTAGTAAAATACTGAATCAAAAATAATAGTAACAGAAATACAAACTTTTTTAATTTTAAAGTAAACGACATTTTTCAATGTTTGTAACCGCAAAAATAAAGAAATGACAGTAAAATTTTTATAAGGAGAACTTAAGGAAAAATTATCTATAGTAGAACTAAAGGCCCAACTATAATGTGCATAAAACAACTTGAGCAAGCTTATACAACTGTGCAAATACATTAAATTATATGTGGTAAACTATAATGTACATAAGATAACTTTTCGTCAAGTTTCGTTAAATTTTATTTCTTTATGCAAGGTACGAAACTGATCGCACTTTCCGTACGGAAACAGCTGATTGTGCTTTGTGTTATACATTGATAAAGAAAATTTTTAATTATGACCTAAATTGTTAAATTTTTAATCTTTAATTCAATAGAAAATGTAGAAAAATACATTTTTCTTTATGGCCAATTTTTTACAAATATAATATATTTAAATTAAATTTGCATTTTTACACACATATGTATACGATATAAGCGATGAACATTGTTGCATTTTTAATACGGTTGGCCACAAATACAAAACAGAAAATAACTTGTAATATTTTTTTTTTGTTTTTACTTTTTCTTAGAACATGAACCAAAATATGTAAATGTGTATGTGAATGTTATTAAATATATAAAATATCTTCTTTAAAGCCTAGCTAAAGCTAGCTTATGCACATTATATTTACCATACACCATTTTTTACGGTATTGAATTATGTGTATTTTCACATTTTCTTATGTTTTTTCTCTCTTCCATTTTATCCAAAAACCGAAAATTTTTAGAAAATGTAAATTAACATAGAAATTAAATTCTAAATTAGCATCAAAAATTTGAAATTTAAAAAAAATCTAAATTTCTAGATTTCAACAAATCAGCGAAAAATCAAAGTCAAAATTAAGACAGTAATATATAAACTTTCTAAATGGTTTACATAAAATAGGTATTAAAACAAAATCAAAAACGTTTACAATTGGGTATTAAAACAAAACATAATATTATATGTTATATTTGTATTCAGATAAAACTAAACGATTAAATGAATTATTAAATTGAAACAAACGGCATATTCAATTCACATTTTCCCGCTTTCTCTTACACAAAAACAAAAACAAGCAAAAGTGCTATATTCGGGTATTCCAAATCTTATATACATATATTTCACCATACATGGGACCATACTGTGGATTTACCATTTAATAGTTTAAATCAAAACCAGCATAGCAAATCCTTTCCTGCCATAAAGTTGTTGTATGAAGTAAAAGCTACCAATTATTTTACCTTTTTAACCGACTTCAAAAAAAGAAGGAGGTCATACATTTTGAAAATCTTTGGTAATATGATAAATTATGTTTTAAAAACAGTTCATAATCTTAAAAATTAAAGGGTGTCCCGATGCAACATACATATTTTTTTCGTGTATTATGAATTGTAAAGGGCACTTCTTAAAATTCAAAATAACTGCGTATTACTATAGCTCCCAAAAACAAAAAATTATACAAAAATAAATCTAAAAATTAAAGGTAGTCCCATAATTGGTAAAGATTTACTTATATCAGCCTATCTTTTGAACCGTTATAGACAAACGCTTGCAAATTGATTAGAATGTCAATTGATATGGCCGTTATAGTAACAAGTATTAATATTACAAATTAAAGGGTGTGCCAATAGTTCATTAAATTTGATGTATATGACAGTTATAGACAGACGCTTGGAATTTACAACGAACCTGTATTGGTAAGTCCGCTGTAACAACAACTATAAAATATGGATTTGGTAGTTAAAGGGTGTTCTAATAGTTGATGTAACTTCAAGTGTGTGGCAGTACTTTTGAACCGTTATAGATAGAACGCTGAAACTTAAAAGAAAAATTGATTATTGAGGGTCAAAGCACGTCTCGATGGCCATTTCGTATCGCTTACTTCAGGAAACTTCTGACAAAAATTTTAAATAAACTAAAGATTTTTGTCCAAACAATAAAAATCAAAGTTTATGCAAAAACAACAATAACCAAGGCAGAATTTTTTTCGGCTCTTTTATACAGTTGAAAGAGGATGAAAAACAAAATATCACAAAACGGGAACAATCGTAAGCATAATCTAATTACAAAAAAAATTAAATCGGTTTAGAATTAACTAAGTTCTGCAGGCACAAACATAAAATGAAAGCAACATTCAGTCGAATTGATAACATCCTTCTTTTTTTTTAAGTCGGTTCAAAAGGCAAATGTTTACTAACGAACAAAACGTTAAAAGTTAATGTGGTGTTTGTCTTGGCTGAATTGAAAATATTTAATTTCCTTCCATTAAATGCAAGCTGCAAACTATCGATAGTTGGCACATTTGATAGTTTCGATAGTTTTGTAAGTAATAATTCTGGCAACTATCAGAAAAAGCTATCGATAGTCAAACAAAAATAAATCGATCGACTGTTTTGCAGCTCTAAATATCACATCTATCAATATACTCTTCTAGTCTAATGTTTGATGTAATATAAAATTAGGCGCCTTAAGTTATGTTAAACTTTTGTGTTTGTTGTTTCAAAGCGCAAATAAGGACTACAATTTTTACAAGGTATGGATCAAAGGTGACAGTAACCCAATAGAGAGGACAATATTATCAAGTACTTTATTAATTCTTATATTATCCTTTTGCACAATTCTCTTAAATAAGTTTCTCAATATTAAAAAAAATATGACAATATGATAATTAATTATTTGGAACCTTTTTTAATCGTGCTATTTATCGTGCTTGATTCCTTTAAATATAAATATTTCATAGAACTCTCATGACATATTTATTATTATAAACTACAAAATGAAATATATTACTGTGGAGAAAGCATATCCGTATGGCCATTTCAATACTGCATATGCTGTAAATGCATATAGAAATAAAAATTTAAAAAAAATTGTAATAATATGTATGTATATACTATAAGTAGGGCTGCGATTTCCATGCAAATGCATGTTTTTTGTCGATAGTGTATGAACGATATCGACTAATTATCTTTCCGAATCAATAAATTTGCGTTAAAATGGCATCGATTTGTTTTTACATATTTATGCATATTTTGGTGAAAATGCATATTTTTGCATATTTTCGTGAAAATGCATATTTTTTGGCATATTTTAAATTTATTAATACATATTTTTGCATATTTTGAAATTTTTGAGTGATTTTTCAAAAAATGTCAAAATAAACCAAAAAATCAGTAAATTCTTTTGATGCTTTGCTTAATATACATTAGAAAAAGACGCATGTACTACATAACTTGATATCGCATGCTAACACATTAATTGACATTAAATTTTCAAACACAAATATATATGTATGTAATTTTTCCATTGTTTTGCAACGTATTTTTGAGAAAAACTAGATTCTTCTTAATTTTAACGTGAAGTAATACAATTTTAACATTGAAAACAATAATTTATATGAAATTTGTTCATTAACTGTTAGATATTTAATTGTGAGTATATTTTACAGTTAACGAATTTAACAATGTCTTTAAATCTGATCGTCGAATACATTATTGCAAAGTTTGCAATAAATCCGTGAGTAACGAAAGAAAGTTTTTGCTTTAACAACACTTAAAAAGTCAAAAACACAAGGAGCTGCTCGAGCGTGTTAAAGAAAAGTCTTCCCAATCGCTGCTTAAATATACAGAGACAACAAATAAGTTTTGTATGGACTTATGTGACGCATTTATTTCCGGTGACATACCACTCAACAAATTAAATATCGAAAATTTAAGATTTTTCTTTAAAACATACATATGTAAATGAGAGTATCCCTTGTCAGTCTACTCTTAGAAAAAATTATTTAGACAAAATATATGGCTCCGAACTAGAAAAGATCTGTTCGTTCTTGAAAAGCAAATAATTATGGGTGTCGATGGACGAAACAACTAATATAGAAGATCGTTACGTTGCATATTTTATTGTCGAAGTTTTTGATATAGATGAAGAAGTTTCCAACAATAAATTCTTGCTTCACGTTGTGGAATTGGAAAACGCCAACCATGCTACGATAGCTCGAGCTTTCCATGGCTCAATAAGTTTATTGGGTCAAGATTTTGGCAAAAAGCAGATCCTTCTGTTTTTAACCGATGCAGCACCTTACATGGTTAAGGCTGCCAATAGCCTTAAAATATTTTACTCAAAACTGTTACATGTTACCTGCTTGGCACATGGGTTACACCGTGTTGCAGAGGATATTAGAAGCAAATTCAATAATATTGATTTATTAGTTCCATACGGGAAAAAAATATTTTTAAAGGCTCCTTCACGAGTTTCAATTTTTAAAGAAATGTATCCCTTGGTTCCCCTTCCACCGCAGCCAGTATTAACAAAATTGGAACCTAGCTAGATACTATAGAATACTATTCAAAAAAATTTGAGCTATTTATTTATTCGTATACAATTATAAAAGTAAAAGAAATATTAAATTTATGTAACATTAACAGTCAATTAGCATTTGTATCTTCCAACTAGGGTTATATTGGTAAGACTATAACTAAATTCGAGGGATTTAGTTCACTTAATACTCAAGTCAAATTAGTTGATAATGCAGAAAGTAAAATTAACAATATGAAAGGAAGAACAGCCCAAAAACAAAACAAAAATTCAAAGCGTTTTGCAAAAAAATGAAGAAGTAAAAAAATTAAACAAATTTCAAATATTTTTGATCTGCAATCATATGTGGGATCTGAATTAGAAAGTGAATATTCAACAAACGAATTGGTTTCTTTCAAGTATACTTCTATAACTTCGGCTGACGTTGAGAGGTCATTTTCTATGTACAAAAGTTTTTTACGTCTGAACAGACAAAGTTTTATTTTTGATAATAAAACAAGTATTTATTTGTTTATACTCGTACAAACAAAAATTTAAATTAGCTATGTGTTTAAGTTTTTAAAATCTATATGTATGTTGTAGCTTTAAATAACAATGGACTGAATTTTTTTATTTTTGTTTTGTTTTTAATTAAATTAAAATAAAATTGACTGCATATTTTGTATTTTTTGAGTGCATATTTTCGATTTTTTAGTGCATATTTTAAACTCATATTTTCGATTTTTTAGTGCATGAAAATCTCAGCCCTAACTATAAGAATTATAAGCGAAAAAAGTTAAAAAGAAAACAAATACATACTCTCAAACAAAAAGCACATATGTAATACTCTACAATTATATGTATATTACTGAACAAAAAAATTAAGTGAAATGGTAGAAGCTCCTGGAAGAAACAAACCCAGTGATAGCAGTTTTGGAATGCTTGTTTTGCTTAACCTTTAACTACTGAGGTGAAATATTTTGACGTAGCTACTGAGGTCGTGGTAAATTTTACCCCATTTTTTTTTATCAAAAATTTTACCAGATAACTTTTATTTTCTAATTTTCTTTTTTCAAAAGAATAAATTAACATATAATCAATTAAATAAAATCATAAAATCAAAAAAATTAAACTTTGGAAATAACAAAACAAGAACTATTTCATAGTCACTGATCTCAAAGTTAAAAACAATGGGTAATGAGGGTAAAATTTGCCACACCTCAGTAGTTAAAGGTTAAAGCAAATAACTTGTAAAATATTTTTATATTTTTAATGCATCCATTTTTTTTTTTTTTTTTGGTTTATTAAATAACAAAAATTTTGTTAACCGAAAGATCAAATTAAATTTTGTTAATTCTAAGGAATTATTAGTCTTTAGTTTTGAATTATTGCACAAAAATGATAAATCAAAGTGAGCTTCGAATTTAGTGCAAAATGTCTCCGTTGCACTAAAATTGAGAAAAAAAGTTGCAATATATTGCTGATTGCCTTTTTTGAAATCGAATAAATGAATTTTAATGCAAAATTTTTTTTAAATTACTATCACTAATGTTCATTAAGGCTGCTAGTTTTAAATCATCACTTGACATTAACAAAATTAATGCAATAATTTTCCACTATCACTAAGTATTAGTGAAGATTTCAAAATTAGTGCACTACTCCCAACTGATTTAGTTTGCCATGCTCCTTTTAATTTATCACATATCGACCCTTTGCTTCAGATCACAACTCACAAAACAAATAATGCATTTTATATAAGCATAATTCTTAAGATTGATGATAAAATCATATTTTACATATCGTTGGTGTCATGCAAAGGCCCTAACTCAGCTAATTGCAACTTTACAGAAGGTACCCATATTGCCTCATTCCACCAAAAAATACCCAATATATTCCATATTGTACATTCAAACTTTGGAGGCTCTTAACTCTGAAAGAAGGGTCAGCCCAAATTTCTCTTGACATTTTTTGTTTAAAATTAAATTTTACACCCCTTAGGCAACTTTAATTTTTAAGCTGCGTCTGCAAACTAGATATATAAATATTGTAATTTAAAGTATTTTAAAATACTACTAAATAATACCCAACACGAAAATTTAAATTTTTTGTTGCAACGCTCTTGCAGATGGAACATTTTCTGCATGAGCTCAAGACCGCCCTTATTGCAATTACAAAACTGATGTCTTACAGAAATAGAACTCATTTAATAGAACGTTTATTTTGCAACATTGTGTTGTATTATAAGAAAACAAAATCTGACATCCCTTACAATAACGCTTGTGGTATCTTATTAGTGTCTAACTTAATTTAAAAAAATATAAACACTTAAACTTCTGTAGCATCATCATAAATGGGCACGACAGCAGGCATTTTGTATTCGGTTTCAGGAGTTTCATAAATTTTTTCTTCTTTGGGCTCCACAACGGATACGTTGTCTGGCAATGGTTTCTTGGGTCCAATCTTGTTCTTAGGATCGTAGGGCAGCATAATCTTGACTTTAATACCTAAAACACCCTGACGCAACAAAACGTGACGGGTAGCTGTTTCAACATAATCGTTGCATGGATCACCAGAGTGAATCATAAGACCATCAACGAACTTCATGGATTTAGCACGTTGACCACGCAATTTGCCTGATACAACTACTTCACAACCCTTGGCGCCAGATTCCATAATGAAACGCAAAACGCCATAACAAGCACGTCGGACAGCTAACCCTCCGGTCAATTTGTAACGAAGGGACTCGGCTTGAGCTATAGCGCACAACCCACGTGTGGCTACCTTTTCAGCATACAATTCAATACGGCCAGGTTCAAAGTTGAAACGCTTTTGAACCATAGCTGTTAATTCTCGAATGCGGCGACCTTTTTCACCCAAAACCTGCTGGGTCTTAGTGGCCATAATGATGATTTCAGTACGAGCGGGGGTTACACGAACTTCAACACCGGAGTAACCATCCTCAGCGAGTTCACGAGTCAAGAACTCGTTTAATTCGGCCTTAAACATGCCATCGGCAACAAACTAAAACGGAAAAAGTAATTCGTTAATTTCTTACCAATTGATAACTGTATTAAAATTTGTAGTTGTGAACAGTTAACTTTATCGGGAGTTATTCACAAGTTAACCAAATTTTGACCCCATCATATTTTTAAGGTTAGTTGTATAGTTTTCAATCATTATAATTATTTTTTCGGCACTCATCGATAAAGGATGGCTAATATCGTCAATTTAAGGGTAATTTTAAAAAATTACCTTGCGTTTTTTAGAAATTGTGAGGCTCATATTTATTTCATACGACTCGCAAAGAACGTGGTCAGAAAAAGAAAGAAACAGCAATATGGCGGAGAAAAGTCATCGTTAAAAGTGTGACCAAGTTCTTTTTTCAGTTATCGATTTAGTAGAACTGTTTAAATAACTTTATTCACCACGATTACCTATCAAATTTATTTAGCAGTGCTGTTTTTTTTAGTGATTTTTGAAAACAAACAATTTCGAGGCACACATGTAGATAAACCTGGCCATTCACTACACAAGTTCACGGCTCAAGTGTGACATCGCGCAATGCGTTTGTGTAGTGGATGGCGGTGGTGTGCTATTTACGAAGTGAAATAGCTAAACTCAAATCTATTTTGATAATCGTAGGACTGTACAGTGAACTTGTGCAGTGTTGGCTGAAAAAATTTAGTTGTGTCGCAGTTCAAGAGCAAAAATAACAAATTTTTTTTTATTGTGAATGTATTTTTGCGAACGAACGAACGATTGCGACATCATGGGACTGGCAGTAAACATTTTTCTCTATGCGATCAGAGTTGATTTTCTTAAGATGTTGCATTTATTTATAATAATGTGGCACGTACGACGCCAGCTTGAAACGATTTTCAAAGTAGAACAGAATTCTGTCAGATTTTTGTGTGATTAAATCGTACGATTGTGTATGATAGTGAATCCTGGCTAAACCACAGAGTTCAAAAATTTTCATTTATGAGCATTCAATTTTAAACATTAATGATATTTTTTCATGATCAAGATTTCTACTATTTTTATTTTATTTTTCGCGTTCATCAACGATCATATTTTCTTACTATGATCACACATAAATGAGTGCGTCTCTTTCTTTTTAGGCATTCATATATGATAAGGGATAAATAACATCATTCTCATTAATGTTGCTTTTCATAAACGTATGCGAAGAATTTTTCAGTGTTGAAAACATAAATAAAAGCGGAAAGCGGATCGCTTTCCTCCGCATAGCTTTTACGCTGAAATGCCATACCTAAACAAAAGCGGCAGCGGTTATTAAAAACACTAAGGCTTAAGTAGTTAACGGCCGCACCTCAAAAAGGAATAAAGTTGTCTACGGGAAGTAAATGAAAATCTAAGCAAAAATTACATTTCCTATGATTCCCATATTGTCCTATTCCGCCATAAAATACTTATTATGTGACACAATTTTTTTCTGAACTACATTTTTTCCAAAAATATATATAACTTCCCTAAATATCTTAAAAAGAATTAAATTTGGTGTTTGTGTTGTGTAATATTAAAATTTTATAAAAAAAAAAAACAAAATTTCTTTTGTTTTTGTTTATTTTTATAATTAAACGTCTTGTCAAAATCGGATTTTCCAATTGCAATTGGTATGCTCCATACAAAATGTACTGGCATGAGAACTTTTGACAGCAAAAAAACGCTTTCCGCCCTTTTTTAGGTATGGCTATAAGAAATTAACATAAAGCATACAGAAAACAAAATTTATTAAAAGCTATCTAAATGTAATTTTATTAGCACATTAATACACATACGTATATTTGAAACAGTACTATGTATGTAACTATATAAATATAAGAATTTTAACAATATATTTTTTAGGATAATTTACTTAAAGCATGTGAAATTTTAAATAAATTGAAAAATAATTCAAATGAGGAATCACTAAGATATTATTTATTAAGCTTTAAAGGTTATTGATGAATATAGTAAACCATAATAGCTTCAAAGTACAAATTTTACATCTGCATCTACTCCAACACAAAAATGAAACAATACGTAACATACGCCAGCAGCATAATATTAAAAATATGCTTATATACACACACGTAAACGCTTAATGAAAAAAATTTCTACGATCTTTTTACTTATGAAAAACTATTAGAATCGAGATTCTCATTAATTGTAAATTCTCATCGCGTGAAAAAAATATATTCTCATTTTTTAAATTTTGAGTAGAAAGAAAAAATAATAATTTATCACATTCGTAAATGAAAAAAACTAAAATATTTTGTAGCAACAAAAACTAAATATCTCACTGTTGTCAAGTCTGGCAACTACACATCTAAAATTGGTAATACCGAAGTACACTTTAAGTACTTGGATGCACTATTAGCGATTTACGCCATTTTTTTCTTAAAGAAAAATTTTCCAGACAGCGTTGGAGACGGAAAAGAAAATTTTCGAAATTAAAACTTTAAATTATATTTAAAGTCAAAAACGGGTGCAGAAATTTATACAAAATTTAATTTCAACTACATAAAAAAGAGCATTAAAACGAATTTAGAAGATGTCTGAATCGGGGAAGAAATTGAATGAATTACGTGTGTGCGACCTGAAGGAAGAATTAGATAAAAGAAAATTAGATACGATAGGACCAAAATCGATATTGATTGAAAGATTAGAAAAGGCAAGTATAAAAAAAAAATTTTTTAACATTAAAAATTAAGTATTATGGTAAAATTTAAAGGCCCTTAAAGGAGAAGGCATAGATCCGGCCAAGCATGTTTTTATTGCTGGTAAGGGTTCTACACCTAAGAAAACTCAAGCTGTTAAAGTTGTTTTAATGGAGGAGAAGAGTTCAAAAAGTAAACCACAACCAAAAAAAGAAGAACCTGTAGAGGAAATACATATAAAAGAAGAACCCATTGATGAAGAGGAAGAACCCCAAAATGATGACTACGATAATTATGATGATGAAGTCGATCAAGTGGGTGACGTAGATGATGAATGTGTCATAGTAAATGACATAGAGGATGCAGAAGACGTTGAAAATTACCAGGAAGGTAATGAAGATGAAGAAAGGGAAAATATTGATGAACATAACGAATCAGAAGAGCTATTAAATAATGAAGATGAAACAAATGGTGATACTGGCAATAATGACAATGAAGAAGGTATTAATCTAACGATTGGTGAAGACGAACAACAGTTATTACATGATGAGGCTCCTGATGACAAAGAAAAGACTAGTAAGTATCTAACTTAAATGTTAATGGCTGTAATTCATCTTCAGTTTTAAAAGTTAGCTCCGCAAAATTTTACATATGCTGGGAAAAAGTACACAAGTGCACATTTGCATTTATAAAATTTCGTAAATTACTAGTTTGATTTCTTAATTGCACTTAAAAAACAAAATTAGCAAAAGATCGATTTACAGAAAGAAGTATACGTTCCTGAATCTTTGTGACAATGTAGTCTCTAATTACACATTTTGTTGTGATTTTTTCAGATTTGTAAAGTGAATGATTGTGTTTAATAGTCCTGCGGCTTTTGGCAGTAAGCTTTCTATATTTGATAAAATTTACTAAATTTTCTTAAACCTGAATTTGTTATTCTCATATGCAAGATCATGTATATTGAAAGGAATTTCGGACAAAGTCGAGAGGGAGAGAGAGATATGACTCATTTTTCTTTTTTTTAATCTCTTACTTTCTGGCTTTAATTACATTTTTGTTTATATTCTTCATGTACTTATTTATTAAATGTCCTGCAAAGTTAGTTACACCTTTTTTTTTTTATTAAAAAAATAAAAAGTAAGCAAAAACTAGTAAGAGTGCTATATTTCCGATACGCCGAAATTATATACCCTTCACCATCTATGTAAATCTAGTTTAGTAAAGTAACTCCATGCAAAGAAGCAAATATTTGTACGTATAATATTTATAATTTTAAGAGTACTATTCAGGATTTTCCTTTTGTAGTATAACTTTATTGGCCTTAAAAAAAATAAAAGAAAAATATTAAGTACTGCAGATTATAGACTATTTAACATAAAAATGTCATCGGCTCTTAATGGCCTAAGCTTAAAAAATAGCATTTCCTTTAAGATCTTTTTAATATCTTTTAAATGATACCCATATTGATATTTTAAAAAATTTTAGAGCCCCTTAACTCGGAAAATATGAGCGAGCGCCAATTTTTTCACTTGTTTTTTTTTCTTTTTTTTTTACTTCTCTATCGCCCGCCTATATATTTTTTTTTTTTTTTATGGAAGTTACTTTATTGTTCCAAATGACATGAAAAAATTAGGGGTAGGCTTGGTGTTTTGCCTGCTACCTCCCTAAAATTTGGAGAGTTAAATCGAGATTTTCTTTAACTATATTTTGCGAGGTAGAAGGCTTTGAGTACCAAAATCGCATCAGTTTGTTAGTGTAAAACTTGCATACTTGGCTGTTAAAATTTATATCACAAAAATTGTGTTATTCTGATGTTTAATTTGTTGCGTTAATTTTGAACGATCGCTTATGTTTTAAGTCTTAAAAAATAATGAGATATGTCGTAATAATGAGACAATTCCGAAGGAGAAATTTAACAAGAATTTTAATTTTGTTTTGTAAACAGCTTCTCACCAAAAAGACAAGGGTTCCTCAAAGAGTGGTAAATCTGAAAAGTCAAACAAGGATGATAAAAAGTCTAGTCACAAGGACGATAAAAAGAAAGATGATAAATCCGGTGACAAAAAAGATGAGTAAGTTCATAGGTTTTCTTTAAATGTTTTTAATCTAAAATATATTAAAAAAAATGTTAATTGTTTTCTTATTATTCTTTTTTTTTTAGTGATAAATCAAAGTCGAAAGAAGAAAAAGGTAAATTGTATTAAAAAGTCAAAAATTAAAGAAAAAAAACTATAGGCTCTTTCGAAGTTTTTAGATTAAATAGAAAAAAGTGACAGTGATTAGTATAATTGTTAAAATAGGTTAACAAAAAAGTTAAATATTTGCAAGAAAGTGTGAATTTAGGTGATACATATGTAAATCAACAGCAGCTATAAAATTTGATAATCGCTTCTTTGGAGAAACATGTAAGTTCAGTATCGATGTAGTGCAGAACAAATACTTTAAATTTTTTGTAACTTGATCGGAATGAATGGCATCGTAATAATTCTCTTCTCTGAGTTTTTTTCCAATTCCAATTTCTTGAACTTTATTGAAGATCACGAGATTTACCAAATTTGAATTGTCAACAATGTTATAATAGGAAAGAAGCTGGCACCAACCTAAACTCTTAATGGCTTTATCGATTCGATCTCAGCTGTTTTTTAGCAATATAAATAAGAAACAAGTTTTCTACATACCACGTCTTCCAACATATTGTTTTGAGCATATACCAGTGAACTTTAATGGACTATTTTAAAAAATCATAATAGATACTTGAGCTATAGTACCGGAGAAACTGACAGCAACGCAAATATTTAAGGCATTTTTTGATCAATTATACAGCATTTACACTAAGCAATTTTTCATGGAACTAGCATGAAATTTTTGTTTGTTGGTGAAGCAGGAGGAGTAAGCAATATGGTATTGCTTTAGTTTCGAGGGAATGTTACTGTTGCTAATGTTAACTTTTAGATTACGCATAACGCTATAACTTAAATAGAAAATTGAGAAAAAAAAATGCTTCTTTCCTTTAAAATACCCCTGTAGAAATTTTTTATAAAACAATGGAAATTGACTCTTTAAGGAGAGAGGTCTCATATACGGACTATAACAATGTAATGCAGAATAAATACGTTTAAATGTCGCTTCCTATAAGACAGAGTTTTTGTTAATTCTAATCCATTTATAAGACTCTGATGTAATTGCCGAGAATTTTCAACTGTAACTTAGCAGCAATTTTATAAAAGGGGAAGAAACTGGCACCAAAATAGAGACGTCATGCCTTTTCTGGACCTCATGGCGTTGTTAATAAAAATTAAGCTGTCTGACAGGTCTTTCAGCGTAACATTTTTTTCGAAAGACTATCCTTTAAAATGTTTACACTTGAGATATACTAAATTTTATGCAAACTGGAGAAACTAGCACCAACGTAAAAACTTTAAGGATATCACATGGCGCTATTAGTTCTTGCAGAAAAGCTGTATTTAAATTTTTAAAAATAATTTAGATTGACCTGCTTAGGAACTCTAAACTGACATTTTAGTATTAAAGTGTGATTGGTTTCAAACAGCATAAAAAATAATATTTATATTTAAGCCATTAAAATAATACCTTAATGATTTTGCAAAAGCTCTTTTAAAATATCAACGTAATAAAATTGACTTCCTGTTTTAATTAAAATAAATCTTACGTAAACTGTGAAGTAACATCTTGATTATTAAAATGTGGTTGGTTCTAAGGAGCATAGAAAATTAGCTTAAAAATAAAGGTGTAATACTCCATGGTATAATTTTGCTAAAAATATAAAAAAAGATCAACATAAAAAATGTTGATAGGACGATCGAAATACAAAAACTTAAACGTATATTAATGCGCAGAAGGTATACCGAAGCAGAATACTTTTCGGTGTTGGCAACTCTGGCGAAGATAATGCTTATTAAAACTACTCTTACGCTAAACTGTGCAAATAAGCTGAAATATTTTAAGCATCGTTGCAGAACGACATTCTTAGCGACAAATTTTTGGTTAGAAAAAATAAGCCATTCATGCCTATTCAACGAGATCGTTGACAAATTTAGCTATCATTTTTATAACAAATGCTAGTTTAGATACTGTCTAGTATAGATATCGATGTCACTATTTTTTCAACTCAGAAGCTTACTCTTGCTTGATAAAGAAATTCTGCATAACGCTAAAAGAAGGAAAAATTTAAGATCATAAATGGGACTTATTTTCAACTCGGAAACTTACGCTTACATCTTGATAAGGAAAAATCTACACAGCGCTAAGGGAAGGGGAACAACATCATAAGACACGATTTTATACCTTTGGAAGCCGATGGACTTGTTTTGCTGATAACATCATCTTATATTTCTTCTACATCATCATTATTAAATTCACACTTTCTTGCATAGACATTTTGTTCTAACAAACAAAATAATAGAAGTGTTTTGTATTAGTTTAAATCAGTTAAACACACAAAACATATACAGAAAACAAAGTGTTGTTTCAGTAAAAAAAGTGGCAGTTAAAGTGATAAAAAATCTAATTTAATTTATTCCAAAAATAGAAAAACCAACAATATGTATATATAACTCAACCTTCTCTCTCTCTACTCTGTTATTATTTATATGGAATTTCCAGAAAAATCATCATCCAACAACAACTCTGCCACCAATTCAAAATCAGCCAGTGGTAAATTGACATCGTCAACAACATCGAATACATCACGCAACTTATGGGTATCTGGTTTGTCTTCATTGACGCGAGCTAGTGATTTAAAAACGATTTTCTCCAAATATGGCAAAGTAATTGGAGCAAAGGTAGTGACAAATACACGTACACCAGGTACACGCTGTTATGGCTATGTAACCATGTCTTCATCGAGTGATGCCAGCCGCTGTATTGACCATTTACATCGTACAGAATTACATGGACGTATAATATCTGTGGAACGTACTAAAAATGAAATTGGCGGAAGTTCAACAAATTCTGCAAAGGAGGGTGGCAAGATTTCTGGATCAACGCGTTCAGAATCCAAAAAGAAAGATGATGATAAGAAATCGTCAGGCAAGGATGGCGGCGGTAAATCGTCACAGGATGATGGTAAACGTAAGAGTGATGCGGGTAAGAAAGATGAAAATGGTGTTAAAAAAGACGATAGGGATAAAGCTTCACGTCCTAAAGATGACAAAGATAAAAAAGACGATACAAAAGATGCCAGTCGCAGTGAGAAAGCCCGTTCGGAGACTTCGTCTTTAAAACATCGTTCAGTTCACAGCGTCAACCATGGTCGTCATCACGATCGTCAACAGGAGCAGCGTCAACGCGAACGTGAACGCATTCGCCAAAGAGAAATTCTATCGTACAAAAAAATACGTGAGGAAAGGGAACGTCAGCGTATACGTGAACGTGAGCGCGAATTGCGCGAAGAAGAAAGACGGCGTAGAGAAATAAGAGAACGTCAGCGCCTGGAGGAAGCTCGATTAGCTGAAGAGCGTAGAAAATTGGCCTTGGAGCGTGAACGATTGGAACGTGAGAAGGCCGAATTGTTGCGTTTAGAACGCGAACGACAAAAGTTGGAGCGTGAGAAACTTGAATTGGAACGCCTAGAAATTAAACGTCAACAAATGAAGTATGCTTAATTGTTAAAACAAAACAAAATTAAAAAAAAACTACTATAACACGCGTAAAGTGCACATAACTTTTCAAAAAATATTTATCTAGATATAAGAAAAGATTTAGATTTTTTATGCTAAACAATTATTTCAAGTTTTTTTTTTCAATAACCAAGAGTTATTCCTAAGATCCCTGTCGTAGACGTGTTTTTTTTTTTTCTTCTTTTTTTGCAAAAGAAAGCATACGTTTCTCTTGATTCCTTCAAATGATTCATTCAAAAATTCTAAGAAATACCGCACTTGTTTTCGACAAAGAGTTGGAAAAATATGTTTTATTTTTAATGCGTGTGTTTTCGTTACCCCGTTGAAAAAAGTAAAAAACAACTGCTTCCAATTTTTTGTGGGGTTTTTATTTGATTATTGTGGAACTCTAAAATTGGTTTCTAATATTGTTTTATTTTTCTCTTCTAAATTTTTCTTTGCGTTTCCTGCATTCTTGATGTTTCCTGCTATTTCACGTTAAGAATTATGGAGACTCGGGATGATCCTATTAAGCGTCTATCCAAACGTGCTGGCGATGATCGCTTTACTGAAGAACGTAAACGTACTTCAGGCTCAGATCGTTATGATGCACCTCCTCCACCGAGATTTGATGCATCTTTAGCCTCATCAAGAAGGTAAATAACAACAAGTATAAAATACTCCCAGTAATTTTGAATAAATAATTAATTTACAATAATTAAGTACCCATAAAAGGGATGATTACAGCGGTACTTCATCCACCAAACGTATAGATGACTACACCTCATCCTCGTCGAAGAGAATGGATTACAGCAGCAGTGGTGTAGGTGGCAAGCGTTCAGCTATTGATGACTATGCAGCGGTACCTACCAAACGTAGCACAGATGATTACACTAAACGTGGTTCTGAGTATATAAACTCATCTTCTTCCAAACGTGGTCTAGATGATTATAGCGCTGGAGCGAAATCATCACGTGATGACTATAAGCGTGAGGTTGAAATACGTCATATGGCTTCATCTAGCAGTGGTGTAGCGGGAGGCAGTACTTATCATTCCAGCTCCTCGCTACATAAAAGTTCTGGAGGAAGTGGACGTTATGATGATCGCAACCAATCCCACAATTACAGACGTTTGGATGACATGAGGTAAAGTGTATTAAAAAACAACTAAACTTTGATTTCATTATGGTATAAATGATAATTTTAGTACCAGCAAGCGTTACGACAGTTCTTCTGGCTATGGCGCTAGCTCAAGTAGCAATGTTCTTTGGGCTCCATCGTCATCATCACACTTGGGTGGCGGCGGTAGTTCATCTATGAAGTATTCAAGTAACGGAATGACATCTAGTCTACATAATTCAGGATCCGGTTGGCCAAAACCAAATCCAGCAGATGATAATAGTTGGCGTACCATTCCTTCACAAGATCGTTATGATCGCACCTATAATGAACGTTCTAGTGGAGGCTATCCTAGTGCCGGTGGTAGTGGCATGTATAATACTGGCAGCCGTCCAGGACAAGATCGGTATGGTGGACCCGTGTCATCACGTTACTAAATGATGAACTCGTGAAACACCTCAGAAAATAGATTTTACAATACAAACTCCATTTAAATGGTCGATTCAAATTTTTATTTCCGTAGCAGTAGCTGGAAACCCATATTTTTCCACTTAATCTTTATATATGAATTTTATTTGTATTTATTTGGAATTATGTAGTAAGAATCCGAAACAATAGTAAATTGTTTTTTCTTTTTTAAATAACGTATTTACTTCAACTCCACTGATTTTAAAAACCAAAACATTTCAAAACATTTAATAATTGTAGTTTTGTTTAATCGTATGTTTTAGTCGTTTCTTTAACATTAAAAATGCATTATTATAAAATAAATATATATTAAATACAAAATTAAACTCAATAAAGAAGTGTGGTTTAATTAATAAATTGAAATTTCGGTGTGTGACTTCAATGCAAATACAAAATTTTTTTCTATCAAATTGTGTTTATCAGAAAGGCCGACTTCCTAAACGCCTGTTGCAATGCATAATTTAAAAAAATGCGTATGCAATGCTAAACATGTCTTAAGTGCAACCTTGCCTTGCAGAGACATTTTTGCATTTTATCGGCATTCAGGAACGTCGTTATGCACCTCATGCATAAAACAAATGTTAAAAATTTAGGTATGGTATAAAATATAATATAATTTTTTTTTGGAGGAGGTTACACAAAGTTATTTATCCATTTTGTTGGCAAGTGCTCAGGAATTATCTCAGATACGTATTAAAAAGAAAAAAAAAGAAGGGACAACTTTTGTTAAGGACAATAAAAATCCCGAGAAGTGATCAAAAATAAAAATTTTGAGGAATGCATTGAATTGATAGATGATTAAATTTTTTATTCACATTTCATTTTTAAAATAAAGAAGTAAACACTATAAAACCAATATTCGAATTAGGTGTTTTCTGTTTTTGCTCGAAAATAACAAAACCGAATGTTTTAATGACACCAAATGAATCCAATATCGGATTTCAAAAGCGATAATTATCAAATCCAAATTGGATTTCATGACAACCCCGATTATGTAAAATTTTCGACAATAAAATATTTTATAATAGATCAAAAAATCTCTCTATATATATGTATGTACAATATAATTTACGTGTATTGTATTACTGTATTAACTGGAAAAACCTTTATTACATAAGGAACGAAGTAAATCAAAATACCTATAGGATTGTTGCGTGGGTGTGGCACTTCTCACGAAAAGTAAGATATTCATAATAATTAAGTACATAAATAAAACAAGAAGAAAATAATCCATAAAAAATAGGTATATTAAACTTTATTAATATTAACAATTGTTATTCGTATATGTTTAATAATAATTTTATTTTTATAAGATTTATGTACAAAAATAAAAAATTTTGGAGTTCTAAAATTATTATTTGTATGTTGTATCTAAAATAATATATACGTACATATATATAGATAATCTAGGATAATTCCTCTATAGATGCAATTAATGGTGTTGTAGTATCAACCAGAACTAAAATACTGTGGGGTAAGGGAAATATATCTTTTACTACAACGTAAAACCCTTTTTCTAGTTGTTCGCGTGATGAATACAGTCTGAAATTTATGAAACTCTTTAAAGTTAAAAAAAAATCAAGTGATTTACGAATAATAGTAATGGCAAATTCATTCATTTTTGCGATTGATTTATATATAAAATTCCTGATGTAAAAATATCCATGTATTTTTTTATAATAAGTTTGATAATTAATTTACCATTACTATCACGAACGTGATTTTTTTTTATTACAAATAACGAAACAGTCTTAAGGCCAGGGCACAAAGAATTCGTCATACATTAAACTTTAATGTATTCATCTAAAAACAAAGCAACGACGGATGAAGTTGGCACAATGAGTACTTTGTTGACAGGTAAAAAAAATCATTAAAACACAGCAAGAATGAAAACAAATCAAGAAGAAGCAAATGTTATCTCCCAAAGTATTCAACGTAAAAGTTGCTCAACTTTCGTACTTTACGTTGTCGGAGACGTACTGATTGTGACAACACTCATAAGAAAACATGTATTTTAACTTACTAGTCAATTGAAAAAAGACAAAGTATAACGTAGGACAGATTCTATGTGCCCCGGCTGTTAAGAATGTAAGCAGTGTAACAGTTTAGTGTGTTTTATATCTCACTATAAAAATCGACATGTTTTAAGTGCGAAGTAGCAAAAATTACGTTAAGTAATTTGTGCTCCTTGTCGTAAAACTTACCCTAAAACATCCTCTGGCTGTAATACCAGTTCCGATTTATATACTGATGCCAAGAAGTTTGTAAATGCGGCAGTATTGTTTCCCAACTCCAAATCCATTTGATGGTGTAGCTTGAGAAATACATAACCCTTCGTTATTAAAATAATTTAGAAAAAGATTTCAATAATACTTCGTTTTGCCGAATATTAGCTGAACTGCCTTCTCCAATTTCAGGTATGCCGTTACGTGTGCCCCAGAATGTTATTACATGATTATCGGAACTCACTATACAACATTGGTCGTTACATTTGCATTTCTAGAATTTGAGTATTAAAATATTTACAAACAGGGACATTTTTTTTTAGTTTTGGTTTTCATCAAGGCGAATCGATAACAGGTGAATGCATTAGCTTACGCAAATGTCAGAATTGCTTGATTTTGTATTGCAACTGTTTGATAGAAAAATCGAATTTTGCAAAACCGAATTGCTTTTCAAACTTATGCAGTCACCTTATAGACTGGCCTTGGACATAATGTTATTTGTGGTTATTAAATCAATTAAACATGTTATTTACCATTATATATCGATCTTTAATAGATTCTACTAATGAAACTGTTTCCAGTACATTATTGCAGTGTCCAACTCCTCGTTGACCAGAAGTATTTGAGCCCATAGTAAAAACGTAACCTCCTTCAACCAAAAATATCGAAAGTGTTGAAGAAAAATGGGCTTCTAATATAGGGTATGGCAATTGTATTTTTTTCTGTAATAAAAACATATGTACATATATGGCTATCAAGAAACCAGTTAAAGTACGAGGAGAAATTAGTAATAGGCCTTTACAAACAAATTTAAAATGCCAATTTTTTAGGGTTCCGTTCGCGAAGCATATAAAGGGACACAGGTCTCTTTCTCTGTAACCGTAATAGCCAGAAACTTGAAAATTGTCACAAAACTTGCTTCAACAACAAATACTTAATAAGAATGAAAGGCTGTCCCCAATTATGGCCATAATACCCTGTTCATACATACGCTTAAATTGCGAAATTAAGGCCTTAACTGAGCTGAATTTACCATATAAGAAGTCAATTAATAAATTGTGCAATTAGTACTTAATTGCGTCACTAACTGAATAAGATGCGAAACGCTACCCTTGCCAACAAGTATGTTTACTCTGGGAACTATGTTCAGTGAGAAGAAAAAATCATAAAATTGACAAGCCGCAAGTAAGAAGTATAAAAAAATAAAAAAAATGGCGGATCATACGAAAATGGCCATGTTGCTTTTCTAATAAAAAGAGAAACCAGCCGGGAGGACAACACTACCTAATAAAATAAATATGCCTTGTGCTAATTGAATAAGCTTAATTGAGCATGTGTAAACACCAATTTAAATTGCACAATTAAAATTAAATCAATTAAGAAAACATGTCTGAACAGGGTATAACTGTTAAATTAGTTGTAAGCAGACACTTGAAGTTTGACCATAGTATTATGTAAGATGTTTGCAAAAACGACAAGTTAAAAAAAAATACAAATTTAAGGGTGGCCCTAAGAGGGCTGATATTCACGTATATGACTTTTCTCTTTTAAACCGTTTCATGCAAACGTTTGAAATTTACACTATGCAAGTATGAATTGTTATGTCCGCTACAAATTTAAATTTTTAACAACAAATAATTATACTAAATTTAAAATCAGAGATGTTCTATATATGGCACGGAACACTTTGTGTAAGAATCCATCTGATATTTGACTGATCTTTTACTTTTCTGCATAAATTAATGTTTTAAAAGGTCCTTAAAATGATAAAAACAATCAAAAGCTCTAGTTGTTTTTTTTTTTTTTGGTTTCAGATTAGATATTGCTGTAGTGAGTTGTGAATCTATGTTTCGTCAACAATTTGTTTCGGCAAAGAAAGGTTCGCGATGGAATGAGGTTAATCATTTATGACTGCAACCTGCCATGAAATTCTTCAAACTTTAATAGAAAAGTTTGTCAGCTGTATTGAAATTTCACAATTTTCATAAATTTTCTTTGTTTGGTTTTGTAAAGCCATACATATATAGTATGTATGTATTTACATAAGTATTAATTGATCCTTGTATTTTTATAGAGACTAAACTTTACGACATACCAGTGCCATTATTTTTGAAGATTTTTCAAAACCCAATTTATTGTAATCATTACTTCCGCAAACATGCATTTCACCATTTTCGAAGAGTATTGCTGATGTATCCGGTCCGCAAAATATGTGCTTTAATTTAGGTTTAATATGTGAAATTAAAATTTTTTGAGGAGTTTTTCTAAAAGTAAAAAAAAAACCACATTATAAGTTGTAACTTATGTAGTTTAATGTATTAGCTAAGGGGTGACTGCTATAATATTTATAAAGATATATACTCAGCATTGCAAACAGATACCGAAAAATCATTTCCAATACTGACTATATTTTAAATCTCTTCGTCCGTGTCAAGTATGCCAATTGATCAGACACAGTGTCAAAAGAGGTGCTATTGGAAATCAGCAAGATCAGTCCATGTCCTTAGACACCACGAAGTAACTCCAATCAAGGCGATAAAGCAATAAAAAATAAGAAAAAAAAAACATCAAGTGAAAAAATTGGCGCTCGCCCATATTTTCCGAGTTACGGACCTCTGATATTTTACAATTTTTATATATATCAATATGGGTATCATTTAAAAGCTTTTGATGAGATCTTTAAGGAAATACTAAACATTAAAAAAAAAAATGCTTAACTCATTAAGAGCCGATGAAATTTTTATGTAAAATTATGTATATGTAGTACTTAACTTTTTTCTTATTTTTTAATTCTCTGTCACCCTAATATTGGATTTTTTATTGGAGTTACATAGATTGTGAAGCGTATATAAGATTCGGCATAGCCGAATATAGCGCTCTTGCTTGTTTTGGTTCATATTTATATGTATATGCTCACGTCAGTGTGCCAAACTGTTACCCACATTAAAAATATAACAATGGGTGTCCGACTGGAAGGTATACTACTTTTTTTGTTTCCATTGTAATCCTGTCCCTCGTCACCCATGGCAACCCCGTTTTTCATGAAAAAAGTTGTAACATTCTATTTGCATAAGTGATCTTATGTAAAAAGCTCTTGTGTCTACTGAATCTTAAATGGAAACAAATGCAAATCCTTGTGAAAAATTGTGTTTAAAGTTGTGCTTTGAAGATCAAGCTCCTGAGGTTGATGGATTCTTTTGAACACTTTCTTGAGCAGCAGTATTGTTTTTAGTCGATCTTGCAGTAAGTTGTGGTCCATGCTTGCGCCTATTACCTACAGACCCTCTTTCTTTGAAATCATTCACTACACGATAAATAGTGCGTTTTGCCGGCTCATTGTTTCTCCCAATAATTTCACGTAACTTTCTCATCGTAATCGATGATTACTTTTGATAAAACGTTTTAACGATTAAAACACGTTGGCTTATCGAATATTTTTTCCATAATAAATTTGCCACGTGTCTAATTCACGACTGCCAAATATGAACTGTCAAGACTAATGTTCACCAAACTGCCGAAGAAACAAAGTAGTGTACCTGCGGACACCCTATATTTAGAAAATGTCTCTGTTCCGTATAATAGGAGGGTAATTTCTGACATTGTTGTAAATATCTTCTATTAGACAATATGGACTAGAACTTATCATAAGCTCTTTTCAATACCTATTACTATAATTCTATTATTGCAGTATTTTCAGCGATAAAATTTTGGATCGCAGGAAATTTTAATGCTTTTTGCTTTTTATTTGATATTCGCTAATAAAGCTTGCTTGTGTTATTTCAAATAACACAAAAACAAAAAAACGTACACAACAAACATACAGAAAGCAAATGTAAAAACATCCACACGAAATTTAAGCCATTTTATAATGTTTGCTATGCTTGCTTCTCTACACCTCTTGCAAACAAACGAAATTTTTGCAACTAGTTTCATTTTTACAGTGCTGCATTGATTCCATTCATGACTAAGTACAGTAAAATGTGCGCCGGCAAACAAATTCAAAAGACATAAAAATGAAAAAGATGCTTACAAAGCAATCCATTAAACTCACTCACGCTCACTCGCGATGGATCTTATATGCTCACGTTCAGGTGAGCATATAAATTTGCTCAAGTTATTAGCGTAAGCATGTGAGCTATGTAATAGCCAAAAAGCAAATGCATCCATTGGCATAGAGTCTATTTGATACACACACGCAAAGAAAAACCATGGTTGAGGTAACCATAATCTAAGAGCATCATATTATGGTTGTATTGTATGGTTGTTAACAAATCAAAGTATTGTTACAGTTAATAATAATAAAGCTGGTCATGCAACCATATTGTTGTCTAGCATAACAATAACATGGTAAAATCTAAAAATAATTATGTTAAAATATAGAAATTAAATGGTTAAATTAAAACATCATAATATGGTTAAATATGTCATGATATATAATTGACGTACATATATTTCCACTATAAATAAAAAAATAAAATATGTATATATATTATTATTATTAATTGTTTAGTTTGTACATAAATTTTTATTTTTTGATTTTCTTTAACATAAAAACAATTTAAACTTTAAGCTAACAAAAAATTATTAAACTGAGAGAAAAGCATTCTGTCAAGACCTAGAACAAAATATTTTTAAGTGCAAACATGATTTTGTTGCTTTTAATCATATTCTGATTAATAAAAATATATTATTGTTATATATATATGTATAATATTATTTTTAATAAGCTTTTAAACTTTGGTTCTTTTTTACGTTTAACCAACCATGTTGCATTTTGTGTGATATTTAACCAATATATGGTGTTTAACCATTATACGTGTTTATTGTGACAAAAGTATTTTTGAAAACAACTAAGATTTGTTCCCTGAAACTTTACAAAGTTACAAAGAACACATTATATTTACTGTGACCATATCACAACCATGTTTTTTCTTTGTATGCATATATTTTTTGGTTTATTTTATACATTGAACTGTGCATTAAAGGAGGAGATTGCATGTGGCGTTAGTCACATTTGTATTAAATGAAAATATGCATCGCAAATTTCGAATTATGAGGATGTATACGTGTTTAAAGCAACCTAATGTTTGCATTTTTTTGTTGAAATTCAGTTAACAGAAACTGTGGTCTCTTTATATTTATAACCTTTATTTTTCATCATCCTTTTTAAAATGGTGAACTCTTACAAATACTTACTGTTGCGTCTGTAGACTTCCCAATCCCAAAGCACCATGTACACTTGTTCCCCAAGTATAAATACAACCATCTGCACTAGAAGCTAAAACATGTGTGTTGCCTGCTTTTATTTCCGTGATACGTATATTTTCCAATTTTTCAACAACTTTTGGACTATGATAAGTTTTAATATCATCATGCCCCAATGCATATTTTCCATTATCTCCACAACTAAGAACTGAACCTGTTTGTGTCAGTAGTATGGTAAAGCCGTCGCCTGCACAAGCACTAAAATGTAAATGCTGTTTTAATCTAATGTATTCTATTATTATTATTAACATGTATTATTATCATCGTACCTTATTATGTGATAATTTCTTATACTCTCCATGCGGCTAGGATAATGCTTCCAGGCCTCTAAAGAACTTAGCCCTAATTGGCCATGAGATCCTTCGCCCCAAGTATACACGGAGCCATCTATATAGTGATTTAATTTTTAAAATAATATTTTGATTTTGTTTATTACTTTATCTCGAAGGGGAAACATCTGTGTGCTAGCAGATTTTCCTTTTTCAAAAAAGTGAAGCTATAATTAAAGACGCAACGCGCACGTTTTTTCTCAACTGGCGTTTATAAAAATGCCATCGTTTTAACAAATATTAAAAAAATATATACTTACTTGTGGGATACCCTGGCGCTGTGGTTATGTACCCCTTCCATTATTTAATTCAGATTTAAAAAAATATTTTGATTTATTTAAAACTTTTTTAAGCCTTAAAGAATCTTTTTATAATCCAAAATCGGTTATATATTGAACTTTGTTACAATAGAAAAAAGGTTTTATTATTTATATGAATGAGAAGCTATGATTATGCTTTTGGATTATTAAAAAATATCCCGTTATGTCGAGCAATTTTATGGGTTTAATAGGCGCCGCCAAAATTGATTACCATAGAGGCCCGATTTATATACATCATTACTCTTAAGAGTATATATTCAAGATTATAAAGTTGAACCCGAAATACTATCTGAAAAATTACGATTTTCATCAGTGTAGTATGCTATTACTTCATTCTGTTGGAACCACATGATGTTGACTTTCAATTTGTTCACAGTAGTCGTACGGTCCGCGGAGTTATCAAAAAAGTTAGCTTAAATGACGCATTCACATTACCCTTGAGCGGAATATTATTAATGCTAAGAAAATTTGTAGAAATCGTATAGATTTCTAACGAATTCTAAATTTTGTGGTAAAATTTTAATCGCAAAAAGGATTATCAACAAATTATCAGATTGATCGAGGATATTTTGATTTTGTTAAATTTAAATTTTGGGTATGCAATGGACCTTTGTATTATCTGTAAACAATTTATTGTAAATCAGTTATAATAAAGGAATCATATTTAATAACAACTTTATGCGCAACTAAAGGATATTAACTCATCCAAAATTTATAATGGTAAAATTTCCACTTTTTCCTGTCCTTCTGCAAGGAGAACAACTTGCAAAGTCAGTTGATGAAATTGATTGTAGATACATTAATACAATATTTATCTATATCTACATATATGTATATAAAAATTGTTTTAAGTGTGTCGTAACTTTATAGCTTATGAACGATCAAACCGAATTCGATTAAATTTCATTTAGTTGTGTAGATGGTTTCTATAAAGTTTTTACGAAACGCGTTCGTGAGTTAAGACTTTTCATGAAAACATTGTTATTTATTAGAAGTTCCAAGAGGGTATGCTCTTTAAAAAATAAGAAACAGAAGGAGTAAGTGGGGGAGAGGAGAAACGCGCAAAGCAGATTTTAGCAACAAGCGATTTTAAAGATATTTGAAATATAGATAATCCCTGATGCATAAGTTCGAATAGGCATAAGGAAATCTGTTTTAACTTCCATATTAATGTGCTTAATCAAATGAAAAACTGGCCAGGAAGAGTGGTCGAGTTACGATTATTTTCATTGGGGTGGCGAAGCGCACCAAGATTAGCTAGTTAGAATAATTATTAAGCTATATTTACGTTTTATGTGCTTTAATTTATGCTGCCCTCTTAGCAGTATTTTTTTTTTTTGTAAATTAGGACTATGCGAAGGCGCATATATGATACCCTCAAGCATGTTCTCTTGACAATCTCTAAATATCATCTTCAAGAGCGCATTCCTTTGTGGTTGATTGGCTAGTGAATTGTATAACTCATTACAGGGAAAATTCGTATTTTAGCCAAACAGTTCGTATGTGGCATACACTTACTGCAGCGGTCTTTCTTGTCAGTTTCAATGGACAAAGATGCAAATCGAATGTCCACAATCAATACTCCCTCTATCTTCCTTCCAACAAACTAATTTCCTAGCTCTGGTACAACTCATTGCATGAGGTCATCCTCTGAGTGCTGGTCCCAATAAAAAAATTTAAGGCTGTTCTATAAATCGATTCGATTTCAAAATCGAATATTTACCAAAAATAAAAAAACAGGTGAATTGGTGTTCATTTGTTCCCTCCCCTCCTATATCTTTTTTCTAAAAAAAAAAACAGAGAATATTCTTCCTTCCAACTATATTCAAAATTTTAGCTCTGGAAGAAATCGATTCAGACGCATACAAAAATGACCGCTTTTCTCTGAAAATGTAAATTTCAGCCGCTTAGACCTGATGAAACCATACAAAATTAATTTTCTTCATATTTAGGGAATTTTCTCCAGCCAAATATGATGTATTAATGAGTCCGAATTGGTGCACAAAACAAAAATAAATTATCGTACTGCTTTGAGATATTTTATTTATTTTTATCATTCTTGTATGAAAGAGCCGAAAAAAGGTGAGCCGTATGCAGTGGATAAAGAAATATAAAATCATTTGCTGATTATTGTTGTTTTTCCTAAAAGTTTTATTTTTATCGTTACTTTATTGTTTGGAAAAAAATCTTTAGTTTCTTTGAAATGTTTGCAAGAAGGTTCCGAAGCGGTAGCAAATTGGCCACTGAGACGTGTTTTCACACTCACTAACCAATATCGGTGAATTTAAAAATTTTAATCGGGATGATAGCACGATATTTTTTAAATTTAAGTTATTTATTCTTGTGGTTGAATTCTAACTAAATAAATGTTTTTTTTAACGCATTAAAAACAACATACCATTATTTACCACTACAAAGTGTGTTTCGCTGGTTGCCACACACAGAATGTGTGATTTTGAAGGCAATTGTATAGGATTCATACTAAAACTATTTCCAAAAGTTTTAAGTTGATATAACACGGATCTGTAAGAAAATATAAACAAACATAATTGGCATAAAAACAACTTCAATCCTGGCTCTCAATTTCCTAATTCTTCAGAGTATTTTCTTTTTGAGCATATGGTGGTTTAAATTACCTTTTTTCTATAGTTTCATCAGGTTGAGCTGTCTCAGCTTTCATTATTTCCTTAGTTTCTGTTTGAGCGGTACCTAAATCAATTACTGTGGATCTGTTAGAAATACTTTCGGGTAAAGTTGTTTCTTTATGTAAAGAAAGTATAGAAAAAACGTTTGAACTGGTTGTAGAATTTGCAGTTGAGCTTATATCATCATCATAAGAATAGCTAAACAAAAATAAAGAAATTTTAATAAAACCATAAAATTAAATTAAGTTCTAAATACCCTTTATGTTTTCCCAAATTACGAAATATTAATGGTATCCAATATTCTAGTATTTCTAAAGCTTTTGGTCGGCGACTAGGATCCACCTATAATTAAATTCAAATACAAATTGTAATGAGTGGCATTCCGAATGTTTAAAATATTTTTCATAATGAAATATATACCTGCAACAAATTGCTTAACAAGCTTCTTATTGCTGACGAATATCCCCTAGGCATCGGAGTATAAGAACCCTGTTTATAAAAATAGTTTTATTTGATACTCTCTTATACAGTCAGTCATTGCATTTAAACTTACACTCATTATTTTACCAACAAGCTCTGAAAGATTTGTTGCCGCAAATGTTTTGCGCAAACAACACATTTCTCCCAATATACAGCCTAAAGCCCATATATCACTCTTATGATCGTATTCTTTACCCTCGCACTAAATAAAAGAAAAGTTATTATTTATTGTGGCGTATACTGTTGTTTAGCATGACTTGCCATTTCCGGACTGAAATAATAAGGAGTTCCCAATACTGTTTGTGCATGAATTTTTGTATTCATTATTTTCGATATTCCAAAATCACCAATTTTTACAATGCCTCGTTTATTTAGAAATACATTTGCGGTTTTTAAGTCCCTAATAAAAGAAATTTTTAAATACATACGTTAATTTATATTAAATTTCATTTAATAAATTCTTATTAAAAAAATTCGTAGCAATATTTTTAAATAATTCCACTTGATGCTTATTCGCACATTTTAAAATTTAAGAAAAATAGAGGATAGGAAAAATTACTGAGCTGTTTTTGTTTTGTTTTTTTTTTTTTGAAAGTGGTATAAGTGCATTTTTATGTATTGAAATATTTAAGGGATTGCGTTTGAATCAATTTAAAAATATTGGCCAACTTTAATGAATTCTAGTGATGATTTTTACAACATACACCTTTTAAATTTTATTATAAAATGATAATTACTAAAATTCTGTAAAAAAAACTTACTGATTTTTTGGCTTCACATGGACTTATACCACTTTCAAAAATAATATTTTAGAAGTAGTAAACACAAGAGCAATTTTTAATCCATATTTTTATAGACATAAGCTTTACTAAAATAAATTTGTATGCAAAAAGGACCAGTTAAAATGAAGACAGTCGGGCCTCGACTATTCGTGATCCGGGAACCGTCATGGCCAAAGATTAATCTATTGTTTTTTGCTTGCAATGTTTTTAAATTGTTTGTTTGGATTAACCGTGATTACCTCTATTATCCGTGACGGCAGAATTTTTTTTATTAAATTCAAATTCATACATACAATATACATAGTAAACATGAAAACGGGGAATTCTATTCTTTGCATGCACGATGAGCCAGAAGTATTAATTTTTTTTATTTGCCGAGGCAAACTTGATTTCACAAAAAAAAAATATGTAAATTAATCAGATATAGTGTCAAAAGAGGCGCTATTGGAAATCAGCATGATCGGTCCATGTCCTTCGAGGCAGCAGGCAAAACACCATGCCTACCTGTAATTTGTTTATGTCATTAGGAATAATAAACTAAATCCAATCAAAAAAGTAAATATATGGGGCGATATAGAATTTAAAAATAAGAAAAAAATATCAAGTAAAAAAATTGGTGCTCGCTTATATTTTCCGAGTTACGGGGCTCCAAAAATTAAAATATTTTTAGAATATCAATATTGGTATCATTTTAAAGCTTATGAAGAGATCTTTAAGAAAAATTATTTTTTTTAAATGATTAACGCATTGAGAGCCGATGTCATTTTTATGTAAAATTATATATATGCAGTACCAATTTTTTTTTTAAATTTTGTCACCCCAATATTTGCTTTTTTGACAGAAGTTACTTCACTAAACTAGATTTACATAGATGATGAAGGGTACATAAGATTCGGCATAGCCGAATATAACACTCTTACTTGTTTCAATGTTAATCTGTATGTACACCAATGTTCACTTGTAAAATCGATTATTCGTAATGCTTCTGTTCCCGACTATGACGGATAATCCAGGCTCGACTGTACTTCATTTTCTTGAAAATTAGCATATTGAAGTGAATTGGCGGCATATAAGGAAATAAACTTATATCGTTATATTGCCTATTCTAGACATTAAGTTAAGACAAAGTCTTCTTTTTTTATTTTCTACAAAATGAAAAATGAAGCTGTTTTTTCGGGAAGCCTTTATTGCATTATAACAGTCCTTGTCAGTGTTTAATTGGTCTTTACTTTAATGCTGTTTCCGCAACTGCAAAATATTTGTTGGTTGAAAGAAATTAATGAAAGTTGTTTTAATTAAACTTTTTAGGAATGGACTTATTACACTTTCAAATGAAATATTTGTGCCATAGAATTGTACAGCAAAACTGGAGAGATGGAGTCTATAGCTCATTAAAATTACTGTTAACTTAGTGTTTTTTTTTTCAAAAGTGAACTTATACCACTTTCAAAAAAACCAGTTCAATTGTAAATGACCTTTGCAAATAAAAAATCCCGAAACTGAAATAAAATTGCTATGTTGAAAACTACATATTTAGATCTTTGAAATTACTAACATTTTATCCAGACTGAAAAAAAGTTGAATGTTCTGAAAGAAAAGGATTTTAAATCGAAAACGTCAATATCGAAAAAAATTAGACAGACGGAAAGTGAATATGAAATGAAATTTAAATGGAACAAATACGCAAGTTTAAATTCAAAGAGTACGTAAATTAAACCCCATTCGGAAATGGCGGAGTTCTGAAGTAACAAATAAACAACACCAAAAATACAAAGACGAAAAGCTCTAAAACCAAAAAAGGACAACATTCTTTATTTTAAGATCGATCTGAAAAAATCGGCTTAAAAAAGCATAACAAAAGATGCCAATTTCAAAAAATCAAGCGCACTAAAAATTCGCAAAGGGGAGATGGCGTTAATATGTATCACGCGTTAATATGTATCACGTAATCTCCATTGAGTCATACTTCAATGTTTATCTCCATTTTAATAACCTTATTACGTATCTAGCTATTACGGTCCCTGAGATGGAGGGCTTATACGGAAAAAATTTATAAAAAACATTGCTAGTTTTGCCATTACGGATTTTATATGCCCTTTAACACGTGATTAATGATATAACGTTGTTATTTTTTTTTATTATTAGGAAAAGCACTTAGGGGATGACCCCTACTAATGCAATGCATTGTGCCAGAACTAGGAAATTAGGTTGTAGGAAGGGGGATAGAGGGAGTAGTGCTTGTGGACATTTTATTTGAATCTTTGCACATTGAAAGTGGTGGAAAGACCTCTGCGGGGAGTTTATTCCACATACGAACTGTTCGGCTAAAAAGCGAATTCTCTCTGTAATGCGTAGTGCGATTCACTGGCCAATCGACCACAAAGGAGTGTGCTCTTGATGCAGAACGCGATGCGCGTGCGAAATTACGGTTTTCAGGAACAAGTTCCCTGATTTCATAGGAGCACATTCCGTTTTAGTAACAATAAAACAGTGAAACACACCCCACATTGCGTCGATGCTCCAGTGAGTCAATAGAGCTGGATACCCTACTGTCACCGATGAGCTTCTCTCCTGCACGCGGTCGAGTAACTCCAAAATAGACTTTGAGGCACCGGCCCACACTTGAGAGTTGTATTCCATTTTCGGTCTGATAAAGGTGACATAGATAGTAAGGAGATCAGATGGAGTGAAGTATTTCTTACACCGTTTCAAAAAACCTTAGGCACTTGAATGCTTCCTTTGCGACATGAAAAATATGCTGATTCCAACGAACATCTGATTTCTTAATATATATCTATCACCCATAATTACAGATGAGGTAGCACATTCAGCCGTATGCCTGTGCGAAAGCACACAGCACTGGGTTTTATGAGCGTTAAATTGAACCCTATTCGCAAGGCCCCATTCGGAGATTACCAAAAGGTCGCGATTAAAGCTATCGTCCATGTGCTTTCGCATAGCTCCAATTTCTCGAAGGCTTGGTCTATTGCGAAAAGAAAATGAATGGCATATATCTGTGAAAGAATAGATAGGGTTGGAAGTCTGACGTAGATGGTCATTGAGAAAAATAAGAAATAGGGTAGGGGAAAGAACGGAACCTTGCGGTACCCCTGAATTTACCTTGAACTCGTTTGATGAGATCCCATCTATAACAACTCGTATAGTGCGATCCCTGAGAAAGCTGGATATAAGTCGAGAGAAACTATTACCGATACCAAAAGCAATATCTAGAGCCACCACCTTACTTTCGCCAAAATGGTGAATGGATGGACACCACTTTTCCGAAAGGAAGCCCAGAAAGTCACCCGTAGAGCGTCCCCTGCGGTAGCCATACTGCCGATCACTAAGTAAGCTGTTGGACTTCAGATGTTGAGATTCCTTAAATCCCTTTAAACTGCACGTGCTCGAAAGAATATATCTGGCATAGTTACTGATACTCTTTCCAGTGCGGGCAGTGGTTGGTGGCTGAGGAGTAGCAAGAACTTTAGCACGAAGGCGCTTGGCACACGAAGATCTCGCCTTTTTGTATAAAGAATCAGAAAACAAAGTTTCCAATTAAAATGTCTGATTTTTTATACCCACAAAATTATTTGAGAAAAGTTCAACATTAATTTTTTTTAGTTTATTTCACTAACTTTAAATAACCAAAAGCAAAAAAGAAAAATTATAATGTTTAACAATATTATTTAACGACAAACAAAAACAGCAATGCCAAAGCCAAACTCGTACAGTATTTTTAAAATGCAACCCATTGACAGCAATCGCAGCCAACATCGCAAATGTTTTGTTCGGGGAATTCCCCTTACAGTAAAAATATATAGTTTTTGTATAAAATTTGCACAAAAAGGAAGATGGGAAGGCAAAGAGGTCAAACTAGCACAGATATCAGAGAATTGATTGTGCAGTAGTACAAAGATGGGAAATCTTTGAGAAAAATTTCCAAAATAGTAAATAGGAGTCACTCTACTATTCAATATGTGTATATTTTAAACGTTTCATTGCCATTTTTGAAACGTTGTGAAGTTCAGCGACCGAAAAGGAGGCGGATATGGTGCAGTGATCCGAGTTACTGTTATTAAAGTAAACAGATATAAAATGGCTAATCTGTTGAAAAGAGACTATTTAAAATGAGATAAGTATCATACATGGGAGTAATTCATTAGACGAACTAATTAATTGCCAATTTCATTATAATTAAATGATACATAATGCCAATATTTTGTTGTGCAATAATGGTAACGTTTATTATAAAACAAGATTTCATTGGTAGTTAGTTAAAAAGCAAAGTCATTATCATTGGCAAATAATTAAATATATAGTTTCAAAGCATTACAACTAACAATTGTCATTCCTTCTCTACAGTAAACAAACTCGTTAAGTATTTTGAATGGGACACTACATATAAGAATTTATAGTTTTGTTTTCGTGGTGCGTTTTTGTTTTTAGATCTGGAATAACAAGTTTTACACTTATCTCACTTCAATTTAAAAACAGAAAGATTCATCTACAAAAGGATTAAAGTTATTTTATATGTAGTTTTTTAAGGCTTCTGCTATCATAAATTTATTTCTCATAACGATCAATAATTTTTTTACAATTGTAATTAATATTTAAAAAATTATAAATGAAATAAAATCATTAGCATTAAATGATAGTTAAACTTTTTATCATTGTTAAATATTACAATGGTAATGAAAAAACTCCAAATATGATAAATAGTTACATGTAATTGAACAGCCTCTAATATCTTCTGAAATTCGATTTTTTAATATCCCATTTTATTGTGAAACTTCGGCATTTAATTGAATTTGGATTTTTGGTGAAACTTAGAATTCTTGTATTAATTATTTTTATTTTTTTAAACCATGGTTTAATCAGTAGTGCATCTTTCTGTTCTTGGTGAAACCACTATTTCTTGGAATATTTTACCTATTCATTATTTTATTCATATTTAAATTTAAGTTCGCAAGTTTGGTAAAATTTAGTTTCTTGTTCTTGGAAGTTTTTTTTTTTGGGAAATTTAATTTCTTTGCGGCGACTTTAGTGAAAATTTTTAATGTTTTAAATTATATTGAATTTGGATGTTTTTGTTTTTAAATTGTATTTAGCGCTTTTTGAAGAATTCAAGATTTTCTGTTTGTCAGTTTTTTATGTCTGCACTTCTTGTTGAATTCGCGATTTTTGTTGATAAAACTGTTTTTTATACCCTTCACCAAAAAAAAAAAAAATAGAAAAGGGGGTATATATAAGTTTGTCATTCGGTGTGTAATTTCTACAATATCCATTTCCTACCCCATAAAATATATATATATATATATATATATATATATATATATATATATTCTGACTTCTTATGCATAGCGAAGTCGATTGAGCGATGTCCATCTGTTTGGCTGTCCGTCCGTGTCTCAATATTAACTTCTCATATTAATTAACTTGCGCAGTCGGGTTACGGACTAATCCTTTGAAAAGGTCATATAAATAAAAATATAACATCCTTCGAATCCCATGTGACCCTTCAGGATTATAAATAATAAATATATTAAAATAGTGAACTAAACTAAAAAATTAATAAAACAAACATGTGGTACAATTGACAAAAATGGAAGTGTAAAGTCATAAACAGGGAAAATCTTTAAACCGTTAAGTAATACATAAGTTAAGTTTTAATTTTTTGATATTATTATTCTCTTAGCTCTACTTATTTGTTGTTATATAGTCACTTTTAACTTATATACTTTATTATATTTAAATATTTTGAATCAGAGTAACATGTTTTAAAAGTAATTGTTTTTATTTTTTTTTTTTTTTTTTTTGTAAAATATAAAAATAAGAAGGTTTTAGTTCTAATTTTTATTTTGTTAATTAAAATTAACTCATGATTTTAACATGAACACGGACGGAAAGCCGGTCAGGCGAAAATCGCTAGATCAAATTCCCTGTGTATAAGAACTCAGAATATATATATATACTTTATAGGATCGGAAATGGATGTTGTAGAAATCACAAACACAATGACAACTTAGATATACCTTTTTACCTGTGGTGAAGGGTAAAAAATAAATTAAACTCTGTATATAAATTGCTCTTACTTAACTACTTAGTTCAACTAATAGATTAGACGTTTTTTTATAAAATTTTTATTAAGCATAAAATATTCTATTTATATTTTTTTAAATATGAAAAAGTTGTTGAAAATAGTTATGAAGTATCGGAGGAATATAAGAAAATAGATCCATTGTATTGTTGTAGTTTTCTGATGTTATAGTTCATATATTACATATAAATGATTTAAATTCTTTGTTCGGCTTTTTGACAGTTTCCTCTGAAGATGAATAGCGAAGCTATTCGAAATAGAATAAAAATTAAATAATATTAAAAAAACCCCAAAACGACCTTAAGCCGAATAAAGGATTTAAATCATATATCATAAATTACATATATTGACAAAGTCGAAGGAATTTTTTTGATAACTGTCTTATTTGGCTCAATTCAACCAGTTAAATTTTAAGAAATGTCTTAAAAATCCACAAGCTTGTTTAAATCTTGGAAAAATACATATGAACCCCAACAGACAAACTTTCTTAAGTCGACTACTCATAAAGAGCATTAAATGCAAACATAGTTATATCACAAAAATGCTTTAAAAGAACAGGAACAAAAATATATCATGTCCAACTATTACAAGTTAAAATAAAAACTTACCTGTGCAATATATTTTCAGAATGCATATAATTAATAGCACTTGAAATTTGTTCAAAAACTGCTATAATATAACGCTCCGGAAAGTAATCCTTCATTTTACGTTCGCCTATGATCTGGGCTAAGGTCCCACCATCAGCATACTCCATTTCAATCAATAAAGTATTATCTTTAATAAAACTTCCCAAATAACTTAAATAAAATATTAAAAATAATAATCATTAATGTTTTAATAGACAATTTAATAGGGTGCGTAGATTCTAAGGGGTCTGAGTATTCTTTATCTCAAGCGGTAATGCAGTTGAAAAAGAAACCAACAGAGTAGCGAGTAGCTTACCTTATAATATTTGGATGATGTAGTTTTGAAAATACTTCTACTTCATTCATAGCCAAATCTCTTTCCGAAGGTGTTAAATCATTCAAATTTATTTGCTTAAACACAACTTGATGTTGATCACTTTTACGTCTATATAGAACTGCAATGCCAAAAGATCCCTGACCCACGACTTTTATTTTTTCATAATTACTTAACTCTGTGCCAGCTATTTCCAAGGATTTTTGACTACTTTTGGCAGTTTTCTCAGAACCGACACCACTGACTATAATCACATCTGCCTCGGCAGAGTCTGACGTTTCCTCACGATCTTGTGTTAAATTATTGGCCGAATTAGATATGGAAAATACTGTGGGCTTAAGAAATCCATTGAATGTGGCGCGTTTTTTATTTTTTGCTGCTAATATTACAGATGAAGATGTACTTGATGTGGATGAATCTGATACACGACCATTATATATGGTTAGTGATGTTGTTTTTGCTTTGACTTTTTGCATTTTATTTAAAATATTTTATTACATTAGTTAAGATTCGTCTTGATTGAGAACAGAAAAGAAAAATTTTAACCATCGTAAAGTTGTGGTCATTTTAATAGAATTTCGGTTGCTTAGCAATAATGCAACTAGTGATTGTAAACAATTTTTTATTTACTTTTTGTCGTTTGTGTATAACTCTCTCGCTAACGGTATGTTTGCATGTCAATGTTATGACCAGCGTTGCCGCTTTGGTCCAATCGGACCAAACTTGGTAGTTTTTTGTTTTTAAAAAACAGTTTGGTAGTTTGGTTGGTTTGTTGCATTTTTTTTAATTTTTGGTAGGTTTTCCTCATCTAGCAATTTTTTAGCAATAGTAAATTTTTCACCTTAAAATTTCAGAACATAAATAAAAAGAAATGTAACTTTGAATTAAATAAACAATAACTTTGAATAGTATTAGCACTGTTTTCAAAAACTGTATTAGGTGCAATCAAAAACATCTCTGCTTTTTTGCATAGAGATGATTAAAGCTATAACCATCTCTGGTTTAAGAAACGCGAACAATATTATGAAATTGAAATTAACAATACTTTTGAGTGAAGGTTCATTTTCAAGTGTATGTATTAAAAAAATTAACAGACAAAATGGAAAAGAAAGTAAACTTTTTTAATTGTAAATATGTACCTATTTATTACATAAAAATTTACTAATATTGCATGTAAAGAAACAGTCAAAAGAATTTGATTGGCGCCAGGAAAGATATGGGTGTTCCTCCTGCATAGTATTCTCTAAAACTATTTAAAATCATAACACCCATCTTAAAAATCACCAAAAGACAAACTTCCATCTCAGCAATTACACGAAAAAAACCAAGTGAGTATAACAGAGTTTATATGCAAGAAATGCATTTTTAAATTTTTGGTAGGCTGTGAACGATTTTGGTAGGATTTTTGAAAATTATTGGTAGGAAGTAAATTTCTTGTGTGGCAACGCTGGTTATGACAAGAGTTCGTCAACCTTTAATACACTCAAAAATAAAACTTAATAATATAAAAAAATTATTTTTGTGTTATTTGAGAAAAAGCGTACTCTTATTTTGCCTACATATTTTTTATGAAATCAAAGCTATTTCATGATTTATTATTTTATTAAGTTTTATTGATTTTTTAAATTATTTGTATATTTCAAATTTGTTTATGGCTCAGAAATTAATGTGCTGATCAACTCGTCTGAAAAAATTCTAAAGAAAAAACAAAGTTTTCAGACGAGTTTTAAATAAACAACGCAAAAGAGTTGGTTTTTTCTTTTGAGATTTACTTTTTTGTTTAGGAAATAAAAAAATTCTGTTTTATAAGAGTAATTTTCGAACCAAGACAAAAAAAAAGAAAAATATTTTTGTTTTAAAAAATTTGTTAATTAAAATTTAATTTTAATTACGCAATTTAATTTGGTGTTCATATATGCTCAATTAAGCTTATTCAATTACCACAAGGCATATTTATTTTACAGGTAGTGTTGTCCACCCAGCTGATTTCTCTTTTTATTACAAAAACAACATGGCTTTTTGTTGTTGCTTTGAAGTTGGCAGTGTTAAAAGCCATTTTTGTATGACCCGCCATTTTCTTTTTATTCGTTTGTTTGTATTTTTACTTGCGGCTTGTTAATTTTATGAATTTGTGCTTCTTACTGAACATAGTTCCAGAGTAAACATACTTGTTAGCATCTTATTCAATTAGTGATGCAATTAAGTACTAATTGCTCAATTTAATTTTAATATGGTAAATTAAGCTCAATTAAGGCCTTAATTGCGTAAATTCCTTAATTGCGCAATTAAAGCGTATGTCTGAACAGGGTACAATTTAGACGATGTTGTATGAAAAATCGAAATGTTTTTATTTTTGCCATGCTGGATGTCATACTTTGATGTGTTTATTTTCCAGACACGTACAAATTTTTCATTTTAATTAAGATTTTTAGATTTTGCGGTTGTCAAAAATGTGGGAAGAAAAAAAAGGAATCTTTGAATTTATCAAAGCTTACTAGACATTGCATGTGCTTTTGAATATAAGAAGTGCAGAGTATAGTGACCCTATTTAAAAGAACAATAAACAGTTTTATTAGAAAGCTAGAAAACATCCGGAGGGCAAATTCAAGAGAAAGATAAAACGTAAAAACAATTGTTTTACTACTCTTTTAACCATAAACATTTGGAAGCCCTTCATCATAGTTTTGAAAGGGTATATCTAAGAATATCTTTCCTACTATTAAGTTTTTCTGTAAAAAAAAATTCCTTAAAGAGTAAGTTATGCCTTTAAGTTTTCTTACCTTTTTTCATTATTTTTTTTTATCATAAACCACAACCACCTGGAGGAATACAAACGAAAGTTCTAATTACATGGATCGATTATGCTAATTTTCAATGCCAAATTTTCGAAACTATGTCTAATCGATTGGCGTATTTATTTATCTAGTGCCTTGGCAATGTTGGTTTTAATACGAACACGAAAAAACAGACGGTCGGAAATGTATATTGTAGAAATTACAAACGGATAGCAAACTTAGATATATCATTTTTCACCTGTAGTGAAAGGTCCGTGTTCGGGTTAAAATCTGCCTTCGAGGCAGCGAGCAAAACACGACGCGTGCTTATAAAATTTTCTTATCACTTGGAACAAATATCGTTTGGTGAATTAGCTTCAATCAAAAAAAAAAACATTTATTTGGGGAATAGAGAATTAAAAAAACATCAAACGAAAAAATTATAGGCCTCTCATAAAAAAGTACGATTGTGCACCATTTTTTTAAGATATCAATATACATAGGTATAATTTTAAAGCTTTTAAAGAGATCTCTAAGAAAATACTAATTCTTTTAAAAATTGTCAAACCATTGAGAACCTAAAGCATTTTTGTGTAAAATTAAACGTAGTAATTTTTTCTTATTTTTTTATTCTTTGTCAGCCTAATATTTTTTTTCTTTGAGTGGAACTACTTCATTATGCTATAAACACATTCAAAGGCTACCGACCATCGACTACCGACTACAAAAGTAGCTGGCTACAAAAATAGCCAAGTCGCCAACTAATTAAATCTTGTAACGACTACCGACCACTAACTACAAAAAATAAACATCTGTTTTGACATGTGTAATAAATTTAACCAAAACAAAACAAACGTGATTTTTTTAAGTGAATTTGTATGTAAAAAATAAATTTCAAATGTCTCAAGAAAATTTAATTAACTTTATAAGTACTATGTATGTATGTATGAAGTGTCCACGTCCATATTTGCATGTAAGTTGAACTAAACATTTACATTAAACAATATAATAAATACATATAAACATTAAAAATTACTATTATATACTTACCAATTTCAATAAAAAAAATAAATATAAATGAAACAAATTAGAAATTAATGAAAAAAGAACTAAATGGAAAATTTGACAAATAAAAAGCAAATGAAAAATGCCCCAAATAAAAAGTAAATGAAAAATGTAAACAAATGAACAGATGATTAATATTTTTCAATGGTGCCACTATAAAAGTTTTTCGCGTTTTCAATAGCGATATTTAATGTATTGCGCTTTTAAACCATGCATTTATTGTATTGGCAGCACTAATCTGTTTTTTGTAGCCAAGAAAAATAGAAATTAGCCTAAGTTGGCTACGGGCTACAAAAGTAGCCGTGTAGTCGGTAGTCGTGTAGTCGGTAGTCGTGTAGTCGGTAGTCGTGTAGCGGCTAAAAGATTTATTCTCATAAGCACGCATGTATTCTATTTTTGACATCTTGTAGTCGATGGTCGGTGGACATGATTGTGTTGATAGCATTAAACTAGATGTACATATATGGTAAAGGGTGTAAAAGATTCGGCATAGACGAATATTGCACTCTTACTTGTTAATTTTTACAACGGCTGTAAAATGTAAGCCCAAGGTAATAACTTTGTAGTTTTCTTTTAGAATAATACGCAATGAAATTTTTCTTTAATTTTGTAATTTATTCAAATGATTTACAATTATATAGTGTTTTAATTTTAGAAAATTATCTATGTGACCACTATTGTCATAGAATTGATAAAAATCTCACTTATATATTTAAGATTATATATATTTTGTTATGTTTAAATACATATATAATATAAACTGATTTAATAATCTAATACTTTATATTTACTTTGCATGTTTTAATATATAAAATTATTTTAATAAAAGTATAATTGACTCCTAAATAATATGTCAAGAATAGTTATTTACATATTTCATATTATTTTATAAATGAAACAAACGTTAGAATAAATAAGCAAAATAAATTAAATGCACGAGATTTATTTAAACAAGGAATATTGAAAATCTTTTTTGGTGTAGTTTTATATTAAGAAAAGGAAATATTTTTCTTTTTAAATCGATGGGTTTTTTTAATTCAAACAAGTTTCTTTTTGAGATGGAAATTGAACAGGATGTTGTTTTTTAAAATTCGTTCACGAATAAGCGCTTTTAAGAGGCTAAAATATTTCATAGCAAAAATAAGCTTTGGCTAGTTTAGTATAAAAGCTATGTACGTTATTTGTTTTAGTGAATTTCTGTAAATGTATTAATAATTGAAAGTTCATACATGAAATTAAGCTCTAGTATACATTTTGTTCAAAATGTTGTTTTTATTTAAAATTTCATTTATAAGACAATGTGTTGTATAATTTATCTACAAAATTTATATGCTGTGCTGTGCAATATTCTGAGCGATTTTCATTAAATATTTATTTTTATATCCTAAAATTTGTTGTTTATTATCTTAAACTACTCTTATTAATTATAAAATTACACAAATTTCTTAAAAATGTAATCTCATTATATGTATTATTGTAATTAGAAAAACAAATTTCGTAAAAAAAAATCTGAGCCATATAATTCTCTTTGATTGGTTTCTTCATTTTCTCACTTAATGTATTTTTCTTGTTTACATTTTTTCTTTTATTTAATTGAAGGGGAAGTTTTGTGTTCATGTTTAGATTTGAATATTAAACCTCATATTATTAAATACTAAACTTCTAAAAGTTTTATAAGCTTAAATTAATAGTGAGAGAAGTAATTATAACATGTTTTTTTAACTCCATCTAACAAAGCTCTTATCGTTTTGCATTATAATTTTAGGTAGTTTGATTTGAATATAAAAGTATTAATTTAAATTACTTATGGTCTCATTATCATCGTTTATTGTTAGCTAATATGAGAGACCGTATAACTAACAAAAAAAAAACTAACTATTTTGATGCAGAAACATAAACCGAACACAAAAAATTCAAAAGAAAAAAAAAAATTGGAATATTTTGTTAGGTTCACGGCTTTTAATTTTTCCTGAAGAAACATATTTTAATACAAAGAGATTTCAAATTTATAGTCGGCAACACAAAGTAGCTATTCCCGGTGCGCTTCGCTAATAGTAATAATCGTCCCACATCCACTCTTCCATACCAGCTAGCTTTTTAATAAACATTTCAGGAGGTATCATGCCCACCGTTCAAATTGAGACTGTAATTTGCTAGACTTTTTGGAAAGTTCATGACTCCTCTAAGTTACTTATGTACAATTTCAAGACCCTCTAGATACAAGATAATAATTTTTCACTTTGTATGGAAGGTATCAGCTCACCGTACCAATTAATTTAACCCTTTGACACGGGAATTAATTTCGGCCGTTGAAAAATTCTATATATTGTTTTTATAGCTTAAATAGGCTTCAACTAACATGTGTAAAAAATTATGGGGACAAATTTTTATTCTAAAGTGGGTTTTGAAGATGTACATTTTATTATAAAATCTGCTTCAATCTAAAAATTATTTCACTTTATTTTTTTATTGTTTTTAAATTTCTGAATACACGTATGTACATTAATAAAAGAAGGATTTAAAAATTCATCAAAAAAATACGCGAGAAAATTCAATTTTTTGTATTTTTATTTGAAAATAAACTTTCACATATGCGGGGCTACGTCGATGATGACTACACAAAATATATAATAGAAATTTAAAAATAACATCACAACGAACCTGTAACTGCAAAATAATTTCATGTATGCTAAAATTTCAACCAGTTACGGGTTGATAAAATCGACGTACATTATAATGTACGCCACGCATCAAAGGGTTAATTTTGTATCGGAGATACCACGCCTATTATTTTAATCTAGCCAGTTTAACGCTGCACTACGCATATTAATAAGAGAGTTATTTTTACAAAATTTTTAGGTGCTTCCTTTGTATAGGAGGTACCACGCCCACCGTTCCTGTTATATTTCTCTCGCCACACGGTAATTATTTTTCATTTTGAATGGGAGGTACTATATTATAATATATATAGCAAAGTATATTTATATTAAGTACATGCAAGTCTACAACAAATACAACATTTCATGTATTATGTCAAAAAACAGTTCAGAGACGGCAAAGTGGGTAACATTTTACAATTTTTCTAACTAAAAAATTAATATTAATTTTACTTAATTATTATAAAAAAAAAGTAAGAGAATGACCTTTTAACGACTATATTAATGTAAATTTAAACAAGAATTCAATAAAAGGATATTCAATGCAACTTGAGTTGGAAAAGTGTAATTTGAATATTTCGTTTACCATCCCTGATAGAACACGTAAAAAACAAGTGAAATGTATAGTAAAATAAAAATTAAAATAAATGTAAACAAATTTTGACACAAAACATGATAAGCACGCACACCAATAAAACTATCAGCTGAACTCCTGCATGTACTTTATTAATACGTGTTGCACTAACAAAATGTAAAAATAATAAGTATTTAAGAAAAATAGGAAAGAAAATGGGCAAGAAAATGAAAACTTTTTCAATGAAAATAACGATTTTTTTTAAAAACTAAAGGCTGGTTCACCGGCAAAAATTTTGTATCGAAACATTTTTTTTTTATATGTAGTTTCTCTCTCTCTCAAAAAATAAAATGTCAAACTACATATAAAAAAAAATGTTTCGGAACAAAATTTTTGCCGGTGAACCAGCCTTAAATAAATGTTTTCTTGAAGTAGAACAATGAAAAAAGAAAAAAAAATATGTATACATTTCAATCGTAAAAAATATAGATTTAATAAGTATAATATAGAAAGATAAAGAGTTTACGTAATTAGCACTAGTGTAGACATAATTATTACGGGAGATTATGCTTTTGCTGAATTTGAATAATGTCTCTTTTAAAAATAATTTATCAGTTATACTTTCATCTCTATTTTTGGAATTTCTGTTTTTTTTTTCTAAAATAATAAATACCCATATGGTTTTTGCATATGAATATACTTAATATGTGCTTTTTTTGCTTTCCCATCAAATTTATTTACAACACTACACTTAAGGCGAATCTAAAACAGGTGAATGCATTAGCCTATGCAGCTTGTCATTCCGTTTGTAATAATCTACAATATCCATTTCCGACCCCATAAAGTATATATATTCTGACTTCTTACGCATACCGAAGTCGAAAAATTCGAAAATTTTGCTTTTGAAAATCAGCAAAATCGGTCCATGTCCTTCGAGGCAGCGGGCAAAACACTTCGCTTGCCTCTAATTTTTCCATATCTTTTTTTAACTTTGTTTGTATTCTTGCAGATAGATGTATTTATGATTAAAATTAATGAAAACTGTAAGAAAGATTGGTAAGCTTTTCATCTGATACAACAACCTTTTTATGTTCTAAGCTGGGAAAACAACCCATTTTTGAACACCAAAACTTTATGGTAGAAAAGACTTTATTATGCCGATTTTGATTTAAGCTACTCAATTGGAATTCTGCAGTATGGTGCTTGTAAAAGGTAAAAGGTAAATAATATATTCGGCATAGTCGGATTCGTCTTGCATACACCTTGTTAAATATGCCTTAGCTTTAAACATTAACTGGTGGTCAAAATTTGACCAAGTTTATTATTGAACACTTTTTTATTTGTTTATTTTATGTACACACTCATGTTTTGAATATACATAAGTGTATTTTTTGCATGTTTAGTGGTAGCAGGGTCATTTATTCTTAAGCACTATACCAACTTTAATGAGATAAAAACGGTGCACTAAAGCTCTACGACATCTACAAATATCTGGAAGAATAAACAAAATCGGTTGAACCGAAGAGAAAAAGGATCCCGAAGTTTTTGGTTTACCTATTTATATATGTATATATGTACATACATATATATCATAGATATATATGTAATATACCATAGATATATATGTCATATATCATAGATATTTATGTCATTTTTTAATTTAAGCCAAAACAAACAGTTTGATATAGAAACCAATTTAAATGCATTATGTACTGTCATATGATATGGCAGATACGACTCAACAAATATTGCCAAGACTATACTATAAGGTTTTTAAATAGCGTTGGGAAATGATCTGATTACATAAAACCTAGAAGGCTCTACCATATTTAAGGAATTTTTGCCAATGAAGATAATGCTTTTGAGCTTTGAGTGTGACTCCTGGCGTCTAAGCCAAGCTCCAGAAAATCGTTTATCAAAGATCTGATTTTAGTTATTCTGTTAAAATTATCTCAAATGTACTTAAAGAAGTGTGTTTTATAATTGGCAAAACCCAACTATTGTAGTTATGTAAATTGGTTTTTCATTTAATTTTGAATCTTTTTTAATTCGAAATACATATATCATTTTCATAGCATAAATTTGACTATTGTAAAATATACACTTGCAAGAAATACTGCTAAAAATATTCTTTTTACAAGCTTTTTAAAATTCGTCTATCTTAAAAATTGAAATTTTCACAAATATATATTTTTAACTTTTTTAGCATAAACTTCTTTACAAACTAAAAAAATTTTTTTAACTATAAAAATGCATTATCTGTAGCTACGTAAAATAAATATTATAATTTTTTTGGCTGCGCTTATTTATAGTAATAATAAAATCGTATAACACATACAACATGCTATAACTTCGTAACATAATATTTTGGACATAATTTTTACACCTTTGATTTCAGCAGGCGCATTTAATTCGCTTATAAAATTATTTAAAACTTTTTTCCATTCTTAATACTTATTAATTTAACAGGAACAGCGATTTGCTTCTGATAAACTGGCAAGACTAAAAGTACCTAATCCATTTGAACCAGGCGATTTCTTCTCTTGAGGTTTGTCGTCATTATCAAAATTATCGCCCTAAAAAACAAAAATAAAATTTATAAAACCCGTTTGTAAATTAAAGTTGTATACAAAAACATACTCTTCTCTCTCGTTGCTCTCGTATTTTTCGAGCCAGTGATAGAAATGCATCTTCTATGTTGATATTATTTTTACAAGAAACCTCAAAGAATGGCATGTCAAAATTTTCGGCAATCTAAAATCCGAAAATAAGCAAATCATTTGATTTTGATTCATTTTGACAGAAAACATATTGAATTGTAACTTTTATATTTTAAAATTTTACCTTCTCTCCTCTTTCTTTGTCAACCATTCGTTGTGTAGCCGAACATTCACACTTATTACCTGCTAAAACTTTAACTACATCCGGTGAAGCATTCTGAAGTATTAGAATTTAATTATTTTTTATGTAAAGTTATTTAAAAAATTATTTAATACCTCTTGTATGTTTCGCAACCAATATGATAAATTATTATAACTTTCTAAATTGGTAACATCGTACATCAGTAAAATACCCATGGCGCCTCTATAATAAGCTGTTGTTAAAGTACGAAATCTTTCTTGACCGGCAGTATCCCAAATTTGCAATTTTATAGGTACACCGTCCAAATTAATAAGTTTCTGCTTAAAATCGATGCCTGTTAAAGGAGTTAAAAGAAATACAATTATACATATGAATGTATGTATGTCAGAAATAATATTAAACTTTATTGGACAATATACTAAAATAATTAAATTCGCCCCTATCGCGAATTATTTATTTTCCAGTGAAATTTTTTCACATTTCACAGAAAACCAATTTCCCGTTATCATGAATGTTTTCTTTTTGCGTGAAATTTGGAAATTTTTCATTGTGTTGTTTACTTTGATTTTGATAGTGGAATTCATATATTAGATTTAGGTTGATAAAAAGTAATTTTAGGGTAAAATCGCTAAATAAGGTACAAGGTAACAGGTCATTTGCCGCGATATATGCCATATACATACAAGTTTTGGAGATCCTTAACGCCGAATATAAGGGTCAGTCCAAAATTTTTCACTTTACAATTTTTGCTTAAATTTGCATTTTATACCTCGTAAACAACTTTTTTACATTTTTGCAAATGCAATGATAATAATATTCAAGTTGTGAAAAAATTGTTCACGTGAAATTCCCGATACCAATTTTCAGTTCGGGTGATATAAAAATTTCACGTGAACAAAAATTTCACATTTTATGAATTTTTGAAACAATAAGCGATTAATATTATACTGGGCTGCACTTTGTGGAAAGTTTACCCTTTCATTAAATATTATTAAATCTTAATTGTAATTTAACTAATAACTAAACCTAACAATTGTTTTTAACTTAATCCAGACATCATAAACTTTTATTTTCTTTTATACTCAACAAGATTTTTCACAATTTGTACTTTAATCGATGACATGTTAGCATCTTAATCAATTCAAAATTTTTTTAAATGTCAAAATAATTTTTTCATAATAATTTCATTAGCATTGAATGATAAATATTGCTAATATTTTTTGACATTAACATTATTAAAATTAAAATGGATGATAAGTTGTCATTGTTAATTAGTTACGAAACAAAGTCCAGATTTACACTATGAAATTTTTTTAAGGAATTTTTTTCTCGGTTTTTTATTTAAGTTACAGCGTTATGCGTTATCTTAAAGTAAACATTACAAACAGTAACATCCCCTCAAAACGCAAGCAATACCATATTTCTCACTCCTCCTGCTTTACAAACAAACAAAAATTTCATGCTACTTTCATAAAAAATTTCATAGTGTAAATGCCGTAAAAATCATTCTCATTAACGTTTTCAACGCACTAATATTATTAAACGCCATTTTCGACTCTGCTGGGTAAGTGTCACCAAAACTATGTGTGCTATAGCCACAAGTAGAAAAAATAAAACTTTAAATTAAAGGGTGTCCCAATAACGGCGATATACAAGAAAATTAAAACAAAACTAAAATCCAAGGGGTTTTCCTATAGTGACGCGATTCCTTTTTAACTGTAGCAGGAAGGCATTTAGAATTTACACTAAGTATGTGGAAATATGTCTGCTATAAAAATAATTGTGAGCAATAAATTTAAATTTAAAGCGAAATATAGGGTATCCCGATAGTAATATGATATTCAGTTTTATAGCCTGATTTTTTAAATCATAATAGGCTGAGACTGTAAAAATATTTCATATACAGTTAATCAATAAAGTTTAGACACATCATGATTTTCATGAGTGATCACACAATTATTTTGAATCTGCTTAACTTGATATAATAATAATGATACCGTTTTAAAGATAGATGGGGTTTATTGATCACCCAACACAAAAAATAATTTTTTTATTTTATTATATCTTAAATCAAAAACCACAGTAAGTCTATGTGAAAAAATCTTAGAGACATACTGTATTTATACACTTTTATCGCTTGTTTAACGGTAAGTTTACACAGTGGCTCAAAATTCAAAGATTTCAGCTGTAAGATTGTGCCAGGAAATAGGGCAAAGTTTCAATGAAAACTTTAATCCGCAAACAATAAGAAATAAGCTGCACAGAGCTGGCTATCATGGAAGAGTTCCCCGTGATAAACCTTGTCTTTCGGATATTAACAAGAAAAAAAGATTAGAGTTCGCAAAACTCTACATTAATCAGCCTCAAACCTTCTGGAACAGCGTGATATTTAGCGATGAATCAAAGTTTAACATTTTTGGTTCAGATGGTCCATAAAAAATTTGGCGAAAAGCAAACAAAGAGCTTCAAGAAAATATTCTTATTAAGACTGTGAAGCACGGTAGCGGTAATGCTATGTTTTGGAGTTGACTGGCGGCATCTGGAGTGGGTAATCTCTTCTTTATAAATGATAAAATGGACAAGCACTTTTATTTAAATATTTTAAAAGAAAATTTATTTCCAAGTGTTGCGAAGCTGGGCTTAGATGAGAAATTCATGCTTTAAATAGATAATGACCCAAAACATTATTTAATTGCCCGACAGGAATATTTGGCACCTACTGGCGAAAAGGATACGCAAACATCACATTACATTCAAAGAATCACTTAAAGCAGCCAAGCTAATACCATGTTCACATTGCAGCGTTTTTTCGTAATTCGCTCTCCCATTCGTAATTCAGCCTCTAATTACCAACTGAATAACGTAATTCCCCATACAAATTTTTGAGAGCGAATTACCAATTTTGTAGGTAATTGAGTTTGAATTAACACGCCAATTACGAAAAAATCAGTGTCATATCTAATTTTTATCGAAGTTTTACCTGAACAACTGTTAAAATAATAAACAGTAAACAAAGAAAAAAGTGAAAAGTTATATAGGACATTAAAAATTTAAATAAACATGGAAAAGAAATATATCATAAAAATATCATAAAAAATTGTAATGTCAAGGCGCCTACTAGCTACGGCTAAAGTACTGGAAGAGACCAAAAAAAGGTAAACATAATAGTTGCTTTAAAATAAAATAGTTGTTTTTGTTGTTTTGTTTTGTTGTTTGGCAAAACTTTTTTACAGTCCAACGTGTTTTCTACGAAATAAACAAACAACTGCCAAACCCAATTACTTAGATGCAATGTGAACACTCAAAATAGCACAAGTCATTCAGAGAGCAAATAACGTCATTCGAATTGTAATGTGAACATGGTATTAACCAAATACTAGACATGCAAAAACCATGAATAAACCGAACATTTTCGCTTGTGTGCCTAAATTTTTTTTTACATAGACTTGCTCTGTTTTTTAATTTTATAGCGTTGTATAATAGAAATAAAAAATATGATTTATTTTTTATGTTACGAGTAAATGGTGAATAAAACCAAGTTAAGCAGATCAATAATTTTGATGGATTACTCTTGAAAATCATAGTGTGCCTAAACTTTATTGATACACTGTACATATCTGATAAAGGCGCGTTCATACTATTATACAATTCTTAGGATTTCCATTAGATTTTTTAAGAAAGAAATCTAATTAGAATTGTTTTAATTTAAAAAAAAAAATCCAACGAAAATTTTGTTTCTACACTATCACACTTCAGGTAAAATGAAAATTCCCAGCAAAACATATGAATCAGAAAGGAAAATGTACTAATTTCTCGAAGCTTCTACGCTCATAAATAGCTTTTTGTCTCTAAAGGAGCTCTTATATTTATATTTCCGAAGATATACATATTTAAGTGTCATATGTGAGTCACGTCATAAGCCATTTATGAATAGCAAAACCACCCTGATAAAATTCCTTATTCTTTGCTAGTAACCATTACTGTCAAACTCCATACAGAAAAAATCTGTATATTTTGTATATATAGATCAAGTCGAATCATTAGTAGGTGGTCGCGATGGCGAATTCATTTTCGATAAATGTCAAACATCATGTTAAAAAATTTATATATATTTTTATACATGGATTTAAGGTTTTGCCATCGCGACCACTTGGTATTGATACGCCTTTATATAGAGTTTGAACAAATTGATTGCAGCGTACTTTTTCATAATACTTAGGTATTTGAAAAATCTTAATACTCAGTATTATAGTGTGAAACGGGCTTAAATTGTACCGACATAGCCGTTAAACAGTAATTTTATGAAAATTGAAAAAATTAATGAACTATTTCTTAACTCAAACTATACTTGGGATTTGTTTATGACCACTGAAATTTCACTGGCATTATTTGAAATGGCAACAATAAAAAATTTTACTACAATTTAATGCTAATGATTTATTTCAATTGTAATTATTTTTACTAATGGTAGTGAAATTTTAATGAATCTGATTAATTAAAAAAAAATTTAAAAATAAATTTATGAAATATAAACAAACCTTACTTAATCCCTTTATAGATGGATCTATATATGAAAATTTTAATAATTTATCAATTTTAAGTGAGATAAATGTAAAACTTGACGTCTGACATGTAAAACCCTTTAAACACTTCAGCAATCAGTTCTTAGTACTCATACACATGGGCCCATATTCATAGTCAAAATAAAGTGTACTTTAACCCTTTCGGGACTACTGGGATAATTCGTCCCAGCAATTTTCAAACTGTCTTTTTTATTTATTTTCAACGCAATCGCCAGGAAGGTAATACTCCCAAACGTCCAAAAACGGATAGCATCAATATTGGAGACCACTTGCCAGTAGAGCAAGAGAAGCGTTGTCGCTGTGTCCGCTGTTCTTCACTTGGCATAGAAAAGCGAAGAAAGATGATATGCTCAGTTTGTAACAACGCCTTATGTTACAAGTGTTGTGGGCCATTCCACAAATAAATACCTAATTGCATTCATAAAATGTTAAAAATAAATGTAAACTTTTATCTAAATCTAATAATATTTATATTTTAGTTATCTTTTTAATTTCGAATCGCTCTTCGAGAACACTGATTGTGATTTTATGCCCCATGAAAATACTTGTTGGGATTATATGTCCCAGGATAAAAGGACGAATTTAAAATTTTTAAGTATGGAGAACATAATACTTCTATCATACCTTTTAGAATATGAAAAAAATTTTACCATACATAATTTGGTTTGCAAAATAAAACTCCGTCCCGAAAGGGTTAAGGGAACTAAAGTCGGTTTTACTTTAGAATCGACTCTAACTCATTCATAGACAATCTAAAATATACTTTTGGAGAGAAAGTCAACTCTAAATTTTAAAACTACCTAAAGCTGTTTTTAATTCATTTTTACAAAATTATTTTATTTGGTTTAAGAACACAATACTCTCTATCTGATTTTTTTACCAAAGTGAACAAAATAAAAACAAGGTTACTTTTTTCTAATGTTTGTTTAGAAATTATATGAACACATTTATCAAATTAAAGTTGGCACCCAGTGGAAGGCGTCTAAACTTAAAGTATACTTTATTCTTGACTATGAAAGTAAAAAAGATAATAAGAGCTTTTTATTTTAGAGTATACTTTTTTCTATAACTATGTCGACTAGAGTCGACTTTTTTCTATAACTATGAATTTGGGCCATGGTTTTTTATTACCATTGGAATTTCATTGGCATTGTTTAAAATATGACTTTGAAAGAAATTTAACTAACATTCAATAATTAATTTTCATTTTGATATATTTGCATGTGGACATTGCTTATTAATAAAAATTGTTTTTCAATTTTTATTTTTATTTTTTCATTGAATCTTTCAAATACATATGAATGGTTCCCAATGGGATCCCTTATGTAGAAAAATGAAAGAAAAAATAAAAATAGTTACTAAATGTAGCAGTAGTGAAATGGCCATATGGATATGCTTTCCCCGCAGTAATACATTTCAATTTGTAGTTTAGTTTAAAATAATAAATATTTCATGAGAATATCATGAAATATTTATATTTGAAGAAATCAAGCACGAATAAAGTAAATTAAATAAATATTTAACTTAAAACATATGGGCCCATATTCATAGTTAAACATAAAGAATACTTTAAGGGAACTAAAGTCGATTTTACTTTAGAGTCGACTCTAATTCATTCATGGACTATTTAATATAAACTTTTGGCGTTAAAGTCGACTCTAAATTTAAAACTAGCAAAAGCTGTTTTTAACTCACTTAACAACACCTTCTGTTTCTTGTCAAATTTAAGAGCTTGTGAAAGTTTGTCCTTTAAGAGCGGGGGAAGTATATTTTATTTTGCTTAGATCTTCAACTGCACATTTCGATGGAATCCTTAAAATTTGATAAGAATTTAGAGCAATTTCATCACTTAAACTTTAAGTGCAGGCAATTTCCGTAACGCAGTTGTGTCGATTAAAATTTGGTGAGCAATCATAGTGTCAGCAAGACTGTTATCTGCGCTTAGTTCAGGAATAGGGATTGCATTGTGACAGCTTGGGCTCATACTTCCTGTATTGCTTTCCATAAAATTTTCTTTTTGTCTGTTATTGAAACGTCATTACCTCTGTTTTCCATCGTATTCAAATGCAGGCTTATGCATTCACGAAGGCACTCCTTTTCAGCGGCACTCCACTTGGATTTTCTGTCTCTTACTTTCTTTAGAGTCTGTAAGCAAATCTGTAACTAATTAGCCGCAGAACAAAAGGTGCTTTTTTGCACAACAAACCTTTTACAATTTTTCCATAGTTAAATTTTATTTGGTTGAAGAACAAAATACTCTATATCTGATTTTTATACTTTAGTGAACAAAATAAAAACAAAGTTACTTTTTTCTAATGTTTGTTTAGAAATTGTATGAAAACATTTATCAAATTGCAGTTGACACCCAGTTGAACTCGGTTCGAATTAAAATATGCTTTATTTTTGACTATGAAAACAAAAAAGATAATAAGAGCTTTTTATTTTAGAGTATACTTTAGCAAGAGTCAATTTTAGTCTAAAACTATGTACATAAGCCATTCTTTTTTTAGTCTTTAACAATTTTTTTTAATAACTATTTTTTACAGTTTTGTTGCGGCTTTCCCTTGAAGGCAATAAGGACATAAAACTAAAGAAAACTAGAGACTTGACTTTGGTGAAAACGGACTTGCCGTAAATAGTAATTTTTTTTATTTAAAATATTCCTTTAATAAATCTAATAAATATGTTCGCTTAGGCTAATGTGTTTAAACAGTTATTTATAGCACAATTATATTTGTGCTCATTAGATAAAAAGTATCACTGGAAATAAAAGAAAAACATAAAAAACTTACCAATAGTAGAGATGTATGTGTCATAGTATTTTTCATCACAATATCTGTGTACAATGCAAGTTTTACCAACATTGGAATCACCAAGAACTAAAACCTTATAGGTGGCTACAAAATCCAGTGCCATTGTATTTTATTATTTTATTACAACGCTTTAAACAAATTTATATAAAGTAAGTGCTTATGGCCAGCAACGATACCAGGAAAATAAATCTTGTTTGTTTTTTACGACTCTTTTTTATGTTTTACCTCTAAAACAATATACTTATATTCAAATCAAAAAAATTAACACTTTTCATTTAATAAAATGTATTTAAGTTTTTTTTCTATTCAATCTTAATAAATTTGAAACTTATGTGTTCTCTAAATATTTAATTAAAATTTTTATTTCATCGAACTTGTTTTCAACACCGCTTTTGCAAAATTATGATGATTCAACTAAGAGTGATAGAATAACATTCGTTTATTATCGTTTTTAGTGAAAAATCAATATCCTTTGTGATTGTTAGAGAGTATTATTGAAAACTTGTTTAAAAAAAAAAAAAACAAACAAAAACTATCAGAGGGGAGGTTTCAAACAGATGTTGCTGTGCGTTGATTTTTTATGAAAGTTTTGTTTTGCTTATCCTTTTTATTCCTGTGTTCTTGTTTTGTTATAAGTATGTATGTATATTGTTGCTGTTTAAAATGGTTTGTTTTTGTTCATTTGTTTTTGATAGCATTTCACCACCTGTAGAAATATACCCGGAAACATGAATATGTACATGTTGGTAGGTTTCCTGACTGTATAAATGACTTATACAGTTTTGGAAATGCCAAACGGTAATTTTAGAGTTATACAAATTGAATCCCAGATTATCCTGATTGTTTGGGATTCTGAAATGTAGTCTTTATTTTTTATTTGTTCACTCAAATAGCAAATATTTAATAAAAAAAAAAAAATCTTCCGTTTTACATTTCACATAATTCGGTTTTTTTTAAGCTTAAACTTTAATTAGTATCTGGATCCCAAAATATTAAGAATCAAATTTTGAGATTAAATAATGCTTTTTTGATAACATTTTTTGTAAGAAAATTTTTTAATAATGTATTAAATAAATATAATCAGGTCGGAAACTTTTAATTCTAATGTGGGTCGTTATTTCAATTTGCCCTTCAAATAGCCTTGCATCATTAAAACTCCCACTTTTTATATTTATTTATTTATAATAATAATAAGAAAATTTATTATTTGGAATAATAATTTACTTTAATAAATTTTCTTATTAAAGTATATGTTTGTGCGCGTTGCTTATTTATAAAAATTGTTTTCAATTTTTATTTTTTCATTAAATCTTTCAAATGCATGTGAATGGTTTCCAATGGCAACCCTTATATAGAAAAATGAAAGAAAAAATAAAAATATTTACTCAATGGTTACTGTGTTTTTGCATTTAATTTTTTGAGTTTTTTATGGCTTTTTGCCAATGGAGTTCTCATTTAATCAATTTGGCTTTAAGTATAAGACTCTGAGGTTTTGCTTACAAAATTTAGGTAGAATCCACTGATGAGCTATATATGAACAGTAGCGAAATGGCCATATGGATATGCTTTCCTCGCAGTAATACATTTCATTTTTTAATTTAGTTTAAAAAATAAATATTTTATGAGAATATCATGAAATATTTATATTTGAAGGAATCAAGCACAATTAAAGTAAATTATAATAATAATAATAATAATAATATTTAGTTAAAACAAGTAAGAGTGCTATATTCGGCTATGCCGAATCTTATATACCCTTCGCCATCTATGTAAATCTGGTTTTGTTAAGTAACTCCATTTAAAAAAAGCAAATATAAATCGAAGAGATAATCGATAAGCATTCTTCATTTTATAAAGTAATTCGAATAATTTTATTTGTTTTTCGTATTTTTAACAGACCGCAACGTGAAGCCCGCAGAGGCAGCTCATATAACCGTAGCAGAATTGGATTGTGTTTTCTGGCACATTATTGGCCATATTCAAAATGCTAATTTCAAGGAGGACATTGTCGCACTTTCCAAAGGAAAATTATTTCATCCCTCGCTACAAAAATTGGCACCATTTCTACAAGAAATGAAATTAATAAATGGCTCAGCTATCAAAGGCACCTATACCATATGATGCCCGATTTCCTGCTTTGGTTCCCAAAATTCATCCATTTGTATTATGGTACATCGAATATTTGCATCGCTTTCATTTACACGCTGGTCCAAAGGTTTTACTGGGTATCATTCGTCAAAAAATGTGGCTCATTAATGCCAGAGAAGCGGTTCGCAAGGTCGTTCGAAATTGCATCCATTGTTTCCACTACAAGCCAAAATGATGAACCAAATCATGGGTAATTTACCAGCTGATCGACTTCGAGTTAATCGACCGTTTTTAGTGGCTGGAGTGGATTTTTGTGGCCCATTTCCAGCTACACACCGTAGCCGATGTAAAATGCCATACAAAACTTATATAGCTGTTTTTGTTTGTTTTAGCTCAAAGGCCGCGCATTTCTTATGTGCGCGAAACGGTTCATCAGTCGAAGAGGTATTCCTAAAAAAATCTACTGCGACAACGCCACAAATTTTGTCGGAGCACACACAACACAACAAACTCGTCTATTTATATAGATTTACATAAAAATGACATCGGCTCTTAATGGGTTAAGCATTTTTTAAAATTTAAAGTGTTTCCTTAAATATCTCTTCAAAAGCTTTAAAATGATACCCATTTTGATATGAAATTTCAGAGCCCCGTAACTCGGAAAATATGGCTGAACGAAAATTTTTCCATGTGATGTTTTCTATCTTATTTTTTTAATTTTCTGTCGCCCCATATATTTATTTTTTTGATTTGAGCTATTTTATGGTTCCAAATGACATGAAAAAGTTAGAAGTGGCGTGGTATTTTGCCTACTGCCTTTAGGGACATGGACCGATCATGCTGATTTCTAATAGCACCTCTTTCGATACTATATCTAATCGATTGACATATTTTTTTTTTTTTTTTTTTTGAAAAATCAAGTTTGCCTCGGCGGGCAGACAAACGCCAAGCATAAGAAGTCAGAATATATATATTTTATGCGGTCGGAAATCGATATTGTAGAAATTACACACGGAATGGTAAACTTAGATATACCCTTTTCCCACTTTGTGTGGTGAAGGGTATAAAAATAACAAGTGAAGCTTTCATGATGCAAAGCCAATTATCGGTCTAACAAAATCCTTCCCTTAACTAAACGGCAAGTTGACGAAAAAAATTTTTTATATGCTTTTTAAGGAACCACTTAAAAAAACCTCCAAATTATTGGACTATCTTGATTCATATCATGTACGCCGACATCGAAAAATGGCAAAGTATTCGACTCACACATTCACACAGCTAAAAAGGTTGTATTCTGTTAAATGTTTCTATAGGTGGACAAATACATGCACACGATGGAGGCATACGAATTAATCCAGAAATGTTTTTTTAGTCAGCTTCTATAAAACAACAACTATAAAAAGAAGCGTGAAGTCGCCACCGGTAGGCCATGAACTTAAGCCAGTCGAAAATGTATAGAAAAGAAATATTCACTCTTTTCCAGTGTAAAGAGGTTTTAGACATTCAAAAGGATCTCAAGTTTTAATTCAGTTAATTTTGTTAATAAATTTTTTATAGAACTTAAATTTATTATTATCTTAATTTAGTTTAATTGTGCTTGATTCCTTTAAATATAAATATTTCATGATATTCTCCTGAAATGTTTATTATTTAAAAACTAAGAAATGAAATGTACTACTGCGGGGAAAGCACATCTATATGGCCATTTCACTAGTGCTCATATAGAGCTCATCAGTGGATTCTACCCAAATTTTGTAAAGAAAACCCCTGAGTGAGAATATCATGAAAAATTTATATTTGAAGGAAACAAGCACAATTAAAGTAAATTAATATAAAAAAGATTTCAAATAATAAATTTTCATGTTAAATTTATTATTATCCTTTAATTTTAAAGTATTTAAGAAAATGTTAACTCTTTGCCATGTTTGGGCCACCTTTTAATTTTAAATTTCATGTTGTTATTATTGTTGTTGAAAATATAAAATGCATAATACGTAAAAATCAGGTGCTCAATAAAAAAAAACACCTACTTTTTTTTACTTTTTTTGGGGTTTTTTCAAATTATTTGATTAATTTGGTTTAAGTTAACGTGTGTATATATTAATCTCAAAATTAATTAATTATTTAATTCTTAAAAAAAACAGGAAAAAGTAAACAGTAGCAGAATGTAAATCAGCATTTTCTGGATCGCTACATCCGTCATCTCCGATCGAAGAGCTCAGAAGTGGAATTGAGTTTTGTCACATTCCTGTATGTTTTATTTAAGTAAACATGTATGTTTGTATATATGGACAAGCAACATATGTAACACTCTTCTTATTTACTGTTGTCAAGATATTCAGGTTACTATAAATTTAATACGATTACAAATGTATGTATGTTAAGAAGTTAGATGATTTTAAGAACTAAAAATTAGTTGTTATATATCTTTACCTACCAGTTAAGCAAATTAGCTTTCCATATAAAAATGATTCGTTACCCTTACAATGCATTTGCAGATTATGTCTCTATCTTGACGATGGAGAAATTTTTTTGTTGGTAATCTATAATATGCTTTTGAAGACTTTGTATATCAATTATACCTGTCGTTCAAATTACTCATTTAGTTTTCCTGTTGCAAAATATTGGGATCTACCTCTGTCTGTACTGTAGCTTTTTATTAATTCTTCTTGGTTGGGAGCCATATGGACTTGAGTGCTAACGGCCTTTTCATGAAGGATATTTTTGGTTTACGGAAAGTTCATTAAAATTTTTCTATAAAAATGTAACCTTTATAAAATAAAGATATTTTTCTTATTAAATATTTCTATTTTTATTATAAGTTTATCTTATTTTTAATCAGGCTTTATTGGCTTTGTAATATAGTTAAATTGACCTAATGTGGCTTTTATATTACTATGAACGAATAAATAAATAAATATCATGAAAAAAACTTTAATTGAAACAATTTACTAGACATGTGAGCGTTGTTCCTTCTTATACGGTGCTTCAACGTACTGTTATAACAGCAACAGATATATTTGAAAGAAAATTTTCAATGAAATAGACGTTAAATATACAAAAAGCGTATAGTTTTTATAGCCATACAAATGCAAGTAAAAGTGCTATATTCGGCTATGCTGAATCTTATATACCTTTCCTCGTATGTATGTATAAACGAAAGTTGATGGGTAGCCGTGGTGTTCTGCTCGCTGCCTAGAAGACATGGACCGATCTAGTTGATTTTCAAGAGAAACTTATAATTTTCTCTAGCTAAAAGTTTGTCTTTCCGTGTGTAATTTCTACAATATCCATTTCCAACGAAGTCGATTGAGCGATGTCCGTCCCGGGTTGAAAATTTTGGTATTAAAAATCAGTAAGATCAGTCCATGTCCTCCGAGGCAGCGGGCAAAACACCACGCCTGTCTCAAATGTTTCCATATCATTTGGAACAAATCTAGTTTAGTGAAATACCTCTAAACGTAGTTTTCTTATTTTTAATTTAATTTGTTTTTTTGATTGGAGTTACTTCACTTATGTAACTAGATTTACATATATGGTAAAGGGTACATAAGATTCGACATGGCCGAATATAGCACTCTTACTTTTTTATTTAAATAGTAAAGCATGGTATTGAAAGATAATATATTACACCAACATTTGTTCTCTCTGCTTAAATGAAAAAAAAATCGTGTATTGTTTAAAAGTGACTCAATATTTAGATCAACACACTTACATACTGATTGAGATATATTGTACTTCTACCTTTTATTTTCTTCCTTTTCTTAATCAGTAACAGCCATATTAAGTCGTTTTTAATTTTATTTAATGTGGTATCAAACATTTTTATTAGCTTTACATGTAAAATTTTACATTCAATTTTCCTTTGGTTACTTGCTTAATTATGTATATATGTTGTATGTATCTTTTCTATGGATGTATGTATGTATGTATGTTTGCATGTTATCTACAAATATGTAGAATATTATAGTAATTAATCATAATTATACAAAAATTAACTTAAGTGATATTTAATACAATAAATGGTTATAAATTCTTAAATAGTAGTTGTTTAATATGCAAAAAAAAAAATGGCTCCTTATATTATTTATGTTCAATGCGTTTTCGAATTTACGTTTATTCTGATAATTTATGTAGATCTGCGTAGTTGACTATAGCTCTATGTAGGAACTCGTATTGTGCATATGTGTCAATAAGCCTTGATCTTTGCGATCTTATTTTCCTAACTGTTGTGCAAATATCCACGCATCTTTCGGTTCTTAACTGTTGTACTAAAATACACATAGCAACAAATATAGAACTACGATCTGTACCGAAACTGCAATGAACTGTTAGAGGAGATTTGTAACCAACATTTGCCTCTTTGCTGTGATGATTTAATGCCTGATCCACTAATTCTATTATACCACGACATACTTCCGGTACTTCTCCTTCCACCGTTGGCCAACCATTATATTGAAATTGTGTCACTTTTATTGTGTCATTAATTTTACAATTGGTAACATTAAATTCTCTTCTTGTATAGTAAGGGCAACTTTCACTTTGTATATATTTCACAAGAATGTGTTCGAATTGAATTTCATCATCAGCCCAGTACCTTGGACATCTGCGATTGCCGTCGCCAATCTCCGATAACATAACAATAGTTGTTATGCTTTGTTCTGACACCATTCTCCAGAAGTCTTCTTTTGTGTTTTCCAACGGGTCTTGAGTAATAATGAAGTTTTCAGAGTTATCATAGCCCTCAATAAAAGATGCATTTATATACGTTGAATTTTCTTTATGTGGAAGTGGTGACAAAATTACACGATTACGATCGTACGGTATGACCAATTCACTCCTATTTTTTAATGCGTTTTGTTCGTTCTCACCGACAGAGCATGATTTGTTAGATTCATCGTTGATTGTCTGCAATTTTTCAAACTCGATTTCCAATTTGCATTTTTCTCTTCCGTCTTCGGGTTTAAATTTTAGTAGTTCAATCGCATTTGACAACCCAATAGCATTTATTTCTGTATTTCCTAAATGTGCTGTATCCAAAAGTGCCCGATACAAAAATATATATTGTTTCAAAGATTGCACAAGGAAATTTCGTTGATGACGTAAATCACACACAGTATTAAAAATAGAAACCTGTCCTTCTTCTTCTAGCTGCTGCAACAAGGAGTCCAAAGCAACTAAAGTTCCTGTTCGACCAACACCAGCACTGCAGTGAACTAAGATCGGGCCACGCTGTACCGAATATACTGAATTTATATGACGAATAAACTTTACTAACGCCTGCGGATGCTCTGGTGCCATAAAATCTTTCCAAGCTAAATAATGATACTGTGTAATCTGACGACTTTCTTCTTCATCCTCATTAACAGAATTTCTTTTGAAAATGTCCAAAGTTCTAACTAAATAATCTCCACTCTTTTTTTCACAAACAAATTTAACGTTAATATCACCATAAGGTTTTAAGTCCATGATTTTTTCAGGCCAATATTTGGCGCATTTCGTTTTATTGTATTCTTCTAGATTGGTCAGCATAACAATAATTTCCAAGTGTTGCTCCCATATCATACGCCAGAAATCATTTACAGTTGACTCCATTGGTCCTTGGGCACAAATGAATTTCTTTCTTTCTTTATAACCAATCACAAAGTTTGCATTTATATAATCAGATCCATGGATGCCATTTATTTGCGAAAGTTTTACTCTGGTTTGATCATATGCTTTTATATCTGGGTAACGATTTTTAAGACCGTTTTCTTTTAAATCAGAATTTTTTGTTGTTCTATCACTGAAACGATTTGGCAACATTTCATATTCCCTCAAAAACCCATAGTCTGTATCCTTGTGACGGTTTTTATAGGCCATATACAAATCTGATTTATGTATAGGACCAATGTCTGCAACTTTTCCATTTGCAGTTCCAATAAAATGTCTATGACTATTCGCTCTTCCACCAAAAAGTACCCGACTTAAGGAATCTCTTAAACTGATTACTTCTTCTGCAGATCCTGTATTTTTAGAATTTACGCGGAAAACGAAACATAATATGAGTAAAAACACCAAAACTATACCAATTAAAATAGCTAGAAAAAGTATCACGATATTCAATATAACTGCAACTTCGTCTTCAATAACCATTTGGCCAGCTGCAATGCCAGGGGTTATGACTTCAAAGTAGCTACTATATGCTTTTAGCAAGGATGATTCATTACGTACTATAACTTCCAAATATCCGGTATAATTACTGTTCATATCAATTTCACCATCATAAACTTGATACATATCTTTAACAGCCAAGCTTTCAGTCGACTCGGTTGTGCTCACAGTCTCGTCATTTAAAATTTTTAGTTTTCTCAAATTTGCAAGAGCAACTTCTGTAGATTCTTCCGTTTGATTACCACTTTTGCTTTCATCAGGATTATTGGGTATGAAAGGATTAGAAAAAGTTCTTTTAACTGGCGGAATGTTGAATAAAGATTTTCGTGAGGGAAAATTAGCATCTATACATTGGTGACAATCCCTATCCACGTCATCTGCATTTAGGCCATCATTTTCAAAAAAGCGCTTTCCATCACCAAGGAAAATTTTCGACTTAAAATTGTTACCAGAAAACATCTCAGCAAGATATACGCCTCCTACGGTATTATTCGCCGCGTGAACTTCATGATAAGTAGAAATATTAAGTTTATTTGGAGGCGGTAGCTCCGCATTATTGTTCTTCATACGTATTAAATATATTCTATAACAGCATATGGGTCCGTTTCTTTCGCTCACTCTGGGTATAAATGCTTTGAGAACATATTTTTCATTTGTTAAACGAAGTTGAGTCCACATTACGCGACTTATCGATTCTGGAGTTGTTGCTGGCATTGTACATTTGCCAATAGCAGCTTCTCCAGTTTTCCGGTGTCGGGTTATGGCTGATACTGTCACTGTGTAGTTAGTATTGGAAACAACACCATCGTACATAGTGTGATAGTTGGGCTCATCAATTCGTCTAATTTTCGGACCCCACGTTTCGTTAATCATTTTACCATTCAGCTTATAAGTAGCAACACCCTCTAGTTGTATTTGATATGATATAACTTTCCCATTGGGTTTTTCGGGATGCCTCCAAAGAATATCCACTGTGTTTATATTTGAAACATTATGATGAATGCATTGAACATGAAGACTTGTTGGCCTTGATGCAATACCATCCATCGTTGTGCCATTTACAACATCTGACCAGGGGCCACACAACTTTGTTAAATCGCAGCAAGCACGCACCTTGAATTCGTATTCTGTAGCTGTTTTAAGATTATCAAACATGTATGGAAGATTTCTAGAGTTCTGCTGATAAACAGCTTCTTCAACTATTTTTGGTACATCACCAGCCTCGGCTACCACAAGTTCGTAGTATTGCACAAATGGTATTAAATCTAATGGTGGAGGATCCCATCCAATAGTTATTGTTGAAGATGTACTTCCCGTTGTTTTCACTTTTGGTATGAAGAGAGGATCTTTTTCTAAAGTTCTAACTGGAGTTTGATATTGAAAAGGAGCGCCATTGCCAATGCTGTTCTTTGCCGACATTCGAAGAATGTAGCTTGTATTAGGCAAAAAATTTTCAAGTACATATGATGTATTACCACCACCAATTACGTCTTTATAATAAGTAAGTTCAGGATTTCCCTCTTGCAAATACTGGATAAAGTATTTTTGAACTGGATCATTTCCATCGTTAACAGTCCAATTCAAGTAAATTTTACTAGATCCTACAGCTTTAACATATTCAATATTTACTTTAGGTACATCCATTACCAACAAAGCAATATTTTTTCTCGCTAATTCTTCGCCGTTGGAAGCAAACAAAACACAGGCGTATGAACCATTTTCTTTTTTATAAACCTCTGCCAATTCCAGAGTATAATTAACATGAGTTTTATTTATTTGCTCAATATTTGAGGACTGATCCAGAAAATCAAAAGTGTTTTCGTCTTTAAGCCATTTAAGTTCTTTTTCTATTGCTTCTGATTGCGGATATATTTCAATTACACAGAACAATTTAACAGGATTTCCAATTTTTTGTTTCACCTTTAGTCCATTTACTTGTGTTATTCGTGGTTCCAAAAACGGTTGAATTAACACCTTTTTAAGTAAGCCAACATCTCCAGATTCACAAGTAAATAAGCCTTCATCAGAAAATTGTATGTTAGATATAGACAATGTTATTTGATAAAGTTCTTGTCTCTCGGATATCTCATTGGTGTTATTATCGGTTTTTTCAACGGACATGGAATACCTTGTATCATTCGCATCAAACTCAAATAATTTGTCTTTGAACTTCCATGTTGAGTTTTTATCACTTGAGAAGCAGCTGACAGAAAAATTTTCACCCACAGGGACTTTTATCAGACCTTGTGTTTGGTCATTTTTATTTTCGCATTTTACAATAGATACACTTAAGTATATGACATTTATTGATGCCAAAATGAACATAATCTGGCGTAAGCAAAAGCAGAATGTCATATTTAACATTAATCTTTATTAACAGACTCGTCCAAAAAAACACTTTTATCAAAACGTCTGCTTTTATTTAAAACAAATATATAAAAATATTATATTCTATTATAATGAAAATAAACAATTTTTTTTTGCCCAAAAATTGTGTTGTAAAATAATGAAGTATTTGGACATTGAGTACAAAATACTGATTACGTTTGTGAATAGTCAACTACTTGGTTTTCAAGTACATTAATATGTGCAATTTATTTGGTACAAATTGCACAACAATATTAAAAAAGTGCTTTTGCACTCCACTAAAGGACTGTTTATATTAGATTTTTGGAAAAAAAAACTGATGGTTGAATTTTAATTTTTGAATCGTATAATAATAATAGAGAAATAATAATAAAGAAATTTTTTCGGTGTTCAAAACATTTGTTGACATATAACACATTCTACAAAATTAACATATTTTATTGGGCATATAATTTATAATTATTGCTTATAATGCGAAAATTGTTTTTTGCGTTTTGCCTTAAAATCACAATACAATATTAAAATTGTATCAAAAAATACAATTATACATTCCTGTTACCGAGTACTTACAAAAATGTATTATGTATCTACAAATACCGGTTTCTTACATCAATAGACTGTCTATACTTTGTACAGTTATATACATATATGTATATACGTAAATAAACGAGTGACGATTAATCATCGCCCAGCCCAAATGCCAAAATTTTAGTTCCAAACCCGCCAAAAGGATCAAATATATTTGTTTCTTTTTTTTTTTTTTTCGAAAAACGTACATTAAAGTAGTAAAATATAGAAATTCAAGATACATTTATTTTACATTAGAAAAAACCACATGGCTTTTTATTGTTGTTTTGTGCTTTGGAAATGTCAAAATAGAAAATAATAACAAAAGATAATTCCTCTAATTACAAATGCATGCTTCTTTTGCAAATGATTGTTAGTGTTTTTTGAAATTCGTAAACAAACAAGGTAAAATACAAACAACTTTTGACATTTCCAGCTACCTAGTAAAATATACCTTGTACAATTTTTTGTATAAATATGATTAAATTTCTAACCTCTACATTTGTTCAAATATACTTACATATCAATTGATCATGTCCTTTAAAACAGTTTTGCTTATTTTCTGATTTCCCACAGCTGCTTCGTTTAAATTTCAACAAATAAAGTCGTTGCCTGTTGAAAAACACTCTCTGTTAACTCAATTTTTCGGAGTTGTTTATCTGTGGTGACAGGGCTCGGATCATTCCCCGACAAATATCCTTTTGTGTTTAGAACGACTGATTAATTCTGCCACTTCTAACTCCAAAAAACAAAGAGAGCCATACGACTGTCAAATTTTCATCCGCATTTGCTCTCAATTTGTTTACATTCATTGTTTACACCAAGGTATATTTTTTTTACTAGGTAGTGTCGTCCGCCCAGCTGGTTTTTAGTTGGAAATCTCTGAAATTGTTTGTATTTTACTCTGTTTATTTACGAATTTGAAAAAAAACACTAACAACAAGCGTTTGCAAAAAAAAAGCAAGCATTTGTATTGAGAACAATTATCTTCTATTTCTTTTTCTGTTTTCGACGTTTCCAACGCACAAAACAACAGTAAAAAGCCATGTTGTTTTGCCAATGTTGTATTTGTTGTAGAATCGCTACTATAAAGGCCCATTGATACAGGTGACTGCATTAGATTTTGCGTGTGTTTTGTTTTTGTAAAATCTTATTGAGCTGTCAAAAACGTCTGGCAATATGGGTGTATGATTTGTGAAAAATAAGCAAGCAATTGAACGAATACATACAAAACACATTCACAATCAATACACAAGATACACATGCAATAAGAAGAAGAGCAACAATTTTGACAACTCGCAAAGGATAACAGCAGACATATGATGACCACAAGAACTAATGCAGTCACCTGTTCAATATGCCTTGTCAATTATGCAATAACCATAATCATGTTCACCGACCATCGACTTCAAGATGTCAAAAATAGAATACATGCGTGCTTATGAGAATAATTCTTTTAGCCGCTACACGACTACCGACTACACGGCTACTTTTGTAGCCAACTTAGGCTAATTTCTATTTTTCTTGACTACAAAAAAACAGATTAGTGCTGCCAATACAATAAATGCATGAAATGGTGGTTTTAAAAACGCAATACATTAAATATGGCTTTTAAAAACTCGAAAAACTTTTATATTGGTACCATTGATCTGTTCACTTGCTTACAGTTTTCATTTACTTGGCGCATTTTTCATTTACTTTTTATTTGTCAAATATTCCATTTAGTTCTCTTTTCATCAATTTCTAATTTGTTTCATTTATATTTATTTTTTTTGTTTTTTTATTGAAATTGATAAGTAAATAATAGTCATTTTTACTGATTATATGTATTTATTATATTGTTTAATGTAAATGTTTAGTTCAATTTACATGCAAATATGGACGTGGACACTTCATACACTGAAGTCGTTGTTTCCACTATTTTAGCAATAGTTCTTTCAAGTTAATTAAATTTTCTTGAGACATTTGAAATTTTTTTCATACAAATTCACTTAAAATAATCAAGTTTGTTTTGGTTAACTTTAATATATATGTAAAAACAGATGTTTATTTTTTGTAGTTAGTGGTCGGTAGTCGTTAAAAGAATTAAGTAGCTGGCGACTTGGCTATTTTTGTAGCCAGCTACTTATGTAGTCGGTAGTCGATGGTCGATAGCCATTGATTGTGTTTATTGTATATTGTGTTTATAGTTATTTATCTGTGCTTAAGTCATCCGTTCAATTTAATCCATGGCAGATTTATTTTACTGGGTAGTGTCGTCCCGCCAGCTGGTTTGTAGTTGGAAATGTCAAAAGTTTTGGTATTTTCCTTTGTTTGTTTACGAATTTCAAAAAATACTTACAACAAGCGTTTGCGAGACAAAGCAAGCATGTGTATGCAGAGCAATTATCTTTTATTTCTCTTTGTGTTTTTGACGCTTCCAACGAACAAAACAACAATAAAAAGGCATGTTGTTTTTGTAAATGTTGTATTTGTTGTATTACCGCTACTACCTAGTAAAATAAATCTGCCTTGATTTAATCCCTACCCCAAGGCAGATTTATTTTACTAGGTAGTGTCGTCTGCTTAGCTGGTTTGTAGTTGGAATTGTCAAAAGTTTTTGTATTTTCCTTTGTTTGTTTACGAATTTCAAAAAAACACTAACAACAAGCGTTTGCGAGACAAAGCAAGCATGTGCCTTGCGAGCAATTATCTTTTATTTCTCTTTGTGTTTTTGACGTTTCCAACGCACAAAACAACAATAAAAAGGCATGTTGTTTTTGTAAATGTTGTATTTGTTGTATTACCGCTACTACCTATTAAAATAAATCTGCCTTGCCCTACCCTATGGAACGAAAAGACCTTAGTTAAATGATCGGATTACTTCGTTCACTTGATTGTTACGTTCAATTTAAACCGTTCGTTCACGAACAACAAAGCTCTTGCTATATCACACAAAACAAATTTTATTTTTTCAGTAAAAGTGTTTTACTTTTTAATTTAATAAATGTAAGAAAAAAACAGATGTTGTGGTGAACGTCAATATTTTCAATTGTTTTATTTTTTGTTGTCAAACCAGAAATGGATATATATAAATTAAAGAGTAATTTTTTAATATTTTCACGCTGCCTGGATTTAATAAACATTTAAAATCGTACATAATGGATAAAATCCAAACAAAACATAAAAATTGAATAATGGCCAATTCTAACTATATAGACGCATCCCTTGAAGAAGAGGAAACGAACGCACGGCTTTGTTGTTGTCAATATTTGGACCAGCATCAGCAAAGAAATCACTTATTAGCCTGCTGTTGTAATTGCCAGGACTTTGATTTAGCCTTTACCAGTTTCATAACGTGCCAACAACTGAATTCCCAAATTAAAAGTAATATGTTATTGACATTTCAGGATAGATTGCGTATACCATGGCGTGGTGGTGCCAAACGTATTTCCATCGAAGCCATCATACCTGGTATAATATATCCTTTGGTTATTGGTTTGGCTGCTTTAAATGAGATAACATCGTATATCATGTTAGGCGCATGCATAGTATTTCTAGCCTATGCCCATCATTTTGTAAAACGTCATAACGTGAAAACAAGATTTTTCTTCATGTGGACTATATGGTCAGTGGTGTATATGATTGTGGGTTTAGAGTTTGCTTTGCCTCTGCTTGAACTTTTGCCCGAGGAAAAATTTCTTTTAGTGGTTATGGCTTGCATAACAGTGTACTTAATATGGTTGACGCGTAAACATTCGTTGGCATGCCATGATTTGCCCTCAAGGTCCACTGATGATGATTTGGCTGATATTTCAGAAGCTACTGCTGCTGAGGAAGAAGAAGAAGCAGCGGCTCACACAGCTCTTTTGATAGATAATGATTCTCCACGTAAAACTTTAAATACTTGTGGATCACATCACCATCAAACAAATATGTGTCACAGTTGTCGAAAATATGTCTCGGCTAGAACTATACACTGTCACGTATGCAATGCTTGCATTATGTTGCACAGTCATCACAGTTACTGGTTAGATTGTTGCATTGGACAATATAATTTACGATGCTATATGGCCAGTATGATTCTAGGCGTATTAACATTGGCATTTGGAATCTATTTGACTCTTACCGCTATATGTCATCCGTTGCTTATTGGGCGTATCTGGAATATTCCCATTACTATGCCAGATGATTGTAGTAAAGTTTTTGATGAATATACTTTAGGGATATCTTACGTCCTTGCTGTTTATGCTATTGTTGTGGTGCTACATCAATTTTTTTCATTACTCTTTCTATTGATAAAATGTACTCGAAATCCGGTACACTTTATATTCGGTGATATGTCCCAGCCATTTTCTAAAATTTATAAAAAGTTAAGCACATAAATTGGTGATTGAGAGAATAAATACTATGCGAAGTGATTCTTTATTTTAAATTGCGACTAATTTAATAAAAGCTTTGTAAGCCATTTAGGCTGTAAAGGTAGCAGATTTTGAAAGTCTGTTTTTTACAATCAGTCCCAAAATGTTAAGTAGTATTAAGCGCAAATTTAGTTCTAAATTCTTAGTATTAAATGACTTAAAAGTAGTATTTTCATAAAATTTATGTTTTTGAACGTTTGCACAATTTTTTTCTGCAATATTCATAATTAGTTTATAGTTTAAATTATATTAAAAAACTAAAATAAATGGCATTTTATGAAATGTGTTAAACTTACACAAAGATTTGAATTAAAAACTTATATTTTCAAGACGTTAAACTTTTAAAGATTTTTTTCTTAGGCATTTGTATATATATATATATATATCCAAATACGTAAAATTTGATTTCGTGCTAATTAATAAACTAATAGTCAAAAAGGTATACCTTTTCCTATTGATTGATACATAAACACTTAAGTAAAATATGTATTGCTTCCGTTAAAGGTAAAAAAATATCTGAATTGCAACAGTAGCTTAAAAATCCGAAATAGAATTTGTAGTAAAAAATGTAGATCATTATTACAAAAACATGCAAATAATTATATGTATTAAAAATTACAACTTTTACTTTATTATACTTTGATAAAACTTAGCTCCATGTGCTATTGTGTAATTTCTAGTCCCGAGTCACTTGCGGGCTTAAGTTATTTAATATACCTTTTACTATACTGTTCTATGATATTACAAATATATTAAAAACAAATATTTGCATTCCCTTAGTTTCATTTGTACAATTATTATATAAGAATAGTTTATTAAGAACTTTATAAGAGTTTAATATGCGTTTTCAACTTCCTTCTTCCGAAGATCTTTTAAAATGTGTGGTCTCTAATATTTTTACTGTCTCTTCAGGACGGAAGTGACAAGTTTGATAAGATCTTTCGCACTCCTCTCATGCTGTTTTTAGAAAGCTAAAAAAAGTAATGAAATCTCAAGGTCACTCTTTTTTACCTTGAAGTTTTACTTTCTTACTGCAGTTAAATTTGAACAAATTTTAAAACTTCACCATATATGTAAATCTAGTTCAATGAAGTAACATCAATCCAAAAAGCAAATATTGGGATGACAGATTTGAAAAACAAAAAAATAAAAAACAAGAGTGCTATATTCGGCTATGCCGAACCTTATATACCCTTCACCATCTATATAAATCTAGTTGAGTTATGTAACTCCAATAAAAAAGCAAATATTAGGGTGACAGAGAATTAACATATAAAAAAGATTTGGTACTGCATATATTTATATAATTTTACATAAAAATTCATCGGATCTTAATGGGTAAGCATTTAAAAAAATAGTATTTTCTGAAAGATCTCTTCAAAACCTTTAAAAAACTGTAACGGTTATCAGGAATATCAAAAAAGTTCTTTTATAACAGTTATTTAGTGACTTAAAGAAAAAAATCCATTTCAAACAGTTATTTTTCAACGTAAAAATAAAAGTTGGAATGAAACTCTTAAAAAAAGAGTTTTATTTTCCGGTCATAATAACAAATTATAAACCCAAGTGTTTTAATTACGATTTATTGAATTGCAATGCTAGGTGATAAGATTCACTGCTTTTCAAATTGTTTGGGTGTCAATTTTCATAAATAAATTTTATTTTAGACAGGAAAAATAAAACTTCTCAAAAGGCTTTTATTTTATGACGGAAAAAATAAAACTCCAAAAAAGAGTTTTATTTTATGACCGAAAAATAAAACTCGTTTTTAAGAGTTTCATTCGCACTTTTATTTTTTCGTTGAAAAATAACTCTTAACTTCGGAGTTGAGATCGTTTTTTAAAGATCACCATAGATTCTGAAAGAGGACTTTAATACGAATCTATTGGTATATGACAGTATGTGTCTCAGTTGACTCTGACATGAAGATTTTTTGAGTTAACATTTTCTGGATAACCGTTATTTACGGTCCCTGCCATATTGATATTAAAAAAAATGAAGATTCCAGGGCCCCGTAACTTAGAAAATACGGTTCGGAAATAGATATTGTAGGAATTACAAATGGAATGACAAATTTAGTCATACCCTTCTACCACTTTTTGTGCTGAAGGATATACAAATTAAATACTACATATATATAATTTTACATAAAATGCCATCGGCTCTTAATGGGTTAAGCTTTAAAAAATTTAGTATTTCCTTAAAGACCTTTTCAAAACCTTTAAAATGATATCCATATTGATATTTTAAAAAATTTTAAAACTACAGAGACCCGTAGCTCGGAAAATATTCAATCAGAAACTTATGTATACCCTTTTTCCACTTTTTGTGGTGAAGGGAATAAAAAGTAAGAGTGCTATTTTTGGCTATGCCGAATCTTATATACCCTTATGCTTAATCAACTTCGCTATTGTACAAATAACACACGGAATGAAAACTTCTATTCTATATACCCTTTTTTCACTTTTTGTGGTAAAGGATATAAAAAGATTCCGATTTAGTTTTCATGTAGTTTTTGGCGAATCTTGGATTTCTTAGAGAAATTTATAATTTAAAATTTTTTATATAATTTTGTTAATAATATCATAATTCTGTAATCTTTTCTGAAATTGGACAAAGAAGTACATTCCTGAATTGTTTAGACCCCATTACTGTTAAGTTAATGTTGCGGCGGCTTTAACTAAATCATGTACCAGGTGGTGGCAGTGGCGAATTAATACATTTTTGCCGTTGCTGGAATTGAGAAAGTTTATATAAAAAAATTAGACGCTGATTTTTTATATATGGAGTTTGACATTTCTAGCAACAGCGAAAATGTATGAATCCGCCACTACCACCACCTGGTATATGATTTTGCCATGAACTAAGTTATTATTCCACAGAACAGTAAAACCTAGGCGAATAAAATAAGGTGGTAGCGATGGCGAATTCGTTTATTTTTGCCGTTAGCCCGAATGTCAAACCACATATAAAAAAATGGGATACAGACTTAAACTACCGGCGAAAATTAATGAATTCTTAAGTTCTTCCTTAAGTTAAACCTGAACGACGTATAACATTGCATTTACATTATATCAAAATCTAGTTCATTTGATTTGAAAACCTTTTCAAAAGAAATATTTCTAAATAGTTCAATTATATAAATTTGTTCATGAACGACACAACTCTAATATTTTCCTTTGAAATGTCCAAAATTAAACGTGAGGTAACTGTTTCCTAGCTATATTTGTTTAATAAATTAGAAATATTAAACTTTTTAAAGGTGCTTAATGCATTTAAAAAATTACATCGTTCGAGACAGCTCATATTTGCTGGAGATAAATATGCCTTAGAAGCTGGACGCAAAGAAATAAATGCACGATTCAAACAAAATATGACTGAAACCAATACAGAGAGTATTAAAAAAGTAAATCAATTTATAATTTTTTGATCTCGTTAACAAAGGTGATTTTTGTAGATGGTACAATTAGCATTAGATGCTGACAAGGAGTTACGCTCAAATGTAATACAGGCCAAAAAAAAGGATGAAAACGTTTATGGTAAGTTCTAGTAAACTATTTTGTTTGTAAACTATTCCAACTAAAATGTTACAATAGTATTGCGCCTTACTCCTGATGTTACGCGCTTGGATAACTTTCCCTTTAATCCTGATGCCGTAATACCATCTCCTGGTCGTAAAAAAAAGGAATCTGCAGTGTGCAAAAATAGTGGTGTGAGCGTTAATAAAGCTACATCAGAAAAGTAATATAATATTTGTAACAATTTTATTAAAATTTTTGTAAATAAAGGAAGTTAATGTTTATTTCGAGACATATTGATTCAATACGCCTTGGTTTATTTCTTTTTATTCTTGTGTTTTCTGGATTTGGTTTTTTTATATTTTTTGTTTTTCTTTGATTTCATCTTTCGTTCTTCATCAGAAGAGCTACTTGTTTCGCTCGAACTTGTTTTAGTACTATCCGATGAAGAATCCCTATCGGAAGAGGAATCATCACTTCTGTTTTTTTCATACTTTGATTTTTTCCTATGCGGCTGTTTATCTTTTTTCGATTTTCTCGTTCTATTTGTGTTATTATAATCTGGTGAGTCGTACATTCTTCTCCTTTCGACGATTTGCTTTTGTGTATGCCTGCCTTCGGGCGATTCATGTCTGTTACGTTTTCTTTGGGACGATTGTTTTCTATCCGAATAATATCGTTTACTATGTTCTTTATCACGATCTTTGTGTTCTTCTCTTTCGGAATAGTAATTTTCATTTTTTCTGTTTGCTGGTCTACTGCCATCACTTGTGTATCTTTCTTTTTCAAGAATTAGGTTAGGAGTCCTAGACCTTTTTCGATGATCTCCCGACTTCATGTATCGAATATCGCTTTCTGATTTACGAGATTTTTGTAATGAACGGTCCTTTGATGTGGATCTTGATTTCCTAGTCTGTTGTTCTTGCTTTCTGTGACGTTCTTCTCTGGCTTGACGTCTTTCTGCAGTCGATTTTCGTTCAACTGATCGAGAACGCGATTGCCTCTTATTCCAATTATCGCGGGTTCTTCTATTAGCATTTCTTGTTTCACTTTTATCTCTTAAATTATTAAAATCTAAGCCTTTGCTGTCACCTTTAACACCTCTACCTTTGCCATTCCATTTTACTTTAGATACTGATTGCGAGAAGTCTACGTGTATCCGACGGTCATCTATTAAAACATTGTCCATTTTAAAGTAGGCAGCCTCACATGATTTTTGATCTTCAAATTCGACAAAGGCGTATTGTAGAGAGTCGCCAGTTTTACGATCTCTTATTACTTCACATCCCTTTACTTTTCCAAAACGGCTAAAGATAATTTCCAAGTCATCGTCGGTTGTAACAGGGTTAAGTTTGCAAACAAACAAAACATTTTCTGGTGGTGCCATTTCAGCATCTGGGAGATCTCCAACTATTTCCAAAATTGTTGCTCTAGCTTTCGCTTCACGTTCCGCTAACATTTCTTGAATCTCTTCCAAGCTCTTGCCTTCAGTATCATCGATATCTTCATCAGCGGCAATACGACCATTTTTTAATCTTTCAGCAGTTGGCGACGGAGATCGACTGGGCTCTCGGAAACCCCTAGGATCTGGAAAAGGATCTTCTAATATGACCGTATGCGTTATTCTTATATCTTGATAAGGTCTAAAATTTTCATCTACTATAGCCTCATTGAGTTGCCTCAGCACTTCATGTCCTTCTACAACTTCACCAATTACACAATGCTGCTCATCCAAAGAGGATAAGTTCTCACCCAGAGTAAAGAAAAACTGGCTCCCCACTAAGTTTTTTCCTGCCCCAACCAAAGACAAAAGTCCGACAGTTGAATGATGCATTTTCGGTAAGATTTCTGCTTGAAAAAACCGTTTGTGCTGTCCTTCGACGACTCCCCATATTGAACTGCCACCATTTCCAACACCGGTTGGGTCACCAGTTTGTGCAATGAAACCTCGTTCAATAGTGTGAAAAAGATTATAATTGTAGTATTTCAATTTACAAAGCTTCATGAAATTCAAGCAAGCTATTGGTCTTTCTTCGGTGAACAAATCCACTGTAAGATCACCGATTGTAGTTTCAATAACCACAGACATTATTTATTATGTTTTATAATGTACTTATATATAAATCCTTAATTTTGTTTTTTACAAAACGTTTACTATTTTGGCACTATAAAACAGTGTTGTCAGATTAGGAGATTTATCCCCAAATCGAGGATTTTATTTTTAAAATTGGTATGAGTATTACAGTTTTGGGATTGGGGAATTATTGAAGTTACATTTTGCGTTATGGAGCTTAAGATCTTATTTGCAGATTTTTAAAATTCAGTTTTGGGTAAATGTATTTTTACTATTATTATATAAATTTTACTTTTTTGCTACGTACATATTTCCTAGTTTGGTAGCAAAAACGTTTTTAAAAATTATTACAGGTAAGTCTCCGCAAATTTATAAAATTAATTCGCCTTTTTTAGCAATCAACTCAATGAAAATCAAATAAGAAATAAAATGCAATATGAGATGCTCGAATCTCTTTTGAGAATTGAACACATTTTAAAAATAATACAATTTGTTGTGACACTTTTGTTCCCTCTTCAGAAATGCTTCAAATGCTAACTCCAAAATGGAAACTAAAAAATTGCGCTAGACAATGAGATTATTTTGATTTTGAACTTTTCGATTTTGTTATTCAACTTGTACAAAGACAACATTAGGTAAGTAAGAATACCATATGCCGAAACTTATATACCCTTCACCATATATGTTAATCTAATTTAGTGAAGTAACTCCAATCAAAAAAGCATATATTGGGGTGACAAAGAATTAAAAAATAGAAAAAAATATTGTACTGCGTATATATAATTTTATATAAAAATGCCATCGGCTCTTAATAAGTTAAGTATTTTTTAAAAATTTTAGTATTTCCCTAAAGATCTCCTCAAAAGCTATAAAATGATACCCATTCTGATATTTAAAAAAATTTGAAAATTTCAGATCCCCGAAACTCGGAAAATATAGGTGAGCGCCAATTTTTTTACTTGACTTTTTTTTTCTTATTTTTTAAAAAATAAGAAAAAAAAAGTCAAGTGAAAAAATTATATATATATATATATATATATATATATATATATATATATATATATATATATATATATATATATATATATATATATATATATATTTTATTTAAATTACTTCATTGTTCCAAATGACATAAAAAAATTAGAGGTAGGCGTGCTGTGTTGCCTGCTGCCTCGAAAAACATGGACCGATCATTTCCAATGGTACCTCTTTCGACACCATATCTGATTGATTGACGGACATCACTCAATCGACTTCGCTATGCATAAGAAATCGGAATGTCTATGCTTTAATGGGTCGGAAATGGATATTGTTGAAATTACACATGGAATGACCCTTTTTCAACTTTTTGCGGTGAAAGATATAATATATAGTATTTGTAGTGGGAATTTTTGGGGATAGTTGAAATTAATTTTTCGGGAATTGTGGGGATAAAATTTATCTAATTGGAGATGCGACTCGAAAGAAAATGGGAGCCCTGCTGTGAAAACAACTGTGTAACAGTAATAAATAATTGTGCAGCCACATATTTCACCACAGTTACTATTTCACACAATTGATCAGTAGTGCCATTCAGGTCTCTTTTTAACGATTTTGGTTTGTTTAATTGACATAACAAAATTGTTGATTTTTTATTCAGAAACACTTTTAACCACAGATAACAACTAATTGTGCAAGTATTGCAAAAAAATATCATTTATCTGAAAATTTTCAATAATAAATGAAACCAATCTTATGAACAAAACAGTATCAACTCAAAATAAAACCAAATTTAAATAAAACAATTAGATTATTTTTATTTTGAAAAAAGGCTCAACTCAAATATAATACCTTTTTTATGAAAATATACGATGCATTTCAATATTAACTTTTATATTAACTCAAAATAATACCTTTTTGTTGATATGAAGATAGTCACTACATAATCATGAAAATGGTCTTTAATGTTGTTTTAGATACTGATGTTGTTAATGGATTTCTTATAAAAATTTAAATTTTTTTAATTTTGAGTTAATACCCTCTTGTTGATCAAGTACGATATGGACTTTAATGCTATTAATAATCTGCAATAAAAACATTTATTTGGCCATAATAACAAACGATAGCATTGATTTTAAACAACTAATGCCATAGAAAGAATAAAATTCATATGTAATCCTAAAACTAGTATTTAAGTTTTACGCTAATGTTTAAAACAAAATTCGTTAAATTTAAAACTTTATCATAATTTTAATCTTCAACAATATAATAAGAGGATTTAAAATTGACAATAGAAGCGAAACCTTCTCGGTAATAATGATGATCAGATTATATCAACTATTGTAAAACCATTTAATTTATAATTTACAATTTTTATACTTCTTATTATACCAAACAAATTAGTGGAAATTCTGTCTAAAATTCAGATGTTTCTATATAACGGTTCAAAAAATACGGTTATACAGAACAAATTACGTTTATTTTGAAAAAACCCTTAATTTCTAAATTCAAATTATAAGCTTCTTGTTATAGTAGACTTAGCAATACAGGTCCCTTGTAAGTTTCCGCGTTCCGTCTATGACGGTTCAAAAGTTCGGCCACATACACCAAATTACATCAACTATTAGATCACCCTTTTATTTCCAAATTCAAATCTGTCTACAGTTGTTTAAAAGTATGGCCATATACATAAATAAGCAATTGGTGCACCCTTTGTCTATAAAGGTTCAAAAGATAAATCAATTATGGGACACCCTTTAATTTATAAATTCAAAATATAAACTCGTTTATATAGCGGGCTTAAAGCTGAAACGGGACCTGTATTCAATTTTTAGCTTCAGCCTTCTGTCTATAACGCTTTAAAAGTTTGGCCACATCAACTATTAAGACGTCCTTTAACTTCAAAACCCAAATTTTATACTTTTTGTTATAGCGGACTTAGCAATACAGGTTCGTTGTAAATTTCAAGCGTTTGTCTGCAACTGTTAAAAAGTATGGCCATATACAGCAAATTAAAGAAACTATTGGCGCACCCTTTAATTTATAATTTTTAATATTTAATACTTGTTACTGTAACGGCCATAGCAATCGACATTCTGTCCAAATTGCAAGCGTTTGTCTATAACGGTTCAAAAGATAGACCCATAGTAATACGCAGTCGTTTTAAATTTTACAGAAGTGCACTTTATTGTTCATAATACACGTAAAAAATATGTATGTTGTTTAAGGACGCTCTTTAATTTCTAAAATTACGAACTGTTTTTAAAACCGGCCCAATCTGTAAGCATAATCTATTATATTACCAAAACTTTTCAAAATCGGTTCAGAAATAACTGAGTTCTGCAAGTACAAACATAAAAAAGCAACAATCATTCGAATTGATAACCTTATTCTGGGCCTGATTTGGTCTGATTGTCAAGTTTTTTAATGCGCGTCAAGTGTCAAGTGAAAAAGTGATTTGTCAATGTTTTTTGTAAGTTAACTTTTTTTTCTCAAATTTATTCTAGCTACATATGTAATAATACTTAAAAAAGTAAGTTTATATTTCTAAAAAACACATCGATAGAGCATATTTTTACTATCTATATTTCTTAAGATAGTACCTATATTTTTTTAAATAACGCCTAAGTTTTCTCTAAAATATATAACGACTGAATTTTTATTCTTATATTGTTTTTTGTTTCTTTCACATTGTTTCTGTTATTTTTACTTTTAACGATTTTTTTGTTTTTATTCTAATAATTTTTATGAAAAAAATAATAAAAAAAATTAAATAAAAACCAATAGTATGAGTGTTTTTATTTGTCAAGTTTTTTTTTCAAAATCAAGTTTTTTTGGGCAATGTCAAGCTTTTTGGCAATGTCAAGCTTTTTGGCAAATTGGATCTGGCAAGCCTAGTTGAAAAGCATGTTTTAATGATACAGTTTATGTACATATATGATTTTTTTTCTTTTAACCAATTTTTATAAATGAATTATTTTTAAGTTTTGTAATTTACTACATTTAACTGGTCTCATTAGAATTTATTTCAATTAATAAGGAACATAAGCCTAAACTGAAAAATATTAACACATTTGTAGTTTAGTCATAATATTTGTGGCCCCGGATATATTGCACTTGCTCAACAAGAGGGTATTAACGCAGAATTTTTTTGGTTATTACTTTTTGCGAGAATCTACTGTCAAAATTTCAACGCATTTCTATAAATTTTTATCTCTAAATAACATTTGGGATGATTTTCGGTATTATTTTGAGTACAAAGGTTTTTTTTTTCAAAATAAAAATAATAAAAGTGAAAGAAAAAATAAAAATAGTTACTAAATGTTTGCTGTGTTTTTGTGTAGAACTTTTTTGAGTTGTTATTGTCTTCTGTTTTATTGATTCAATGGAGTTCTCATTTAATCAATTTGGCTTTTGATATAAGACTTTCTGTTTTTTCTATACAAAATTTGGGTAAAACGCACTGATGGGCTATTTGAGCAGTAGTGAAATGGCCATATGGATATGCTTTCCCCGCAGTAATACATTTCATTTTGTAGTTTAGTTTAAAATAATAAATATTTCATGAGAATATCATGAAATATTTATATTTGAAGGAATCAAGCACGAATAAAGTAAATTAATTATAAAAGTGTTTTATTTAAATTTCGTTTTATTTTAACATTTATTTAACATTCTTGTTGAACAAGTGCGTTATGTATATTAAATTGAATCAATTTTTTTACGGACGCAGCTTAAAAATTAAAAAAAAAGTTGCCTTTAATTAATTTTAAGCAAAATATGTAAAGTGACATATTTAGGGCTGACACTTGGTTGCCGAGTTACGGGCCTTCAAGGTTTGTTTGTACAATATGGAATATATCGAGTATTTTTCGGTGGAATAAGACAATATGGATATCATTGGAAAGGTAATTTCAATATCTATTCAATTTAAAAGGAAAATATTAAAAAGATTTTTGGGCAGCTCTTAGTTTTAGCTTCGCTTGCTAAGGATTTTCTGCGTAGCCGGCCTTCGGCCTGACGCAAGAATTTTCTCCTCTATGGTATGACCAACACCGGCTTCGCTTGCTAAAGTTTTTTTTTTATTTTTTCGTATAGAATTGTCACTAAACTTGATTTATTTAATATTTACCTGTTACCTGTTTTTATTGTATTTTGTTTTACTATTATCCTTTTTAATTGAAAATGTGGATATGATTGAAAATTACCTTTTCAATGATATCCACATTGCCCCATTCCACCACAAAATATTCGATGTATTCCACATTGTATATACAAACTTTGGAGGCCCGTAACTCGGAAACTAAGGGTCAGCCCCAAATATGTCACTTAACATTTTTTGCTTAAAATAAAATTGTACACCCTGAAGGTAAGTTTTTTGATTTTAAGCTGCGTCCGTAATACTATGTTTCCACGGAGCCCAATATTCTTGCTTCGTTCTCTTTTCATGATTCACAGCTCAATCACGACCGAATCAACGTGCTTCGCCATATAAAATCATAAAAATATAATAAAATATAAAAGCTTTTTGTTTTGAGACGATTCAGCTTGAAGCTACTTGCGAAGCATGAAAAATTTCTGTCTTCCCTATTTTTTATCGCAAGTTTATCTGAACTAGCTGTATATAAATGTAAACAAAAAAAGTAAACCAATATTATAAGTGCTGTGTGAATATTTGTTAATATAAAAACAAATAATTATATTATAATTTTAATTAACAAAATTTTAAACAGAAGTCAATGTGAAGCCTGTAGTATGTGTCGTGGAAACGGCATGCTTCGCAATCATGATTCAGAGAGCGAAGCAAGTGCTTCACATTGCCGTATAAACATGCTATAAACTAGATTTAAGCCGTAAATATAACAACCTCCATTTACAAAAACCCTAAAAATCTTTATTAAAGAAAATATGGCATTCTATTTACTTTTCAAGATATGGCAGCTTTATTTTATTTTTGTTTCTACTAATATTTTCAACAACAAATAACCAGCTGTAGTGAAAAATTTCCTTTGGTGTCTATTATTTTAGTTACATTCTGGACGCGTTGTGTGAAAATTCGGAAAAGTTATTGTAGTTAGTACGCGCCTGACCAAATTTATATTTCGGGAAACTAGTTTTAACACTACTTTCAATAAAAAATACGATGTACACAATTTGAAATAGGTAATGTCTGAAAATTAGAAATAAATGAATTGCATTTTCCTAATTTTCGAAAAATTAAAAAAAAGTAGTCGCTTCTAGCAAACACTTTTATCAAAAGGACTAAAAAGGAACGTTAAAGAGCAAAAAGCAAGTTTTTAACAAATGTCACGGGAAAGTTACAAAACAAAAAAATTTTATTAAAGTAAAAATCTATGAAAGCAACAACAAGTGTTTCCATCAGACCTTAAAACGTCAATGTAGGAAGGTGTTTCGAATAAATTCCAGAAATATACTGCGTTGTGTGAAAATATAAGTAAGAATATTCAACCCTGCAGTGTATAGTTGTGTTGTTCTCTATTTATATTATTAAATTAAAAAAAAAAATTCTTGGTTTTGTACTTTGTAAAAACTTATTATTAAACTGGCCGCTATAAGAGACAAGTATCAGAAATTCTTCAACAACATGGAGGAAGATGAAGAGGAAGAAGTTACAGACATCAGGTTACAAATATTTCATAACACCGTACGGGAGCACATTGTAAGTAAGAAAAAATTTGTTTAATCCTCTAAATAAACCATTTAAAAAAGCAACAATATGTCTGTACTTACCTATATATGAACACGTTTAAAGTACGATTTGTTTCATTTAACGAAGCCACCACTATCAACAAATTATCAAATCGCGGCAGATGTTGAGCTGTGGTGGTTGTATTTATATTTTTTTATTTAATTTTTGTCCAATCAAATGTTAGATCGATCTTATTAAAATTTCTTGTTATTTAAACCCTTGCGTTCTAATAGAGTAGCCATATCTATATACACGTGCGCCAAGATAGCGTCGAAGAAATAGCGTCGATTTTGGGAATTAAAAACCGGGAAAAAAAACCGGGAAGTAAAATTCCCCGGGATTGGATATTTTGAATTAAAAAATAAAATTTGAATAAATTTTGGCATCTAGAATAAGAAAAATTGATTTAAATTGTAAAAAATAAACAAAACATTTGTGTATTTAGAAAATAATTATAAAAAAGAGTTTTTAATGATTACAAAAACCGTTGCTGACTTTTCCCTTAGAAACTATAACACTGTCGCCAAAAATGGCTATACATTATTAAAAAAGAGACATTAATGAACAAAAATTGCCAACCGTGCAACAATTCCGCCGAGCCGTTTTCGAGAAAAATGGCTTCATCCTGAGTGGGCACAAAAAGCGTTGCTAATGTTTTCCATGGAAACTATAACACTGTCGCCAAAAATGGCTATAGATTATTAAAATAGAGACATTAATGAACAAAAATTGCCAACCGTGCAACAATTCCGCCGAGCCGTTTTCGAGAAAAGTGGCTTCATCCAGAGTGGGCACAAAAAGCGTTGCTAATGTTTTCCATGGAAACTATAACACTGTCGCCAAAAATGGCTATACATTATTAAAATAAAGACATTAATGAACAAAAATTACCAACCGTGCAACAATTCCGCCGAGCCGTTTTCGAGAAAAATGGCTTCATCCTGAGTGGGCACAAAAAGCGTTGCTAATGTTTTCCATGGAAACTATAACACTGTTGCCAAAAATGGCTATACATTATTAAAATAGAGACATTAATGAACAAAAATTACCAACCGTGCAACAATTCCGCCGAGCCGTTTTCGAGAAAAATGGCTTCATCCTGAGTGGGCACAAAAAGCGTTGCTAATGTTTTCCATGGAAACTATAACACTGTCGCCAAAAATGGCTATACATTATTAAAATAGAGACATTAATGAACAAAAATTGCCAACCGTGCAACAATTCCGCCGAGCCGTTTTCGAGAAAAGTGACTTCGTCCTGAGTGGGCACAAAAAGCGTTGCTAATGTTTTCCATGGAAACTATAACACTGTCGCCAAAAATGGCTATAGATTATTAAAATAGAGACATTAATGAACAAAAATTGCCAACCGTGCAACAATTCCGCCGAGCCGTTTTCGAGAAAAGTGGCTTCATCCTGAGTGGGCACAAAAAGCGTTGCTAATGTTTTCCATGGAAAATATAACACTGTCGCCAAAAATGGCTATACATTATTAAAATAGAGACATTAATGAACAAAAATTACCAACCGTGCAACAATTCCGCCGAGCCGTTTTCGAGAAAAATGGCTTCATCCTGAGTGGGCACAAAAAGCGTTGCTAATGTTTTCCATGGAAACTATAACACTGTCGCCAAAAATGGCTATACATTATTAAAATAGAGACATTAATGAACAAAAATTACCAACCCTGCAACAATTCCGCCGAGCCGTTTTCGAGAAAAGTGGCTTCATCCTGAGTGGGCACAAAAAGCGTTGCTAATGTTTTCCATGGAAACTATAACACTGTCGCCAAAAATGGCTATACATTATTAAAATAGAGACATTAATGAACAAAAATTACCAACCGTGCAACAATTCCGCCGAGCCGTTTTCGAGAAAAATGGCTTCATCCTGAGTGGGCACAAAAAGCGTTGCTAATGTTTTCCATGGAAACTATAACACTGTCGCCAAAAATGGCTATACACTATTAAAATAGACATATTAATGAACAAAAATTGCCAACCGTGCAACAATTCCGCCGAGCCGTTTTCGAGAAAAGTGGCTTCATCCTGAGTGGGCCAAAAAAAGCGTTGCTACTGTTTTTCATGGAAACTATAACACTGTCGCCAAAAATGGCTATACATTATTAAAATAGAGACATTATTGAACAAAAATCGCCAACCGTGCAACAATTCCGCCGAGCCGTTTTCGAGAAAAGTGGCTTCATCCTGAGTGGGCAAAAAAATCGTTGCTAATGTTTTCCATGGAAACTATAACACTGTCGCCAAAAATGGCTATACATTATTAAAATAGAGACATTAATAAACAAAAATCGCCAACCGTGCAACAGTTCCGCCGAGCCGTTTTCGAGAAAAGTGGCTTCATCCTGAGTGGGCAAAAAAATCGTTGCTAATGTTTTCCATGGAAACTATAACACTGTCGCCAAAAATGGCTATACATTATTAAAATAGAGACATTAATAAACAAAAATCGCCAACCGTGCAACAGTTCCGCCGAGCCGTTTTCGAGAAAAGTGGCTTCATCCTGAGTGGGCACAAAAAGCGTTGCTAATGTTTTCCATGGAAACTATAACACTGTCGCCAAAAATGGCTATACATTATTAAAATAGAGACATTAATGAACAAAAATCGCCAACCGTGCAACAATTCCGCCGAGCCGTTTCGAGAAAAGTGGCTTCATCCTGAGTGGGCAGAAAAATCGTTGCTATGTTTTCCATGGAAACTATAACACTGTCGCCAAAAATGGCTATACATTATTAAAATAGAGACATTAATAAACAAAATCGCCAACCGTGCAACAGTTCCGCCGAGCCGTTTTCGAGAAAAGTGGCTTCATCCTGAGTGGGCAAAAAAATCGTTGCTAATGTTTTCCATGGAAACTATAACACTGTCGCCAAAAATGGCTATACATTATTAAAATAGAGACATTAATGAACAAAAATCGCCAACCGTGCAACAATTCCGCCGAGCCGTTTTCGAGAAAAGTGGCTTCATCCTGAGTGGGCAAAAAAATCGTTGCTAATGTTTTCCATGGAAACTATAAACACTGTCGCCAAAAATGGCTATACATTATTAAAATAGAGACATTAATGAACAAAAATCGCCAACCGTGCAACAATTCCGCCGAGCCGTTTTCGAGAAAAGTGGCTTCATCCTGAGTGGGCACAAAAATCGTTGCTAATGTTTTCCATGGAAACTATAACACTGTCGCCAAAAATGGCTATACATTATTAAAATAGAGACATTAATGAACAAAATCGCCAACCGTGCAACAATTCCGCCGAGCCGTTTTCGAGAAAAGTGGCTTCATCCTGAGTGGGCACAAAAAGCGTTGCTAATGTTTTCCATGGAAACTATAACACTGTCGCCAAAAATGGCTATACATTATTAAAATAGAGACATTAATGAACAAAAATCGCCAACCGTGCAACAATTCCGCCGAGCCGTTTTCGAGAAAAGTGGCTTCATCCTGAGTGGGCAGAAAAATCGTTGCTAATGTTTTCCATGGAAACTATAACACTGTCGCCAAAAATGGCTATACATTATTAAAATAGAGACATTAATGAACAAAAATCGCCAACCGTGCAACAATTCCGCCGAGCCGTTTTCGAGAAAAGTGGCTTCATCCTGAGTGGGCTACTTGAATTATTGCTATTGTTTGTATTGAGATTTCGTGTGGTTGTGCTTACCACCTCTTACGGCTTAGCAAAGGTGGGCCTTACAAATGATACATTACTTGTATGATTATTTGAGGAGGCCAACAAAGAAGAGGACGTTGATTGTGAAGAGGAAATATTTTCATGTGACTTGGCTCGCTTGTTACGAAAATCTTCATAGAAAGCTCTAGACTGCAGACGCTGCAAGTGTTGTAACCGTTGCTGTTGTTGTTGCCTTTTTTCTAAGGAGCTTAAAACAAAATTTCTCATATCTGCATCATTTACTTCATGATCACCGTCATCCAAGGGTATATCTGCTTTATCATCAACATTATCTTCACATTCAGACTTTATATCATTTGCCAATGTAGAATGGGTAAAATTTTGTGGATTTGTGACTGTTGTTTACTGTGGACGAAGCCGAATTCGAAGAGCCCGTTAAAGAGCTAAAATAATCGGAAGACATTTTACGGATTTACATTATTTTTGACTAAAACCGACTTTTTTTAGAAATATTTTTTTATGTGACACTGGTGCTTGAAAGCAGTTTTTTTTTATTGCTATAAATGCTTGCAAAATTTTCACCATTCAAATAAAACCAACAGCCTGTCAAAAACAAAGGAGATAATCTTGCCAACCAACGTGTTTAGAATTTTTCATTAAACAGAGCTGTATTTTTTCAAACATTAAAGGTTTTAGCGATTTTGTAACACAAAAAAATATGTATGCACATTTAATTTATTATAACAATTTATTGTAAAATTATCGTCACGAAAATGTGTTAATTGTATTATTTAAAAAATAAAATAACAAAAGGGAACAATTTCGCCAAGCCATTTTCGAGAAAAGTCGCTTCGTCCTGAGTGGGCATTAAAAGCATTGCTAATTAGGTATATGATAAAAAGTGCAAAAGTTATAATTAATTTTATTTTTGAATATCAATATAACATTTTCGTGACGATAATTTTCAGTAAATTGTCATTCTTAAATAGCCATATATATATTTTTTTGTTATAAAATCGCTAAAAAAATAAAATATTGAAAAAAATGCAGCTCTGTATAATGAAAAACACTCAAAATATTTATTTTTCTCGTTTTCTAACACTATATTAAACGGTAAATTGTAACTTCAAAATGGCACACAAATAACAAGACATTTTTAATGGTAATATGTGTTTAACAATCGATCGGTAGGCATAAGAATGGTAAGTAAAATATCATCATTTTAATTACTATGGTTTTATTTTTTATTTATTTTTTTATTTTTGTTAAAAATAATTAATACTATATATATTTTCAGACTTTAGTTATACCAATAATTTTCGAAGTAAGGGTGGAGGAAGGAAAAAGAAAACGCAAAAAATTTAGAAGCAAAAAGTTTTTTAAAAAGTATGCCAAGAAGCCGGAACGACAGCAAAACGACCAACAGGAGATGCCATCAGCAACTTTACCACCTCCTCCCCAACCGCTTCCGATGAAAGAATAATAACCATCAAGATTTAAAATATTAACACATTCGGTGTTAAAAAAATGAAATTAAATGTACTTTGTACAATCAATTTTTTTTAAATAAAAATTAATTTTTATTAATGGATTAATAAATTGAAAAAAATTTTTCGAATTAAAAAAGATTTTAAGTCGCATAAATATTGATGCAAAAATGTGGTTCAATGTCTCAGTTTTCATTTTACATTTTACGCAAGGCGAATTCATAAAAAGTATACGAATGGCGAAAGTAAATACAACATTGCTATAAAAACATGTATATTTTGTTTTTGTACAAATATTTTTCGCCTGTCAAAAACAAAGGAGATAATCTTGCCAACCAACGTGTTTAGATTTTTTCATTAAACAGAGCTGTATTTTTTCAAACGTTAAAGGTTTTAGCGATTTTTAACACAAATAAAAAAAAGTTGTGCTTATTTAATAATGACTATTTATTGCATAATTAGCGCCACGAAAATGTTTATATTTATTTATTTATTTGTCCATTAATATCCCATAAAGTAAATTCATAGAATATCTTCTGGAAATGTTTTTATTATATTATTTTATAAATAAAATATTACATTGATATTCAAAAATAAATAATTTATAACTTGCGCACTTTTTATCATATACTTAATTAGCAACGCTTTTTTGGCCCACTCATGATGAAGCCATTTTTCTCGAAAACGGCTCGGCGGAATTGTTGCACGGTTGGCAATTTTTGTTCATTAATGTCTCTATTTTAATAATGTATAGCCATTTTTGGCGACAGTGTTATAGTTTCCATAGAAAACATTAGCAACGCTTTTTTTGCCCACTCAGGATGAAGCCACTTTTCTCGAAAACGGCTCGGCGGAATTGTTGCACGGTTGGCAATTTTTGTTCATTAATATCTCTATTTTAATAATGTATAGCCATTTTTGGCGACAGTGTTATAGTTTCCATGGAAAACATTAGCAACGCTTTTTGTGCCCACTCAGGATGAAGGCACTTTTCTCGAAAACGGCTCGGCGGAATTGTTGCACGGTTGGCGATTTTTGTTCATTAATGTCTCTATTTTAATAATGTATAGCCATTTTTGGCGACAGTGTTATAGTTTCCATGGAAAACATTAGCAACGATTTTTCTGCCCACTCAGGATGAAGCCACTTTTCTCGAAAACGGCTCGGCGGAATTGTTGCACGGTTGGCGATTTTTGTTCATTAATGTCTCTATTTTAATAATGTATAGCCATTTTTGGCGACAGTGTTATAGTTTCCATGGAAAACATTAGCAACGCTTTTTGTGCCCACTCAGGATGAAGCCACTTTTCTCGAAAACGGCTCGGCGGAATTGTTGCACGGTTGGCGATTTTTGTTCATTAATGTCTCTATTTTAATAATGTATAGCCATTTTTGGCGACAGTGTTATAGTTTCCATGGAAAACATTAGCAACGATTTTTTTGCCCACTCAGGATGAAGCCACTTTTCTCGAAAACGGCTCGGCGGAACTGTTGCACGGTTGGCGATTTTTGTTTATTAATGTCTCTATTTTAATAATGTATAGCCATTTTTGGCGACAGTGTTATAGTTTCCATGGAAAACATTAGCAACGATTTTTCTGCCCACTCAGGATGAAGCCACTTTTCTCGAAAACGGCTCGGCGGAATTGTTGCACGGTTGGCAATTTTTGTTCAATAATGTCTCTATTTTAATAATGTATAGCCATTTTTGGCGACAGTGTTATAGTTTCCATGGAAAACATTAGCAACGATTTTTTTGCCCACTCAGGATGAAGCCACTTTTCTCGAAAACGGCTCGGCGGAACTGTTGCACGGTTGGCGATTTTTGTTTATTAATGTCTCTATTTTAATAATGTATAGCCATTTTTGGCGACAGTGTTATAGTTTCCATGGAAAACATTAGCAACGATTTTTCTGCCCACTCAGGATGAAGCCACTTTTCTCGAAAACGGCTCGGCGGAATTGTTGCACGGTTGGCAATTTTTGTTCAATAATGTCTCTATTTTAATAATGTATAGCCATTTTTGGCGACAGTGTTATAGTTTCCATGGAAAACATTAGCAACGCTTTTTTTGCCCACTCAGGATGAAGCCACTTTTCTCGAAAACGGCTCGGCGGAATTGTTGCACGGTTGGCAATTTTTGTTCATTAATATCTCTATTTTAATAATGTATAGCCATTTTTGGCGACAGTGTTTTAGTTTCCATGGAAAACAGTAGCAACGCTTTTTTTGGCCCACTCAGGATGAAGCCACTTTTCTCGAAAACGGCTCGGCTAAATTGTTGCACGGTTGGCAATTTTTGTTCATTAATATGTCTATTTTAATAGTGTATAGCCATTTTTGGCGACAGTGTTATAGTTTCCATGGAAAACATTAGCAACGCTTTTTGTGCCCACTCAGGATGAAGCCACTTTTCTCGAAAACGGCTCGGCGGAATTGTTGCACGGTTGGCGATTTTTGTTCATTAATGTCTCTATTTTAATAATGTATAGCCATTTTTGGCGACAGTGTTATAGTTTCCATGGAAAACATTAGCAACGCTTTTTGTGCCCACTCAGGATGAAGCCACTTTTCTCGAAAACGGCTCGGCGGAATTGTTGCACGGTTGGCGATTTTTGTTCATTAATGTCTCTATTTTAATAATGTATAGCCATTTTTGGCGACAGTGTTATAGTTTCCATGGAAAACATTAGCAACGATTTTTTTGCCCACTCAGGATGAAGCCACTTTTCTCGAAAACGGCTCGGCGGAACTGTTGCACGGTTGGCGATTTTTGTTTATTAATGTCTCTATTTTAATAATGTATAGCCATTTTTGGCGACAGTGTTATAGTTTCCATGGAAAACATTAGCAACGATTTTTCTGCCCACTCAGGATGAAGCCACTTTTCTCGAAAACGGCTCGGCGGAATTGTTGCACGGTTGGCAATTTTTGTTCAATAATGTCTCTATTTTAATAATGTATAGCCATTTTTGGCGACAGTGTTATAGTTTCCATGGAAAACATTAGCAACGCTTTTTTTGCCCACTCAGGATGAAGCCACTTTTCTCGAAAACGGCTCGGCGGAATTGTTGCACGGTTGGCAATTTTTGTTCATTAATATCTCTATTTTAATAATGTATAGCCATTTTTGGCGACAGTGTTTTAGTTTCCATGGAAAACAGTAGCAACGCTTTTTTTGGCCCACTCAGGATGAAGCCACTTTTCTCGAAAACGGCTCGGCTAAATTGTTGCACGGTTGGCAATTTTTGTTCATTAATATGTCTATTTTAATAGTGTATAGCCATTTTTGGCGACAGTGTTATAGTTTCCATGGAAAACATTAGCAACGCTTTTTGTGCCCACTCAGGATGAAGCCACTTTTCTCGAAAACGGCTCGGCGGAATTGTTGCACGGTTGGCGATTTTTGTTCATTAATGTCTCTATTTTAATAATGTATAGCCATTTTTGGCGACAGTGTTATAGTTTCCATGGAAAACATTAGCAACGCTTTTTGTGCCCACTCAGGATGAAGGCACTTTTCTCGAAAACGGCTCGGCGGAATTGTTGCACGGTTGGCGATTTTTGTTCATTAATGTCTCTATTTTAATAATGTATAGCCATTTTTGGCGACAGTGTTATAGTTTCCATGGAAAACATTAGCAACGCTTTTTTTGCCCACTCAGGATGAAGCCATTTTTCTCGAAAACGGCTCGGCGGAATTGTTGCACGGTTGGCAATTTTTGTTCATTAATGTCTCTATTTTAATAATGTATAGCCATTTTTGGCGACAGTGTTATAGTTTCCATGGAAAACATTAGCAACGCTTTTTTTGCCCACTCAGGATGAAGCCACTTTTCTCGAAAACGGCTCGGCGGAATTGTTGCACGGTTGGCAATTTTTGTTCATTAATATCTCTATTTTAATAATGTATAGCCATTTTTGGCGACAGTGTTATAGTTTCCATGGAAAACATTAGCAACGCTTTTTTTGCCCACTCAGGATGAAGCCACTTTTCTCGAAAACGGCTCGGCGGAATTGTTGCACGGTTGGCAATTTTTGTTCATTAATATCTCTATTTTAATAATGTATAGCCATTTTTGGTGACAGTGTTATAGTTTCCATGGAAAACATTAGCAACGCTTTTTTTGCCCACTCAGGATGAAGCCACTTTTCTCGAAAACGGCTCGGCGGAATTGTTGCACGGTTGGCAATTTTTGTTCATTAATATCTCTATTTTAATAATGTATAGCCATTTTTGGCGACAGTGTTTTAGTTTCCATGGAAAACAGTAGCAACGCTTTTTTTGGCCCACTCAGGATGAAGCCACTTTTCTCGAAAACGGCTCGGCTAAATTGTTGCACGGTTGGCAATTTTTGTTCATTAATATGTCTATTTTAATAGTGTATAGCCATTTTTGGCGACAGTGTTATAGTTTCCATGGAAAACATTAGCAACGCTTTTTGTGCCCACTCAGGATGAAGGCACTTTTCTCGAAAACGGCTCGGCGGAATTGTTGCACGGTTGGCGATTTTTGTTCATTAATGTCTCTATTTTAATAATGTATAACCATTTTTGGCGACAGTGTTATAGTTTCTAAGGGAAAAGTCAGCAACGGTTTTTGTAATCATTAAAAACTGTTTTTTATAATTATTTTCTAAATACACAAATGTTTTGTTTATTTTTTTACAATATAAATCAATTTTTCTTCTTCTAGACGCCAAAATTTATTCAAATATTATTTTTTAATTCAGAATACCCGATCCCGGGGAATTTTACTTCCCGGTTTTTTTCCCGGTTTTTAATTCCCAAAATCGACGCTATTTCTTCGACGCTATCTTGGCGCACGTTCTATATACACCTCTATTTGTGTACCTACCAATGTATACAATTGATTGAATTGCATTCATCCAGCTGCTTTTTTCGACAAATTTTCACGTATTTGAAAAAAGCAAATAGGTAAAAAAGGAAAAAAGTGCTTATGCATCCCGGTGCATTTTAGGCAATGTTTGCATTAAAAATGATGTGTGTGAAGATAAAAATGCAAATTTAATAGGTTAACCTAGCTCTGAAAGGCATATAAATCATGGAGGTATATGTACACATTTTTGGGTCAAATGAAACCGAACAAAATGCAAGAAGCTGCCTGTTTTACAGTTTATATGTTATTAAATTTTGAAGGTTTTTATAAGTAAAGCTTTTTTGTTTGTATAAGGAATCTGCATTTCTTCAGCACTGTAGAAGATGATGGGATAAAAATTGATAGATTTTATAGAAATTGTACCCTTTTATGATTGATAGTACTTTAAAACTATAAAAAATTCAATTTTTACAGTCATTCTTCGAGTTTTTAAAATTTGTATTTTCTGTAGAGGATGAACTCCAGAAAAACGGTAGAAGATGGGCGGTTAAAAATTAATGGATTTTCTAGAAATTGATAGAAAATTTTGATATTGTCTAAATGAAAAATAATTAAATTTTATTGAATCATTATTTTATTTTTTGTTTATACTAGGTATTTTACAAAAAATTAAATTTTTGTCTCCTTTAGCAAGGTTTGATTAATAACGGTATCTTGAACAGCAAGTCATCACACTAAACAGAGATTTCTTTCATATCTCCGCAAAACTTATTAGACATCTTTTTATAATTTTCCTATAAGTAAGCATAAGGGTTTGATAGGTTTGTTAAACTGTTATTGTTCAGCAAAGCTTCCTTTGAAATATTGGCATAAAAAAACGCCATTAAGCGTTGTTTTTTTTTGTTTTGAAAAATTTTAGACACACACCAAACCCTTTGATCTCGGAGAATTAGACCTTTTGGGAAATCACAGTAACAAAATTCCTCACAGAACTCATCGTATATGAGAAAATTGCACTAAGTCAATTTTCCGCATCTTCTAAAAAAATTCTCAAATTCAATTTAATAGCTCTATATGTGCCCTCAATGTCCCAATAGGTCTTATTCTCATCGTATATGAGAAAATTGCACTTAATTTTCCGCGTCTTATAAAAAATTTCACAAACTCAATTTGATTAAATTGTGTTCAAAGTTAATTAGCTCTGTATGTGCCTTAATTTTCCAATAGGTTTTATTCTCCGAGATTGTAGGGTTTTGTCGCTGTATTCGTTATATTTATTCGGACTTGTGTCATTTTATTTAATATAACCTTCAGAGTAAAGAAAGCCAAAAACATAATGACTTAAATTGCTAACAGAAGACTGTTAACTGTAAAAATGCCGATGTTAAAAATTGTTTTTTGGCTCTGCTATATAAATACGTATTTACCTTTACGCACATATTTTATAAACCATTGTAATTAGCCTTTATTCTTAAATTCTTAAATCCTTAAATTTTTTTTTATTTAATTTAATTAGTACTAAGAATACTTTTAACATAATCGTGTAACAATAAGTTTTTAAATTACATTATTTAATTACCTTAATACATAATCTGCAAATTATTCTTTACAAATTGAACACATTTTATATTAAAAATTATATTATTTGTTTCTGAAGGAAGCCCATTATATAGATTGAGGCCTTTGTAAAAAAGCGATCTCTGCATTGCACTTGTAGATACTCTATCTATTCTAAAATCTTGCACGTTCCGTAGATGATATTGCTGAATATGTCCCACCATATTAAGTTGTTCGCAAAGCTATTGTGGTGCATTACCACATTAATTTTCCGTATGAATTTTAAAGTATTAATTTCTATTCTCTGTTGTATGTTGAGCCATTTTAACGAATTTAGCATGTACTGGATTGATGTGTACCGGTTGCATTTAAAAAATGTGCGCATTGCTTTATTTTGAAGTTTTTGAAGTCTTTCTATTTGTGTTTTTGTACAACATGCATAGAGTATTGTTGAACAGTACTCAAAGTGGGGGTTAATAATAACATTATATATATATATATATATATATATATATATATATATATATATATATATATATATATATATATATATATATATATATTAATAGCGGTAGTTATTAACACATTGTTTCTCAGTCTTTTAAAATAACTGATTTTTTGCCGATCTTTTTACAAATGTATTCGATGTGCTCTTTAAATTTTAAGTCTCTGTTTATTTTAAAACCCAATTATTTTATATTTTCGACTTTTTCTATTTCTTTATTATTAATTTTTATTATAATGTCTCTGTTTGTACCTATTATCATTAATTTTCTTTTATTTTCGTTTAGTTTCAACTTATTCATTTTTAATCATTTATTAACTCTTTCCAAATCGTGTAACATATTTTCTTGACAATTTTCTTCACTATCTTCAACAGTATACATTAAAGTATCATCAGCGTATAGAACTATTTCGCATTTATTTACCACCTTAGGTAAATCGTTAATATTTAGGATGAACAACAGTGCTCCCAGTATTGATCCTTGCGGCACTCCAAAATCATTATTTCTTGTTCTTGATTTTACTTTATTTACTAGTGTTGTTTGTTTTCTATCAGTTAAATAAGTTTCGAACCACTTTAGCTCTTTATTCCTTATGTCGTATATATATAATTTCTTTAACAATATATTTCTATCTATGGTCTCGAATGCTCTTTTAAAATCAAGAAAAGTTGCCAATATTTTTTTTTCTTTTTTTAATTTTTTTCCATCTGTTGACTATGAAATTAACTGCAGCTTCACATGAAATATTCTTTCTGAATCCTGATTGGTATTTTGTAAGTATTCCATTTTTTTCTATATATTTTTCTAATTGAACTTTTAAGATCTTTTCCAATATTTCTCGTATGTTTTTAACATATTTATTGGACGATATTCTTCACATTTATTTGTTTTAGTCACATTCTCCATCGGAACAACCACTGATTCGTTCCAATTTTCTGGGAAAACTCCTGACTCGAGAGATTCATTAATTATGTTTAACAACGGGTTGCTCATTATGTCCCAGTTATCCAATATCATTCTTGTTGTCACTCTATTGAAGTCAGGTTTTTTTATTAACTTCTTTGCATATGTTCTTTAATTCGGAAAAACCTATTGCATGGAATACAATAGTATTGTTTGTCACATATGTGCTATTTATATATATTACATTTTCTATATTGTCTCTAATTTCTTCTATACTATCAATAAAATAATCATTGAATTTATTGACGATTATATTATAATCCTTATATTCTATTTGTTTAAATATCACATTTTGTATCACAGATCGGTTCTTTTTAAGCACTAAGTTTTTTATTTCTAGCCACATTTAATAATACCACGTCAACTCTAAAAAAATATAAATGAAAACGATGTTTAAAAAATGTTTCTTTTAATAGAAATACCAAAATAAAAATAGATTTAAATATGCGTATCTTCAAGTTTGGTTAATATACTTTTAATTACTTAATACGTGTGTTCATATACATAGTAATAATTAATGAGTTTTTTATTATAAAAATAATATGTTGTCAATATTTTAAGTTTAATATCAAAATAAGATTAAAAGAAAATGTAAACATTTGTATGTATATGTGTAAAAACTATTAACCGAATGTGCATGCTAAGCTTTTGTGCTCTTATCTTAAATAGTTTATGGTGATAAGATTTTTTTAATTACAAAAAATTTGCACAGTGGAAACCTCAATCACAAAAAGCTTAGCGATTTTTAGAAGCATTTTTATACTGAAGAGAACTAGGGATTTATCGTACTTAAAATGTGCTGTACAGAGACACTCCTATAAAATTTGTTTTTTTTTCACATATTTAAAAAATGCATAAATTCAAACTACACAATAGGCTTTTATTGTTTCAGTTATAAAACCCAACAAATATGCTTGAAATAAAAAAACGTACTTTAAAATAGAATTTAGTGATTTACAATTCGCATATTATTGAAACATCATGTTATTTTCAGGAAAGGTGAATTAATTTCTTTATATTTTGGCATGTGCTCAAACCATTTTCTACTCGGAAAAAGAGATGAATATGAAATTCGGATATTTTGTGCAATATCGGTGGCAAATTTTAACAATTTGAAATATACTGCGTAAAGATAGCTCAGTCAGTTAGCTTTGTTTTTTACAACCCTGGTATAGTTTACATACCTCTCACTCAAAAAATGTTAAGTTAACAGAATTGAGTTAATATAGCATTTCATAACACAAAAAAAAATTAATTTTGAGATAATCATACTTAAGTTTTTGACTTGTTCTCACCATCTTAAAAAATATCAGACTGCTAAGTTCCCGCAACAATTGGCAAAATGATTCACAAATAAAAAGTCCTTTTAACACGTTAACTGCCGTGTCACCCGTATTCGGGTGACAGCAAAAGTTCTCATTAGGCCACGTCACCCGTATTCGGGTGACAGCAAGAGTTCTCATCAGGCCACGTCGGGTGACTCCTTCCAAAGGATTTCCGAACATATTTAGATAAATATATGACAGGAGATAATAATACTGTTGAATTTTTTTAAAAATCGTTTATTAACAAAATTATTTACAGTGCAAAATATTGAAGCATTCACTGCAAAGTTGCGGTTGAGATATTAGTTGGGCAGAGATATTAGTTGTACTACTCAGTACACGGCAAAGATTACAACTGCTCGTGCAGAGTAATAACGTGATAAATGAGGATCGTAATAGATATCGGGGTGAGAGTACCGAAAGAAATGTAAACAGACATGCGGTAGCAGAGCACGCATCTTACAGTGGCACGGGTGGCCTGACGGGGATTTTGTTGTAAACACGCGTGGCAGTCAACGTGTTAAGAAAACTTTCAATAATTATGTATGTATTATAGGGGATATATTGAACCAACAATGTGGAATATTTAAATTATGAAGCTGTTGTAAAAATATATCCACTAGTGAGTCATTAACTAAAATGTATCGTTATCTATGATAAGAAAAACGGAGTTTTGCTTAATAAAATTTTCATCAAAACATCCATTAATAAAAAAAACATTATATGCAAAAATTCCACACATTTTAAAAAGATTTGAGTCTACCAGCAAGACAACGACTTAAATCATATGAGCAGATATAATGCTCGTCAGTGGCTTTTAGTGTATAATATTAAGATCATAGAATGGTCTGCATGGTCGCCTGACCTAAGCCCGATAATGGCCGTATTATCTCACGTCGTGGCGATACTAATTGTCCTCCTCGGTCATGGGATTTGACATCGTTGGACTTCTTGTTTTTTAAAATTTAAAGGAAAAGGTGTACATGAATTAGACAAGGGCAATTTAAGAGCAAAAGAATTTCTTACACATAATTGTCACAGATCCTTCTATCATAATAAAAAATATTAAGATAATTCTTTAAAAACTTTTCGGTTCATTTACATATAACTTCGTGCGTTTTGTTGGATTACCCTTTATTACTAAAAAGAAGTAAAATAAATAAATAAAGATTAGATTTTCCAAAGCATAAAAGTGAAATTCTTCGTAGAATTTATTTATGTATGTGCTTCAAGAGAATTTCCCTCCTCTTTGCCAGTTTGTTTGTAACACAATTGCTGGTTAATGTAACTAACAAGTTTAATATGTCTTGGACGAGCAAAGGAAATAACAAAAAGACATACTAAATAATATCAGTGATATTGTACTACATGTTAATATTTTTCAAACTGTTAAAATAAGACGTTTAAAAGAAAGTTTAGCAACTTCAGTTATAGTTAGAAAAAACAAATAAGAGTGCTATATTCGGCTATGCCGAATTTTATGTTCTCTTCACCTTCTATGTAAATGTACATTTGTAAAATAACTCCAATCAAAAAATCAAATATTGGGGTGACAGAGAATTAAAAAAAAATTGGTACTGCATATACATAATTTTACATAAAAATGACACCGGCTCTTAATGGATTAAGCATTTTTAAAAAATTTTATTATTTCCTTAAAGATCTCTTCAAAAGCTTTAAAATGATACCCATATCGATATTTTCAAAATTTTAAAATTTCAGAGCTCCGTAACTCGGAAAATATGGGCGAGCGCCAATTTTTTCACTTGATGTTTTTTTCTTTTGTTTTAAATTCCTTTTACCCCATATATTTATTTTTTTGATTGGAGTTACTTTATTGTTCCAAATGACATGAAAAATTTAGAGGTAGGCGTGGTGTTTTGCCTGCTGCCTCGAAGTACATTAACCGGTTATGCTGATTTCCAATAGCACTTCTTTCTATACTATATCTGATCGATTGACATGTTTATTTATTTTTTTTTGTGAAATCACTTCGACACTAAAACGGACGGACAGACGGACATCGCTCAATCGACTGGGGTATGCTTAAGAAGTCAGAACATATATACTTTATGGGATCGGAAATGGATATTGTAGAAATTACACACGGAATGATAAACTTTTCCACTTTTTGTGGTGACGGGTAAAAAAACAAGTGCTCAATAAAAAGGTTTTTTTTTTCTATATATTAATAGCGCATAAATAACTATAGAACATTAACCCTTTGCACTCGAAGCTTTTTTTCACTCATAATACCAGAAACTCGAATCAATTAATTCAAACTCGAATCTAATATGCTCTACTAATGAATAACAGATGAAGACTAAATTGAATTTGCTTCAGTTTTCCTATGTTAAGCGAAAAGTAACAGTTTTTTTTACCGTTACATAAACAAAACTTTCCTGAACAGTTTTCATTTGTAATTTGTTAACAGAATAAATGAAGTTATTACGATTTGTTTTTGTCCTTATGTTATGAACTGAAAATTATTTGCATTGTCTCCATAGCGGAGCCCTCGAGTTTGAAGATAAATTTTAAATGGCTCCGCTCCGGAGCCCTCGAGTGCAAAGGTTTAATATTGTTTTTATTTGACTTAAAAATTACTAAGAAAATGTCAACCACACATCCTTGTGTTCATGAGTTAATTAAAAATGTTTACATTGAGAATTAAATTTATCAATTTATGTGCCCACTTCGAAACGTTGTATGCACCAAACATTGACATACCAAACTGCCTACTCGAAAAAAAATGAAAATTATGGAGAACTCTTGAGACGTCATAAAATTTCCAACAACAGAAAAAGAAAAGAGTAAAAATAGACAAAATTTTTTTTATTTTTAAAACATATGACATGCCTTTTCTTATTTAAATTTACGTTTACTTTATATTAACCCTTTAACGTAGCATAGAAAATTTAGCAATAGAAAGATAAATATTCAGTAAAAAATATTTATTAAAAATGAAGCAAATTCATTTCCATAGAATATTCAATTAGAGCGTTTTTATTTTTAAATATAAGTTTTTGTCAAAACCTTCTAAAACTGATATGGCATTGGTTGGCCTGTTAGTAAACATTCACTTGAAAATCTAAAACAGCAGTAAACTTTTTCATTGCATTGTTGCTGGGAATAAATGTGTGCGTTGTGTTGATAAAAATAAAATAAAAAATTATACTTAAAAAAGACTCAGATTCCCCAAAAATGATGAGAGCAAAATTACTTAAGTTTTCCTTTTAAGGGTTAAACATAAGAGTTCACATAAAGCCAATGACTTTAAAATGCAAATGAATGCGTGTTGGCATGCCTGAGTTTTCTTGCAACAGTTTAAAAGATGTAATTTTTTTATTTTAACGGCATATATTTGCGAGTGATGTTTATAGTATAATTTTCAGAAAATAGTTAATTATTGCATTGGCTATGATTTAAAAAAGAATAAGGCTGGGTGAAATATAAAGAGAAAATATTAACTAAATTATGATTTAAGATCAGCGTTGCCACACAAGAAATTGACTTCCTACCAACAATTTTCAAAAATCCTACCAAAATCGTTTACAGCCTACCAAAAATTTAAAAATGCATTTCTTCAATAAAATAAAAATTTTTATTTTGGCTTATATAGTAATAATAATAACAAATTCCAGTTTTTATAAAAAAAATAAAAATATACATAAAATAACAACATAAAAGCAATATTTCATTTAAAATAACGGATGTATGTATGTGTATACAAAATGTATACAGATAAAAAAAAAACAAAAGGAATTTAAAATATAAAAATATCGCATATAATTCATTGGTTTTTAAGTATAATTACAAAATATCGGAAAGGACAAACATAAAATCACAATTTTATTAAAAAAACAAACATTCCGCAATAAGAGCCGGTAAGTAATCCATTAATAAGAAAGGAAGTTTATGCGTAATGCAGAACATTGCTAAAGTTAATTCAGCATGTCACACACACTTGCTTTTGGATTGTATAACTGTTTTTGCACATAAACTTTAAAATAGTTTTAGAGCATAATAATTGATAATAAACCTTCATTCAAAAATATTGTTAATTTCAATTTCATAATATTGTTCGCGTTTTTTAAATCAGAGATGGTTATAGCTTTAATCATCTCTATGAAGATGATTAAAGCAGAGATGTTTTTTATTAAACCTAAAACAGTTTTTGAAAACAGTGGTAACACTATTCAATTCAAAGTTATTTTTTTTTTATTTTATGTTCTGAATTTTTAAGATGAAAAATTTACTATTGATAAAAAATTGCTAGAGGAGAAAATCCTACCAAAAATTTAAAAAAAATACAACAAACCAACCAAACTACCAAACTGTTTTTTAAAAACGAAAAACTACCAAGTTTGGTCCGATTGGACCAAAGCGGCAACGCTGTTTAAGATTATTATTATTATATATTATTTAATTGAAATTATCTTGATTGTGTCACTCTATTATTAAGTATTGATTTTGTTTTAAGTTTTAAAATTAATCGTTATAAATAATTTATAATTATAATTTATATATTATTTATCACCACAAAAAGTGGAAAAAAGGTATAACTTAGTTTTTCATTCCGTTTGTAATTTCTACAATATCTATTTCCCATACATGGGCATACTGCAATACTTTTTTACTGCATTACATGCTTCAGTAATCAGTAAAAAGTACTGAATCTGTAAAAAGTCCGAATCTGAACTCAGAAAAATTCTATCACCCTCTGATTTTGAGAGAAAAGAGGAGAAACTTGGAGCGAAAACCTTGAGAGTACTGATCAAATCCTAGAAGAAAATAGTGACAAGAGATCGGCTGAGTGGGAGGGGGGAGTTGGGGTATTAAGGGTGAAAGGGGTGCAGGTAGGGATTTGAATAAAAAGGATACCACCATAAAAAAATGTAAGATTATACATACAGGAAAAAAACTTTTAGCCATATTTCTTCAACCACTTGTAATATTCTCATCAAATTTTCTTTTGTTCAAATATACTTTATTGCGCTCAAAATCATTGGGATTTTGAATTTTTTTCACTATATTTTGATACCAAAAAAAATTCGTCAAATTTAAAAAAAACTCACATTTTTGGATAAAAAACTAGAATTTCTCAAGAAACTGTACGTGATAGACAGCATCTGACTTCATATTCGTGTTCAGCACATTTGAAAACAGTAAGAAAGCATATTTTATTTTAAAGGAGGATTTTCGTGCAGAACAGTGTTATTGATTACTGAAAAAAGAAATCAGTATTCAGTAAATTTTACTGATTATTGAAAAAAAAAACAGTATTCAATAAGTTTTACTGGTTACTGAAAAAAAAATCAGTATTCAGTAAATTTTACTGATTATTGAAAAAAAATCACTATTCAGTAAAAAGTATTAATAGCTGAAAATGGAAATCAATTTTTAGTAAAAAGTATTGATTGCTGAAAATAAGATCAGAATTCAGTAAATTTTACTGATTTGTGTAAAAAAATGCAGTAATCAGCAAATGACTGATAGAAAATACTGTGTGTTTTGAAAATGATATGTATACATTGCTCACCTCTTTAAGAATTGTTTTGCACATTTGTGCCCATAATTATGAAAGTGGTCTAAGTCAAAATTAAAAAAAAAAAAAAAAAATTTACCAGTTATTTTAATACCACATTATTTTAAACTAAGTTTATTCAATGTAATTTTTATGAAATTGTCAAAAATCAACCATTAGATACTGGTTGTCGCATAATGTAAAAATATTTTTAATTTATTCAAATGCAATTCATTAAATATCTCGAAACAAAAAATATATGTCTTAGACCACTTTCATAATTATGAGCACATTTAACCTTTACAATCTCACTAAGTACACATTAGTAAAACTTTTTACATACCGCACTTTACATGTTCCGAGCGCCAAATTTCTTGTAAGTGATTAATAGTGCTCTGGTAAATGCAAAATCAGCTGCATTTCAAATATTTGATTTAAGTCTGTACTAGTTAGATTCGAGTATATCTTTACATTTCAAAAAATTTACATATTTTCGGTCAAAAATTAATTTTTTTTAGTAAAATTTGAGGTAAATTTCAAAATAACGGGATAAGTTTAAATAAAATTAAATCTTTTATCTTACTCAGACAGTATAATTTTAAGAACTGTAAAAATTGTGATAAATCTGAAAATAAAAAAATTTCAGTCCTCACAAAAATGAACATATCAGAGCAGACTTACCTTGATACGCTATCGTGTCGCTCCTTCCAGTTCTGAAAAGCTTATACTACAAATTTCAGCTCGTGTAGTCCTTTGCTTCCAAGATCCAAAATTGATCCAGCCTTTAAGGGGTTGTTGACTTGTTTCAATGCTCTTCAAAAGATATGTATGTATATGTCTGTACGTTTTGGACATTCATACATGCATTTTTCGGCAGATGTAATAACAAAATCTCATAGTTTATCATGGCCTTTATTGGCATTCCAATCAAATCTATTTGATTTAATTAAAGAGTTTTGAAGAACGTAATGATTTTCAATAAAATGTTAAAAGTTAAAAATGTTTCCACACCATATGCGTGACCTGCCTTATTTTTTAACGGACACTTAAAATTTTCAGAGTGTGTATGATATTATTTTCACTGATAACAAAAATCAATAAAATTATATGGTCATATTGTTATCTTTTGAACCTTTGAATTTTTAAATTTACACAAAGTGCATATTCTGTGTATCCCTGCAACAAAGAAAAAATAAAAGAAGATAAATGTGTCGAGATATATATGTATGTTGTTGACGTAACGACTTGTAAACTCAATTTGAAAAAATTCCTTATAAAAGGCTATAGTACAGGATGGCCGCCGGGAAGGTATACTATTTTGTATTCCGCCATTTCGGTGAACAATAGTCTCTGTAGTCGTTATATTGACATGCAAAAACAACGTATATGAGCTAAAAAGTTAAAACACTACGATAATGAATCTATGCTTTAAAAATGTTTATTAGTTGATTTTATTTAGAGAATATTTTTAAACATGCTAAAAATTTTTCAGAATGTATGATTTATGCATTTTCAGTTCTGCTTAGGTTCATTTTTATGTACAATTCATTGTAGAAACTGAATAGTAATTTTTCTACTCGAGCAATTACTCTGGCGAGAAAGATAAACGTCGATTGCCCATCCAACGGAGTGAAAATTAAAAAAAGAGAAAGTTTTAGTTCTGCGAGTGCACGTAATTGTGTCTAAACAAGTCACAAAGTTTTCGATACTTGAAAATCAAACAGCATGCGGAGTGGATTTAACCAGGGAAATCTAACTCGATTGACGTTTAGAAATCATTGCTGCACCAATGAAATAAAAAATATTATCTATAAATCAAATGTCGTTTAGTTGCATACTAGAGTAGTTCTTATGCTTTCGTATTTTTGCTTCATTTACAGATTTAACGACAATGGTTTGAGAAAAGAACTAACTCGGAATATTGTGTTTTTCATTATTTTGTAAAACCTTCTCTCACAATATGCTTACCGAACGTGCTGTGACAAAAGTAATATAAATTTACTGCTAAACAACACTGCTTACAACAACAACTGCTTATTTGTTTTATTTTTTTTATAAATTTGCATGTATCATCTTTTACATCAGCTTTATTATTTCTTGATATGTTTTTTTTAAATTAAAATGACTAAAATTATATACCAGCCATCATAAACTATCAGGCATGTCACAAATTCCGACCGGAATGGTTTTGATTCCGTAAAAACAATTCCGATCGATTTTGTTTTACCTTCTTCAGATTCCGATCGATTTTGCTTATTTCAAAAAAATTATTAATCTTCACATTTTTATTTAAATGTGGCAATATTACGCACACCAAAATAAACTACAAGGCTAATCTAAATAAGGACATATAAACGTAAATTTGAAGGTCGCAAATAACGAAATTTTAAAGAATCTGAATTCCACTTTGAAATTTAAAAGTGGTTTCATTCCGAAAAATTTTTTTCGAAAAACCAATTTGCGGAATTAAAATCACTTTTGATCGCAATTGAGTTCTGTGACATGCCTGTATAAATCGTTACGCACACTGGGGCAGAAAAAAAATAATGTCATTGCCGAAAAGTTGCTGTAAAGAACATGCGATTTTAACCTTAATTTGTAAAAAATGGCGCAATTTACTTTTTTCCCCTTTTTTCAAATTTTATTTACATTTTCCTTACAGGCAAGCAGGCACGTTTGTTAAATTTTCTATCTTAGCCCATAATCCTGAAGCTAAGGTTCGAAACCGTTTTAAGAAAGCGTTACATGCATATAATTATTTGTGTTTTGAAATTGTTTTTGTTGTTTGTTTGTTTGATTTTTTTGTGAAAAAAATATTCTTAGCATATAGATAATTTATCAAAGTATATTTTTTGTTATTTTCAATTTTTTTTTCATGATCCTACGGCCAAGGGCGATATTCTTAAGAATTGCAATTTTGGCTGGGACTTTTGTTGCATGATTTAGGAATTTCGAATGTCTGATTTTGCTTTTTCTAAATCTGCATATTTTTGCCCTTTGCTTATTTTAATTAAATTAATACACAAAAATATAAATTTTATTTTTATAATATTATTTATAACGTTTAATTGTATGTTAACTTTTTTAAGTTCCTACCACAGTATAAATTTTAATGAAATTTGGGTTAAATTTCCTAAATCGGGAAATCAGGAATTTTCAATGGACTGTAAAGAAAATCTGATGATAGCTCGTTTGGTTCTCTGCTAAAAGCATGTGAATTTCTGTTTAAATCGATCAAATTATTTAGATATTGTTGTTTTATTTTCTTTAAAATATTTTGCTTCTGCACCACTGTGTTGCGTGTATTTAAACTTCCTTACCGGCTTTCGTCTCTTTGAATGAAATAATAAAAAATATATAAGTGTTATTGAGATATTAGTGAAAGTTTTGATTTACGTTTTGTGCTACTTAATGTACCATTTGTTATTGTTGATAAGTATTAAATAACTATTTTAACATTTTTGACTATAACAGTTAAATTGGAAAATTAAAAATGGAAACACTTTAATTTTTTATGAAAAACGTTTTATTATTATTATTTTGGCTTTAGAAAGTAATATGTATATGTATTTTTGCGAACATTTTGACATTGTTTGGTAAATTTTATTTTTATTGTTTTCAATAATTCGCTAATCCATTGGTTACCATCGTAAGAAAACGAAAAAAATTAAGTAGATATATTTTTTATTATTGGTTATTTGAAAGTTCATTATATATCCATTTAATTTTTTGTTTCCTGACGATGATACCTAATGAGGTGGTGAAATATAAAAGTTATTTTTATTTTCTTAAATAATTAATATAGCAGATCTTAAGTTTAACATAAATAAATTTAAATGCAAACAAAACAACATTGGAAAGCTGTATACATGGCATTAACATTTGGGCATCGCAACTGTTGTTTTCGAAGCCCATTGTGGACAACCAATTTTTCTCCCTTTTTTAACCATTAACACGAACAATACTGGCCTTCAAGAATAGAAAGTAATCGATAAACTGATAGATTCATTTTTCGAAATCAAGTTATCGGTAAATTTTGTTTTGATTGGATGTAGGTGATAGCGGTGCTGATGAAACTCCATCTTACCCGGATCAATGTCATCCATATTTTTAAACCAAAAGATGATTGATTATGAAGCCATCAACGAACTCCATCGAACGTAACCCAAGCTCCGGTCTCATTTTTGAAGAAATAAAATCCAACGATGCCAGCGGATGTGAATTGTACACCACTGGAATCTACTAGTCCTAGGCTACTCCCACTATGCCGGTGACCCGATTCATGTCTTTTCTAAATATCGACTTTTTCCACTTCAAAATATACCCTTTTTTCATATTAATTTTCCCTAGAAGCGAAATTTTCAAAAATTCATATCTCCGATATCGGGCTGAATCCAGACGTAGATTATACACCGCTGGAATCTACTAGTCCTAGGCTACTCCCACTATGCCGGTGACCCGATTCATGTCTTTTCTAAATATCGACTTTTTCCACTTCAAAATATACCCTTTTTTCATATTAATTTTCCCTAGAAGCGAAATTTTCAAAAATTCATATCTCCGATATCGGGCTGAATCCAGACGTAGATTATACACCGCTGGAATCTACTAGTCCTAGGCTACTCCCACTATGCCGGTGACCCAATTCATGTCTTCTCTAAATATCGACTTTTTCCACTTCAAAATATGCCCTTTTTTCATATTAATTTTCTCTAAAAGCAAAATTTTCAAAAATTCATATCTCCTATATCGGGCTGCCGATGACCCGATTCATGTCTTCTCTAAATATCGACTTTTTTTCACTCATTTTTCCTATGATTTCACTCTAAAAACATTTTTCTATGTAATTATGTTTTAAAATTTTTAATGGGGACGGATTAATTAATTGTTATAATTTATAGTTATATGCTTTTTTTAATGTACATGTAACTTTAACAGCACAGTTAGCACTATTTGGAACGTATTTAACATTTTTGTAGGATGTTTTTATCTGACGTATTTATCTTCACACCCTTTTAATATTTCCTTAAAATTTTCAGCAAAAGCTATTAAATGATACCAATATTTATGTTTTAAAAAATTTTGAAATTTCAGAGGCCCGTAACTCGGAAAATACGGGCGAGCGCCTATTTTTTACTTGATGATTTTTTCTTATTTTTGAAATCTTTATCGCCCAATATATATATATATTTTTTATTTCTAATTTCTGATTACCTCTTTCGACACTGTCTGATCGATTGGCGTATTTAAATTTTTGCTGAAATCAACACTAACACGGACGGACAGACGGACATCGCTCAATCTTCTTCGCTATGCATAAGAACTCTGAATACATACACTTTATGGGGTCGGAAATGGATATTGTAAAAATTACAAACGGAATGACAAACTTAGTTATACCCTTTTCGACTTTTTGTGGTGAAGGTTATAAAAATGTGCTTCTGTTTTGTCATTGTCATTTTTTTACAAATAAAAGAATTAATATAAATTTTGGGTTAGTGTGACAGCAACATGCTCATTCATATATATGCATTTGATGTTTTAAATATTAAACATTTACGTGATACTAAATGTTAAAGTATCACGTAAGGGCTAATTGACATTTACATTTAAGTACAAACATAGAATTATTTTAATTTAGAGTTGTTGGACAACTATATATAATAGCGGATATTAATTTAAAAATACATGTTTTTTTAAATAAATAGTAAAGAAGCCGAATATTATACACTAAAACCATTGAAAGTTATATTGTATGTATAGAACTTTTCCTTAGAAATCCGTGTGCTTATATAAAACTAGAAATGAGAAAAAAGAATTATTTATGTATATATGAGGGGAGTCTTAGCACAAATGTAGAAAATCTTCTTCTAGCTCGAGATTTTTTTTTAAGCGCAGAGTAACATTTCGTAAAGTTATTTAAAAATGTTATAAGCTTGAATTTTTTTGTCTAAATAATTTTATTCAACTGAAATAGGTAGATGAGTTGTTTATTAGAGACTCGGATCATGTATTTTTAGCTTTGATTACTTGATCGGTGCCATAACCTTGTTAATCGATTTTTCTGTATTTGACTTTATTTATTAAATTTTATTGAAAATTATTAAAGAAACTTTTTAATTTAACTTTTTCAGAAGTCAATTCCTTTTATTAGTTAATGTTTATTTCTTTTAAAAATACCCAAAATTTTTTTATTGTTCAAAGTTTAGTAAATTGTCGTAAACAGTTGAATGTGCGAACTGTAAATAATTACAGCAATTGTTTTTCGAAAGGTTTTTCTGTGTTGCAAATCGTTTTTTTATTACTTCTAAAGTGTAGAACCCGTTACATTAAGAATATAAATATTTTCGGACGTGTACAGCTTCTTTCAGTTGCATAAATAAATATACTCACTATAATTTTATTTTTACTTACAACGTTTCGACAATATTTGAACTCACAATAACCTCCCGCTTACCAGTTAAGCGTTCCTGCAATTGATACTATTTGATCTGTAGATTCGTTAAGATTCGAACTCACGATTTCCTGTGTACCAAACAGTCGCTTAAACTAACGCATACATCGAACTCACGAACTCTTTTTACTAATCTTAAATTAACTATGTTTCTCATTCCTTTCTTTACCCAAGCTGTCAAATTGAATCTTTCAATAAATTTTTCTGTATTAGGCTAAACCGAATCTTATATACCCTTTACCATATATGTATAATCTTATGCACCAGTATTCCCATTGATTTGTTTTAATAAAAATCGTCATAAGAAATTCCTTCTGCCATAAAGTTTTTCTTTTCACAAAGAGCATGAAAAGGTGAAAACTCATCAATATTTTAACATAATCAGCAACAACATGCAGGAATACAAATGAAAGATATGGAAAAATTAGAGACAGGCAAGATGTTTTGCCGCTGCCTCGAAAAACATGGACCAATTTTGCTAATTTTCAATACCAAAATTTCTGAGATTATGTCTGATCGATTGGCATATTTACATTTTCTTCAGCTCGTCTAGTTCCTTGGAAAAGTTGATTTCAATACGAACATGGACAAACAGACGGATAGACGGACAGACGGACAGCGCTCAATCAACTTCGCCATACATTTTATTTTAGGGGTTCGGAAATGGATATTGTAGAAATTACAATCGGAATCGCAAAACTAAGGTATACCCTTTTTCGCAACAAAAGAAAATAGATTCAATCCCACGTCTGCTTTCTGCGACGATTCCTATGCATATGTCAAATTATATTGAAGTAATAGCAACGATGAAAATCATTTTATCTATTTATCTATGATTTATTTTTAAATCTTAAAAAAATATTTATGTATATTTATATTCTTTAATAGTTATATTTATATGAAAAATTTAAACGAAACACTTTTACTTTCAAATACCTACCAAAAATTTATTTGTTTACACGTGAGTTAATTGAAAAGTGAATGAACTATACAATAATACTTACCCGTCAACAACTAATAGTTCTAGATTATTGAATGAATTTTTTTGTTCAACATTTCTCAATACAAAAAAAAAAAAAAAAAAATTACGTTGTCATTTTAAGTGATTAATTATTTTAGTGCAAAATTTATATTTACACAGTAGTATTTTTATATGTAATTTTATAAACTTTGCGTTGAATTATTGTTTGTTTACAAATTTGTCAACAGAAAACATTCGCTTTTTTATATTTACATAAATTATAAAAAACAAACAGTAAATTAATTGTATTTTTAGTTTTGCAAAAATTTTTATAATAAATGTTTTTCCTTATTTAAGTGTTACTTTCTGGGCATATATTCGTGTACGTTTTTCATATTAAAATATCGCACTCTCGCAAAGTAATTTTTAAATGAAAAACAGTTTTGCTGTACAATTCTATCGCACAAATATTTCTTTTGAAAGTGGAATAAGTCCATTCATATACAGCATTAAAGAAAAAGAACCAATTATTTACTGACCAAGACTAATATAATGCAAGATAGGCATTTTTATGCAATGAAAAGAGAAGATTTTGTCTAAAAAAAATCTAAAAAATGCAATATCAAACAGAAAAAATTACGGTTGAAAAGCTGTAAACTGAAGAGATGAGGTTCAAAAGGAATGAACCTCACAAAATAAATATGTATTTTAACTTTAGTATTGAAGAAAATGCTTGATTTAAATAATTTTTTTTTATTTAGAAAAAAGGGAAGACAAAAAAAAAAAACAGGCGAGAGGGCTATATTCGGTTATGCCGAATCTTATATACCCCTCACCATCAAGTTTAGAAAAGTAACTCCAATTAAAAAACAGAGAATTTAAAAATAGAATAAAATTCGGTACTGAAGATATATAATTTTACGTAAAAATTACATCGGCTCCTAATGGGTTAAAAATTTTTAAAAACTTTATTATTTTCTTAAAGACCTTTTTAAAAGCTTTAAAATGATACCCATATTGATATTTAAAAAAAAAAAATTAAATTTAATTTGAAATTACACACGGAATGACAAACTTAGATATAACCTTTTTCCGCTTTTTGTGGTGAAGGGTATAAAAAACTCAGCAAAATTAATATACAAAACTACCTCTTTATAAAACTTCCATGAGCATAACAAGGGAGAAATATAACAATATGGTAAGTTTATTATCTTATATACTGCCTATTCACCATAAATACTAATCCTGTTTTTTAAGCAAAACTCAATAAGTCTTGATTCAAAAAAAAAAAAAATACTTAAGTCAATAAAGATCTAAGACAAAAACAAATGTAAATGTTTCTCAAATAACACACTGAAATGGAAAAGAAGAAAAAATATTTACTAAGTATTGAAATTTGAGTAAAAATAAATTAAAAATATTTAATGTTTAGTCTTTTAAAAAATTATTATGTAAACAAATAATAAAAATATCTCATAAAAAATTGCAATTTGAAACCACTGTGATGTCGCGTTTAACGTTTTCGGCTTTTGTATAAATAAAATAATTTATTATAACCATATAATTGGCAAAAAAAACAATTTTTTTATACAAAGTTTATACTCAATACCAGCTATTTTTATTTATATACATTTCCCTTTTAAAAATGAAATCTGTTTTTATTTCTTGTTTTGTTTTACTGAAAAATAGACACCATAAAAAATAACAGAGAAACAAATGAATTGTCTTACAAAGTTCAAAATTATTTTTTCTCTTTCTCTTGTTTATGTCAATGTCTTCATCTGAAATAAAATTTGTATAACACTGGTGTGCAAACACTTTTTCTACTTTCCGTTCAGAAATGGTTTAACGCGTTATGCGTTATATAAAAGTAAACATTAGCAACAGTAACATCTCCTCAAGCAATACCATATTGCCTACTCCTCTTGCCTCACAAACAAAAATTTCATGCTAGTTTCATGAAATTTTGCATAGTGTAAATGCCGCATAAGACTTGATCAATTAAAATAAAAAATTTAAAAACTGCTCATGGATTACGAGTTAGTTATCAAAAAGTTTCTTTAAAGATGTAAACTTGATGACATTAAGTTAAACAAATCATATGTCAAAATGATCACATCTCTGGTATCTGGCTCGCGTTTTTGGCGATTTCTTCTTCAATGTTTGTGGTTTATTGTGGTAAACATGAAATTTTAAAATGTCTAAAAGAAAAACTCTGGCGCCATTAAATCGACTCGAAAATTCGTATTTCAAAATCTTTAGACAGTGGAAGCAAAATGATTCAGTGTATTCGGAAAACCTAAAATTATAAAAAATAAAACACAACAACTTAAACCTAAAGGTTTTTTAACCGACTTCAAACAAGAAGGAGGTTATACAATTCGGCTGAATGTTGCTTTTTTATATTTGTGCCTCCAGAACTCAGTCATTTCTGATCCGATTTTGAAAATTTTTGGTAATATGATAGATTATGCTAACACATTGTTCCCATTTTGAAAACAGTTCATAATCTTAAAAAATTTAAAATACAACATATATATTTTTTACGTGTATTATGAACTGTAAAGGTCGATTTTGTAAAAATTAAAATGACTGCGTCTTTCTATAGCCCCCATAACAAAAAGTTATATAAAAATAAATCTAAAAATTAAAGGGTGCCCCCATAATTGATGTAAATTTACTTATATGGGCCTACTTTTGAACCGTTATAGACAAACGCTTGCAAATTGGACAGAATGTCAATTCCTATGGGCGTAATAGTAACAAGTATTAATATTACAAATTATAAATTAAAGGGTGCGCCAATAGTTCATTAAATTTAATGTATATGGCCATACTTTTGAACAGTTGTAGACCGAGGCTTGAAATTTACAACGAACCTGTATTGCTAAGTCCGCTAAAATAACAAGTATAAAATTTGGATTTGGAAGTTAAAGGGTGTTCCAATAGTTGAATTTCAAGTGTGTTGCCGTCCTTTTGAACCGTTATAGACAGAACGCTGAAACTTAAAAGGGACCTGTATTTCTAAGTCCGCTATATCAATGAGTTTATAGTTTGAATTTAGAAATTAAAGGGTGTCCCATAATTGATGAAGATTTACTTATATGGGCCTATCTTTTGAACCGTTTTAGACAAACGCTTGCTAATTAGACAGATTGTCGATTGCTATGGCCGTTATAGTAACAAGTATTAATATTACAAATTTTAAATTAAAGGGTGCGCCAATAGTTCATTAAATTTGATGTGTATGGCCATACTTTTGAACTTTTGTAGACAGACGATTGAAAATTACAAAGAACCTGTATTACGAACTCCTCTATAACAACAAGTGTAAAATTTTGATTTGGAAATAAACGGGTGTCGCGGACTTTTAAATCGTTATAGACAGACTGCTGAAATTTACAAGGGACACGTTTTGCTTAGTCCGCTATAACAAGAAGCTTGTAATTTGAATTTAATTAAATTAAATGTAATTTGCTCTATATGGCCATATTTTTTGAACCGTTGTACACAAACACCTTAATTTTAGACAGAATGTCTAGTAATTTATTTGGTATAATAAGAAGTATAAAAATGTTATATTATAATTTAAAAAGTTGATATATTCTGATGTATATGGGCAAAGTGTTGAACCGTTACAGACAGACGGTTGAAATATACACAGAACCTGATTGCTAAATCTTCTACAACAGCAAGTATAAAATTTGAATTTGGAAATTGAAGAGTAACCCTATAGTTGCTGCAACCTAATTAATGTGGCCATACACTTGAGCTGTTATAGGAAGACAGATGAAATCTGTTTTGAAGTCGGTTTTTTTTCGCAAGAATTATTTGTTACTTCAATATGAAAAAAAAAAAAAAATAAATTTAACATTAAGATTAATTGGTTAAATAGATGATGTTTACGACGTACATAACATAAGGTAGGTAGATGCGAAGAATGCTGATGAAGGATGTCGCGGTCCAGAAAATGCTGAATTTCATTCTGCTAGCGTTTAATTTTTCTTGTTTTCTTTAGAAAACGTCCGCATACATTTGTAAATAATTTTTATTTCTAAAAATATTTAGAAATTAAATTAAAAATGAACCAAAAACCCGAAAATAAGTAAATTTTCAATTATTTAAAAAGTAAATTTTAAAGTAAAACCTTTAGTTTTAACTCTGTTTTATTTTTCATCATTTTTGGCCTTCCGAATACAATGAATAATTTTTCTTCTACAAAAACGAAAACCTTTAGTTTTTGCTTGTTGTATAAAAAAACTTTTTAATATTTTTGAATATTTAAAAAATGATTTATTCTATAACTAAAATGCCCTAAATGCTTTATTTTTGATGAGATTCAAAATAATTTTTTAATAATATTAAAAAGTGGAACACTGTTTTTAAACTTAGATAATTTATTATTATTAAGATTATAAACTTGTATGTGTGTATAGCAAATTTAAAAAGGAAGTTGAAGATTACTGACGTTTACTGTTACTTAATAGTTATGATTATGGTGATTTCATCGGCGTCCAAGGCATTTGATAAAGTGTGGCATGGTTCACTCATATTGAAATTTATTGCTTTTGGTGTCAGTGATAGCTTCTCTCGAATTATATCAAGCTTTTTTAGCGGTCGAGTAGTTATAGATGGGATCTCATCAAACGAGTTCATGGTTAATTCAGGGGTATCGCAAGGTTCCGTCCTTTCTTCTACCTATTTCTTATTTGTCTTAACGACCTATCTATTCTTTCGCAGATGACAGCACCATATGCCATTCATATTCATTTCGTAATAAGCCTAGCCTACCGGAAATTGGGGCTATGCGAAAGCGCATGAACGATACCCTGACCATCTCTGAGTGGAGCCTTGCGAACAGGGTACAATTTAATACTCGTAACCCCTAGAGCTATGTGCTTTCGCACAAGTGTACAGCTGAATATGCTACCTCATCTGTTATTATGGGTTATATAGATATCAAGAAATCAGAAGCTCTCAATGTTCTGTGCATGAAGATTTAATGTGATATTCGTTCCAACAAGCATATTTTTAGGTCGAAAAAGAAGCATTCAAGTGCCTAGATTTTCTAAAACAGTGTAAAAAATACTTCTCTCCATCTGATCTCCGCCAGTTATATCACCTTAATCAGAACGAAAATGGAATACAACTGTCATGTATGGGACGGTGCTTAAAGGACTATTTTGGAGTTACTCGACCGCATGCAGGAGGAAGCTAAAATGCTCATCGATGACAGTAGGGCAATGTGGAGTGTGTTTCACTGTTTTATCGTTACTACAACAGAATGTGCTCTTATGAAATCAGGAAATTTGTTGGCGAAACCGGAAATTTCGTACGTGCAACGCGCTCTGCATTAGAGGGCATCCTTTTGTGGTCGATTGGCCAGTGAATTGCACTACGCATTACCGAGAAAATTTGTTTTTTAGCCGAACGGTTCGTATGTGGAATAAACTCCCTGCGGAGGTCCTTCCTGTTACTTTCAGTGTGCGAAGATTCAAATCAAATGTCCACAAGCACCACTCCCCCTCTCATAACCTAATTTCCTAGTTCTGGCACAATGCGTTGCATAAGAAGTAGTCATACATATAAGGTCCAATTACTTTATTTTAGCAAAAAAAGTCACTGGTTTCAATACGAGTATCAATCCAAATGGGGTCTTTTGCTTCCAAGTTTTGTCGGTAAACATGACTACGTACATACGATCTACTTTTTGTTCGTGAACATCTTCAAGCCTCTTCCTAAAATTACTCGCAACTAACATTTACTGAAGCCTGGTTGTGAGGGTTCTTTTAAAGTCCTCGGCCATGTAGCGAATCTCGATTGAATGAACAATGTTAGGTCGGTCACCTCTTAAGTGAAGTCAATTTACAAAAGAAAACTTAGCTAAATGCTTAGTATTTTGCGCACTAGTGCACAGCGAGAAATTTACGCAGAGTTAGCGAACAGGCTAAAAATTTGTCTAATAAGCTGTAACAATAACTCCATGGTCAAATAAGCTCTTTAGGTCTGAATCGTTTCTTCGTTTCTTGTCAACTAATTCTCTATCTTCGTAAAATAAACATTTCAAAGCGCAATGATATTAAAAGCCATTTCCAGCGCCAGCTGATGATTTTCTTATACGATTTAAAAGTCATTTGAAACATTTCATCTTTCTCTTTGCGGGGAAGTAGTGCTGCCAGTTTTTTTAGCTTTCTCCCCAAATAGCTTATTGAATATAATATAAAAATAAATAATATTAGTTATAAAAACTTTTTATTTTATCAATAAAAATATTTTAGTATTAAGTGTTTAATTAATTTCCAATTTTTATTGTAAAACATAAAAGCTTAAACGTTCTCAGTTAAAAAATAAAGTTCATTTGTAAAAGGTTTAATGAAATATTAGAAGAAAAAAAAACAAACATTACAAATTTAATAACTTTGTTTAAAATTATAAGGTCAATGTACTATACAATGTAAATAATTTTCACAATTAAAGCTTAAACCTCGAGATCAAAATAGTATATTAAAATATATTAATAAAGGTCAAAAATAAAAAAATAACTAGTAAGAGTGCTATATTCGGCTATGCCGGATCTTCTATACCCTTCACCATCTATGTAAATTTAAATTAGTGAAGTAACACTAATCAAAAAAGCAAATATTAGGGTGACAGAGAATTAAAAAATAAAAAAAAAAAATTGGTACTGCATATATATTATTTTACATAAAAACGCCATCGACTCCTAATGGGTTAAGCATTTTTAAAACATTTTAGTATTTCCTTAAAGATCTCTTCAAAAGTCTTAAAATGATACCCATATTGCTATTTCAAAAAATTTGAACGTTTCAGAGCCCCGTAACTCGAAAAATATGGGTGAGCGCCAATTTTTTTACTCTATGCTTTTTTCTTATTTTTTTTAATTCACTATCGCCGCATTTATTTATTGTTCCATCTAAATACAGTCCACTTAATCTATTCTTCCTCATCACCTAAATCATCCAACCCCCAGTCAAACCAGCTTTTTTACGAAGGAAAAAAAGCATATTCTATTTCTTAACCTTTCGTAATTTTTAAGGCATCCGTTAAGTATGTCACACAAAGTCTTTAATATTATTCAACATGTTTTGAAAATTTGTAAGAGAAAATTTATTATTAAAAAAAGTATCAACTTAAACTAGTTAGTTTTTTTGGGTAATTGGCGCTAACAAATAATTCACTCGATTTATTTTCACGTTAATATTTTGGGTCTTAGACTTGTATTTTGTGTATCGCATGCATCAACAAGTGTTTTTTTTATTTTTATTTAATATCAAGTTGGCTGTAATATCCACAATTAAATGTATTTATTTTGGTAATTGTTTTATTTGTTTGCTTTTGCCATTAAATATATATTTTCCCATTACAAAGTCCAATTGGCTGTTGGTGGTATCTTTACTTTGTTTTCTATTACTGATATTGATTAAAATTTATATTTGTTGGTTTTACTATTGTTTAACTAAAAATAAATTTATTATAGACGTTGCAAACGATAATGATAATGAATTATAAGACCTCTTGTATATAAATAATTGTGTTTATGAAGATAAGAAACATATGTACGCATGTGTTGTTATTATAATGCATACAAGAATTTAGTTTATTTTTTATTAAATTAGTAATTCTAATAATATTATTGGGTCTAGATTAAATAATAGAATGATGTGATGTTAAAATGTTCATATAAATTTACAGTTTGTCAAAATAATCTTTGCACATATAGAAAAAATAGAAAAACTTTAAAAGAAACATTAATTTATACGAGGGCTGCTATATATATTTCTGCCCTGCCTGCCAAGTGCAATCTGACATTTCCATTGGAAAGTTTGTCATTTTTAAGCATAATCGTACTCAAAACGTTTTAACGTACGACCATTATTTGTGTTGTTTACAGTGACTTGAAAAAATTAATATAGAAAAAAATGGAATTAACTCGTGAACATTTTCGTGCCATCATTTTTCACAACTTTCGACGTGGATTATCACAACAAGAGTGCATTGATGAACTTAAATCTTTGTATGGCGATGAAGCACCATCCTATAATGAATTTAATCGTGGCCGAAGCTCGCTCAAAGACGAATTCCGTGAAGGTCGTCCAAAAACGGCTGTTGTGCCAGAGTACATTGATGCCGTGCGTGAACTCATAATGCAAGATCGACATGCGACATACCGAGAGATAGAGACATCCTTGGACATTTCTTCCACCAGCATGCATTCGATACTGCATGAATACCTGGCCGTAAAAAAGGTTTGTTCTCGTTGGATCCCGCACAATTTGAAAGTCGCTAAAAAAAAAGGCTCGTGTCGATTGTTGCAAAGAAATGTTGCAAAAATACGATTGCGGTGCTTCAAAAGACGTTTATAAGATCGTCACAGGTGACGAATCGTGGATCTATGCGTATGAGCCCGAAACGAAACAACAATCGACCGTGTGGGTCTTCAAAGACGAGCAAAATCCAACGAAAGTTGTTCGTGGAAGAAGCACTTCGAAGCAAATGGTCGCCTGTTTTTTCGGCAAAACTGGTCATGTGGCGACTGTTCCGCTTGAGCAACGTAGGGCGGTCACTTCTGAGTGGTACACTATAATTTGTTTGCCTGAAGTCATCGGAGAAATTCGAAAAACCAACAAGAGAAGACGAATCATTGTTCACCATGAGAATGCGAGCTCTCACACATCGGCTCAAACCAGAACGTTTTTGACCGGCCAAAACGTCGAATTAATGGGTCACCCGCCTTACAGCCCTGACTTGGCACCTAATGACTTCTTCTTGTTTCCGCACATCAAGAAAAAAATGCGTGGTCAACGCCAGAAGAAGCTGTTGAAGTGTTCAAAAACCATGTTGTAGAGGTGTCTCAATCGGAGTGGAAAAAGTGCTTCAACAACTGGTTTGAGCGCATGCAAAAGTGTATAAATCATGCTGGAGAATACTTTGAAAAACAATAAAACCATTTTTGATTATAAATATTAGCATTTTCACTATTAGGCCAGAAATATATATATTTTTATCGTATAAATAAAAATTGTTTTTAATTTTTATTTTTATATTTTTATTGAATCTTTCAAATACATATGAATGGTTCCCTATGGGATCCCTTATGTAGAAAAATGAAAGAAAAATAAATATAGTTCCTGAATCTTTGCTGTGTTTTTGTATAAAACATTTTTGAGTTGTTGTTTTCTTTTTGTCTAATTGATTCAATGGAGTTCTCATTTAATCAATTTGGCTTTTGATATAAGACTTTCTAGTTTTCTATACAAAATTTGGCTAAAATCCACTGATGAGCTATTTGAGCAGTAGTAAAATGGCCATATGGATATGCTTTCCCCGTAGTAATACATTCAATTTGTAGTTTTAAATAAAAAATATTTCATGAGAATATCATGAAATATTTATATTTAAAGGAATCAAGCACCAGTATTGTTGATTTAATTGTTATTTATTATTCTTAATATACCAGACAAAGTAGTGAACGTTCTGTCTAATTTTAAATCTTTTTATATAACGGTTTTAAAGATAGGGACATATAGGTAAAATTACATCAATTATGGAAACACCCTTTAATTTCTAAATATAAAATGTATACTTGTTGTTATAGCGGACTTAGCAACACAGGCTCCTTATAAATTTCAGCTGTCTGTCTATAAAGGTTCAAAATTTTGGCCACATAAATTACATTAATTATTGGAATACTCTTTATTTCCAAATTCAAATTTTATACTTGCTGCTGTAGGGGACTTAGCAATACAAGTTCTTTGTAAATTTCAACTGCCTTTCTACTACTGTTGTATGGAGACACCCTATAAGTTTTAAAATTATGAACTGTTTTTAAAACGATAAGCATAAACTTTTAATTGATTGATCGACTTCTTATTAACTCTTTTTCAGAATTTTCAATGTAGATTTCGAAATTATAAACCTTATAATTATAATCATTTAAAATCAAAAATTAACACCGTCTTCCAAATAATGAAAATCAATCGTTGGTATTACATATAATGTGTGAAGATAAATACGTCAAGTTAAAAACGTTAAAAACATATAGCATACGATAAATATTTTTCCCATACACAGAGTAAAAATTTTATAACACTGAATATAAATAAGAAAAATGCATAAGTAAATTTTGTGCGTCTTTTAAAAAATTTCACAAATTCAATTTGATTTAAGAATTTTTTTATTTTCCTATATGTTTGATTCTCCGAAATCGAAAAGTTTGGTCACATAAACAGAATCCATCACATAACTCATCGTATATACGAAAAATTGCGCTTAGTCAATTTTTCGCTTGTTATAAAAAGTTTTTCAAATTCAATTTGCATAAACTGTAATTACAATTGAATAGCTCTGAATATACGAAGAGTTTTGTAGCGGTAATCGTATTTGTTAAAAAAGCACGAAATTTACTATACACTAACAAACTGCTGTATGATGAACAGAATTCTGCGTCCTTCAGGTTTGATAGTCACATGTGCAATTCGCATCACACCATCCAAGGCGCTTTTTACTATATTGCACTGGCCGACCTTATCGCCAAACTACTGGCTATGAACTCTGCAATTAGACTGAATGCAATTCTGGCATGAAGGGCACTGAGCTTTGCATATGCAATGTGCCTCTGCTATTGCCGATAATATCGATATCTGTTTGCTTGTCTGACATTGGTTTTGCGGATTCATACGGATGTACAAGATGTTTATACAGATGGATCCAAGTGAAGTTGGGGGCGGTGTCTTTTTTCGTAGATTTTGGATGCAGGATGAAGTTTAGGCGACAGAACCAATGTAGCACAATCCAGGCGGAAATTTTAGCCAGGATATACGAAGCCGGGATATACAAAGAGGATGTCCATATCTGTACCAACAGCAAGTACGCGATAGACTCCTTACCGGGCGTCTTAACGACATCCAAATTGGTCTGTTAATTCCTGGTATTTCTAAATGAGATGGCGAGACATTCCAACCTGAAACTATTTTGGGTGACAGCACATTTGGGCATACCCGGGAACTTAGGTGCCGACGAACTCGCTAGGTCTGGAACCTATCTAAGGAACCGGGATATAGAACTACTGGTAAAATTCTAGTTAAATTGCTGTAAGGCAGAAACTTCTTGAGCCCGGGTAGACCAGATGGTCTTACGAGATCACCAGCACAATTTCAAGGACACTATGGCCTCAATATGATAGTAGGAGAACTGCAAATCTGCTGAGGATTCCTCGAGAATAGCTGGTGCCTGTACTCACAGTGCGCTGTGTCATCGGTGCCTGTGCTAGGAGATTTAATTTGTAGAAATCGTCGGGATGAGGAAGAGGAGGAAACGATAGAGGATCTTCTCTGCCATTGTCTAGCTCTATCTAGTGAGTGGCTCTTCTAGGCAGTCTGGGCTGCATGTCCTTTCAGATATATCGAGCTCTGATATTGCTGGAATAAATTCGTTTATTCGGTTTTCGGGGTGGTTTATGGATGGATTTAAGTATCCGTTGCACATCCCTTTCTTTTTTGTAACACAAAGGGACCAACTATGACGTAAGTGGGTTGGTTTCTTAATCTGGCAGCCTGTGCAACGCAATATAATCTAACCTACTATAAAATAAACATTTATCTACATGCCATGCTAATATAAAATGTAGATATTTTACCAATTAGAAAAAAAAATTAAATTTGAAATAAAATATTTTAACCGTCTTAAGGACGGTTAGCAATAAGTTGGCGTTATTTTGCTAATGGACCTAGATTTTGTAAAAATAAAACGCCTGCTATTTTGTGTTGTTATAACCGTGCATTATTTGTCTTAGACGCCTTGGTACAGAATCAGTTCTACAGACTGATTTTTCTTTTATGATTTATACTTTTGTTTTTTATATTATTATGTTTTAAACTAATTGAAATTACTATAGATGTTATTGTAATCTCAAGAGGAAAACATTTAATTTTTTTAATATAAATAATTTTTTTTTATATTTTCTTTCATTTTTTTATTGCAGATTTTTCTTCTTCTCTTAATAATTTTATATTTTGCTTCATATGTGCTCATTTCACGTTTTCGACGCAAGGATTGTGATGATTTATTTTCAAATGATGAAGATGAATTATTAGTATATCGTATAAGGTAAGAAAAATAAAACTAAATGTTTAACAATAGTAAATAGCAGGCTTATTGACCACGCCTGCGATAATTATAGTGGCAAAAAGCAAATAATTATATTTTATTCAATTGATTAAATTCGATGTATTGCTTTATAGTTCGTGGCTGTGTACATTTTCAATGGCAATAGCAGTTGGAGCGGCATTATTATTACCCGTATCCATAGCTAGCAATGAAGTTTTATTACTCTATCCGAATAGTTACTACGTAAAATGGTTAAATAGTTCATTGATCCAAGGTAAGCCAGCACATACATACATATTTGTTTGAAGCTGTTTGAGTTTTATTTCTTTTTAATCATATTAATCTTTATTGTTACTGTTTAGGCCTTTGGAATCATGTATTTTTATTCTCCAATCTTTCTCTATTTGTTTTTCTGCCATTTGCATATCTATTTACTGAGTCAACGGGATTTTATGGCCATAAAAAAGGCATCATACCTCGTGTTTATGAAACATTTACTGTATTCAGTCTGTTGGCGTTTGTTGTGCTGGGTCTAACATATGTTTTATCTGCTGTTATAGATCCAGAAAAGATTGGATTTTTGTCATTGTTCAGTAAGTAATGTTTTATTATTATATTCTTATTTGAAAAAAAAATATGTTGCACCGGAAATTTGATGTAAATTTTACGCTTGTAATTTTGATTAATTTAATTGGGTGCAGTATATTTTTATTACTCTTCTGATTGTTTTACTAAATTAATTGATATCATTAACTATTGCATTCTGTTTTTTATTTCTTCCTTTTATGTCTTGTTTCTATTTATAGATTTGGGTAGTGTTCACTTACCATTTTTATATTCATGTGTATCGTTTTTGGGTGTGCTTCTGCTACTTGGTAAGTTTTTTTTTTTTTTGTTTAATATAATTAATGTTGTGGAATTACTGGATTTTTTAGTTTATGTACCTGCATATTTCTTATTTGTGAGACATGTAAAATGTCTAGTTTTTTATAACTTAATACATCTGTAGTGCAACCTAAAAATGTATATATGTATGTCTTTAAATGAACTTTCTACAAAGTTAATATATTTTAAGTCTTAAGTAAACATTTTTTTTGCTTTAGCAAAACGTCATTTTAAGCAAGATAATCAATCTGTCCATTATGCATGAATTTTTTTCTTTAATTTTAATATTAATTTTTTGTTGCAAAATTGTTTCTTATTCTCCTCTTATATAAACTAAACTCGAGTATAGTTTTCTACTCAAAACCGAATTATATTATTCAATGTGTTGTTGTGTTACTCTAAAGAAATATATTTTTAATAATCATTTCTAAGAGTTTCTTTCTGTTTAAGACATTCGATCTTATGTTGTTTCGTATGTATTAGGTCAAGGCAGATTTATTTTACTAGATAGTGTCGTCCGCCCAGCTGGTTTGTAGTTGGAAATGTCAAAAGTTTTTGTATTTTCCTTTGTTTACGAATTTCAAAAAACACTAACAATAAGCGTTTGCGAGACAAAGCAAGCATGTGTGTTGAGAGCAATTATCTTTTATTTCTCTTTGTGTTTTTGACGTTTCCAACGCACAAAACAACAATAAAAAGACATGTTGTTTTTGTCAATGTTGTATTTGTTGTATTACCGCTATTACCTAGTAAAATGAATATGCCTTGCATTAGGTTTAGAAATGTCACCTTATGTACGCAGGATGGGTTATATCTAATTAATTTTTAATAATTTTCTTATACAAAACAAAATCTACTTCGCCACTAGATTTTGACAAAATCTACTCAAAAAGTTTTATTACAACAAAAAAGGAAATTTATAAAAAAGGTTAACACAATGACGATATAAACAAAAGTAAAACACAAATGGTGTATAATATGAAATCTTGCTAATGTCAAAAAAAAAAAAAAAAAAAAATTACAAGTAAACGAACTACATTTTGAAAGAGATTTAAAATAAAATCTGATAGATTTCAGTGTAATGTAAATGCACCATTAACAAGTGAGTGTAAATCTAGTTAAGTGAAGTAACTCTAATCAAAAAAGCAAATTTTGGGGTGACAGAGAATTTAAAAATAAAAAAATTTGGTACTGCATACACATTATATTACATAATAATGCTATCTGCTCTTAATGGATTAAAATTTTTTTTTAAATTTTAGTATTTCCTTAAAGATTTCTTCAAATCTTTAAAATAATACCCATATTGATATTTCAAAATTATAAAAATTTCAGAGCCCCGTAGCTCAGAAAATATGGGCAAGCGCCAATTTTTTCACTTCCCCATATTTATTTATTTTTTTGATGTGAGTTACCTTATTGTTCCAAATGACATGAAAAAATTAGGGGTAGGCGTGGTGTTTCGCCTGCTGCCTCGAAGGACATGGACCGATCATGCTGATTTCCAAAAGCACCTCTTTCGACACTATATCTGATCGATTGACTGATACAATGTCGAAAGACAGACGGACATCGCTCAATCGACTTCGCTATGCATAAGAAATAAGAATATATATACTTTATTGAATCGGAGATGGATATTGTAGAAATTACACACGGAATGACAAACTTAGATATACAGCCCAATTATAAACAAAACTTCCGTGGGAGTTTTTTCACTTTTCCCTTTCTCCCATTATAAATTTTTTCCCCTTCTGATTAATTATTTATATGTAAAATAACAAATTAACTCCTTAAAAATTAAGATGTTGCCATTCTTTTTATCATATTGTTTCCACGGAGTTAATAATTGGAGGAATCTTTTCTCGAGAAAATTTTTTTCCGTGGGAAAGAAATTCCGTGGGAATATTAATGATTGGGCTGATACCCTTTTTCCACTTTTTGTGGTGAGGGGTATAAAAAGTACAATCTATGCGAAAGTTGAAACAGAAATAGAGTTTTCCCGAAGATAGCACCTCTTCCAAGTTTGCCGAGGCAAGGTTATTAAAAAAATTAAGGCTTGAGTCTAGTTTATGGACGCAGCTCAAAAAATGGAAAAAGTTGTCTACGAGGTGTAAAATGGAAATCTAAGCAAAAAATTACCTTTCCATATGGAAATATGGTCTCATTCCGCCATAAAATACTCGATATATTCCATATTATACATACAAACGTTGGAGAGGTCCGTCACTCCGAAACTAAAGGTCAGCCCCGAAATTTTCATTTAAAATTTTTGCTTAAAATTTTACATCCCGGAGATCGTTCTCTCTCATTTAATATTAAACTACAATATTCTAAATGTTTGTATTATTCTTTAATTATTTTTGGTTTTTATTTACTCCAAATTACTGCAATGGTGTTTTATTTTTGAATGTAATGCTGTCGCGCAGTGGTGCCTTTACGAATTAAAAGCCAATTAAACTAAAACAGTCTTTGTAGTAAAGAGAAAAGAGAAGCAAAAGTGCACATACTTACCACTACTCGAAGAAGCTTTTGTTTTTTAGTTTAATTTTCAAAAAGCAAATCCGTGGCTACAAATAAGTAAAAATAATATAAATTTCTAAAAGAAAATCTACTTCATTTGCAGTAAAAATTCCGAAAAAAGAGAAATGAAAAATTGAATTGGTTTTAAACCATGTCTAATGTAATTTTTTAAATTGATTCTCTGAGAAGTTTTTCTAGAAAGCTATCAATGAACTCAGATTTTTTTGGGTTATTTTTTCGGGCTAATTTAATGCTGGTTTCATAGTCTGCTTCTTCGCCTAAACGTTTATAAGCAGCAGCACGATATAACCAGCTACGTAAATTTTTCTCTTCCAATTTATTCAAAACATAATCACAATCCATTATAGCGCGTCTAAAGTTTTTGAGCCTGCACAATGGGATAAAAAAAAATAAGTTCGTATTTTTTTTTTGTACATATAAGAGTGTTACTCTGTATTTCGGTTTAAAACAAAAGACTAAGCCATACAAGTTCAAATGATGTTCTTTTCGAATCGAAATACAGAATAACCTTCAAGAGATCACTTACTTTATATAACACAGGCATCGATTATTGTACAATATAGGACTATCCTTAACATGATCTGTAGCTTTAGTGTAAAAATTTATAGCTTTTTCATAACTATTTCTGCGGAATGCGTCGTTACCTAAACTGTTTTCGCCAATCAAACAATTTATAGTTAAGGAGCTTATATTCAATTTTAAAAACTTACGTTCTAAATTTTTGTGCTATATTTTCACGTTCTGTTTTATTTTTAGCTCTTTCTTCAGCATCTTGTTCAATTTGCTTCATAAAAGTAAACTTATCCATTTCCTCAAAATCTTTTTGATCAACTTTACTCTTTGCGGATAAAGCCCTTACAGCTTTTTCTGTAAGTCTTCGGTTTACTACTGTGCGATCTTCTTTCACCGTAATTAAAAAGTCATTTTCATTTACTTCGTCCATTATATCTTTGCTGAAATATGTACATGTGTCATGTATTAAAATGAAAAAAAATTAATTTTCGCTTGATATTTACGCTGGTTTTTTGGTAGTAGTTTCTTCTCCTTCTTTTTTGTTGGCATTGCTAATGTCGTCCAGCAACTTCATAACTTGATTGACTTTCGACTCAAATTCCAAAAAGTCTTCATCTATGGCCGTTTTATTCATTTTTCTTGTATATTAATAAATTTGATATTTCTTAAAAAATTTTTTTATTTTTTGATTAACAGTACCGTTCAATTAAAAATAAGTTTTGTAAAAGCTTTCAACAATTATTATATTGTTGCCATGCAGTTTGTTTTCATTGTTCATAGTAACCATCATCAAGTATTTAATACATTGAGTAGAAACATATTTTTAAAAGTTTTTTTTTTTTTTTAAATTGGAGTTCACCCTATTATGCAGATAGTTTACAATGTCATCATGGTGTTTTACTTGGATACTACGGAATAAATCAAGTTTAAGTTAGCAGTGCAAAAACAGTTGCCAGGGAGGTAGAAAAAGTAATTTCAAGGAAAAAATGTATAAGAAAATTTATTATTTGGAATCTTTTTATACCCTTCACCGCAAAAAGTGGCGAAGGGTATAACTAAGTTTGTCATTCCGTTTGTAATTTCTACAATATCCATTTCCAACCCCATAATATATATATATTCTGAGTTCTTATAAATAGCGAAGTCGATTGAGCAATGTCCGTCTGTATGTGGGTGTTAGTGTTGAAATGATGTTTGCATTTGCAAAACAACAAATTTTAATACGCCAATCGATCAGACATATTATCGAAAGAGGTGCTATTGGATATTAGTAAGATCGGTCCATGTCCTTAGACGCAGCGGGTAAATTAAAAAAATTTAAGCTCGCCCATATTTTCCGAGCTGGGAGACTCTGAAATTAACAATTTTTTTAAAATAACAGTATGGATATCATTTAATAAAAGCTTTTGATGAGATATTTAAGGAAATACGAAAATTTAAAAACATGCTTTACCCATTAAGAGCCGATGACATTTTTATGATTGGAGTTCTTTACCAAACTAGATTTAAGATTCGGCATAACCGAATATAGCACTCTTCATTGTTTTATATTATTTTACTTTAATTGTGCTTAATGCTAGGGACACAACTGGGACGAACGACAAATTTTTGATCGCGAATACCGTCATCAAAAGTAAAACATATTTGTGTATATGAAAATGAACACAATCATGACCTTGGACGAAATTTCATACGCGGTGAACTATGACCCAGTTTACATTAAGGGCATTGTAGCTAACTTTTTTATTGTTTTCTCTTTTGGAGTAATTCCGTAAGTTATCACGCGCTTACATTATGACTATTTTGTAGCAAGTGCAAGAATTTTATGATGTTTTATCAACCACCTTTTCAAGTGTTGCCATAAACTAAATGTATTAATATTTCAAAAATGTTTTAACAATATAGAAAAAAACAGCTATTTTGGTAACACCGCTCAAGCGTTGTAGCTGATACAATGCCCTTAATGTAAACTGCCTCTATGCAATAGAATTATTTTTAATTCTTACGCCGGCGAATGATGAACAAATCAGTACAAAGTGACTATGTTTGACTTTAGATTCGAAGTATTTTAGTAAATAAGGTTATTTTATCAAAAAAATTTGTGTATTTTTATTTTGCAGCATTTATAATAAGCTTACAGATTATAAGTTAAATATAAAAATTGTTTTTAGTTGTGTTTTTGTTAATGTTTAATTTTTTAATATTTTTTTTGACGGTCACCCTAGCAGCTTATAAAAGGTAGACAACTTCAAAAATTATAACAGCTGCGTTTTTCGTCGTTATTGTGTTTCATACGACGAATTTGAGACGACGTATTCGTTGTGTTGGACGAAATTCGTCGTTCGTCCCAGTTGTGTTCATAAAATAACTCCTTTAAATATAAACATTGCATGGTATTCTCATGAAATATTTGTTATTTAAAACTAAAAAACGAAATGTGTTAGTGCGGAGAAAGCATATCCATATGGCCATTTCGCTACAGCTGATATAGGTCATCAGTGAATTTTACCCAAATTTTTATGAGGTTTTTACAAAATTTTTGTAAAATACACTGATGAAGGAATCAAGCACAATTAAAGTAAATTAATGGAGAAAATTTATACTAAAAAATACGGCGAAAACCCATATTTCCGATGTTATGGATCTCCAACGTTTTATATATAACTTATAACATCTTGAAATATTTTGTGGGCTTTATAGGAAAGCTTTTTAAAAGAAATATTACACTCAAGACTGGCCAACATAATTTAGGGTTCATGAAGGCACTAAAAAAACAACTACCCCCGATTACAATCTTAATAAAATTGTTTAACGGAAAGGAAAGAAGAATTTATGTGAATTAAGAAACAAATATACTCCATGCATATCTCTACTACTTAGTGAATAGAAACAGTTAAAAGATCTTTTGAAAATTTTAATTTAAGAAAATTTAATAAAATTATAGTTTTAGTTTACAGCGTTGCTTCTAATAATTTACAACAATTTTGTTTTCTCTTGCAGTTTGCACACCTTTTGGTTTTGTGCGCCTTTTTGGTGTTGTCGGGCAAGTTTTGGTCAAACCTCACCTGTTACGTGATGTCAACGAAGAATATATTGCCTTTCACATGGAGGAAGCCAGTGTTAAACGCAAATTAGCTAATTTAGAGCTACAGAATGTTAGCATTAATGAATCTTTAAATGCTACGCTTTTATCAAATAACACAAGCTATGACACACCATCTGGCAATTATATTTTATACAATATGTTAAATGGTCACGATAATTTTCGTCATAATCATCATCATCATAATCATACATATCGGCAAAATAGAAATAATTTTAGTTATTATTATAATAATATATCAGCCAGATCCTCACTATCACATTTAATACAAAGAAAAGCTACAAATGGTGATATAAATGATCATCAAGCTAAATTAAACGAAAGACTGAGAGAATTGGAAACTGAACGTAAGGAGTTGGAAAAACTAAAAAAATCATCAGCATTTCAAAGAAATTTTGTTTATCCATTGGCTATGCTGTTGTTGTTATTCTTTACGGGCATCACAATATTACTAGTGGTGCAAAATACTTTGGAATTGTTGATTGGCATTAAGGCATTGCCTCTTAGTACCAGGGTAAGTTCAAAAATATTACATTTTATAACATATTTTAGTTTTGAGAAATAAAACGATAATTTTTAAATATTTTGTTTTTTAGCAATTTACTCTGGGTATAACTTCTTTGTCGAAGTTAGGTCCTTTTGGTGCCGGTCTAGAAGTATGTCTCATATTTTATTTAGGAGCCACTTCTGCGGTGGGGTTCTATACCATGCCGTTTATGCGTAATGTCAGGCCACAAAGGCGCAAAACTTCACTATCACAATTGATACTTAATTGTGCATTAGTGTTGATCTTAAGTTCAGCTCTGCCTTTACTGAGCCGTATTATAGGTAAATAAATAACACAATTTTTAATCTATAAAAAAATATGTATTTAATATGTTTTCTTCTTTACTACAGGGATTACAAATTTTGATTTACTGGGCGATTTTGGTGCAATTGAATGGCTGGGTAATTTTCAAATTGTTTTGCTTTACAATTTGGTATTCGGCTCCACCACAGCTTTAGTAGTGGCCAACAAATTTACCGCCACCGTTCGCCAAGAATTATGTGCGCGGTTAGTAGAAAATTACAATACTTTTACTAACTACATGTCATTCATCAACTGATATTTACTAAAACGACGCTTTAAAACTATGCAACATCTATCAAACCATAGTGCATCATTAGCGCCAACATCGCATCAATTTTCATCTACAGTTCCTATTGCAGTTTTTAATTCTTTTACTATACCATCAACATTTTCATCATTTTCTGCTATTGCTTTAATTATGTGGCGTAAAGCAATGAATCATTTAACTGAAAATGGTTTTATTGCGTCGTTATTACGTATTTTTGTCAATTTTCACACAAGAAATACTAAAGTCTAAAATGTAACAAAAGAACACTAAATTTTAAAAACTATTTTTATCATTAAATAATTCTTTTTTTTCTATTTTGTGTAATCTAGTTATAAAATCTTAAAAACCATTTATCTTTTAAAATTTAAAAGCTCATTAAGTCTTTATTTATTCTTATTATACTTTTTAAACTTATTTTTTTTATTAAATAAACGAATTAAATTTTTAATACAAAATTTATTATAATGTTAATTTCATCCTATTGTCATACTCCCGATTAAATGCGATATTAATAGAACTTTAATAAAAGTAAAGTTTCTTTTGTACAGCTCTGTTCTGCAAATCACTTTTTGTCAAGTGATTTCAAATCACGCAAAAGGTGTTCTGCGCACAAAATATATAAAAATCACGTGATTTTAAACGGTTAACTAAATGACTGCCGATTTGAAATCACTTGCTCGTTTTTTCTAATTATTTCTTTTAGAATATAATTATAATAATTTTATATATTTAGAAACTGGTGTCATCTATTTATTTTTACAAATTAGATTTTATACACATAAAAACCAAATTATTTATAAATTTTCGAAGACACTGCATATTTTATAAAAAGTTGTCTTGCTTTATTTAGTAATGCTCGTGATTTGCTCTTTCTCGTCAGCAATTAAATTTTAAGCCCTTCGATCAGCTACAATAACTCAATAAAAATTCATGTATTACAAACAAACAAATAAAATAACTTAATTATATTACCAATAATATTTTAATTACAAATGTAAAAAAAATACAACACAAATCTAAAAAATCAGCCGCTTTCTTCTGTATTCGAAAAATTAAAACCACGCCAAGAAATTGAAAATCACGTGATTTGCAGAACAGCGTGATTTTAAAACCGTTCGTGATTTGAATTCACGTAATTTTCAGAACAGACCTGTATGTCAGATTTAAGCTAGAACTAATAAAAAACAATTAATGCTTATTTTTTGAATTGAGCTTAACAGACAAATAATTAAAAAAAAAAATCCCAGCAAAAAATATAACAATTAAATCATTTAATTGATTCATCTTAATTAATTTAGTTTTATTTTAAAATGCTGTTTCATTGCTGAACGACAATTATTTCAATGCATTGTTAAAAACCAAGCCAAATCAACTATCAAGTGGTCGCGATGGCGAATTCATTAATTTTCGTAATCGCGACCACCTAGCAATTGATTCGCCTTGTCTAATAACCATTTGCTGTTAGCTATGGCGAATTCATTAATTTTTGTCGGAAACTTAACTATCAAACCCCATTTAAAAAATATACAGATTTTTTTATATACGGAGTTTGACGTGAGAAAATAAATGAATTCGCCTACGCTACTACCTAGTATTTGCTTCGCCATGCCTGCCAATGTTTCAACTCGTAGTGTATGTGTTTTAAATAAAAATCAATATGCTTATTGGCCATGGGTATTGTGTACATACATACACATTTTAAAAATAATAATTTTGAAATAAATAACATTTAAAATGATGTTAAGTTAACAGCATTAATATTTTGAAGAAAATTAAGTTTTACAATATCAGCTATTCACGTTCAGCTAAAAATTTACTTGAAGCTGTGTTATGACATATGTATCTTTTAAGGCTTTCAGAATTACTTCATTTCCAATCCATATGTTTTCAATATTGTTTACATTGGTGTTTAAAATCTGCCACTTAAGTGGTTTAGCGCTACTGTTACGAAAGTCCCTGGTGTCATTTACATTTAGCACCTCAAAACATAAATCTTTAAGCATTTTTTTAATAACATCATATCTGTTTCTGTTGGCAGAAAATGAATGGATGTTAAGGGAAATAATCGCTAAATACAACTTGTTTGAAAAATTAAGTTTTTAACAAACAATTGAGTTATTTCTGTAGAAAAATGGGTTATAAACCAGAAAATGAAGTTGTTATCAGAGTAAAAATCTCAATTTCAGCTGGCTCAGCTTCAATTCTATGGCTTTTGGTGATTACAGTGTAATCAGTGATGAAGTCTTCATCTATTTTTCGTTATTTATTTATTGATTTTTTTTTAATTTTCATGTCTTCAATTGTTTTATATATGAATGCTTAATTTCCAAATCGGTTGACTCCACTTTCTTTGTTTTTTTTATACTCTAAAATGAGTTTGTGCTAAAATTCTTCTGACAATTCTTAATTAATTAAGTCAATAGCGTTAATTTTAATTGTTTAACTTGTTCTAATAATTTTCAACTAATTTTTAATGGAGTTAATTGATGCAACATCACAATGCAAGCTTTATTTGTTGTAGTTCTAGCTGTTAGTCGTTGAATCTGTGTTGTTTGAAAAAAGTGTGATAACGTGGATAAAAGTAAACATGTGGGATCGTTTTTTGTTTTGGTAAATCTATTTGACTTAAAAAAATAAAAAATTTCATAAATATTTTTCGTGTGATCACAGCTGCGTTTTGTGTTTCTTTTTTGGTACGATTGTTTTAAATGAGATAGTAAACCACGGCTTTACACTGTTCAAAACAATTATGCTTATTACTGATTATTTATTTTTCAAAAATTGCATAAATAAATTAGCATATTGATTTTTATTTAAAACCTTAGCAATAATTTTTGCATAAAATTTTCAAATACAAATGCCTTAATTTTGGTTAATACATTTTCAGAAATCTGAAAATAACAATGTATTTTAACAAATGTGTATTGAAAAATCTTAACTTTTTACTGGGATTTAATGTGCGCTTACTGTATAACAAGCGAGTGACTCGTGTAGAAAATTTGTAAAAAAAAAACACAACTTTTTGTGTGATTCCTATATAAATTTTCTAGACGATTCGCTCGCCTGCAATACAGAAACCGCACATAAAATTAAAAAAAAAAAAAACAAATTCGCTACAAAAGAAAAAAATACTTGTAATGCATGTTATTAGAATAATTATGTTTAGAAAGGCCTGTTACATAAACTAAGTTAGAAATAATTGAAATTTTGATTTTTTTATATTAAGCAAATATGATTTGAAATCGATTTCTCATAAAATAATTATAATAATTATTAAAAAAATAAATTTTTTAATTTTTATTAAATTATTATTCGAATATAAATAAATTGAAATTATTTTGGCTTAAGTTCATTTACTTTTAATTTCTAAAAATCTTTTTTTAGAAAGAAAATTTATTATTATTAAAAATAAATAAACTTAAGCCAAAATAATTTCAATTTATTTATAAAAATAAATTTTTTGTTTATTTTTTTATTAACGAACACTTTAATAAAATATATTTTTCAGAATATTTGAATTTAAGGCTGTGTTCTGTAGCAATAAAAAATTAAAGCTTTTAAAGTATTAAAATCTAAAAAAGAATATCAATGGCATCTAAGTATAAAAGAAAAACATAATAAACTAACGAATTAACAAAGATTTTTGTTAAATTTTAGATATAAAACACACACAAACACTGACTCACAAAAGTTTTCAAATTTTGCAATCAACAGAAACATTCTCGCATTCTTTAAAGAATTTTTAAGAAAAGTTCCTAAATCCGTTTTCTAAAAATTTTGCAAAGAGTACTCTTCAAAGCTTTTGTATGCCTTTAAGTAGTAATAAAACAAAAATTAAAAAAACAAATGAAGTAATTTATTAGACTTCAATTCAATAATCTCGTTGTTTTCTTTGAATCTTTTAGAAAAATATTTTTAGCCTTCATTATTTTTAAAAATTAATTCATTATTTGACGTTCTCTGTAAAAGTGTCAATAATCTTTGTTGAAGAAAATAATCAACTAGTTTAAAAAATCAGATGTTTCAATATTGTCATATCTAAAGTTAATTGTTCTATATAAAAACAACCCTTAAACCTATAGATTATAATCTAATAAAAAAGACGGTTGACTGTGAATACATATTTTCTTGCTATTTCTCTCTGTGAAAACTTTTCATTATAAACAATATTTTTTTTAATATAAAACTGTATCATTTATTGCTTTTTTTAAAAAACAATTATTTGTTCTTTGTTAAAAAAAATGACTTGCACTTTTAAAGGGTATTTTGTTCTTTTCCAACAAACATAGGCTTTTCTAGAGGCAGATGACATTATAATTTGTTCTATTATCGTCAAATATTAAACAGCATTATAAAAAAGCAAAACATTTTAAACATGTGTATCAAGGCAGATTTATTTTACTAGGTAGTGTCGTCCGGCCAGCTGGTTTGTAGTTGGAAATGTCAAAAGTTTTTGTATTTTCCTTTGTTTGTTTACGAATTTCAAAAACACTAACAACAAGCGTTTGCGAGACAAAGCAAGCATGTGTAATGAGAGCAATTATCTTTTATTTCTCTTTGTGTTTTTGACGTTTCCAACGCACAAAACAACAATAAAAAGGCATGTTGTTTTTGTAAATGTTGTATTACCGCTACTACCTAGTAAAATAAATCTGCCTTGATGTGTATTTTATCAGGGAAATATTTTTTGTAGAAAAGAAAACATTAAAATCATATAAATTACACCAAAATTGTCTAAAATTGTGCTTTTTTTTATAATAAAAAAGTTAATAAACTGCAGTCTTTGCAATAATGTTTAGAAACTATTGAAACTATAAATATCAGGTCTGTTCTACAAATCACTTTTCGTCAAAGTGATTTCAAATCACGCAAAATGTGTTCTGCGTACAAAATATACTAAAATAACGTGATTTAAAACGGTTAGCAAAATGACTGCCGATTTGAAATCACTTGCTCGTTTTTTCTAATTATTTCGCTTAGAATATAATAATAATGACATTATATATATTTAAAACGAAATGTCTTCTATTTATTTTTGCAAAAAAATTATATTTTTTACACATAAAAACGAAATTATTAATAAATTTTCCAAGACACTGCATTTTTTATAAAAAAAATTGTCTTGCTTTATTTAATAATACTCGTGATTTTTCTTTCTCGTCAGCGGTTAGCTGGTTTGTGTTTTCGAAGAATATTCTAGTGTTGCCAAAATGTCAGAGTATAAAATGTCATTTAAGATTTATCTTATTTATGCTAATGTTTCCAGCATCTAATTTAGATAAATTAAGTGCAAAATATAAAATAGTAGCAACTTCCTAAGCTTTTTGCATTAATTTTCACATTTTCAGTTTTAATTTGAACGCCAAATTTTAAGCCCTTCGATCAACTCTAATAAGTAAATGAAAGCAAATGTTTTACAAACAAATAAAAATTCACTAATTTATTTTAGTTTCACATATTTTAACTTACTTAAATCACTAATAATATTTTAATTACAAATGTAAGAAAAAAAACACACAACACAAATCTAAAAAATCATCCGCTTTCTCCTGTTTTCGAAAAATTAAAACCACGCCGAAAAATTGAAAATCACGTGATTTGCATAACAGCTCCAAATAGTCTGCGTGATTTTAAAACCGTTTGTGATTTGAATTCACGTAATTTTCAGAACAGACCTGTATGTCAGATTTAAGCTAGGACTAATAAAAAACAATTAATGCTTACTTATATTATTTTGTTTAATTGTTTTAGATAAAATCTTAAAAATTCTGAAACTTTTAAATTTAAATTTTTTAACTAAAACGCAAAGAGAAAAACAAAAACTTAAATTAAGTAAACTTTTACAGTTTATCATGAAAATCCTATAAATTGTGTTTATTCTTCTGATGGTATATCAAAATTTGTAAATTTTTGTGAGACACTGTGTTTAATTGTTCCTTAAAGTAAAATACTACACAAAACTGCTAAATAAACTAATCGATGTATATTATTTTTTTTTATTTAATTTAACATTAGTCATAAATTTAAATAAAATTATGTGATAAAAATTCAAACAAACATTTTTCTATTGATTCTTAATTAAGGAATATAACTGCTAATCAAAATTGTATTTTGAACAAAATAACACGACATAACAATTTTATTATATATATATTTTTTAATTTATTATAACTGATTTTTCAAATTTTAATATCGACTACATTTTTAACTAAATATTGTAAATATTATTATCATGCACGGATTTTACTTCTCTTCTTCTTATGCTTTATTCCTTAATTCTCATTCAGACATTGGATCATTTGAATAAAATTTTTCTTAACAAACGTTGTATGTTAAGCCTTCTTGGTTTTTATTTCTTTCTTGTTTTTTTTTTATTTTAATTACAGATTAACTGCTTTATTTTTGTTGGGATGACAAAGATTCTTTTTATACTTCCTTACTAAGTGTAAATCTAATAAATATTTAGGCTTTATTTTTATTTATTGTACGATTTTTATTTTATCCGACGAACTGTAGAAAAACTCTACAAAAGGGAAGCAGGAGAATAAAAAAGTGTAATCTATCAGGCATGTGAAACATTCCGAATTTAAATGTTTAAATATTGCGCGCACACCTAAGTAAACAAAAAGGCTAATCTAAGTAAGGACACATAATAAAAGTAAATTTAAAATCCGCAAATAAAATTTCAAAGAAACTAAATTCCATTTTTGAAATAAAAATTAAATTTTCCATTTAAAATTTATAATTTCTTTCATTCTAAAGAAATTGTTCGTGTTTCATTTCCTGTAGCTTTATTCTATAAATCGCTAAAAATCTAAAAAAAACTATTTAGCGATTTTTGCCTACATATGCTATTCTGTAACACTTGTTACCGTAATTTATTTTTAGTTTTTTTTTTTAGCGATGGAGATTAAGATTTAGCTACGAGAATTACAGATTAAGACTGCTGGAGAACCAATTTGCGGAATTGAAACCACTTTCAATCGAAATTGAGTTCTGTGATTTGCCTATATATTATCATACGAAATAGTTTTTATGGAACAACTTTTGACATTTTCTTTCAGTCTCACTTCGTTTAAAATTTGCGACAAGTTTTAATATGACATGATTCTAAAAATCACGCACAATGTTTGGGCAATTTCAAACTAAAGTCAATTTTTAAACGATTTCAAAAAAAAGAGGGTATCAATTTGACAGAATGTTGCTTTTTTATGTTTGTGCCTTAATAACTATCGTGAATAAAAAGTGAAGTTTTTGTTCACGTGAAATTTTTATTACACCCGAAGTGGAAATTGGTATCGGGAATTTCACGTGAACAATTTTTTCTACAACTTAAATATTGCATTTGCAAAAATTAAAAAAAAGTTGTTTACGGGGTATAAAATACAAATTCAAGGTAAACATGTTGAGTGAAAAATTTTGGACTGACCCTTAGATTCGGCGTTAGGGATCCAAGGCTTGTATGTAAAATATGATATATGTACATCGAGGCAATTAACCGACAAAAAGAAATTAAAATTTGCTTACAACTTCGAACGTTTAAACATTAAAAATAGATAAATTAGTAATAAATTGGTTTATATGTTTGTGTTATTTTAGTTTTTATTGATCCAATTAGGTGTCTGTTCCTTTATATTTTAAAGACCAGAGCAGTGACTTCTTTTCCTTTTCCTGATATAAGTTACTCTTCCATGTCCAATCGAACCCTTATTAAAAGTTTCGAAATGTCTTATTTAATTCTAGAAATGCATAACCAAATGTAATTTAACAAAATAAAATACTTTTTTATCCATCGCATCAGCCATTTGTTGTGATGCGTGTTTAACGTTTGCGCATCATAAATTTCTTTGATACATTTTAGAACACACGACATTTGCATTGATGGTAACTGATGTTTTTTAGAACTAGCTGCGCATCAGATTCAGCGCAGTGATGCATTTCTGAACAAGACCATGTGGAACATAATTCGCGATAAGGGTAATAATAATTTTTTGATCGAATTTGAGTATTTTTTTATTGAAAGTTGATTGGTGCCGTTTTAAAAACGGTTCATAACCTTAAAAATAAAGGGTGTCCCATACAACATACATGTTGTTTTTGTGTATAATGAACTGTTAAAGGCACCACGTTAAAATTTAAAAAGAACTGCGCAATGGGAAATAGTAACACAAAAATGAACCTAAAATTTAAAGGGTGTCCCCATAGGTGGCGTAAAGTGACCTATATGGGTCTATCTTTTGAACCGTTATAGATAAACGCTTGAAAATTGAACAGAATGTCGATTGCTATGACTGTAACAAGTACTACTATTCAAAATTAGAAATTAAAGGGTGCTCTAATAGTTTACTTAATTTGTTGTCTTTGACCATACTTTTGAACAGCTGTAGACAGACTCTTAAAATTTATAACGAACCTGTTTTGCTAATTCAGCTATAACAACAAGTATACAATTTGGATTTGGAAATTAAAGGGTGTCCCACTAGTTGATTATAAGGTCAAACGGTTGACGGTTGAAATTAACAAAGAACCTGATTACTAAGTCAACTACAACAACAAGTATTCAATTTTAATTTAAAGGGTGTCCCAATAGTTGCTGTAATTTGATATATATTACTGAACTGTTAAACAGTTGTAGACAGACGGTTGAAATTAACAAGGAGCTGTGGTGCTAAGTCTGCTATGGCATGTATAGTTTTAGAGATGTAATATAAAGGTGTCCCAATAGTTAATGTAATGCGCTGTATTAGGACATACTTTTGAACCTTTAAAGCAGATGGTGCCTCCTTTTAAGTGGGATTTTTTTTTGCCAAAATTATTAACTGCCTGTCCCACCATGTAACAAGACAAAAATTCTTCGTTCGTTCGTTAGTATCCAGAGAACATCAAATAACATCGGGAATTTCATCACAATGGAATATCCCTAAATGACATCAAGAACTTCTGATCTTTGGTGCAGAGTCGTAAAAACGCTGTTTTGAGAAAAAACATATTTACAGGGTTGTGAAAAATTAAGCATTCTCCCTATTTCTCTTCTTCACCATCTACCCGCGTGTTTTGGGTGCGTTTGGTTATTCCACGAAGTTTAAACTTTTTTGGCTTTTTTTAAAAAGCCAATTTTTATAAATTCAAAATTTCGTTTACTATCCTTGGCATTAATCTCATCAATGGTGAGTATGTTTAAAATTGAAATCGGTTTATATTTGACGAAACTTCTTTATTGAGTTACTATAAACAACCGTTGCCGTCACGCGCCATTTGTGAAGATATGCGTTGTTTAATGAAAGATATTGTTTACGTTTCCAGCTGCTCTTAAGTTTTACATCAGCACGAGAATAACAGCTGCCCTTTAGTTATCTTCCAATAGAGGAGACTAACTCCCAAATTTTATACTGCTATACAACAACAAAATATTTCTTCCGTGCTGTTGGAACAAAAACATTGACCAAACTTTAGTACGTTAACGGTTTTAGTTGCATTAAGTTTTAAATAAATCTTTAACTTATTTGTTATACCTTAAGCTGCTTTTAGACGACTTGTTAAAATTCACCCTGCAAAACACATACATGCCTTGTAAACAAATTTAAACATTTCTTGTGTAAAAGTCAACTGGTCAAATTTAAGAGTAGATTTTTTAGCTTTTTTCAGCACGAAAAAGTTTATGTCAGATGTAATTATATACGCACGTATGAACGCAAATGTTATAAGTCGTCTGTAAATTAACAATTTTGACAGACATGCGAAATTACAAATGTTTTGTAAATAAGAATAAGAAGTCATGTGGAAAAAACATGTCTGGAAGCAGCTTTACTCCAATGAGAAAAGAACATGCCATATGTAATAACACAAGTTATGAAAGATGCGATTGTATTTGATTTTGATTTTTTTTTCGAAAATTTCAAAAAGTTTTAATTCATCTAAATATTTTTAAAGTATATTTCGTACAAAAAATTTGGTTCGAATCTAGCGAAATATTAAAAGAATATATGAGAGAGTGTTTTAACAGAGTTTTGCAAAAAAAAACTTTCTCCTTGAAAATATTTCTTATTTCGAAGGCAAAAACCAACAAATATTAAATTAATTTTTTTATAGCTTTATTTAAGTCTTTTTTCATTTTTATTCAATTTAACAATATTTTAAGCTTTTGGGATTATTTTACTATTTATTATCCTTTTGAATTTTAACGTATAACTAATCGAATGTTATTTTAAATTTCGATTAGTTTTGGCTTTAAGCATTTATTATTACTATAATGATGATATAAAAAATTAAATGTGATTACTGTATTGATAAGTAACAATGTGTGGGCGTGTGTAAACAGTTTCGTTTTGTAGCAATTCAATTTTTTAAACTTCAGATATCTTTAGGTTTTTTATGTTTAAAAAGGTACATTTTTATGAAATTGTCAAAACTTTCGTTTGTAAAGAGTATAAATATGAGGGCGGCAGTTAAATATTGTTTAGTTTGTTATTTTTTTATGTATGTATGTATATTATTTTTCATAAAACAGTGACTAGAAAATATATAGTTGCTTTTTAAAGAGAGAATAAAGGTTTTTTTGTCATATGACTTCTATCTATCGTTGATATGGACTTATAATAAATAAAATTAAAATATACTTTGATAAAGTAAAGTGACTAGTAGAATTAAAATTTTGATTTTTTGTAATTAATTAGCTTCAATTAAATTCGAACAGGCACCACCAATAGCGCCATCTTCACTATTAAATTCTTCTTCTAAAATATTTTTGTTATCTTCCAAAATATTATTGATAACGACATCTTCTTTCGCTTCTACGGCCACATCTTCACAAATACCACCAACAACTTCATCAAAGTCTCTTAAATCCAATTCGTGTAAAGCTTTTTGCACCAATGCTGCTAATTCTGGAGGCAAATCTTTTAAATCGTCATTTCTTTCACGTATTATTGAACTGGGTAATACAAGAGATTTTGACGAGTCTTGGCGTTGAGTTTTACCACCGGCCGAACCTGAAGTGGTGGAGGGTGTTTTATAGGTGAATAGAGCAGCTTCAGTAAAATCATTTAAATTCAATGGAGGCATTTCATTATTTGTTAAATCGTATTCCGAAGATAAAATGCTACGCCCTGATTCAGTTGACAAAGAAGACATACCATCATCAGAGTTGCCAGCAGTTGGCATTTTTACAGGCTCTTCATTTTCCGAAGACATTGTACCAGAATCTTCTGTTACTTGACTCTCACCGCAAGAAGTTGTGCTTCTTAAAGTGGTGCTGGTATTAGCAGACATTATTTTAGGTTTTAAGGTTATTTCTTGTTCTTCTTGAGTCGAGTTCGAATTTGTATCTACCAATGAGGGACAGTAGCCTCTCAAAAGATATTCAGATGCTGAAAATCCTTTATCATCATCACTTGTTTCAATGCCCGTCAAAGCTTTCATTCTTTGCTCTAGTTCTGCTATTTTTGTGGCCAATATTCTGAAATTAAGTAAAATCTTTAAAAATAATTTAAAACAATTTTTTAATTAAACTGGTGAAAAAAAATTTTTTCTGTCCTAGACATGTTGTTCCGTGATCCTAAAGGATTTTTCCTATCCCTTTACTCGCTACTGTCTTTCCATGTATAACACATTTTGGTATTCTTCGTTAACGACATCCATGTTGAGTAGAAAAATATCCAGGCATGAGTCGAGGAAATGAATTTTAAAAAACATAGTGCAGTTTAATTAAATTAGCCACCAGATTGGGATAATTTTCGGCTGTTCAACAACAATAGGCCCAATAAAAATTCCTTTTTTCAATTTTACCTCTCTGTTTCAAAAAGGCTTTAATTTTTAACAACGGCTTTCAATTTTTTTTTAAAAAGCCCAGATTTAATCATCCCTATCATGAGCATCTTTTCCGATTTATCACGTAAACAAAAATTCCCTTCATCGTGAATAATTCTCGTGAACGATTTTTCACGTAAACAAAAACTCCCATTGATTTTTTCCCTCGAAATTTTGTTACTTTACCCATGGATTTGTTTTATTGGGAAACTGCAAATATTATGCAAGTTTTTATCTGTTTAATTGGAATATAAAAAATTATTAACAAATTTTTTAATTCAAAGCGATCTATTGCTTGGAAATTTCAGAAGATTTTTTTTTATTAAAAATGACATTAAATAAAAAATGGAGATAAAAAAAAATCTAATACAAAAATTTAGTTTATTGAAATGAGTCAGTAGCAATGTCTCAGGCAACTTCAAGTGTTTATAAAATTTTTAATTAGTTTTTAAAAGTTTTATTTATTTTTAAACTTTAATTCAACAATTTTCAATGAGCTTATTATTCTTAATTACATTCAATGTGTACTGATAACTTATTTATTTTGAACAGCTGTTTAATAAAGAGAACAAATATTTCAAAAGAAATCCATGGTACGAATTTTCACTTCGAGGGGAATAAAAATTTCATGGAAACTAAAATTTCACATTTTGTTCACGATAGGGGTAAATATTTAAAGGACATTTTTCAGCTCGACCAAATAGTAAGAAAGGACAGGAATATGTGCTTTTTCAGGCAATGATTTTTCAATTTCTGCTATCCCAGTCGCAAATGAAATAACCATATTTCGTGTAGCAAGCTGTAAGCCTACTTTGGAAAATTAAATGACCAAGCTCCAATCATTTGTATTGTATTTAAAAAAAATATAACTTCATCCATAATAAAAAAATATAAACTAACTTCGTTATGACGAGATCGGAAATTTTTGTATTTGTATCTATCAATTTCCGACCTTTTAATCGTGATCCTAAGATTTCACTTCGCTTTTTGCATAAACTTATATCGAGAATTAAATCATTTATATTCTATTGCGTTATAAATCAAATGTACTCGGCCCAAAATTTGGCTTCATCACGTTCTCGAATCGTTCATTCATATATTCTTGATTTCTTTTTGGGTCTTCCCTAAATTTTCTAGGTGAAACACTAGTCGTATCGCTAATTACCGGCTGTTTGGATATTTGACTGTGTATTTGGATTTTTGTTAAAAAGTTACCCCCCCTCCTTTAGTCAAACCAGAGAGAAGCCAGACACAGGTGGTACACAGAATCTAAGCACATTTAAGATCTCTCAACAACATCTCTAAGGCAAAAACTTTGTTGACCAGTGTTATATATATGAATATATACTTGTTGGTTTTCTTTTGGTGATTGAGCGCCAAGTTTTTATCATTCAAATTATCTAATAATGTCAAACACAGCGATTTCAGATCATGTATAGTTTCAGTTTTTGTTGGTAAATCAATTCCACTTTCCAGAAGGTTTTTAACTAAAATAAATGGTTTAAAAAATTAAAAGAAAAAATACATTTTAGGTTAAGTTGTGCTTATTTGCAAGTTTTGGTTTAAATTAGAAAAAAAAATTAAATCAAACACTGTCAAGAGAATTATTCCTAGAGAGGATTGGGATAGTATGCTATGGTACTACCATTTGCCTCAAATAGTAAAAAATGTTGGAAAACTTACAGAATAGTTATATTCTCTCTTAGGCGGATCATATTGGCAATAGATCTGTTCTTTAACTAAATTTTTTTTTTACTAATTGTAAAAAAAACGTTACTTGCAATTTATGGCTGATAAAATTTTTACTAGCAAAAATTAGTCAAGCAGCTGTTTTTTACTTTTGTTTACGAAATAATTTGCTAAAAAATGTCTTATAAAAGAAATTTTTTGTAACATTAAAGAAAATGCAATTGGCAATTGAAAGAACACAAAAAATATTATTATTTCGTTATATTTCTTTAGTTTGGTTTAGAGTCTTCTAGCTTTGCTTTTTTAAGAACTAAGCCAGAGGAACGATTTTAAACAAGAATTGTAAATGCTTTACATGTTTAGATTCTTTTTAATGTAAATATTTTGACATTGAAATTAATAAAAATAAGAATGTTTATTAGAGCTAACTGCAAAAAATTATATTAATGATGCGCTTAAATATTATAAAAACTTTTTTAATTAAAAAATGTAATGCTTTTATGTATAAATTTTTGCTATTTGGTTACTTATGGGTCGATTATGTATTGCAAAAAAACTTTTTCGAGTTTTTACTGCCTTTTTGCTTTGCTGATTCAATAAAGTTCTTGAAGGTCTCATTTAATCAATTTGGCTTTTGATATAAGACTTTTAGGTTTTTTATACAAAATTTGATTAATATCCACTGATGAGCTATATGAGCAGTAGCGAAATGGCCATATGGGTATGCTTTCCCCGCAGTAATACATTTCATTTTTTAGTTGAAAATAGTAAATATTTCATGAGAATATCATGAAATATTTATATTTGAAGGAATCAAGCACAATTAAAGTAAATTATTATAAAAAAAAAATTCCAAATAAAAAATTTTCTTATTAAATTTATTTCACTCATTTCACTTTTTTATCAAACTGACTTTTTCCCACTTTGTTTTTATTGTATTGTTTACATTTATTTTTAGTTGCTGATTATTCAAAACAACGTTTTTTGCGTTACGAGTAGGCAACGCAACTAATATTCAGTTGTCATCCATTATCGACCCATTAAACTATTATTTTAATTTTTTTGTGGTTCACATCAGTTTTGCTGGCTTTTGGTCTACTGTTTTATATTTTTTTTCAGTCTTGTATATTTACTTTAAAAATGGTAATATTTATTGGTCAGACCGTGTAGTTTTCAAGTCATTCGTATCATTCCCAAGGCCAAAGCAATTTTCTTTTCTAATTTTTACTTTTTTACAATTTTCAAATTTCGTTTTACTCTCTCGTTGCTAGTTTTTGCTAGTTAAGTTACTGAACTGACCTAAACTTTTGGTTGCTGGTTATATTTTTCACAACAAAAGAGGCGGCAAAATTAAGAAGTAAATTCTGGTTTAATTTTAGTATTTTAGCAATTTTATAATACATATATTCAACATATATTTTATAAACAACGAACTGTAAAAAAGGTTTTTGGGTCGGATTAAAATAAAATATTTTAAAACAAATATATATACCCTTCACTAAAATAATTGTGCATTTATATTTAAAATGACTCAATAGAGCTGTTTTTTTGAAACTTTAAAAATTGTTGATTACTTTCGGTTTTAAATGAAATTATAATTTTTTTTATCAAGTATTTTTTTTTTTTTTTTTAATTAAAATTTTTGGTGAAAGCTTACGGACAACACTTAATCTTACTTTACTTTATGGAATCGGAAATGAATATTGTAAAAATTGCAGACGGAATAACAAGCTTACATTAACTTTTACCTGTAAAAATAAAATATCTTTTAATTTTTAATAACAATTTTGCAAGTAATATTCGCAGTCGAAATTTTTTCTTTTGATAAATAAAACTACACCAACAATAAAGGAAACTCAAACTAAAAAAAAAAACTAAATGGATTATTACTTTTGCTTCTTTACCTTGTTTATGAGACAATATATTTTCATCGAAATTGATTGGTGATTGCCCACCTAATTTTATAATACCTTTTTTACGTTTTGATTCCAACATTGTCTTTAATTGGGCAGGTGTTTGTGTTGAAATAAAATTTTATGATTTATTAAATGATATAAAATGTTAGTTAATGTTAATAATTTACTTTTAAAGCAAAGACATTAAATAATACACGCACTTACCTTATATTTGCTTAACGAATGTTTGGTTAATTCAACTTCATTTTCTATATTTTTTAAACGTTCATTCAGGTACTTGTTCTCCAAAATGATACTATCTATATCCAGGAACTGAAAGAGGCAAAAATTAAATAAAGGTATAAATGCATTAACTATATTAATTTACTTACGAATTATTATTTTTTCATAAATAAAAATTCATTTATAAAAAATAGTTCAAATAACAGAGAATCTAAAAATTTATTTACTTACTTTTGGGTGAGTATCTTTTGCTCTTAAAGCCACTAGAAGTTCATGATTCAAACGGTGAGATTTACATTTATATGCATCACGTTCATTTGTTAATTCCTCTTTTTCATCAATAACAGCTTTTAAGTCAAAGGCCAATTGAGCATTCTAGTAGTTGATAGATAAATATTAAGGCATTTACACATATTTTCTTAAGTTTACTTACCTTTTTCTTTAACTGTTCTAAATGACAAATAAAATTTGAACGTTCCTGTTTCCATTGCAAAATCATTTCTTTACTACAATTATCTAATGTCGGCTCTTCTTTAATATAAACTTTTGTTTTTGGTTTTTGTTTTACAATTTCCGAGGAACTTTTTTGAGATCCACGTAAAACTTCTATATCACCCTGAACCTCTGAAAGTTTCTGCTTTAGCGCTTCTACTTCCGTAGTAAGTTTAATATTACGTTCTCTGCTTTCGTGTAAAATCTTAGCTACACTTGTTTTACTATTGCTGCCAGGCACTGCACTTGTATCGCTGGTAAAACCACCCATATCTGACAAACTATTGCGTCTCAAGGCTGCATAACGCAATTGCAATGTTTCAGCCATTAATTTAAACTGATCACGCTCTGTGCGAAATTTTTCTAATTCTTTGCGTAATATACGCAATGCTTCCATTTTACTTTGAAGCTTACGATGTAAAGCTGTCGTTTCCACACTATAGTTTTCCATATGCTCACCAAAAATTTCATGGTAATCGCAATTGTTATCTTCTCGCCCCTGTTGTGAACGTTTGCGTTGGGTCCACACTGTGGAAGCTTCGATTTTATATTGTCCTAAAGACATAGTTTCATCATCAGACATTTTTGCATTTCTTTAAGCTTTGAATAATTATTAGAAATATATTGTTTTTTTTTTAAGAAACTATATACAAAATTTTCACTTTTTTAGAGATGATAGAATAGTGACAGTGTGAAGTCGATTGCTTACATTTGTAAATAAAACAGAGTTGTTTACGTTTGTTATGTGCTGCCAGATTGAAGAAACTTAGACTGATCTGGCATGTTCTGACACCCGCCTGTTTTTGAAATCACTGCGATTTTGTTTTTCATGTTCTGAAACTCACGCGTTTTCTTACGATTTACTGTTTTTTTCCAACTTAAGCTCGAAAAACAAAAACATATGATTTTATGGTGTAAAACGTAAACAAACAAAATAAAATTAAAAGAAATTCCAGCAGCGTCCTTGCTTAGTTAAGTTTCTTAAAAACATGCAATAAAATAAGAAGGAATAAAAAAAAAACGGACGTTTAATGACTATTTTCATATGGATATTTCAATTCAATGGATTTTACAATCCAATGGACATTTATTAATTTAAAGAAATAACATAATGCAAGAAATATTAGGGCCAGTTTTTGACTTTGTATTTAAATGTCATTTATATCATATGTGCGATAGAGAATTAAAAATAAGAAAAAACATCAAGTGAAAAAATTGGCGCTTGCCCTTAAAAAAAATAAAACTAATAGTTACTTAAACCTGTTATAATTTCGCCGTGATGACGATCAAATATGAAAAAATCGTCATCGATTTATTTCATAAATTAAGGATAAATTAAGTTTATGAATATATTTATATGCGAAGAGTAAAATATAAAACATTCTAAAAATCAAATCTCGTCATTTATATTTGAAATACATGTCCTCAAGCTGTTTAGCTTATTGGCCTTCATAATAACATGGAAATCTTTGAACTCTTGTTCTAGTTGCCATTTAAACTTAATTTACCTACATATGTACATACATATGTATTTATTTGTTTATATAAATGAGTGTTTCTTTTTTGTTTACATATCTTCTGTTGCATTCTGTTCATTATTCCGTTAATTCATTACCTGCATCACAATTCAACTAAAAGTCAATGAACTTTTTGAAACAACCCTGCTTAATACTAATGACCTTTGCGAATGACATGGCTATATTCCATAAACTACCATGACAATGTTTATAAATTAGGTGTGACTGTTATTGAGATAATCTTGTTGGTTAGTTGTTGTTCAACAATTAAGCAACAGTTTAATTCTATTATTTGTCTTCTTGCTTGTTTAGTGCTGCCTAATGTTAACTTTTCTTGTCACCGGTCGTATCGTAGTGAAGTAAATAAGTATAAACAATCCAACAGGTGGGGTAATAAGTTGTTGCTGTTTATCGTTAGTGTAGTGCGAATTTCGTAACCGTGTCGCGGTTTTTATTAAAAAAAACTAAATTTATTTTTTTTGTTAATAACTTTTATTTATTTATTTTATTTAATTGGAAGCTTGGCAACTTCTTGACCAAATGGGAGAAACAAGACTGTCTTAAGCTAATTACAAGGTCTTCTTATATATTAAAGTTATTGTATTATTTGTTAATAATTGCATTTTCGTTTGGGAACGGAAATGCCTATTTGACAATATCTATTGCAAATTGCTTTCTTAGTGGAAAGTTAGTAAATTTGTGACGGTTGCAATTCTCAGAATTGCGACCGAAAAATATACTTTGTTACATTTCTGCATTTAGTGCTTTAATTTATTAATGAAGTTAATTTTTTTATATTAAATTGGGACGGTTGCAATTCTTGGAATTGCGACCGAAAAATAGTTTTGATTTATTGATTTCATCATAATTTCTTTAAACAAATCGGAAATGGGTTTAATATTACACTTTGTCTTTAATTATGTTTGCAATAAATTCGTCTATAGGGTCGTTCCTAATGTGAGTGTTTGTGTATGTAACTTCTCCCTCCTTTAGATTAGAATTCTCCTGAATTCTTTTATTTAATTTTATTTTTATCTGTTTATGTTTAGTTAAAATTAACACAATTAAAATAAGTACTACAATTATTATAAAAAAGTTACATCCATATGTTAATTTTGTATGATAGTTTAATGTTTTAATATTCTTTACATTATTTTTTTGTTGTAATTCAATTTCTTGAAAAGATAATTTATGTGTAAAATTCTGAGTTGTATTTGGATTTTCGATAATTTGTTTTTCTTTTATATTTTCGATAGTGTTTGAAAAATAATAGTCTTTAATTCTTATTGAACAATTACTGAAATTTATTAAATAATTTCCGTTTAACATAACTTTTTCGGAATTACAAGTTTCATTAACACTGATGTTCATTGCATTCTTAATTATAATTGTATCTATATCCAATTGTATAATTTCAAAATCTTTGTTACTTACTAGTTGACAATTATTTTTTATTGTACAATGAGTGCTTAATTTTAAGTCTTTTAAATGCTTGTTTTCTTCAAATCTATATGTTTTATTTTCAAACTCGAAGCTTTTTTCTGTAATAGCATCTATTTCGTTATTGTGAATATTGGGTAGTGGAACAATAATTCTTAATTTAACAATTATGAATTTTTTTGGTATTTTTACTCCTGAAACTAAGTATGAACCATTAACAAATGTTGTACCACACTGTATATATTTCAACTTGTTGTAATCGATATTGTATTTTTTAATTTCGTTACTGGTTAGAATACTTGGATGTACTAAACCATATTTTGCAGAAATTACATTGTCTTGCAAATGCTCTATTCTACTCTTTATTAGTTGTATATTACTTAATTGCTCTAAATATCTACTTTTATTATTTTCTATTTTTAAAAACTTATTTATAGAATTTAGTTCTTCTTGGATTTTTTGTCTGTCATTTGTAATTACCATCTTTAAATGATTTATAGATATATTAAAATAGTCATTAATTATAATTTGTTGATTGTTGTTGTTAACAATTTCGTCAATATTAAACAATTGTTTTTGTATGTTTTGCCTGTCTTCGTCGTCCATAGTCCCAAATAACCATTTTTGTATGCTTCCTATTCCATTGATTAGTCCTCGTCTTTGTCTATTTTGTTTTGGCAATAATGTCAATAATTTATTTTTAGCGTCGCTTAGTTCTAAATTAAGCATTTCTTTATTATCAATCTTCATTAATTTTATGTTTTCTGTCATGTTGTCCAAAATGGTTTCTATATCATGCAAATTTATGATATGTAATACTACGTCCGTCTCCTGAACTATTTCTTGACTTTTGATATAAATGTCTACAAATCCTTTTTGTTCTGTAATTCGTTTTGTGTTCATTATTCCTTCAATCGGTTGTGTCCATAAAAGTATTATCAGCATTGTCCATAACTGTAAATTTAAGAGGTCGTTTGATGTTACAATGATGCACTCTCTCTAATTTGAATTTTTTATATTTTGGTTGTTCTTTATGCCTAACTGCCTTGTAATTCTTAATGAATCCTTCTTCCCTACTTTCGCTGTAATCTTCCCTAGATCTGTTTAATTTCTCAATTATTTTTCTTTTATTTTCCTCTAAATTCCTTTTTATTATACCATTTTCAATTTTTCCCAAATGTACGTCACTAGGTGTGCATTTAATGCTTGAATGGTAGCGCTCATTATAGCTTCTAATTGCTTTTTGAATCAATTGTTTTATTGGAATATTTCTCTCTAATTTATATAATATCCTGAATTTTTCGGCTATTGTGTTATGCAAACGCTCTATGTCTGCATTACCCGTGTGACTATTGGGTTTAGTTAGATGTAATTCAATGTTTTCTTTTTCTAAAAATTCTTTTATTCGGATTGCTTTAAATTCGTTGTCTGCCACTATTTTCTTTGGTTTTCCTATTTTGGCAAAATGATCTTCTAATTGCTCGATAATAGTAACGTGGTTTCTGTCGTTTAGCGGGTATGCCGCCCCAAATTTAGAAAATTTGTCTATTACTGTTAGAAAATAATTCCTTTTCATTACATACGTGTCTATATGAACGATCTCGTTCCTTTCTGAGGGTGTTTCTGTGACTAAAAATTTAGATTTTATTGGTTTTCTATCGTACTTTATTTCCTGGCATATCTCGCATTGATTAATTACCAATTGAATTATCTCCATGAGTTTTGGATAGTAAATTTTATTTTTAAGTTGGTTATATGTTTCGACTATCCCTGAATGCATGCTTTCCCTAACGTGATATAATGATATTTGCTTGACTGCTTCTACTTCTGTTTCTATATCTCTAGCTCTTGTAGTACACTTAGTGAAATTAATTTGATTGTCGTTGGAAAACATTTCTATTAATTTTTCTTGAACTATGTTGTAGCTTCTGTCTGAAAGTTCAGAAAATATTCCTATTTTACCTTTAGTAATATATCTTCTAAATATTTGTCCCATTACTTCAAAATCACTTTCCGCTATATATATTATCCTTTTTCCATGTAATTCCTGTAGTTCTTCAACTTTATTGTTTGTTAATATAATTTGTGTCTTATACTTGTTTACTATTTCTTCCTTAATGTAGAAATGATCGTGCAAATTTTCATCTGCTGAATGGATTGTTGCCATAGAAACATTTTCGTCCTCCATATTATCTATTATTTTAAAATCTGATTCATTATCCCAGTTTTCCCGAACATTTTTTTCATTAACATGTTCCAATCTACTTAGAAAATCGGCGACTCTATTCTCTTTTCCTTTAATATACTCGACCGTAAAATCATATTCACCCAATTTTAAAATCCATCTTTGATGTCTTGGCGACATGTCCTTTCCTTTGTACTTTGCATGTAAAAACTTAATTGGTTGATGATCCGTTAAGATCTTAAATTTTCTCCCGTATAGATAGGGTCTTAGGTAATTAACGCTCCATAATATTGCCAAGAATTCCTTGTCCGTTGCTGCGTAATTTCTTTCATGATTGTTTAAGGTTCTTGAGATGAAACAGACCGGATGTCCTTCTTGTGATAAAACGGCTCCAATCGCATAATTGGAGGCATCAGTGGTTAATGTGAACATTTTTCCAAAATCTGGATATCTCAAAATGGGATGACTACTAATCAATAATTTTAATTTTTCAAATGCTTCTATATATGTTGGGTCGTTTATGTTTACTTTTATGCCTTTCTTTAGATATTTTGTAATAGGTTGGGCTACCTTCGCGTAATCTTTTATGAATTTCCTATAGTAACCGGTGAGCCCAAGGAAACTTTTAATTTGTTTCTCTGTTTTTGGTAGCGTGATTTCCTGAATTATTTTAATTTTGTTAGGGTTTGGTTTTAGTCCGTCTCTTGTCAAAATATGTCCCAAGAATTCCGTCTCTTTTTTTAAAAAATTGCACTTGTCCATTTGAACTTTTAAATTGGCTTTTTCTAATGCCGTAAAAATCTCCGTGATCGCCCTTACATGTTCTTTCAATGAGGTGCTGAATATCAATATATCATCCAGGTATACTACGCAGGTTTTGTTTATGAATTCTCTTAGGGTCTCATTCATAAGCCTTTGGAACGTCGCTGGGGCGTTTTTTAAGCCGAAAGGCATCCTTACGAATTCATATAATCCATGTGGTGTCACAAATGCGGTTTTCTCTCTATCCTGTTCCCTGACCAAAATCTGGTGATAACCCTTCGCTAAATCCAGAGTGGTGAAGTATTGTGCCCTGCCTAGTTTGTCCAGAATGGAGTCTATGTTTGGTAGTGGAAATTTATCGTCGATAGTTATTTCATTTAATTTCCTGTAGTCCACCACGAGTCTATATTTCTTTTCTCCTGAATTATCGAGTTTTTTAGGCACCACTATCAAAGGGCTTGCATAACGCGAAGAACTTTTCCTGATTATCCCCTGTTCTTCCATTTCCCTTATTTGTTTTCTCACTTCTGCCTCGTGTTGGGGTGGGTATCTGTATAGTTTTGAATTTATTTGTTCTTCGGTTGTTGTCCTAATTTCATGCTGTATTTTCATTGTACTAGTTAATCTATCTCCTTCTTTGAAGAATAATTTCTGGAATCTATTTAATGTTTTTAAAATTTCTCTTTTTTCTTCTTCATTCAGGTGTTCTAATTGAATTCTGTTTTGAAATTCTCTAGAAAATTCTATTGCTTCTAATGCATAGATCTCTAAATTATTATATGGATTTATTAAAAAATTTGTTACTTTATCATTAAATGAGATATATCCGTCCTCCAAATTTACCATTGTTTTAAAACAATTTAACAAGTCGATTCCTATTATAAATTTATATCTTCGTCCCTTTAATTCAGCTGCTTTCCATCTAATCTTCGCATAATGGGGTAAATTAAATTCGTCGGGTGCATCCGTCACTACTTCATATCTAATAAAATCTTTTTTGTTAATGGTACTAAACTTTATTGGTTCTTTTAATAAATTTTTTCTAAAGTCTTTAACGTTACTGTCTATTAAACTAACACTCGCCCCTGTGTCTATTAATGCGTCATATATTTTTCCTCTTATTTTAATGTTTATGATGGGTAAAAAATCTGAGGTCGTTTTGAAAAAAACTGATCCTGGCTTTGTCGGGGTTGAGCCATGTTACTACAACATGGGTCTGGTTCCGAGTGTCCTGCCAATTGATCATATTCTTCTCTTTGATTATTACCTTCAAAGAATCCGTTTCGTTCTTGCCTAGGTTGCGTCAAGCGATATTGGCTGACGTCAATTCTAGGGTTTCCTAACTGGGCGGTTCTCTGATTATTAGTATTTACTTGATTATTATAATTTATTTCATTCACTTGCTTATTAAATTGAATATTATCTATTTCCATGGGTTCAGTTTGGCTTTGCCTGGGTTGATTCCAACGATTTTGGTTAAAATTTGGCCCAGGGTGTCCTGCCTGTGTGAACCTTTGGAAATTTCCTGACGTTTTGTTATAATTGTTATTAGTTTGTGGAACTCTATAGCGTCCTGAATTATTAAATTGTTTGTTCCAATTGTTCCAATTATTATTATTCCTGTCATTATTATTCCTATTATTATTATTATCATATTTCCTAACGTTATTATAATTATTACGATTGTAATTTTCTATACGTTCTTGCGTATAATTATTATGTTTATTCTTGTAGCTTTGGTTCATATTTGAATCGTATTTAGTATTTTTGAATTTCCTATATTCTTGCCTAATGCAGGCATCTTCGAACCTTCTTCTCGTCAAAATTCTAAGTATGTCATTAATATTGTCCACCTCATAAATTTTGTCCAACAATACACCTTGCGTCATTTCTTTCACGGTATTGACTAAAAGGCTATCTATGTTCGATAAGTCAATGTAGTGATCGTCCTGGTAATATATGATTAATTCGTCTGCCTTATACTTAATGTTTTGTAACTCTATTATAAGTTCGCTTACCGAGTATACCTTTAGGTTGGCTATTATTTTATATAGATGGTGTGGTTCCACGTTGGGTCGGTACCTTAATTTTAGTGTCTCCTTTATTACGTTCCAATTGTCTGGTGTAGGTATATTGATGATGATGTCCTTGGCTTGTCCTTGGATGATTTTATAAAAAATTATTCGAACCACTTCTTTTTTAAGATTTTCGTCCGAAATTGTCGAAAGCAAATACTCGATGCTGCTGAAGAAACTATTTATAGTCACCTCCCCGGTTCCAGTAAAGGTTGGCAGATGATTTACCATCTTAAAAATGTTGTCCCTCATAAGGTTGGATTGGTTTAATGGTTGTTCTTGTTGTTGCTGTTGGTTTCGTTGTTGTTGTAATTGTTCATTTTGTTGTTGCAAATTTATATACGCTTGGCGTAATTGCTCCAGTTGTTGGTCTTTTCTGGCCAGTTCTTCGGCCACGTTCACCGATGCGATGTGAGACTGTTCCTCCATTCTTCTTTGTTGGTCGTATGCTTGTTGCCTTTTTGAATACAGCTTGCCTTTTTATTTATTGGTGTCCACTGATTTTTCAATCCAGAATAGTTTTGTATCTTAATTGTGTTCACTGATTTTTTTTTTTTTTTTTCAATGTCAACTAAATTAAGTTTTGTATCTTAATTGTGTTCACTGATTTTTTCAATGTCAACTAAATTAAGTTTTGTATCTTAATTGTGTTCACTGATTTTTTTTTTTTTTTTTTTTTTTTTTTTTTTTCACTTTTCACACGATTCGTATCACTGGATCCTTATATTTTAAGGATCCTACCGACTGCGCCAATTTCGTAACCGTGTCGCGGTTTTTATTAAAAAAAACTAAATTTATTTTTTTTGTTAATAACTTTTATTTATTTATTTTATTTAATTGGAAGCTTGGCAACTTCTTGACCAAATGGGAGAAACAAGACTGTCTTAAGCTAATTACAAGGTCTTCTTATATATTAAAGTTATTGTATTATTTGTTAATAATTGCATTTTCGTTTGGGAACGGAAATGCCTATTTGACAATATCTATTGCAAATTGCTTTCTTAGTGGAAAGTTAGTAAATTTGTGACGGTTGCAATTCTCAGAATTGCGACCGAAAAATATACTTTGTTACATTTCTGCATTTAGTGCTTTAATTTATTAATGAAGTTAATTTTTTTATATTAAATTGGGACGGTTGCAATTCTTGGAATTGCGACCGAAAAATAGTTTTGATTTATTGATTTCATCATAATTTCTTTAAACAAATCGGAAATGGGTTTAATATTACACTTTGTCTTTAATTATGTTTGCAATAAATTCGTCTATAGGGTCGTTCCTAATGTGAGTGTTTGTGTATGTAACTTGCGTTACGATTTTTCTTTTTTTAATTTGGCTGTATTTGAACATTGTCAAACGATTTAAGCAAACAGAAAAAATACCTATTTGAAAATCGATTTATATTAAATAGGACATGCAATAAAAAGACTTTTATGTTTCAGTAAAAGATGAATTATAATTAAAAACAAGTAAGAGTGCTATATTCAGCTCTTATATACCCTTCACGATTAAATTAAATCTAGTTTAGTGAAGTAACTGCAAATAAAAAGACAGAGAATTAAAAATAAGAAAAAAATTAAGTACATAATTTTACATAAAAATGACATTGGATCTTTTTTAATATTTACTCAATGATTTCTTCAAAAGCCTTTAAATGATACCCATAGTGATATCTTAATAAATGTGGTGCTCAATCGTACTTTTTTTTTATAAAAGTCCATAAATCAGAACTTTTTAATATTTTTTAACTCTCTATCTCCCATATATTTGTTCTTTGATTGGAGTTACTTCATTGTTCCAAATATGGAAAATTTAGAGGCAGGCGTGGTGTTTTGCCCGCTGCCTCAAAGAACATGGTCGGATATTATATATTTTCAATAGCAAACCTTTCAAAACAATGTCTGATCGATTGGCGCATTTAAATTTTTTCTAGCCTTATCTTGTAATTGCAGCGTGCAGTTTCCCGTGCCCTATAATGACAACACAAGGTAAAAAAATTTTATGGTGCCCCGTACATGACGTGAATTTTACTGAATTTTAATCATATATGATTACAAATAATTCAAAAGTAATCAAGGTTATTTAGGATTACGAGAAAATAATCAAGGATTACATCATGTTATATATACATTTTATTTTGAAAAATTTGCATTTATAACGAAAAAAAAAAAAAATTCTAGAAAAACAAAACTAAATTAGAAAGTTCTTGTGTACAAGATATAGATAGATATGTATGTATATTCACTTCAATAACAAAACAATACAATTTTAGTACTTTCTAAATCAACAAAAAAGGGTAAAATATATGAAAAAATAATAACGAGAAATAAATACATTCAGAATACATTCAATTCATAAAGAAAAAAGTTTTATAATTTCATAATTTTCAAACGAAAAATTAAGCAATGATTGCCGCCTTAGACTATTGACGATACCTGCAAAGGCGTGTTAAAAAAAATAAATGCATTCCTTAGTAAATCATATTTTTGCCAAATCTCAACAGCACTTGCATTATCATTTAAATAGTTAAAGAACTGATGTTTTATTGCGGATCGTTGGTCAGCTTTAATCTGTTCTTGTGGAGAAGGACCTACTTCAATTTCGTCATCATCAAGTCAAATCTTTAAAGTAAAAAACAAAATAAATGTACGCATAAGCTGAGCATCACTAGTGAAATCAAAAAATCGGGCATAATCGATACATTAAAAATTTTCGTTTAAAAATTGAATGTTTTACAATTATTGGCGTAAAAACTCTAAAGTGTTTCTAAAACTCTACTGGTTATATTCTCGACAGTTAATTCCAGGAAAACTCACAAAAAAAAAAAAACGTAAAAGAAATATATACTTTATACAAGTAGAGCACAATTGAAGTAAAAAACAATTGAACCAATAATTTTAAAATCGTTAACAAACGGAATGACAAACAAACAAAATGAAATGTTAATAATTAAAACAGAAATTAAGAAAAATGCATATTGGACCTTCTGTATATTGGACCTTCTGAATCAGGACTTATTTATCCTTCAAATATATTAAAAATTATTTTTTTTTTGTTAAAATCGATTCCGCCCTTTTTTTCTCTCCCCCACTTACTCTCCTTTTCCTTTTTTTTAAATAAGCATACCCTGTTGAAACTGCTTAATAAATATCTATCTCTGTTTTAAATTTTTCGAAATCGATGCAGCCGTAAATGACCGTTTTAGTCATAACTTACGAAGGCGTCAACCGATTTCGTGTCTCCGTATTTTACTTTTTTATATAAACATTTGCTTTTTAAATTTACTGTCGAAATATACATTTTAGGTATTATTAGACACGTGGAAATTAAGTTTCATTTAGATAACATTTTCAAAGCGTTTATTGTACAAATGCTTAATTTTTACTACACTTAATATATTATTTACATTGTTTGTTTTTTCAATCACATTTTCTCCACATTAAATGAGAATTACTTTATTAATTAATTTAATTATTATTTAATTTTTTTAGTTTATGATTTTTATACGCCAATAATCCCTCTTTACGCAATTGCCTGGTGTAATTTGAGTATCGGTAATATAAAGCTCCACGGGCAGAATTCTGTCCATTATGTGGTACAAAATAAGTTTCCTAATAAAAATTAAAGAAAAAATTAAAATATATATTTTTTACTTCAATTTTAAAAACTCACATATTTTTCAGATGGAAATATTTGCAACAATTGAATCGTCATTTCATGAAATATTGCCGTATATTTTTCAACTTTACGTTCAACAACATTGCGAATTAAAAGATTAACAACTCGTTTACGATTTTTAATATCCAAAAAATTATGAATTTTATAAAATTCTAAAGCAGTTTGACCGTCCGAGCTGCTGTTGAGTATGTCTAGCACAATCTAAAAGATTAAATTAAATAATTTTAACATTGACAAGTTTAAAGCTTAGGAAGATCTTACAAAAGGCTTTCCCTTATAATTGAACTGGTTGTTTAGTTTTCTGGTATTAAAAAATTTGGGTGGAATCTGTTCTTCTTTTTTGTTATAATTAAAGTTTTGTTCCTTTTCCTGATTTTGCTTAAAGCCTTTAAATTGAAAGTCGTTTTGATCGTCACAAAACTTAAAAATGAAAACTAATTATTTTCAAAAATCATTTTACCTGATATACAACTATTTATGTAATTGATGTTTTCGAAATTGCATTCTGTTTTAAGCTCGATTTGATCTAAATATGAATCACTCTCCACTTCAGATACAGAAGATGTTGATGCTTTGAGATATGCAATGGCGCCATTTGTTTTTCTCCATTCCTTTAACATGGCCCGAAATATGGTTCGAATACCAATTTTTGGTATTAGTTCACAAATATCCTCATCAGTAAGATAGGTTAGTGAACGTAAAGTGATATCGTGTTCTAGAAAAAAATATAATAAAATATTTAATAGTTGTATATGTACATAAATAGAAAGATCCACAGAAATTCTGGCCAAGTTATACAGACAGTTTCTCAGAATCACACATTCTAAAATTGGTAAAGAAGAAATACACATCGTAGCATATGTGTGTTTGAAAACACTCAAGGTGAGAAGTAGTATTAAGATTTATGAGATATGCTCTCTATGTTACTAAGCCTCGAGATCTTAAATCATTTGGCTCTAGGAAAATCTCGAACTTCCGCGAACTTTAGAATTTGATAAATCGTGGGATCAGAATGAATCTTATGGTTTTGTAGGAATATAAAATTTTTGAACTTTGAAATATAAAGAAAAAATAAATAAGAGAGCTAAATTCGGCATACCGAATCTTAATGACTCTTCACCATATACATATAAATAACCAAATGCACCATAGTGCAGATTTTCCTTTGAATAGTTTTAATAAAAATCAGCATAAGAAATTCTTTTCTAAAATAAAATTGTTCTTAAAAAAAACTTTTTCCGAAAATTGTTAGTTTCGCTTAGCGTTGTTGTCTTAGCTTAGTAAATTAAAAGGTTCCAGTATCAGTTGAAAAGCTCACCAATTTTTCTTACCTTTTATTATTATTTATCATAAACACAACCACCTGCAGGAATGCAAACGAAAGTTAAACAAGTAAAAGTGCTATATTCGGCTATGCCGAATCTTATATACCCTTAACCATCTATGTAAATCTAGTTTGGCGAAGTAACTCCAATAAAAAAAGCAACTATTGGGCTGAGCGAGAATGAAAAAATAAAAAAAAATTGGTACTGCATATATATTATTTTACATAAAAATAACATCGGCAGTTAATGGGTTAAGCATTTTTAAAAAATTTAAGTATTTCCTTAAAGATCTCTTCAAAAGCTTTAAAATGACACCCATATTAATATTTTAAAAAATTTGAAAATTTTAGAGCCCCATAACTCGGAAAATATGGACGAGCGCCAATTTTTTCACATGATGTTTTGTTTTTCTTATTATTTATTTCTTTATCGTCCCATATATTTATTTCTTTGATTGGAGTTACTTTATTGTTCCATATGATATAAAAAATTGGAGAAAGGCGTGGTGTTTTGCCTGCTGCCTCTTAGGTCATGGACTGATCATGCTGATATCCAATAGCATCTCTTACGATACTATATCTGATCGATTGACATATTTTTTTTTAAATGAATAGAAATTATTTTGGCTTAAGTTCAGTTATTTTTAATTTCTAAAAATCTTTTTTAGAAAGAAAATTTATTTTTACGAATGTATGCGGACGTTTTCCAAAGAAAACAAGAAAAATTAGACGCTAGCAGAATGTAAGGCTGCACTTTCTGGACCGCTACGTCCTTCATCGAAGAATGCTTCGCATCTATCTACCTTAGTTGTGCAATTTGTAAACATCATCTCGGTAAAAAAGAATACGAGATATATTCATATTAATAATAATTTGGTCAGACGAAATTTACACACAAACCAACGTATTTCTTTATTGTTCTCTCTGTATTTCGCATTGTACATTTGGTTATGCTTTTTGTTCCAATCACCGATTGGACACGAATGCAAATTTTGTTTTGGTCATTCTTACTTGTTTACTCACAACATTATAGATGCTGTTTCAGATCATATTGATTGTTATGAGTTAAGCATGAATGTACGTATGCTGTGCCGTGCGTGTTTATAGTTTTTAATTTTTATTAAATTAGAATTTGAACTAGTAATATTATAAATGAATCGAAATTATTATTTTGGCTTTAGTTCATTTATTTTGATTTCTAAAAAGCTTTTTAGAAAGATAATTTATTTTACAAATAAAACGGCTGATAATATTTGTAAAATAAATTTTCTTTCTTACGAGGGCTGCTCTATATATTTCTGGCCTAATAGTGAAAATGCGAATATTTATAATCAAAAATGGTTTTATTGTTTTTCAAAGTGTTCTCCAGCATGATTTATACACTTTTGCATGCGCTCAAACCAGTTGCCGAAGCACTTTTTCCACTCCGATTGAGACACCTCTAAAACATGGTTTTTGAACACTTCAACAGCTTCTTCTGGCGACGAAATCGTTGACCACGCATTTTTTTCTTGATGTGTGGAAACAAGAAGAAGTCATTAGGTGCCAAGTCAGGGCTGTACGGCGGATGACCCATTAATTCGACGTTTTGGCCGGTCAAAAACGTTCTGGTTTGAGCCGATGTGTGAGAGCTCGCATTGTCATGGTGAACAATGATTCGTCTTCTCTTGTTGATTTTTCGAATTTCTCCGATGACTTCAGGCAAACAAATTGTAGTGTACCACTCCGAAGTGACCGTCCTACGTTGCTCAAGCGGAACAGTCGCCACATGACCAGTTTTTCCGAAGAAATAGGCGACCAACTTTTGTTGGATTTTGCTCGTCTTTGAAGACCCACAGGTTCGATTGTTGTTTCATTTCGGGCTCATACGCATAGATCCATGATTCGTCACCTGTGACGATCTTATAAACGTCATTTGAAGTACCGCAATCGTATTTTTGCAACATTTCTTTGCACCAATCGACACGAGCCTTTTTTTGAGCGACTTTCAAATTATGCGGGATCCAACGAGAACAAACCTTTTTTACGGCCAGGTGTTCATGCAGTATCGAATGTATGCTGGTGGAAGAAATGTCCAAGGATGTCTCTATCTCTCGGTATGTCGCATGTCGATCTTGCATTATGAGCTCACGCACGGCATCAATGTTCTCTGGCACAACATCCGTTTTTGGACGACCTTCACGGAATTCGTCTTTGAGTGAGCTTCGGCCACGATTAAATTCATTATACCAATTTTTCACAGTGCTATAGGATGGTGCTTCATCGCCCTACAAAGATTTAAGTTCATCAATGCACTCTTGTCGTGATAATCCACGTCGAAAGTTGTGAAAAATGATGGCGTGAAAATTTTCACGACTTAATTCCATTTTTTTCTATATTAATTTTTTCAAGTCACTGTAAACAACACAAATAATGGTCGTACGTCAAAACGTTTTGAGTACGATTATGCTTAAAAATGACAAACTGTCCAATGGAAATGTCAGATTGCACTTGGCAGCACTCAGTGTTGCCAGACCAGAAATATATATAGCAGCCCTCGTTAATAAATAGTTTATATAATTTTACATAAAAATGTCATCGCCTCTTAATGCGATAAGCATTTAAAAAAAATAGTATTTCCTGAAAGATCTCATCAAAAGCTTTTAAACGATACCTATATTGATATCTAAAAGAAATGGTGCCCAATCATACTTTTCTATGAAAAGTTCAGAGCCCCATAACTCGGAAAGTATGGGCGAACTCCAATTTTTTTTTACCGAATATAGCACTCTTACTTGTTGTTCATAGTTCTGTTTATGTAATCGTAAACTTTGTGAGGTATGCCATTTTCTTTTGCTGCTTTCCTTGTTGGTTTTTTTGTTTGGAGTTATTTCTTTCTTCTAAATAATATGGAAAAACTAGAGGCAGGCGTGGTGTTTTGCCTGCTGCTTTGAAGGACATGGCCAATTTTCAATAGACAATTTTTTGAATCTATGTCTGATAAATTGTTGCATTTAAATTTTCTCTAGCTCATCTAGTGCCTTAGCAAAGTTGTTTTTAACACTAATACGGACAGAAAAACGGAAATCGCTCAATCGATTTCGCTATGCATAAGAATTTAGAATATATACATATATTTTATGGGGCCGGAAATGGTTTTTGTAGAAAGTACAAACGGAATGACAAACTTAGATATCCCCTTCTTCGACTTTTTGTGGAAAAAAGGAAAACATGCATATACTGAAGATCATTTTGCGATTGTGAGTTATTTGTGAATTTCGTTTTCGTAACAAAAAAAAAAAAAAGATAGTGTTTGTATTTTTACAAAATAGGTAAATATAAAATACCCTGCAGGAGAACGAACTAGTATCAAACGAGTATTGTACTAGTACAAAAATCACCAGTACTAGTTCCCAACTGTAAACTTTCCTATACCAAATTAACATTGAGTGTGTTAGGAAAATTACTAGTACCATTGGTACTAGATGGATACTAGGCGGATACTAGTACTATTAGTACTAGATGAGTACAAGTATAATTGATTCTAGGTAGATACTAGTATAATTAGGTCTTCATGAAAAACTAGTATTATTGGTTTTAAATAAGAACTAGTACAATACATTCAAGGTGGATGTCAGTGCCATTTCTTCTAGTCGGATACAATTAGTTCTGCATTAAAAACTGGTTTATAGCAAATAATTTTCTATGCAATTTGGCTTTCCGAAAACATTTTTTTTTACTTTTTTAAGCAGATTCTCTATTCCTAAATAGTAAAAACTGCCTGATGAAACACTTCGAATTTCAAATATGTTCGTTTTTCCAAGCAGATCTTTAAGAGATAGCAAAAAAAACCAATCCTTCCACAGACAAAATTGACAAAAATTCTTAGCACATCTTATTGTAGGTTTGTTCTGTATAACAATTTCTTTAACTTTTTTCAAAGATTGATTTAATAATTCGTAATCTTTTGTCGGTAGGTTAGTTTTATCACTTATTTTTTCTTTAAATTTCAATTTTAAATTTTTTTCGAGGATACTCATTGCACGGTACTCTATTTTTTACACAGAAATTTATTTTTTTAATTTGATTTAAAAATATCTATTTGTGTTACACATTTTAACATTATTGTTTGTCTCAAGCTCACTAATTTATGGCTCTTGTTCAGGGCACACTCATTCCACTAGCAATTTTGTGCAACTTCACCATAAACTAAACAATTAACTTTCTGTATTTTAAGAAGAAAATTCCACAACATTATTGATTTCCATAATTTCAACTACATGCAGGTATTAAAGATTGTGTTACTTCACTCAACGTCGAAAAATTCCTTCAGTATTTTAAAAAAGATCGCTAGTTTTACATTCGAACATCAATCTTAAACAAAAAACATGTCCAAAAAATTTTAAAATTATTTTTTAATTTAATTTATTTTATTTTAAATGTCACTTTTTATACACAAGAAAATCGAGCTTTACTTATATAATTGTTTTTAATTTGTTATAACAACTAAAAATAAAGTAAATGGAAATGCGAATTAGCAATTCGTGTTAAAACATCATCAAAAATTAATATGAAATCTTGCAAGTCAAATCAATCTACAAATGAACTAATTGAAGTACTAGTATTTTTCTATATATATATTCTATCACCTTTTGAACTAGTGCTTGCAGTACTAGTAATGGTACCAGGGGGCTTATTCTGAATTGCGATGCGAAAATCAATGCGATGCGCAAATGAAATGCGATGCGAAAGAAAATTGGTATTCTGTTAGACATTCGCAATTTATTTCAAATCGTGGCAACACTGCTCAAATAAACATCAGTATCAACAAACGTCAAATTAAAAATAAATAAGTTTTTTCTGCTTCGCTGTTTAGAAGAGCAAATAATACAAGAGATGTTACAGAAACTAAAGTTTATAAGTCTTTAATTTATGTACCAGAAATAGCAGAAAGGATTAAAAAATCAAAAATTTTTTGATGGGGATAAATATAAAATGGCATACAAAACTTATAATACTTTAAATAGATTATTTAGTAAAACAAAAGATAAGATTAAAAAATGGGACATGTCAAATGTAGTTTACAAAATACCTTGTAATGGTAATGATAGTGAGAATTGTAATAAGGAATATGTAGGTACGACAAAAAATAAACTAAAAACTAGAATAGCTGGACATAAGTCTGATCAAAGATACAGGGACGTTAATAATTCACAAAAAACTGCATTATCTTCCCATTGTGCCAGATTTAATCATAATCCTAACTTTGAAGATGCATCTGTTTTAAATATAGAAAATAATTATAAGCGTCGGTATATGTTAGAGATGTTACAAATAATTAAAATACCAGCAACAAAAAGAATAAACTTTAAGGCTGATACTGATAATGTTGCGCAATGTTATAGACATTTAGTGCATAAAAAATAATAAACGTTTGAGAGTATATGATTGCTTGTAACATTTCTATCGTGAAAGTTTATGTTAATGTATTTGAATTAAGTTTTTAAACATTTTTAAATAATTTAAATGTTTTCTGTTTTTTAAATTTTTATAAGAATGTAAATGTTTAAATTTTTGAGTTATTTTACTTGAATGTTTTTTGAGTTTTAAATTTTTAAGAATGTAAATTTTAAATATTTGAGTTTTTTGTCGTTTGGTTTTTGATTTTTCTGTTTTTGTTTGAAAAAATAATTTCATTTTAAATTTGTTATTTTAAAAAAAGAAAATTTAATTTTTGTTTCCTGTTTCCTGATGATGCCACCCAAAGGTGTGGCGAAATATTGAAAATATAAATAAACATTTGTTATTATTTATAAACTGACCTAGTGCTTAAAAAATTAGAAAACAAAAATTAACTAAAAAAGGTCAAAAAAACATTCATATATATTTTTAAACTGGTTTATATGTTTCATACTTTATTAATATTAACATTTAGTTCTTCAGTTAACGTTTGCCACGAAGTATTTCGTCATATTAAATGCAAACGGACGTAACTACACAAAAATTCGAAATTGAGTTTTTCATCGATTATGGTACGTTTTATCAAAATACATGTTCATGCATAATTTTAGACTCCTACGATCAAAAGTGGCGACTTTATTAACAAAATTCAAACGGACGTAACTACGGGCGTGTGTATTTCTAAATGCAAGAAGACGTAACTACACATTTATATGAAAACCTTACATAGAGGTGCCAACTCTTAAGCCTTGATCCTGAAAATTACATGATTTGCGGGATTTATCAACATTTGGAATTTTAAACTCCCAAACCACATGATTCCTAATGGTAGCCCTGGTTGTTAACTAACGGTACATTGATTTTTTTTTTGTTTTTCTGTATGTTCTCTCATTCATAAATAGAATTTAAATTCGAATACGCACTTTGTGCAAAAATTATCGTTTGAATCAAGTGTTCTTAGTTTTAGTGACACATGCGTACATACATATGTATAATAATTAATAAAAAGTAAAAGCAATAAAAATGGATTCTGATTACGAAAATAATTTTGAAAATAATTTAGAAAGTTGTGATTTGGCGAAAATTACTAAAAATAAGAGACTTTCAAATAAAATAAAGAGAATGAATGGAATGAAATATGAAGGTTTGTCCAAAGGAAATGTTACCTGTGAAAGAATGCCGAGAAAGATGGGAGAAACTTGCAAATCTAACTTTTGCCTAAAAAGTTCTGTTAGACATTGTGCATTATTTTCTGAAGACACGCGTAGAGCAATATTTTCACTTTTCTGGAAGATGGCCTGGGAACAGAAGAAGCTTTATGTGGTAAATCTTATTGAAAGCTCAAATAGAAAACGTATTTGTGCAGAAAGCTCAAGACGATTAAATACAAAGCGCTATCACTTAAAGCTCAATACGAACCGAGTTCAAGTTTGTAGTAAAATGTTTTTCTCAACTCTAGGCTTATCGGAAAAAATGGTGAGAGGCTGGATTGATAGCAGTGGCTTACATTGTATACAAACAATTCCTGAAAATCGAAGATCACTAATATCGAAACGAAAAAAAATTGAACATTCCAAATATAAAAAACGACTCGGCTTTTTTGAAAAATGGTTAGCAGAGATTCCAAAGTTGGAGTCACATTATCGTCGAAAGTACACAAATAAATTATATTTCGATACACAAATTAAGTCTTATCATCAACTGTATGAACTATATTCATTGGAATGCAAAGCACAAAAGGAAAATGAAATTGCACCTATATCCTTTCCCATTTTTTTGGAAAAGTTGAAAAAAAGTAATTTCTCAATATTCAAACCGAGAAATGATCAGTGTAATTTATGTGTCTCATATAAGGCAAATAACATATCAAAAGATGAATTTGATATTCACAGAAAGGAAATCGAAATGATGAGAACTGAGAAGGCTAATGACATCGAAAATGCAAAGTCGGGACTTTTTCTATTGTTTTGTATGGATATGCAGGCAGTGAAACTAATTCCTCAATCAAACGCAAATGCGTCGTATTACAAGATGAAGCTGCAAGTTCATAATTTCACGATATATAATGTAATCACCCATGAATCTGATAATTATGTATGGGATGAGACCGAAGGTAATCTCGTCGCATCTACGTTTGCAACGTGCATTTTAAAACATTTAACAAATGCGATTAATAAATCTCCTGAGACTAACCATATTATAATCTATTCTGATGGGTGCTTTTTCCAAAATCGGAACGTTATTCTATCTAACGCTTTGTTATCTTTATGCATGGAAAGAAATATTACAGTTGAACAGAAATATTTAATAGTTGGTCACACTCAAATGGAGTGTGACTCAACCCACTCTTTAATTCAGAGAAATATTAACAATAAGCAAATTAATCTGCCATCACAAATTGTGGACTTCATAAAAGACGCCCGAAAAAATCCTTTTCCTCTACAAGTGCATCATTTGAGCCATGAGTATTTTCTTGACTTCGAGTCCGTTCCAAAACGTTATTCGTCAATAAGACCAGGTAAAATATAATTAGTTTTAATATAATTATTGATTTTAAAACTGGATATTTTAAACAGGCAAAAAATCTGGTGATTTCACAGTAAATATGATTCGCGCTTTGGGATACGATTGCACTGGTGTTATTTACTTCAAAACAAATATTAACGACGATTATGATGTGCTTCCGCAAAGAGTTATAAAGAAATATGTTGATCATGAACTCAACCCATTGCATACTGAGAGAATTAAAATATCTAAGAAAAAGTGGCAGAATCTCCAAGACTTAAAATCATTAATACCAGCCGATTGTCATAATTTTTATGATAGTATTCCTTTTGAAAATTAACTATTTGCTTTCGATTTCTTTTAAATGAACTGTATTTTTGTTATATGTATAAAATATATAGAATTGATTATATAAAATTTGAGACATATCTGTAGTTTTTACTTTAAAAAGGAATTACGAGGGCTGCTATATATATTTCTGGCCTAGATCGTCACAGGTGACGAATCAACGTGGTCAACGATTTTCGTCGCCAGAAGAATCTGTTAAAGTGTTCAAAAACCATGTTTTAGAGGTGTCTCAATCGGTGTGGAAAAAGTGCTTCGACAACTGGTTTGAGCGCATGCAAAAGTGTATAAATCATGCTAAAGAATACTTTGAAAAACAATAAAACCATTTTTGATTATAAATATTCGCATTTTCACTATTAGGCCAGATATATATAGAGCAGCCCTCGTACATAACTATTTTATTTTTAAAAAATTTAATAAAAAAATATATTTTTATTCAAAAGCTTTAACGGTTTATTAATATACAAATACCATGAACAATGTTATAATGGTAGAATACAAAACAATATGTAAGATTTTTGGGCGGTTTTCTGGTCAACTAAAAATGTTCGTCTTACCAAATAAATATTTATAAGAAAAAAAAAACATGCCAAAAAGTTATACGGACCATAGGTTTCATATACCCATTTGGCAAATTTTTTTCACTGCAAATTCCACTGTACTTGAAATACACAATATCAATTTGGTAGACAAATATCTCTTTTACTAATTCTCCAAATTTCGTCAAAATCCGTTCGGTAATTTATAAGTTAATGAATTAGAACCGTTGTACTTACGTCCTCTTGTTTCAAAAAACGGCAAGTCAAAAGGACGTAACTAACATAAAAACTTAAATATTTAAAAAAAATTAAAAATATCTCCACCAACAAATAAAGCTCCATAATTTAAGTATACTTTAAAAAAATTATAAAAAATACTTTATATTTGTGGATTTTAGAAGGTTTTTTGCTTCTCCTGTAAAAAAACCAAAAGTGTAGTTACGTCCGTTTGCATTTAATATGACGATTTGCAGACTGACGTGCATTTGGTGTTTTTAAATGGCCTCTTGCCAAATGGCTGTGCTTATACATTAATTCTATCTTTATTTAAAGTTGACGCGGTTTGTTGGTCTTATTGTTTACTTCCCTGCATTAAATAATAAATATATGATCAATTTGCGAATGCTACTTTGTTGTCGAATAAATTTTGCGAATTTGACATTTGTTTTCGCAATTTAGAATACCGATTTACCACCTTTTCGCATTTGAAATGCGATTAAAATCGAACTTTGCGAATATCGCAATACAGTAGTTTAAAGACAATTAACGCTTATCCTCCTGCAGGGTAGTAAGCAGCTCTATATATATATATATATATATATATATATATATATATATATATACGTAATATAAATTTACCTTTAAATTTACTTTGTAGTTCTAATAAATTCCATTCCTGTAAAAGTTTCAATGCTTCCGAAACACCAGCTTTAACATTCTCACATTGAGATGTTGAAGATCTTGATTCAACTGCAATTAATGAGTGAAATAATTTTAAATGTTAATCCTAATAGTTTTTTTTTTCTTGTAAAAATAAAAAAAATTATGAGAGTTATAAATACAGTTGTGTATACATATGTATGTAACATTTTTCTTACCAGTAATAAAAACTTAATGAGATAAGACGTTAACTTTAATAAATTAATGTTTTACACTCTTTTGCATGCAGATGAACATGCCTTAATCACAAACGTTTGTTTAGCTACGAAAAATTTTAACATGTTTCAATTTTTTAGCATGATTGCATTTTTAAAGGATTAAGTTTATCGATGTAGCATATGTTTATCGAAACTTGATCACTTACATCATTTCTTACAAATAAACTGAATATGCATACGATTACGCAGAAACGTTAATGACCTAAAAACATTTTTCTACAAAACTCTAGAACATGGGTATAACGTATGAATATTTTATATCAAAACTTACTTACCCCCTTCAAACATATTTTTAACTTAAAAATATAAATATAAAATTAATATTTAAAATAATATTTTTTTTTTATAAACTCGAGTGCGCTGTGTTATCTCTACACTACACTATTCTCTTAACACACTCATTAGTTACTGAATTATACTGAATAATTTTCCATCCAAAAGTGTGTGTAATATTAGACTGGCTATTTGTCGTATATACACAAGCGTTTTGTTATTATCAAACTTTGTTAGATTAATTTAAGCAACTACAAAATATTCGTATTCTTAAAGAGTAAAAATAATGAGAAAGTTTATCAAGTCAGTTGTCAAAGTACGTTACTTTTTATCTTCATAATAATAATAATAATTTTTCTTTATGATTTATTTTCTTTTATCTTTTCGATAGTAATCCGAAGGTAGAAATAACACAAGTATCAAATTATAGTAAAACAAGTAAGAGTGCTATATTCGGCTATGCCGAATCTTATATACGCTTCACCATTGCTGCAAATCTAGTTTAGTGACGTAACTCCAATTAAAGAGAATAATTTTGGGGTGGCAGAGAATTAAAAAGTAAGAAATAAAAAGTTAAGTGACATATATAATTTCACGTAAAAATGTCATCGGCTCTTAAAGGGTTAAGAATTTTTTAAAAATTTTAGTATTTCCTTAAAGATCTTGTCGAAAGCTTTTAAGTGATACCCATACTGTTATTTTAAAAAATATGGTAATCGTAATTTTCTATGAAAAGATCAAAAGGCCCATAACTCGGAAAATATGGGCGACCGCCAATTTTTTACCTGGTGTTTTTTTTAATTTTTTATTCTCTATCGCTCCAAATATTTGTTTTTTTAATTGGAGTTACTTCATTGTTCCAAATAATATTGTTACGAAAATAAAATCTGGCAACCCCTGTTATTGTTTCCGTATGAGTGTGGTGAATAAGTTACTTTCACTAATGGTGCGTGTATAGAACAATACCACAATTAGCTAACAAAAGCCGAGCAACCCCAATGGTTGCGTTGGTAGAGGTGCTTGCTGTAAAACAGAAGATCGTGAGTTCGGACATGCGTACAAGGGAAAATAAAAATTCTTATAGTGCAATTAAAAAATCAAAAAGCTACAGTGCAAACCTCCCGAGAGGCGAAAGACAATTATTGTGAGAAGCCAAGTCAGACAATTTAGTGGAGACGTCTTATTAATATAAGAGTAACAGATAATTGTCCAGATACCCTTTATAATAAAAATTAAGAACGTTAGCGGTTAGCGCAGGGAAGTGTAACATCATGATGACTGGCTTGGATGAAAAGCGTAGTGGAGTAGATTGTGGATGGTAAAAGTTACTACACCAGGCATCGAGAAGTTCATAACTCGCCGGAGTAACAAAGTAGTGTAGCGTAGATGGCTGCGTTTGTAATAATAACGCATGTTTAGTAAATACGAGACCATAGGATTCACAAGACCGTAGGATCAAGAAGTGTAGCCAAGATAAATCACAAAATAAGAATACAGAATTATAATAAGCCACAGTGGTATTTGCAAACAAAAGAATTCGTACGTTTGTATAAAAAAGGGAAAAACATAACAATATGGAAAAATTTGAGGCAGGCGTGTTGTTTTGGCCGCTGCCTCGAAGGACATGGATTGATCTTGCTGATTTTCAATAGAAACTCTTTCGATACTATGTCTGATTGATTGACGTATTTAAATTTTCTATAGCTGATCTAGTGACTTGGCAAACTTGATTTTAAGACTAACACGGACGGACAGACAGACATCACTCAATCGACTTTGCTATGCATAAGAAATTACAAACGGAATGACAAACTAAGATACACCCTTTTTTCATTTTTTGTGGTGAAGGGTATACTAAGTAAATTATTCCATTTTTTTTGTTAAAGCTCAAAGCTTATGTTGTTAAAAATATTAAATATATCCTCGGTAAAAACTGTGCTAAATAAGCTATTACTTGACCACTAACAAGTATTGTGTATGAATTGAATGAGGGTAAAAATTTGCTAAAATATGTTGAGCAGCCACAGTGGCTTCGTTGAAAGAGGTGTGTCTACTTGTTTTTAAGGAGAAAATCGTAAATTCAAATCCCAGCAGATTGCTTAAAAATATCTTAAACTCACTGGAGTCTCGAGTGAAAAATAAAAACATTTGTTTTGTAGTGCCCAAGATGAGTTAGTTAGTGTAGGCACCTGATGAAAAACATAGTTAAAGTTTGTGTCAGTCGTAATTGAATTGGTAAACTGATTATATAGCGAGTTCGAATCACACTAAAGTCGCAGAGTAGTGACGTCTGTATGGCTGCGATGGTTAAAGACGTTTGTTGCTTAGCATAGAAAAATATTGTAGTGTCAATACCTGTGTACGTTTATTCAGGCGCATGTTTAGTTAAAAGTCTAGCGAGAGCCACGGAGTAAAAAAAAAGGACAAAGAAAAAATTAAAGTCGTTGTATTTGCAATCGAAAGAATCCCTACATATTAAAAACGTAACAAAGTAATATGAAGCTGAAACTTAACGAAGTTCTATTTCATTTTCTCAATCATAATGCTCCGTTATTAAAATATTAACCAACCTATCTCAGCAAAAAAAAAAAAAAAAATCATGGGTGTTTTCATTGATTCTCTTGCACTTATTTTCTACAAGTTTGTTTATTCTAGTTTAGTTATAATTTTCAAACTCATGAAAATTATGATATTAAAAACTAGTTTTAAAACTAAATAATACAAAATAAGATTTCTAACCCTGCTAATAAACAGTTTAAAAATTTAGTTCCGTTTTATTACAACAAATAAATATTAATGAAAACTATTCAAGCTTCGTAATAATATTTACGAATTACTTACATTTATTTTAAGAAATAATAAAAAAAAAAATTATAAAAATTAATGAAATAACGCATCCAAATTATCGAATTTTCACTGGTTTTAATAATTCATTTAAATGCCTAGGTGTTTTGTTAATGTGAACTCACGCTCGCCAATGACAAGCTAATGTTAAAATCATGCGTTTTTCCTCTACATTGAACCAGTTCATTATAAGTAACACGCATGAATTACCTACTTCTTTTGCATATTGTCAGGTTTTTATTTTTTGACAAACATACTGATTCTTTTGTTTGCAAATACTTATTATAAATTCTGTATTCTTTACTGGCTATGCTCCTTGATCATACATTCTTGTGAATCCTATGGTCTCGTATTTACTAAACATGCGTTATTATTACAAACGCAGCCATTCACGGTACACTACTGTGTTACTCCGGCGAGGCATTAACTACTCGATGCTTTGTTTAGTAACCTTAACCATCCACAGACGACTCCACTATGCCTTTTATCCAAGCCATTCATCCCCTTTTATCTAATAGCAACAACTCATGTCTGCCATACACTTTTGTTATGCTGTTACATTTCCCTGCGCTAACGCTACCGTTCATATTTTTTATTATTCATGTCGTCTTGACAATTATCTGTTACTCTTGTATTAAATTAGATGTCTCCACTTTATTATCAATAGCATGTCTTCACACAATAATTGTCTTTTGCTTCTTGTGAGGTTTGTACTGCTGCTTCTTAATTTTTAATTGCATTATAACAACAATTATTATTTTTCATTTGTACTTATGTCCGAAGGTGGGCTCGAACTCATGATCTTCTGGTTTATAGCAAGCACGTCTACCTACACAGCCATCGAGGTTGCTCAGCTTTTGTTAGCTAATTGTGGTATTATTCTATACACACACCATTAGTGGAAGTAACTTATTCACCACTCTCATACAGAAACAACAACAGGGGTTGCCAGATCTTATTTTCGTAACAATATTTTATTATTTGCAAAACCAACTTATACGGCATTTACACTATGCAGTTTTTCATGAAACTACCATGAAATTTTTGTTTGTTTATGAAGCAGGAGGAGTAACTAATGTGGTATTGCGTGAGTTTTGAGGGGATATTGCTGTTGCTAATGTTTACTTTTAGATAACGCACAACGCTGTATTTTAAATAGAAAATTGAGAAAAAATGCCTCAAAAAATTGCATAGTGTAAACCTGGACTTATTTAAACTTTATATATCCGTTCGAGGTATTTTTTGAATTGCACTAGCACTTAGCGGAAGGCCCGTAATTATTGTGTTTAAACTAGGAAAGATCATTGTGGGAGAGTGGACAGAGATAGCAGGCTTAAGGGCATACTCACACTGACAACCTGTTTAACAAAGAATACTGAACTTCGTCTTTCAAACGCTTTCTACAACCTGTTGCTGCTTGCTGCACAACAGTTCAAACAATAATTTTTTAGTTTATGTGTATCCAACCTATAACGAAGACTTATTTATTTACACATGTTTTACATTATTAGTTCCCCTAACAACCTGTTTATGTTGTTAACCGGCTATTTTCATGCAGTAGCAGGAGCCAACAAATTTCATCAAATAAAACCTGTTGCATACAACTTGTTAAAAGTCAGCAACAGATTGACTGTCTCACCAACATTTTTATATCCTGAATCCTAACAACCGGTAACTATGGAGTAACATTCCATTATTTGATCAATATTTTTTACAGTTAAAATTTTTAGTCTTTTACTAAGAACAGTTAAAACGACTGTTCTCCGTAACAATTAAAAAAAATAATAGTAAAATAGAAAAAATAATTAACAAAAATACTTCTTAAAATATAAAACAAACGTTTTTGATATTTTGATAAAAATTGCCAAAAAAAAGAGCGCTGAGAAAAGATGTTTGTGCACAAAAACACTAGAGCACATTTTGCTGAACATGCTGCTCAAATACGTGGCGAAACAAGTTCTGAAGAGGAGGAGGAAGAAGGGGATTTACTACAGGTGAAAGAAAATAACAAATTTTAAAATTACAAAACATAAATATTTGAAATCAATTAAATTTTGAAGAAATTTCAGCATTACGTTACATAACCTCTATTAATTCCAATAGTTGGTTGTTGTACACTTTAAAAAATAAAGAAAAGTGTTTAATCGATATTGTTATTTTTAAAAGCTTTATTGGAATGTTTTTTCTTTAGCAACATATACGTGTCTTTCTTTGAAGGAGTTAATATTGCATTTTGATATCAACATCGAGGGACATTCTCTTTTTTTTTTTCTGCGTCAGTCGAATATTTGTTCTCTATTTAGTAAATGTTACCAGCACGTTTAAATAATCAAAGTTTATAAGCAAAAGAAGATCTCTTTGATACAACATTGCTGGCGAAAAATAAAGTCTAGAATTGCAATTTATGTAATATTGCTAATGAAGAAATACGTTAAATGTCACATGACCAAATTATTTGGGTCGAGAGGATCGGTTCTTATGAAGTTTTTCAAAGCCACATATGTGTGCCAATAGCCAGCAATTGAATAAATAACCTACTTTATCGCACAAATTTAATAAAGTAAAATTGAAATTTTGGTTCTTTCGGATGCATAATGGACATTTCAAAATATCCATATTTCTTGCATTATGAATAATATGGACTTTTTAAGCAATTTTTATACCCTTCACCACAAAAAGTAGAAAAACGGTATAACTAACTTTGTCATTACGTGTGTAATTTCTACAATATCCATTTCCGACTACATAAAGTGTATATATTCTGATGTCTGTCTGTCTGTCTGTCCGTCCGTGTTAGCATGGAATCAAGTTTGCCGAGGCAGTGATGTGGTGTTGAAAGAGGTGCTATTTGAAATCAGCATGATCGGTCCATGTCTTTCGAGGCAGCAGGCCTACCTCTAATCTTTCATATCATTTGGACAATAAAGTAATTCTATTAAAAAAGATAAATATATGGGACGATAAAGATATAAAAAAAAAAAAAATCAAATCACATCAAATAATTGGAGCACATAATTTTCGAGTTATTTCCCTCTGAACTTTTAATAGAAAGATACATACATGAGCATAATGCATTATTTAAATAATGCAGCAAAATTTTGAATTTTATTGTTTACTGAAAAAATTTCATTAAACAGTAAAAGATTACTGGTTACTGAAAAAAATGCAGTAATCAGTAAAATTTTACTGCTTACTGAAAAAGTTACAGTAATCAGTAAAAAACTTTTACTGGTTACTGCTATACATAATGCATTAAAAATATGCAGCAGTATGCCCGAGTATGCAAATTTCATGTGTGTTAATATTCGTTTTTCGCAAATAAAATTTATATATTAATTTTTTTAATATTCGTAACATAGTTAAAATTAAATTGTTCAAAAATCAAATAACATTTTCATTTACAAATAAAATTTTACTGGTAACTGCAATTTTTTCCAGTAACTAGTAAAATTTTACTGGTTACTGAAACTTTTACTGGTTACTGCTATACATAATGCATAAAAAATATACTGCAGGGCTCTTAAATATGGTTTCCAATAGGGTAGGATAGGGATAAGAAGCAATTGCGAAAACGTTATCACAAAGTTAAAAAAATTCAACTAACATATATTTTTCATTATATTTTTGCACTTAAGTTTTGATCCATTTTAACATTTTTATAATCTTACCAGGCTGTATAAGCACGTAAATTGCTTATACGATTTTAAGTAAGTATTCAATCTTCAAGAAATTAGTATAAACTGTCACATTCATATTGCTATTAAAGTTAAAAGAAATAAAGAATTGCTTTTAATTTTCCTTCAACTTGTTCGAGTGTATGATACACAGGTTTCTCTAATAAATCGATGTAACTAAAAAATACTTTCTAGTAATTTTAAGCACAAAAAGTTATTTATTGTGTCACAGGTATTTTGAAAATAGTACGAAAAATACTTACAAAGGGTACTTTCCGCGCACAATTAAACATTGCTATAGTTTATTTTATAAACAATTGATTTATATTAATTTTAAATACCCAAATGTTAGAGATTGTTATTTATTTATTTTTTTTTTGTTATGAATCAGATAAAATTGTTTTGTTTTATTGATTAATTTTCAATTATATTTTACATGTCTTTGCAGATATTTTTGAACATTTTGTTTTTAAATAAAATTAAATTAAATATTTATCTCTTAAATGCACAGGTTTTTGTTTTTGATTAAAATTGACAAGTACTAAAATATATATTTTAATTCAAATTTTCAGGAAAGCTATAAAATTTTTGTATCGCTCCCTAATGTTTTTGTATTTTACTTCCTTTTTATGTAATAAAACCATACATCATTTTTGCACGTTTTTTCGATGCCAAAAAAAAATTTAATACATAAAATAACACAATCGAGTTGAAATACGCCTTCAAATGAATGAAAATAGTCTTACCACATCGTTCACTGCCGTAAAGATCATCTATACATAAAAAAACTGTAACATGGTTATTTCTGTACACGAAATGTTTTTTGAAAGTTTTGTTCTTAACGTAGATAGTAATCGATATAGAATACAAAACACCTATTTTTGGAATTTGCCTGTTTATCCGTATATCCGTGTTCGCATTACGTAAAAACTATTGGATGGATTAAAACAAAATTTTATGAAGAGTTCCCTCAAAACCTTTATTCCAATATAAAGGTATGTCATTATGTCATTTTGTAGCTTAAATAGAGATGTGAAAGCACCCAATTTTACCGGTAGGACAGGCAGGCAGCCGTGTTGCCACAGCCCACTTGGTCCAATGATTGGTCCCTTTGTGTTTAGCGGTATAATGATACTAAACCAGTTATCAGTATATTTGTAAATAGAAAATGTTTAACACTGTCTACAGAACTCTGGATTATATAGATAAATTTGAATTTTAAGAAAATTAAAAATGACACGCAGACGAAGTCGTGGGCACTGCTAGTTTTAAATAAATGGTCTCAAAATATTTTTTATTGAAAATGTATCATATTTTCTGTACTGATTCTGACTTTAATGTTTTTGTTTAGATGTATATTTGTGTAGAATGTTAAAACCAGTGTATGAAACCAATATAACGTTTTTTAAAAGTTTCATGTAAAGACATACATCCTGTTTGTAGAATACAATTTATCTTTAATATGCTCAAAAACATTATGGTTTATTTGACCTTTATAATTAATTTTATTTTTTAATTATTCAAGCACTAGGCCATAATATAAAACAAAAAAAAGAAAACTTACCTAGTGCTTTAACAATTAGAAAATAAAATGCTCAGATATGTATAGGTTTTTTATTATAGCGTTTTAAAACGCAAACAACAAAAACCAACAGTAATTCCATTTTTCTTTCTCCACTATATACGGCTGACTCTTTTTCGGCTCTTTTATACAGTTGAAAGAGGATGAAAAATAAAATATCAAACACTATGATAATTTATTTCTATGCACAGGCACTTAGCAAATTATTTAATTAAAGACACGGGAATATTTTTTTAATATTTAATTTTCATATAAATTTTTTATTTAATTATCCCGATTAAATTAATTACCGATATTGATTATTAAGGTTCAAAGCACGTCTCGATGGCCATTTCGTTACCGCTTACTTAGCTCTTCAGGAAACTTCTGACAAACATTTTAAATAAATTAAAGATTTTTGTCCAAACAATAAAGCAAAGACAAAAATCAAAGTTTAAGCAAAAACAAAAATAACCAACTTTGTATTTTTATTATTTTAATTTAATATTATTCAACTAAAAAAAATAGTTAATTGCATTATAAAATTTCTACACTTACATCATTAGAATCTGATTTTGTTAAGATCGGTTAAGATACATAAAATTGCGCATATTTCCTCTCCCCAAAATCCCCGCCCTTTCCACTTTTTTTCAAAATATACATACAGTATTCTACCCTTTTTATTAACATCCGCGTTTAATCTTATACTGTAATCGGTACAGACGTAAATGCCTATTTTCCCAGTAATTTGAAAATATAAATGCACTATTTTACTATTACCCGTGTTTTAAATTTCATTAATATCGGTTCAGTCGATTACCCGTGATTGACGCATGTACAAGCAAACAAAATTAAAAGGGGACGTAGAAAATATATTAGATTTTACAACACTGTTACTGTCACATTAAATAATTCTTGCGAACAAACCGAATTCAAAACAGATTTCATCTATATGTTTATAACGGTTCAAAAGTATGGCCACATACATACATTATTTGCATTAACTATTGGGACACCCTTGTATTCTATCTCCAAACTTTACGAGTATACTTGTTATGCCTTGTTAACTTCAGCCGTCGACGTATAACTGTTCAACGGTTGATAATATACATCAAATTACAGCAATTAAAGCGCCACCCTTAAATTTCCAAATTCAAATTTTATACTTGATATTGTAGGCGACTTAGCAATAAGATTCTTTGTAAATTTCAACCGTCTGTCTATAACGAGCCAACAGTTTGACAGTATAAATCAAATTATATAAACTATTGTAACACTCTTTAATTTAAAAATTTTAAATATTTATACTTCTTATTATACCAAACAATGTAATGGAAATTCTGTCTATTTTTCAAGTGTTCGTATAAAACGATCAAATTACGTTATATTGGGAACACCCTTTAATTTCTAAATTTAAAATAATAAACTTTCTGCTATAGTGGCCTTAGAAATATAGGTACCTTGAAAGTTTAAGCTGTCTGTCTATAATGGTTCCAAAGTTTGGCCATATACATCAAATAACATCCACTATTGGAACATACTTTAACTTCCAAATCCAAATTTTATACTTATTATTGTAGCGGACTTAGCAATACAGGTTCATTGTAAATTTCAAGCGCCTGACTACAACTGTTCAAAAGTATGGCCATATACATCAAATGAAATCAACTATTGGCGCACCCTTTAATTTATGTTTTGTTCAATAACGGTCAAAGCAATCGACATTTTATCCGATTTGTAAGGGCTTGTCTATAATGGTTTAGAATATAGGCCTGTACAGGTCAAATTACGTTACCTATGGGGAAACCCTTTAATTTTTAAATTTATTTTTATATTACCTTCTGCTATTGGCAGCAATACGATACGTAGTTTTTTTAATTTAAAAGCGGCACCCTTTACTGGTCATAATATACCTAAAAAACACGTATGTTGTATAGGGACATCATTTAGTTTTTGAAATTATGGGCTGATTTTAAAACGGGACCAACCTGTAAAATTTTCAAAATCGGTTCAAAAATGACACAAATATAAAATAAGCAATATTCAGTCAAATTAATAACCTCTTTCTTTTTTTGACGTCGGTTAAAAACGTAGCTTTTTTTTAATTTTGTTTAATTGTCTTGACTTGTGTTTTTTATTCTGTGGCTCTGGCTGTATTTACTCAAATGATTCGCTCTTTATAGCTCTAAACACTTAGACGACAGCAGACTTCACAACTTCACGGCTTCAAATGCTGCTCTGCAGTCAGCTTCATAATTATTTTGAAGACAGCAACAACAGCTGTGTACTTTAGCAATACAAATTTAAGGGATACCGCATACATATATTTTAAAATGAATAAAATTAAAGTTATTGATAAAAAATGTAATAATATCGTGAAAAACTATAAAAACATAAAATTTATTTCCTTATTGTATTTTTGTAATGTTCTTTTATGTTTAATATTAAAAAAAATGTTTTTGTTTTTATTTCTCCAATTTATATGTATAATGGCAACATTATATTTGTTTATTGCTGCCCGTCAAAATAGAAAATAGCCTAAGTTGGCAGCTGCAGCAAATGCTGTCGTGTAGTCGTGCTGTTGTGTCGTCAAAATAATCGTTTTCATTTAAACACATGTATTTTATTTTTGACAGTTTGCTGTCTGCTGCCTGCTGTCGTCTAAGTGTTTAGGGCTTAATATTACGACGCAGGAATATACACTATAAAATCCTCTGACTCCGACGAGATCCAAACAAATTGTTTTAGCAAACATGAGTCTTTAAATGTCGCAAGAGTTCAGACCAGAAGAATTCTTGATAAGTTTGTTTTACCAAAGAGAACCTTGAACTCATCTACGAATGTCATACATAACAACAGGTTATGTTATTACTTACATTTCTGCTTAAAGCTCCGTGGAGACTTGGACCATGATCTTATTTGTTTTACTATACAGGCGTCATAATCTCTTGTTCTAGTATATAGCCTCAACAAAACAAATACTATTATTTTTCACTTGGACAACAAGTTTAAAGGCACGGTCAGAATGTCGAATATTTGACCAAAACGACGTTTCTTTTTATCAAATAGTTTTTAAGAAATTAAAATAGTCGTAGGTTTTTTGTTGCTTGACTAAACTTTAAGTCTGTTTTTTTAATAACTTCTATATATGTATTTATCGTTTTCGCAACCAAAGTGAAAAAGTTCTCTCATAATATTATTATAGTCATTTTATTATCCAGAATTTTTTCATTACTTTATATTATAAAACTTATTATTAATTTTGGTACAAAATCATGGTACAAAAAGATAATTATAATATTTACATAAGTATGAGAAATTTCACGAGAACATGCCACAGGTTTGTAACTTTTATAAGTATTTAGAATTATGTTTCTATTCACTTTAAGTTTTATTTAAAATTAAACTAATCTCTCCAAAACACGACGAAAACACTTTTTTTATTCTGCACAAACATTAGAAAAAGTTTTGCATTTTGTTATTAAACAATTTTTGTAATTTTTTAAAATATCTTTACAAAAAATTTTATTTTTAAAATGTATATCCTCTTGGGTTTTGCTTTTTGGTACTTGTGATAATTTTTAAAACCACATCTTTCCTCCTCGTTTCGTAAATGTGCATTTAAAATCAAAATAAAATATTTGCCATAAACACAATATGCTAATTTTTTCTGAACCGCAATTGGTCTCGGCTAATAATAAAAAAAAATCGGTAATTATTATAACAATGGCCACCGATGCTGACGAAGCACAGCGGAGACGTGAAGAATGTGAACGTAAGGCAAGGCGTGGGGAAATGGATCCCCGTTTGGAGTTTACTTTTCAACTGTTAATAGATGCCACACAATTACCCAGACATCAGTTAATGGATTACATATTCGAGGGTGATATGGTTAGTGAATGACTCGTTTATATAATTAAAATGATTTTGAAAAAAATTTCTTTTTGAAAGCTTGATGAAATCAATCAGTTATTTTTACCCAATATGAAAAATAAACTTTTGTGGTTTTATCAGGAGGTTGATGAGCCAGAACCGCAGCCACCTCTGGATCCAAATAAACCAAGTACTTCGAGGGCTGCTATGGCCTCGTGTAGTTCAAAGACGCCACAAGGTAAGTTGGATTTTGCTATTAAGGAAAAATTGATAAGCAATCCTTGTAGAGTTCTTACAATAATATATCGCTCCTTTATTGCAACATAGTCATATCTCAAAAAAACTTGAACTTGGCAAAATGCGATTTAAGTTTTCAAGACATAAGTTCTATGATCTAATTGCGGCAATTGCTATAACTTCGGTTCAGCTTGGGATATAAAACTGATTTTTTTTCAACATGTACAGAAGGTCTAAAAGATATGACTATATTGCAATAAAGGAGCGATATGTCGGTTACTATGTAACAAGACATAAAATTATCTAAATGTAACACAATTTAAATTTATACTAAATAAGTATAATTAGTTTAAGAATCTAATTCTACATATTACAACTTCCACTAGATATAGGCATGACTGGACAATAGTTGTGGTGGATAATATAACATTTGCATTTTCTCTATCTTTTGCTTTATTTTAAGGATTTCAAGGCTTTCTGTCGTTGACAGATTTATTGAAACTATGCTTTATTTCTTGGTCTAACTTTTGGTATTTTTTTCTGCGTAGCATTTAAGTAAATTATGATCAATAGGCACTCTAATATCTATAACCCTTTCAGACCGTGATGCATCGATTGTGCGGGTCGGTTTCGGTCTCAATATTTTTACTTCTCGTTGCTTAAAGTGAAATAGACTGGCATGCATCGATTGTGCTGATTGTTTTCTATAATTGCTTCTCATATTTCTCTTCTGTTTAATTTACCGTTACTTTAATTACATCGAAACTCTTCAGTCACATTTCAGTTTTAGCATAATGAGCCATAAAAGTAAGTTGTGTTTTTAATGACAAAAGTATTAATCGTTTACAAATAACTAAAAAAACTTAGAGAACTAATTGAAATCTTTTCATGCAATACAAATATGTTTTAGTTAAAAAATATTATTGAGTGCATCAATTATGCGCGTCAGGCGTGCGTTTCCTGAAAATCCTTGAAGGTTATAAAAATGATAAAATTTATTCATTGATTATATTTTCATACACTGTAGAGATTACATGTCCCAAAAATTATAAACAAATTCCCGGTAGTTTTGCGTCGATCTGAAAGGGATAAGGTAGGCTTCCCGATTGTTTTTCTCGGCGTATACAAAATCAGTAATGCGATTCACTATTCTTTGTTTTTTTAACGATTATCAGCTGGTTAAATTTCTTAAAAACAAAATTGTCGATTTTGCTATTAGTAACCTTAATACTTTCGCCGCAACAAAATTCGCTACACTAAAGTAGAACCGGTTATTCCAGCGGTTCTATACTTACCAGAAAAACATATAGCAGTTTCCGAAATAAGCGATGGAGAACCAACAGTAGTACCAACACTGCTATCAACATTTCCTGCACCGAAAACGAGATGCAAGAGTCCAGAAGTATCGGAATTAGAGATGAGCGATATTTCAGTACCTGTGATTAAATCACTGTGATTAAAAATCACGAGTCACTGCAGTGACTGAGTTGATCAAGTAACAGTTCCGCTTAAGAACGTTCTTTTATATTTGCACACACACAAACTTAAATTTAATTTTACTTTGTGAAAGAGAAATATAAGTACTTTTGACTCCTTCATTTTTACATATAAAACAGCTTCTTTGCTGCGTAGCTTTTTCTTGCTCTTACTTATTAACAACAACTATTCTTTTTTCCAAACTTCTCACATTCATTTGTAACAAAAATGTTGTGTGCCTTTTATTTGAACCTATTATAAATCAGTGTTTCCGAATTCTATATTTCTGGGCAAATTTAATTACAGCTGCTTTTAATGTTGAGATCAAAATACCCTTTTCACTATGAATACTCGTACTGTTTGCTTAAAATATTATTTAAACATGTATGTATAAATTAAAAAGAGCTACTTTCGGTGATCACGGTAACTATTTAAAAGAACGGTGATTTGAAAATCACGTTCACTGGTAACGACCTTCCTCAAAAATCACGTGATCGCTCATCCCTAATCGGAATGTGTATCAACATCCAGTGAACTTGGGACTGCAGTGTTGGATTTAGTAACGCAAGTCGACTTTAATGACCTTATACGAGACGGAAATTTGTCGAGGAGGACAGCGAAACTCTTTGCATTAAGCTTTAAGCAATTATTTAGATTTTTTTCCGATGGTTTGAGAGCTTGTAGCGATGAGCATGGCGAAAGGTTCCATCAGGACATTGCGGATATTGAAAAGCGCTTTAAAGGACAAGACATTACGCATATGCTTGGCGAATACTGTTGGTCTATTTGTCGCCATACTGACACAAATGGTTACAAACGCAAAAATAAAGCATTGAATGTAACAATTTTTAATTTTAATATAACAAAATAAATCGGGTTTTTAACGAACTGAAACCGTTACAAAAAATCGATAACCATTAAAAAAAAAAATTCAAGAAAATCTGGGAATTGATAAAAATCTATTTTTTAAAAAAATTTGACGTGAAATAGACATTTCCACGAGTCTGCCTGCAAAAATTCAGCTCGATTGGATCACGGAAAAAGGGTTAAAACTCTATCCAAAGTCTTTCACACAGGCGGACAAACAGACACTATGACCTTTATACTTTATACATAAAAAAAATTCTGACGTGTGTTTAGTTAGCAGGACAGAATGCGTGTAACGCGGTGGAATATTCCAACTTCTGTGAAAATTGTAAGTATTAAGCGATAACAATACGATTACGTTTTTACCCTTTAAAAGATATCGTTTATGTTAACTCGTAGAGGAAATTTGTATAGTGTCGTAATTCTTACTGGTAGCGTTAACTTTCAATTTTAAACTGGTTGTGAAGGGTAAATAAAAACATTTTCCAGGATGTACAAACAAAACTAAGATATATGCATGTTGTATTTAAAACCCATAATTTATTTTTTAATTTAAAAGTAAAAAACAAATATCCTTTTTTATTTGACGACTTGCACATAAATCAAAGTAATAAAAATCTATGCTATTTATTTGCCATCCGCATTTCATTTTGATTTGGATAAATTTCCTAATCTTTAATGTTAAAACACATATTTTATATATTTTTTGTTATTTAATGGAGGCGGTGGTGCATCACCAAGTAGCTCGGCATCTGTGAAGCAAAAAAAATTATTTCTAACTGATGGCTGGACATGTGCTTTTACCGGCGTTTGCATTTATATTTTTCGTATAAATGTAACAAAGCAATTGCCTGAGGAAGGTTTTCAAAAAGATTTGTAAGTAGAACAAAAAAAAAAAAAAAAAAAACAAAACAAATGATATGTGGATACTTAATTAAGTAAAAAAAAAATAATTCTAATGTTCAATATTGAGTCAGAAATCGATTAATAAATATTTGTTGAAATTTAAATTGCTTTTAAAATCAGAAATTAACGAAAAAAATTTTTCATAAAATTAAAATTTTCTCTTAGGTTTTGTGGCATTATTGATGCAAAAAATATTGGTTTGGTCACCTCTATTGAACGCATTGTGGAATATGTTTTTATGCAGGCATTGGCTTTTCCCAGCCTCGAAGGCGATGAGGAGGATGTTAGTTGTGGTCTTATAAAGGGTCAACTATTACCGGGTCTTCGCTCCTTTTGCAGTGCTTTACGTGTTTGTGAACAAGTTTGTGACCATCATAATGTCTTTAAGGACAACTGTGACATGTTTGAGAAAATCGATCAAATCGAAGAGGTCAAAGATCTATCGAAAAATCAAGAATTTTGTAATCAACTCGAAGAAAGGGTAACTAACTGGATAAAGGGTATTATGAAAATATTGGGTGAAAGTGAACAATTGCGTAAGGAAAATGATCACAGTGGCCCACAAGATGAACTGGAGTATTGGAAGAAACGTGGTGCACAATTTTCTCAACTTTTAGCACATTTGCAGGAGAGAGAGGTACAGTATACTCTGAACTGTTTGTTTTTGGCAAATTCAAAGGTGATACGCGATTGGAAGGAAACTGATCGCAAAATAACATTTTGTTACAACGAGGCCAGAGATAATTCGAAATTTATTCAAGCCATGGAACATTGCTGTCATTCATTGTATTTGGATGATCCGGTGAGTGTGGTTGATGATGGGATCTACGTTAAAATAACTTATTATTTTGATATATTTTTATACCCTTCACCACAAAGAAAAAGTTTAATTTTCGAAATCCGACGCAAACTTGATTTCGCAAAAAAAAAAAAATAAACATGCCAATCGATCAGATATAGCGTCGAAAGAGATGCTATTGGAAATCAGCATAATCGGTCAATGTCTTTCGGGGCAACAAACAAAACACCACGCCTACCTCTAATTTTTTGATGTCATTTGGAACAATAAAGTAACTCCAATCAAAAAATAAATAAATATATATATATATATATATTTTCAAGTGAAAAAATTGGCGCTCAGCCATATTTTCCGAGTTACGGGGCTCTAAAATTTAAAAATTTTTCAAAATATCAATATGGGTATCATTTTACAGCTTTTGAAGAGATCTTTAAAGAAATACTAAAATTTGTGAAAAATGCTTAACCCATTAAGAGCCGATGTCATTTTTAGGTAAAACTATATCCATGCAGTACCAAATGTTTTTTCATTTTTTAATTCTCTGTCGCACCAATATTTGCTTTTCCCATTGGAATTACTTCACTAAACTATATTTACATTGATGGCGAAGGGTATATAAAATTCGGCATAGCCAAATATAGCGATCTTTCTTGTTTTAAAATATAAAACTCAGAAGCTTTTTTTTTAAACAAAATAAATTTAATACGAACTAAATTGGCTGTGTATTTATTGAACTAACAATAAATTCTGTAGGTTACTTATATTACAAGCTTTGATTAATGTTATCACGACTCCTTAAGATTTTGTCCAATTTAAGATTAGGATGCGTTTATATCGCGCCTAGCTTTAACCTAAATAAAAGCGTCAATGTTGTGTATTGAAAAGTACTGTTCACTTATCTTATCACTGAAGAGAAATAAGAAAGGGATAAATAAGTAAAAAAAGATATTCTAAAAAAATAAACAAACCTAAAGCACTGTCAAAATATATTTTAATGTTTAAGCGATGAGGTTTCCTTTTTGTACGATTATGAGAATTCATAAAAGGTCCTTTTACGCGCGGGTTATAAATCTTAAATCTTATTTTATACCATTGTATTATATGGGTTAAGAAATTGGTTAAACAATAAAATCTGGGTGTCTGCCAGCTTATTATGACTTATTTTAATTTTAATATAGCTTCCCTTCAGATTTTTTCGGGAGTTGAAGTATTATAGTTTGTTTATTTATGTGAATGGTGAAGAAATACAGTTTTAGGGTTCTATACCCAAAAAGTAAAAATGGAACACCACTAATATCTTTGCAATATTGCCCGAATTAATATTAATTTAGTTAACCTTTAAGGGTGTTCCTATAGACACTTTACTTTCATGTATAGATTTTAACATGACTTTAAGTTTAAAACCGTTTTTAAAAGTTACTTTCAATTTAAATACATTGAAATAAATGGGTGTTCCTATAAAAGACCTAATTTTGACATACGTATATTGCTTTATCTTTCGAACCGTAACAGTTTTTAGGAATAACTAATAAATGAAGTTAAAAATTTAATGCGTGGCCAATACATGATATGAAACCCTCTCTTGGTATATGAGATCAATATTTACCTGGCTGATTTATTGTTTATTTCTTCAAACAGTTTTTCAAATAAAATTTATGGCCTGACGCTAAATAATAAAATTTAAAATTTTTAGGAAAAATTTTCCCACGTTACTTTTTTTAACGTTTAGTAATTTTTTAATTGAAAGCACAATTTAATTCTGCAGTTCATTTTGACAAAACTGAAATGTGACGCGAAATTTTGCAATGTAATTCAAGCAACGGTAAAGCGAACAGCGGAATAATATAAGAAATAAAAAAATTGCACAGTGGAGCAGAATCAAAATTTTTGGGGATAACTCAGCCATTTGTAAAGGCCTGTGCCGATAAATCAGCATGAGCTTATCAAAGGAGTATCTGAGCTTAAGTTTTGAAGCTGGGTATCATCTACTTTTCAGGAATGGCGCTATGTGGTCTCAAAGTTGAGTACCTCGCACCTGCAAATATTTCTGAGGCTTGGAATTTCTTTAATTATTGTCTGATTTTTAAAAATGAGACATGGTCTCAAAAACCTATTTAACACCCACGAAACAGTTCTTTAATCTGCATGTTTATGTTCTTTTTGAATTTTCGGTATCCTGCTCCAGTTTTTTTTAACAAATATTTTTTTTAGCAAAAAAATCTTTAGTCAGCGAAGCCATTCTTGTTTAAAGGTAAAATTTTCCCATTTCACAATTTTTGAAATTGAAAGCACAATTTAATTCTGCAGCTCATTTTGGGAAAACTGAATTGTGACGCTAAATTTTGCAATATAATTTAAGTAACGGTAAAGCGAACAGCGGAATAATATAAGAAACAGACAAATTGCACAGTGGGGCAGAATCAAAATATTTTGGGTATAACTCAGCCATTTGTAAAGGCCTGGTCCGATTGATCAACATGAGCTTATCAAATGAGTATCTGAGCTTATGTTTTGAAGCTGGGTATTATCTACGTTTCAGGAATGGCGCTATGTGGTCTCAAATTAGAGTACCTCGCACCTGCAAATATTTCTGAGGCTTGGAATTTCTTCAATTATTGTGTTATTTTTAAAAATGAAATATGATCTCAAAAACCTATTTAACACCCACGAAACAGTTCTTTAATCTGCATTTTATGTTCTTTTTGAATTTTCGGTATTCTGCTCCAAAAAATTTTTTTTAATTTCTCCAGTAGTTATGTAAAAATTTGAAGATTATATCCTTTCTGACTTAAAAATTATACAATTTTTAATTTAAAAAATCCAAAGTTATTGCATTTTTGTGTATTTTAACCTAAAAATACACAATTGAATTGATGCTGTAGCATCCTGTTCTTGCCAAACATACATTCGATGATAACATTTTTTCGAAATTCCATATTGCAACAAAGGTGTTAAAATTATCGGATGATAAATGATGAAGCTTAAACTTTTATAATGAATTCTCCATTCGACTTATAGGAGTGATAAGCCGTTACCCTCGCAAGGTGTATTTAACTTTGTGCTTGCCAGCTGCTTGATATTATAAGAGAATGGCAATACGAAACAACATAGTGTTTGTGTCATTCTCGTATCCCAAATTCCCTTTTAAGTTCTCATACGCAAAGAAAAAACATAATATGTTCTTTGTAACATTGTAAACTTGCAGACAACAAATTATAGTTGTTTTGAGCAATACTTAAGTCACGATAAACTTGTTTTTGTTGATATTTAACCATTATATGTTTGTGCACAATGTGCACAATAAATACAACATGGTTAATTTAGCGTAAAAAAATTTGAACGACGATTAAAGTTTTATATTTTATTAAAATTAATATAATATATGTAACCATAATATAATACAATTAATCAGAGAGAGAGAGAGAGATTAAATGCAAGCAAAATAAAATTTGCGCTTAAAAATATTTTGTTATAGGTCTTGACAGAATGCTTTTCTATCATTTTAGTAATTTTTTGTTAGCTGAAATATATGCATATATGGACTTATACATACATACCAAAAATTTCATATATTCGCCAAACAAAAAGTGCAAAACAAATTTTCTGTACCATACATATTTAATTTCATTTTAATTATAAAACAAAAACAAATAATTCAAAAAGTAACGATAAATACAGAAAAAACAAATTATAAAGATGGACAAAGTTGTTCATACATAACAGAAAAAGGTTTTGACTTCAAAAAAGTAGTTAATTTTGGATTAATTTTTAAAGCGTTAATATTTTGTTGGCCCATCATTAGTATCAATCACTGCCTGCATACGTCCTGGCATTGCAGCTACAAGGTTTCTGGTCATGTTAAAAGTAATTTCGGACCAACACTTTTGTAATGTTTCTTTTAACGTTTCTCTTTTGGCAACGCTAACATAAATTAAATGTAACAATACTATCTTTTGTTAACAACCATATAGTACAACCATAATAAGTTGCTTTTAGATTATGGTTACCTCGACCATGTTACTTCTTTGCGTGTAATGGTAGTGTTTTTAGGAGAGTATCAGTACCATGTCCATGGTTATTGCTTCTATTTCAAATACTTAAAACAAGAATGGCTTCGCTGACTAAAGATTTTCTGCATGGTCGGCCTTCGGCTAGGCGCAAGAATTTTCTCTTCTTTGGTATAACCAACACCAGGTTCGCTTACTAAAGATTCGAATATACCTATATTATCCGTGGACATGTCACTATCATATCATCATAATATTCAATACAATACTAAGAAAATTCAGCATTAAATCAATTTGTTGATCGATTTTAATATTCATAAGTTTGAAAACTGTAGCGTATATTTGGGATTTCAAGTTCAGAGCTAATTGACCAATATCATTTTCATTATTTATTTGTATTTCTGCCTTATTAATGTTTTTATTATTAAAAAACAAAAACTTTAAAGTGTTTTTCCAGTTTATTACTTTATTTCGAAGGGGGAACATCTGTGTGCGAGCAGATTTTCCTTCTTCAAAAAAGTGAGGTTATAATTAAAGACGCAACGCGCGCGTTTTTTTCAACTGCCTTTTATAAAAACGCCATCGTTTTAAAAAATAATAAAAAAAAATATATATATAATCATTAATACTTCAATATCCTGTTCAGGATTTACCACTTCCTATACGAAGGTATAGGACGATGTGCAGTTCCCAGAGAGATTGTTTATATCTGAAAACTTGTGGGATACCCTGGCGCTGTGGTTATGTACCCCTCCTATTATTAAATTCAGATTTCCAAAAAAAAGAGTTTTTCCTATTAAATGAATTCGTAGTGATTGTTAGTTCATTCGCTCTCTGCAATAAATGGATGTATTCTACATGAATTGGGTAATAGTTAGAGAAATGAGCTTGGTTGTTAAACCAGGTTCTTCTGCCTTATAGCTGTCGGTTTAGTAAACTTTAATTGTTCAAGCATTCGTGTTTTTATTAAACAAAAACCCGTCATCTGAATATTTAAAATTTTATGTTATTTTCATTAAAATTAAATGCTCCTTTATAAATAAAACCAAAGAACTTAGAGAACGAGTTGTATGAAATAACTTTATAAAGAGTAATGGAAACTATTATTTGTTAAATTTCAGAACAAAATAAAAAATTATGAATGAAATTAATACAACATTCACATACGAAACAAATATTTAATTTCTAATGTGCGATCAACTCTTCCAAAAAATGCTGTGTAAACCACTCATTTTTTTGAGTCATTTTTGCACAAATTTTTCAGACGAGTTGATCGCTTGTAATACAGAAACAGCACATAAGCAAAAAAGTAAATTCAGAAAATAATTTTTTTTTTCTAAGGAATAAATAAAATAAAAACATAACTTTTTTTTATCATTTATTTTTTTTTTGAGCGATAAATAAAATTAAAAAAAAATAAAATAAAATTTTTGATGGCGTTCTGTTCCCTTGGACCAGCCAAATAATTCTCCTCTCCTTCAAGATTCTAAAAGAGCAGAGGAGTAATTTCATATTAAAAAAAGTAAAAAAAGAATAATAATTAAAATTTAAAACACGGGAATAATTAATAATATAATTTAAACTTTAAAACTTTTATCGTGCTATTTTCCCGGTATTGATTATTGAAGGTGAAAGCACGTCTCGATGGCCATTTCGCTATCGCTTACTTAGCTCGTCAGCAAACTTCTCACAAAAATTTCACCTTCAATAATCAATACCGGGAAAATAGCACGATAAAAATTTTAAAGTAAAAAAAGAATAATAATTAAAAAACCGTGTTCTTAATAAAACTGATCTTTGTCTGGTCGAATTTTTTACTGAAAATAAACACTGAGAACGATATTTAAAAACGGGTTTCAAATAAATCAAAGTAATCATATCAATGAAATAGAAAAATTTAACACTCATCCTCTTAAATACCAGGACAGTGGTAAAAAATAAATAAAATCTTGTGATTTCAGGTCTGCATGAAAGAATCCATTTTGAGACTGTTGCAAACAGTACGTTTAATTTATAGTGTTTCACAATTTTATAACACCTCTGAAAGAACTTCAGCACTTATGGTTAAGGTAATTACAATTGTATTTAAAAATCCAAACTTTTAAAATCTATTATTTATACACTTCTTTTGCTAGATCACAAATCAAATGATAGAAACTTGCAAATCGTATATAACTTGTCGCTGCAAGGAGACAATTTGGTCTCAAGACCGCAACTTAGTACGCACTAAACTTAGCAATTGCATTAAACTCAATCACATTTATCACGAGACCTACTACACAGTTAGAGAACAACCGTTTCTACCCAATCAAACACCATTTGGATTTTCGGAGAATTTTGTCTTTGGAAAATTTGATACATTTTGTGAACGTTTATCAAAAATTACTTCAATGTTTAATTTAATCGATGATTACAATCATTTGTTCGAAAGAAGGTTGGAGGGTCTATTATTGGCTGAAGCATTAGAGGAAGCTTCAAATCTTTTTGAGGAGGCAAAAAAGAATATATTATCGAAAAAATATGATTATTTGGATCATCGCAATGCTGAATTCGATGGGGATTACGAAAAATTTATAAGTAAAACGGATACCTTAAAAAACACTGTAGCCACTCTGATAGAGGAAAATTTTGATAGTGTTTGGGAAACGCCACAATGTATACGATTTCTAGTACGTTTTGAGAAGGTTAGTGAGAAAGTACCTTTAACAAAAATGAACGAGAAATATTTGCGTGTTATACGCTATGCGGATAAAGAGATAGAAAGAGTCTTAAAAGTATTTCGTAAACAAAGAGACGATCCACCTGTTTGTAGAAATTTTCCTCCCATGGCTGGTCGTATTTATTGGTGCCGTTCTTTAGATATTCTTATCAGCGAAATAGTTGATGCTGTCTGTGAACATCCTGTCTTGAGTAATATGCCACCCTGCAGAGATCTCGAGCATCACTATAATAATGCTATGACCGTACTGCATGAGTATGAAGATGAAATAATTTCGATGTGGTTGGATCAAGATGTAAGTGTGGCGGATGCTTGTCTCTTGCAACCGTTATTGTCACTGCAAGGTGATCGTCTGTTTGTTAATTTGCATCCAACAATACCGTTATTAATACGAGAAGCTAAACTTTTAATTAAGCTAAATATTGAATTGCCCATAGTGGCGGCAACGTTGATGTGTCGTCAGGATTATTTCACAACAATACAGGATTCTTTGAATGTAAGTGCATCGAGAAAATTAATTGGCAGTATTTCTTTTAAAATGTTTAATTATTTTAAGCATCTTATAAGAATCTTTTTAAAGACCGTTAAGGGCGTTAAGCTGGAAGTAAGACCTTTATTTTTACCACAACTAGTGCGCTTGACAGCCATGTTAAAACCTGGCTTAACAACAATTAATGTAAGTATTTAACATATTTCAAAATTTTATTTATCTTATCGACAAATTAATTATAAATCATAATTATCGCCGAGAATGTACGTTAACTATTTTTGTCCTATAAAGGAAAACAAGAATCATAAAATGTTTCCTATAATGTTTAATTTAAATAAATGTATTTTTTTAATTTTTTTAAACTAAGTTTGTTATTTCGTTTGTAATTTCTACAATATACATTTCCCCCCCTTAAAGTATATATATTCTGACTTCTTATGCATAGTGAAGTCGATTGAGCGATATCGTTCGTGTTAGTGTTGAAATCAAGTTTGCAGAAGTATTAAATCGCGACAAAGTGTCGAAAGAGGTGCTATTAGAAATCAGCTTGATCGGCCCAAGTTCTTCGAGGCAGCGGGCAAGACACCTCGCCTATCGAAGAAATAAGTATATGGATCGATAGGGCATTAAAAAATAAAAAACGAGTTACGGGGCTCTGGAATGTTCAAAGTTTTTAAAATATCAATATGGGTATCAATCTGAAGCTTTTGAAGATCTCTTAAAGAAAATACTAAAATTTTTTAAAAATATTTAACCCATTAAGAGCCGATGGCATTTTTGTGTAAAATTATTTATATGTAGTACTTTATTTTTTATTTTCTGTCACCCCAGAATTAGTAATTTTGATTGAAGTTACATCAGTAAAGGACACTTTTTTTTTTTTTTTTTTTTTAAAGAGAAGTAGCACTTCAGGCATCAATACCTACTTAGTTCGCAACCGTGCTACATTCTTTAGGAAAGGGATAGATGAGAGAGAAGAAAGGTGGTGAAAGGAGATAGATATAGCCATTTTATTAATTATTTTACTTCGCCGGCGAATATGCTATAGAGAAGTACCGACGAAGGAGGCTGCATGTTTTTAATTTTAGATCTGAATATGTATATATACCATTAAACAGAAAAAAAAATTTTATTTTTTGACTACCGCAAGGATTGAACCCAGGGCAGCTGGTTTGTAGTCAACGTGTTTACCACTTAGACTACGGCAAGTAAGCTGAGTATAACACTCAGACTAATTTCACTCTGAAATAATGCGGCAATTTTAATCTTATAAATTACTAGCAGTGCCCATGATTTCGTCTGCGGTGGTAGACGAGTAGAGAAGTCTGAGGTACATTTAAACTACTTCATTAGTAAAGATTTCTACAAACTATGGATTTTCGCAAAAAGAAGAATTGTGAAATTAGTTCTGGCCACAATGACTGGCCTAAAGGGTTCAATCTGGTTGTTTGATTGTGTTTCGCTAATAAATGAATTTTATGCTCACTATTGTTTTTGAAGACGTATGGACCAATGACTCCACTGACACAATTTCCATTCATTATAAAATTGCAAAGCAAACCAACCTCAAAAAAAAAAATAAAAAAAAAACGTCGAACAAAGCAGAGTTACCAGTTATTTAAAACCTATAGATAAAGGTTGTTTTGAAAGTAAATTAAATATTCTTAAGGAAATAAGCTTCGTTCGTGCTGAAGTTACTAGCCCATCTAGACTCGGCCTATAAGCCCCGACTTCTTTTCAAAAGATCAGGCAAATCTCATCAGCAGTTTAAAAGTTCCCAGTATACACTTTTACGAAAATACGATCTGGCAACCTTTACATATTTGAAAGCAACCATCGTGTTATTATTATCTGCATGTGTCTGTATGTGTGAAAGAAAAATTATTTACAAATGTATGCGGACGTTTTCCAAAGAAAACAAGAAAAATTAGACGCTAGCAGAATGAAATGCAGCCACATCCTTCATCAGCATTCTTCGCATCTATCTACATTACGTTATATACGTCGTAAACATTATCTATTTAACCAAATCAGATAGCCATAAAATGCAACTTTTATTTTTTAATTATTTATACTCAAATGTGCAAGACGAGTTGTGTGTGGACTTCGTCTCACCAAATTAACATTAATATTAATTGGTTAAATAGATGATGTTTACGATGTACATAACATAAGGTAGATAGATGCGGAGAATGCTGATGAAGGATCTGGCGGTCTAGAAAATGCTGCGTTATTTCCTTCTGCTAGCGTCTAATTTTTCTTGTTTTCTTTGGAAAACGTCCGCATACATTTGTAAATAATTTTTCTTTCTAAAAAGGTTTAGAAATTATATCAAAAATGAACCAAAAGCCTAAAATAAGTCAATTTTCATTCATAAATAAAATTTTTTTATATTGAAAATTATTATTTTATTATAATAACAACTTATTTCCTTAAATAGTACTTTGCCCAACATGTTAAAACGTTATTTAAACAATTATCTCTGTAAATTGTGAATTTCCATTTTCTTGAATTGTACTAAAATAATTGTAAAAAAATCGCTTACTCGTATTTGAATTGTAAACTAAATTTGAACATTTTTATTTATTCGTTAAACAATTTTGTCAAATTTACTTAAAGTAAAAGAAACATTTTCTCAAGCATTCACTTTCGAATCGTTTATAGTCTCTAAATTTTAAATAAATTGAATAACAACCCATTTTACTTGCCCAAAAGGAAAATTCTCGTCTTTTAGTTAATTCGTTCAAACCAAATATCAGGTGAGGAAACGTTAAATGCTACACTGCATCCTAAGGAAACAAATAACACTTTTATTGTTTTCTCTTAACCCTTGATTATAATCACTTCCCCCGCGTAATTATAAAAAAATAATAATTTGATGACAGGTGGCTAACAGCAAACTGATCTTTGCTCATCCCTGCCAGCCTATGACAAATTACACTGTACAACAAAATAAAATTTTTTCCAAAATTACAAGGTCCGGGCTATAAATTCTGATAGAGAAGACAAAAAAAAGAGATACGTGTATCGGCGTTTTGAAAGTTTACATCTGAATTTCATTTGAGAGGGGGTTGAAATTTCCCAGCTCTAGCACATTCTTATTGTTAAACGACATAAGAAACCATGTGACCCTTACATTTTAGGTATAAAATGTGTTCAGCAAATTTATGTAAAAGTTTACGGAGAACATTTTTGTGGAAATCTTAACCCTCTAACTCCTCAAGATATGGGTCTTTTGTGTCCTTCTTTCAAAAAAGATAAAAAAACACCATTAAAACAGGGCTTTAGAGGGTTAAAATGTTCCACAAAAATGTTACCCGTTAAATTTTACTATAAGTCCCTGAATACACCAAAAAGGAAAATTCAACCATAAAGTCAGAAATAAGACGCAACAAAAGAGAGCTTAGGGTTAATTTCGCATTTATTAAGAATTTTGTTTTAAAGCAAATTTGGATAGCATTATTTACATTTTTTTTTAGCTCTAGGCAATTCCACTTCATTATCATACAATGTCCAGCATATTTCAGCGATAAGCGAATGCATGCAGGTAAATATAAAAAAATTTCAATTGAACATTAAAAGGAAAGGAAAATGTTTCATTTAGAATAACAGATCAATTTGGATGTACAAAATAATGAAATTAGTAATTGTAGTTGTTAAAATTCCACAAATTTGGGAATGTCCCTAAATAAAGCCAGGTACCAGAATATTTATAAGTGGTATTGCAATAGGTAAATAATTTCAATTGAAACTGAAAATGTTTTCAAATGTGATGTGAAAAGGGTAATAATTGCGGTTGTAAAAAATCTGTTAAAATTTCATTTGGGAATTTTCAAAAACGTTAAATAATACTTATGTATGTATGCATGAATTACTGCAATAATAAATATTGATGTTTTCCATATTATAAATAGAACTAGGTAGTTATTAATCACTAAAAATTAAAATGTTTTAGTTAAAAACTCCTCTTCTACGCAAATTGAGTCCTTTTCTTTGTGTTTTCTTACCCGTTTAAATATTCAAGTAATTTTGTTAACAGCATCAGTTGCATTCAAGTTTCAAAAGATTGACCATCTCATAGTAATACTAACTTAATTAAGAAAGAAACTCAGTTTACGTGTTAGATTTGTTTTTGCAAAAATGTCCAATTGTTTGAAAAAATTAGATTTGTTTTGCTATATCTGCGGTAAACGTACTATACCGGAATATAAAGTTACGTTTTTCAATAGTAAAGTTCAAGACATCTATAAAAGGTATTTTGAGCTAGAAGTTTTTCCGGATGAACTGTGGACGCCGAAGCATTGCGGTCGCATTTGTTATAGTGGCTTAATTTTGTGGTCCAAAGGTAATTAATTTTTTTTTTTTTTTTGTTCTTAAACTATAGTTTTATTTTTGAACTCTCGCTGAAGGTCAACGAAATTCAATGCAGTTTGGTATTCCTATGCGGTGGTTAGATCCAGGTGAACATAATGACGCTACGTATACAAAACTGTACCATCAGCCATGCTGCCAATTCCGCATTCTGACGAACTCCCAGTACCTGTGCTACAACTTCGAAGTCCTAGTCATTATGTTGATGGAACCATCGCTGAAACAGGAACCTTTTATTGCGCAGATAGTGATTACACAGGAATTGACGTTATCCCAAGACCAATATTAATGTCTCAAGAGCATTTAAATGCATTGGTTCGGAGACTGAATCTGTCTAAAAACAAATCAGAAATTTTAGCTGCAGACTTAAAAGGTCTTCATCTACTTGAACCTTATTGCAACGATATTAAAGGAATAATGAATGCAATGAATTTTGAGTATAACCATGAGTACTGGCGTATATTTATTGATTCATCTAAAAAGAGGCTAAAAGCTGTGTAAATCCAATTCTAATTGCCTACGGAATGGACATTAAAGAAAGCTATGATTCTATAAAACTAATACTGGACTCCGTAAAATATGAAGACCATAAGTGGCGGATCTGCTGTGACTTAAAAGTCGCTAGTTTTCTTTCAGGTATGCAGGCCGGATGCGTTAAGTACGGATGCTTTTTATGCACTTGGGATAGCAGATGGGATGGTGACCAATATTCCAAAAAACAATGGAAGTTGAGAGCTGAGGGAACATTAGCACAATATTGTACGTCAAGCATTGGTACCAACTGAAAAAATTCTCTTACCCCCATTGCATAACAAACTTGGTGTGGTAAAAAACTTTATTAAATGTCTGGATATAAATGGATCAGCATTTAATTTTCTGAAAACAATGTTTCCAAAATTAAGTGAAGCAAAGATTAAAGAAGGTATGTATATGTTCTTCAAGTCGTTGTTATTGTTAAAAGTCTTAAAATTGGTTTCATACCAACAGGTGTTTTTGTTGGTCCAGATATAAGAAAGCTAATGCTAAACGCTAACTTCGACGAAACGCTCTCACCAATTGAGCTTGATGCGTGGAAAAGCATTAAGGAAGTGATAAACAATGTCTTAGGCAAAATCGTTCTCCTACTGCTCAAATATACGTAGAGCTAAAAAAAAAATGTAATTAATGCTATCCAAATTTGCTTTAAAACAAAATTCTTAATAAATGCGAAATTAACCCTAAGCTCTCTTTTGTTGCGTCTTATTTCTGACTTTATGGTTGAATTTTCCTTTTTGGTGTATTCAGGGACTTATAGTAAAATTTAACGGGTAACATTTTTGTAGAACATTTTAAGCCTCTAAAACTCTGTTTTAATGGTGTTTTTTGCTCTTTTTTAAAAGAAGGACAAAAATGACCCATATCTTGAGGAGTTAGAGGGTTAACATTTCTACAAAAATGTTCTCCGTAGCATTTTACATAAATTTGCTGAACACATTTTTTACCTAAAATGTAAGGGTCACATGGTTTCTTATGCCGTTTAACAATAAAAATGTGCCAGAGCTGGGAAACTTTAACCCCCTCTCAAATGAAATCCAGATGTAAACTTTCAAAACGCCGATACACGTATATCTTTTTTTTGTCTCCTCTATCAGAATTTATAGCCCGGACCTTGTAATTTTTTGGTGTGTTGTACAGTGTTATTACACGGTAAATAACCCTTTTACCTTAATAGAAAATCTGTGTTTTTATAAGATCTCGAAAAAATTCTCTACGAGCTTTCAATTAATTGTTATTTTTCGTTTGTTTTGATTTTGTTTGTATCAACAAAGTAGAAAACTATAACAAACTAAACGTAAAGAACATTTGTTTGTTTTTGCCGATATTTCCATTTATTCCAGCCTGTACTTATCAAAAGAATAGAAGCTTTATTTTGAAAGGTCAATATATTACAAATGATTTAACTGTTTTCGTTTAAAACGATTCTTAATTACCGATACAAAAAGGTAATTTATTGTGTTTACACAAGGAACTTATACTAATTTACTTCAACTGTGCAGAAAAAACTAAAAAATTGACTTCGCTATTGTCAAAACAAACCTAAATTACGTAACTCAACAGGACAGCGTAACTCTGTTATTATATATTTTATAAACTATTTACAGTGGACCAATCAAAACTGGAAAAAGTTCTATGAACGTTGTAAACAGGCCATTGAAACATTTGAAGTACTGGTGGCGCGAATACATGATATTTACTCAAATCGTATATTACATGTGTTAATGTGTATGCAGGACATATCGCTACAAGTTCTGCCAGGCGGTGAGTAATAACGTATAAACATTTTAAGCAATATTGCTCTCTTAAATCAACTGATATTCCTTAGATGATGAAATTTGGACAGTTGATGAGTTTTTGGAAAAGAGTGAAGAGTCTTGTCGCAAAGCAGCCATAGAATTAAACCGTAAAAGTCAAATGATTTCGGAAGCCGTTGAAGAAGTTTTAAATTTAGTTGATAAGGCAACGGAAACCTTTAAAGAAATAGCTGGCGATGATGTAGTAACATTGTTTGATGGTAATTTCCTTTTAATGAAAAAGTTGCAAATATAAAATTAGTATAATGTTGAATATACATATGTCATATTATTTTAGCTAAAGATCAATCAGCTTCTACTAGAAAAGTTGGAGATGCTGATGGACCTAGTACAAGTGCTGCTGCAGCAGCTGCTGCTGGTGGCGGAGCTTCCAATTCTAATGAAGGCGGTACATCAACAGGTTCTGGTGGTCAACAGCAAGATTGGAGTATTTTGTGGTCTTGTTTTGACAATCCTCTTACATTGTTAGCCACTTCGGAAAGTTTACCTAAAGGAATGCAGGTTTGTTTTATTAATTAACTTACAAATCATAACTTCGGTAAATCAATCTGTGTGAACTTAAATTTCGAATATAATCCAGTGACATAAACGGAGTATGTTATGAAGCACCTTTGATGCTCTGAGCGGTTTTAGGAGCTTATATACACTACACGATATGAATTGTGTTATTATTTTCCTAAGTGTAGGTTTTTTGGTTTTTTTGTCGCCTTGGACCTGCTTTTGGTCTTGGTTCTCTATGCATATAAAGGTACCAAACATAAAACAAACTGAACAAAACAGACACACAATTTACCCTCCTGTACTCATCTAAGGTTCTTTGATAATTCCCTTTTATTTTATTGCCCTCAACTTTAGACCGAGAATCACACAACTGTGGTTATCACATTATCTATAAGCTGTTTAATTAAAAAAAAAAATGAATTTCTTCAAGTAAAATTGAATGTCCATTGAGATCCACTGCCACCGCTTATGTTATTTAATATATTGAGGCAAGAGAAACTCTCAGAGAAAGAGAATTTAACATTCGTTCACATTCAACCAGTCGGCAACTCCTGCAATCAACGATGTTCTCAATGAAAAATTTGGCGCGAAAAAGTAGTTTCTTCTAATGAAGAAGAAAAAGTAAATGATTTGTTTATTTTATTGGCAATACTCCACCATAAATAACAGTGTATTATTTTTGTATACTTTCAATACTTTCGCTGCAGCCTTGATTTGAACACAAATAATATTTCAATTTTGTTTTTATCTAGAAATTAATCGATAATTTTTTGTAAGTTAGAGAGCTTATAAAATAATATTAAAGCATGTTTGTTAAGATTTTTTGCTTTTATTTACAAATTAGAGGTATGTACTATTTTAATTCTTAATTTGTCGCCGAATAAGTATTCCGTTAAAAAAAAAAATATGAAAAGCAAAACTTATTCGTTTATTCTGCATTTTTATCTGTTTTATAACTTGTGTTAGACTTTTAAAGGTAAATGTAGGTAAATACCTGTGTATGTTGAGTCACAATTTTTATTTCTGTGTGATCTGTATCATGTGAGTTATTAAATATTTGATTAATTAGCTGCCAGTTTTTGCCATCAAATTAAATATCGAAATTTTAGGTTACAATGTCTATCACGATTATTCAAAATGCTGCTGTGCCTATAGCGGAAGCGCTCGAATCTCGAAACAAAGACATAGGATATGTTCAAAACATTATGCTCGAAAATTGTCACGCGAAAGATCATACAATATCTTTTTAACCACTTGCTTTTTACACCAGATCTTTATATATCCTCAAAACTAAGAGCCCTTGTGTCAGGAATCTATGGCTTTGATTTCGGTTAATTGTACCACAAACTTGCGAAATGATATGGAAGAAAAAACAGATGCAGAAACAAGCCAAGATGAATAAATATTTATCAATGAAATATCTCAGTATGATTGTACGAATATGTATGTAGAATTTTGGATGAATATCTATATATAAATAGGCGTACACAAAACTCGAAGATCTTTTTTCATCACTGTTAGCCAACCGATTTTGTTTATTCCTTTACATATTGTTAAGTTTTACGCTTTTAGACAAGGGTACGGATTCTTTTGATTGCAAATACCACTGTGGCTCATTATAAATTCTGTATTCTTTTATTTTATGGCTTTCTCTGACTGTACTTCTTAATCCTACCGGTCTTGTGAACCCTACGCTACACTACTGTGTTACTCCGGCGAGACATGAAATGAACTACTCGATGCCTTGTTTAGTAGTTACCTTAACTATCCACAGATATTTCCACTACTTCTTTAATCCAAGCCAGTCATCCCCTTTAATCCACTAGCCACAACACACGTCTGCCATACACTTTGTTGTTATACTGTTACACTTCCTGCGCAACCGCTACCGTTCTTACTTTTTATTGTAAAGGGCTTCTTGACAATTATTTGTAGCTCTTATATTAAATTGGACGTCTCCACTAAATTATCTGCCATTGCTTCACACAATAATTGTCTTTTGCCTCTCGGGATGTTTGTACTGCTGTTTTTATGAATTTTAATTGCATTATAACAATTATTATTTTTTCGTTGCACGCATGTCCGAATGCGGTATCGAACTCAGGACCCTCTGTTTTGCAGCACGCACCTCTACCAACGCAGCCATTGAGGCTGCTCAGCTTTTGTTAGCTAATTGTGGTTTTTATTCTATACACACACCATTAGTTGTTGAATTAACTTATTCACCACGCTCATACGGTGGGTTGCCAAATTTTTATTATTCGTAACAATATTTTTAGATAATGTCGAGCCTTAGTGCACTATCTTTATCTCATTTAAATCGGTTCAGTATTTAAGAAATAAATGACTACTTAAGTTGCTACCACTACATATGCAAAAAATACACAAATATTCAAAACAAGAGTGCGTATATAAAATAAACAAAGAAAAAAGTGTTCAATAATAAAATTGGTCACATTTTGACTACAAGGCAAACTCTAGTGTAAATAAAGCCATGAATCCTTACCTGTGAAATAACAATAAAATAAATCACTAAAATTATTATTATCCCCATTTTTGGTGTGCGATCGTGTCCTGTAACGTAACGGGTCCGCCATCTAACGTTTTTTTTCAACTAGTGCTTATTTCGTGAATGGTAACACTTAACTTATGTCTGATTTGACAGATAATTAGTTTAATCCTTCCGCTATTGCGACGTTAAGATGCCGATTTTTCCAAAAAAATCATCTTTTCAAATGAAGCTCATTTTGATCTTGGCGGGTATATAATAAGCAAAATTGTCGCACTTGGGGCACAAAAATTAAAGAGGAGAATATTGTCACACAGCCGAAGTTACACTGTTTTTTTTATAGCATTTTCAAAAAAGTTATTTAGTTGATTTGTAAAAGTTTAGACTTTTAGCTACTTTTAAAAAGATGTTATGACTTTTTCGTGCTAAATATGACTTTGAGACCACTGTCTGATCTTCGCATATAAAAGCATAAAAAAGTAAACTAATTTTTATAAGACTTTCTTCACTTGTTTTATGGGAGTTAATTTAAGTTTAAAAAGTTCTACAAAGTCGTCACTTCAAGGTTCTCACCATTCATTATTGTATTTGTGTAGCTTAACTGTAAATTATATTAATTTTTTTAAATCGCTAAATTCTCCCGTTTTCCTGGTATAGGCGCAAACTATTGGATATCCAGCTCTGTCATTCCCTGCGAGCATACGTGAGTTCGTTGCGTTTTGCTTTTGTTACGGTTTTTCCATTTTAAACGAACAGGGTCTTTTGATTTCACATATCAGCACGTCAATTTTAAGTTGTACCTTACTCTTCTGTCGCACTTCATTTGTATTCTATATCTTTTGTGGCTCTTACTGAACAAATTTGAGCGATCTCTTGTTTACTTAACAAGCTACTTACGCCACAGCCTATTAATGGCGGTTATATGTACAGCGATTTTTTCTTTTTCTAATTTAAAGAATACAATAGATTTTAACTATCGTGTTAAAATAGCGACAATTATATTTTTTTATTATTCGTGTCGACGGGATTTGAACTGGTGACTCGTGTTTTTCTATGTTATAACAAGCATACGTATTCAGATTTTGTAGTTAATAATATGCAAATGTTTGCTAAATCTTAAATTCGTATTAATATAATCGCGACTACGTTAAAGAAACTGGCTTGTATCTGAGGTTTTTGTTTCCGAAATAAACTTTACTGACATCAATTAAATTTAACATCTGTTGAAATATTTTTAGGATATGGTCTGCAATGCCGTTGTAGAAATGAGGCGATACTATAGTCGCAAAGTTATAGATGTTTTAATTAAAGTCATCAGAGCAGCTTTAGATACTATAAGACGACGTTTTGTAGCTGACGACGATGAGACAATAATTAAAAAACCTGTATTTGCATTGTATGCCCAACTACAAATTCCGCAAGTGATAATCAAACCAAATTTGGAGGAATTACAAGAAATATTAATAACAGCTAGTAAAAATATAACTGGCATAGCTAAAGGTGTGGCTCAATGGACTAGTGGCAAAGAAAATCCGGTAAGTAAAAAAAATGTTAGGAGCTTTGAACAATGAAAAAAAAACTTTGTTTTTCTTACAGCAAGTATCAATTACACCCCAGCCACGTGTGGGTCGCAATCACAATACCAAACGTCGCAAATTGTATACTTTAGCCTCAGAGGAACGTCCACAAATGCCTCATATGTTGCGATCTTTTTACTCAGCCATTATGGATAACAAAGAAGTGGCTAAAGCGCTCAATCTTCTAGCGAATTGCACAAAAAATATTAAATCAGAAATTCAAATCTATATAAAACGTTGGAAACCCTATCATTTTCTTTGGAAAAATGATCGCACCACAAGAGAACTTATGGAATTTGGTTTACAAGAATTTGAATCAATTTTAAGATGTTTAGCAGAATTAGACATGAACCTTTTAAGCGAACCAGAGATGGAAGTTTTTGGTCAGTGTATTGCTGTTTATAATGAAAGATTAAAATACGGTCTGGCCATAGAAATAAGATGTAAGGAAAAATGTTAATATTAAAAGAGATTTTTGCTGCAATTTTCTTTTTGTTTCTATATTTTAGCTTGCACTCATAAAATTGGTCAAGCCATGAAGAAGAAATATAAAAAAGAAATGGATTATGTGTATGCAGTTATAAATGAAATGGATCGTAAATTAGATCGTCCTATTCGTGACTTGGATGATGTTCGTATGATAATGGAGACTTTGAGTAAGATAAGAGAGCAGGAAGTGGATATGGAATTACGCATTGATCCAATAGAAGTAAGTGAGCTTTTCATTTATTAAACGTTAACGTAAAGCCGACTTAAAACCCACTTTCTTAAGATTTGTTGATCACTCACTCAATGAGTTGTTTAATTAGAAGGTTGACTTTCTCGACTGAATATTTGATTAAGTTTGCAACTGGTCTTAGCGTCATTTTTCATTTTTACAGTGGGTTTCAGCAACGGTAACACGTTCTGCTTTTATGAAGCGTTCTATTTGTGATAATCAGATAAATTGTGAATCAAAGCGGTTGTTTATCGGAGTGCTTATACAAAATGAGGAATGCTTTATTTGTTAGTCCAACTAGAACTTGGCGTATTTATCTTATATTTTATTATAATTTTTATTTAAAATAAATTCAATCACAAAAACTGTTCCAGTACATTCCTTTTTTCGCTTCTTACTTTACTGCATCGTTAATAAGTTAATTTTTCTTTTTTTAATATTTTTTAAGGAAGCGTTTAACGTTCTCACGCGGTATGAGATACAAGTTGAAAGAGAACAATTTGATTTGGTAGACAATCTGCGTTCAACATTTCAAAATCTGTTGGCATGTGCTCTGCAGACTCAAGTTAAATTATTGGAAATGCAACCATCTTTCCAAGATGATTTAAAAACCAATTTGCACAATTTTAAACAGGATAAAATCGCATATGTTAATGAATATCGTACAGCAGGACCCATGCAACCTGGCCTAACCCCACGAGAAGCTTCTGATCGTTTAATACTCTTTCAAAATCGCTTTGAGGGAATGTGGCGTAGATTGCAGACTTATCAGAGTGGTGAAGAACTATTTGGTTTGCCGCAAACGGATTATCCAGAATTGGGCCAGATAAGAAAGGAATTGAATTTACTGCAAAAGCTTTACAAGCTGTATAATGATGTTATAGATCGTGTTAGTAGTTACTATGATATACCTTGGAATGAGGTGGATATAGAGGAGATAAATAATGAATTGATGGAATTCCAAAATCGTTGTCGCAAGCTGCCGAAAGGTTTAAAAGAATGGCCAGCTTTTCATGCCCTAAAGAAAACAATAGACGACTTTAATGATATGTGTCCTTTGCTCGAGCTAATGGCGAATAAGGCTATGAAACCACGTCATTGGCAAAGGATAATGGATATTAGCAATTACATTTTTGAGTTCGACTCGGAAGGTTTTTCCTTAAAAAATATATTGGAGGCTCCTTTGTTGAAATATAAAGAAGATATTGAGGATATTTGTATTAGTGCTATGAAAGAGAAGGATATTGAGGCTAAATTGAAGCAGGTTACCAATGAATGGTCGGTACATGAACTACAATTTATAAGCTTTAATAATCGTGGCGAGTTGTTATTGAGAGGTGATACTACAGCAGAGACAATAAGTCAACTAGAGGATAGTTTAATGATTTTAGGTTCTCTATTATCCAACCGCTACAATGCCCCTTTTCGCAAGCAAATTCAACAATGGGTATATGATCTTTCAAATTCCAATGAGATCTTGGAAAGATGGTTATTAGTACAAAATATGTGGGTTTATTTGGAAGCTGTTTTTGTGGGAGGCGATATTGCCAAGCAGTTGCCAAAGGAAGCTAAACGTTTTTCTAAAATAGATAAATCATGGCAAAAAATAATGCAAAGAGCTCACGAAACTCCGGGTGTTGTGAGCTGTTGTGTCGGTGATGATTTACTTAAGCAATTGCTGCCACATCTTCAAGAACAATTGGAAATTTGTCAGAAATCTCTTAGCGGCTACTTGGAACGTAAAAGAATGATGTTTCCCAGGTTCTTCTTTGTCTCTGACCCAGCTTTATTGGAGATTTTGGGCCAAGCCTCCGACTCCCACACCATACAAAATCATTTGTTATCAATTTTTGACAACACACGCAAAGTGAAATTTCACGACATTGAATATAATAAAATGATGGCAATCATTTCCAGTGAAGGTGAAATGATACAGTTGGATAGAGCTATAAGAGCCGAAGGTTCTGTTGAGACATGGCTAACTCAATTACTGGTCACAGCACAGCAGTCATTGCATTCCATTATACGTACCGCCTATGCCACAATCAATGATCCAAATTTCACTCTTTTAGGTTTCCTCGAGAAGGTGCCAGCCCAAGTTGGTCTTTTGGGCATTCAAATGATTTGGACACGCGATGCGGAAATGGCTCTGATGCAGGCCAGGCATGAGAGAAAAGTCATGTCGGAAACTAATAATAAATTTTTAGACATATTAAATACACTTATTGACCAGACCACTAGAAATCTAACCAAAATGGAAAGAACTAATTTTGAGACTTTAATAACAATTCATGTACATCAAAGGGATATTTTTGATATATTGGTAAGTTGTAAGATTGATGGCAATTAATATTTTTAAATTAAAACAATCATTTTAGTGTCGCATGAATATAAAATCTGCCAATGATTTTGAGTGGCTTAAGCAGTGTCGCTTTTACTTTAAAGAAGATTTGGATAAAACATGGATCTCTGTCACCGATGTCACTTTTACTTATCAAAATGAATATTTGGGTTGCACAGATAGACTAGTTATTACACCTTTGACGGATCGGTATGTTTCTTATCTTAATGTTTAAATTTAAAGCGCCTTTAATTTCACACCACAAATCCTCTCTCTTCGAACCACAAACCAACCACAAATCTATTTTCTTCATATTCCTCGCAATCACATTTTGCAGCAGAATGAAATAGTTTTGACTTAATTTAATTTTAATTTATTTTTCTTTTACATCTCTTATTCCATAGATGTTACATTACTTTAGCTCAAGCTCTAACTTTAAGTATGGGGGGTGCACCATGTGGTCCAGCTGGAACAGGAAAAACAGAGACAGTTAAGGACATGGGCAAAACGTTAGCTAAATATGTGGTTGTATTTAATTGTTCCGATCAAATGGATTACAGGTAAGTGACATGCATTTCTATACAAATATACATATGCGTATACGTATGTATGTATTAGTTAGTTGTGTGCTTATAAATATGTGCACATTGGAGTTGGCAATTAAGTTTTGCAGAACATTTCTTTAAATCTCTGTAGAAAATTAATTACACACAGTTCGTTGGATTAATACGTTTGTTTTAAAGTCAATTAAACTCTCTATGAATCATTTTGTGTTGTTATTTAAAAAGATAATGTTGGGAGACTTTAACTAAATGCTTGTTAAATTTAAGGAATGACGGAAGTCAAGGTACATTTATTTTACTAGGTAGAGTCGCCAGCCCAGCTGTTATGTAGTTGAAAATGTCAAGAGTTTTTTTTTTTTAAATTTGTTAACGCATTTGTAAAACAAATCTAGCTCTTGTATTTAGAACAATTAAGTTGCATTTTCTTTTATTTCTCTTTTGTTTTTCTAAATTCCAACGGAAAAACAACAATAAAAATTCATGTTTTTAAAATAAAAAAATTTTTTCTTGCTACTTTCTATTATCCCGATTAATTATTGTAATCACTGATATTGATTATTAAGGGTCAAAGCACGTCTCGATGGCCATTTCGTTACCGCTTACTTAACTCTTCAGGAAACTTCTGACAAACATTTTAAAGAAACTAAAAATTTTTGTCCAAACAATAAAGCAAAGACAAAAATCAAAGTTTAGGCAAAAACAACAATAACCAACAGTAATTCTATTTTTGTTTCTCCAATGTATACGGCTGAGCCTTTTTCGGCTCTTTTATACAGTTGAAAGAGGATGAAAAATGTTGTTGAGCAACGTTGTATTTGTTGCAGAGTCGCTACTATCCAGAATATAAATGTATCTTAGACAAAAATCATTTTTAATCTAAATACAATAGAATCCTGGGATAAGGAATAATATAATGTTTAATGCTTTCGTCATTAAAGAACTCTAGTATTTCTTTGGACAATTTTCCACTAAGAGCATTACACCCTTCAGCCTGTATAATTTTCAGCAAAGCTCAGTTGTATCTGCATTAAATACTGCATCTTCTCAGAAATTATATTCTCTTAACGTACATTGAAACTTAAATTTCAAACAAGAACTCGTTTAACAAATCCTATTAGGTTTCAAGTTTTTTTTCTGATTGCTTAAACAGTCTTATGCCATATATTTTCTTAAAATGCGATAGCCACCCTTCACCAGCATGAAACCCAAAACCACTAACTCGTTTTTCTAACGTCTTTACTTGCATTTCACTGGTTGGGGTATGACGTTTTCTCTGGCTAAGATACTAGCAATGTTAGCCTCTTCGTTTTGGGTGATCAGTGATTTTTAGTTCCATTGATTATTATTTGTATATTTTTTAATGTAATAGCTTTGCGATAAAATATAATTTTTTCCCTTAAAGATTTTTTTTCTTCTCAACATCCTTCTTTCCAAACTCACAGAGCTTTGGCAATCACTTTCCTGCGTTTTTCAAGAAAAAAGTATGGGTTATGTAAGGTTTTTCTTTAATTTTTTCCTTTCTATTTCTTAAACTGGGAGTAATTGATTGATCGGTATGTAAGGAATAAAATGCGTATTAATTATTTCACATTTTCGATAAAGTGAAAGTTATATCACTTATACTTTTGACAAATACTAATATGTATATAAGAATACGAATACCGGATATAAGATAAGATATAAGAACTTTTAAAACAAAAATCGTCAAACGTCAATATTGCTGCGAAAATAAGATCTGGCAACCCCTGTTGTTGTTGTCCGTATGAGCGAGGTGAATAAATTACTTCCACTAATACTAAAATTAGCAAAAGCTGAGCAACATCGATGGCTGCGTTGGTAGAGGTGCTTGCCGTAAAACAGAAGATCGTAAGTTCGAGTCCACCTTCGGAAAATAATAATTAAAAAATTAAGAAGTAGCCGTACAAAACTCCCGAGAGGTAAAAAACAATTATTTACTGAAACCATGACAGATAATTTAGTGGAGACATCCTACTTGATATAAGAGTAACAGTGACAGTAACACGTTCTTTATAATAAAAAGTATGAATGGTAGCGGTTGGCGCAGAGAAGGTAACAGCATAAACACAGTGTATGGGAGATGTATGTTGTAGCTATTTAATAAAGGGGATGACTGGCTTGGTTAAAAGGCCGTAGAGGAGTTGTCTGTGAATGATTAAGGTTATAAAACAAGGCATCGAGTAGTTCATGTCTCGCCGGAGTAACTCAGTAGTGTAGGGTGGATGGGCTGCGTTTCTTATACTAACGCATAGGATTCACAAGACCTTAGGATCAAGAAGTATAGCCAAGATAAAGCCACAAAATAAAAAAAAATAATTTTAATGAGCCACAGTGGTATTTGCAAGCAAAAGAATCCGTACGTTTTTCTAAAAAAGTAAAAACGTAACAATATGCAATATTTATGGAAAAAAATCCTCAAAATGATGTAAAATCGTCACATCTAACACCCCAGCTGAAAACCTAAAATCATCATAAGAGAGCTACTATAAATATCACTAAAATAAAAACTCCGGTTTGTAAATCTCGATGTTTTTATGATACTTTGTTTAGGATAACAGTTTCAATCGATTATATCTGGCCTTCAGATATAGACATCATTTTTAAATTATCATGTGTAAATAAAATAAATTAAAATCTAAATTTAGGCTTTTCTGACTGTAATTAAGTTCCTTACTTATCAATTTTTATTTACATAAATATAATTTTATAGAGAATCAGTTTAAAGGAGACTATGCACGCACAAATGAATTAACAAATGTAATCAATTGAACAACCTGCATGCATCCTAATTATTCTAATTTAATCGAATTAAATGAGTATGATGTACATATTAATGGCTTTTTCTTAACAAACGGGTGTCTTGAAATTCAGACTAGATTTGAGGTTGCTCCAATTTTTTCATTTAGGTTTGAGATAACTAAGGGTAGTATTACGTAAGATTACCACCTTTCAACGTTGAAAAATTAATGATTTTGGCGGCCGCTTTTTCATGCATTAGAGGGTTAAAAGAGTTCATAAATATGTGTTTGTTGAAGAAAACAGATAAATCCATAACGTGTTAGTGATGGGGCATCATTTAAAGTTGCTTCGTAAAAAAAGGCTGATAAAAAAGAGATACTATTAGTGCTTTATATTACAAACTAATCAGAGTACGGTGTCACATGTCTTATGCGCCGTGATTTCTCTCCGATATTCCATGAGACACCTTTTGGTCGTACTCTCTGTTTTGATGATTATATATAATTTTCTGAAAGACTGATATAGGACTGACTGATAAAGACTGACGATAGGAATTCTTTTAATGAATTTATTTCGAATCGTATGCCTTTGCTAACAAAACCAGAAGGAGTCACATTAAAACGCTATAAGATAAAGTATTACTTGCTTTCACACAGAAGTTCGACCGAACAAGCCGTTTCATCTAAATTTATAGGTGATATAAACATTGAGGGATTAGAGGCTCTGGATTGTTTTGGCATGAAAGTTCACTATGCGCAGTTTAGTACTTTGGTTCTCTATAAGATACAATCTGAGTATTTAACTCAATTGACTCACAGGAGTATCGACACAATATGGGATGTATTTTGCTATTTTACCGTTGAAAAAAAGGCATGTGTGCATTCTATTAAAGGGGCCAATCAGTTTGTCGTCGATCGGCCGGTGAACTACACAATACATTATGAAGAAAATTCATTTTTTTTAGTTTGTTTGTGAAATACAATTCTTCCAGAATTCATTACTAGCACTCTCAATGTAAAAATATTTTATTTAAATGTTTAGAATCACTGCTCCCTTTATTATTTGTCCACCAACCTAGTTTGCAAGTTTCGGCGGAATGAGTCGCATAAGTAGTTGTGATTCTAGGAGTGCTGAACTCAGTAAGAAAAAAAAAAACAGAAATTAACAACATTGATAACTTAGACAAATCAACGCGCTTTTAAATAAAATTAATTTCATTTAATATTTATTAAAAAAAATCAACATTCTGCAAATTTTTGTACACCCTTTACTTAGAAGCTACTATTTTTTTTCTTTAACTAATTTGTTATATTCATCTTAAGCTGGAAAATTTATAATTTTAAATAAGACACAAATCTAATTCATTACACGTTTTATATTGTAGAGGTTTGGGTCGCATTTACAAAGGTTTAGCTCAATCCGGCTCGTGGGGATGTTTTGATGAATTCAATCGCATTGAATTACCAGTTTTATCGGTAGCAGCGCAACAAGTTGCTGTTGTTTTAACAGCAAAAAAGGAAAAAAAGAAGTCATTCATATTTACCGATGGTGATACAATCGAAATGAATCCTGAGTTTGGTATATTTATAACGATGGTAAGTGATTAATGTACTTATGTGTTGGTAGTTGTGTTAAAAACAACAATGTTGTTATTGTTATGTGTGTTAATGTTTATGTTGTTTTATTTTACATCTTGTGGAATTTCTAATAAATACATTTAATACTGCAATAATTTTCATATCTATCGCTTTACGCAAACCCACAGATTATATGTTTGGATTTTAGAAAAAAGACTTAAGTCTAATTAGGAAAAACTGCTATTTTTTATAGTTAATTTTATTCTTAACTCGTTTATTTATAGTTATATGGAAAGGCCAATATAAGCTGCGTGTGTCAACGGGTGGCAATCAGCTGTTCTTTTTGCCGCTTGAATTTATTTTAAGCAGACAAATGAACGCGACTAGTTAAAGTACAAATTTGTGTATTGAAAATTAATAAAATAAATGATTTAAGTCCTTGGTTCGGCTAAAGGTCGTTTGGGTAATTAAAACACTTTATTACTATTATTTAATTTCCAATATTTCGAATAGCTTTGCTATTCATTTTAGGGAAAACTGTCAAAAATACAAAACAATACAAAAAACATTGTTACATTTAAACAAATAAAATTAACGAAAAATATTTAAATTTTTAAATTAAAAAAAAAAAATTAATTAACAATGCTGATCTTCAGAATGGCGCTTATATTTTGCACAGTAAACACTTATATACTAACAGCTATGCTGATCTTTTTGGTTTACTAAATATATTTCTGTAAATTTGAGCGCATTTTTCGATGTTTTCTTTGTAATTTAATCTCTTATTTGATGGAACGTGAATTATATGTAACATTTCTAAAGTAAATCGTCTACAATAATTTTTTTTATTTTAATACTCTCACATCGTCAATGTTTGGTACAGATTTTTTCATTACACAGTGGGCAGCAAGTGTTGTTTTTTGCACCGATTTGTTTATAGCTTTTAAGTCCGATTTATATGATGCGAGTGTAGTTTTTAGTTTTGTTTTAGTTGTCCCAACATAAATCATATCACACTTACTGGATTCGTCTCCGTTACAATTAATACTAAACACAACGTTACTTTTGTCCCCTTTGTTAATTTTCGATTTCATATTACTAAACAATCGTCCTGAAGGCTAATTGGTACTTTTCCGCGTCATATAAATCACAGTCTTTTAATCTTTCTGATAGTCCAGATAAATAGGTTAATTCTTTATGAATTTTTGGCGGTTTGTCTATTTTTGTCGTTTTTTCTTCAACATTTCTCATCAATACTTTGATAGTTCTTATTGGGAAATCATTTAATTTCAATGTGTCCATAATTTTGATTTTGGTTTCTTTTTGAAAAATCGTATTACTAATGTCGAAAGCTCTTCTAATAAAATTTGCTTCTGTGTTTATACAAATTTTTCTATTAAGTTTAGAATAAAGTTTATCAGTCGTCCAGATGCAGTTGGTTTTTGATACCAATTCAGTAATATTTTGTCCTGTTGTCTAATGACTAGAGTATCCAAATATGGTATTTTGTTTTCTTCTTCCTTTTCAACTGTGAATTGTATTTGTCTATTGAATGAGTTTAAATAATTAGGGATTTCTTCTACTTTATCTCATTTTAATATTGTTAAAATGTCATCCACTTACTTTGTTAAAATCTTAGGTTCATATACAAGGTTCCTAATTGTCTAATCTAGTAACTTTTTCATTGCAATGTCAGCAATTACGGGAGATAGATCCCATTAGCATGCCCTTACGTTGTTCATAAATTTTATTTTCATATTGAAAGTACCTGCCTCTTTATATGCAGAAAGTTAATAGTTCCATGAATAACGTCTTGGTTATTTTCGTGTTCCCTTTTTCACCAATTATCTCTAATGCTTAATTTAAATAAAATAAATATAAAACATTTTTCTTTTTTAATTTATTAAGCACTAGGTTAGTTTTTAAAAATAAATTTATTTTTTTCAATATTTTGCCATTTGATGCCACATCTTTACAGTAAAAATATTGTTATTTTTAAAAACTCACCTTGTGTTTAATAAATTAGAAATGAAAACTTAATTATAAAGGTAAAAAAGAATTAATATTTAAATAAAAAGTTTTTATTTTTTTGAGGCAGAAAAATATAAATTTATTTAATTGTTAAACATTTTTAACACAAAAAAAAGGAAAATAAATAGCGTTGTCATACTCTCGTTACGTGATGAAAGCTTTTGTGATATATCTTTATATATATATTTTTTTCATCTTAATTGATAAGAGCACAGATAATTGGTAGTTATTCCGTGATAGTCCTTAAGAAAAAAATACTTTTTACTAAAATTATATTGGTAAAATCGAGATTTTTTAATTTACTTAGCACATCGAATAAAAAAAACTCTATTTTTACCATGAGTGTTGGCCCTGAAAATTTAGCTACATAATTAAATTAAAAACACGGGAATAATTTTTTAAATATTTAATTTTCATAAAAAACTTCGTGATATTTTTTTATTTAATTATCCCAAATAAATTAATTACCGACATTGATTATTGAGGGTCAAAGCACGTCTCGATGGCCATTTCGTTAACGCTTACTTAACTCTTCAGGAGACTTCTGACAAACATTTTAAGTAAACTAAAGATTTTTGTCCAAACAATAAAGTAAAGACAAAAATCAAAGTTTAAGCAAAAACAACAATAACCAACAGTAATTCTATTTTTCTTTCTCCGCTGTATACGGCTGAATTTTTTTCGGCTCTTTTATACAGTTGAAAGAGGATGAAAAATAAAATATCACAAAACACTACGATAATTTATTTATATGCACGGGCACTTTGCAAATATTAAATTATATTAAACAACGGGAATTTTTTTTATTATGTTAATTAATTTTCCAAAAAATCTTTTTTTTCGTGCTATTTTCCCGATTAATTAAATTTTTTTTTAATTGAATTGAATGAGAAAAGGCTTAATAAAGGCTTTTATAGGCCAGTGGGTTGGAAAGTAATGTTGTACAGAGTTAAAAGTGATGCATGAAAAGACACGCTAGCAAATTTAATACATACGGTATTGGTTCCGGTGTTAAATAATAATTTTTTTATATAAAGATCTTTATCCATATTTTAAACGAATTTCTAACTAGAACAAGAAAGCTCCATCTTTCTTACATTTGAAAATCAAGCAGAGTTTTTAAATCACGTTTATTTTATTTTTCATGAACAATTATTTCACTTGAGTATAAATTCTCAAAACACTTTAATGTTCAACTTTTCTTTTCGTTCAGATTTCAAGAAATAATAAAACAATGAATTTCATGTTAAGCACGGTTTCCAATTGTTAAATAAATAATTGAGCATTTATTTTTATCTTTTCAATTTCCTTTTTTTGTAGATTTTCTCTTGAGGACATAGAAATAAAATAACACAAATGAAATTATATACACTGAAATTCTTTACGAAGTTTAAACTTTTTGTTAAATTCTTTCTTGACTCTGTTTGTCAATCAATTTAAATTGTTTCGAAAGAGATCAAACTTGTGTATTTTGTATTTCGATAAGCAATGATGTAAAAGAAACCAATCAGTTTCCTTTTGTCCGTGTTTTTTTTTACACTTGAATACACACAGTTGACCTTTAAATTATTAAAAAGAAAGTAAATAAATTAAATTCTGTAAAATAACTGAGTGCAGTTTCTATATTTTAATATTAATTTGCCAAGTCTATTAATTATTGTATATTATTTGCATTTTAAAACTTGTTAAATGTTTTGTTTTAAGTTATTTAATTTATCGCAAACACACTGACACATAAACAAACAAGAACCTTTGAACAATTTACTTCATCCCTTTATTGTAGCCAACTCTGCTCCTTGGTTTAGTTACACTTAAATAACCTGCCAAAATTTTACGGTTTGGTTTTACCTTCTGTCCTTTTTAGTTTTAAAGTTTTTTAAAGGGAAATTACTTTTTTTTAAATTGAGTTAATAGAGAATTTTATTTTGTTTTTACACAAATTAAGTAGACAAAGTTTTTTGTTTATAAAAAATTCATTACAAAAAATAAAACTGTAGAAAGAATAGAGTAGAAACTTCTATTTGACAATTTGGGTCAAAGACTTTAAACTTTATTTAACATATTTTATTCAAGAGAAAATTACGAAAAATTAATTTAAGCTTGATAAGGACTAAACATTTCTTATTATATTAAATAGGTTATGCTAATCATCTATAAAGTTTTGTAATAAAAATTCAATTTTTTTGGGTAAAGCTTAATTGGTGTTTAAGCCATACTACCGGGAAACATTACATTTTTAGAAAAGCTAAATATTTTTTTAATGTAAATATAATTCCAACAACGGAACGTGATCTTGTTTTCTTGAAGGCTTTTTTTCTTGCCTGCAAACGTTACGATTTATTTAAATTTTGTGAAAACTAAAGTAAATTACTTTTTATTTTATCTGCGATTCACCAATAAAAATTGGATGGCAAAAAGGAGAAATGATTTTAAAATACGAAATTAAGCCAAAATTTAAATTTAAGAAATTTAAAAAAATTAAGTACGCACCTCGACAGACTATGAAATTTATACAAAATTTTTACAAAAAAATTGAAGGCCTTTGCTATAGATTTGTCATTTTGGGACACTGTTAAAATCAGGGAAGTTGAGTAAATTGCAAAGAAAATAAAGGGATTTTGTGAAATAGAGGATAATTAGACAAATTCTTCATATATTTTTTGAATAGCCAATAGTATTGAATTGAGTTTATTTAAAAGACCAAAGTGAACAAAGTAATGTCTAAAATACATAAAACTAACATGAAGTTCAGAGGAAAGTTTTTATTCTTTCTCAACATTCTCCCTGAATGATAAATGTTCAAAAACAAGAATCTACATTTCCATTGTAAACAAAACAAAATTTTTCAAAGCTCATCCTGTCAAATACATAGAATGTATAAGGAAATTTTAAACAATTTTATAAAAATAGAATATTGTTAAGAAAGTAGGATCTAGCAACCCCTGTTGTTGTTAACAGTATGAGTGTGTGTATAGGATAATACCACAATTACTTAACAAGGCATCGACTAGTTCAAGTCTCTCCGGAGTAACGCAGTAGTGTAGCGTGGATGGCTGCGTTTGTAATAATAACGCACGTTTATTAAATACGAGACCATGGGTAGGATTAAGAAGTATAGCCAGAAAAAGCCATAAAGTTTGAATACAGAATTTATAATGAGCCACAGTGGTATTTGCAATCAAAAGAATTCGCGCGTTTGTTCTAAAAGGGAAAAACGTAGCAAAATGTTAACGCGTAACGACCTTGACTTTGAAAACAAAAGTCTATTTCTACACAACGAAGAGGTCTATCTAGGTGTTTTTGTTAAACAAAAGATTTTTAGCTTAAAGCTCACTGCAAATGAAAAAAAAAATGAACTTATTGAAAATTGAGTGGCATTTTACATTGAGTTATGTAAACAAATATTAAAACGATTTAATTTTAACAATACGTTTTTAAAGGGCTCTCATATCTGACCCTTTGAAAATTATAAATAGAAAAATAATTTCTCTGAGAGAATTAATACCCAATTTTCCAAATTTAATTAGTTTAAAGGATATTCAAAATTTAGATAACGAATTTAGAGAACTCCGTTTTATAAAATTCAGTGATCATTTTACAACTCTAGATAGTCTTAGCTGTGAGGAATATTGGTCAAAAGTTTTAAAAATAGCTCGTGCTGACAACATTTCAGCTTTTCCGGTGTTGTCAAAATTTGTTCAAAACTTAATAAGTCTTTCCATTTCTTCAGCAAATGTCGAACGAATATTCTCAACTGTTAATTTAAACAAAACTAAATATAGAAATAGATTAGACAACAGCACTCTCGAAAGTATCTCATACGCAAAAGATTACTAAGCAATAAGAAACTGTTCCTGCTTTAATTTAAAAATTAACCAAGATATTATTAAAATATGAAACCCTGTGTATATTATAGTAAAAGTTATTCGTAAAACTCCTTACACTCTTAACAATAATAATTTAAATGTTATGTTAATAAATATATTTTAATAATAATTTTTAAATAAATTTTTGTATTGAAAAAATTATGATTTTTTTCCATAAAATATGATTTTTTTCTGCATGTGATGATTTTCTTCTCAAAGGCTTTGGCAACGCTGGAAACAGCATTTTTAATGTTGTGAGGAAACAAGTATGAATAATTTAAAATAAAAACAACATATACGTCGTCTCACCAAATTAACATTAAGATTAGTTAATTAAATAGATGATGTTTACGGCGTACATAACACAAAATAGATAGATGCGAAGAATGCTCATGAAGGATGTGGCGGTCCAGAAAATACTACATTTCATTCTGCTAGCGTCTTATTTTTCATGTTTTCTTAAGAAATTAAATTAAAAATGAAGATTGATGGTTCAAATCCTGATTGGGGAAAAAAATTAAAAATTAATAACAATAATTAACATTTCAATTTAAAAAACAATTAAAATTTCTCAAGAGTAACTAAAAAAAAAGAATCAATGTAAGCCAAGATTATTTGAAAAATACCTCATTTTCTTTCTACCTCTCAATCTTTTGTCGGATAAAGTTCGTTTTGATATCTACATGTTTTTTCTTTGGCGAATAATTATTTATTAGAGCAACTTGAATTGCGCCTTTATTGTCACATAACAAAATTATATTTTTATTAAGTTAAGTTCACACACCAAACGTTTCAAACAAACTGACTCTTGAATAGCTGCAGTCACTGACATGAACTCGGCTTACGTCAAAGACAATGCCACGGCTTTCTACTTTCTAGTTGCCTATGATATAGCACCCGATTGATGAATGAGTACGTATTCAGTTGTCGACTTACGATCGTCTACCTTTTCGACCCAATCAGCATCGCAGTAGCCTTTTACCTGCTTTTCAAAAACAACTCCTTGACTAATTGTGCCTTTTAAGTACCTCATCATTCTCTTGACAGCCTCCCAATGAGGTTTACCAGGATTCGAACTAAAACGGCTGAGAAACTTTACAGCATAGCGTATGGCCGGCCCTGAAATCTGTGCAGCAAACAACAAACATCTTATAGCCTACATATATTTTATTTGCGACATCCGTTACTTGCCTTCATCGTCTTTCGGAAACATATTTGCTGACAACTTTTGATTGTAGTCTAGAGGCGTTGCGTTTGGGTTGCAATCATTCATTCCAAAACGAACTAAAACTTTTGATACGTACTGTGACTGATATAATTTAATTGATTCTTTGCTACGGGTAACCTTTAAATCAAAAACAGATGATACTTCTCCAATGTCTTTCATCTCGAATTTAGATGCAAGTTTTCATCTGAAAATATAAATACATCATTTACATAGATAGCCACGTACAGAATTTGATCTCTCGTTAGTTTATTGTAAACACAATGATCTACTTTCTCCTCCCACAAGACCCATTTTGAGTAATACATTATATATTGTCTCGTTCCACACTCAATCGGACTGCTTCAGACCATAAATTGATTTCACAATTTTGCAGACTCTATCTTTTCCATTGTCATGTTTTCACAATCTGTAAGGACTATCCAAAGGGATTAAAGTTGCCCTTTATTGGATTTTGAGACATAGCGGGCTAGACGCGACTTAAAGGGCGGATTATTTGGCGAGGCTTATTTTGGCCAGTTCTTTATCACGGCCCAAACCATAGTGTGAAGCAAATTTGAGTTTTTTGTGGCCCTTATTATGCAGGAGGAGATATGAAATCGTTATTAGGTCTCGCTAAACTTCTCAGGGCCACAACAGCCAAAACTGCTAATTGAAAGCCTTTTCATATCGAAATATTTTGGACCTGAATAGGGGTAACTTAAGATTGCTTACACGTTATCTTTTTGAACTGAGCATCTTTACAGAAAGGGGCTAAAGGAATCGTCTGTGTTGTGATTCTGCTTGGAAATTTATCTATGGGGAGTACTTTAATTCAAGTGAGATTTGGAGAGATTCTCTATTATCTGTAATCGTATTCAAAACGGAGTACAAAGCAGGCGATAAAGAGGTGGAGGATTTTATGACACAAAAGAACGCAGAGTGTTGTAGTGAAATAAGTTGGGCCAAATATTATTCTATTTATCATCTATCTAAAATGTGTTGACTTGGTAAGTTTTCGTTAGGAGAGTCAAATAGATCCTAAAGATCCCAAAGGCAAAATAGGATGCCTCAAGATCAATGATGTTTGCAATGGTTGTTTAGTTATATTGTATATTTGGTGGGAACAAATTGTGTTGTTCACCATTGATTTCGTTGAGGGCCATTGGTGTAGTCTTTAAAACCCAAAAAAGTTTTTTCTGTATGCATTCCTCCATTAAATAATTTAGATAATACTATCATCATGCTTTTATTTCCTTTTAGAACCCTGGCTATGCTGGACGCAAAGAATTGCCTGAAAATTTAAAAATTCAATTTCGTACCGTGGCTATGATGGTGCCAGATCGACAAATTATCATACGTGTAAAATTGGCTTCATGTGGCTTCTTGGAAAATATAACACTGGCCCGAAAATTTTACACTCTCTATAAATTGTGTGAAGAACAGTTAACGAAACAGGTGCATTATGATTTTGGATTGCGTAATATACTTTCGGTATTAAGGACATTGGGTGCAGCAAAGCGAAGGAACTCAAAGGATAGCGAGAGTACGATTGTGATGCGAGTCCTCCGTGATATGAATTTATCGAAATTAATCGATGACGATGAGCCATTGTTTATATCATTGGTGTCGGATTTGTTTCCCAATCAAGTAATTAGGGAAAATTTATTAAAATTATAAAAATCCATTGCTAAAAAGTGTTGCAACAATTTTTTGTAGACCCTCGAAAAAACCAATTATCCTGAACTAGAGGCTGCCATAGCACAACAAGCTGAGGAAGCTAATTTGGTTTACCATCCTCCTTGGGTTCTTAAGCTGATACAGCTGTATGAGACGCAAAATGTTCGTCATGGCATTATGACTTTGGGCCCTAGCGGTGCAGGCAAAACAACGTGTATACACACTTTAATGAAAGCTCTGACCCAAATGGGTGACTTTCATCGTGAGATGCGCATGAACCCCAAGGCCATAACGGCAGCTCAAATGTTTGGTCGTTTAGATGTGGCCACTAACGATTGGACTGATGGCATATTTTCTGCTCTCTGGCGTAAAACTTTGAAAATTAAAAGTGGGGAACACGTTTGGCTGGTCTTGGATGGCCCTGTTGATAGTATATGGATCGAGAATTTGAACTCTGTATTAGATGATAATAAAACTCTAACGTTGGCGAATGGTGATCGCTTGACAATGGCGCCGACAGTGAAAATTATTTTTGAACCTCATAATATTGATAATGCCTCACCAGCTACAGTATCACGTAATGGCATGGTGTATATGAGTTCCTCTGGATTGGATTCAAAACCCAGTAAGTTTTTCTTTAATTCGAATAAAAATAAATGAAGTTCAATTTATTTTCAATCTTAATTTAAAGTTGTTCAAGCTTGGCTTAAAAATCGTGCTCCCGGTGAGAAAACTGTTTTCTCAAATTTATTTGAACGTACTTTTGTATCTGTGTTTAGCTGGGGTACCCAGAATCTTAAACTACTTATGCCTGTCCTTCAATGCAACATTGTACGACAAATGCTACTTATCTTGGAGGGTTTGGTACCCGCTAAAAAAGAAGACGAACAAGCCGTTAGTATGTCTAGCAAAGACAGTCAAGATGGTGAGTACTTCTTATCTTAATTAATTAGGTCTGCTATTAACTAAAAGACTGATTATTTGGGTTCCCATTAGAATTTGGTATTTAAAATGTGAATAATTTTTAGCGTTTTCAGTGAGAGCTTTAGTAAAAGCAGAACGACAAAATACCATAAACGATGATAATGAGGGTAATGTATTGTATACTTTTAATTTATTATTTTGTTCTTTCAGATTCTCTACTTTTCTCCCCATAATAAATAAAATAATTTTGCTTGTTTTTGGTCTATCATTCTTTGAGATTTTCTAAGCACTTTTATGTTTCTTAGCGTTATTTGTGATTCGATATTTTTATAAATTAAAAATTGGTAAAATCTTTTTGTTGGTACTAGTGCAGAAATCTTCGCACTAAGATTTGCTCGAGAAAATTTAGTTTGAAAATCGTATCCAGCCATGAGAAAACCATTTTAATTTTATCCATAAACCGAAACGAAAATATTACTTATAATCGAATACCCGAGGAGATTAGCAATATAAAAGTTATAAAAATTCATGCAACACAAGTGAATTTTATGTATATTTTAAAGCGTAATTGACAGACACTATAAATTCTTATATAAATTATCCCATAGCAAAAAAAAAAAAGGAGATACTTCCCTTGGTCTTAGGAGGGCATCTTGGCCTTATCTTTTGAACTTTTTATACTTGCAAAGAAATTTAAATTAAAATTGAAAGGAACATTTTCTGCATAGACATTACATTGACGTAAATACACTTGAAACTTATACAGAGTGAGAATAACTAAGTACATTCACAGCCGCTGTAAAAAATTAACGTCAAAAGCAGACTTAAAGTTGTTCAGAAAAAGTGTGTTACAGTAATGGTGGACACTTTTACACACTTTTGTAAACAGTTTCTTAAGTGTCCGTCTGGTTGTTTTGAAGTCCGTTTTCTTTAAGAATTTTAACATCTAAAAATTGCAACTCCTTTAGACTAAAAATTATACAATTATTGAAAAAACCGACTCAGATTTTAGGTGTCTGTCTATATCGGGTACTTACATCAAATTACAGCAACTATTGGAATACCCTTTGATTTCCAAAAACCAAACTTTAGACTGGTCTAGACAAAGTCGTGAACATTATGTCTTATTTAGAGGTTTTTGTATTTAGCGAATCAAAAGATAGGCCCATATAGACCAAATTACATCAGTTATGGGAATACCCTTTAATTGTTAAATTCAAATTAGATACTTGTTCTTATGACTGACTTAGCAATACAGGTTTCTTTTTAATTTACTTGTCTGCTTATAACGGTTTTAAAGTTTGGCCACATATATTAAACTGTATTAGATATTGGGACACCCTTTATATTACAAATCAAAATTTTATACTTGTTGCTCTTTAAAAATTTCCACCGTCTGACCAAAACTTCAATTCAAAGTTGGGTCATTTACATCAAAATACATCAACTATTGTAATACCCTGTGATCTATAATTTTAAATATTTGAACTTTTTATTATACTAGACAAAGTAGTGGAAATTCTGCCTAATTTTAAGCGTTTGTCTATCACGGTTCAAAATATAGGACAGAATATAGCGACACCCTTCAATATATAGATTTGTTTTCGTATTATTTGTTAATGAGAGTTATAGTGATAATACACATCAAAAACATGTATGTTGTATAAGGACAACTTTAAAATTATGAACTGTTTTTAAAACGGGACCAATCTCTACGCAAAAAAAAAAAAATCCAAAATCGGTTTGGAAATACCTGAGTTCTGCGGGCACAATCATAAAACAAGAAACATTTAACGAATTGATAACAAAAATTAATCTTGCCAAATTTTGTTTCTTTTTTTGAATTAGGGCTTGAGATTAAATTTTTGTACATTGTTTGTATGTCATCAGTCCTTAATAATAAATCAAAAAGATAGAATTTTTTAAAAATTTCCGAGGTTGCTATGTCACCTGTAGCATCATAATTAAGCTTATCTACGCTCAAGACAAAAGTCATTGAAATCGTCTTGTGAAAGAAAATAAGAATTTTTATAGTCACCCTGTTTTAAAAAGCATTATATTACGGTCATGTTCGGCGGCTGGAAATCAATATTTATGTGATATGTGATAGCCTTAGTTAGAAATGCCCGACAATTAATAATAAAATTACGAAGTAGAAGAAAAGGAATATGATTTTAGTACATCCAGATCTTACGGATATTATATTTGAAAAATTACTCTATGGCGGTAAAAAGTGTTACACGCTATTTTGACCTATTTAAGTTTCCTTTAAGTTTCGTTGATTATCTGAATGTTTAATAATACCTAAATGTTCATACATGAAAATTTTACGAAAAGTTTACCAATTGTGTAAATTACTCGAATCACTATTAAAACGATTCACTATTGGGCAGAAACGAAGTATTTTGAAAATAAATAAGTATCTTCTAAATATCTAGACCGATTGAAACTTAATTTTAGGTGGAAAATATTGGAGCTTAAATTTGGAGTTTAAAGTTTCTAAATTCGAGCACTAAGGGTTCTAAAATGGAGCATCCAGCTTATAAGTCCTTGAAGTGGCCTTTTAACCAAGTACTAAATATCAACTATTAAGAAGAAGAATATTCTTTTGCTTTTAGTATGAAAAATTTAGTTTCAATTTGTTAAGATTTCATTTATTTCAAAAATACTTCGTTTCCGGCCCACTGTGGATCTTTAACAATACTTATGCATTTTAGTGCTTGTGTAACTAGTAACTTTTTTAAAAGTGCTCTTTTGGCTAACATAATCAATTCTTTAACTACTTGTATCTGTCTACTAACTCATAACAAACCTTCAACTTTAAAATGTAGATCTTAAAGCTATTTCTTCTCCAACAGAAATTTAATTAAATTCTAAAAATGTTATTCCATTTAATTTTTTTAAATATTCGTAGAAGAAATCGCTGCAGAAACTTTGGTAGAAGAAAAAGAAGATACTTGCACACCAGAGCATTTACATCGTTTATATATCTTTGCTTTAGCCTGGGGTTTAGGAGCTTACCTTAATACAGCTGATCGCCATAAAATGAATCAATATGTTAAGGATACTTTCCCGGACTTAGATTATGCCAAGGGCACTGCCAGTGAAAATAGTATATTTGATTTCTTTGTAACAGCAACGGGTACTTGGCAATCATGGAAGACTTTAGTTACACCGTATATGTATCCTGAAGTTTCGACCCCAGATTATTTAAGTATCTTAGTACCCATAGTGGATAATGTGCGCATGGATTATTTAATTGGTTGCATAGCAAATCAGGAACAAGCTGTTATGATGATTGGTGAGCAGGGCACCGGAAAGACTGTAATAATGAAAAATTTTATGAAAAAGATGAATGTGGAAACTTATATGGGGCGTTCGTTTAATTTTTCATCGGCCACAAGTCCATATCAGTTTCAGAGAACTATCGAAAGTTATGTGGAAAAAAGAGTGGGTGTAACTTTTGGTCCTCCTGGTGGCCGTAAATTGATAGTATTCATAGATGACATTAATCTGCCCGAGATCAATGAGTGGGGTGATCAAGTCACCAATGAAATCGTTAGACAGTCAATGGATATGAAAGGTTTTTATAGTTTAGAGAAGCCTGGAGATTTTACTACTGTAGTTGATGTGCAGTATGTAGCGGCCATGGGTCTACCAGGTGGAGGTCGTAATGATATTCCTTCTCGATTAAAGAGACAGTTCTGTGTGTTTAACTGTAATATACCTGACAATGAGTCCATCGATAAAATATTTCGTGTAATTGGTGAAGGTCATTACAATGTCAAAAGAGGTTTTACGCCGGATGTTAGAAACTTGATTAGAAAATTGATTGCTATAACACGTCTATTGTGGCAAAGTACCCGCGAAAAGTTGCTGCCAACTCCTGCAAAATTTCATTATGTTTTCAGTTTAAGAGACTTGTCGCGTATATGGCAGGGTATGGTGGGTACCTTGTCTACAGTAATAACTTCGGAAAGCGTTTTAATGTCTCTGTGGAAACATGAATGTACTCGGGTATTTGCTGACCGTTTTACAAATTTCTCCGATAAGGAATGGTTTAGTTCGGAGCTATTGAGTCTGGTGCGCTCAGAGTTGAGCGAAAACCATGTTCAGATGATTATACCCAATCCAGTTTTTGTTGACTTTATGCGTGATGCTCCTGAACCAACAGGCGAAGAGGGCGAAGATGCTGACATGGAATTGCCCAAAGTCTATGAACCGGTGACCTCTCACGAAGTACTCCGTGAGCGTCTGGTTATGTTTCTTGCCCAATTTAATGAAATGGTGCGAGGTTCCGGGATGGATTTAGTTTTCTTTCCTGATGCTATGCTGCATTTAGTTAAGATTTCTCGTATCATAAGGCATCCTCGTGGTAATGTTATGTTGGTTGGGGTAGGTGGTTCCGGAAAACAGTCGTTAACGAAGCTGGCTTCATTTATAGCTGGTTACAAAACTTTTCAAATTGCCTTAACTCGTTCGTACAATGTGGCAAATTTTTTGGAAGATCTTAAGTTACTCTATCGTACATGTGGCGTCCAAGGCAAGGGAACTACATTTCTTTTCACTGATATGGATATTAAAGAAGAAGGCTTCTTGGAATATCTTAATAATATTCTATCATCTGGTGTTATATCAAATCTATTTTCACGAGACGAACAGTCTGAAATAATTCAGGAGTTGACACCCATAATGAAGCGGGAAAATCAACGTAAAGCTACCACCCCTGAAAGCGTAATGGAATTCTTTTTGGCCCGCACCTGTGCTAATTTACATGTGGTCTTTTGCTTTTCACCCGTAGGAGAAACTTTCCGATCCAGGGTGCAACGTTTTCCGGCCTTAGTATCTGGTTGCACTATCGATTGGTTTCAGCCCTGGCCCAAGGATGCTCTTGTCTCGGTTTCTCGACACTTTCTGAGTGACTTTGAAATAGAGTGTACACCGGAAGTGAAAGAAGAACTTGTCAATGCTTTGGGTTCAATACAGGATATTGTGGCAGAAACATCGCAAGAATACTTTCAACGTTTTCGTCGCGCAACTCACGTGACACCAAAGTCGTATCTCAATTTTATTGCTGGCTATAAAAATATCTATCAGCAAAAGCAAAAAGAATTGGGTGATGGTGTTGAAAAAATGGACACTGGTTTAGAGAAGTTAAAGGAGGCTTCAGCTTCCGTGGAAATACTTAAAAAAGATTTGGTCGTTATGGAGGAGGAACTAGTAGAAGCATCAAAGAAAGCTGAGTCAGTATTAGTGGAGGTAACAGAACGTGCTATGCAAGCGGAAATAGTCAAAAATCAAGTTCTCATAGTCAAGGACAAGGCGGAGGCCCTAGTAGCATGTATAGCCAATGAAAAAGCCTTGGCAGAAGAAAAACTCGAAGCCGCTAAGCCAGCATTAGAGGAAGCTGAAAACGCTTTAAACACAATTAAACCGGCTCATATCGCAACAGTACGTAAATTGGGTAGACCACCCCATTTGATTATGCGCATCATGGATTGTGTGTTAATACTTTTTAAACGCAAACTACATCCATGTATTCCAGATGCTGGCACATCTTGTCCCAAACCCTCATGGCAAGAATCACTAAAAGTATGCCATCTACTAGAATTTGTTGTTTTGCAGTTTTATTTTAATATTTATGGTTTGTTCTATACCTTTTCTTTTAGATGATGGCTAGTACTACATTCTTGTTGCAACTACAAAACTATCCCAAGGATACTATTAATGATGAAATGATTGATTTATTGCAGCCATACTTTCGTATGGAAGACTATAATATGGATATGGCACGCAGAGTTTGTGGTGATGTTGCTGGTTTATTGTCTTGGACAAAGGCAATGGCCTTCTTTCACAGTGTCAATAAAGAAGTTCTACCATTAAAAGCCAACTTGACAATGCAGGAAGCCAGATTGAAAGTATGTATGCTTGACTATGTGTATTAAATATGTGTCAATAGAAATAATTACGTTTCTTTGTACAAATTCGTACTCTTAGCCACAATAAAAGAGGATAAGGATTGTAAAAAAATTTGATTTGATAGACACATTGACATTTAATAGAAACAGTAAATAATACAAAATAGAAAGTGCATAGATTTCCGTTATGTTTTGAGATCTTAAAAGAGCAAATATTAGAAATATTTTTATGTGTAAAATCTATAAGGAAAAGCAAAAAAGTCATAACCAAATTTTTGAGTTGATGTTCTTTATTTTTTTTCTAATTTTGTATTCAGTTATCTCTATACACTTTAGTTAGTTATTTTTTTTTAACCCATAGGACGGTATAATTTCTACATACAAATAAACAGGAATTTTTAGCAGCAGTGCCTGTGCTGTTAGGTAGGGGCATTAATTAAAAATTCCTATTTCGCTTATGATTATATTTTTTGAAAGATTTTATATTTTTTATTAATACCGGATAAGGAGGGCGATGTTATATACACCTGTATAAAAATATAAAATTTAATGGAATTATGTGCTAAACTTAAACTACAGAAGATTTTGCTACATTATAACTTTATTTGTATATTGCCTTGCATGTTTTATTCGCTTTAAATACCCTATAATTATGAAAAAAAAAATTAATTTTACTAAGCGGTTAAAATTTCACCAAAATATTTACTTTTACCAAAATATTAAATTTTGATTCTTAAATTTTTCAAAAAACTGTACTTGCAGTAAAAAATATAAATTTTCATTAAGCAATTTGAAAAGTTTCAAAAAAAACTACTTAAAAAAGGACGTTTACACCATTGAGTCATTTTTATATCATAACTAGTTGGGTCCGCTCAGCGTTGCTGGTGCCATCTGTCAGTCAATCCCCAATCCACACAGAAACACTCCTCACGAACTGTAGATACATATAAATTTTAACTGAAATCGGTGATATAGGTCTTAAGTTATCGCGCACAAACTTCAAAAAAGGAAATATTGCGCTATCTGCTGGACGAACACTAAACTAAATAGAAGCACTGCTAGTGTTGCCAAAACTATTGATCCAATTCCCGCTAGATATTACTTTAAAAAACGCTAGAAACCGCTAACTAGTCGAAAAAAACGCTGACATAAACGGCTATAAAATTTCTTAAACAATTCATTTCTATACCCTTCACCGAGGCAAAGTTAGTTTTACAAAAAAAAAAAAAAAAATAAAAATGTTAATCGATCGTAAGAGGTGCTATTGGAAATCAGCATGATCGGTCCATGTCCTTTCAGGCCGCAGGCAAAACACGACGCCTACCTCTAAATTGTTCATGTCATTTGGAACAATAAAGTAACTCTAATCAAACAAAAAAAAAAAAAAAAAAAAATAATAATAATAAATAAATGTATGGGGAAAGAAACATTAAGTGAAAAAATTAGCGCTCACCCATATTTTCTGAAATTTTCAAATTATTTGAAATATCAATATGGGTGTCATTTTAAAGCTTTTGAAGAGATCTTTAACCCAGTAAGAGCCGATGGCATTTTTAAGTATATAATGTGTATGCAGTACCATATTTTTATCTTTCAATTCTCTGTCAATATATGTGTTTTTTTTTTTTTTGATTGTAGTTACTTCTTTTAACTTAATTTACATGGTGAAGGGTATATAAGATTTGGCATAGCCGAAAATAGCCCTCTTACTTGTTTAATACTGTTTTAAAATACTAACTGCCGTATTCATAAAATAAACATATTATTATTTATGAATATGGCAAAAATTGTTATCTCTAGTTAAGAATTCGATTATCTATACATATTAGTTTCGTTTTGAGAACTGAAATAAATATTAAAAGTTCCGATTGAGTTTAGAAATTTTTTCAAAACCTTGTAACCGTAGCAGTATTTGTTATGCCGACGGAGACCATATCTAAGAAACAAAGTAATTATAAAGAGGCAAATAAAAAAATAAGGAATTGACGTATTTAACGGTTAAAATACCATCAACCATATTAGTTTGTCCTCTTTCACACACGTTAAGTTTACTTGATCAGTTTTTGATTAATTTGCTTTTGAACCTGCATTTGTGTTCACACACATCGTCAAGTTTGTTTCATCAAGTTTCGTTTTCTTTGCTTTCAACTTCTGCAACTTCTATTCTACAGCCAACTTCAAGTATAAAATTTTCTTAAGCTTAAAGGTACGGTCAGGTTTGTACCTCCTTCTATTCTCTCCTCCTCTTTCTCCCAAAAACTCAAGATTTGACGAGTCAAACTTGATGTGTGTTAAAGGGTACTTTGCAGTCGAATTCTGAGCTTTGATTTAGTTCTATTAAGCTGACTAAAAACTCGTTGCACTTAGACCATTTATGAGTTTTTTATAAAATGTCCTGATTTTCTGGTAATCTGAAATGACAGTACCCATTAATTAAAAATATTTTTATTGGCCCAATTAAAATATATTTTGTTATTTACTGTTAGATCAATTGTTTTAACAGTTAAAAAAATAAGGCAGAGACGGATAATCTATATATTTATATAAAAGGTTACAAATAAATTGTTGAGCTTACTTTGTGACAAACAAAACTTATTGTAGCTTAAAAACGCTAAAAACCGCCAACTAAAATTTTCCCAGTTGAAAAAACCACTAGATCTAGCGGGAAAACCGCCGTTTTGGCAAAACTGCATAGAGTATAAAAATAAATTTTGTTTAAAACCAGTGCAGTAGTTCTTGAGTTAAGGTTCTAAAAAATACCAAAAACTAAATATTGCGTCATCTGTCAATCGAACTTCAAATTACACAGAAACCCTGCTCACGGCCCAAAGAGCTTGCACATATAATTTGCTTAAAATCGGTCCAGTAGTTTTTGAGTTTATCGATCACTAACATACACGTAAATTTTATATATATAGAGATTGTACAAGTGAAGCTAAAAACCAAATGTCTGACATATTCATAATATTTCTTTTAGCGAGAGCTCGACTTAAGTGGCTATTACAAGGTAAAATTTGAAATCCATCCGTGCCGCTGACAAACACTACTTTTACCCTATTATACGTAAATGATAGCATGTCATCAAGCCGTGCCCACGTGCCAATTTTGATCGACTAATAGCCGTTTTACTAAGAGCCTTGTTTTTCGCGCTTATGTTTTAATAGATTCTTAAATGAAAAGCAGAGCAGACTCCTAGATGACAACTAAACAACTCAAATCCAAGTAAAATATTTTCATTATATTAAAGATATAAGACATATTCCGCAAAAAAACCATATCTTAAAAAAAGAAAAACAAAATTCTTTTGGTGAATGATATATAAGAAAGAATCGTTCTAGTTCAATTTATCACTGTAACTGTGAATATTATAAATGAATCGAAATTATCTTGGCTTTAGTTCATTTATTTTAATTTCTAAAAATCTTTTTAGAAAAAAAAATTTATTTTACAAATGTATGCGAACGTTTTCCAAAGAAAACAAGAAAAATTAGACGCTAGCAGAATGTAAAGCTGCACTTTCTGGACCGTTACGTCCTTCATCAGCATTCGTCGTATCTATCTACCTTAGTTGTGTATTTTATATACATCATCTATTTTATCAACTAACTTGTAAATAAGAATACGAGATATATTCATATCAATATTAAGTTGATTAGGCGAAATTTACAAACAAATTAAAGTATTTCTCAACTGTTCTCTCTGCATTTCGCGTCATCGGCTGGACAAGAATGTAATTTTTGTTTTGGTCATTCTTAATTGTTTAATTGTTTGTTGCTGTTTCAGTATCATATTTATTGTTATGAGTTAAGCATGAATGTACATACACTGTGCCGTACGTGCTTAAACTGTGCATGTCATAAATGAATCGAAATTATTTTGGCGTTAGTGCATTTATTTTAATTTCTAAAAATCTTTTTAGAAAGAATTTTTTTTTTACAAATGTATGGGGACGTTTTCCAAAGAAATCAAGAAAAACTAGACATATTGTCCCATTGACTGTAAAACGAACAATTAATGTCTAAGTATCACGTAGTTTGATCCACTTTCAGTAAAGATATTCTTTGTCCTTGCTTACATACTCGATAGATTTTTAAAATTGTTTCTGTTTTATTTGATGTATAACGTGTTATCCATTTTTCCAGTACCTCTAAGAACCTTTAAAGTTAGTTTTATATAGGAAGAATCAGTAAACTGTTGATTATTAAAGAATAATACCTCGTTGTAATTGTTATAATCTTTAATTTAATTTAATTTAATTGTAAAGTAGTAGTGTACATCTTGAATATTGCTATATATATTGCTGCTATAAGTGTAGTTGTAATTAACAGCATTGCCTATGTTATCAACATCGTGTTGTACTGTTATTGCTATTGGAGTGTGCAAATGCTGAGTGTGGTTTTTGGGTATATGCTGTAATAATATTGTTACGTTTTACCCTTTTAGAACACACAAACGCACAGAGGAGTATTTGACCCAAAAAGCTGGCCAAAATTATTAAGCGTGGTTTTTGTTTTAAAAGTTTAACTTTTTTGATAGTTTTAGCTTTAGTTTGATAAAAAAAAGTAGTGGCAGATTATTATTGGGTTAGTGTTATTTTTGACACCCCCCACCCTCCAACCACCCACCCAACCACTATTTAGAACTTTGTTTTTTTTTTTTTTCATTTTGAAGAGAATTTATTTTTATATATTTGTTGTGTATTTTTAGAAAAATTATTTATTATTACGTATTTATTTATTATTACGTTATTTATTATTACGTTCTCCCCCTCGCATTCCGCCAAAATTTGATTTGCAACTGTACTTTATTCTAAGAGCAAGTAAAATTAAATTTAGATAGTCGAACTATTGTAGTTGTGTAGATACAGGGAAATAAAACATAGCATTTTATGGATGTTACAATGTCTCCTTTCTCAAAATTATAATATATCCAATATTAAATATTTATAAAAATTGGTCTCGTAGCTTGGCTTCCTATAAGGAATAAACAACCAAATAAGCAAAAACATGTTCCCTTCTAATATTTATTTTATATTATTAAATACAATGGATATACAATTTTGTTGGCATTGTATAAAATTTCATATTGGTTTTTCGTGAGTTCAGCATTTATAAACAATGCTAAAGCACTCTCCGTTGAAAACTTATTGACTGTGTTGACTTCGGAAGTTGTTAACGATCACTTGTAAATTTTTTCTTTTCTTGGAGATCGTGTTATATCCATTATTAATTTAGCCGCATCTGGCTCATTGATGCAGTAAATGTGATCTCCTCTGTTGTTAATTGCTGACGAATTTCTTCTTTCACTTGCTTCATTTAATAATTTTTTTGGTCGCCCTGAAGATGAACTGCCAAATACTGGTATTGTCACAGTTCCTTCCAGCCATTTAGCATACGTGCTTAAAAATCGGTCCTCTTTTCGTTGTGCTAAACCCCAATATCTTTTGAAACAATTTTTGAAATTTACAACACACTGCTTAACTGCTTGTATATCGCCATCTCGTTGGCATTCTGAAATCACACACAATTTACTAGCTAAAAACTGCAACTTCTCGTCAATGATTCTAGCATTAGATTCCTGTACTATTTGGAATAACTCAAATCTTGTGTAATTTTTTCCATGTTATCTCTCAAAGTTGCAAAACTCTTATAATAAGAATTTTGCGCAATAAGCCATATACGTATATTTTTCAAAGTGCATTTTTCCGTTAATTAGTTAACAACCTGATACTTGGGTGCATTTTTTATATACCTGCACCGTTTTTAAATGTAATTTTGATTTGTAACCCTTTTAAATTAGGTATATTTATAGCTAACTATATTTTCAGAAGAAATAAAGTGTCCTGAAGACGATGAAGTATTACATAGACCGCTGGTAAACAAAAACAGTTTAATAGGTGTGTATGCGTGGGTTGACTTACAGTTAGTAAATTTGAATTTATAAAGTAAGAACTGAATTCTAAGAAAAGTTAGCCAACAAAAGCTGAGCAGCCTCAATGGCTGCGTTGGTAGAGGTGCGTACTACAAACCAGGGGGTCCGAGTTCGATACCGCATGCGGGCATGCGTGCAACGAAAAAATAATAATTTGTTATAAGCAATTAAAATCAATGAACAGCAGTACAAACCTCCCGAGAGGCAAAAGGCAATTATTGTGTAAAGCCATGGCAGATAATTTAGTGGAGACGTCCAACTTAATATAAGAGCAACAGATGATTGTCAAGAAGCCCTTTCTAATAAAAAGTAAGAGCAATAGCGGTTAGAGCGGGGAAGTGTAACAGCATAACAACAGTGTATGGCAGACGTGTGTTGTGGCTATTAGATAAAAGGAGATGGCTGGCTTGAATAAAAGGACTAGTGGAGATGTCTGTGGATGGTTAAGGTTGTTACTAAACAAGGCATCGAGTAGTTCATGTCTAGCCGGAGTAACACAGTAGTGTAGCGTGGATGGCTGCGTTTGTGGTGATAACGGATGTTTAGTAAATACGAGACCAAGGGTTCACAAGACCGGTAGGATCGAGAAGTATAGCCAGAGAAAGCCAAAAAGTTCGAAGATAGAATTTAGCCACAGTTGTATTTGCAATCAAAAGAATCCGTACGTTTGCCTGCTAAAAAGGGTAAAACGTAACATTGGTGTCAGAAGTGGGATTGCAAAAATAAAACCACAAATGAAAGCCGTACACTAGTTGTGAACATTTGAAAAAGCGGACAAGCAATTATCCTAAAGAATAAAAATTGTGCCTATTCGGGACGAACAGGCTTGAGTGAGGGATAATGTTACGAATAATAAAATCTGACAACCCCTGTAGTTGTTTCCGTATGAGTGTGGTGAATAAAGTTAATTCAACAACCAATGGTGTGTTTACGGAATAACAAAAACTACAAGTTAGCCAACAAAAGCTGAGCAGCCTCAATGGCTGCGTTGGTAGAGGTGCGTACTACAAACCAGGGGGTCCGAGTTCGATACCGCATGCGGGCATGCGTGCAACGAAAAAATAATAATTTGTTATAAGCAATTAAAATCAATGAACAGCAGTACAAACCTCCCGAGAGGCAAAAGGCAATTATTATGTAAAGCCATGGCAGATAATTTAGTGGAGACGTCCAACTTAATATAAGAGCAACAGATGATTGTCAAGAAGCCCTTTATAATAAAAAGTAAGAGCAAAGCGGTTAGAGCGGGGAAGTGTAACAGCATAACAACATTGTATATCAGACGTGTGTTGTGGCTATTAGATAAAAGGAGATGGCTGGCTTGAATAAAAGGACTAGTGGAGATGTCTGTGGATGGTTAAGGTTGTTACTAAACAAGGCATCGAGTAGTTCATGTCTAGCCGGAGTAACACAGTAGTGTAGCGTGGATGGCTGCGTTTGTGCTGATAACGCATGTTTAGTAAATACGAGACCAAGGGTTCACAAGACCGGTAGGATCGAGAAGTATAGCCAGAGAAAGCCAAAAAGTTCGAAGATAGAATTTAGCCACAGTGGTATTTGCAATCAAAAGAATCCGTACGTTTGCCTGCTAAAAAGGGTAAAACGTAACAATATCATTATTGCTGCGTTACTGTTTTAACGTTGTAGTTGCCTAACTTCTAGACGTTGGTAGATTTTGTCACAGGGTGTGTAAGTCTCTTTTGGTTATGTGGATAACATTAGTTAAGATATTCCTGTACCATGTAGTGGCTTTATAAAACTCTGCGTGTTACATATATTTATTTGGATCTTGTCCATGCTTAAGAAATTTAAATGAGGTCAATCGTTAAACATGCGGATCGTGAAGTTCTAAACGCAGTTATCGGCCACACGCTGACCTGTTAGCATTCAAGTTTAAGATCTTGGATTGCACAGTTCTTGTTGTACAGTTTATGTGAAATATCGGGAGGAGCAATTGAGACATTGACTGTGTTTTTGCTAATAACTTAATTAACTATTTTTTCTTATACTTTTCTGCTTATTCTACGGGACTATCAGGGTTATAAAGAAAGACTCAACAATAGCATCAGTATAACAAAGGCATTTCCTGATCAGTAGGCTTCTGAAAATTAAAATATATAAAAGGTGTTCTCCTCATATTTATATTCTACTAAATCCACAGTCTTTTTTTTCGTAGAACTATATTAAAGATTTTTTTTTTTAGAGCTTCTTGTATTTGTAGGAAAAATTTTCTAGTTTACTTACCCTAGTATATGTAGTATTTTTAGTAAAACTTAAATGTTTTATTTAATGTAAGATAAATTATCTACGAGTAGAAGCACTTTCTAAGTATTTTTTTTTACTTTTCAGCATGAATCCTATTATTTTTACTTCTTATTACTATATATTCTACTATCTATTTAGCTTCTAAAAATTAATTTTTAAGATAAGTTTAATACAATTTTAATTATAATATATAAATTCCGCTTTTAGCTCGCCATGGATGATCTGTCTGCAGCTGAAGATCAACTACGGGAACGAGAGGAAGCCTTGCAGGCGGTTAAAAATCAATATGATAAAGCAGTTGGTGAAAAACAGCGATTGACAGATGCAGCAAATGCCTGCTTAAGAAAAATGACTGCTGCCACAGCACTAATAAATGGTCTGTCGGACGAGAAAGTGAGATGGACCAATCAAAGTAAAGAATTTAAAATTCAACTAGGCAAATTGGTAGGAGATGTTCTACTAGCTACAGGTTTCCTATCCTATTGTGGACCTTATAATCAAGAGTTTCGATCGAATCTTATTAAAACCTGGATGAGCATCCTGAAGGAAAAAGTAATACCTTTTACTACAGGTCTTAACATTATCAACATGTTGGTAGATTCGTCAATTATTTCCGAATGGACTTTGCAGGGTCTGCCCAATGATGAGTTGTCGGTGCAAAATGCTTTAATAGCCACCAAATCTAGCAGCTATCCTTTGCTCATAGATCCCCAGACACAAGGCAAATTATGGATTAAATCCAAAGAAGAGCAAAATGAATTGCAAATAACTTCCCTAAATCATAAATATTTTCGAACTCATTTGGAAGATGCTTTATCTTTGGGCAGACCTTTGCTAATAGAAGATGTGGGTGTTGAGTTGGATCCTGTTATAGATAATGTATTGGAAAAGAATTTCATTAAGTCGGGTAGTATAGAAAAAGTACTGGTGGGTGATAAGGAGTGTGACGTCATGCCTGGCTTTATGTTGTATATTACCACAAAACTACCTAATCCTCCGTTTAGCCCGGAAGTAAGCGCTAAGACATCAATTATAGATTTTACTGTAACAATGCGAGGCTTAGAAGATCAGTTATTAGGCCGGGTTATACTAATGGAAAAATCAGATTTGGAAGCAGAGAGAGTGGCTCTCTTTGAAACTGTTATGCAAAATCAAAGAAATATGAAAGAGTTGGAAGCAAATTTACTTCATCGCTTAAGTTCTTCTCAGGGATCATTGGTAGATGATGAAACTCTGATTGAAGTATTAAGAGTAACAAAGACAACGGCAGAAGAAGTAAATGAAAAGCTAAAAATTGCCGAAGTTACCGAACGAAAAATTATGAAGGCTAGAGAAGAGTTTAGAGCGGTAGCAGCTCGTGGTTCTATACTATATTTCTTAATAGTGGAAATGAGCAATGTCAATGTCATGTATCAGAATTCTCTTAAGCAATTTTTAGTCATTTTCAATAACTCCATCACAAAGTCAACCAAATCAAATGTTACCGAAGAACGCATTAATATTATTTTACGCTATTTAACATATGAAGTTTACAAGTTCACTAATCGTAGTTTGTACGAGCGTCATAAACAATTGTTTACTTTAATGTTGGCAATTAAAATAGACTATCACAAAGGAAACATAAGTCACGAGGAATTTATGGCCTTCATTAAGGGTGGTGCATCACTGGACTTAAATGCTGTTCAATCAAAACCATTCCGTTGGATTCTAGACATCACTTGGTTAAATTTAGTTGAAATAAGTAAACTGGAAACATTTGTTAATGTATTGGAATTGGTAAGTGTGTATCTGTAGCTAAAAATATTTTCAGTAGTATTATATCTATATCATGCTTTGGTTTTCAAGTACCAATTAATATAAAAGATAATGAAAATTTATTTGTTTGCTATCCCCGCTCTGACCCTGCCAGTGCACTATAGGCCTTATTATACGTTTTTGCGGTAATCAGCCATAGGACTCAGATGGACCACTAAAAGCGCGAACATCTGACTATGATTGCAATCAAAGACATAAGTAAAAATTTCAAGACTGTCGACTTCTACTATTTTACTTCTATTAGAATATAAATTAATATGTATATTAATTAATTTTCAATATATTTCATTATTTTTTTACTACTTCAAAAAAGGAGGTTATCAATTCGACTGAATCTTGCTTTTTTGTTTTTGTGCCTGCATACCTCAGCCACTTTAAAACTTTTTCTTTTATTTGAAAGGTTGTGTTTACAGATTGGTCTCGTTTTCAAAACAGAGCATAATTAAAATAAAAATTTAAGGAGTGTCTCCATACAACTCTAACGACACGTTTTCACTGGTTGCTGGGGTAGCTTCAGCGGAGTGCAGAGTCGTTACTAATTCTGGTTAAAACTCAGTGGTGAAAAAAGACCTCTCTTTACGTTATAAATCGTATCTCTTTGTTAAATTTAGGGGTGTTAATGGTAACGCCAAGCTCTCGTACAATAGCCAACTATTGCCTGAGAGTAAGGAAAACCAGTTGGAGGTATAACCTCGTGTCGTAATTACCCGTCTCTCCCACAGTAGCCAGTACAGAGACAGTAACTAATTTATGCAAATAATGATGTAAAAACGTCCTCATCAATTACTAGTCGTCCACAAAATAAGATTCTTTTAATTGGGGATGTAAAAACCTCCGCATCAATTGTTAGATCTTACCTCTGCGAAACTGCCATCCCTAAATTAGCGCGTAAGACGCAAAGCAATGTAATTCATAGCTTTTGCGCTGAAATGTCATCCCTAAATAACAGCGTTAACTTCGTGTCGTTAAAAGTAATGTTAACTCATTTTATTTCATAAAACCCGCTGTATAAGAATAAAGAAGAGATAAAACCGCTAGATTGCCTTGAAAATTACTAAATTGTCACTACTTTTAATCCATAACAAAACAAAACAAACCAAAAAACAGCAAACTTCACTTCCTAACGCACTGTCAAAATTGGATTTTCCAATTGCTAAGCGTTGACGCCAAGCTATTTAGGGATGCTTCATACATTTTGTATGTACATGAGAAATTTTGACAGTTATCTTGCGCTTTACGCGCTAATTTAGGGATGGCAGTAAAGAACAACTTGCCTAAGGCGAATCAATTACCAGGTGGCAGCGTAGGCGAATTTATTATTTTTTGCTGCTGAAAAGTACTGTCAAACTACATATATAAAAAAATTATACACAGATTTTTTATATTTGGAGTTTGAAAGTAGTGTTCACGGTGATAATTGATTCGCCTTGAACTTGCCTTTTATACTGATCAATGTCATACACACACAAACTGCGTTGTGTGTGCACAGCTGTATTATGTGGAGTTGTTTTCTTTTATACTTGACTAATATTTTGACAAACAGGTTTCACTTCTTTCTAACAGGCCGTTAGTTTTGAAAACGAATTAAATTTTAAATTAACAAAGGCATATGTCATTTAAAGTAGCTTAAAACTAATAAAAAAAATATTAAATTCACAAATAAATGAAAATATTTCATATGATAATATTTAAAAAGTATGTACTGGAGCCAAAAACGAAGGCACCAACTTTTGGCGTTACACAACATACATATTTTTTAAGTGTTTGATGAACCGTAAAAGGGCACCACACTAAAATTAAAAAAAAACTAAGTATAGCTTTAGCTCCCAATAGCAAAAGGTAATAGAAAAATAAATCTAAAAATTAAAGGGTGCTCTCATAGGTGACGCAAATTGATCTATATGGGCCTATCTCTTGAACTGTTAAAGACAAAAGGAAAATTAGACAAAATACCGATTGCTATAACCTGTATAATAACAAGTATACATTTTCAAAAATATAATTTAAAGGGTGCCCTAACATTTCTTTTAATGTACGTGACCATATTTACAAAGAAACTGTATTGCGTAGTCCGCTATAACAACAAGTATAAGGCTTGGATTTTGAAATTAAACGGCTAATATAATTTGATGCATGTGATCAAACTTTTCAACCGTTAAAGTCAAACATTTGAAATTAACAAAGATCCTGTATTGCTAAGCCCGCTAAAAGAACAAGTATACAATTTGAATTTAGAAGTTAAAGGGTGGTCTATCTTCTGAACCGTTGTATACAATTACTTGAACATTGGAAAAAATTTCACCTACTTCGTCTAGTGTAATAAGAAGTATAAATATTAAAAATTAAGGGTTTTACATCGGTTAATGTATATAGACAAATTGTGGAACGATTGCAGACAGACGGTTTAAATTTACAAAGAAACTGTATTGCTTAGTCCGCTATAACAAGTATAAAATTTTAATTAGAAAATTAAAGAATGTTGAATAGTTGTAGACCGATGGCCTAAATTTACAAACAGCTGTGTTTCTAAGTCCGCAATAATAGCAAGTATAAAATTTGGATTTAGAATGTAAGGGGTATTGCTAGACTTTTAACCCGTTATAGATAGACAGCAAAAATCTGTTTTGGACTCGGTTTTTTAATGTAACATTTTTCTCAAAATTTTGTTGGATTCAAACTTCTACTTATTTTCTTGCCTCTCTATTAAAAGAATCAATGACAAAAATTAGATCTTAGCTTGAAAAGGCAAAATTTTTCCTTCAAGTAATTTAAACATAGTTAACAATTTATTCATTTTATTCTGTATGTACAATATGTACATATGTATATATATGGTTGTACATTAAATAAGCATTTGTAAACTTGTGGTTCTTAAATCTAACAAAATATCTGCAGGTTATGAAATATAAATATGAATTAAATAATGCTAATAAATTATACAATTTTTGGTTTAATATGAAAATATTTCTAAATATTTACACACAATAAAGTTGTTTATATAATTGCAAATAATTATTTGTTAATTAAATATTCAATCATAGTTTTAAGCAATTCTAGCAAATGCAATTGTTTTTATTTTTCTATTGGAAGGTTATAAAGTTATTTAATAATTATATTTATTATTTATCATATCTTCCCTTTAATGTGTTATTTTCAATACAATATATCCCTCTTGCAAATTGAAACATTGCATATATATTCTGAGTACTTATGCATATTGAAGTTAATTGAGCGATATCTGTCTGTGTTAGTGTTGAAACCACCTTTGCTAAGGCACTAAAAGAGCTACAGACATAATGTCGGAAGAGTTGCTATTTAAAATCAGCAAGATCGATCCATTTCTTTCGACGTAGCGGGCAAAACACCTCTCCCGCCTCTAATTTTGCTATATCATTTGGAACAATGAAGTAACTCCAATCAAAAAAACAAATACATATATGAGGCAATAGAGAATTCAAAAATAAGAAACAAACATCAAGTGAAAAAAATTGCCGCGCGCCCATATTTTCCGAGCTACGGGCCTCTGAAGTTTTCATATTTTTTAAAGTACCAATATGGGTATCATTTAAAAGCTTTTGAAGAGATTTTTAAGAAAATAATAATATTAAAAAAATTACCTATTAAAAGCCGATTATATTTTTGTATAAAATTATATATAAAATTTAAATTTTTTCTTATAACTCTGTCACCCCAACATTTGTTTTTTTAATTGGAGATAGTTTCCTAAACTAGAGATATATATGGTGAAGGGTATATAAGATTCGGCATAGCAGAAATAGCAATCATACTTGCTATGTTTGTGCCCGCGGAACTGAATAATTTCTGAAGCGATTTTGAAATTTTTTTGAAAACAGTTCATAATTTTAAAAATTTAAGGGTGTCCAAATACATTTTTTACGTGTATTATGTACAAAAAAGGCCATTACCTTTAAATAAAAACAAACTGCTTATCACTATAGCTACTAAAAGAAAAATATCTCTAAAATCTAAAGGGTAAATTAAACCATATGTGCCTACCTTTTAATGCCTTTTAGACAAACGCTAGAAAACTGGTCAAAATGACACTGTTATATTAACAAGTTTAAATTAACAAAATTATAAATAAAAGTGTGCCCCAATAGTTTATTTAATTTGATGTATATGGCCAAAGTACTAAACCGTTATAAACAGACGGTTGAAATTTATATGGAACCTGTATTGTTTTAACAACAAATTTACAGTTTGCATTTGGATATTAAACGGTGTTCCCATAATTCTAGCTTGTCAAATGAAAAAGCAGGTTTTGGTAATATTAATATTTCTTGCAAAAAGAACCGACTTCAAAACAGATTTTGGGTGTCTATCTATAACGGTTTACAAATTTGGCAATATGCATCAAATAAAATTAACTATTGGTAAACCCTTTAATTTCCAAGTCCACTTTTTCTACTTGCGATTATAGCGGACTTAGCAATATGGCTTCTTGTAAATTAAAATCGTCTGTCAACAACTGTTCAATAGTTTGTGCGTATACATCAAATTACATAAACTATAGAGGCTCCCTTTCATTTCCAAATCCAAATTTTATAATTTTTGTTATAGAAGACTTAGCAATACAGTTTCTTTGTGAATTTAAACCATCTGTTTTCAACTGTTCATTAGTTTGGCCGTATACATAAAATAACATGAACTAATGTCACACCCTTTAATTTTTAATTTTAAGTATTTATCCTTCTTATTATACCAAACGAAGCAGTGGACATATTTTATAATTTTCAAGTAATTGTATCTAACAGTTGAATTACATCAATTATGGGAACAACCTTCAATTTATAAATTTAAGTTGTGTAGTTGGTATTAAAGCGCGCTCAGCAGTATGCATTTCTTGTAAATTTCAATTCTCCGTCTATAGCGGTTCAAAAGTTTGGTCCCATACATCAAAATTAATCAACTATTGGGACACCTTTTAATTTCCAATTTCAAATTTTATACTCACTGTTTTAGGGGACTTAGTACTACAGGTTCTGGTTGGTAACATCCGTCTGTCCATATTAAGTGCTCTGTCTAATTTTCAAGTGCTTGTCAAATTACATTAATTATGGAAATAACCTTAAATTGAAATTGTTTACTTGTTGCTCTAGCGGACATCTCAAAAGTTTGGTCCCATCCATCAAATTATATCAAGTATTGACACACCCTTTAATTTTAAAATTCCACCCTTATACTTGTTGTTATAGCGGACTTAGCAATAGAGGTTCTTTGTATATTTTAAACATCTGTCTACAATTATTCAAAAGTAAATCAAATTAAATGAACTACTGGAGCACCCTCTAATTTATAATTTTATTTTTGTCACATTTTCAAGCGTTTGTTTTAAAGGCCCATACAGGTCAATTTGCGTTACCTATGGGGGCATCCTTTACTTTTTAGATATTTTTCTATTACTTCCTCCTAAACACAGTTTTTTTTTTTAAATTTTAGAGTGATGCCAAAACAGGTATGTTTTATGGAGACCAATCTCTAAGCATAACATTTCAAATAAAGAGTCAAGATAAATCAACATGAATCTAAAGGCTCTGTTGCGTGGTAAATTTACTTTATCCCACAACTGTATATGTATAATGTCGTCTGGCAGCGCTGACGATGCCATCAAATAACATCTGTCAGCTCTGCTGATAAATTTCATTTTAAGTTTTTCGCCATATTGAAACGAAGTGTAAATTAAATCGTTTTAATTACAATCGATCTGTGCCTATAAGGTAGGAACTAAGTTTGTAAAATTTAAGTAAAATTTTTAACTTTGTATTTAGTTATTAGTGAACGATTTGAATTTGTGTTGTGAGACCGGGCGCTAGTAAACTTTATATATATTTTTCCTAGAAAGGGCACATGTGTAAGTGACATTTATTGAATTATAATATGATATGTATGAATTTAATAATAATAAAATTATAGATTAAAGCATTCCAAATTGAAGGTAAGCTGAAATCTGTGTTTGATTTACTAGGCCGCCCACCGTCCAACATTCTTTAATACATGCTGATTCATTTTTCAACATAACCTTAATTTTCACGTGTTTGAACTTTACGGGATGAACAGACAAGAAGATGTTGCAACTGGAGGTACCAGTCAAAGGACATACACCTCATCCGGAGCTACGACACCAAGTACTGCTGCTGACAACCATGACGTCAATAATGCCGCTGACGCCGGCGCAGCATCCTTGGACTACCAAAATGCACAAATGCCAATAGGACCGCAATCGCATACGGTAACTACAGTCTCCGGAGCACATGCATCTACTACCAACCAAGCCTCTGCACTGGTAAGTAATTTTTCTTTGCATACCAACAAAAATGATCAGCCTAGCGAAGATCATGAATCTCGCACCCGCTCTGGGGCTATAAGAAAAATACCCACTAAAAAGCGTAGCCGCATAAACCCCACATCGAAGGCGCAAACATCACCAATTACGACAGACAATCAGGTCACTTGGAAACAACCAATACAACTCGCACCTTCGAATTCGCAAACTGCTTCTTCACGGGCAAACAATGAGGAATTTGAGGCAAATATTGCAGCGAAGCTATCTGGTATCAGAATTAACCACAGCGCAGCAAATGACAGCAATTCCCTGCGAAATACAATTGCACCAAATCTTTCGTTTGCTCCAATAGCCTCGAGTTCGACCTTATTAGAAATGCAGAACAATTCGGCATCAAATAATGTTCCGATGTCAACGTTATTTCAGTTTAGCAATAATGCTGTCTCAAACAGCAATACAACGACGACAAGTGTGTTACGACCACAACCAATCGCTACCTCTTTAAATTTTCCTAATTTGTCATCTGTCTTTTCTGCTCATGTACCAGTTCCTACGTCGAATTTTTTAAATACATCAGCAAGCGCTACAAATTCATTAAATCCAACAGTATCTGTTGCCCACAATAATACAGCTAGTAATCCAAGCTTTATAAATCAGTACGCTGTTTCTCACGCTGATGCGTCGCTAATCCACAACCCATATGCTAGGACATATTCAGCCTTCACTGCAGCCATGCCGCCGATATATGCGTACGCGCCTCAGTTACCCACCGTACCTACTAGCTTTCCATATAATGTCCCTAACAATTCTTTTTTAAATTCTTTTTCGCAACAACAACCAATAACGTCGGCGATGCCGATGTTTACTTTAGGTAACAGCAGCACTGCTTCGCAACCGGCTAATAATCAGTCTACAATTTTCCAAAATCAAACGGCTGACTGTACGTTATCTAGTATGCACGTTGCTGCGCGCCATGCCATAAGCAGGGAATTGCCTTTATTTACTGGAAAGTCAGAAGAATGGCCCATATTTATTACAAATTATATGCAATCTACAGAACGGTGCGGGTTTACAGACCAGGAAAATCTTATAAGATTACAAAATTGTCTAAGAGGTGCGGCATTAGATGCAGTTCGTGGCAAATTGATGATGCCGTCAACAGTGCCCTTTGCTATTGAAACATTACGCATGCTATATGGCAGGCCTGAAATAATACACCACACTCTTCAACGTAAATTAAAACAAGAGCAACCTGTGCGAAAAGAGAAGTTAGAAACACTAATTAATTTCGCTCTTGCTGTACAAAATTATAGAGCAACCATGCAAGCAATGGGGCTTGCCGACTACCTTAATGATCCAATGCTTTTAAATGATTTGTTAGATAAATTGCCAAGTGATTTAAAGTTAGACTGGGGCCGCTATCGCATTGCATTTGCACGAGCTGATATAGTCCTCTTTGATAGTTGGTTATTTAACTTAGCGACATGCGCGACTCAAGTGACGTCATATGTACCATCAATAAGCTCTCATACAATAGAAGAAACAAAAGGTAATCGCAAATGTCCAAAAGAGCGAATATTTGTACATGATGTTGTTAACAGCAATAATAATGGAAACACGAATTTCAACGAATGCCCAAAATGCGTACAGCAACATCGCTTAGCAGAATGCGCAGAATTTACTTCGTTAAAAATGAACGACAGATGGAAGTTTATTAGAGAGAAAAAACTCTGCTTGCGTTGTTTTAAAAAACATTTTCTACGTCGTTGTAATTCAAAAAGGCAGTGCGGCGTTGATGGCTGCAAAATGCCGCATAACCCATTGCTGCATAATAAAGGAGACCAAGCTCAAATAAATAAAGAAATTAACGGCAGTTCTACAAAAGGTAAAGCATTTATAACGCGTCAAGTAAATGATAATCAGTCAGTATTATTTCATTCTAAAGAAAAAAAGAAGACTTTATTTCGGTATATACCCGTCACGCTTTTTGGAAATAATCGGTCATTAAACACATTTGCCTTAATTGATGAAGGAGCTGCCTGCACTCTTATTGAGAATGAGGTCGCCGCTGCACTCGGCCTAGAAGGACCAACAGAAGAACTTTGTCTACAGTGGACAAGCGATATTACACAAAAGGAGGAGAATTCAAAAATAGTTACTCTTCAGATTTCGTCACGAGAGACAAATAAACGCAAATATCGTCTACGAAATGTTCGCACAGTGTCTTCATTAGACCTGCCCGAACAAACGCTTAAAAAATCTGATCTTGATTCTTGTGTTGAATTTAAAAATATGCCTATACTGCCATATATAGCAGCCAAAGCACGAATTCTGATTGGGCTTGATAACGCAAATATTTGTGTTCCCCTCGAAGTTAAAGAGAACGGTGTTGATGGTTTAATCGCTGCGAAATGTAGAATTGGCTGGAGTGTGTACGGTCGTCAAAGTGAAGAAAGCTCTGACACCTTAAGAATAATGCATTTATGCCCCTGCAATACAGACGGTCACATGGACGATATGCTGAGATGTTACTTTTCGCTTGAAGCAATTGGTGTAAAAAATACTGTTAACTGTTTGCGTTCAAAAGATGATGAACGCGCTTTAAAAATTATGGAGGCGACTACCAAATATATAGAGAACGAAAAAGCATGGGAAGCCGGCCTACTGTGGAAGTATAACAAAATAAATCTTCCGGACTCTCTGCCCATGGCCCGCCGTAGGTTGCAATGTCTTGAGGCAAAAATGACACGCAGTCCTGAGCTGAAAAACTTTCTCAATGAGAAAATAAAGGACTATGAGAAAAGGCGCTACATTCGCAAATTACAGCAGGACGAAATAACCAGTGGTGGCAAGTCCTGGTATATCCCAATTTTTACTGTTGCGAATAAAAATAAAAACAAATTGAGAATTGTATGGGATGCGGCCGCAGATGTCAATGGCGTTTCGCTCAATTCTGTCCTATTGAAAGGTCCCGATCTCCTGAAATCACTTGTAGGTGTTCTCATACGTTTTCGCGAGAAGAAAATAGCCTTGTCTGGTGACATTCGCGAAATGTTCCATCAAGTGCGTGTGCAAAAAAATGATCAAGGTTCTCAAAAATTTTTATGGCGTGGTGGTGACATATCGAAGCCTATCGACGTATATGCAATGACGGTGATGACGTTCGGAGCATCCTGCTCGCCGTCCATAGCCAACTATGTAAAAAATAAAAATGCTGAGCGTTTTCGTGAGACACAGCCTGGGGCTGTTGACGCTATTATTCAAAACACCTTTGTGGATGATTGGTTACAGAGCGTAAATACTAAGGAAGAAATGATCGAAATGGCCAAGAACGTTCGCAATATTCACCAAGATGGAGGGTTTGAAATGCGCAATTGGCTTTCGAATTCGAAGCATGTACTGAATGCTTTGGCGGAGCATACTGAGCAGCAAAGTAAATGTATTCCAGACCCGGTAGGCCAGTACGAAAAGGTACTCGGTATGTGGTGGGAGCCAACCTTAGATATATTCACGTTTATTCAGAATTTCGGATCTGATGTTTTCGATAAGACTAGGGCTCCAACTAAACGCAAAATTCTGCGGGTCGTAATGACAATATTTGACCCTCTCGGCTTATTAGGATTTTATGTTGTCTACGCAAAAATATTGCTGCAAGAAATTTGGCGTACGGGTGTAACATGGGATGAGCCTATATACCACGACGAGGAAGATAAATGGTGGCTGTGGGTCAAATTATTGCCTGAAATAATGCAAACACGCGTTCCACGTTGTTACGGTCTCGTTGGTATCTATAAGAATGTTCAGATACATGTTTTTGTGGACGCAAGCATCAAGGCGTATGCCGCTCTTGTGTATATACGTGCAGAGTATTGTGGCGCGGTTAGATGCAGTCTGGTGGCGTCTAAAACTAGAGTTGCACCACTCAAACCGGTTTCAATTCCAAAACTTGAATTATTATCAGCAGTCTTGGGCCTCAGATTAGCCAATTTTGTAAGCAGCGAGTTATCAATGCGAATAGGGCGTCGCGTTTTTTGGACGGACTCCAAAAACGTTCTGTATTGGATTCGATCAGACGCCAGAAAATACCAACAATTTGTGGCACTACGTATCGGCGAGATTTTAGAGGGCTCTCATGTAAAAGAGTGGCGATGGGTCTCATCGTCTGAAAATGTGGCCGACGAAGGAACAAAATGGACTGGAAGCCCAAAGTTCGATGCCGATTCACGATGGTTTACAGGTCCTGACTTTCTTAAAAACAATGAATTCCAATGGCCAAAAATGCACTTTAATGATACGGCAGAAGAGGCAACAGAATTTTTGTATCACATAAAATTAAAAGAGCCAGCCGTGTCTAATTTTGCGTCTATTGCGCCTGACCCCTCACGATTTAGCAAATGGGAGAAATATCGCAACACACAATGGAACGTATTAAAATTTTTGCGCCTTGTCCGTAAGACACCATTTCCGACAGAAAGCATGGAAGCCTTAATGAATATTAACGATATTGAAAGCGTCGAGAATGTTATAATACGAAAATGCCAGGAAGAAGAATATGTCGACGAAATAAAATCACTGCGTTGTGGCAAGTCTGTGTCTCGTAAAAGCGCGATATATAAGGGATCCCCCTACTTGGACGAATTTGGTGTACTCAGAGAAAAGGGACGCATCGATGCAATAGAAGGTATTTCCACAAGTGTCAAACGACCTATAATCTTGCCGAGTAAACATCCAGTAACGTTTTTACTTGTTGATTTTTACCATCGCAAGTATCATCACCATCACAGTGAGATTGTTGTCAATGAGATGCGACAGCGTTTTCGTATAAGCGGGTTAAGAGCGTTGGCGAATGATATTTCTAAAAAATGTCAAGTTTGCAAAAATAAAGCGGCGAAGCCGAGCTGCCCTGAAATGGGCGCTTTACCTTCTGAGCGTTTAGCTGCCTTTACAAGGCCATTTCATTTCACCGGCGTAGATTATTTCGGACCGTTGGAGGTGGTGATTGGCAGACGCAGAGAGAAACGCTGGGGCGTGCTGTTTACGTGTATGACTGTTCGTGCAGTACACATAGAAATTGCCCCCTCATTATCAACTGATTCATTTTTATTGGTGTTTAAACAATTTATCAGCCGAAGGGGTGTGCCGCAGCGCATTCTATCAGATAATGCGACTAATTTTAGGGGCGCAAGTCGTGTGATGTTGAACGAAGTAGAGAAAATCGATTCCAGTGTGCTCGAGTCCAAGTATCCTGAAGTTGAGTGGAAGTTTATCCCACCTGCCTCCCCTCATATGGGGGGCTCATGGGAAAGAATGATTAAATCAGTCAAGTCCGTTTTGATGGACATACTCCCTGAAGGCGGTGTGCGTGAAGAAGTTTTGCGAGCAGCGCTGGCGGATGTCGAAAACATCATAAATTCACGTCCGTTAACTTACGTGCCATTGAAAACAGCGGATGAAGAGGCTCTTACGCCAAATCATTTCCTGATCGGCTGTTCGAGTGGGGTGCGAGAGCGGGCTATACCAGACTGTAGCGGGGTGGCTTTGAGCAAAAATTTTCGTATTTCCGGTGCATTGGCGGATAAATTTTGGAAGCGATGGCTGCGGGAGTATCTGCCCGGTTTGACTAGGCGTGCGAAGTGGCACGAGAATGTGGCTGACCCTCTTGCAATAGGTGACGTCGTGATTGTCATCGACGAAAATGCGAAAAGAAACAGCTGGCAAAAAGGAGTGGTTGTCGACGTCTGTCGCGCAAAAGATAACCAGGTTCGCAGTGCTATCGTCAAAACTAAGAGCGACCTACTTACCAGACCTGCAGTGAAGTTAGCGAAGCTAGATGTAAAAAAGTAAACTCCATGCTGAATGCACGGTGTTTACGAGGGGGGGTATGTTGCGTGGTAAATTTACTTTATCCCACAACTGTATATGTATAATGTCGTCTGGCAGCGCTGACGATGCCATCAAATAACATCTGTCAGCTCTGCTGATAAATTTCATTTTAAGTTTTTCGCCATATTGAAACGAAGTGTAAATTAAATCGTTTTAATTACAATCGATCTGTGCCTATAAGGTAGGAACTAAGTTTGTAAAATTTAAGTAAAATTTTTAACTTTGTATTTAGTTATTAGTGAACGATTTGAATTTGTGTTGTGAGACCGGGCGCTAGTAAACTTTATATATATTTTTCCTAGAAAGGGCACATGTGTAAGTGACATTTATTGAATTATAATATGATATGTATGAATTTAATAATAATAAAATTATAGATTAAAGCATTCCAAATTGAAGGTAAGCTGAAATCTGTGTTTGATTTACTAGGCCGCCCACCGTCCAACAGGCTCATTTGGCGAGCTGATTGTGGTTGGTCTGTTAGACTTTCTCGCTTGAGTATTACTTCTCCTACAAAAAATCATTAATACCGGAACTTGAATTTTTTTAGTTGCCAGCATGATTCCTGGTTAGCGTTTTGTTCAGTTGAAATAATCTCGCCTGATTTATTTGTTAATAATTTAAGTCACAATTCGGAAAGTTTATTATTACCATCTAACTCTTTTTCGAGTGAATCACTTAAATTTGTGTGATTCTTCTGTAGAGAAAGATATATTGTATGGGATATAATTAAATTTTGAATTGAGTTACTTTGGGTTTTTGCCAGTTTTTGTTTTTCTCTCAGATAAAAATGAAATAAACAAAGTAAAATATGAATAGCTAATAATCCTAAATACACACACAAACACATATGTATAACTGCTTCTTGTTCATCCATTTTACAGATTGAACTAAACGAACGGGAATGGCGTGTTTGGTATGAATCTGAAAAGCCCGAAAATGAGGAAATACCGTGTGGCTATCAAACATCCTTGGATGGTTTTCGTAAGCTGTTGCTTATACGGTCATGGTGTCCGGATCGTACAATTTCGCAAGCCAAGAAATATATAGAAGGTAAAAGTTTTAAAATGTTTATAAATTTAATGATTTAGAAAACTAATTTATCTTTGGCAGAATCACTGGGACCAGAATATAGTGAAATGCAAATCTTAGATTTAGAGCTCACTTGGTCAGAGTCAGAGCCTCGAACACCTTTTGTATGCTTACTTTCCATTGGGTCTGATCCAACTACACAGATTGCTGCTTTAGCCAAACAAAAAGAAATACGTACGATGATAAATAATAAAAAAACTAAACTTTCTTTTGCATTGAATTCTGTCCAAAATTCTTTATTTTGCAGCACTCAAATCTGTTTCAATGGGTCAGGGGCAAGAATTTCATGCACGTAAAATGATTATGGATTCAATGGCAAATGGTGGTTGGGTTTTGCTACAAAATGTTCACTTGTCTTTGCCATTTTGTACAGAAGTAATTGACATGTTAGTTGAAACAGAACATATTGATGATTCATTTCGAATGTGGGTAACAACTGAACCCCATTCAGATTTTCCCATTGGTCTGTTACAAATGGCAATTAAATTTACCAACGAACCACCTCAAGGTATACGTGCTAGCTTAAAGCGTAGCTATCAGGTATGTTTTACAAATTACTCAACACATACTTGCAAGAATATATAATAATTTTGTGATACCAACTTTAAAATTCCTTTTGTAGGCTTTTACACAAGATTTCTTAGATTATACTTCTGCACCGCAATGGCCCACTTTATTGTATACTGTGGCATTTCTTCATACCATTGTACAAGAGCGACGTAAATTTGGCCCTCTGGGTTGGAATGTACCATACGAATTTAATGCTGCCGACTTTGCAGCCAGTGTACAATTTGTACAGAATCATTTAGATGACATGGATCCCAAAAAGGGTGTCTCTTGGCCAACGCTCGTCTATATGATTGGTGAGGTACAGTATGGTGGTCGTGTTACTGACGATTTCGACAAACGTCTGCTGACTACTTTTACGGCAGTTTGGTTTTGTGAAGGCTTGCTAAATCCATCATTTGAATTTTACAAGGGTTACAAAGTGCCCAACACAAAAAATTTACAAACTTTTATCGATTACATTAATAATTTGCCAGCGTATGATACACCTGAGGTGTTTGGTTTACATTCGAACGCTGACATCACGTATCAAATTAATTCTGCCAAAGGTGAGTGTAAAATATAATCACGTACAAAAAACAAAAATATTTATATTTATGTGAACTTGATGATAGAGAAGTGTGCTGAGTGAGAATATTGTTATTATTTTTCAATGGCTAAAGAATTATTATTATCCAAAAAATCAATTATTTTTTGTCATACTTCTTCTCTGCCAATGTAAAAGTTTTCACATTGAAATTTTGTTTATTTCCTGGTTTTAGTAATTTATTTTTGTTGTAAAGTTTTTGTTTACGCAACAAAGTTAGGTGAAGTGTCAACGTGTTTTTATCGTAAATTGTCAGCATTAGTATGGGAGCAGGTATTTATTTTCAAGGTTAAAGAAATAAATTAAAGGCAGCTTAAGTTTCAATTTACGAGGACTTTTTCGAATTTTTTTCAGAAATAGATTGGGAAAGCATTAAAAGGAAATATGTAATAAATAAAATTAGATAAAAATAGAAAATTAAATAAATGACGTTTTGCTATTATTTTATTAAAAAATCACGAGTTATTTTCTGATAAAACACAAAAGAAGTTACATTAACGATAACTAGGTAACTTCGTATTGTGGCTAGGAACTTTGGCTTTAGAAATGTTACGTTTGTTTGAGGCTTGAATAGTACTTACATGTGGGGATTTGAGGAATTAAATGCTCCAAAAAACCGTTTTATGAACAAAAACTGAAAATTAAAAAAAAAATTTAAATTGCATCGGCAAAATTGAAATATTAACGGAAATCGAATATATACAAAAAAAATTAAAATTGTGAAGACATTTTCGCATTTACATGCTGTTAAAGTAATTCACTGTGTCATCAAGTAGAAATCAAAAACAATTTTAAAGCCGCAGAATGTTAGTTTAAGTCCTCATGGAAGGCCTGACATAAGCGCCGCAGCAGTTGCTAAGGAGCGTGCTTGTTAAAGCCTGCAATTCATAATGCAAATGCACCTGCTTAAGAAATAGATCATAATCTCGCCAGATCCATAGAGTGTTGTGGTTAGTATGGATGCGTTGGTTATGGCACGCGGTTTCTACGCAAGTGATCGAGAGTACAAAAATTAAAAAAAAAAATAAAATCTTGTGTTTGTTTTTTAAGTAAAAACTTAACAACAATATTATTATTCAGTCATGTCACAAATTCCGATCGGAATGATTTCGGTTTCGTATTAACAATTCCGATCAGTTTTGTTTTACTTTCTTCAGATTCCGATCGATTTTGCTTATTTCTAAAGAAATGGTTAATCTCCACCTTTTTAAATAAATGTGGCAATATTGCGCACACCAAAGTTAACAACAAGGCTTATCTAAATAAGGACACACAATAAACGTAAATTTGAAGGCCGCAAATAACGAAATTTTAAAGAATCTAAATTCTAGTTTGAAATTTAAAAGTGCTTTCATTCCGAAGAAATTTTTCGTTTTTCGTTTTCTGAAGAAACATGTGACATGCCTGATTATTTTTTTAAATTTAATTATTTATGAAATTAGGAGCTGACATAAATATAGATATTTCTTATCTACAAGGTTAGTTAGTTAAATATGTGTTATTTAAAATCTAGGAAGGATTTAGTGGATCAGAAAAAACAGCATTGCATTCTGCTGGTGCCTAATTTTTCTTGTTTTCTTTTGGAAAAGTCCGCATGCATGTTTAACTTAATTTTTCTTTCAAGAAAAAAAATTTAAGATTAAAAAAATTAACTAAAGTCAAAATCAATATTAATTCATTTAAAATATTTTTACTTTTTCTACTCATTCTATCGTTTCTCTGATGTCACTTTATTTACTCAGCATTGCTAAATAACACACATTTTACTACTATGCCCACATAAATTCTCTGCTCGATTGTTTTTTTTTAATATTGCTATACCACCCGCAAATGCGATTTGTATTTATAGGCGAGTTAAAACGCTTAGATTATTCTAATATGAAAAAATCTGGCAGCATTTTCTAATTTTTTATATTTATATATATGAACGTATTGGTACGAGGCAATATAAATTATACTATAACACCAACTAAAAGAATTAATTTGTTTGTTAAATGTGTTTATTTTCTACGTATACGTTTATGTGTAGATAGCAAAGAGAATTTAAGTAGAGCTTTAAGGTTAGAGTATTTTTGTTTTTGTTGTTTTAGGTATTAAATCTCCTTTCCTAACTATGTGTTGTTGAAACAAAAGTGGAAAACATGAGTAAAACAGATAATTTACAAGGAAAAAATGTCATATTTAAAAAAAATCGAAAACGCACTAAAACTTAACACAAAAGTTCTCACAAGATTTATTTATAATATAAGATTAATTGTTGTTTTTTGTTGAATAATTTTTAGTTTTACTTCAGTTGTTAAATATCTGCCATCACTAGTGTGCTGTATTCTGCACAGTGGAAAAAAGAACTAAAAATTGTTTGCTAAAGTATTCCTCAATTTACTTATATTATGCTCAGAACTCTAGAAAACTTTTCAATTCATTTAGTTATTCAAATACTCGTATTTTCTAATTAATTAATTAAGGAATAAATGGATAGTCTACTCTAGGATCAATTAAAGAATCTTACATCAATTAAAACCTAATGTGTTAATAGTAAGAAATTTGTAGGTATACGAATATAATGGTGGCATGTCATAGTGTCCACGGTTATAATGTCCATGGACATTATGTCACTGAAAAATGTTATAATGTCACTTATGAAATATTTACTCCTCTACCAAAGATTTACAAAATATTTTCTGCAAGCCGGTCTTACCAGAATACCATAAATTATATAATATAAATATAATATCCGTAGATGTTATGACTCTACGTTGATCGACAATATGTCGTAGTTTAGAATTTAGAATTCCTTTCTTTACAATAATGTCCATGGACTTTGTGTCATTTTTTGGTGCGACAACATCATATCCCTGGACATTATGTCCTTGGACGTTAAGATATGCCACCGAATATAATTATTAATATGCGATTACAAAAACATATCGTTTGCAAAAGGAAATAAATTAACAAAATCAATACATCAACAGTTAAATAATATTAACTTACTGTCCACATGAGTATAAATATTTATATACTTTTCCTCAGGAATATTGGATACAATTCTCAGTGTTCAACCGAAAGAAGGAGGGGGCGGTGGTGGTGAAACAAGAGAAAGTATTGTCTATCAGCTGGCAGAAGATATGCTAAGAAAACTACCAGCACAATATAATGCATATGAAGTGCGAGAGAATTTAATACGTATGGGGATACTGTTGCCAATGAATATATTTTTAAGGTAAATATGTAGATACATATTAATATATACATACATACATTTAATTAAAAGGTTTAAGTATGATTTTAATGTTGATGGTGCATCCTGTCATCACTGATAATCAAGTTAGTTTACTTATCATTATCATAATTATTTTCGTACGAGTAAATTACCTTTTCTTTAGCGAAAAGAGTCTTGCATTAATAACATTAATTATGCATTGATGCAAGAATGTATGTACATACATACAAATATATGTATATAGAATATCAATATAAATACATTAAGCAGAGTTTTTTAAATTAAGTTTTTTTTATTCTTCCTTTTTTTCACACTTATAATGATGTCTAACAATAATAGACAAGAAATTGATCGCATGCAAAAGGTAATAAAAAGGGTGTATACGTGTTTGTGTGATTTAAAATTGGCAATTGATGGCACGATTGTTATGAGTCCTGCATTAAAAGAATCTTTGGATGCCATGTATGATGCTCGTATACCAGAATCATGGATGAAGGTATGATAATTTTTATTCATAAGCTATTTAAAATCTATGCACACATATTTTTCTTTTGATATAAAATTTGCATTGAAAATCAAGTTATTTGTAATGTGTCATAGACACACATGCATACATACATAGATATACATACCATATGTAGGTGGAAAACGACAAATGTTTTTTAATGATTGAATGATCTTTTAAATGAAAGATGCATTATATTAAACTTGATTTGCTGCTGCATTTGGCGTAGAAATAAATAAGTATTTTTAAATAAAACTATAAATCTACTTATACAGGGTGTCTGTCGCGAAGGTAAATATAAATGATATTATGTTACTAAACGTTTTATTTAATGCCGACAATTATGTATGTAATACAATACCGGATAAATGACCGCCTCTGTTAGCCTCATTTTGAAAAAAGTAAAGTCCAATGATTCCTCCTCAACAAATTTGCAAACCAGACTTTAAGTCGATGCGAAGGTGAGTAATGAATAATTTGGGCGGGTTCTAACATCCTATCGGCGTATATACGGCGGCGTAAATGCTCTTTTAGAAGAACCTCTTGTGTAAACTGTATCTTAAATGGAAACAAATGCAAATTCTTTAAAATATTGTGGCCAAAGTTGTTGTTTGAAAATCAAGCTCGGGCACGCCGTCGAATTGAGCTTGATTGATTGTTTTGAACACTTGTTGAGCAGACGATTTTATAATACCTTGTGTTTTATGCCAGGGCCTACACCTACAGATACACTTTATTCGCAATCATTCACTACACGATAGATAGTGCTTTTTGTTGGTACATTGTTTCTCCCAAAAATTTCACGCAATTTTTTCATCCTCGCAGTAATCGATGATTGATTTTGACAAAATATTTTAACGACTGGTTTGTCGAATATTTTTCCACTATAAATTTGTCACATGTCTACTTCACGACTGTCAAATATAAACCGTCAAGACTAATGTTTTCCAAAATGGCGGCAAACAATATAGTATGCCTTCCCGGTAGACACCCTGTATATTATAAATCTCTTTGTAAGTTTGTTTGCTTGTTTGTGCGTTCGTCAGTCACAGCTAAACGACTGACTTGATTTTAACGGTAGAGGGCAAGACATTTGTCCTAATGGAAAAAATGGTATTGATATTTTAAAATAGCAGACCAAAAGGAGAGAAATGGAAGAAACGGGAAGATGCATCTGCATCTATAGTAAGAGTGTCTCGGCTAATCGAATTTACTAAAACTCGAAACATAGGTAAATACTCATCCATATCCGTTTCCATAAATAAGCAACAAACGGGATTAAATACACCTAATATCCACCTTTTTAACTATTGCAAATAAAAAACTAGGATTTTTAAAATCCAGTGATACCATTCAAATTTTTGGAAATTAAAATTATTTGAAAGTCCACTGAAATTTGTGATAAAAGTACAGTGATTTGATATAAACGTCCATATTATCGTGAATGCCGTTTTTAAAAAGTTCTTTTTTAAGGAACTTTATATAAAAACGAACTATTTTTTAAAAACAGCACTTTTATAAAAAATAATATAAATAATTTATATTGAAAAACTTTTTTTTTTAAACGCAATTTTTTAAAAGGTTCCTTTCCAAAATGGTACTTTTGTAAAAGTACTCTTTAAAAAGAGTGTTAACTTTTTTATACCCTAAAAAAGGTTTGTCATTCCGTGTGTTATTTCTACAATATCTATTTCCGACCCCACAAAGTTTATACATATAATCTGACTTCTTGTGCATAGCGAAGCCAATTGAGCGATGTCCGCTTGTTCGTCTCTGTTAGTGTTGAAATCAAGTTTGCCACAAAATAAATAAATATTTTAATCGATCAGATATGGTGTCGAAAGAGGTGCTACTGGAAATCAGCACGATCGGTCCATATTCTGCGAGGCAGCAGGAAAAACACTACACCTTCATCAAATATTTTCATGTCATTTGGAACAATAAAGTAACAGTCAAAAAAATAAATTTATGGAGCGATAGCGAATTAAAAAATAAAAAAAAACATCAGGTGTAAAAATTTACGCTCGCCATTATTATCCGAGTTGTGGGGCTCTGAAATTTTCAAATTTTTTTAAATATCAATATGGGTATCATTTTAAAGGTTTTGAAATACTAAAAATTTTTTTAAAATGCTTAACCCATTAAGAGCCGATGTCGTTTTTATGTAAAATTTTATATATGTAGTACTTATATTTTAATTCCCTGTCACCCCAATATTTGCTTTTTTAATTGGAGATACTTTATTAATCTCAATTTACATAGATTGTGAAGGATATAGAAGATGATGGTGAAAATGAAACCAGCTGACAACCAAAAAAGTCTACGATATTCCAATTCAATAGAATGGCAATTTATTGAAGACACGATGGTTCAGTATTTGGTAGGGAAACTCAGTCAATTGACAAAATCTGGCAACCCCTGTTGTTGTTTCCGTATGAGCGTGATGTATGTATAGAATAATACTACAATTAACTAACAAAAGCTGAGCAACCTCAATGGCTGCGTTGGTGGAGGTGTATGCTGTAAAATAGAAGATCGTGAGTTCGAGCCCACCTGTGGATATGCGTACAATGGAAAACAGAAATTGTTATAATGCAATTAAAAATTACGAAGCAAAAGACAATTATTGTGTAAAACCAAGTCAGAGAATTTAGTAGAGACGTCTTATTTAATATAAGAGTAACGCATAATTGTCAAGAAGCCCTTTATAATAAAAAGCACCGAGTATACAGAGGTGTCACGAGACTATAGTCGTCTCGTTTTTTCTATGCATCTCTTTCTTGATATCCTATCGACTTAAATTTTGTTTTGATTTGTGTTTCTGGCCCAAGAAAAAATTAAATGTTTTATTACAGGCAAAAATAAGGGTGGGTTTTATGAAAATTTATAAAATTAAAAAAAGTGATATTTATATGTATTTATTTGATCAAGTTATATTTATATTAATCATTTGACGAAATAGTTATAGTTTTTAATTTTAACACGTCCCCAAAAAAAGACACTGCATTTCTGCCACAGATCACAATTTCTGCATTCAAAAAACACTGCAGATTTAAAGACTTTTTCACTTTTTTTTATCTTGTAAGACCACAACATATCACATTTTTTTACAAATTAAAATACTTCGTAAATGATTTCTTTATTTACGCGAATAAACAATATTTTTTTTTTGTGGCAAAAACTTTTTATGCTGTATGTTTTCTTGTAAAATTTTCTAGTTTTTGTTTTATTTATTATGCCTTATTCATAACAATATAGCACTATATTTGTCTCTTTCTTGAGAACCTGCAGAAAACCTGATTATATTATTTTCATATGCCAAGGGATTCACCTCTGTATGCTTAGTGATAAAAAGTAACAACGGTAACGGTTGGCGCAGGGAAGTGTAATCTTAGATAAAGGGAATGAACGACTTGGATAAAAAGAGTAGTAGAGTTGTCTGTAGATGATTAAGGTTATAAAACAAGGCATAGAATAGTTCATGTCTCGCCGGAGTAACACAGTAGTATAACGTGGATGGCTGCGAACGAATTTTTTAGTAAATACGAGACTATAGGACTCTCAAGACCTTAGGATACAAGAAGTATAGCCAGATAATGCCACAAAGTAAGAATACAGAATTTATAATGAGCCACATTGGTATTTGCAATCAAAAGAATACGTACGTTTGTCTAAAGAGAGAATAAAGTAACAATATTTTAAGGTAGAAAACCTACTTAAAATAGATATTAAAAAAAAATGCATTTTTGAATGTTGCGACTACTACTGAGAGTATTGCAGCTAGTAAGTAATTTGTTAGCCTGAGTTAGTCGCTGTTGATTAAAAAACATCAACTTTTATGATACTAGTATATGTAAAAATGGTTTCGTGAGCTACTGAACATTAAGGCGCTACAACACAAAATAGAATTTTTTTTATTTATTTATTTGTTTTATTTATTTGTATAATTGTAACCTAGCACAACAAGACATATATCTTATAAATGAAAGTACTAGCGATAAGATCAAAGAAGCAGTTAGAGTATAAATATAAAACATAAATAACAAGTATTTTAAAAACAAGTATTTAAAAAATAGTTGTAAAAAATAATTATATAAAAAAACTAGCATGAAGATAAAAAACCAAAAAAACTACAAAAAATTGTGAAAAAGTTAGTTAAAATTAAAATTATCAATAAAAACACTATGAAAATATTTTATATAACTCCTTTTTAAACGCATTTGCATTTCCTAGATTTTGGACATTGTTTGGCAAGGAATCGTCTTTTAAATTATGCAAAAATACAGCTTTTATCAATTGTGGGTTTTGTTTTTATTTGTTAGAATTTTGTTATTAATGCAATGCTAAGAATACCCTTCAAAATTTAACAGAAATTTTTAATCTAAAAGGTTTATTTTAAATATTCATGCTTTAAATCTGATTATGTTTTTACAATGTATTTTTAAAGACTTTTAAATAAGGATCAATGCTTAAGCTGTTTGTTAATAGTACTAACAAAAATATGCGTTTTTATGTATTATTTTTGGTTGTTACTGTCTTGAGGGGGATGTGGGGACCCAGAAGTCAAGAAGTTTGTATATTATTTCTACAATATTTATTTCTGATCCCATTAAGTTGATATATTCTTGACCCTTGTACATTGAGGAATCAAATCGTTTGTGGTGGAATTTATTATATCTAAAAATATAAAATAATAAAATAAAACAAACTTTTCATTTTAATTTCGTTAAATATTTGCCCTCTGCATCACAAAGTTGGATTCAAGGCAAATTCATAGCAGGTGTAATATTCGTTTCAGAGTCAAGCACTTACATACAATGGAAAAGGAAGAAGCAATTTTCGCATGTGCAAAGAAAAAAACAAATAAATACAGAAATCATGTTAATCAGGCCAATCAGCTTTTTGTAACCAATCCAATGAGAAAACAGCATTTTAATAATGTCAAACTTTATATACATATATCGGCTCACATCAGCCTTCGACATGTTTTATTTCTTTCTCTTTCGACCATTAACAAATACTTAAAAAATTTAAATGAAATATTTCCCTGTGTCATGGTCAAAATTTCAAATCTTTCAATGGATTTAAACTCATGACTCAACGTTAAAATTTTAAATCAAATGGGCAATCTGTGCATTGTTAAATAAGAAATAAATTTGCTTTTGCACAGCCTTTAATAACTTTTTATACTTAAAGGGATATGTGACTTTAAGGGCCGTTCAAGATTTTATATAAATGTCTGTTAATTAAACTTTAAATTGTAATCAATATATTCTTTTAACATCCGAATTTTCATTGAAAATGCATAACAAATTCATTGTTATTTTTTTTTATATCGGCAAATAGAAAAAAAAAATTTCCTTAGGATGTGGGATGATTTTATGCAAACGTAAATGTGTATACAAATTTTTATTAAAACTTTAGTGCGGAATTGTATTTTGAATTTCAATTTGTCGTTATTCGAAAATTTAATTTATGTGTTTGATAACATACTTTTGTTGTTGTAAATTTTTATTTTCGAGATTATGTAAAGTACTAAACACTACTTTACATAATCCAAAAAAAAATAATAATAATAACTGCAAATTATGTCAAATATTGGTAAATCATAGATTTAGCATGAGTTTATTGTATTTAATATATTTGCGGTTTGTTTGAGGCTGCTTGTATAATTTTAATACTACGAGACAGCATACAAAATTGTTAAAATTAATTCTTAATTAATTTTTAATTTTAGCAAATAAAATAATTAATATGAAAATTTATTAATCGGAATCTTTTTTATTTTAATTTACTTTATTCGTGCTTGATTCCTTCAAATATAAATTTGTGTAAAATCCACTGATGAGCTATATGAGCAGTAGTGAAATGGCCGTATGGATATGCTCCCCGCAGTAATACATTTCAATTTGTAGTTTTAAATAAAAAATATTTAAGGAGAATATCATGAAATATTTGTATTTGAAGGAATCAAGCACGAATAAAGTAAATTAAAATTAAATTATTTTATAAAAAAAAAAAACTTTTGCCTATAAAATTACTGCGACTAATAGTAAAGAGAACAATACAATTTAGATGTTAGCAAAATGTAAAATTTCACAAACTAAAAACTAATAATTCGTTTATAAAAATAGTTCAAATATAAGAATTATAGTTCAGAATATAATAGTTAAAAAATAATTATTTCTCTAAATCTAGTTCTTTAAAATTGCGGCTTAAAAAGAAAGTGTTGACAGTTGATCACTTGTAGAGTAATAATAGAGTAATACGTTTAGTCATCCTTCTAGTACCTGACTTTTGTTGTTCTTTCTCAAAAATCACAAGGCGCAACTTTTCGTAGCGACTGGGTTTAACACTAAAATCTTCTACCTAAATAACGCGTCAACGTTGTTTTTTGAAAACTATTAAAAAAAAAGCCAAAATTTCTAAATTGTAATATTTTTTATAATTCAAATCGGGATATTTAGAAATTAGCACAATAATTTTTTAAAAATTAGTTTATTTGATAAATGTTTCCCGTGGTTTTTAATTTAATAATTTAATTAAAAAGTGCCTCTGCATAGAAAAAAAGTTACTATGGTGTTTTAAGCGGTAGCGAAATGGCCATCGAGGGATATTTAGAAATTAGCACAATAATTTTTTAAAATTAGTTTATTTGATAAATGTGGACCTTGCTTTTTTGATATAATAATCATTAAAGATATTCGAAAAAAAAAACAAACAATTTATTACCGACAGCACTGTTTAAATCACTATTTTGTTTTGCTCTATTTATTTCGCATGAGCATGAGAATTTTTTGACACCGTACGCGCTATATTAAACCTAATTAAATATATAAAATTAATTTATCTGTTAAAAATTTGAAATATTTAAAATAAAAAGCTTCCGAAAAACACAATCTTTTAATTTGTCTTACTTTGTCAGATATATTTAAAAAAAACTCATAATGAAACAATATTTGTTCCCCTTAATGAAACAATATTTTTTCCTTGGTTTTATTAAAGGCACTATTATAGGGATAGCTGCTGAATAAAAGAGTTGGCAAACTGAACAGGTTTGTACCTGGACAGCTTTTCCCCCCTTTTTCGATATTAGCCCATATGTACTAAAATTCTAAAGATGTGATTTAAAATCGTAAATTAGTTCTAAAAGAGCTACATAGGAATTGAAAGTAGTCTTAAAACTATTTCATAATCTTTTTCACCAGCATAGAAAACACTCAGGTCAGACGCTTTTCTGCTACTAGTCTGTAAAATTTAGTTTTGGCCAGTTCAAACGTTTAGAAATAGTTAAACTTTTTTCAAAATATTTCGTTTTAGCAGCATTATAGAGTGCTTTTCGAATAAGCAAACCATGCAACCGCGTTATAAAATTTGGAAGACAAATTTTTAAAACTTTACTTTTTAATTATATACATATATGTATATATATTTGATCCTTTTACTCCTGCAAGGAGAATAGGGCCGCCACAAGGTTTTTCCAATATTCTTGACTTCCAATATGCTTGACTTCACCCTAACGAAAAAGGATAGATCGTTTTCGATTTGCCTTCCTCTTGATTTGATCTTCCTCTACGTCGACTGCCTTGCGGATTTCAGTATATAGCTTGCTTAGCAATATCGTTAGATAGTTTGCGTGGTATCTGTCCAATCCAATTCCATTTGCGCTTGCGGATTTGAGTTCGGATTGGTTGTTGTACAGTTTCTGACCAAAGCTAGCAATATTGTTCTGCGCCAGAATATTTGTTTACAAAAACTTGTTTGGTTTTTATGTCTCGTGGTGATGCATTCCATGTCTCGCATCCATACAATAGTGCCAGTTCCACACTGGCTTGAGTTGGCCGAAGGCTTGCCGGACTTTGTGTATATGGCTATATATATATATATATATATATATATATATATATATATGTATCTGATTTCGACCCACTACGTTTGTCCAGTATGCTAACCAGGTAACAGACTGAATCTTCTTCATCAACCGGTTGATTATCGACGGTGATTCTTTGCTTATTGTTCATGTTTGTTTTGCCTATATTTATTTTTAAGCCAGCATGTGACGCGGATTCTTGTACTAGTAGCATCTTTGATTGAATGTCTGAGAAGGTTTGGGCAAGAAGACAGATGTCTTGCAATCTTCCTTGAAGACCCCAAGTGATTGCCCTTCTATGAGATGTAGCACACAATTTAAAAGCAACTTTGACCTACACCGAAATTAAAGTTTATTTTATTGCTCAGTTGCCCTTCGTAAAGGATCCGGCGGTTAGCGTTTTCATATATCCCTTTGATTAGTCTTAATAGCTTTGGAGGCACACCTTTGCATTCCAATTCGTTCTGTATGACTCCGTGATTTAAGGCGTCTAAAGCCTTCTCGAAGTCTATAAACGTTAGGTATAAGTGGGATCTCCATTCTACAGATTGTTCACTCATAGGCTGTTAATATGATCGACACAGGATTTGTGCGCACGGAATGCGGTTTGTTTAATTCTAAGCTCAGGTAGAAAAGAAGTTTACGATCTATAAGGTACCCTTTTTTCTGTCAGCTTACAATAAATCCTTCAGGATTTTATAATGGGAGTGAGCAAATGGGCACTTGTTACTACGTCGATTTTTAACAGCTCTAAAGAGATTTTGTCTATGCCAGAAGATTTATTTTTTTAGCGATTTTATTCCATTTGCGATTTGCGTTCGTGGATACGAAGAAAGCAAAGTCGCATAGAACTCTTTCCAAAGTTTCAGCTGCTAATCTTTGGATGTGACTTATTCCTCAGCATAATTTTTCAGTGGATTAGCAGTGGGTTTTAAGCTGTTACTTAATATCTTTGCTGTACTATAGAGGTATCCCATGCGGTACGTCTCGGCAGCAACCTACGCCTCTTTAGCGATTCTGCTAATCTAATTTCGTTTGTCACGTTGGGCACTTCGCTTGACCTTCGATTCAGGTGGTTATGTAGCTGGTAGTACATTACTTTGGTCTCACTCATTCTTCTGTTGTTCATTGCAACTTTGGCTTTTTTCCTCTCTAGCACCAGCTCCAGGTTTCATCACTGATCCCCTCTTTATGGGGGTTGTTCTTATATCCTATGTGTTCGTCTGCAACTTGTGTGAATATCCTTTTTATTTGCTTCCAACAAAGCGGTATATTATTATTGCTCCGAAGAGATGTTTTTAATGCAAACGTATAGAGGTTTGCAACATCTAGATCTTTAGGTTAATTAACGTTGTATATGCTTCGGGAATTAGGTGAGTTCCTTCTATAGCGGCAATTTTTATTCTTTTTGTTACAATAACCAGGTGGTGATCGCTTCCGATATTGGATCCTCTTTTATTGCGCACATCTAGCAACGAACCTCGCCGTTTCCTATTAATGGTGATATGGTCGCTCTGGTTCTCACATATTCCGTCAAATGATACCCATGTCACTTTATGTATTTTTGAATGCGGAAACAGAGTTCCACCAGTAACTAGACTGTTTGTTGCCCATATCTCTAAAAGTAACTATCCAATTGAGATATCCTAATGTTTCATTAAATTACGATTTTGGCAAGCAGATATCATTTTCATATCTTAATGACATTTCAATTAAATAAAATAAAATTCTTAATAAAATCAACAAAGCTAAATAAGGAAATATAATTTAATTAATGCTACCTTAAACAGATGGCATCATAATGATTACACCATAAAACTAAGGAACTAATAAAATTATTTACAATTTCTATAATCTTGTTTATTTAGTAATTTAGAATCAAAAAACCACAATATTGATTTTTGTTTTATAACCAGACGACAATGTCTTTCATAATAAATTTAAATAATAATTAAGAAAATGGCAAAACAATTTAAATGTCATCACTCGTTTTGATTAATAAAAAAATTTAAAGTCTACAAGCAACAATAGAAGGAGAATGACAAAGAAATAAAACAAATAAAAAACCTGTTGATATATTTTTGACAAGTATCCTTAGTAATGTTATAAAAAGAAAAAAATTTTGTCTCTACATAAATATATATGCATTTATGTAAGTGTGTATAGGTTTCAAATTTTAACATGTTTCCCTATTAATTTTTCTTTTATTTTACATTGTTATTTTGGACAAGACAGTAGAAAGATACAAGTGGTAGGATGAAAAAGAAAACATAAATTAAATTTGTTTAAAATGTTTTTATTTTCTTTAGTTATCTTTTTGATGACAAAAAAAAAAATATCTATACATAAATCTTCTATGGGAAGACATAAAAGTCTTTAAAAATCTAGAATATAACAGACGTCAGTCATGCAGAATCTTAAAGACCCATTAAAAATATTCAAAATTTTCAATCGCTTTTAAAACAATGGAAAAATGTTTATGATTATTCGAACATTTTATTGTTTAATATTTCATCAATGAATAATTGTAATTCCTTTAAGTTGAAACATAAAAATATGTATGTGACTTTTCCTTGCCTTTTGTATCATTTTTTATTCTAAAAATTTTAATTGTCTCTTGAACATCGTTATATACAGTTGTAGTAGTTATAAGTTGCAAATATTGTATTTATAACTCTCTGTTATTGAGAAATTATTATATGGGAATTAATTATTAAATTAATGAAAATTGACTTATTTTCGGCTTTTTGGTTCTTTTTAATTTAATTTCTAAATATTTTTAGAAAGAAAAATTATTTACAAATGTATGCGGATGTTTTCCAAAGAAAACAAGAAAAATTAGACGTTAGCAAATTGAAATGCAGCATTTTCTTTACCACCACATCCTTCATCAGCATTCTTTGCATCTATCTACCTTATGTTATGTACGTCGTAAACATCATCTATTTAACCAACTAATCTTAATGTTAATTTGGTGAGACGAAGTTCACACACAACTTAAAGCATTTCTTTGTCGTTCTCTTTGTAACTCGTCTTGTACATTTGTTGTTGCTTTTTTGTGTTAGCCATTGGATAGCCACGAAATGCAACTTTTTTATTTTTAATTATTCATACTTGTTTGCTCACAACATTATAGACGCTTTTTCAGTATCATATTGACTGTTAGGAGTTAAGTAAGAATGTTAATACGCTGTGCCTAGCGTTTGTTTTAATTTTAAAAATTTTTCGCATCAATTATTAATTATTTAAAATCTGTGTATTAACTGAACAACAATAACAAATAATCATGAAATATTGGAAAAAAAACTACGCAGTGGGAACTTTAAAATTGCTGATAAGATTTGTTTAAAATTTATAAAATCTGTTGAAAAGGAGTCCGGCTTTATTCCTCGTATCTTGGTGAGAAATATCATTTTTTTAATATGCATTCATTGAGTCGCAAAAAGAGTAAAAAATCCTGATTTTAAAAATGACCAAAAAAAAAAAAAAAAAAATATGTTCTCTTATTTGAGTATCTTCATTATTTTGAAATTTTTATACACGTTCATTATTTTATTGCGTATCACAAAAGGCAATCCTTCAGCGATGTGTCTAGCACAATTAATTTTTTTTTTGTTTTAAACATTTCTCTACATTTAGTAGTGTCCGAAAATCGTACATAGTGTTTAAGGAATTATAAAATTTGTGATTAAGGGTTTTTTAAACGATTAAAGCAGAAACGTCTACAAAAGCTTAGAATCTTTGTGAGACGTAATCCACAGAGCAACTTGTGGTTTTTAGAATATTTTCCATCGCAAGATCAAATAAAATATGTTGAGTTATTGTCAACATTGTTTATCAAGACATGACAAAAATGTTGCTAAATTACCTTAAGTATATAAGGACAAAATCAATGACGCCGTTATTAAAAATCATTTTTAAAGCTGATGCGTCTATTTGTGAATCCTCGTTATATAAATTTTAGGATTTAATACTTCATTTTGATTTTAATTGCCACACTCAGCTTAAAAATATAAAAATTATTACAAATAAATTAAAATTGATTTTGGCTTAATTAAGTTCATTTTTGTATTATTTTCTAAAAAGTTTTAAGAAAGAAAAATTATACACAAATCAATCAACTAACTTTGAAAAAAAGAATACGAGGAGTATTTATGTTAATACTAATTTGATTAGACGAGGTCCACACACAAACAAAAGTATTTTTTCGATGTTCTCTCTGTAACTCTCTTCTGGTACATTAATTAAATTAATTAAAAAAAACAAAAAAAACACATTAAGTTTAAAAAAAAATGGCGCTCGCCCATATTTTCTGAGTTACAGGCCCCTGAAGTTTTCATAGAGAAGTACGATTGTTGCGCCATATTTTTTAAGATATCAATATGGGTATGATTTAAAAGCTCTTGAAGAGATCCCAAAGAGGCGATGACATTTTTATATAAAATTATTTGTGTATATATTATTTTTTTCTTATTTTTTTAATTCTCTGTCAACCCAATATCTGCTTTTTGGTTAACGTTACTTCACTAAACTTAACTTACATATATGGTGATGAAGAAATAGTTGGACATTATCTTATCTCGACTTAAAATTTTAAAAATTTTTAGTTTTTAAATGTAGGGTTCTCTTGATTGCAAATACAGTCAATTTGTTTTCTTCCATCTTATATTTTGTATCTTTTGCTTCAGGGTTTTGGTTATATTTCTACTTACCTTACACAATCTCTTGTTTAATAAGCATGCGATTTTAAGATTAGCAGTCAACTAGAGTTCAATATTCCCTAATTTCAGTAGGGCTCATACAAATCGGTATAGTGATTAGCCTTTTAACAGCGCAGTCTTCCTGATCGCAACAAGCTGTGACTTTGGCACGAGTCGAGAACTTACGATATATTTTTCAGCTTCTGTGTAATTTTCAACCGTCTGTCTATAACGGTTTTACAGTTTGGCCATAATATAAGATTATATCAACTATTGCAAAACCTTTATTTATAATTTAAAATTGTTATGCTTATTATTATACGAAACAGGTGTTTGTATAAAACGGTTCAAAAAATACGGCCATGTAGGTAAAATTACATTAATTTTGGGAACACCCTTTAGTATCTAAATTCAAACTATAAGCCTCTTGTTATGGAGGAGTTAGCAAAACAGGTCACTTGTAAATTTAAGTTGTCTGTCTGTAACGGTTCAAAACACCAGTCACATACACAATCTTACATCAACTATTGGGTCACCCGTTTATTTCCAAATCCAAATTTTATACTTGTTTATACAGGTTCTTTGTAAATTTTAACCGTCTGTCTACAACTGTTTAAAAGTATGGCCATATACATCAAATTAAATAAACTATTGGCGCACCCTTTAGTTTATAATTTTTAATTTAAATACTTTTTACTATAACGATCAAAGCAATCGACATTCTGTCCAATTTGCAAGCGTTTAGCTATAACGGTTTAAAAGATAGGCCCATAGAAGTAAATCTACATCAATTATGGAACACCCTTTTACTTATAAATTCATAATTGCAAACTCGTTGATATAGCGGACCTTGCAATACAGGTACCTTTTAAGTTCCAGAGTTCTGTCTATAACGGTTCAAAAGTTCGGCCACAATTTTAAAATTACATCAACTATTGGGACACTCTATAACTTCCAAATTGAAATTTTATACTTTTCTTCATAGCGGACTTAGCAATGCAGCTTCGTTGTAAATTTCAAGCGTCAATGAACTATTGGCCACCCTTTAATTTCTAATTTGTAATATTAATATTTGTTACTATAACGGCCATAGCAATCAACATTCTGTCCTATTCGCAAGCATTTGTCTGTAACGGTTCAAAAGATAGGTCCATATAAGTTAATTTACATCAATTATGGGGCACCCCTTAATTTTAGATTTATTTTTGTATAACATTTTGTTATTGGGAGGTATCGTAGCAGTTATTTTAAATGTTACAGAAGTGTCTTTTAGAGTTCATAATACAAGTAAAAATATGTATGTTGTATGGGGACACCCTTTAATTTTAAGGATTATGAACTGTTTTCTGTAATCTGTAGGCATAAAATATCAAATTACAAAAAACTTTCAAAATCGGTTCATAAAAAACAACATTCAGTCTAATTGATAATCACCTTTTTTTTGCAGTCGGTTAAAAATTAAAATAACATTCTAATCATAAAGCGGCAGTTTATTTTAACTACTTTGGTTGTCTCCACATGTTAGGTTTCTACTCCAAGGAAGTATTTTTTATCGGTGCAAAACGTATTTTTTTTTGTTTCAATTACAACTTAAATTAAGAGCATCAAAAATAATAAATTATCTTATAAAATAAAAGTCGTTCTCTAAAATTATCTTATGAAATAAAAGTCGTTCTCTAAAATAACTTGGATTTTCGAGTCATAGCTATCGGCAAGTATTATTACTTTATTAAATTTTATAAAAAAAAAAAAAAAAAAAAAACAGAAATATGCTGCTAGAAAAATGGCATATAAATTTGCAACTTGGTGTCATGTTTTCTTTTTGGTTAAAAATTTGTAAAATAACTAAAAATAGAAGTTAAAATTTGGGGCTCCATGATTTTTTTTTTAAAGAAATGTTACTCGTTGCCATAGTTAAGCATTAAGTAAAGTGAACTACATTTCCTTTGAAAAGGTTTTTTTGCTGTTTCCTCTTTACTTTATTACAATAACTTTTTTCGCACCTAAAGCCAAACGAACCTTCATTTCATCTTTTATGAAAAAGAGATGCTAACGTTATTTAATTATTTATGCCCTTTTGTTTTCAGTAGTTTCATGCTTTTGATTTTATTATGCTTTGAAAATATATAAATTGTTGCTTTTATCATTTCTCTTGCGTGCCTTTTATTTGGCTTAAATTAAGATATTCCAAAGATTTTATTTCTGTAATTTTTTATTTCTTTTTAACTGATTTGAGTGGTCTTTTAAAATATTAAAAAAGGATGCAGATTTTTTTATTTAATCTCCTTTATTTATGAAAATAAAATAATACCAATTAAATATTAAAAAATATTAATAAAGGTAAATAAATTTTAATAAGGAGAAATATTCAGCAGAAAATTTTAAAAAAGGTAATCGAGTCTGGAATTAATCATTTTTTGGCAGAAGGACTTCCCAAATAGGTTACAAAACCTAATGATTTTAACAAGGCATGAGACTTTATAAGTAATTATTATTAATTACATCAATTATAACGGGAAATTATTATTATTATTACAAGTACCTATTTTAAGGTATTCTCTTTTAACTTAAAGAACTAGTTCAATTACTACTTCCTTCTTTTGCGAACTAATGAATGTAATGTGTTTTTTAAACGAGTACCAAAATATGCCAATTACAAAAGTAAGTCAATATATGGCAAGTACTTCTTAAGGTAATGTCTTATTTTTTGCTGGGTACAGTTATCTTATATCTAATATATATTAAAAATCCCTTTGTAAGTTTATGCTTACAGTAGCGGACCAGGACCATTTACAGTAATCATTTTATGCGGATTGAGTTCAAATTTTAAGCCGCTTTTAATTTCTATGAAGTGATTAATAATTGTATATATAAACAGATGGGGCTTCCATTTGCTTTACATTAAACATGCTACAGAATAATCTGGTGATAATTGTTTTTCTTAATGCACACAAATGGCGCTTATGTTTGCACTTACATTAAAAATGCTAACGGCATTAACGGTTATGGTTAATCGTTTTGATAGTCTTAAATACCAATAAACATTTGTGAATAAAGTTTAACCACAATTTGCCTATTAAAGCTTTAAAAAATACCATCTTTAGTTAGGTGTACCAATTCTTCCGCAGGTGGGTGACTTGGAGCATTATCGAGCAAGAGAAGCGCTTTTATTTTTTAAAAAATTTTTTTGGGTTTAAAAAAATTTTTCACCTGCAGATGCTAATGGATAGACTTCAAACATTTTTAGTTTAATAACAACTCACCTCTTGAACAAAAATTGTAAAAAAACAATTTTTAAAAAGAGATGCATTCATCCAGGAAGACTTTGAGTTTCCACAAGCAACCTGCAAATTTTTATTACGAAAACATCTTGGTTTTTGGCTTTTTCGATCACAAAAGACTTAATCTTTTTTGTTCCCTTCGCATTCGCGCAAATTAAAAACGTTATTCTCTCCTTTGAAAGTTTTCTTCCAGGTGCAGAATTTTCGCCTTAATGTACATATATTTTATCCGGCAACATTTTCCAATAAAGTGCAGATTCATCTGCATTAAAAATCGCTTCATGTGTATGGCCGTGCTCTTCAATAATAGCAGCTAACTTATTGATGAATGGAGCCACAAGTTGCTTTAAAAACGATAGCTTTTCACAAGATTCTTTAAGTAGTCTTATTCCATGGCGTTTTTTGAATTTAGTAAGTCAGCCATCACTGGCACAAAAGTCTCTTTTGTAAAATTTTCCATGAAATTCCAATGCTTAAGATTTTAATTGGTTGCTCCCTACTAAAATATGAGTTCTTCTTTGACACAAAAACCACTCGTACAGCGCATCTTCCATTCTATCAAATTCCTCAGTTGCTACTCTGTAGCGGGATTTGTGTGCACCTGTTGCAGCTAAAAGCTGTGCCTTCTGTTTTCTTTTAGTGCAAATAGTTGACTTGGATAACCCATACTTGCTACAAATCTTCTATAATTTTTAGTTTATTTTTCAAAGATATTCGTTTCTTTTTGACTTCTTTTACTTTAAACATCTCTTGTTCATCAAATGTAAAGCACGCGACACGAAACACTTGCTATCGCTATTAAATTTCACAACTACTAAATATGTATGTATGTATGTACACTTAAATTTGGCAGTTGACTGCAAAAAAAAAAATAAAAAAACCCAAAAAAATTACTCAACCATATTCTCTCAAAAAATGCTGCTAATCGTACTATCGTATAGTAAAAAAATTTTGTATTCGTACTATAGAACTGATAAAGCAACAAAATTGCCATTCGTACTATTGGACATTCGTAGAAACGAAAGTACGTACTATTGGATGTCCACTGTACTACGGTGTAAAAATTAGAATTTAGGTTCAAAAACACTAAGCTGGTAATACTGGCATTAAACTATTAAAGTCTATAGTGAAAGCTATTTAAGTTAAGTGATTTAAGCATAATTTGATGCAAAATTTTTCATCATAGTTTCGTATCTAAATTGAGAGCCATTTATTAATAAAATATCGACACATATGTGACTGACAGATTAATTTTATACCCTAATTACACGACATTACTTGGAGTTATTTTAAGCTACATTTAAAGATCTGTTTTTTTCATATTTTAAGAAAAAAGGAACTGTAATGGCTCTAGCAGCATGTCCCGATGGCCATTTCGCTACCACGAAAGAAAAAAAGATCCTTGTTGGTTGTTGTTTTTTTTTGCTTAAACTTTGATTTCTGTCTTTACTTTAATGTTTGGACAGAAATTTTTAGTTTATTTAAAATGTTTGTGAGAACCTTCCTGACGAGCTAAGTAAGCGGTATGGATATGGCCATCGAGACTTGATTTCATCTTCAATAATCAATATTGGTCATTTATAATTCAAATCGGGATCATTAGAAATTAGCACAAACATTTTTTTTTACAAATTTTTTATTAATTTTTTTTAATTGTGTTTAAATTTCTCTTAAACTACAAATATTTTATTAAAATTCATCTTTTTAGAATTAAATGCTGTAATTAATGTTTTTTTTTTTTTTTTGTTTAACACAAAGAATTAATGAAAGTTTATTAAAACCATCATTTTTGAAGCTTTAGAAGATTTATAAATATTTTTATTAACAAAAAAGTCTTTTTACATAAATTTTCATTAACAGATAAAATTTGTTCTTTAAGTTTGCAAAAAAAAAAAAAAAATATTTATAATCTTTTAATTATGCCTTTTGCAGATATCGTGGGAGTCAACAACACTCGGCTTTTGGTATACTGAACTGTTGGAACGTAACGCACAGTTTCGTACTTGGATTTCAACTGACCGACCAAAAGTAAGTTGAAAATAAAACCTTGTCTTTTTAAACAACTTTACAAAGAAAATTCAAAAAGAAAAAAAAGTAAAGTCTTAATTACGTAGTTTTCTTTATTTTTGTAGGTTTTCTTTGTGATAAACTTTCTTTCTTTTTTTGTATGATTGTAAGAAAAAACTAAACGTTTGAAGCATATTTATTTGGTATCTTTAATCTTTGTTAACTTTGCTATTGCATAGATCTGATTACAACACTTTTTTTTATGCATTTATTTTTTGTAGGTATTTTGGATGACAGGATTCTTTAATCCTCAAGGTTTTTTAACAGCCATGCGTCAGGTATGTATTTAAGTATTTTAATTCACTTTAATAAATTTCTGTTCTTTTTTGCATTTCCTTTTTGTTGCTGATAATGGTTTTTTCATTTTTTGCATTTCATTTTGCTGCTATTTAAGTTTTAAAGTTCTCTCTGCAATCAATCACAATAAATAAAGAATTTAAGCCTAATTGAACAATAATAATTGAGTTATTTCCATTCAGTTTTAATTCATTTAATACAAAATCTGATAACAGATATTCAAAATACTTTTCGTAAATCAAATTACATGCGTATGATTTACGTGTGAAAATTTCCAATTAAATATCACTCATACGTGGTCATTTACAGATGTGCATTGTAATTGATCCAAATTGATAAAATGAGTATTTTTACATACAAAAGGCTACTTTAAATATTCATGGGTAAAAACTGTAAAAATTATGAAAATTTTAAATATTATTTAATTCCAAATATGTAAATAAAAACTGTTCACTTAATATTGGAAAACATTTATGTATGTAGCTCTTGATAAGTTTTGATTGACATAATTGAGTTGCTGTGTTTTTTATACTCTTTACCACAAAAAGTGGAAGAAAGGTATAAGTTAGTTTGTCATTCCGTTTGTAATTTCTACAATATCCATTTCCGACCCATAAAGTATATATATATTATAAGTTCTTATGCATTGCGAAGTCGATTGAGCGATGTCCGAGTCCGTCCGAGTTAGTGTAGAAATCAATTTTGCCTTTGCAAACTTAAATACGCCAACCGTTCAGACATAGTGTTGAAAGAGGTGATATCGGAAATCATCAAGATCGGTAATGTCCTTAGACGCAGCAGCCAAAACACCACTCCTACCTCTATTTTTCCTTAATGTTTGGAACAAGGAAGTAATTCCAATAAAAAAAAACAAATATATAGACCGATAGAGAATTAAAATATAAGAAAAAAACGTTAAGTTAGAAAATTGGCGCTCGCCCATATTTTCCGAGTTACGGGCCCCTGAAATTTTTAAAATTTTTAAAATATCAATATTGGTATCATTTTAAAGTTTTTGAAAAGATCTTTAAGGAAATACTTAAATTTTTTTTTAAATGCTTAACCCATAAGGAGCCGGTGACATTTTGTTGTAAAATTATTTACAAGTCGAACTTAATTTTTTTTAATTCGCTGTCACCCCAACGTTTGATTTTTTGATTGGAGTGAAGGGTATATAAGATTCGCCATAGCATTGCTTATAAAAGAAATTAAAAACAATACTATATATAATTCAATAAATTATTACCAAATAAAGTTTAAATTTCAGTATTTGTTGATCAAAGGGTGTTTGTTTCTGGTTTAAATTAAAATAAAATTTATTTGTAGTAGAAATATTTCTGGAAAGATTTTTTTAGGCATCATAGTTTCATATCAAGAAATAAAGCTTAAAAAACACTACTTTTATATTGAATCATTTAATTAGTTCTATATATAAAGATAAAATAGATCTATATAGATAAAAGATAAGATAAAATAGCCACATAAATTTGTTAAATGTTTGCAGCTGCTAAGAGTAAATTTAATTTCTTATGTTTAGTTTAAGCACAACTTACTCAATAGAGACAGTTTTGTAATCTTTACTGCCTTCAAAAAATAACACATTTTTTAACAATTTAGAATATTACAGTTTACAGTGGAGACCCTAGAGGGAACAGATACGATATTAAAAGGACCTGTCAATTTAACATGACATTGTCATAGGGATGAGTCAAATGCCACTAATTGGGAACTTAAAATTCCGTTTAGATTTTCTTACTCTGCTTTGCATTCGGAGGAATTTTGCAATAATTTATAAATTTTGTTTTAAAATTGGCCATTTTTGGAAAGGGGCTAGAGGGAGAACCGTTTCAATTCATTACCTACTTTTTCTTCTATTCCCATTGTTCTAGGTTATCTTGAAAAATTGCTAGTACCGCTGTAAATTTAAATTTCATAGCAAAAAAAAATTTATATAACCTTAAAGGGAAAATCCTTAAAATAAGGTATTTTTCATATTTTCTCAATTTAGAGGTTTGTAACTTTTGAACTAAAAGTGCTATCTGAACAAAACTTAAAACTAGTTTATTTTAAAGTCTATTTTAACTGTAGCAAATGACTTGAAGTTAAAATCCGGTAATTAATAAATGCAGTCGGCGAAAATTAAATCAAAAATAAATTGTAAGCCAATTTTCCCCCAACCTAAAAGAGATAGCTTACACCTGTAAGCACATTTGTTATAGATATTTAAAGTTAAAAATAAACCTTTTATGGCATTTTCAAAAAATTATATGGCCGAGCTACTTTAATTCCCTACACAAAAATCCTCCTTAACCCTAGGAAACTGATCGTTCTGCTTTGGCTCTGCGAAGTTTTATTTTCGTTTTCAATTCACTATGCGCTGTAAACGAAAGTGTGGAAGAAGATTCAAAATTTATCAATTCGTAATCGGTATCAGAAACTAAAACGCTTTTCGTTTACTAATTTGGATGACATTGACGAAAGCTATGTATAGTTTTAACAAGATATAGTAGTGTTCGAGAAACATCAATTACTGCTCAAAACATTTTTGTGCGCTGTTTCTGTTCGGTAATCGAAAATCGCTCTGCAGCTTATGTGATAAAACACAATTTAGTTTGTTTTTATAAAATTCTTATCAGTTAATAAAGAATATCCGAAATTAAATACTTGAACAAAAAAGAGCGCACATATGTTAACAATACCTTAAAAGTCCTTTTCGCTTAATGATTCAATGAAATAATGAAAATTTATCGCCTTAAAATGTTTTTTTTTTTAATTTTATTCAAATCTAGTACGAGACAACTCCAAGAGCGTTTTGATTTATTTTTAACATCAGATAAAACTACAAAACGAAAAAAAAAACAACAGCCCGACAAATAAATTTATTGTTTAACTGTTGGTCTTGATACTACTAACTTATTTTACCAGAAGTGGACATAAAATCAGTCGTTGAAGGTCGGCTTTCGAGAATGTAATTTTCTAATAGAAATTTCATCTGCAGAACCAACCAGTTTCAGTAAACACTGATTCTTCACAATTGCCTTTCTTTTACTTAAAAATTAGTTTAAGATATTTTTAACACACCAAGTGGCATCTTCGATCGTTTAAAAAATTAGTTTAAGATATTTTTAACACACCAAGTGGCATCTTCGATCGTTTAAAAAATATATTAAAGAAAAATATATTGTAGTTTAGTTTTTTTTCTTTAAATAGTAAAGTAGTTTTTATTGCCTTTTAAATTTACAACTTTATTTATAATATTTAATTATAAAGTACATACATCGTCAAAGTATAACTTTTTTATGAATATAATTTGAAGAAAAAAGTTGCTACGCATAAACACTTGATAGACGTGTAAAAATTTGCTCACATATTATGATTGATATTTCTTACTTGCTTTTATTATTTTTACTAACCACACAATTTTGTTCTATTGTTTTTATAACTTTTCTTTCCTTCTTGTTGTATGCGGCATATGGAATTCTGCTTCAACGAATGAAAACAAAAACTTAAATTCTACTATGCATCTAATACTATGTATGTGCCATTTGTCTATGGATGTATGTGTTTATGTGTGCGTAATGGTTATTTTATAACTGTTTTGGAATGTAAATGTTTGCATACTTATGTGCGTTGGAATTTGTTATGGCACTGACATTGTTGTCTCGTATGTCTGTAGGAAGTAACACGAGCTCACAAAGGTTGGGCTCTTGACTCTGTAGTGTTGCAAAATCAAATAACACGCTATAATAAAGAGGACATTACCGAGTATCCAACAGAAGGTGTCTATGTACATGGTTTGTTTCTTGAAGGTAAGTGAACAATAAAGAGATACTCTTTATTGCTTTTACTTTAAAATTGTGTGAGATGTAGTAACGAGCACAAATTATTTAGAAATATTAAACAAATATGGATTTATTTTTTTAGAAATATGTTTTTGTAGCTAAGAAACTTCTGAGGTAGAAAGAAGGAAATTAAAAACAAATTTATTCTAAGAATATATTTAAATTATTTATGTTTCGTTCTTTAAACAAATATTTAAAACATATAATTTTTTAAGGCAAACTACCATTGCAATTATGTGATCACAATAATATACCAGGAATTATACATTTGGTTGTTACTTATAAAAAAATACAATAAAGAAATAGAAAATTTAAAAATATGCTAATGAAAAAAGTTTTCGCTAAATTATAGTATTTTTGATCTCATTGTAAAAAGCACTTGTAGTTGTGTATTTTTTTCATAACTTGCTAGTACTAAACATATTTTTGGAGAATGGTGACAAGTATAGTAAAGCGTATAATTAATAATTAGGGACCTTCTAATTCTAATTTAGTTAAGTAAATTTTACAAAGAAGTGTCTTTAGTTTGATCTTTAGATTGTGTTCAGGATTTCAAGCAAACTGAAGGTGAGAATTTTATTTTACCTAATTTATTTAGTGTTGCCAGAAAAATTCTAACTCTAGGGACTCTAAACGAAAATCCCTAATTTTGTCCAAAAAAAAGAAAGAGTTTAAAGTACGCATCTTTATTTAAAAAAAAATCTTCGTGATCTTCTTTAACTCTTTTGTAAATATTTTCCAGTTTAAAACATTTTATCATTCCCTCAGGAACTTTAAATTTATAACGAAAAATTTTGTAATTATTGAAATGGGATTTTATTCTTATCAGTGATTCCAACACAACACAAAAAAAAACTACAATAACAAAACTAGGTTTGTTTACATTTTGCATTCACACTACCAAACAACTTTCAAGTAACTTAACGTTGAATTCTATTTTCTACTGATTCGAACGGAACAGAACAGAACGTAAAAGTAATAACAATCCACAAATACACATTTTCCATTTAACAGAAACTGATCAGCTGATTCGTCACGGAACGGAAAGTAAAGACTAATTCTGCCTTTAAACCCGTACAACGTATAAAAAAAGTATTTAAACCTATGTCTGGTGTCTACACATACAAATTTAAATAATGCTTTTAATATGTCAATTCGACTAGACAGTATCAATGTCAATAAATCAAAGGGCTAATAATAAAAGATCTAAGAATAAAAGCTCTCCAAATCCCTTCCCAAACTTATGTTGAAATCCCCAATTTGGAGAAAAATCCCCTTATCTGGCTACACTGATTATATTTTTAGAAAATTATTCATGCAAAAAAACCGATTTCAAAATAGACAAATTTAAAATCATGTTTCTTTTAATGATGACAAAGTACAACAAAATTTGTTTAAATTCTAAGCATTTGTCTATAACTGTTCTAAAGATTGGCTATATACATCAAATTACATAAAATATAAGGGCCCCTCTACATTCTAATTTAAATATTCATAATTGTTATAATACTAGATATAGTAATAGTCATTCTGTCTAATTTTTGAATTACATCAGTTATGAACTTAAATGTGATTTGATCATTTATTTTCTCAAATTATGATTTCTAATTCATAAGAACTATGATTTTTTATTTTAAGTTTGAAGTACTTTCATTGTAATTGTACTACATAGTGAAGTTAAATTTTGTATCAGCTTGTTGTAAACAAAACAATATTATTCAAAGCTCATCTTGTCAAATACATAGAATGTATGAAGAAATTTTAGACAATTTTATACAAACAGAATATGTTAACATGAGTCTTAACAACGACCTTGACTTTGAAAACGAAAGTCTATTTCTACACAACGAAGAAGTCTATCTGGGTGTTTTTGTTAAATAAAAGATTTTTATCTCAAAGCTGCAAATGAAAAAAATAAATTTATTGAAAACTGTGTGGCATTTTACATTGAGTTATTTAAACAAATATTTTGATTTTAACAATACGTTTTTAAAGGGCTCTTATATCTTGACCCTCTCTGAGAGGATTAATACACGATTTTCTAAATTTAATTAGTTAAAAGGATATTAAAAATTTAGATAACGAATTTAGAGAACTCCGTTTTATAAAATTCAGTGATCATTTTACAACTCTAGATAATCATAGCTGTGAGGAATTTTGGTCAAAAGTTTCAAAAATAATTCGTGCTGGCTGACAACATTTCAGCTTTTCCGGTGTTGTCAAAATTTGTTCAAGACTTAATAAGTCTTCCCGTTTCTTCAGCAAATGTCGAACGAATATTGTCAACAGTTAATTTAAACAAAACTAAATATAGAAATAGATTAGACAACATCACTCTCGAGGGTATCTTAAAGGAAAAAATTACAGAAATAAGAAACTGTTCCTGCTATAATTTAAAAATTAACCAAGATATTATTAAAAATATGAAACCCTGTATATATTATAGTAAAAGTTCTTGGTAAAACTTCGTGCACTCTTAACATCATTAATTTAAATATATACAATTTTTGTTAATATATGTATTTTAATTATAATTTTAAAATAAAACTTTGTTTTTAAAAAATGATCTTTTTCTTCTCAAAGCTTCTGGCAACGCTGGTTATGGAAGCACGTTTATATTTCTAATTTCAAAATTTCTACTTGTTATAGCGCACCTAGCAATAAAGATTCTTTGTAAATTTCAACCGAGTGTCTATAACGGTGTAACAGTTTGGCCATATACATCAAATTACATCAATTATTGTAACACATATTTATTTCAATTTTTTTACATCACTTACAAATGTTTTTATATAACGGTTCAAAAGATAAGTCACTTTCAATTTTTAGATATATTTTTTTATTAATTTTTGCTACCGAGAGCTAAACTGATATGCAGGAGTTTTTTATATTAAACAACGGGAATTTTTTTATTATTTTAATTAATATTCAAAAAAATCTTTTTTTCGTGCTATTTTCCCGATTAATGATTTAAATCACCGGTATTGATTATTGAGGGTCAAAGCTCGTCTTTAACACTTCAGGAAACTTCTGACAAACATTTTAAATAAACTAAACATATTTGTCCAAACAATAAATCAAAGATAAAAATCAAAGTATAAGCAAAAACAACGATAACCAACAGGAATTCTATTTTTCTGTCTCCACTGTATACGGCTGAATTTTTTCGGCTTCTTTAAATAATTAATCGGGAAAATAGCACAAAAAAAAAAAGTTTTTTTTTTTTTAAATTTTAGAGTGGTGCTATTTACGATTTAAAATACACGTAAAAAACACGTTTGTTGTATGGAGACACCCACTAATTTTTATATTTATGAACTGATATTAAAATTGAACCAATCTGTAAGCCTAACCTTTCAAATAAAAAAAGCGTTTCAAAATCTGTTAAGGAATGACTTATTTCTGCAGGTATAAACATAAAAAACTGCAACATTCAGGCGAATCAATAACCTCCTTCTTTTTTTGAAGTCGCTCAAAAAGTAGCTAATCAATTTTTAAGCCAAACGATTTTATTAGGTGGCCTGTATGGTCGGATTTATTTTTCGAGTTTGAACAGAAGAAAATAAAAAGTGTAAAGCATTTGTTATTTTTTTATTTTAGTCAAAAAACATGATCTCTTATTTATGTAAGCTTTTTTATTTTCTATCGCATTTTGATTTGGGTCTACCCGACTGAAGCTTAGTTTGGTCGTTTCTTATTAACAGATACAAATATGTATATCTTGGGCTAGATATCTCTTTAACTTTAAAACTCCACAGAGGTATGCCTAAGGGTTCTATTTTGGCGACGCCTCTGTTTATGATTTATATAAATGAATAATATCAACAGCTTAAAAGCTGCAGGTGTTATACATATGCAGATGATCTCCAGTTATAACCTAATTATGGATTAGAAATTTTGGAGGACAAATTTAACGAAAAAGTTAGAAAAAAATTATCTTAAATTAAACCCCTTAAGACTCGTTGCGTGTGATCTTTGTTTAATTTTCCTTGATTTAGGCAATGAATTGTATCTCATTGTAAGGTTTTTCTTTTTGGATAAACTTAGATAACAACTTGTGTTTTGCTTTTCTTGTAAATTATGTTATATCTAATATAAGTTTTGTTGTGAGGAAATTGCACAATATAGAATTATTTTTGCCAAGCAAAGTTAAGAGATCGGTTGATATGTCATTATGTCATTCTTAATAGATTAAAATAGTGCTTGAACAGAATAGCTAGCTACATGTTTGGACTAAATTGTAGATCAAATATGCATATTGTATCGACCACTATTAAGCTTCTGCAATGTGAGTTTTAGATTTTCATTAATCTAAGAGTGGTGCTTCAATTTTATAAGGTTGTTATGAATAGATTTACTTTTGGTCACTCTAACATATTAATTGTACCTCTGCACGCTTCTCTTAAAATTTCTATTAATTTGTCGTCCGGATTTCAATGTTGCGGAATTCTTTTGTACTATGTGATCAACGAAGATTTTCAAATTCCGTCTCAGTGTTTAGGAAATTGTTAACAAAATTGTTTAATTGGCTGCAACAGGACCACTTTAAATTGTCATTACTTTTTCTTTCCTTTTCTTTTTTAAATATTTTTCAATTGAATTGGGAGAGTTTTTTTTATTACTTTTAAGATCTCAATTTAAAAACTTGATATATTTGTCACATAATTTATCTGGATGAATAAGGCTCTTAAGGTTAAAAATCTATATTAAGTACATAAATTAATAAAAAAAAAATTATAAAAAAATTGCTAAACATTGGACTTCCTTTAATAAATGTACAAAAAGAGGGTTTTTTTCGAATTTCGTACTGACTGTAAAAAATATTAATTGTTTAAAGATTCGCAGCGCCAGCCTCCTAAGTACTAAAGCTCTGTATAGTTTCAGCTAGATCGGGCTATCTTAGAAACTATAAAATTATTTAAATTTTGATAAAATCCCTTACTGTTCATCATGATGCTAAGGTTTTAACACTAGATTTACCAGCTATTTAATTATACCTATTTCTACCAAAACCAGTCAAAATGACTGGTGTATAAGAGAAAATGGTTATTGTGGTTTCCAGTCTTTATTCGCTCGAAAAATGACAAAAAAAGTTGAACAATATTATTTGTAATGGATAAATGGATTTAAAGATATTGTGAAATAATAAAACACTTAATTGTTTACAGTTTGTTGCTCACAATTTCTACATATGTAGATTTTGCTGTGTGTACACTTTCCGCATAGACTTTTTTTGCATTTATTGCAAATATTTGTAGTCTCGTTGTTATTGCAGTATCCTATTTGACACCATTTGCGTACAGAAACCGTGCCTTTTGTAGTTGGTATATTAGCTTCGTGTGGTTTTTGCCTTGAAGTCTGATATTCTGCAGCAAGTTCTTCTGCTAATCGAAACAGAAAGTCTTTCCGTGAGATATTTTCTCCTGTTGTGTTTTTGTACAATATCCAGCTATTGATTCCGGCTAAATCTAAAATATTAAAAAACACTTGAAGTGGCCACCTTCTGGAACCTGATTTCACTGTATACTTTCTTGCCATTTGATCAGTGACATCGACGCCAAATTTAGTTTTATTATAAAACGATACAGTTTCAGGTAATTTCTTAGCTGCTTTATCAATTTTGATGTGTTTATGTTTCGTACTTAGTATAAGTACTTTTTTATTTGGTTTGCTCTTATAAACAGTAAGTGTGCATCCATTGGATTGATACAACAACGTTGAGAAACGTGCCATGCTGTCTTTTTTCAGTTTGCAAGTTTTCGGCAGTTCCCTCTTGTTTGCGCGTATTGTTCCAAGCAGCGAAGTATTTTTAGATTTTAATTTTAACGCCAAAGGAATACTTGTAAAAAAATTATCAGTTGTTACAGTTGTACCCTTCATGGTATACAGTTCAAGAAGTTTCATAACGACAAATTCGCTTAGGGGGGTTGATGCATTTCGAGTCTCGTCTTTTCCTAAATACGGAAAGCCATTTACCACATATTTCGTCTCTACATCAGATGCCAACCAAAATTTTATCCCAAATTTATGGGGTTTGTTTGGCATATACTGAGTAAACCTGCATCTGGCCTTCGATGGAAAAAGTTGCTCATCCACAGTAATATGAGCTCCCGGTTTGAAGCAATTTTGGCTGTTTTCAATAAATTTATCCCAAACTGCTGAGACTAAAGCGAATTTGTCTGTTTGCAACCTTTGACTCCTCTGATTTCTTTTGTCGAAACGAATGTATCGCAGAATCTCAGTAAAATCTCGTCTACTCATTTTGCTGGAGAAAAATGATGGTCCCCACTTGTTGTTCCACAAATATTGAAGCCTCAAAGTATTTCCTTCGTACGCCCCACGTGCGTACAGTATTGCAAGAAATGCCTTCAATTTTCCTTGCGTAATTGTCCATTTTTTCCCCAAAACTCGAGAGCCTTCTAACTCTGTACAAATTCGTATATGTTCCAAAATATGGTTGTCAATCAGTAATAGGAACGCACTACTTAGACTCCCGTTCATAATGTTTCTTTTAGCATGTGCTGTTGGCCCGTGTACATCTTTGAAAGCACTATGAACTGGTAGTCTACCGGCAACACCTCCTTCTTCAATTCTCGTCCAAATAGTGCCGTCTGAAGCAATTTCAGTTTGCTGATTTGGTACGGTGCTTCCTCCTTCGTCTTCAGAACTGAAGGGGAATCGCATGTATCGTTTCCTTCGCTTGTTTGGAATATTTTCGCAATCACCGTCACTTGACTGATTTATATTGTTTTCATCAGAAATTTCCTCATCACTACTCTCGACAATAGCACTGTTATCATCACTGCTTTGTGGATCAATTTGTCTATCTAACAATTCACCGTCGCTGTCATATAATTCGCTTTCTACATCTGAACATTACAGAGGAATGTTGGTTGCATTTTATAAATATGTAGAAATATTTATTCGTTTTGACTTTTTCAGGGGCTGACGATCGCTGTAAAAATATGTTGAAACTGTTGAAAAATATGTTGAAACTGTAGAAACATGCACCAGTCATTTTGACTGGTTTTGGTATAAACGTCAATAACAAAAAATATATTTGTTACTAATATATATAAAGTAACATTAAGTTCAGAAAATGCATTCTCTACTTATAGCTACAAAAGTCATAACATTATTTCGGAAAGCAAATGTTATATGTAATAGGAATTTTGAATTGAAATTGCACGACCAGTCAAAATGACTGGTCTGGTAAATCTAGTGTTAATTTACGACATCATCAATAAATCGATAAAAAAAGTATATTATGATAATTTACGAAAAGGTTTTTTGATATTTTTTAGTTATTTAAAACCATCCTAAGCAATTTTGTAATCAACACGACTGTTGTGGCCTAAATGACATGCCACACTGTGTGATTGGGATGGCAGTTTTCAATAAAAAAGCCATATATTTTATAGTTTCACAAAGGTTATGCATAGTTTCAAAGTTTATGAAAATATTAGTTTTCACGAGAGTAGATTGATAAGTTCATAAAATATTAAATAATATTTTGCACTATTCTTCAGTTAGTTTTTAAAACTTTTTTGTTTCAGTTTTCTTAAAACTTTTCTTTTTTATTTAAGAAACATTTAATAAAAATAAATGAAGCAACGTTTTTTATTCATTTATAAAGAGACTCTCGCTACTTAATAAAGATATATTACAACTTTAGTGTGAAATGTATGTTGTCATATAAATAACTTCATATACATTCTTTCTTTATGCATTTTTTAAATTTCATTTATTTTGTTATAGTTTTGCCATTGTTGCAACGATAATTGTATGAAAATTTCTAAGTTTTTTCAAAACTTTAACGAAAAGAAAAATATGGAAAATTTTTCCCATTTCTTCAAACAAGAAAAAATACGAAACATCTTCCTTGCTGACATGAATATGAATATAATATAGCAGCATCTTTTTATAATTTTTTTCCTTATAAACATTTGATTGCAATATGCTTTATTTTTGGTACTTTTATGTGTTCTTATTACTAGAAAATGGTTTTAAAAGTATTATATTTCATATCTTATTTTTGCACAAGTTTTTTTTTTAATTTTTTTTTTTTGTTTTTATATGGGAAAAACTATTTAATTCAGTTTTATTCAAAAACATTTTAATGGTTTCATTATTATTACTATGCACTAAAAAAGGTAGACATATAAGTTTAATGAAAATAAAATAATAATCAATCACTTTTGATTTGGTTGATGACTAAAAGTATAATTGAATTTTTTTGCTTTCTCTGTTTTAAGATCAGGGAAAAATTTATTCTTGTTGCAGGGAAATGTAGAAATAATTCCAGTAAGTAGATTTTTACTAATTTTCAGAGCCACTCTAAATTCTGTTTTAGGTAGGCCATAACAGTTACAATTCTCTGCCAACAGGTAAAATTTTACTACCAACGGAAAGGAAATTTTTTATGACAATAAAATTAACAGTAAAATTATTAAAATTTAATGCAAAAATATTTCGTAAGAAAACGACAAAAATTTTTTTGTTTGTTGCATCATACATTTACTATTAGTAAATGAAAAATATTACTTTCTTATTAGTGAAAATTTGGCGAACTGTCGCGAACTGTGTTCGAGAACGTAAAAGTTATCGAAAATTATTGACAGATTTACAAACAAAACATTCCAGCCGCTTTAATTTCAAAACAAAAATTAAAAATTCTTAAAATCACGGCAGACTACGCGTTTTTCACATCGAATGTCCAGGCAAGTGTCTTAACGATAAAAGCCCCATGCCGAGCTGAAGTAAAAAGCGCCGCTGAATAATAAACGTAAAGAATATCATTCATGTGATGATGATTGGGATGGTACTGTGATTTTAAGGGTCAAAAAAATATTGTTTTCTAATTTATTAAGCACTAGGTTAGTTTTTTAAAAAAGTATTGTTTATTTTATTTTATCAATTTATTTGTTGTATGGATTCTTCATGGATTCTTTGACAACTTAACACAAAAATTAAATTTAAGCTTTAAATTATGTGTTGAGAAAATATATAGAAAAAGATTATTAACCACAAATAAGTAATCACGCTAAACCACAATGGCACCTTGAAAAAAAATTAAAAATGTTTGTTTATAAAACAACAAAACACAAAAATAAAATCAAATAGAATAAATGAGCAATTCACACCTTGACATTAAAAACTACCTTTTGATCTGTATATAATATGGTATGTAAAATAATATTTCATTTACTTAGATACTTATTTGACCTCTCAAGGAATACATGGCTTTATCTAGAACAAACAAAAGACAAAAAATCAAAGAAAAAATATATTTATATTAGGTAGATACACTTTAGGTAACAATATTTTGTTTCCGTTGAAATGAAAAAAATCTGTTCTAGATGCGCTGTAATAAATTTTGGGTCAGAACTACTACGAATACCTCGTCACCTCCCGATTATCGTTGGGTTAATATCTTTTCCTATAAATCAGTTTTTATAGATAATATAATTCAAACAGCTCTCTAAGCAGAAAAGAAAATTTCGAAGAGAATAGTAGCCGCGCATATTTTGCTTATTTATGTACCGACTTGGCAAAACTAAAACAATAACGCCTAGAGCAGGGGAAGGCGAATATTCATATAAAATCATTTTTAGCTGCGTACTGCTTATAAAGAAATATTACGCAGTCAGCTTGTGCCTTTTGTTTTATATTTTTTAGAGTCAGGCTAAAAATAAGGAATCAGATGGCTTCATTAATATGCAAACTCTACTACAAAGGCTGTAACGAAAAAAGAAATATGTACCAGTTACTTCGTAAGAGCACGTGCCAATACCACAATAAAGAGGTCTAAGTATTTACGGCATGCAACATATGCCTTTGTAGCAATGGATGGCAAAACATTGAATATTCTAAAGGCCCTGTTTTTATATTACGGGTCGAAATATTATTCCACATACATCAAAATCACGGCTGTTTGAAAAAAGTCATACACGTTCTTTCTTAATGGAGTACGGTTCAAAAAATGAGGCAGTGTGCGTCAAGATACAAATCTGAGGAACTTCCTTTTTATTTTTCGGCTTATCGCAACAAATACTCTGTAAATATTTTGAAAACTTACGCTTTAAAAGTGTCTTAAAAAGTATTTGATTTTAATAGAATTAATTAATATCTTTTAACCCTTACAAATAAAAAACTTTTTTCAAAATAGTTCCGAAAATTAGGAAGCTCTTAAGTTACAAACAATAAAAAAAAAGGATTTATAAAATTTAAGTTTAAGTTTATCAGTTACAAATTAAAATTGGAAATGATTATTACACAGAGGTAATTTCTATCACTTTAATCAAAATATTGACATTAGTTCTCCCCAGATTTCTGGAGCTGATTTAGAATATTATGGCATTAATCGCAGGATAAATATTTTTCATCGAAGAAAATGCTTCAAAAGTGTTCTTTTATTTTTGGCACAAATTAAACGGTAGTGAAAGTGAACTTGTACAAATGTGTACAAGAATTTGTGACTTTTCCTAATGCGTGGTTGTCGCACAGGGAGCCTATAAAATTTGACTAAATCTTTGCGTATATTTAACTGTATGGGGTATGAATATTTATACTTAATTTAATATGTATTTAAAAGTGTTTTTCTTTAAACGTATTCACACTCGCAGTTAACAATAGCTGAATGTATACATGTTTATCAAACAAAATTTTTTATTTATCATATTTTCATGCGAATATTAAACAAAACAAGTAAGAGTGTTATATTCGGCTATTCAGAATTTTATATACCCTTCATCATATATGAAAGTCGAATTTAGTGAAGTAGCTTCAATCACAAAAACAAATACTGGGGCGAAAGAGAATTAAAAAGTACTATCAGGCACGTCACAGAACTCAATTCCAATCGAAAGCGGTTTCAATTCCGTAAATTGGTTCTTCAGAAAACGAAAAACAACAATTTTTTTCGAAATGAAATCATTTTTAAATTTCAAAGTGGAATTAAGATTCCTGGAAATTTTGCTACTTGCGGTTTTCAAATTTACTTTTATTATGTGTCCTTATTTAGATTAGCTCTGTTGTTTAGTTAGGTGTGCACAATATTGCAACATTTAAATAAAAAGGTGGAGATTAAGCATTTTTTTGAAATAAGCAAAATCGATCGGAATCTGAAGAAGGTAAAACAAAACCGATCGGAATTTGTGAAATGCCTGTATATTTAAGTTTACATAAATATGTCATCTGCTCTTAATGGGTTAAGCATTTTTAAAACTCTTAGTATTTCCTCAAAGATCTCTTCACAAACTACTAAATGATATCCATATTGATATCTTTAAAAATATAGTGAACAGTCGTACTTTTTAGCTGACTTCAAAAAAAGAAGGAGGTGGCTTTTTTTAATGTTTGTTCCTGCATAACTCAGTTATTTCTGTATCGATTTTGAAATTTTTTTTTTTTGTAATTTGATAGATTATGCTTACAGATTGGTCCCGTTTTAAAAACAGTTCAAATTCTTAAAATTTAATGGGGTGTCCCCATACATTATACATATTTGTATTATAAACTGTAAGGGCACTTTTTTAACATTTTGAATTATTTTAGCTCCCAATAACAAAAAGTAATAAAAAAAAAATCTCAAAATATATGATAGGTCCACGGGGGGACCATAAGCCTATCTTTTGAACTGTTATAGACAATCGCTTGAAAATTGTACATAATAATAACAAGTATAAACATTTAAAATTATAATTAAAGGGTGTCCCAATAGTTAACGTAATTTGATGTATGTTACTAAACTTTTGAACTGTTGTAGCAAGATAGTTGACATTTACAAATATCCTTCATTGCTAAGTCCGCCATAACAACACGTATACAATATCAATTTAAAAATAAAAGGGTGTACCCATAATTGATGTAATTTAACTTTACATGGCCCTATATTTTTAACTGTTATAAACAAACACTTGAACATTAGGTGGAATGTCCACTATTTTGACTCATATAACAAGAAGTATAAATATATAAAGTTGTAAATTAAAGGGTGTAACAATAGTTGATGTAGTTTGATATACATGGTCAAACAGTTGAACCTTTATAGACAGAACTTATAAATTTACAAGAAATTTACAAGGTCTGCTACCATAGTAAATATAAAACTTGAATTTGGAAATTATAGGGTTTCCCTATTGTTAATGCAATTTTATGTATGTGCCCAAACTTTTGAACTGTTGTATGCAAGATAGTTGAAATTTACAAAGAACCTTTACTGCTGCGTTCATTGTAACAGCAAGTTTAAAATTTGTATTTGGAAATTAAAGTGTGCCCCAATAGGTAATGTAATTTGATGGACGTTGGTCAACTTTTAAACCGTTATAGATAGACTGCTAAAAGCTGTTTTAAAGTCGCTTTTTTGCAAAAATTATCTATGAAAAGCTCAGAGCCCCATAGCTTGATGTTTTTATTATTTTTTAATTCTCTATCGCCCTATATATTTAGAGGCAGGCGGGGTGTTTTGCCCGCTGCTTCGAAGGACATGGACCGATCTAGCTGATTTCCAATAGCAAAATTTTCGAAACTAATTCTGATCGATTGACATCTTTGAATTTTCTCTAAGTGATCTAGTGCCTTGGCGAAGTTGATTTCAACCCAAACAGGTGCGGACATATGGACATTACTCAATCGACTTCGCTATGCATAAGAGCTCAGAATATGTATACTTTATAGGGTCGGAAATGGATATTGTAAAAATTACATTTGAAATAATAAAATTAGATACTTCCTGTTTCTACTTTTTGTGGTGAAGGGTATAAAAACATTGCAAATGAATTAAGACCAACATACATAAAAAGAAAATGTGATTTCGAATGTACTGTATTTTTACATGGAAATACAAATTTTTTATGTTTAAATTAGTTAACAGTTAAGCCATTCCATGTCGCAAGAGAATACGCAATAACTTTAGTTCAAATTAGGCAATTTACCATCATATAAGGATGCCTTCCTTTATTCAAGTAAATTTAAATAAATTGTGTATGTTGCTAAAAAAAAGTGTAGGTTAAGTTGCTTTTAAAAAATATGTTGAGTCTCTAATGATATACAAGTTCAAATAAAAATGAAAAATACCTTTGTTTTTTTAATAGGCTTATCAAGCCACCCTAATGTGTATTTAATTTAATAGATAATTTTTTTTGGTTGAATTCTGTGTGAGTATTTAATAAATAAATATTTTAGTCATATTTAATTGGATACATTTTCCCTAAATAAACTTTAATATAAATTTTAAAATGCGCACATAGAACTTTAAGAGTTGAAAAGATTCTTGTTAAAATTAAGAGATGTTTCTTAAGCTAGAAATTTAAAATTTCCTTAACAGGACTATTTTTTATATTTGCAGAAGAATTACATTCATTCATTATATTTAATAGAATTAAACTATTACTAAAAGTATCAAAAACTTTTGTGCATTATACACTAGCCGAAGGCCAGCTACGCAGAAAACCTTTAGAAAGCAAAGCCGCTGTTGGTTATACCATAGATGAGAAAATTCTTTCGTGTTTGAGATAAGTAATGTTTTGTTAAACCTTTCTGTTTAAATATTACAGCTTCTTAATGATGCGAGAGTTGGATTTTTCCGTGTTACAGACAAAGATAAATTAAAGGAAAAAAAGAAATACATAAAGAGAATTATAGAAATTATGCTAAAGACGGAAACAAAAGAAGTTGTTTAGCTTAATTTTTTTTTAAATATAGAATTATTATTGCGATCTTCGGCCTAATAATAAGTTAATTTGATTTAATTTAATTTGTTAATTTGATTTTAATTCGATGGCCATTTCGCTACAACTTACTTAGCTTTTCAGAAAAGTTTAGGCAAACATTTTAAATAAACTTAAGAGTTTTTCTTTTAAATGTATTAAAGAGCCGAAAAAAATAAATAAATAATAATAATTAAAAAATAAATTAATTTAATTATTTTTTCTCTTGCCAAATTTCTCACTGTGCTCTAAAATCTTAATGATATTGCTTTCAATGCAGTAGAGAATTAAGCTGGAATAATAGGGTTTCGTAAACAAAATCCAAGAACAGCGTTTACAAAATGATGATTTTATCATATTTTTGATGACTTTTGAACCAATATATGATTTGATGATTTTTTTTTCTTAAATTATGATTTTTAATTTATAAAAACTATTATTTTGTATTTCAAGTGTATAGTACTTTCATTGTAATTGTATCACCTTGTTGTAAGCAAAACAAAATTTTTTAAAGCTCATCCTGTCAAATACATAAAATGTATGAGAAACCGCCTTTACTTAAAATTTAAAGACAGTTTTATACAAACAGAATATGTGAATATGAGTCTCAATAACGACCTTGACTTTAAAAACAAAGATCTATTTGTACACAACGAAGAAGTCAATCTGGGTGTTTTTGTTAAACAAAAGATTTTTAGCGCAAAGCTCACTGCAATTGAAAAAAATGAATTTATTGAAAATTGCGTGGCATTTTACATTGAGTTTTCTAAACAAATATTAAAACGATTTGATTTTAACGATACGTTTTTAAAAGAGCTCTCATATTTTGACGCTTTGAAAATTATATATAGAAAATTTAATTCTCTGACAGGCTTAATACACAATTTTCCAAATTTTATTAGTAAAAAAGGTATTCAAAATTTATATAAGGAATTTAGAGAACTCCGTTTTATTAAATTCAGTGATCATTTTACAACTCTAGATAATCTTAGCAGTTGAGGAATTTTGGTCAAAAGTTTCAAAAATAACTCATGCTGACAACATTCCATCTTTTCCGGTGTTGTCAAAATTTGTTCAAAACTTAATAAGTCTTTCCATTTCTTCAGCAAATGTCGAACGAATATTGTCAACAGTTAATTTAAACAAATTTAAATATAGAAGTATATTAGACAACAGCACTCGCCAAGGTATCTTATGCGTAAAAAATTACTTAGCATTAAGAAACTGTTCCTGCTTTAATTTAAAAGTTAACGAACATGTTATTAAAAATATAAAACCCTGTATATTTTATAGTAAAAGTTCTTCGTAAACTTTCATACACTCTTAACATTTTTAATTTAAATATATACAATTGCCGTATTCACAAGCTCTGCTAAGGTGTAGGCATACTACCTTTTGTTTACTTCTTTGTGAACAACCATTGTATCAGTGTGCCATTGTACATTGTACTTCATACGTCAAAAAGTAAATAAGAAGAAGAAAAGTGTTATTCATCATTTGTTATTTATAAGCCAAATGGGGGAGAAAACAGAAAAAAGTAAATTAATAAATTTTTTGTGTGTGGATGAAATTCAAGACATTTTTAAGATGAACCTAATGTACTTGCTCTCCAGTCGCAGAATTATACATTTAGGGCTACCAAAATCATCATTATGGCATAATCGGGTTTTAAGATATTTTGATGAAAACAGATTTCTTCATATGATACGACTACGGCCAGAGGAATTTGCCTATATATATTTAACCTTATAACCTTGACTTGCAGCTTAAAATTGTACTTTACTGCTTGGGATCTTCAGGAAATGGTGCTTGTGTTCGTAAGGTAGCATCTCTTTTTGGTATAGGTGATGGCCGTACCATACAAAATATTAGAAATCGAGTCATTAAAGCAATATTAAATCTTAAAGAACAGTTTTTATATTGGCAACTTTCAACTTTCTAATAAATCAGTCAAATCAATAAATGAAATAAATAAAACTAATAAAAATATCTTTTAATTCAAGTTAATTTAATATAATTTACACATGAACACAAAAATAATAATTCATTTAAACATAAAACATTTAAACAAATACAACGTTTGAAAAACATATGAAAAAAAGTACTAAGTGTTGTATCGGATGTTTGCATGAATATTACCAACAATACAGCTAGCACCGTTGTATTTTGTTAGCACTTAGCACGTACTAGGGGGCTTGCGAATAGGGCAAATGTATGTTAATTTATTTATTTTAATTATAATTTTTAAATAAAATTTTGTATTAAAAAAATAATGATTTTTTTCCAATAAATATGATTTTTTTTCTGCATATGATGATTTTCTTCTCAAAGCTTCTGCCAACGCTGTGTAAGAATGTAACCATGTTGTTTAAATGGCCATTGAGACATGCTTTGATTTCAATAATCAATATCGGTAATTAATTTAATCGGGGTAATTTAAAAAAATAGCACCAAGTTTTTTATGAAAATAAAATAAATTAAAAAATATTTCCGTGTCTTTAATATAAACTTGATTTTAATTTATAAATATTACTTAAAATATTTAAATCCACAACATTTATTTAAATAGTTGACGTCTTTGCAAGAGTGCATTTTAACAATAGAGGGATATGGATGCTCCTTTAAATGATAAGCGAAATGAGTGACCGGGAATTAATGATTATAAATATTGTCACTTTTCTTTAGAATAATATTTCTAAATGGTCATTACTTTAAAAGGTTTTATTTAAAGTCATCCTACATTTTATTTTCTATTTGAGGTTATAATAAAAATGTAAAAAGCAAATGAATGAGGGCAAGTTTTGTGGTTAGATTTATTTAACAAGAAAATCTTAGTAATTAATAACTTGCGTTATTAACGCTTGAACTGTTTTATAAATTGTTGTAGTAAATACTTTCACTTTAATCTCTTAGTGTTTTTTTTAATTCTGCTAATATTTATTGTTTTCTTTTCTGCTTTTGTTATAAACACAGGTGCTTCCTTGGATCGTCGCAGTGGTAAATTGATTGAATCGAGAATGAAAGTTTTATATGAACAAATGCCAGTGATTTATATTTATGCCATTAATACAACAGCCGGCAAAGATCCCAAATTATACGAATGTCCCATCTATCGGAAACCTCAGCGTACCGATCTTAAATATGTGGGCTCAATAGACTTTGAAACTGATCTTAATCCCAAACATTGGACCCTACGTGGTGTTGCTCTACTGTGTGATATTAAATAAAATAAATTCCATCTATTCAAATTTATTTTCATTTATATTTTTAATTGATGTTGAAAATGTGTATTTCTTTATGTTTTTGTTGTTTTTTGTAAACATTTTTATTTTGTTTCCTCTTTAAAACACATTTATTAGAGACAAACTAAATGTTGGTTAACTTTGTCGTCTTTAAGTTTGAGGTAGAAATATTGTGCAAAAAGTACTACTTAACAGATTGTTTGTAGTATTAAATTTATTGCAATTTAAGAAAATAAATACTTAAATGGGTATAGTGTGTGTTTATGTTAAAGTTTTTAAATTATTATTCTTTCTTATACTTTGGGTAAGTATGCGGAAATAATATTATGATTGATGTCCATATTTGTAACATTAAGTCAATTTAAAGAATAACTTTGTGTTTAGTATTTTATTTTAATTGAGCATTATTTTTTCCCTTTTAAAATGATATTCCATTTAAGTATAATTGTATGAATAATGAAGAAAAAGTTATTCACCGTAATTATTTGCAAAACTACTTGCGTTAAGGGTGTCATTTTATACCCAATAGAACTTGGACAAGAGTAACTGTTAAAGTAACTCCTACACTGCGGTCAATTTTTGATATTTTAAGCAAATTATCATGAAAAGACTGATGCTAAACAACACTACCAATTTATACAAATTAACCTTGAAAATCATAATTAGTCATCAATTCAGCCACCAAATAATTCTTCTTCAATAACTTTAATTTATAGCTGAACGGGTTTGTTAGTAAACAAATTTGTCGCATACGGAGTGTATCCAATCCACACAAGAGATGCTACAGAATAAACTACATCCAGAAAAAATGAACCGTTTTGGGCGTTTTACATGCTGATGGTAAAATTGGTATTTATTTCTTAAAAAATAAAGCCGGAGCTCGTTGCCGCACCATGAAAGAAAAGATCTTCAACAGGATAGCGCTACGTGCTGTTCGGTGACGACAAACTGTGAATTATTGAACTTAAAATTTGGTGATAAGTTTATTTTCAGAAATGGACTTAGTATTTTATGCAGATAAACTAACAACAATTGAAGCTTTGCAGCCCAAAATTGTTCGTGTTACTTGTGACATTAAGAATGGACTTCGTCAAGAGCAGTCCGAAATCATTTATATGTGTTAATGCCGCGTATTAATCCTACGCACAATTTTCTTTTTTGGACACAATTTCATTTTTTGTTTTATTCTGAAGAATTTAAATTCCCTTCGACTAAAAAAAAGGCTCATTATATTGCTTTGATTTTATTTAAAAATACAAACCCACATTTTTTATATACTTCACGATACATTTTTATTTATCACAGGTGTGTCTTGTTTAACAAAAAGTGCATGATTTAGCCACTCATCTAACGTAGTAGACCCCTTTATACTTGTTTCTAAAATTTTAACTCACGATCTGTACGTAAACTTTTATTTTATTTATTCCATTCCTATTTATTCCATTTTTCCTCTGTGGCGCTGGCTAGACTTGTTACCATAATCACATGCTTGAATAATGTGTGCTTTAATAAAATCACGCAGCTATCCACAGCACAATCAGGGTGCGGGAATAATCAAAACGAAACGTTTGATTTTGTTCTGAAAAAATGAAAAGAATTATGCGTGCCATTTAGTTTTGTATTTTTGTTTTGCTCACGAATAAAAATTGTACTTTTAATTAAACGGTCATAGCCAAAAGCGAAAAATAATGACGTTTTAGAATATTGAGCCTGAAAAATATTCTTCTTTTCAATTTGCCGTATAAACAGTGATATTTATATGTATATAAAATTATTTTTTATTTGCAAATAGCGTGCGTATAAACTTATAAACAGACAAGTAAACGATTGCCGTATATTTTTTATAAAAACATTGTACTATAATATCAGATTATTAAAATTAATTATAAGAGTTAACGTTAATATCAACTTTATATTTTATTACGTTTGCTACAAAAATTTTTAATACAGGAAAATATTTCTTTTTATTTTTTTTTGGCAGGATTTTGTGTGTTCTTTTTTTTTTGTATGTCGAGTAAATGGCTGAAAATTCCAATATTTGCAGACATTATATGATAAATCTTATTTTTAACATTGTCTCTACCGCAACATTTTATGTCCAATACTATTCGGCTGGGCCGAATACCCCTTTGTGCATTTTCGGTTTTTAATTAATTTCAAAATTATTGTTGTAACTCCTTTTTTTTGAGTCTAGAGTTGGTGATATTGTTATATTTTGGAGAAATAAAGATTGTTTGTTAAGGTTTTCTATAAAATAAAAAAAAAAAAAAAAAAACAATAACTGACAAAAAAGCAAAATTCAATCTAAAAAACGTAAGGAACGCCTTTTGTTGATTGTCTGAGAGGTTTGTGGTCACAGATTTTCTAAAGCTCATCTGGAGACGTGGTAAAACTGGAATTGGAAATGAATATTGTAAAAATTGCAAGCAAGAGTCTTATAGCAAAAGCCAAATTGATTAAATGAGAACTTTATTGATTCAATAAAGCCAAAAGACAAGTAAACCTTAAAAATTAAATAAAAATAGTTACTAAGAATATCATGAAATATTAATATTTAAAAAAATAAAGAACGTAATTAAAGTAAGTTAATATAGAGAAGATTCCAGATAATAAATAAATTTGCATATGGAAGTAATTAAAAAACTATTGATAATTTTTCCATGCTAATATACTTTATTTTATAAAACAAATTTGTTGAAAAATATTTAATAGTAAAACAATGTTTTTTTAATAACGATTTGAAAAATTGCTTCAATTCCTTATCATTCATTTAAAGCTTTATTAAATAAATTTATTAAACAAATTAAAGTTGGTTGATGTGAGAAATAATTTTGATAAATGAATTTTAAATTGAAGGCTTAACACGCACACAAACATATATGTAAAAAATTCGCGAAAACTGTACTAAAAAAGAAAGGGTTAAATAAGTTTATGAATTCATTTGTAATCTTAACGATTTAATAAAAAAATTTTAAATGCAGAAGTGTGATGCTTGGTACAAATACTATCCTAAATCTGATATGTATTCTAGAATGTTTGCTTTTTATTGCCAATGTACAACGTTTTTGATATTTTACACGAAAGTTTAACTTATTTTGAGGTAAATTATGTAAAAATAATTATTTTAATTTTTTCCCAATCAGGATTTGAACCGTGGGTCTTGCAAATAAATTAAAATTGACTTATTTTCGGCTTTTGTTCAATTTTTAATAAAATTTTTAGAAAGAACATTTTCCAAAAAGAAGAAAAATTTGAAGCTAGCTTCTTCGTATCTATCTACCTTATGTTAACTAATCTGAATTTTAATTTGGTTAGACGGAGTCCACACACAACTTTAAGCATTTTTTTGTCGTTCTCAATGTAACTCGTCTTGTACATTTATTTTTGCTTCGTACTAACCTTCGTTTTGCTCACAACATTATAGATGCTGTTCTATTATTATGGCCGAAAATAAGTCAATTTTAATTTCTTGGTTTTTATTTTTGTCACCTCTTTTTACAAGATTGTGGAGTATATGTTGAATTCGGTTTGGTTTACTAAAACGAATTTGACTACTCACAGATATATTTAGGAATCGTATGTAATCAAGTGAACTTGTGTTATAAAGGAAATTTAAAAAAAACATGTTTATAGCTGTCATAAACATTGCGCCCTTGAACGTATATAAAATCAATAAAGAGCAAAATTATTATATGTTAAAGTATTTTTTTTTAAATCATTTATGGTATTCAGTTCTAAATTTAAAATATAACTGGGATATCTGTAAAAAAATAATCTAATTTAAGAATATATTTCGACAGAAAAATTAGTATAGAAATAACTGAAAAAATTGAGTCCTTTTCATACAAGTTTTTTTAGACGAGTTGATCGCTTGTACTACAGAATAAATAAATTTAAAATTTTGTTGTAATAAAGAAAAAAATACTTTAGGTTTCAAATTTATTTTAAAATAAATTTCATTTGAAAATAATATTTTAGAATAAATTTTAAACAATGTTTTCATACGAAATTTATTTTAAAATAGATTTGAAACCTTAACTATTTGTTATAAATGTCGCAGGAAATTTAAAGCCTTAGAGAAAAAACACTATAAATAGATATTTAAAAACTGGTTAGAAAATCAGTGTTTAAATAAATATATTATTACATGTATATTTTTTATTTTATGGTTCCGTACCCCATACGGAAAAAGTAACCCTTAAATGTCTGTCCGCTTGTTATAGCCCTCTATCTCTGGAACCGTAATACGTACCCTCTTATAATTTTCATTAAAATGTTATTTTAGCCGCTATAACAAAAGATGCTAAAAATTAAAGGGTGTTCCAAAAGTGATGTGATATTCATAAAAATGTTGTTATTTTTTGAACTGTGTTAGGCAAGCTCGTAAAATGTGCACAGTGTGCTTCTAAAATTAAAGGGTGTCCCAATAGAGGTGAGATTTGCACGTACGTAGCATTGTTGTTGAACTGCAGCAGTCAGACAGTTTACGTTTAATTATTTTTTTCCGCTACAAGATAAGTACAATCAAATTTAAAATAAAACTAGACAATAAGGGGATTTCCTACAGTTACGTGATTTTAATATATATGGCTTTAGTCTTTTAACCGTAGTAGGCTGACGTTCCTAACTTACATATAGTATGGAAGTATGTCCGGTATGAAAATTAGTGTGAATAATAATTGTAAAAATTAAAGAGTGTTCGCATAGAGTCCTTGAGTTGGGCGCATTTTGTCTTTTTCTTTAAAACCCTTATGAGCAGACGCTTGAAATTTTGTGCTGCTATGTCTGCTATGAGGATAAGCCAAAAAATTAGAATAAAATAAAATAAACGATATTCCGATAGTAGACTGATTTTCACAAACTATTCCTTGAACCATAAGAGGCTGATACTATGTATTTACGCAGAGTATGTGTTGCTAGTTTGCAATAAAAAAAATTTTAAAAATTAAAATTAAAAAAAGTGTCCCAATAGTTACGTTATTTTTACTTATTTTAAATTCACTGCTGTATATATGTGCTTCAAAACTATTTTGGGAAAGCTCATCGGAGACGGCTCTATTGATTCGCTAGCGCATCGACGCAGTGAGAAATGGCTTTTACGGTTTTATTGTTATAACAACGTACCTATAAATAAAATCATAAGGAGGCAAGGCTTAGAAAGGTTCTTAAGCTTAAATATATGCTCGATATACATGTAAGTAGTAGCAGAGGAAAGCTTATGACTTCGAGATTAACAATGTTATAATGATTTTTTTGTTGGTGTTCCATTTTTAAATGACATTTACTTTAAAAACTGAAAAAATCACGTTAAGGAGGTTTTTTTGTGAAGTAAAATGTAGAATTCGGGAACACTAATTGATTATAAGTTCAAATACCAAAAGAGCACACAACATTTTTAGTGCTTACATATGTGTGTGTTAAGTTTGGAAAACAGAAAAGCTGTTGTTATTAAGTCCCCGTTTAGACGAGCGAACATTTGGAACGGAAACATTTAGTTTGATAGCAAATTAAAGGTGGGGAAGAGATAATCGTTTTTGTGTTCGGTACTCGGCGATACGCTTTGTTGACATTTTCTTTGCATACATTTTAAAGCGAATAGTAAAAATACTAATGAAATGTTGCCGACAACATATTCGCCTATTTGAACGCGAATGAAAAAACAATGGGTATCCAAATGCAAGAACATTTTTTATAGAGATTTAATTAAGATCTAATTAAATTTAAACATCTTTACATTTGAATTAAAAATAAACTGTTATTTTCAAAAAATTATATGCCCGAGGTTCTTAACTTTAGTGGCCTACACAAAAGACCTCCTTTACCTTAGGCGGTCGACCGATCGTAACTCCACTCAGAAACATATGTGCTTTGCCTTTGTAAAATTAAGATATCATTAAAATATCTTTAGCGATTCATGATATACAGAATTATGTCTAAAATAAATCGTTTTCAAACCACTGTGTTTTGTTAAACATATTAAATAAAAATATAATCGTAAGGGGGTGCCCATTTATTATATTCTGGCTTTTCTTTAAACAAATATAATTCAAACTTTAAATTTTTATCTTAGAATAGATGAACGTCTGCGCGTCTCACAGAGGAGTATTTGCCACAAAAGAGTAAAGAATTTAACTTTTTTGATAGTTTTAGCTTTAGTTTGATAGAAAAAATGTAATGGCAGATTATTATTGGGTTAGTGCTACTTTCGTCCTGGAGATGATGAAGTCTTATATAGACCGCAGGTAAACAAAACAGTTTAATAGGTGTGTATCGAAAAAATTTAATAAAAACGCATGCAATTGTCTACACTTTCCTAAATTTAACAGTGTCCCACAACTACAAATCTCAACTTACAATTTTTCAAATGCGCAATATAATGTAGAATTTTGTTTTGTATCGATCTGCATAATTACTTCTTAGGATTTCATCAAATTAATTTTTGCCTTTTTGGCTAGCTTTTCTCGTCAAATACTCCTCTGTGCGTCTGTGTGTTTTAAAGTCGGTTTTTATTTCTCCAGAAAAATGCAAATAAGGTGAAAATAAAAACTTTCAACTAAGACAATTAAATTGACTCTTTGTTTTAAATATAAGTTATACGAACAAAATCGAGGGCCTGGCAGTTATACGTACCTACACATTTTCAAAGTTTTCATTTTTAATAATAAACACACGTTTTCTGTTTCTTTAATATGTAGTTCGTATTTAATAAAGCATTTTAGCATTTATTTTTCTATATATAGATTGATTTATTATTTTTTATTATTCAGTAAATATATTTTACATTAGGAAAGTAAATAAATATTTTGCAACTAATTAAAAGTAAATATGTATGTGTTAAATCTTGTTATAAATAACCATGTACATGCGCGTCTGTGTGTATAGTTTATTATTAATTGTTTGGTCTTTTATATTTTCGCCAAATAGAGAGTTAAGCAACTATTTAATATTTGATTTTTCTTTTGTTTTGGTATACATACATATACAATTTTTAAATTTTTTACATACATACATATACAATTTTTAATTAGTTTTAAAATAATGTTTAAAAATACTTTTACATGAATTATTTAAAAAAAAAATCAAAAATTTTAGCAACACGTCTTTCAATCTTTCAAGTCGATTAAACAAAATTCTACGTATGTCTTCGTATATGAACAGCATATTTGTTTATTTTTTATTAAGCTTTATTTATTTATACAATAATATATAATTTTATTAAAATTTTTATCTTTATTTTAACAAATATTTAATTTAATTTATCTCTTATTTTATTTTCATTATGTTTAAGTAAACATTTACAAACAACAGCTTTATAACATGAAATTTTTTCAAATTTTTTTTCCTTTTCTTTTGAAAACATTATTTTGTTTTATAAAATTCCTTTTTGCTTTATTTTAATCACAAAATTACAATAAATGTTATTAAAAATATAAAACGTTAGATAAAATTTATTGAAATTAATTTTCAAGGATAAATTCATAACTTAGATTTTTTGTTCATTTGAAGTCATTTTATATTTTGTACTGTAGAAGTTATAATTTGTGTTTTATAAATTCAGATAGTTTAAAATGTAATTTAACAGAAAATTTAAAAATTGTAAAATTGATGAGTTTTACAAAACAAACAAAAAATTTTTAAAATGAGATATCTTAATAACTAATAGCTGCCATCCTCTCCCCCACCTGTTATGTAGACTGATTATCTTTTAAAAATTTAAATAACTAAAAATTTGTGTTTTTTTTAATTGCCTGTTTTGTTTTAGTAATTTAATTTGTATAAATATATATAATGTCAATGAAATCTAAACAAAATTATTGAATTGAACTGAGGCATAATTGTACTTACAGTAGATAGATAAAAATTTTTTAGGTACCCTTAATACAGATACCAAATTCTATACTCCGAGGTCAAAACTGCCTGAATGCTGTTCAAACATCAAAAAATATTTTTTAAACAAATGCTGAAAAAGTACTTGACATGAAGTGCTATTTGTATTTTGTTATGGAAGACCCAAATAGGTGGATTCATTAAAATAAATAATAAGTAAGTCTCGATTCAGTTAAAAGAATAAAAATAAAAAATTTGGAGTCAAAAGTTATTAAAATTAACTTGTAGTTCTCTATATCCGCCCGCGGAAGAATTGTCTATAACTTTATTTATTGCACTATTTAATAAAAAAAAAAGTAAACCAAGAGGCAATTTCATTGCTAAAACTAGTTAGACACTTGATAAAATGGACGTTGTAGTGCTGTGAGCAAAAAAAAAAAAGAAATAAAATAAGTAAATAAAAAATTAATAAAAAAATATAATAAGACAAATTTAATTACAAACAACAATGGTGCAAATGTTAAGCGTCAAAAACATATACAACAGGGGCCAAAAGTATGCTGTTATTGACCCCACAGTGACTTATGGAATTATAAGTAATAACAAACTGAAGAATTAAAATAAAAGACTGAAGAAGTAAATAAAAGGCTAGGCCGAACCTTATATAAACTTCACCAAAAGATTTGTGTACTTATATTTCTTAAATATAGTGTTCTTAAAGGAAAATATATATATCTTTGATATAATGAAGATTTTTAGGGTGAAAAGCAAGGCGTTTTGTTTTTAACGAAATATTCTCAAGATGTCAAATATTTTTTTTTCAGCTATAATTGTGACTCAAACGTGTTTTTTAAAGAATATTTTTAAATTGTTGATAGTTTTTAGTTATTTTTGTGCATTTTGGTCTTGAATGAATTTCACATTTTTTATTGCAAGTTTAAGTTTCTGGAAAAAATATATATTTTAAATAGAATTTTTATTATTTATTCCAAAAAAATTTTGTTATCCTTAGTCAAAAGTTGGTGAAATTTAGATGGTTCCAATTACATGGTATTTTACAGTTTTTTTTTTTTTAATTTCGGTTTTCAACAAAAAAGCAGAAAACAAAAATAACCAACAAACAAGTGAGAGTGCTATATTCGGCTTTTAAATTAAAAAATAAAAAAATTAAATACTACATACTTATATATAATTTCACATAAAAACGCCATGGGTTCTTAATGGGTTATGCATTTTAAAAAATTTCTGCATTCCCTTAAAGATCTCTTCAAAAGCTTAAAAATGATATTCATATTGACATTTAAAAAAATTTAAAAATTTCAGAGCCCATTAACTCGGAAAATATGGGCGAGCGCCAATTTTTTCATATATTTTTTTCTAATTTTTTAGCTTTCTTTCGCTCCGAATAATTTGTTTTTTAATTAGAGTTACTTCACTGCACAAAATAATATGGAAAAATTGGATCGCTGCCTCGAATGACATGGATCGATCTTGCTGATTTTTAATAGTTTCGAAACTATTTCTGATCGATTGGAGTATTTAAATTTTCATTAGCACACCTACTGCCTTTGCAAAGTTGATTTCAACACTAGCTCGGACGGACAGATGAAAAGACGGACATCATTCAATCGACTTCGCTGTACATAAGGACTTACAAATGTATATATTTTATGACGTCGGAAATGAATATTGTAGAAATTACAATTACAAGAAAGGAATGATAAACTTAGATTTACCCTTTTTCCGCTTTTTGTGAAGAAAGGGTTCTAAGTTGAAAGAAATGCAACTTGTCATGTGGGTTGTTGTTGATTGCTGTTTAAAACCGCTTTTTATAGAAACAAAAAATATGAATGTATATCTTTTGCTCACAAATTTTTTTTAATAAAGAATACTTTTATCCAATTCAGTTATAATTCTTAGAATAAAATTTATTTCATTAACTATAAATATTTTACATATTCTCATATAATACATTTATTCACAATCTATTCGCAATTAATATGTTTAACTCAATATTTACACAGCAAATTGCAAGCAGGAATGTTTTACATTTTGAGTATAAAAATTACAATCAATGGGTAGGTAACACTGCTATAGAACATATATTAAAATATATTTTAATATTTTTATTTGCGTCTAAACGTAATAATAGTCGGTTACATATTTTATAGTGGATTATCTTTCTCACTGCTTGAAAAACAAATACATTTCTATCCGTATTTGATACTCGTTTTGACATACATACATATGAATATTACCTCCTGCCCAGTACAAATTTCTTTTATACACTTTTGATAGATCATTTTATTTGGGATACACAATTACAAAAGATATAACAACTTGGTATTTAGATCTTTGTATTAAAAATAAACAAATTTTGCTCACTGACTTTAATTGCCTTCTTTTTCAATTAAACATATAATTGATCAAATTAAATATTTAATTGAATTCAATTAAACATATAATTAGGAAATTAAAAAAAAATTATTTAATTTCAAAAACTCGATAACCTTTTTTCGAAAAAGGCAATTTTTGTAAGCAATTTATATCCCAGTCTGCATTTCTATGCTAATGTTTTTAGCGTTCATTGATTACACTGTTCTGCAAAAAAAAAACTTTTCTCCCCTCCCTTGAACAATTTTGCTTGTTTCTCATGTTTTCAGGTGTGCTGAGTCCGAATCTGAACTTAGAAAAATTCTATCACCCTCTGATTTTGAGAGAAAAGAGGAGAAACTTGAAGCGAAAGCCTCGAGAGTACTGATCAAATCCTAGAAGAAAATAGTGACAAGAGAGCGGCTGAGTGGGTGGGAGGAGTTAGGGTATTGATGGTGGGATTTGAATGAAAAAAATACCACCATAAAAAAATTGTAAGATTATACATACAGAAAAAAAAACTTTTAGTCATTTTTCTTCAACCACTTGTAATATTCCCATCAAATTTTTTTTTTGTTCAAATATACTTTATTGCGCTCAAAATCATCGGGCTTTTGAATTTTTTTCACTATGTTTTGATGCCAAAAAAAATTCGTCAAATTTACAAAAAACTGACATTTTTGGATAAAAAACTGGAATTTCTCAAGAAACTGTGCGTGATAGACAGAATCTGACTTCAAATTCGTGTTCAGCACATTTAAAAACAGTAAGAAAGCATATTTTGGTTTAAAGAAGGATTTTCGTGCAGAACAGTGTTATTAAAGGAAACATTTTAGGAAAAAATCAGCAACAATCAGTAAGTACCCTTTTGGAATAAAACTAAACATGATAATTGAAAAATATTATTAAGGTTTTAAAACTTAAACTTCAATAAGAGTCTCAATAGTCTCTTTGGGCTCTACTGCTTCTTTTAGATATTCAAACTTTTTTAAGGCCTGTCCTTTTTTGCTTTTTTGTTACAATCAATTAAATTTTTACTGCTTTAAGGTCTGCACATTTTTTTACTTACTGTCAACTCTCAAAGGACCATACATATGTACAAGTTTCATTGGAATATTTTTACAAACAAACATTGTAATTCAGGTTCAATATTTTCAGTTCATTATAAATTTAAAATTAATAGTAATGAAATTTGCTGTCAAATTCACACATTATATTGTTTATTTTTCAAAAATTATTATATTTTTAATTATTTAATTATTATTATTGTTATTATTATTATTATTGTTATTATTATTATTATTATTATTATTATTATTATTATATTTTGGTAGTATTACGACAAATTCTTGGTTTCATCGGTTAAGCAGTTTCGAAACTATTAATTTTCCGCTGTATTGAGCGATTTTCTTTAACGTTTTTTGTTTTTTCCCTAAGGGAATCAATTTTTAATGAAATCAAGATATTATTAATTTAATAAATTATTTAATTACAATTTTCCATTAAGAATGTAATTGAGTAAATTACAAATTTAATTATATTTCAATCTGAAATCAAGTAAAAGCTTCAATAGGTGTAAAGAATTTTTTTGTGTGTATCTAAAGCTTTTACCGTTCACTTCTACATCCTAAATAATGTGGGATAAAACTAGTCCTGGCAAATAAAGCAAAATATTTAAATATCAACAAACAAGGAATTAAAAGCCATTAAGGTATTTAGTGGCAAGTATATATGTCATAAATAACCTTGCGACATAACACCTTAGGTGTTACCGGTTTCATAAGCATAATGGGATATTCTTCTATGAAAGAAAACGATGTCTCTCATTGTACGAAAAGTAGTTAACATTTTATGAAAAACTTGACAACCGGTGCCATAAAGTAAATTTTATGGTGTAACTTTACGTTATACTTTCTGATTATTGAATGCAATAAGTGTATTGAATCATACGGACATAATAATAATTTATCCCATAGGTACCATACATTATACATCGCCAAAATTTTATTTCTAAAAAGCGGAGAATCCCTTTTCACGAGCACTCTGTAGTATAAAAATGACTTTTATATCTTAAAAACTTGTAATGCTGGAAATGAAATCTAGCTATTTAATATGCAAGTAGACAAGCGTGTAAAAAAAATGCTCAATGGTTATCGTCATTAAGGTACGAAATAATATGTATATTTTCGGCAACCTATATAACAGGCTGAGAAAAGGTATTACCGACAGAAAAGGTTTTAGCGGTCTGGCTCAAGCCGGATGCCACAATAAATCCATTTATATGATCGTAGGTAGATAAAAGCCTTGACTAGATTACAGAATAAACATGAAAATATACAACTATGTGGAATCTATCCCACCAGAATGGGTTTATTAAAGTAGTTAATGTTCATTCTATTTTAAAAGGATCTGTTCGCTAATTAGAAATGTTGATGGGGTCTTTAAGTCACTCGCTTTTCTTGAATGTGTTACAAGGCTGATACTACATTCCTAATTTTTAGGGTTTTGTGATAACGTAACACTATTGCTTTCATCACAATGTCGGTCCGTCAATCTGACCGTCGCACAGTGGCGCCGTTTGAGTTTTTTCGTTGCAAAAATCATATCTTTTGAACCGAATAAGATAATTAAACAGTTTAAACAGCATATGATAGATAACTGTTCAGCCTATGAAATGAGCGTTTGGAAAGGGGCTACGCCTTGTAGGGGCCTACTTATGGGTTATCAAAGTTAAAAGTAGTAGAAAAATCAATTTTATGGTAACTAAAAAAAATTATTTTTACATTTTTAAATAGTTTTTATTTTTTTCTTTAGGGTTTTATGTTTTAAATTATTACCCAACAAATTAAAAAAAAAAATAATTTTTTTAAAATTAATTTTTTCAATTTTCTGTAAAATATTCATCACAAGTCGTAAGAGAAGGTATATCTAAAAGACTTACCAGGAGAAACACAAAGCAAACAGGTAATTTTTTTTATCATTATACATTTAATAAATACATCAATCAATACAAACAAAAAATATGGCGATTCGTTACCTATTTACTAAAAAGAAAATACTGTCAGTCAAAACATATAAAGGATGGACGCCATACAATTTCTGCAACGATGTCTTTTTAACCTTTTTTACCTCTAGAAGCCAAACGGGCACGTACGGGCAGATAAAACCTTTTGAATTATGTAAAGAAATAATCAAAGAACAGGTTTTGCTAATATGGCAAATATAGAAAAATATAGATTTTTTTTATTTTCCGTCAAAGTTGAAAAATAGTGAAAAAACGGATAGTTTTTAAATAGTGATTTACCAGGAGAAACACAAAGCAAATAGTTAATTTTTTTATTATTATACATTCAATAAATACATCAATCAATACAAACAAAAAATATGGTGATTCGTTACCTATTTTTCGTGATATTACACCTGAAATCGCAACAAATTGACTAAAAATTGTGTGTTTTTTTGAAAAACGAAAGTCGGTCACCTTTGAACGGTTATATCTTTTAAACTAAAAATGTGATATTATTAAGAGTGGCATATTTGAAATCGTTGAAAAGTGTCCTATAACATGAGTTTATTCAAAACTTCGTGGGCGCTCATAAAAATTTTGGTTTTTGCAACCTCATTTGCTCTACGGGCGCAACTGTGCGTCGGTCACAGCCCTTTATCTCTGGAGATTTATTATTATTGCCACTATGATAACAAATACAAGGAATTAAATGGGGTGCAGAAAGCGACGCGATATTCATAAGTATATTGTAATTCCTTGAACTATGATAGGCAGACACGCCAAATTTGCACAGTGTCAGTAAAATAATCTTCGCTAAAATAGAAAACATAAATTAATATTGACGTAATTTTATTGCTTCAGTTTTTAACCGTAGTATGAAGACACAAAGTATTTACAAATATCTACGCTATAACATTAAATCGTAAATTTAAAAAAGAATTAGGGATGTTTCCAGAAGGTCGTGAACTGGATTAATATTGTCTTATAATTTAAACCGTTATATTCAGACGCTTGAGAGATTATGTGCTGCTATTTCTGCTATAAGAACAAGTACAAAAAGTAAAATTAAATAAAGGGTATCCCGATAGTAATATTATTTTCAGATATATGGCCTTATTTGTTAACCGCACTAGGCTGAGAATATTTATTTACGCAGAATATATATTGCTTGCGAGCTTTAAGAGCAAGTATAAGAAATCAAAATTAAAAGGTGTGCCAATAGTAAACAAAATTAAAAATAAAGAAGGTAAAATAAAATTAAACAATAAAGGGTGAGCCAAACATGGTTCGGAACTTTACGCGTATCAAACTCATACTTTGCAGATTTATACTTTTTTTTCTTAGTTTATTCACTTTGTTTTTCGTAAATACCAAACCCAAATGAGCTGATTTCTTAACTGCTGGCTTTACCTTTCCTCAACTTTATTCCAGTAATAATAATTAATATATTGTCACAATAAATCACTGTTGTTGATTTATAAAACACGCCCCATTTTACAATGGTCAATGTAGATAGAAAATTGTTCCTCTTGATTGAGTTAATTGAGTTTATTAAATTTTAATCGCGCAATTTAATTTGGTGTTCACACATGCTCAATTGAGCTTATTTAATTAGCACAAGGCATATTTATTTTACTAGGTAGTGTCGTCCGCCCAGCTAATTTCTCTTTTTATTACAAAAACAACATGCCCTTTTGTTGTTCCTTTGAAGTTAAAAGTGTAAAAAGGCATTTTCGTATGACCCGCCATTTAATTTAGATTTGCTTGTTTATATTTTTACTTGCGGCTTGTCAATTTTATGAATTTTTTCTTCTCACTGATGCAATTAAGTACTAATTGCTCAATTTATTAATTGATTTCTTATATGGTAAATTGAGCTCAATTAAATTCTTAATTGCGTAAATTCCTTAATTGCTTAAAGCCTATGTCTGAACGGGGTATAAACCGTTTGTTTAAAAACATTTAAATTAATTTGGTGTTTTTGGCCAGAACAATTTTTTTAATATTTGTTTAAAGTTTTTTACTGGCCGATAAAAAACAAGGTGTAAACAAACACGGCCACAACTGCCAAGATACCAAGAGCTAAAGATCCAATTGAGCTCATATTAATTTAAATGAAATTGCCTTTAACTAATTATTATTTGTAAAGAAAAACTTTGTTTATTGTTTATAATTATTATTTCTTTTTTAACATTTAAAATAAATATACAAGTACATATATATATATATTTTTTTATACTTAGAATATACATAAATAGTTACATTCACCATTGACTTCGTTTTTTAATAAATAAACTGCTCTTTATTTTAGTATTTACGTTTTACAACATTTTTTTTAGTAGTTACAATATTTAAATATTATTAATTTTTTTTAAATAATTTATATGGATTTGTTTTTAAATTATTCATTGACTACTTAACACGTTAAGCAATACAATACACTCAAAAATTTATAATCGTTTATTCGTTTTAAGCCTCGTAACATGATTAGAATTTCTTTTAAATTTTTTGTAATTTTTCTAATATAATTTTATTTATTAATTTTTTTTTTTGTTATTTTTCTTAAAGATTTCAACAATAATATTTTGCATTTATGTAGTTTGGAATTTAGAGCTAACATTTTCTTAAACATAACGTTAGTGTTTAGGGATGGTGAGTGGCAAGAGTGTCATGAGTTTATTAAGGGATTCAGAAGGTCGTTTACTTTCTCGTTAAGTGATTTTGATTTTTATGCAAATGATAAAAGTAACGTTGTAACTGATAATCACCGTCATTATTATTCATTTCATTTTTATAATCATTTATATTTGGTTTTGAAGATAATGGACTTGCATCGTTAAGATCTAAATTTAAATCATTCTTATGATGATTATTAATCAATGTAAAAGGTTTTGTATCGTCATTTCTGTTGTTGCTGCTGTTGATTGATTTTTGAAAAGTTTCTCTCTTACGTTGCTCATTTGGTGAGGTGAAATCTTCATTAGTTGTTTGTGTTGTATGTTTCATGGAATGTTTGTGATTACTGCCCGCAACCTCATTTAATGCAATAATGTTCTGTTCAGCATTTTCTCCAGTAATCTCAGCATCATCCTCCTTAGCGGTGGGTGAAGAAAAAACATCGTTTATGTAATTGTTATCAAATTGTATTGCAGTCGATTCGTATGGCAGCCAAGAACGTCGTTGTTGTTGTTGTTGCTGCTGATGTTGTTTTTGTAGATAATCAAAAATTAATGTTGTGGGTATTAATTCGTATTCGTATTCGTAGGGTTGTAAGTGTTGTATGGGTTCTTGTTGTTGTTGCTGCTGTTGGCGTTGTAGTTCATGCATGTCATACAGAGTTGCAGTTATGGGAGATGGATATTTGCCGGCCATACGTTTGCCAACATTTTTCAATATGGCTCGATTCAATTCCACCTGTGGTGCGAAAAGACAGTAAAGGAAAGAAAACAAAGAAAAATAAGCATAAAAGTTTTTCGTTTTTGTCAATAGGGAAATTAAAAATATTTGAAAAGTTTTCAATTACATTAAAAACCAACTCATAAATAATGTAAAGACCGTAAATAATGTGTTTGATGGAGCATAATTTTTGTTATTGTGAATTGATTTTGTATTGCAAATTGTGTCATTTCAAAAGTTACTTTTGTTTTTTTTTTCATTGTTTCATTAAATATTTAGATTTCTTTTGAATAACGACAATTCTTTTTTAACACTTTCTCCATGATTTGAGTTTATCAAATGATGGCTGTCGACCTTTTTTACTTATCCTGTCCACAGAGATTTCTAATCATCGACTGGTTTATAAAATACTAGTACAAGTTTATTAAGCATTATGAAAATCTAACTTTGAAAGGCTTAAAGATTTTAGGTTATATTAAGTCATAAGACGGTACCTGTGATTAATTCATTTTTTAATTTCTTAAACTGAAAGGGGATTAACTTTATATATAAAAACTTCAGAATATACGAGTCTTCTCTTTCTGTTATAAAACACATTTATTACACAACAATAAAAAATGTCTGAAAGTTCATGGTTTAAATTGACAACCAAAGAATTCTCAATATATCAAGCACTTATATGGCATCCTTTATTACGACAAATGAAATTGTGCGTGAAACAAGATTTGTTCGCGCGAGTTATATTATTGCTCTTTTTAAGTTCTAAAAAAAACACGTCTGGTTTCTTTTGCTATCCAATAATATCTGTTTTATTCAATCTTTTTCTTTTAGAATCAAACTTATTGTTAAAATACAAAAAATGCTTATCAATAAAAGTTCAATACATTGTTGTTTGTATAAAATTATGTTTATCCAACAAGTTCAAATTGGTTCAATACATTGTTGCTTGTTTAATTTCTTTTTAATAATTTCGAAATCATACATATAATTAGGTCATATGCAAAAGTGCTTACTCTGAAAAGAGTTTATTACATTTTGTTTATTTCTTATTAATTTTTTATATTTAACTTAATTAATCTAGGTTTTTAATATTAACTTATTCTAGGTGGTTTTGCTGGTGGGTTTGTTGTTGTTGTAGAAGTAATATCTATAACTCCTCCCCCCTTAGTATGGAGCGATGGCCAAAAGTATTGTTGGTCAGGAGCGACTATGTTTGTTGTAGGAATTTCTTTTATGACAAATTTCGTTTTCTTTTTGATTAAGAAGACGATAATTATTATACCAATTATTGTAGCTAGGAGGCTGTAGTTTATGTTTCTGTGTAATTCTGTATTATTTGACAAGACTTCGATGGCTAATTTATTTTTTAAATGGTACTCTTTAAGTTTAGGTATACTTAAGCTTTCCATTGTAGATAAAGATTTTATACTTATTTCCATGGATTGGTTTAGGATAAAATTGTCCCAATATATATTTGGATTGCCTCTATAGGTAATATCGTTAATAATCAGATCACAATTTGCAAAACTTATTAGTAAATTGCCTTCGAGTGTATATTTCTTTGAATCACATGATGTTTTTACTTCTGTTGGTGGTAAGTTAGTTGTTAACACGAGCCCTTGTTCGGGTTGTGAGACTTTCACTATCTCGCCTACATCATTTAATCTACAATAAGCCTCTAGATTGTTTATAATTTTACCAAAGCATGGTGATTTGTCAATTGTTTCTTGTTGTAAGCTTTCTTTGCAGTAATACAGATTTTCAATTTTCTTACATAAATGGTCAAAATACTGAATTTTTTCATTATTATAAATTGTATATGGTTTAATTATTATTTCTTTTGTTTTATTAATTGGTATAGGGATTGTGTGGGAAATTGTGTATTGCTGATGTGGGATATGAGGAATAAGAATATTGAAAATAATATTTGTGTCATTATAATAAGCTTGTAGCTCTAGTAATTCATATAAATGTTCTATTGTGTCTACTTTAATAGATTGGTTTTCCAGATTGTTTTCGATTTCTTCCAGTTCTTCCAAATTTAAAATCATTTTTGGTATAATCTTGAGTGTGGATAAAGTCATTGCTTCGGAAATACTTGCAATATGATTTGATAATAATTCTATATGATAGTTGATTTGGTTCAAGTATTGAATATCATTAATGAGTCTAGAATTGGAATGAATGCTATTTTGTGAATGTTGCAAAGACTGAACTATAATATCTTGTTCATTGTTTATGTGGTTTGTAATGTTTTCTATTCTTTCAATAATTTTGGTGTTAAGTATACTTTGTTTATTTGTTTCTGTCTGTACCTTTGATGTCAAATTAAATATTACTTCGTTAATGCGTGATGCATCATTGCTGTCCATGTTACCTGTAATAAATTTTACTGCTGATCCTATACCATTAAACAGTCCTCTTCTGTTTCGATGTCTAGGTGTTATTGTGTTTAATTTGTTTTTAAGATCTGTTAATTTATGTTTTGTAATTTCCAGCAAACCTTTGTTATGGTGTGAAGGTATGAAAAGCTTCAAAGATTCTTCAATTTTCAAAATATTACGGCTATATGAGTCAAGTTTTATTATGTGTATGAGGTTAGTGTAATCCGTTATTGTTTTAGCTGTTCCCAGTTTTATTTGTACTAAACCTTGTGTATCGGTCAGGTTTTGTATGTTTAGTGTTTGTGCGTGTATTGTGGTGATTAACCTGAAATATGTAAATTATTTTTAGTTTTCAAGCTTTTCTTTTTCTCATTTTTGATTTGTGCAATTTTTTGTTTTGTGTAGTTAGTAGTGTTGCCTTGTTGTTTTGTTTTATTTCGTGTCTAGAAAATCTTGGTGTTAGTTTATTTCTCCTACATTCCTTTCTGTAAATATAGTCATTTTCATTGTAATTTAATGGGTCATCTCTATCTGTATTAAGCTTTTCTATGCGGTTGTCAGTATCGGTTTGTAATTTGTTTCTAATGGAGTCATATAATTGAGTTTGAAATTGATTTATCTTGGAAAGATATTCATGTTCGTTGTTGAATGTGATTTGACGGTCGAATTTGTAAGTTCTCCCGTAGAAAAGTTCAAAAGGTGTTAATTTTGTGGAAGAGTGAATTGCATTATTGTAAGTTATGAGGGTCTCTGTAAGAATGTCATCATGATCCATTTCTAATTTTTTATCTTTAATTTTCTCTACTATTAATCTATATATTTCGGTTAGTGTTGAATGAAGTCTCTCTATAGGGGCGTTGCTACTTGATTGTTGGAAAGAGGTAAAATGTAAGTTAATCTGATATTGTTGACAAAAATCTTTAAATATATTTGAGTTGAATTCAGTTCCTTGATCGCAAACAATTTGATTTGGTATACCATGCATACTAATAAAATGTTTTAGAGATTTAATTACACAAAGACTATTCCTTGCTGTTAAAGTGTATGCGGCGGCAAATTTTGAAAATTTATCTATGACTGTTAAAATATTTTTCGCGTTTATTGTGTAAATGTCTATATGTATTATATCTAATGGTTTAACGGGTGTAGGGGGTTTTTCAAATTTATTTTTGGGAGGGTGTCTATCGTATTTCAATCTTTGACATGAAATACAATTATTTATTGTTTGAACTATTTTCGATTTCATGTATGGAAAATAATATTCGCGTTTAAGGTGATCAAATGTTTCTTGTATGCCTCTATGATTGTTATTTTCATGGTAATCTTGAATGATTTTGTCCTGATCATCATTTTCTTTTATGTCTTTTACTATTTCAGTACATCTAACTAAACGGAAAATTTTGCTATGTGCAAAGTGTTTGGCATATATATTTTGAATAATACGAAAAGATTCATCATCGGTGTAAATTGCTGTAGTTTTATTAGGGGCTAAATGGTTTTTTAAAATATCTGTTACAATTTCTTCTGTATAATTAGGGTATGTAAAAGTTTTTCTGTGTTTATTTTTAAAAATTACTTCGACTTTCACGTGACTATTAGAGTTTCCTTTCTGAAATAAAGCTTGTAGGTTAAAGTCGTTAATTGGTTTTTCTGAAAAAGGTATTCCATCGTTTAGATTTTCTTCAGCTGAGTGAATCGTACTTCCCGAAGTACCATGGTTAGAGAGTGTATCAAAAGCACAAATATTCTGAGTTTCTGTATGGTCAGACTTAATTCGGCTAAGTGCATCAGCGTTAGTGTTAAGCTTACCCTTTTTGTATATAATTTCGTAATCATATTCTTCTAATTTTAGCCGCCAACGAATTAATTTTGAGTTTGGCTCTTTAAGGCTCATTATCCATGTCAAGGGTTTGTGGTCCGTTATGATTCTGAAGCGATAGCCAAATAAGTACGGTCTAAAATATTTTGTAGCCCAGACTATTGCTAAAAGCTCCTTTTCTATCGTAGAGTAATTAATTTCAGACGTTGTCAGTGTACGACTTGCATAACAAATCGGCTTATCGTTACCTATAGGACCTTGTGATAGGATGGCTCCTATCGCAAAATTACTTGCGTCAGTAGTGAGGTTGAATGGTTTAGAAAAATCGGGGTACTGCAATATTGGGTCATTGGTTAGAAGGCTTTTACAGATTTCAAAAGTTTTTTTATATTTATCATCGATTATAATACTTGCATTTTTCTTCAGACATGTTGTAAATGGTTTTGTTATTTTAGCAAAATCTTTTATAAATTTACGATAATATCCTAATAAGCCTAAAAATGATTTTATTTCTTTTTGGTTTGTAGGGATTGGGAAATTTTGAATGGCTGATATTTTATTAGGATTCGGTTTTACTCCTTCAGTAGATACGATATGGCCTAAAAATGCACATTCCTTATGTAGAAATTCTGATTTGTCCAGCTGTACTTTTAAATTGGCTTCTCTGAGTGCTTCAAAGACTTTTTTCAAATTTTCGATATGTTCCTGAAGTGACGTTGAGTAGACAATGATATCATCAAGGTATACCAAGCATACAGTTCCTACTAGGTCTTTTAAGACACAATCCATTACTCTTTGAAATGTTGACGGTGCGTTCTTGAGACCAAATGGCATTCGCACAAACTCATAGTGTCCTCCTTCTACTGTAAAGGCAGTTTTTGGTATATCTCTTGAGTTCATTTCGATTTGGTGAAAACCGCTTGCCAGATCAAGTGTACTAAAGTACATACATTTGCCTAATTTATCTAATATTTCGTTAATGTTTGGTATTGGATATCTGTCCGAAATTGTTTTCTCATTTAGTTTCCTGTAGTCTATTACCAAACGCCATTTGCGTTTCCCACTGGCATCTATTTTTTTTGGGACAATCCACACGGGTGCACTCCAAGGTGAGTAGCTTTCTCGTATTATGCCTTGGTTAAGCATATCAGTAATTTGTCTTTTTACTTCTGCTTTATGGATATGTGGATATCTATAGGACTTGGTGTAAATGGGAATGTCGTCTTTAGTAATTATTTTATGTTTAATTTTGTTCGTAAAGCTAAGGGACTGATTTTCTTGCAGAAAGATTTCTTCAAATTCTTTGCATATTTTTGTAATAGCTTTTCGTTCCTCTAAATTTAAATGATCGGTTCTAAGATTTTCTATTAATTTGGAACTGTGGTCATAAGGTTGTTCGAAATCGATGTTGTTAATCTCTATGCATTCACAATTAATGAGGGGGTCTACTTTTAATGGGCTTTCGATTAATATGGTTTTATTTTGATTTGATTTATTGGTAACCTCTACCAAACTGTACCAATTTTTTGCCTTGTATATACCAGGCGAAATAATTACATCTGGTTGAATAAGTATATTGGGAATTAAAAAGTCACCATTTTCGATGTCTACAGGTACTTTTATTATAGTTTTTATTCTTGGAGCCACTAAGAATTTGCCTGACGTTAAGTTTGGTTTGAAAAGTAATGGTATTATAGAATTCCTAGTTATTAGGTGTTTATTCCCTAAGTCAATTTTTGCGCTTAATTTAGTAAGTATGTCAAGTCCGATAAGTCCGTCAAAGTAGTTGTGAAATTTAAATATAAAGAATTCTAGGATTTGCTTTTCTTGGAATTCAATGAAAGATGGTATGTTTACTTTTGTATCTAATTGGTGTTTATTAAGAACTGTAGTTATTGTTATTGGTGTACATTTCTCTATCTTTAATTGTTGGGTATATTCTGGATTAATGAAAGATGCCGATGCACCTGTATCTATCAAAAAACGTAGTGGACGTCCGAAAGGAGAAGATATGTTTATATACGGAAGATTAGTACCATGTTTGTTAATGTCTAGGTATCCCTTTGGGTCTTGGAGGCATTTAACTGAAAATTTTGCACATCCTCAATTTCATTATAATTGTCCATATCGGGTACATAATGTGGGACGTCATAGTTTTCGGAAGTTGTAAGGTTTTCAAAATTTTGATCAATATGGTGAATTTCTCTTGGAAATCTTCGTGTTTGTGCACTGTTATTCCTAATGTGGGTATAACCTGAGCTTGTGTCCATGGGTTCTGGTGGTTGAAAGTTTGTGTTAGTGTTGGTATTAAAGTGTGGTTGTCGTGAATTATTAAATTGGTTTTGGTTATTTGTAGCTGTGTGATTGTATGTTTGTTTAGGTGTGGGTAAATTATAGTTGTTTGGTAATTGTGGTCTAGTGAATGATTGGTTAATTGGAAATTGTGGTCTATTGAATGGTTGGTAATACATAGGAGGATTACGATTTATGTGTTGTTGTGGTTTTGTAAAAATTGGTTTTTGGTACTGAGAGTAGAAATGCTGTGTGTTAAATTGTCTAGAATTTTCTTGTTTCCTTATAAGGTTCCTATTTTCTTGCCTGATGTAAAACATGTTCTGTTCTGTTACACAGTATGAAAAAGCTACTGGTAATGATTCGGGTTTCATGGCTCTAATTGATGATCCCAGTGGTTCTCTAAGACCTGACAAAAATGTGTTGAGGCACATTTTGGCAAACAAATCTCGTTTAGCTGTAATTATATTTTGGTCTACCTCGTGAATCATTAGATTATTATTAATTGTGGCTTGAATTTCCACCACTGAGCTATAAAATTCTTCCAAGGTTTTATTATTTTGCTTCAAAAGATGCAAGTCTCTAATTAACGAAGTTTCATTTCGTTTGTCCGAATAGTGTAAAATTAAATTATTCTTAATGTCCTGCCAGCATAAATTTGTGCTGTACATATTCAATATTTCGTTTGCTTCACCCTCAATTTTATTGCGTATTGCTCTAAGAATCATTTTGGCAAAAGCAGTGCCATCAATTGGTGTTAGCACCGAAAGTATTTCCTCTACATTGTTAATGAAATCATATAACAATCTGGGATTTCCATCAAATCTTGGGAGATCTTTGACAGCGTCTGGGACTCTCAAAGATTCCATAATATTTCTTACAGCATTATTTGCGGAATTCATTACGTTATTACTTTCACTACCCTGACTAATACTCATATCTTCTGGGATTGGAACAAGGGTTCTTGGAATAATATTGTAGGGACGAAATCTAGGCATATAATATAGTGTTATTGTGTTTAAACAAAAGCATATGTTCAAAAAGATTACAGGAGGGTCTCTTGAGAATCGCTGGTCTTTATGAATATATAATTTTGCTTAATTCGTAATACAAAACAGTAAACTTTCAAATGTAAACTATTTTATATTTCACGAAATAATAACGTGTGTATTTTTGTGTGTGCTTCTTAAACTAGAATTTATCTTTTTATGTTTCTTTAATAATTTCACTCTTTTATTTAAAAAAAAAATTTTTATAACTTATATAAATCTTATTTTTTTTTTTTTTTTTTTTAAAAATTTCAATCATTTACTTTTTTTTATGTTTAAACAAATTTTAAATAAATCTTATTTCTTTAAAAAATTTCACTCATTTATTTTTTATGTTAAAAAAAATATTTATATAAATCTTATTTCTTTAAAAATTTCAATCATTTATTTTTTTATATTTAAAAAATTTTGACACTTTTATAAATCTTATTTCTTTAACAATTTCACTCATTTATTATTTTTTGTATTTGACTTACATAAGAATAATTGAAATCTGCATTGTAGCTTTTGGGTTCCTCCAAGGTTGTATTCACGATGATCCTTCGTGGTTGAATTGGTTCTGTTCAGCTGTTTGTTGCGATAATCCTTCGCAATTTGTTGATCCTTGCACAAGTTATGTGGTTTTTATAGCGATAATCCTTCGCTATTAATCTGTACAGGAAATGCTGAACTACCCGACTGCGCCAGTTATATTATTGCTCTTTTTAAGTTCTAAAAAAAACACGTCTGGTTTCTTTTGCTATCCAATAATATCTGTTTTATTCAATCTTTTTCTTTTAGAATCAAACTTATTGTTAAAATACAAAAAATGCTTATCAATAAAAGTTCAATACATTGTTGTTTGTATAAAATTATGTTTATCCAACAAGTTCAAATTGGTTCAATACATTGTTGCTTGTTTAATTTCTTTTTAATAATTTCGAAATCATACATATAATTAGGTCATATGCAAAAGTGCTTACTCTGAAAAGAGTTTATTACATTTTGTTTATTTCTTATTAATTTTTTATATTTAACTTAATTAATCTAGGTTTTTAATATTAACTTATTCTAGGTGGTTTTGCTGGTGGGTTTGTTGTTGTTGTAGAAGTAATATCTATAACTCGCGAGTATTAACACATGCTGTTTAAAGTTAATCAACTTTTGTGTGCAGCATGTGGTGACAAATAAACATAGTAAAAAGGAGGGAGAATTAAAAATGCTTTTAAAAATTAAAAACATTTTTTATTTAATATTTCATATAATAAGGAAAATAGCAAGAATCGGATGCTAATAAATAATTAATAACTAATTTCTAAATTTGGTAAAAGAAAAATTTATTTAAAATTTTTGTGTTTACTTTTATAGAAATTAAAAAATAGGACACTGAATAAGTAAATTAAAAGCTTCTAGATTAAAAAAAAATATTATTTTAAGAAAAGTAATTTTAGGCTAAGTTTAGTATAAAACGTTAAAAAGAATGTTTAGTTTTCTAGGGTTAAGCAAAATCTTGTCTTAACCCGTTACACTTTATTTAGTAGAGAGCCTAATTGATTAAAAGTTCAAAAGTACGCGTCCTTCTTTTATATTTTAGATTTCATAATTAATTTTAAAACGCTAGTGCCTAAGAACAGTGGGTTTAAAAATAAAATGTTTAATTTCTTAACGTACAATTTGAATTTCTATAATATAAAGTTTTATTGTAAATACAGTAAAATCAAGTAAAAATGCTATATTCGGCTATGTCGAATCTTATATACACTTCACCATCTACTCTAAATTTAGTTTAGAGGAGTACCTCCAATCAAAAAAGCATATATTGGGGTGACAGAGAGTTAAAAAATAAAAAAAGATGTGGTACTGCGTATATATTATTTTATATAAAAATGCCATTGGGTTTTAAAGGGTTAAGTATTTTTAAAAAATTTTAGTATTTCCTTTAAGATCTCGCCAAAAGCTTTCAAATGATACCCATATTGATATTTCAAAAATATTGAAAATTTCAGAACCCCGTAACTCTGAAACTATGGGTGAGTGCCAATTTTCTTACTTGATGTTTTTTATTTTTTAGTTTTCTGTAGCGCCATACATGTATTTTTTTGATTGAAATTTCTTTATTGCTCCAAATGATATAAAAAAATTTGAGGTAGGCGTGGAGTTTTCCTGCTGCTTCGGAGGACATGGGCCGATCATGCTGATTTTCAATAGAACCTCTTTCGACAGTACCCATCGATTGCCATATTTATTTTTACAAACACGGACGGACAGATGGACACACTGACATCGCTCAATCGACTTCGCTATGAATAAGAAGTCAGAATATATATACTTGATGGGATCGGAAATGCATATTGTAGAAATTACACACGGACAAACTTATAAATACCCTTTTTCCACTTTTTGTGGTGAAGGGTATAAAAAATATGAAAACCTGAAAATTCCATTTTTGGAAAATGTTAAAACTTTTCTGGGAATTGTGGAATTTGCATATTTCAGTCTTAATATTTTTTCGACTTAAACTTTCACTAAGTAAATTTCATTATATACAACAAATAAAAAAATTTATAGCAATAAAACGAGTAAAAAAACTTTCTTCCCCCGGTGTTGCAGGCAGAAAAAAGGAAAAACATTTTTCAGAAAGAAATGAAATTTCCGAAAATAATGTTTCGATTTTTTAGAGCTTGACCAGGACTATGAGCCTGAGGATAAATGAAATTTGGCAGCAGTGCTAGCTTTCTTAATAGTACAACGTCCATATTTAAGGCCTAAACTTGACTACATATCACTACCATATCCGTTTAAATTTTTAAAACAGTCAGTGTAGCCGATAGGAAACTTCGGAATTAATTCCATCTTTTTTAACCTAATCCCGCACTGTGCAATGCACTATGAAGGTCTTCTAAATTTTTAGGTATGAGAATTTATAAAGAGCAAGAAAATATTTTTGGTTTATCTTTAAAAATGCTAAAAACAATTCAATGTCGAATTGTCACTAAGACTTGGCATCTTTTAACTTTTACATTATGGGTTAATATTCTTATTGACTTTCTTTTGTAAGTTTAAACATTAAACATTTTTCGCTCAAAGAAAACTTTGACGATGAATCACAGCCATTGCGTTATTTTTGTGAAAGTTTAAATATTAGGGTAAACCATAATATTGTTTAATAACAACGCTTTCAAATTACCACAAACACTTTTTACAACTTTTGATCTCATTTGTATGCATATGAATTCTGTAAAAATATTTGGATTATTATATTTCATCCTTGACATATAAACAATTTAAACAATTTTATCAATATAAATCATCCTTAAGGTGTTATCATACGTATACTTTAAAGCGGTTTAAACATGTGGTAAAAATTATAAAAAATTGTTAATGTTAAATAGCTGCTTCATGCCAACAACTCAATAATATAAATACTTTCCAAAGGAAAAAAAATTTCCCTAATAATTCCTTGTTATGGGTGGCAGGTATTTGCTTATAGTTGACTTGAAGATTTTTTTTATCAACCTAGTGTTATTTAAAAAGAAAAATAGATGGGGGAAAAACTTGAAGACAAAATATGTACAAAAAATAAATGATGGAAATATGTTAACAGAATATTTGTAAACAGGAATGGATTTTTTATAATTTATTTTCTTCTGTTTGTTGCCTTTAGACATTTCAATACACAACAGTGATACATAATCGTTTGTGTACAAAATGCCTTGAGGAAACTTTGTCATACGAGCAGGTTAAACAATTTTATACAAATACACATGTATTTTTGACATAAATATTGATATGAAAATATTACTGGTAAATAATGGAGCATAAAATCTGAGTGATGTTAAAGCTGTGTCAACTTGTATGTTAATTTTTTTTCTTAAATTTCAAAAATTCTAACCTGCATTAAAATTTTAGAGAATACAATTTTTTTCTTTCTTAAAAGCTGAGAATTCGAAAAATGTTAGGTTTGAATACTTTTTGTTTGCTTGAAAAATTATTTTTGTCCTTTTTGTTTGCTTGAAAAATTATTTTTGTCCTTATAATTAAAGATATTTTAAAGAATATTTTATCATTTGAAAGACAGTTTTTTTTTTTGGTTTTAATAAATCAATTTTTTTAACTTAGAGACCGAGGATTAGCTATTTTATTTTAGTTTTATTATAAAATTTTTTATTGAAATTGCTGTTACCCGTTTAGACGCTCATCAAGACAAGAACTCGACCACTCCTTTGTCATGCGGACATGATTTTTTTATTATATCGCAAATTAATTGAAAAAAAACCTTTGGTATAACGCTTTATTTTTATACGATTTTATCAAATAAAACTTGAAAAATGTTATTCTTCGAAATTAAATTCTAATCAATAATTAAATTATAATTATAATAAGGTTTCATTTATAATTTTTAACACGTCTTTCAAACTTTGTAAATTCTTCGATTAAAACACTCGATATTTTTTTAAATCAAATGCTAATGTTACACCCTAAAAACTCTCTTCCAGCTTTCATCAAATAAAAAATTAAAATTTAGATTTTTAAGTTATCAGATAGCACCAAATTGTGACAAGAGAAAATTTAAACAAGTGATATAAAATTATCTTTACGGTTGATAATTTTATTAAAGTTAAAAGAGATATTGTACTGGTTTTTGGGCAACTTGGGCTTTCTTCACTTTTATGGTTTTTAATAGGAAAATATTTTTTTGTAATAAATACATTACATTTTTTTACATTTTTCTCTTTAAGAATCCTAAAATTAACATGCCCAAGTCAAACTTTTAAAATAAAAATAACGAAAATAAATAGCGGTTAATTAACAAAAAATTTAAAATTGGTTTCTTTATTGTGGAGAGATACATTGTCATTAATAACCTAGTGCCCTGAAATTTGTGAAATTTGTTGTTTTTGACGCCAAACAAAATGCATTGCAACTTCTAATGATCTCTCATTTATATTACGACAAAATAATGCATCACTAACATAGTCCACTGCCTGCTAGATTATCCTCCAATACACTTCAAAATCTTGAACCAATTGAGACCCCCAACATCTGAAAGCTTCTGATATTAGAAGAAAAATCCTAGCTGGGTTTTGAATTGTTAGCTAAGGGTTTTTTTAATTGATTTTTGAAATTTTCGACTGGTAGGAGGATTTTAGTTCCTTTTTCAAAGAACATGTACAGATTCTTAAGTCTATATCTCGTGACCTATTCGAAATATTGCTTTTTATATTCAGCAAACTTTTGCCTCATAATTAGATTTAAAAATTTTGCCTTGAGACAAAACCAAAAAAAAAAAAACAACAACACATAACTCAAAACTGCAAAAAAACGTAAAATTTTTTTATATTATTCTATGGTTTTTAACACCTATTTCAGAAATTGCTGCGAACTCGACTAGACAGTATATCACAAAAAGATAGCCAAAAGAAAAACAATAAAACTCTTCTTCACAAGCCGGTTTTATTTGTTGACTCATTCACATAGTTATAGCCCCACAAAATTAATTAAAATATAATAATGGACCAAGAAATCACTTTAAGTTGTATGTTTATCAAAATTAAAATGCTCTGCGTGTTTGCATGTCATAACTTCTAAGGACACAATGTTCATCAACGTAGAGTCGTAACATCCATGAATATTATAGGTATATTTTATGGTATTCTATGTGAGAAACATGCAAAGTTGTTTGAAAAAAATTTTTGGTAAGCGAAGCCGGTGTTGGTTATACTATAGGGCAGGAAATCCTCACGCCGAAGGCCAACTATGTAGAAAATCTTTGGCAAGCGTAGCCGTTATGTTGTTTTAAGTGTTTAAAAATGATATAAAGTCATAATGGATGCTTGGGAAAGTACACTGAGCTAGACATTAAGTATTTTCATACGAAATTATGGCTAACAAAACGGTCAGAAACATGTTTTCAAATGAAGAGACTAACTTCGAATGCAACGACTTAAGTTAAGTATATACTTTAAAAGAATTGGAGTGTCCTTATATTTGTCATTAAAAATCTATTGCGAAATTTGACGTTTTTTTACAGTTTTGCCGTTTTGATTAAGTTGTTGTTTTTAAAGTTTTAAAACTAATAAAGAGCTAAAATTTTGCCGAAGATTTACATGCAATATGTCGAATAGTTCACGAGATATACACTGAAAAATTAGTACATGTTTTTTGAAAATTGTACTAAAATCTACCCCAGTCGAAAATTTAAAAAATGAATTAAAAAAAACCTTAGCTAATCATTCAAAACCCAGCTAGGGTTTTTGTTTTACTATCATAAGCTTTCAGATTTTGGGGGTCTCAATTGGTTTAAGATTTTAGTGCTGCACTGTGTTATATAAAATAAATCTTATATACAAAATCAATTATTTCTTACTGAAATAACCTTTTTTAAAAGTCAAAAACTTAAGCACTCCCCAAACAGATCAAATTGGTAGTAGCTTGTTGTTCCCTTGTTCGTTGTTTACTTACGGTTTAAAATGAAAAAAGAAAGATGAACGAAAAAACGAACTAGTTCCTTTAAGCTTTTGCTTCGAACGATTTTGCCCAACTCTACTAAAATTTTATTTACAAGATATCAAAAATACATCACTAGTAAAAACTAAAGCCTTTGGAAATATACCTCTTACTTATCACGTAAGCGATTTTTTCCAAGCTTTTAAAATAAAAGTTTTTGTTGTGTTATTTTTATATCCTTCACCACAAATAGTGAAAAAAGGGTATATCTAGGTTTTTCATTTCGTGTGTAATTTCTACAATATCAATTTCCGACCCCTAAAAGTGTATATATATAAAATCTACTCTAAAATATCACATTTTAGTGAAGACTACATTGAAAGTGTGTCTGTGCAGTTACCAGATGTAAAAATACAGAACAAACCACTTATATTTACATCTATTTACAGGTTGCAAAACTGTTGTTTCCGAAGACTACAAGAGAAAGTCGAAAGTATGTTAGTTTTACACAGTAATAATCCATGCATATTTACTGGAGATTATAATGTCGATATTTTGTCGCCAAATACAAATAAAAATCTTCTAATTAACCTTTTTGCTGAATATAGCATGCATTCCTGCCACTATATGGTCACAAGGCCTTGTAGTAATACCTGTTTAGACTTAGTATTTACGAATTTTTGTACTCCTACATATATACAATCAATTGAGAATAAACTAAGCGATCACAATATTAACAGTAGTGCATTGGGAATGACAATGGAAAATAGTAAACTAGTGGTGAAAAGAGAAAATTAGATAGACTACGAAAAGTTAGGTACGTATTTAGATAATCATTTGACGAATTCTCTAGTGGACTCGATACAGTGCAGCGACTTGATAAATATTTATTCGTCAGCTATATCCCATAGTACAACAACATTTTTGAAGAGAAATGGCGATAGAAAAAAGTCAACGCCGTGGATTACAACAAATCTTTTATCGTTAATTTCATATAAAGAGAAGTTACTTAAAACTAGAAGAAAACACCGCAATTGCAGTTTTATAGAGCAAAGACTTAAAAATATTAGTAAAGTAATCAAAACGTGTAATAAGCGTTTAATGAATAATTATTATATAAATAACTTAAAATCATTTAGCTGTGATTCAAAGAAAACTTGGTCTTTCTTGAGCAAAGAACTTGGTAGGAATAAGAATGACGTACGACAAGTGTTAGTACCTGATGGTAGTATAATTTCTAATGATTTGGATAAAGCCTTTGAATTAAACAACTTTTTTATCCAGAGTGTTGATAACATACAAAATAATATCTTTATTAATGAAAGCGATGATATAAATTTCTTTCGCACTTTGGTTTTAACTACTTCAACATTTTATTTACAAAGAGTATCTGACGAAGAAATAGAATACGTCCTGAATAATTTAAAACTCAACAAGAGTCCCGGTTATGATGGTATAACACCAAAAATGCTTTTATTAAGGAAATCAATCATGATTAAAATAATAAAACGCATATCTAACAATATGATTGTGGAAGGGTGTTATCCAGATTGCTTAAAAGTTCACAAAATTGTTCCCATACCTAAGGACTTATCTAACAAAATAGAGAGTTTTCGACCAATTTCGGTTCTATCTACCGTACATAAAATTTTTGAAAAAATAATTAAAAATCAATTTTCAAAATATTTGGAGATAAATGAAATTCTATTTCAAAGACAGTTTGGCTTTAAAAAAGATACAAGTACGGAAGAGGCAGTTGTAAACGTTGTTGAACATATTTGTGTTTTTTGACTATTCCAAGGCTTTTGATATGGTAAACTTTAAAATCCTAATTGAAAAATAAAAAATTATAGGAGTAGCAGGGAAAACTTTAAATATATTTACCAACTATCTCGCTAATAGAAAACAGTTTGTCCAAAATGGAGAGTGTAAAAGCTCAATGAAAGATGTGGTATACCACAAGGTAGTGTCCTTGGCCCACTTTTATTTAAGATATATATAAAAGACATAAAAATATAACATTTTTTTGTAAAACTTTTTATGTATGCGGATGACATAAGTCTTTTTTATAAATATCAAGATCTAAAGGTTCTACAATCCCAAATAGAATATGATGCCGCGATACTTAGTGAATTTTCTAGACTTAATCGACTTGTTTTAAATGCATCAAAAACGAAATTAATAGGGTTTAGACCTTATACTCTGACATGAGCAAAATTTCATAGTTCATATTGATGGTAATGAGATTTCTGAATCAGAGAAGGTTTAATATTTGGGCATTGAACTTAATCGCAGTTTAATATGGGACGAACATATTAATTTATTGAAAACAAAAATATAATCTGGAATTGGCATTCTTTATAAATTTAAAAACAAGTTGAATAGTGATGGAAAGTTTCTTATTTAGCAATCTTTAATACATTCTTATTTGGCATATCTTCCCTTTGTGTATGGCTATCGGGAAAATAGTATTTTCAAATCACTTCAAGCTGCTCAAAACGAAGCACTTAAAATAGCATTTAACCTTCCAATAAGTTACTCAACACTAAATTTATTTAAGTTACATGCAACAAATATTTTACCTATACCTGGACTATACAAGCAAAAAATTCTTGTTTTTGTCTTTAAAATGATTCGAAGAAATTCACAACATGAAATACAATTTAATAGAAATATAAATACCACAGAGCGGGAAACAAGGCAGTCATACAATATAAGTTCAAGTCGATGTCATTTGGAATTGACAAAGCAAACAATCACATACGCTGGACCGCAAGAATATAACAAGTTACCTTTAAACTTACGCAGTATTGCAGTATTGTCAAGAACTATTTGATTAATCAGTTAGAAACACTTCTTATATAAGTTTAATAATTTAAGGAAAAAAAAAACTGAGATTAGTATAAAAATTTATATTTTGATATAAAAGAGTTGCCTAGCCTCTCTAAGGCCCTTAAGGCGCTGAGGCGTAAATAATATTTTTGCTAATTTTGAAACTGAAATAAAATAAAAAAAAGTGTATATATTCTGACTTCTTATGCAAAGCGAAGTCGATTAAGCAATGTCCGTCTGTCCGTTGTTCCGTTTGCCTCGGCAAACTTGATTTCACAAAAAAAATATGTCTATCGATCAGATATAGTGTCGAAAGAGCTGAGTCATTTGTTTTTTTAATTCTCTGCCACTCTAATATTTGATTTTTTGATTGGAGTTACTTCACTAAACTAGATTTACATAGAAGGTGAATGGTATATAACTGCAATCTTTTTATTCTCTATTGAAAAAAAAAACAACATTTAGGACAAAAAACGTAATATTCTTGCTTCTTCCAAACCAAATTAAGTTCTTGTAAACTTTTTGCCATGTAAAATTTCACTTAGCTAAGACTACCCAACTGTTTAAAGAGGCATTTAAATAAATCAACAAAAACCCAGTTACCCATATCACGATAAATTCTAATTCTTTCCGACTTTTGTGCATAAACTTTTGTTTGATGAATATTTTTACTAAATAGCTAAAGTTACACCTGGATTTACTTATTCACAAATTTATGTTTTTTTTGTACAAACTTTATAAAAATAAAAATGTTAATCAAATTCTTTGATGGCTGCATCAAAATTTTTTCTAGGTAATATTTCCAACTATAAAAAGTATTTAATTTTAAAAAGAAATAAAGAAAAATCATTTAAAAATTTTTATTTTGAGAAATATTTGAATTTATAAAGAATCCTGCTTTAAGTAAACATGTGTACAGCTGAAATATTCTTTTACCCGGCATTGTGCAGCATTAGCAATGCATGCAAAGATTTTTTACAAAGCATTGAATATTTGATAGCTCCTTTTACTGTTCGTTTTAAGACATGCTAGTCTACAGCATTGACCATAACATTGCAATTTTTTTTAATAAAATACTTTGCTGAAGAAAGAAACGCATAGTCAGCTGAAGCAAATGGGTTTCTTTCTCCTTTTTTGCATTTGCTTTTTGCTATTGCTTCGTTTATAACGAAATGTTTTGTAACTGCTGAGACATGCAGTTTTTTTATTTGCTGATAAACATGTAAGCAAAGCAAAGATTTTAGTGCTGTTGCTATTCTTAAGCAAGCAATTTAGACACTGGTTGGTAATCTTTGTTAAAGTTTTATCACTTTTGTGTTATTTTTAAAATCAATTCTTATGTTGGTAATGAAGTTTCTATACTTAAAATTCTTAAATATACGGCCCAATACACAGTATTTATTTATAAAGCTAGGATCCTGATTAGACGAAAAGAGGAAAAATGGGCACTTACGGCTGCACCGATTTTATTAAAATTTAAAACTGAGATAGATATTTATATAAAATTCCAAGAGGGTATGCTTATTTAAAAAACAAATAAAAGTGCTGTATGTAGACCGAGTCATATATCGCTGGTCCCATGTAGAAAGGCCCTAACTCGATTTTTTATGAAATTGAAATTTTTCGTGATTCCAATACATTTCACACAGATACACCTTGTCACAAAATGTGAATGCAATAGTATCAAAAATAACGGTTTTCTAAGCATTTGCATTTTTAATATTACATTGTGATAAATACAGTTTCTATTATGTTTTTACCTTCTCCTCTAAAGTAACTTATATGCGAGTTAGGGCCTTTCTACATGAGACCAGCGATATACCCTTCATCATCTATGTAAATCTAGCTTAGTGAAATAACTCCAACCAAAAAATCAAATATTTGGGTAAGAGAGAAATAAAAAAAAAATTTGCTAATTCATATATGTAATTTTACATAATATGTAATTTTACATATATGCACCTCTTTCCTGACTATATCTGATCGATTGACCTATGTTTTTTTTTGTGAAATTAAGTTTGCCGAGGCAAACTAAGACGGACAGAAAGACGGGCATCGCTCAAACGACTTCGCTATGCAAAAGAGTTCGGAATATATGTATATACTTTATGGGGTCGGAAATTCATATTGTAGAAATTACAAACGGAATGACAAACTTAGTTATACCTTTTTTCCACTTTTTGCGGTGAAGGGTATAATAAGGGTCAAGAGGCTTGGAAGATTAGCCGTGGTTCGATTGTTCTCGTTGAGGTAGCAAAGCGCACCGGGAATAGGTAATATGTGTAAATAAAATTAAAAAGACCTAAAAAAATGTATTAAAAAAGTTTCAATTTTATTCTCAAAGTCTTTTGTATGCGTTTATTTTAATGTATATTTTGTGCTCACATTTAAAAATAATACAGAATTAATTAGTACAATCTTTTTTATTGTTTCTGTGCTGTTTTTGTTTCACTCGATTTAAAGAAAAAAACAAAGGATAGCATTTTGTTTTGTTTACTTTCGTACCCTGATCCAGACATGCAAACTTTTTATAGCTCTGTTTGATTATATTTTTGCAGTAAAATAAGAAAAGGTGAATTTTTCAGTGGAAAGACTTTTAAAATTAGATAAACCTTGATTTAAAGTGATTTTAAAGTTATTGAAATTCATTTTTATTTTTCATATTTTTATTGGTTTTATATGTGTCAAATAATAATTTCTCTTTCCAGTTATCGAAAATGAATATAATAAATTTAAATTTTGTATACAAAATTTATAATAGTTAAGAAGTTAATTAAAATACAAATACAAAAAATATCTAATATATGCAATATGTAATGTAGACTGGCAGTAATAAGATTTTAGGTGATATATAAACAAATAAACGGTGTGAACATGTATTTCTGTATTAATCAGTGTCCATTTTATTTCATGATATTTTTCCTATGATTTTTTAATATAATGTAAAATTTTTATTATAAATATTTATTATAAAAAAAAGATGGTTAGCTATATTATATGTTTGTTAACTTCCTTAGTAGCTGCTAGTTCAATTTCATTTTTATTATTATACTTGAAGAAATCCTGTTTTATGCTTTTAAGATTAGTTTAAGAATGTTTTATTTCAACTGCAATTTATATTGCACATTTTATTTTATGATAAACAAATAAGCACTGCAGTAGAGGATATTAAGATCGTTTCCATTCCCTATATCTTTCTGTATTTATATGACAAGTAAAATAGAATTGCGTCCATAAGTCATCATTTGCTGACCACACACACACACAGATTTTCTATGTAATCACAAAAGCCTTAAAATAATATCCTAATAATTGCAGTGTGATATATTGCATTTCAAAAAGCGATTGAAGAAATAAACTTACACAAATGTAGACATATTTCCTTCACTTTGCTTGCAGAATCATCTCATTCGATTGGGAAAAATAAGCAAATAATACTACGGTCTCACACAATAAAATTTGCTAATTGGCGGATATTTTATTACTAATTATACTTGATAATAGAAGTCTAATTATAAAATTATGTTATGGGACACTGTCTCTGTTTTAAATTAAGAAAACAGGCTCAAAATTTGATTTTCCATTTTTTCTGTGTGCTTTGTTTAGAGGTTTTTTGACGTAATCCTATTAAATCAATCTAAAGATACTGAACCAGTAAAAAATTTACCATTTTAAAATAGAATTTTAAAGATGGAATGCACAGAATCAGCTCAGTATTACAGCCAAGATATATTCAGTTCTACAAGGAATTTAGTTGTCGGAACTTACTTATCACTATTGGGGCAGATAAATGAGGAAATTAAGAGAAGAAAACTCATTAAAGATTGCTTCAAATTTCTGGTTTATTTCTAAACAATATAAATTCTGCTCCACTTTACTTAATCTTCCAGCTATAATGACAAGTTTTTCTAATAACAAAACTAAACCGTGTACATTTTTTTATCAAGACATGCAGGTAATATTTCTTAATTTTGTAATGAAGTGAGTTGATGCTATTTTTGCTTATACAAAAGCATTATCGCAAAAAGTTGTTCTTTTAATGCCAATTTTAATTTTTTTTTTATTTTGCATTTATTTTATCTTAATAATATCCACATAACGAATTTAAAGTATTTTTTGTTGTTATCTTTTTGAAGGAATCAAGCACGAATAAGGTAAATTAAATGTCTTTTTTTGTTTTGAACAAAATACATATTATTTTATTATATAACTTACCTGTCTAGAATTTTCCTTCATTTGCCTACGAGCTATTTCCAATAACAAACGTTGCCTTAAAACATCCAGTGGATTCACAATGGACAAGGATGGTTTGTTACGCTTCGAAAGGAAGTAGTCATTCTATAATGAAAAAATAATAAAACAGGAAAAAAATAAATAAAAAATAATACAATACAATAGGGAATAAGTTAAAGTTACTTAAATTATGTTTTACAGAAAAATATTAAATTTTTCTTGAAATAGAAGAAATTTTGCTATAGCAATGATAAGTGTTTTTTTTAACATCTTATACATTAGACAAATTGTTATAAAATTCAGTTGTGCTAATTTAATAAAAATTTTATTAAGAAATTTGAAGGAGAAATTTTAACTGAAATAAAAGGTGGTTCAAAATTAATGACACAGTTCTAACAAGATTGTATTTATTGCTTTACATTTGAAATTTATATCATTAAAGGTTGCGTTATTATTCTTCTAAGAACTTCTTCTAAGAATTTCAAGATTATCGTCCTGATTACATAAGTCCGTGACTTCAAAATATTCAGTATATAGTATACAGTTGATAAATTCTGGTGATATAGTGTAGCATAGCTATATATTAAACGAATTTATGGTCTTCTTTTAGTGACTGATAAACAGCCACCACTTTGTGAGAGTATATTTTTAAATCTATTTTTAAAAAGCACTACAGAGACCTCCGTAAGTGTTGCCTAGTAAAGGCCATGATACATTATGATACTCTGTTGTGCGATCTGTCAAAAACGGCATATGTGCCCAAAATGGTTGACAGTGAGGATTGGATGTGTTTGTAAAAGACTTTGTGGCCGGTCTGTACGATTTTATAATCTTTTGTAAAAGTTTATAAAATAATAGAGAGAGTTGCATTTTAGATTGCATTTTTCTTGTGTGACAGACAGTCTAAACACACTTTTTCATGCGATTTTTCTGTATATAAAAGAATTCAGTAAGATTTGCTTGTGTACAAATTATACGATTGTGTGCGATAGCTAGTCGTGGACTTAAACTATATACCGAACGATACAGTATTTTTTATTTTGTTATGTCTTCAGATAATTATCCACAGACTCTATAAACAGTAAGTGCGTTGTCTGTGTATTGAATCTCTTGATGGTTAACGACGTTTAATGCTGAAAACACAGGTGGATAATTTAAAAAGGACATTTAATTCGCATTTCGTGGTCTCTTTACACATTCTCCTATTATGTTTACAAGTCTTCTTAAAAAAATTCTTCTAGGTTTCTTTATTCTCAAGATTTTTTTCTTAAATTTAATGTTTGGATTTAATCATAAGCCAAATGTTGCAGTTTCAGCCAGCAAAGCCAAACCTTTTATTACACTACAGCAATTAAATGTTCAGTAATAGCTCAATACACATTTTTAATAATGGCACTAAAGCTGGGTATTGTTATACATATAGACTTTTCGAAGATCATCTAATTATCCAGAAACAATTGTAGCAATTTTGAAGGCCTTCTACTTTGGGTCTGAGCATTTGATGAAATACGCAGAGGTAAATAGGTATGGCTGTAACTTAGGCTCTTTCTGCATGAAAGAAAACTTTTATTTTAAAATGTTCATTTATGAAATGATCTAGTTACGTTTAATAAAAAAAATAAATTTTTAGTACAAATTCTTTCTTCCAATTTGCTTCCATTCCAGTAAGTTTTTCCTAATTAAATTTTATTTCACTTTATTTTTTTTTTGCATTAATTTTTATTAATTTTCTTTTCTTTTTTAAAACTCATTTGACGTGCATGTAGTTGCTAATATTGAAAGTTAGTTAAATTTCCATTTAACAAGGGTGCTGTCTTATATAAAAACATAAACTTTATAATATACAATTACATACTTGCAAAGATAAAATCTTGAACAAATTAGCAAGATACCAATACTTTTGTTTGTAGTTGTAGTTGTTGTTGATTTTACTGTAAATGTCACATAAGTTTTTATAAGATTCATTTTGAAAAACTTTGGCACCTGTGTCATTTGCCTTGACTTAACAGTAACTTATGCTGGTACTTAAATTTATTCATTTCAGTTGTTTTTTCTTTTGATTTTGTATTTTTTGCTTTATGAAATTATAGTGAATTATAATTATTTGCTCAGACTTTGTTACAACACTTGTCTCCTAACTTCATTAGAGAAAAGAAACTTTTTTCAATTTATTTTATTTGTTTAACGTGTAGAAGTAAAATAACAAGATAAACATTTTTTTTAAGAATTGTCATTAGAAAAATTTTGTTGTGTAGATGGTATTTAGTAGTATTTTAAAGATATTGAAAAATCTTTTACCACATTAGTGATTGTCTGCAGCCTTATTTCTGTAAAATTTTCAATATTTTCTTATTTCAATGTAAAGTGATAAGTTTTAGACAAGGTAGGGTCATACTGCAATATTCTGTTTAGTTTCTTTTCTCTACTCTTCATTAGTTGTATCTGTATGTCCAGGGAATACCGCGATGAATCTCTTTGAGTCTAGTGCTGTCACTAACTGCTACTCTCGACTGTAGTGATTTCAATTGCCGACTGGTTGCGGTAGACCATCTGTTTTCTCACAGAGTGTCTTGTCCCCAAGAGCATGCATGACTTTAAATATTTGTCTGGCCCTGTGTTATGATTACCAGCAACGAACTTTAATCCATAATGTACACTGTGGTCTCAAAATTTGTTTACCAATTCTTCTAATTGCAACTGCATTTGAATAGGTGTTGCGGAAGAATCTTGGCTCATAGCATTAGGTTTATTGACGTGAAACATTAAAATGTGTAGATATTAATTATTAGGAACTCTGCTGGATTTTTTCTATTAATTAAGTTGATTGTAAAAGAGACAATTTTTAATTTCAGACGATTCGAATATGCATAACTATATCCTGCTAGGTGTTCTTGTTAATTGCTTCTTGTTGTTTCATTGGAAACTAAAATGAGTAGTTCCAACATCGTGCATGGCAGCCATGAAAATCCCTGCCGATTTTTTTTATAGTAATTCTAAGTTTGCGAACACAGAGTAGTAGCACAAAATAATAATTACAGGCAAGAAATTCTCTTTAGTTTAGTTTTTTGATGTACCCTTAATATCCTCTTTGAAGGCAAGGTTACGGCTATACCTTTAGGCTTAAAGAATAAACAATTGAAAACAAAAGCTCGAACAAAACCAGATTTTAAGTTTTGAATATAACAAATTAACTATTTTTTCATTAAATTAAAAACAATTAAATCAATTTTTTAAAACATTATTGTGCTATTATTTAATATAATCCCGATTATTTTAAAGCTCGTTTCGATGGCCTTTTCGCTACCGCTTACTTAGCTCTTCAGGAAACTTTACACAAACATTTTAAATAAAATAAAGATTTTTGTCCAAACAATAAAGCAAGGACAAAAATCAAAATTTAAGCAAAAACAAAAATAACCAACAATGATTCTATTTTTCTTCCTCTACTGTATACGGCTCTTTTACCGCTTATTTAGCTCTTCAGGAAACTTTACACAAAGATTTTAAATAAACTTAATATTTTTTCTTTGAAATGTATAAAGTATAAAAGAAAAAAGAAATCATTGATAATAATTGAAAAATAAATTAATTTAATTATTTTTTCTCTTGACAAATCTCTAACTGTGCCCTATAATCAATATAGAAAAGAATTAAGCTAGAATAATAGGGTTTCGTAAACAGAGTGTAAGAACGTAACCATGTCCGTCTGTTCGTTTATTAATTAAATTAAATAAAGGGTATCTCGATAGTAAGGTGATTTTGACGCGTATTTTCATATTTTTTAAATAACAGAAACATTAAATGTTTGACAACAAATAATATAATTAAAATTAAAAGGTGGCTCACACACAGTGGAAGCTTTTCGAGAGTAAGTTCAACTCGCAATTGGTGGACTTGTTCTAGTTTGAAATTAATTGAAGTACTAGGAAACAAGGTTGGAGATAAAAAGTTTAAAATATTGAGCTCGAAAAAAACAGTGTCAACAAATGGCACCCTCCCTTATCGCTACATTTTGCTGCAAATAATTGCTCATTGTTTTAATATAAAACAAGTAAGAGTGCTACTTTCGGCTATGCCGAATCTTATATACCCATCACCGTATGTGTAAATCTTGTTCAGTGAAGTATTATATATAATTTTATATTAAAATGTCATCGGCCCATTAAACATTTTTGACAAATTTTTGTATTTCCTTAAAGATCTTTCTAAAGCATTTAAATGATACCCGTATAGATATCTTAATAAGTATCATGCATAATCGCACTTTTCTATCAAAAGTTTGCAGCCGCATGTATCGGAAAATTTGGGCGAGGGCCAATCTCTTCACTTAAAGTTTTTTTTGTATTATGTAATTCTCCACCGCCCCATATATTTGTTTTTTTTTATTGGAGTTACTTCCTTAAACTAGATTTGTTTTAAATAAAATAAAAAATTTAGAGAATATCGAAGATAGTGAATGAGTAAAAAAATACATGTATTGGCCTAAAATAAAAGCACACGCCTAAAAATTTATTAAAGATGAGAGATTTCGTTTAACTCTTTTTAAGAGTTTATACACTTTTGTCAATCAAAATCTAACAAATCTAATCATATTCATAATTTGCTCAAATTTTACAATTTATTATTGTTACATTAAATAATACAGAAAACTTGCAACAAAAGTTTGCGACAATTAGGAAACAAAACATTTTTAATATAACGAGCAAGTTTCTAGATTTGCTAAAAGTAAAAACAAAAATTAAAATACATAAAATAAGACAAAAGTTTTCTCACAGAAATAATTTGAATTATTTTCTTAATAAAAAACGAATAACACGAAACACACAAAACACAAATAAAAAGAAAGCAATTATTTACCTATATTAAATATGATAAATTATTTCTAATTTTTACTTTTGTGTAAAAAGTAAATCAAAAAAATATTATACGGAATCAAAAAGGAAGGTCAAATACAAAAAAAAAAAAAATAACATAAAAGACTTTCAAGAGAGGATGTCGATATATGATACAGATAAGAGTTGTTTTGTCAGGGTCTTTAAAACCAAGAAGAAGATTGTCTACTTGTGTGATTATTTTTTTTTTTTTATATTATTACTTGAGAACTGCACCATTTGTGGACTGATTTAAAAAAATTTTCTTTATTGGAAATGTTGTGCATAGAGGTTGGTTATATCGTGAAAGAGGTTAAAACCTAAAGGGTGCTTAAAGGTTACTTATCTTTTGAAGCGTTATCGGCAGGCTTTCCAAATTTTTATAAAGTGTATATTCCGTTGACCTTCTATAACAAATGAAAGTAAGAAAAACTAGGAAATTTAAGGGTACATTCAAAGAGACATGAATCTTTAGTATTTATTATTTATTTATTTTTTTAACCATAATACACGGATATTTCCCGTATAAACATGTTTTGACGTAACATCAAGAGAATCTTAAAATTAACGCATAGACTATATCCACTACTGAAATTTAAAAATTAAAATTTAGCAAAAAAATAAAACAAACAAAAAAAATGATCTTGTACACCCTTTCATTTAAAATTGACTGGCTTTTAATTAGGGATTAGTTTTAAAATTTTTTTACAAATACTGATAAGTTTGTGTGAATAATACTTAAAACCAATTATTTTAATAAACCTGTGCATTAATTACTGTGAAATGGAAGCAAATATGCCGAAAAAGCGAATGTGGAAAGATTTAAAGGAAACAATTATAAGAATGTGGAAAAAACGACTATCATCGCATGAAATCGGGAAAGTACTAAACAAAACTTATAGCACAATACATTATGTCATTAAAACTATTCAAAAAAGTGGATCTTGCGAAAGACCTAGTGGATATAGATTGTGAATTGGGCTAATGTTTTCTGGAACACAGTAATGTTCACAGACGAGTCAAAATATTTGGCAGTAATGGTCGGAACTCAGAACGGAGGAAGCAAGGCGAAGCTCTAAATTCATGGGCGAAACGGCGTAGGTAACCTTCTTTTCATAGAGGAGACTATGAACAAGATTGATTATCTATATATTTTAAAAAATAAATAATAAGTCAATCTGCTTAAAAAATAGGCTTGGCGGATAGCATATTGCTTGTTCAAGACAACGACCCAAAGCACTCTGCCGTTGTAGTCTGAGAATGGCTGCTTTATAATACAAAAAAGGTCAGACTTGATTCCCACAGTATATGAAAAGAAAAATAAATGAATGCCATATAACCAACAAAGAAACCCTTAAAAACGCTCTATGGGCCTTCTGGAAATTTATACCTGTAGAGGTTACAATAAACTTAGTTAATTCTATGCCAAGAAGATTTTAAGCTGTTAAAGAAGCAAAGGGTCATCACACAAAATACTAAGAAGGAATATTTTTATTAACTTTCTACAGTTATAATAAGATAATAAGCGTTGTTTTTCTATGTACAACTTTTTTTTTGTCTAAGAATATTGGCATATTTTTTTGTAGTTTTTTTCGTTATATAAAATTGTTACAAAACTGTTTTCTACTTGTGACTTAAAAATGAATATCAGGTTTTAATTTCACTTTAATAAAAACATATTTCTTGTTATAGATAAATTTGTACGCTTATATTTATTTTGATTCGGTAAGTGGTATAAGCTTTTTTGGCAACTGTATATGGCCTTATCTTTTGAAACGGACTAGATAAAAACATACATGCAGCCAATACACCAATAAATAAAAAAAAACATGATTTTAAAACATATGTATTCTCTTATATTTTGAGTTTAAATAGGCAGACACTTTAAAATTAAAAATAGAATTAAGGTGTTAAAGGAGAGTGCCTTTTTATATTTATGTTTATATATTCTATTTAATCATAAGAGAGAGAATTTTAAAATTTTTACAAAGTATGAAATAACCATCTGCCTGCAAGACAAATAATACTCTATGACCTTTTCTATAACAATGGTACTTGTGTGTAGAAATTTGTATCGACTGGTTAACTAATTTAAACGTGAAAGTGTAACAAATATAAAAATTCACATTCCCATGTGAGTACAAGTTTGAAGCAATCTTTTTATTATTCTTTTAAAATTTTGTTTGTTTGCTAAAAAATTTTGATAAATTTATAGATAATATTTTAAACGTGTTTGAACTTAAATTTCTAAAACTAATTTTGCTTTTGTGTACGGGAAAAATGTTAAAAACGTTATATTAAATCAAACTATAATATATTGTAAGAATTATGTAACGAAATGTCACAGATTAAATATTTTTTTTCATTATTTGTAGAAGAATATAAAGAAAAATATAAAAGGCATGTTCTTTTTTGAAAATTAAGTTTTTTGTAAGTAAAAAGGACTAAAAATTCAGTATTTAAATAGTAATTAAATATACTTGGGATTTTTTCATTACCATTGAACTCTCATTGGCATTATTCAAAAAAATGATAGTAATAAAATTTAAGCACTATTTAATGGTAATGGTACTATTTCTATTATAATTATTTTTACTAATTGTTATGAAATTTATATAGAATCGGTTAGTTACTATCTACAATCATATTAAAAACAATTGTTTTTCTTATCAAAGAAACTTTAAAGGACCTATTAATAAAACAAATAAAACTTTATCCTTTTGCAGATGGATCTAGATTTTAAAGTTTTAATTATTTATCAATTTTAAAAGAGCTGGGTGTAAAACTAGATGTCTAAAATCACCCAACACTTCATCTAGAAAATCTTATTATAAAATATGTTCTTATATTGAAAATGTTGCAACATGTTTTACCAAAATTTTTGTGCTAAAAATTGTATTTTAAAATTACGCTCAACTCTAATTTAAGGTGTTTATTTAGTGTACAAAGAAAAGAAGTAGCATTTATTACTGGTAATGCTTTAAAACAATTTATTCATTAGTCAATTAAAATGATTTTGTTTTTTAACCAATTATCAATTAAACTGTTCGATTAAAAAATCATAAGCATTCTTTATTCTCAATGCTAATGAAATCTTTAATAAATTACTCCATCTAATTAATTTTTCCCATGTATGAATATCTGTACATTAAAACTCTTAAATGTTTTCCTTTGGCAAGATATGTATGTAATTGTTTATCTCTGTTTCACATCTAAATGTATTTTTAGGACAATAAATTCCAACATTCTTTGCGGTAAATTTTTTTATAATATTTTTCATACTTGGGATTTTTTCATTGCAGTTGAAATTTAGCAGACATCATTTAAAATAATTATAATGATAAAACTGTCAACTGCCATTTAATACTACTTAAGTTTTTAATTATTATTCTTTTAACTAATGCGGGCGTATGTGAAACGGCAGAAAAGTACCATGGCTAAATATATTTTATCTATGTGTCCAATGATATTTGTGTTGGCAATATAAAATTTTAACGTTTCTATAAAAAAAAAATTATTTGATATGTTACTTTTTATACAATGCTATATGTAATGAAGTATATATGTTCATTTATTAAACATTTATTTTTAAGAAAATTAATTTTATTTTTATACCCTTCACTACAAAAAGTGAAAATGTTACACTAAGTTTGTCATTCCGTGTGTAACTTCTACAATATCTATTTCCGACATCAAAAATTGTATAATTTTGACTTCTTATGCATAGCGAAGTCGATTGAGCGATGTCCGTCTGTCAATCGTTCAGATATAGTGTCGAAAGAGGTGCTGTTGGAAATCAGCATTATCGAGGCAGCAGGCAAACCCTACGCCCACCTCTAACTTTTTCACGTCATTTGGAACAATAAAGTAACTCCAATAAAAAAAAATTAATATATATTTTTGGCGATCGAGAATTAAAAAATAAGAAAGAAAAAAACATTAAGTGAAAAAAATGACGCTCGCCCATATTTTCCGAGTTACGTGCTTTGCAATTTTTAAATTTTCTAAAATATCAATAAGGGTGTCAGTATAAAGCTTTTGAAGAGATCTTTGAGAAAATGCTAAATTTTTTTAAAAATGCTTAAGCCATTAAGAGCCGATGTCATTATTATATAAAATTATATACGAGAGCTGCTATATATATTTCTGGCCTGGCAACACTGAGTGCTGCCAAGTGCAATCTGACATTTCCATTGGAAAGTTTGTCATTTTTAAGCATTATCGTACTCAAAACGTTTTGACGTACGACCATTATTTTGTTGTTTACAGTGACTTGAAAAAATTAATAAAGAAAAAAATGGAATTAACTCGTGAACATTTTTGTGCCATCATTTTTCAAAACTTTCGACGTGGATTATCACGACAAGAGCGCATTGATGAACTTAAATCTTTGTATGGCGATGAAGCACCATCCTATACCACTGTGAAAAATTGGTATAATGAATTTAATCGTGGCCGAAGCTTGCTCAAACGAATTCCGTGAAGGTCGTCCAAAAACGGCTGTTGTGCCAGAGAACATTGATGCCGTGAGTGAACTCATAATGCAAGATCGACATACCGAGCGATAGAGACATCCTTGGACATTTCTTCCACCAGCAAACATTCGATACTGCATGAACACCTGGCCGTAAAAAAGGTTTGTTCTCGTTGGATCCCGCACAATTTGAAAGTCACTCAAAAAAAGGCTTGGTTGCGGTGCTTCAAAAGACGTTTATAAGATCGTCACAGGTGGCCAATCATGGATCTATGCGTATGAGCCCGAAACGAAACAACAATCGATCGTGTGGGTCTTCAAAGATGAGCAAAATCCAACGAAAGTGGTTCGTGGAAGAAGCACTTCGAAGCAAATGGTCGCCTGTTTCTTTGGCAAAACTGGTCATGTTGCGACTGTTCCGCTTGAGCTACGTAGGACGGTCACTTTTGAGTGGTACACTACAATTTGTTTGCCTGAAGTCATCGGAGAAATTCGAAAAACGAGAAAGAGAAGACGAATTATTGTTCACCATGACAATGCGAGCTCTCACACATCGGCTCAAGCCAGAGCGTTTTTGACCGGCCAAAACGTCGAATTAATGGGTCATCCGCCGTACAGCCCTGAGTTGGCACCTAATGACTTCTTCTTGTTTCCGCACATCAAGAAAAAATGCGTAGTCAACGATTTTCGTCGCCAGAAGAATCTGTTGAAGTGTTCAAAAACCATGTTTTAGAGGTGTCTCAATCGGAGTGGAAAAAGTGCTTCGACAACTGGTTTGAGCGCATGCAAAAGTGTATAAATCATGCTGGAGAATACTTTGAAAAACAATAAAACCATTTTTGATTATAAATAATCGCATTTTCACTATTAGGCCAGAAGTATACAGAGCAGCCCTCGTATATGCAGTACCATTTTTTTATGTTTTAATTCTCTGTCAATATTTACTTGTTGGATTGGAATTACTTTACTAAACTAGATTTACATAGATGGTGAAGAGCATATAAGATTCGGCATAGCCGAATATAGCATACTCACTTGTTTTTTTTTCATTTTGACAAAAGTATTAACACATTCTGTGTTAAAAATTTCTTTGCTTTTTATTTACCTCAGAACTGTTGAAATCGTATATATAAGAGTACTTTTTTATCGTTTCACACAAGGCACTGATGTTAAAATTTTAATGAAATTGTTAAAGTGCAATTGGAAAGGAATAACTGAAACAGAAAATTTATGATAGTTAAAGTTTAAAAAACCTTTTTTAATAAAATTCCAATTGGAACTGAAATAGATATCGCTGGTTTCTTGTTGAAAGTCGAATTTTTCTGGAATTCGTTTTTTCGTGAATCCAATACATTTCACGCAGATATCCCTCGTCACAAAATTTGAATGCAATAGTATCAAAAATAACGGTTTTACAAGCAAATGCATTTCAAATATTTTGTTGTAATAAATTCATTTTCTGTTATGCTTTTACTTTCTCCTGTAAAATTACAATTATGCGATTTAGGGCCTTTCTATATGAGACCAGTCATTTACTACTTTATGTCTGAGATCTGAAGTCATCTACGAGTAGCACCTTAATAATCAATTCTTATTACTTATTTATTTTTCATGACATTTTTACGAAGTTATTTTAATAATTAGTATTATTTATCATGATGTCTATCTAAGTAATTGCTTCCATGTATGCTTTTTTTTATAATTTTAATGCTTTTCCCATTTGCAATCGGTAAAGTCTTTAATACAATAAATACAGAGCGAGTATTCATTACTCCTCTTGAGGCAAAAGGTCATTTATGTTCTCAATTTTAAATATAAGAAAACGCCAAGTGTGAGTTTGAGTCACACACGCAGATTTCCTTACCATGTTTGGTTCAGAATTTAATTTTTAATTTTATTTTATAAACCTTTTACAATGGACATACTCAAATATATACTTTGGGTAAATTTAAAATAGGGCCCCCTTAAGTTTAGTTTTTATACTAGATTTTATAGTGATTTAGCAACACACGATCCAGAAACTAAGGCCATAAAAACTAAAGCCATAAAAGTGAAAATGACGTCATTACTGGGCTACCCTTTAATTTAAAGTTTTATTTTTTCCACTTGTTCGCTAAAGCACACACAGTTCTAAACTTTGCAAACTTAACGGCTTTGACTATCTCAGTTAAAAAATAACAATATTTTTATTAATACTACTTCACTTTCGGAATATTTTTAAAATTTGTAGCATTTGTTTTTATGGCGACTATAGTAATACATCTCTTGTAAAAATATCAAAAACAATAGGGTTTCTATTTTATACTTTGTACACGAAACGCTAAAAATGCTCAAATAGTTAAATTAAAAAGAAATGTTGCTTAAAAGGTAAAACAAAATTTACGTAAGATTTAAATTTGCCTATTTTGAAATAAAAAAAAAAAAATGTTGTTTTTTTTCTTAACGCTATCAAAGCGTTAAAGCGCATTTTCAGTTTGATGATTTCGTAAGATCTATAAGTGACTAATAAAGTACAAATGCAACTAGAAAGCGTCTTTGTGTTTTGTGGATTAATTTTAGAATATTCTTATGTCACAAAAATTTTGGTGGTACGAAGGGGTCAAATATTCACACCCAAAAAAAAGTTGTAGCCATAATTAATTAATTAATAATAAGTTACAATTTTTCGTCCTAAATTTTTAAAACGAACACTTTCTGTCGCTGTTTATAATTATTAGGAAATATAATATTAAATCAATATTTTAAATTTCAAAAAAATATAGACCATTTAAAAAAATGTATTCAAGTGTACATTATCATTTGTAAAAAAGTTATCTGTGACCCAAAGTTATAATAATGAATAAATTTCTTGTTAACTTTACTTTTGAATAAAATTTTTAAACTTTTTTTTGTACTTCAGTACGAAGGATTTTATAATGATTTTAATCATAAGATATCAACCTTGAGATAATTAAATATTTCATTAAGTTTTCATCGCATTTCCCATTAAAAACCTTCTATGCTTTATTAAAAATCCTAGTATTTTTATTTTTAACTTAAATTCCATATTAAAATACTTTAACTACTTTACGGAAAATAAAGTAGATTAAGCTACTTTCGACATTATTTTCATACAGTGTCAATATTAAATAAATATTTATCCCTACTCAGAATATGAGTGTGTATGTAACTCAAAACTTTTGCCAAAAGGATGAAGAAAAAACATTTTTTTTTTCATGTATTAAGAAGTTTTGAGTGACAGTTTGTTTGTAAAGTATGACAGTAATATTGTAAGCAAAAGGTTAATAAGTCTTTTTACACATACATACATATATACTTCTTTAAATATTAAATGAATTAAATTGGAATATTTATTATAAATTTAAATAAATAAAATTCATAACATGGGAACGTTTTTATAACGTTTAGCAATATTGAAAAAATTTTAACGTATATGCAAAAGGTTTTAATTCTTTGTAATCACTTCTGGAACCGTTTTCTAACAACATTTTAAGTCTATAATGTAGCAACCGAAAAATTCTTTATTTTTTATTAATTAGTTCCATTCAACGGTTTTTTATTAAATAAAATTAGTTATTAGTTGTTCTATATAAAACGTTTACGATGCTATTTAGACATGACATATCGTTAAAGCCAGGACAATGTTAAGCTTGGCGCATTGACTTAGCTTCGTCTATTATTCTATTTATTTTTTCCTTACTTTAATTTAACTGAGAAAAGATATAATTCAATAGAAATTATTTTGGCTTAAGTTCATTTATTTTTAATTTCTAAAAATCTTTTTTAGAAAGAAAATTTATTTTTACAAATGTATGCGGACGTTTTCCAAAGAAAACAAGAAAAATTAGACGCTAGCAGAATGAAATGATGCATTTTCTGGACCGCTACGACCTTCATCAGCATTCTTCGCATCTTTCTACTTTAGATGTGTATTTTTATAAACATTATCTATTTAACCAACTAACTTTGTAAATAAGAATACGAGAACACTCATATTCATATCAACATTAATTTGTATTTCGTCTTGTACATTTTTTTTTGCTTTGTTTCAATCATCGATTGAACACGAGGGTTGTGAGTAAACAAGTAAGAATGACTTAAAACAAATTTGCATATATATAGATTATGCTTACATACAACATACATATTTTTTACCTGTATTATGAACTGTACAAGGCACTTCTATAAAAATTTATACAAAAAAAATTTAAAAATTGAAGGGTGCACCCATAACTTATGTATATTTACTTAAATGCCTAAAATTTACAACCAACCTCTATTGCTAAGTCCGCTATTTTTGGAAGTCAAAGGGTGTCCCAAAGTTGTGGAAATTCTGTCTAATTTTAGGTATTGTGTCCCAATAGTTGATGAAAAATCAAGTATGTGACCAAACTTTTGAACCGTTATAGACAGACAGCTAAAATTTACAAGGAACCTGTTTTGCTAAGTCAGTTATGACAAGAAGATTACAATTTGAACTCAGTGTAATGTATTTTGAGAACACCCTGAACACACTGAGTTCAAATTGTAATCTTTGAAAGTAGTGGAAATTCTGTCTAATTTTAGGTATTGTGTCCCAATAGTTGATGAAAAATCAAGTTTGTGACCAAACTTTTGAATCATTATAGACAGACAGCTGAAATTTACAAGGGACATGTTTTGCTAAGTCCGCTATAACAAGAAGCTTATAATTTGAATTTAGAAAATAAAGGGTGTTCCCAAAATTAATGTAGTTTATTCTATATGGCCGTATTTTTGAACGATTAAATACAACAGCTGAAATTGGATTGTTTGGTATAACAAGAAGTATAAAAATTTTAAATTATTAATTAAAGGGTTTTACAATAGTTGATAAAATCTGATGTATATGGGCAAACTATTAAACCGTTATAGACAGACAGTTGAAATGTATACAGAACCTGATTGCTAAATCCACTACAACAGCAAGTATATAATTTGAATTTGGAAATTAAAGAGTGCCCCCATAGTTGCTGTTATTTGATGTTCATTGCCAAACTGTTAAACAGTTGAACAAGTATAAAGTTTGAAGATATAAAGGTGTCACAATAATTAATATAATTTAATTTATGTGGCCATACACTTGAACCATTATAGGCAGACAGATAAAAACTGTTTTGAAGTCGATTTTTTGCAAGAATTACTTTATAATAATATTTAATTTGTTATAACGGTTTTCCCTGCAGAAATAACTTCAATCGTCTCTGGAATATGCCAAAACATCATTCTATCAAACTTAAAAGTATATAATATTTAATACACCAGAATATAAATGTAAAAATTCTTAAAAAACCTCAAGGTATTTACAAAGTGCAATCATAATTATGTGTTAAAAATATTTTACTATTAAGATTTTTCATATTAATTTGAATATTTTTGCAATAAATATTCAACTGTTAAGCCATCATTGCAACTAATTATCTAACGTGTTTCAATAGCATCAAAGACATCTTTAGCAACATGACAGCTGAAGCAGACAGAACACTGCTTCGAACTTGGTTTAAATAAATAAAATATATTATCAGCATCTTATGCTAATTTAAAGTCTTCCATGACACAGCCTTTACTATTTTATCCCTATTCGCATTTTTAATAGCTAACATTAAGCAGTAAATTAAGAATCCGATAAAACTGTGTGTGTTTAAAAATAAAAAAATCTTGCAGTTTTTTAATAAGTTCTTTCTGTTTGCAAAATCTTTCTATAATAAAAATAAATTGATTCTCCTAAATAAATTGCTTTATATAATTGAAAAATTATTTGAAGTAGAATATTTCAATTTAAAAAAAGAATATCAAATACTGTTATTTTCATATCACAAATATGTATGTATGAGGGGGGGAAAGCTAAGACATAAGAAAACTTCCGAATGATATGTTACAGGTTGACAAAAATTTTAATTTCTTCATAGCTCCAGGAGAATATTTATTCTAGCTTATGGTAAGTTCTTACTAATAAGTTTAAATAAAATCTTTTTTATTAAATAATACCTAAAGGCTAGATTATATTTTATTACAGTGTCATGGTATAAACAGCAACAAAAAAAATTTAAATTGAAAAAAATTTTTAAAAATATTATATTTTGGTTCAAAGTAAAAAAGCTTACTCAACAAAAAAAGCTAACAAATTCTTATTAATTCTATGATAGATAAACCACAGCGCAGCATAAAGCGTTCTCCGCAAAATTTCTTGAAATCTATGCAAAATGTGTATTTGTCACTTTTTACTCAAAAAGAAGCCATGAAAACTTTAAAAAGCATTTTTAAAGCATAAATTAACTCGTTATAATTGTGAGACATCCTTTGAAGAACTTAAAGTGCAAGAGTTTAAAATAAAACGTAAAAAATTCAGAAAAAAATTTTTCAACAAGTTTTAATAAACCGACTTAAAAAAAGGAAGGAGGTTATTTATTTGTCAACTGTTGCTTTTTTAATGTTTGTGCCCGAAGAACTCAATCATTTCGTAACAGATTTTGAAAATTTTTCGTAATTTGATAGATTATGCAGATTGGCCCCATTTTAAATACAGTTCAAATTTTTTTAAAATAAAGGGTGTCTCCATACAAAATACATATTTTTAAGTGTATTATAAATCGTAAAGGGCCATAATTTATAATTTAAATAAAACTGGCTGTAACTATAACTCCCAATAGCAAAAAAGATTACAAAAATATTTCTTAAAATTAAAGGGGATGGGATACGTAAAATGACTTACATTGGCCTAATTTTAAACCGTTATAGGGAAATGCTTAAAAATTGGACAGGATGTCGCCTATTATGACCGTTATAATAGCAAGTACTATTAAAAACTAATTTATATGATCATGCTTTTGAACAGTTATAGATAGCCAGCTGAAATTTATAAGGAAACTGTATTGCTAAGTCTGCTCTAAGAAAAAGTATACAATTTGAATTTATAAATTAAAGGATGTTCCCATAATTAATGTAATTTGACCCATATGGCGCTACGACAGAATATCCACTACTTTGTGCGATATAATAAGAAGTATGAATACTTAAAACTATACATTAAAGCGTGTTACTTATATGGCGAAACTGCCAGCTAAAATTCACAAAGAAACTGTATTGCTAAGTCTGCTATAATATTTTATGTATGTGGCTAACAATACTAACACGGCAAACTTTTTAGGGATGAGCGACACCGTAATTTTTTAAGAACGTTGTTACCAGAAAACGTGATTTTCAAATCACCCATCTTTTAAGTACTTACAGTGATCACCGTTTGCGGTTCTTTCCTTTTGTTTAAGCACACATATAAGTAGGTTGTAGATTTTATGTATACCCAGCAAGAATGTTGGTATTTTAATTCATAAAATTCTCTTCAACAAATAGATATCTTAAAGAATGTAGCAACTATGGTTGCCTAACATGTCTCAGATAACTTGCGTCTGAAAAGTGGCACCTTCATTGGAAATACGGAAAAAAATTGAATCCTAATAAGCAACTTCGAAAATTTCTGAAAGATCGGTCCGCTTCTGCAGACAACTTTAATTTTCTGACAAAAAAACCAAACAAGCATATTCATATGTATGTATATAGATGTGTATTTGCCTTATAATAATAATAATTTAACAATTTTATTGCAAACGTAAAAAATATTAATATTGTGTTATAATCCTTATTTCGCTTTTCTGGTAAAAAAAACTCTGTTAAAAAATTGCATTTAAATAAAACAAAAGTATTTTATTAACTTCCAAAAGTTAAGCTGATCTGTAAAGCCTGAATAGCTGCAATTTTTATATAAAAAGACTTAATTATTACTAAAAAATGTAAAAAAAATATATACAAGTGTATGTGTGTATGTATTTACATATGTTGATAAAAATATAAATATTCAATTAACACATATGAATTTAAAGTTCGTATAGCCAAAAAAGCTGTCAACCAGTTTAAATTTATTTAGTTTTTTTATACATCAATAAGAAAAGATATGCTTTGTAACAAAAAAAAAAAAAAAAGAGTCAACTTGCAAAGTCTGCTATGTTAATAGAAAAACTATCAGACAGTCCTTTAAAACTCATTACATAGCACTAAAATAGCGTTATAAAATAATTTATTGTAACACAGAAGCATTTGCCTATGCACTCAAGGGTCATCCCCTATTTAAGCATTGTGCCAGAACTAGGAAATAGAGAGAGAAGTGCTGTCGATCCACTGCTTGCGATATCTTATTTAATCAAATATGTTAAGTTCATAATATAATTGCCGTATTCACAAGCTCTGCTAAGGTGTAGGTTGTATTGCATACTACCTTTTGTTTACTTCTTTGTGAACAACCATTGTATCAATATGCCATTGTACATTGTACTTCATACGTCAAAAACTAAATAAGAAGAAGAAAAGTGCTATTCATCATTTGTTATTTATAAGCCAAATTGGGGGAGAAAACAGAAAAAATAAATTAATAAATTTTTTGTGTGAAAAATATAGTTTCGATATATTAATGGTTGACTCAAGTAAGTTATAACCGTTTTCCTTATTCTGTTTACATATTTTAAATGAAAAAAATTAATACAGGTGATGAAGAAGATGAGGATGAAATTGAAGACATTTTTAGGATGAACCTAATGTACCTGCTCTCCAGTCGCAGAAGTATACATTTAGGGCTACCAACATCATCATTATGGCATAATCGAGTTTTAAGATATTTTGATGAAAACAGATTTCTTCATATGATACGACTACGGCCAGAGGAATTTGCCTATATATGTTTAACCTTATAAAAAATGACGATGTTTTTACACAATTGGCGAAAGGCTCCAACTACGCATTGACTTGCAGCTTAAAATTGTACTTTACTGCTTGAGACCTTTAGGAAATAGTGCTTGTGTTCGTAAGGTAGCATCGAATCATTAAAGCAATATTAAATCTTAAAGAACAGTTTTTATATTGGCAGAGAACAAACCTTAACATATGTTTCCAATATACCCACTCCTACAATATACAACAGAAATGACTTATTCCACTTTCTAATAAATCAGTCAAATCAATAAATTAAATAAATAAAACTAATAAAAATATCTTTTAATTCAATTTAATTTAATATAATTCACACATGAACACAAAAATAATAATTCATTTAAACATAAAACATTTAAACAAATACAACGTTTGAAAAACATATGAAAAAAAGTACTAAGTGTTGTATCGCATGTTTGCATGAAAATTACCAACAACACAGCTAGCACCGTTGTATTTTGTTAGCACTTAGCACGTACTAGGGGGCTTGTGAATAGGGCAAATATATTCATGTGCACATACGTTTAATTCTTAGAATGTTGGGAAGTTAATTTAGACGTAAACAAAAATTTACAATTTTCATTTTATGATGCCTCGTAAAGGCAATGAGCTTCGAGTTAATATGTGCCAACCAAAGGCGACAATTTATGTTTGTAGGTGTGAAAATGTAGCAACAGCATAAGTGATTAGATTGAAGTCTGTACCTGGCGCGAAGCCCTTACCAGACTGTGGTCAAACCACTTTTCTGTGCAATTTTAAGACCATGGCTTTTGGACCATTAATCTACCCATTGCTAAAGGGTTGGAGCCTATCCATAAACTTCTCTGTTCAGAGTCCAACAGCACACTTCCGTCTATTCTACGCCAGACCGCAGAAATAGACTTTTAATTAACTGCAGCCACCACGTGTACCCCAAAGGGACCTCACCAATAACAGGCTACAGAGAGGGGCGCCTATCTGTGTGAGCAACCGGTTCCCGTGGTGCCAGTTAATTAATTGCTATTATTATTCATACGTTATTATAATTTAAGGACACTGGTATATCCTTCGACAGTTATCCCACTGTCTATCCAGATTCAGTGCCTGCACACCGGGGGACTGGTTCCCCCTATACCCTAAAGATACCTGTGTCAAAGTATATGTTAACTTAGCCAGAATCGAAGTACCCCCATGTTTGTCTACAATCAAGACAAAAAACAAAATTAACTCATTTTGACACAAAATTATCCATAAAAGAGTCATAGCCAATATTAAGCTAAAGCATAAATCAAAGCATGACTGCACAATTGTTGCTGCCGTATTAATACATCATTTGTGACTCACAATCCATTAAGGCTTTTATTTTTAGATCGTGCTTTTAGATCGTTATCTGTTAATTTCTAGGGTGATCACGAATAGTTTTACATCAATAAAAGCTTGCTGGTTGGCAAATTTTAATTTCTTCTACAGCTGCCCACACGATTTAAATGATAAAATATGAAAGATTTATTGCTTAAACAGAAAATGGACTATGTGATACAATATTACAAAGAGCTACCGATGTAAAAATGGAAACTTGTCCCCTTAAATACTGGCACCGGAATCTGTATAGTCAGGTGTGTTTTTGGTCCTTTGAAGACCTGACCAGTATCGTGTTTTTATGGATTGGTACCACCGAAGCTGCTAGACCCATATACTGCGGCCTATCTCTTTGACTTGTTGTTTGTTAGGTCCCTTTGGGCTGCACCTGGCTGCTGTACTTAAGTTCGTATTTGCGGGGATGGTGCACTGGCGACCGAATGTGCTATTGCGTTCTCAACAGGTGAAGTTGGATGATCTCCAAACCCTAAAGCAATGGCTAGATTAGGCCAGGTACCTACATTGATTTTGATAATATAGTACGACAAGTGTCAACAAATTTTTTTTATATATCTGAAAGAGATTATTTCTTAGTTTGTTTCGCCTGTTAGACGTTGAGTTGTATTAAAGTAAAGTAACGATTACACTAGATAACCACAAGATAAACATACAATTTAAATTGATCTCACATATGTCTAGTGTTCAGTGAGCCAACACAGATTTGAGTACGGGCTAAACTGTTAAAGCAGCAGGTGAACTTGCAAAAACGAAATCAATTGCGTCATTATGTGGACGTTAACTTAAATCAGCTCAGTAGTTACACAATAATTATCCCTTTGCTCAGATAAAATTATTTGAACATAGCTGAAGTCCTCATGGCCTAGTAGTTAGTTAATAATGTATCCGATAAGCGATGAAAGACAGCTAGTTGTCGCGTTGCCTAGCTTTATGAATATAAATGTTATGAAGCGTCTTAAAGAAATGAAAGCAAATACACGTTCACATCCAATCGATGACGAGTCATCGTTAAAAGTAATAGGCCGATGTTTTTCCGCGTTTTAATAATGATAAAGAAGGTGAAAATTATCATTAAAACTACATGCACTTCATCGTGTTTCAAAGTGGGGTCATTTCTTGTCAGTAGGAGAATCCTTTTATGAAACTGTTTAATCTTTACATTACACTATCATTTTCTTTTGTGACTTCTCTCAAAAAATATGACTATATTTCTTTTTGCATCTCAAATAATAGTTTTTACTATTTTCGTTGAAAGCAAACATATCAAAAAATTCTTACAGTTTTTCATCCAGTTGCACAATATGTTAGTAAGTCCTTAAATCGGTTTGTGTGTTCCAACTTATGCAACAGATGGTAGCATATCTACATACGAGGGCTGCTCTATATATTTCTGGCCTAATAGTGAAAATGTGAATATTTATAATCAAAAATGGTTTTATTGTTTTTCAAAGTATTCTCCAGCATGACTTATACACTTTTGCATGCGCTCAAACCAGTTGTCAAAGCACTTTTTCCACTCCGATGGAGACACCTATAAAACATGGTTTTTGAACACTTCAACAGCTTCTTCTGGCGACGAAAATCATTGACCACGCATTTTTTTCTTGATGTGCGGAAACAAGAAGAAGTCATTACGTGCCAAGTCAGGGCTGTACGGCGGATGACCCATTAATTCGACGTTTTGGCCGGTCAAAAACGCTCTGGTTTGAGCCGATGTGTGAGAGCTCGCATTGTCACGGTGAACAATGATTCGTCTTCTCTTGTTGGTTTTTCGAATTTCTCCGATGACTTCAGGCAAACAAATTGTAGTGTACCACTCAGAAGTGACCGTCCTACGTTGCTCAAGCGGAACAGTCGCCACATGACCAGTTTTGCCGAAGAAACAGGCGACCATTTGCTTCGAAGTGCTTCTTCCACGAACAACTTTCGTTGGATTTTGTTCGTCTTTGAAGACCCACACGGTCGGTTGTTGTTTCGTTTCAGGCTCATACGCATAGATCCATGATTCGTCACCTGTGAAGCACCGCAATCGCATTTTTGCAACATTTCTTTGCACCAATCGACACGAGCGTTTTTTTGAGCGACTTTCAAATTGTGCGGGATCCAACGAGAACAAACCTTTTTTACGGCCAGGTGTTCATGCAGTATCAAATGTATGCTGGTGGAAGAAATGTCCAAGGATGTATCTATCTATCGGTATGTCGCATGTCGATCTTGTATTATGAGTTCACGCACGGCTTCAATGTTTTCTGGCACAACAGCCGTTTTTGGACGACCTTCACGGAATTCGTCTTTGAGCGAGCTTTGGCCACGATTAAATTCATTATACCAATTTTTCACAGTGCTATAGGATGGTGCTTCATCGCCACACAAAGACTTAAGTTCATCAATGCACTCTTGTCGTGATAATCCACGTCGAAAGTTGTGAAAAATGATGGCACGAAAATGTTCACGAGTTAATTCCATTTTTTTCTATATTAATTTTTTAAAGTCACTGTAAACAACACAAATAATGGTCGTACGTCAAAACGTTTTGAGTACGATTATACTTAAAAATTACAAACTTTCCAATGGAAATGTCAGATTGCACTTGGCAGCACTCAGTATTGCCAGGCCAGAAATGTATATAGCAGCCCTCGTATAAAGTTTCTACATTTTTTTATTGCAGTAAAGTGACAAATGTGAAAAAATACGTTTTTTTTTGGAAATACAATTTAATTCCCCGTGAAAACCACAAAACAAAAATTCAAAATCGTTTCACATGAATATTTCGTTTCATTGTTACTTCATATTATTTATTTTTTTTTTTTTTAAATAGGGTGGCACAAATGTGTTACCAAAAAACATGAAATTTCTTTTAAATGCTTTTTAACCAATTTTTTTCTGCTGCTAAACTTCGTCTTTTAGAGCTTTTATAAATTTCACGCCCAGCACAGGAAACCACAAAAGTTTGCAGGACTCGAAAGCTAGCATTAAGTAAGAGATCATTATTTTGGAGTGAGATATTCTTTGGGCAATAAAACATAAAGCCGAAAAATGTCCTGCAATTTACCTTAACTGGGGAAGTGGTCATCAGGCCGATATAATTTTTACAATATAGTGTCGACACTTTTACATCTTCAAATAAACTTTTCGTGAAAGCTTTTCCATTACTAATAAGATGTTAGTCCATTAAAATTATGACCTGAGGTTTTGTTTGGGGAACCCTTTAGTTTACATTTTTACTATTTTTTATTTTATGACAAATAACGCAAACAACATACCTGTAACATTTGGTTGTCCATGTTATCCACTTGATAGCCACCATAATTTCCTCTTTGTGCTGTATAAGCAAGTTTTGCAGCACATAAAAGTGTTAAAACTGGACACAGCCACGTTGTGGTTTTCATGTTGCTAGAATAAAAAAAAAATATAAAAAATGAATGCATTTCAAATACTCATAAATGAAAAAGCAAAAAAAAAATGAGTATGAATATTTACTTTATTGCTACAAAAAAAAACTTTTATTTCAATACAAAATAAACTGTTTATTTTTCAATGCAAATAATGCTCTGCTATTTCGCCTACTTTCGTTAATAAAAAAATTAGTTCATGCATGATTTTTATTTAATTGTTGCATTTATTTTTGCTGTCGTTCTCTGTTTGCCTCACCACAAGTGATGCGGAAATGATAAAAATGTTTTTTATTTACACAAATTGTCAGCTTTATGTTGTTAAAAATGATGATGAATTGCGAACAAAATATGTTGTTCATTTTTAATACTCGTAACACATGGAAATATTATTTAGTTGAATGTAAATGTTAAATGTAATTTTTAAATTCTTAAGAATTTCAATTATTATTTTTATCAAATGCATTCAAAACTTTACAGATCAATGGAAAAAATAAATTATAGCTGAGACCGCAGGTTATACATGTGCGTGATAAAAACCATCAACAATATTGATTCTACGATTATTCACTACAACAGTTCAGTATTGTTTTAGAATTAAAAATGATAAAATATTATTAATAAATGTCGCAAATTTTTGTCTCTAAAAAATTAAAGAAAAAGGCTATATATTTGGGCGGCAGTGATCATTAATAATTATTTTAGTCCCAGCTATAATGTGCATAAGGTAGCTTACGCTAATGTCATGAATGTAAGCGAAAAGTCTGTTAAATGCTTAAGCAACTAATTAAAGATTTTAAGGTGACTACAATGTACTTACATAAACTAATTTGTTACAGTGGCAGATTTTGCTTAATTTGTACTTTTGAAAAATTATTTTTTAAAAACAAGTATTTGGCTATGCCGAATTTTATATACTCTTGGCCATATACATATGAAAAATCTACATAAGAAATTCTTTCTTACCAGAAAGTTTTTCTTTCAAAAAAAGTTTTTTGTTCAAAAATTTTAAGTTTTGCTTAGGATTGTTGTCGGAGCTTATTACATAAAAGGTTACTATCTCAGATGCTAGTATAATTCAGTGGAGGTGAAAACCTCACTAATTTTTCTTACATTTTTCATTAATTTTTATTATAAACAACCGCCTTCAAGAATTTAAACAAAAGTTGAAAAAAAGATATTCAAAAAATAGAGACGGGTGCATTGCATTGCTTTGCTTGCTGCCTCGAAGGTGATGGACCGATCTTGCTGATTTTCAGTAGCAAAATTTTAAAAACTACGTCTAATCGGTTGGCGCATTTAAATTCTCTGCAGCTGGTCTATTACCTTGGAAAACTTCAACACAAGGACAGATGGACATCGCTCAATCGACCTTGCGACGCATAAGAACTCAGAATAAATATTGGAAATTGGTATTGTAGAAATTACAAACTTAAGTTTACCATTTTACATCCGTTTTGAAGAGAACAATTACACTTTTTCTTTTTTATAATAAATAAATAAAATGAAAATTAAAGTTTATCAAATATGTCTGCTATAAAAATAATCTTTTAACAATAATTCTAGAAATTAAAGTGTATTTGCAAGAGGCCATGAATATGACGAATATGGCTTTATCTATAGGCAGATGCTTAAAATATGAACAGCGGATGTACTGTCTTGTCTGCTATAAGAGTTAGTACACGAAATTAAAATGGAACTAATAGTAACGTAATTTTTAACCGTAATCGACTAAGATGAGAAATATTTCCGTTGTTTTTGTATATCAAATTTTAAAAATGAAGAAATAACAAATACTCAGCACACGAAATTACGAGTGTGTAAAAAGAAAAAAATATTAGCGGACAAAGTTTCAAAAAGCGGACAAGGTTTCAAGAGCGACGCTTGAGCAGTGCAATATTAATTGGTTACAAAACAGGCAGAAACACCAAAATGGGCAGCAGATGCCATAAACAAGTTGTGAGTAGAGTAAAATAGTTGTACTCACTTCGGCTTTTGAGAAAAAAAATTGCAGTGTCGAAATGAACGACTAAAATTCTGAAAATAGTACAAAAACTGCTGGAGTGTGGAAGATTGGAGACGGATAATATGGTCAGATAAAACCAAATTAAATCGTTCCCTCAGTCGGATAATAAGTAGTCTTACTGGCACCGTTCTTCTGAAACCTTTAAAAATACCAAGTATAAGAAACCATGAATCGTATGCGAGGAAGCTTAATCGTTCAGACCTGTTTTACTAAGTGGCCAGGTGGTAAAAATTAAAGCAATAAAGAAAAAAGAAAATTATCTTCATTAGTTAATTGAAAGGTGATGCCTGAAGCTTGTTTCCATAAAAAAATAATCTTAAAGTTTAGAGGGTGTTCACATACAACACACAAGTTTTTTACATCTCCATTGAACCGCAACATAGTTAGCATCACTATAGGAAATAATAAAAGTTAAAAAAAATGGACTTAAATAATAAAAACTGTCTACATAGATGGCAAAATTTGACTTATGTATATCGCCGTATCTTTTGAATCTTTTTAGTCACATACTTGCAAATTACACAGAATGTGCACTTCTACATGCGTTAGAACAATTTTAAGTATTTTTAAGTTGAGTATTAAAGGGTGTAACTATGTGTGCTGCAATTTGATTTTTATAGCTTTACATTTTGATCCGTAAGGCTGATCTCAGAGTGCGCGCTATAAGCGATGCTATAATATCGCACTACAATGCGCTACAAACCTCTGCTTGTGTTTTCTGACGTCAATGCTCAAAAGATGTCAGAATCAAAGCGAAGCCCAAAGAGAGCCAAAGCTACAAAGCAGGTTGTGAAATGATTTATAGCATGGCATCGCTTCGTTATTCTTATTGTTGTTTGTTTACATTGCAGTTTGACATTTTTCATTTGTTTATTTTATTTGTGCGTGTCTAAATTTTCCATTGATTTTAAAAGATATTTATAAAATAATGGATATTGAAAAATTTGGAAATTGGAAATTTTATAACAGAAGTGTTCACAAGCCCTGTGCCTTGGGACCAAGCAAATAAAAGTTACCACAACAGAACTTTCGCGGAAAATAACTCGTAGAAAATAGCTCTGTATTTTTTTAAAATACGAGGGCTGCTATATATATTTCTGGCCTGGCAACACTGAGTGCTGCCAAGTGCAATCTGATATTTCCATTGGAAAGTTTGTCATTTTTAAGCATAATCGTACTCAAAACGTTTTGACGTACGACCATTATTTGTGTTGTTAACAGTGACTCGAAAAAATTAATATAGAAAAAAATGGAATTAACTCGTGAACATTTTCGTGCCATCATTTTTCACAACTTTCGACGTGGATTATCACGACAAGAGTGCATTGATGAACTTAAATCTTTGTATGGCGATGAAGCACCATCCTATAGCACTGTGAAAAATTGGTATAATGAATTTAATCGTGGTCGAAGCTCGCTCGAAGACGAATTCCGTGAAGATCGTCCAAAAACCGCTGTTGTGCCAGAGATCATTGATGCCGTGCGTGAACTCATAATGCAAGATCGACATGCACAATACCGAGAGATAGAGACATCCTTGGACATTTCTTCCACCAGTATATATTCGATACTGCATGAACACCTGGCCGTAAAAAGGTTTGTTCTCGTTGCATCCCGCACAATTTGAAAGTCGTTCAAAAAAAGTCTCGTGTCGATTGGTGCAAAGAAATGTTGCAAAAATACGATTGCAGTGCTTCAAAAGACGTTTATAAGATCGCCACAGGTGACGAATCATGGATCAATGCGTATGAGCCAGAAACGAAACAACAATCGACCGTGTGGGTCTTCAAAGACGAGCAAAATCCAACGAAAGTTGTTCGTGAAAGAAGCACTTCGAAGCAAATGGTCGCCTGTTTCTTCGGCAAAACTGGTCATGTGGCGACTGTTCCGCTTGAGCAACGTAGGACGGTCACTTCTGAGTGGTACACTACAATTTTTTTGCCTGAAGTCATCGGAGAAATTCGAAAAACCAACAAGAGAAGATGAATCATTGTTCACCGTGACAATGCGAGCTCTCACACATCGGCTCAAACCAGAGCGTTTTTGACCGGCCAAAACGTCGAATTTATGGGTCATCCGCCGTACAGCCCTGACTTGGCACCTAATGACTTCTTTTTGTTTCCGCACATCAAGAAAAAAATGCGTGGTCAACGATTTTCGTCGCCAGAAGAAGCTGTTGAAGTGTTCAAAAACCATGTTTTAGAGGTGTCTCAATCGGAGTGGAAAAACTGCATCGAGAACTGGTTTGAGCGCATGCAAAAGTGTATAAATCATGCTGGAGAAAACTTTGAAAAACAATAAAACCATTTTTGATTATAAATATTCGCATTTTCACTATTAGGCCAGAAATATATAGAGCAGCCCTCGTGTAATCAAAAGTGGCTATTGACATCCTCGAAGGGTTAAACAATTTGCCTGGATCTTTTGTTATTGGTACAAATTATAAAATTTGCCTTTTTCCTTACTAAAAAACAAATTATATGTATAATTTGAAATAAAAAATTCTTCATCTGAATTCATTTTTAATAAAAAAGATTGACGGAATAAAAAAAGTATTTTAAAAACACAACAAATCGCTTTGTTTAATATAGTATCAACTCTGACATCCTGTAGTATAAGTATAGCATGAATATTATAGCTTCTAGCATTGATTCGCTTATAGCGCGCACTCTGACATCAGTCTTATAGATAGGCTATCGAAATTTAAGCAGAACACGTATTGACAATAGTCAAATATTTAAAATTGAAAATTAAAGGGTGTCTCCATAGGTGATGTTGTTTTATTTTTAAAGTCTTATCCTTTAAACTGTTTAAGCTGTCATTTGAATTTAAAAGTGTGTAAAAATATATCCACAATTATAAGTATAAAAAATAAAGGGCGTACTGATAGCTGACGTAATTTTACGTTTATGGCCCTTTAAACTGCTATAGATACAGAGTGAATAACCTTGTCTATTGGCCCTTTATAAATATAGACTTAAAATTTAAGTAAAGTGTGCATTAAAATTTATATTCAATATTCAGTGACCCTCTGCTCACATGTTTATTTTAAGTCGGTTAGTTGATGCAAGAATCATAATAACTTAAGATGAAATAACCACAATTTCTTCTAAAGTGACCTGTACAGTGAAGATATAGTTTACTAAATTCAATTTATTGCTAAAAGTTATTTAAAGGTTTATTTACAAAAAATCTGGCTATCACGAAAAACTGTTTTCTTCCTCTCTCTACTTTCTTTTCCATTTCCTGTGTCTATATCTGTAGAACAGCACTGTTAAATGACAAATAAAACAAAGGAATATCTTCTTTGTTTTATATAAGTGTATCGAATTATAAAAAAATAATAAGAAACAAATCCTCTTATTTAAGAAAACTTTTACCTAAATTTCATGTCAATAAAGTCGCGAGTGGTTCGTATGATACTTTAAGCAGGCAGATGGATATTACAAAATCGGCTAAGAATCTGTGTTAATAAATATACATGCATACTTGTGTATGTACATATTCATAACATCTTAAAGTATTACTTCGATATGTAAAACACGTAATAAAAAAATAAATGTATATAAATCATCAAACTTTTATGGCGAGAACAAAATGTCAGTTGATGCCTTTCAAATTTTCTGGCTTCAAATATTAACACATAAAATCTTCATCATAAAATGCTATGAAAGATCTATTACGAAATATAAAGATTGACATAAGCAAGTACCATTTGCAATGCTTCCTATGTTTTAGATAAAAATAAAAATTGTTTTATTTTTTGCTCTTCCTTTTTTTACCCATAACATATGTTTGGACTGTATGAATGAATACCTATGTATTCAACACTTCATAAAACAAAATTCTGTCGTTTTGGTACGGTGTCTCCTGGTATTCGTGTTTTCATGGCGTTCAAAAGTATTTCAAGTGTTTGCAAACGTATTAGTAGGATTTTTCAAGTGTCAACCACAGGATTGTAGTTCTGTGATGTGTCATAAAATAAAACAAACTAAAATACATATAAAAATTTTCAAATGTTTACAAGTGTCATTTTTGTGCGTGTTCTATGCAATGAGTTCTATCACTTTTTCTGCTTACCTGAAAATCATCACATAATATAATAACCATTATTATTATCATAGCATACTTATGTCCATAGTATTTTTATTTTATATTTTTTATTTTATGATTATTTTCAGTTGTATTATTATTTAACAAACATGAACTGATAAATTTGATGGATAAAAATTTTTTATAACACATACATGCATACAAATTCTCTTTATAAAATTATATATTTACAACTTCCAGAAGCTGTATATTCAACTTGTAACAGAGATTTATTAACTGTTAAATTCTTTAAAGACAAAGCAGTTTAATAACTTTAGGTGACATCTTTACATTACCGGCCAGGCATATCAAGTGTTTCTATGACTTGGACGTGTATAAATTAATATGAATTTTTTTTTACATTGTGTTGCGTTTACTGAAAATCAACAATAAAGACAATCATTTCACATATTTAATAGCTGCTGTGGAACTTATTTCTTCGCTAAAGCACAACTTTTCATAAAATTTTCACAGGAAATATAAGTCATAGTAATTGAGAAAAGCTACTTGTCAGTTTATTGTCACATTTCGCAACTAAAGTTTAAAAACGAATAAATAAATAAACCTTTATATGTTGTTTCTATTAAAATATGAAAACAGGACACCGAAAACGTTCTCATTTAATCAAATTTTTGGATGCTCAGCTGTTTCAAATTAGAAACAACGCTGCTTTCACACCAGTCAGTCCAATTCGCAGCAGCGACTTTTCCCTTTCTCGAATTTATACAAAAAAATGTGTATATTTCTGTGACTAAAGTCTATTTTTAGGACCTTCCGAAATCTTTTTCATTTCTTAACCTCATTTTAATAAAAGTGTAATCACATAGAGTATCGCACATTGTGTATGATTGTCACATGCTTGTAGGTATTGAGACATCGGATAAATTTAAGAAACTTTAGACTCAAATAAATTTTAGCAACTCTGAGATGAAAACAAAAGTTAACATTTATCAGTTGATAATCTGAAACTGGCAGTGTAAATATTAGTGTGAATGCTAGTGGTAACATATGAGTCAGTAAAAACAAGTTAAAAAAGGGACATATTATTATTGGTCTATTTCGCTTTCCTCCAGCCGTATTGACTTTCTTTCCTCTTCACAAGTTGAATGTGCAATTTTTCAAATCTGCTTGACCATTTCTATTTATTCTCTTAAAGGCTTACCCCTTCTCTTTATTTATGAAAGACCTTTTCAATTGCAGCTTTTATTTTTTTATTGTTTGTCTGTGAAGTACAATGTTAAGCGAAATGTGAAGATGTTCATGAAATTTGTGACCGTTAGTTTCTTAAGTATCAAGGCAACGCATCTAAGCCTGTTATTTGTATTGTTGTCTTAGTTCGATGTGACTTTAACAAAAATCAAATTACATTTGATTTTTTCACTAACTGCTCTGCAGAAATTTTAAGCAAGTTTAATTATTTTTTTAACTTTTGACGTGACAATATTACTTTTTTTTTTTTGAATGACATGGTGTTCAAAAATGCTTTATGTCAAACTATGCTTTCCGATATCTTTGTTTTACTCCTTTTCAATTGCGTTCGCAATGACTTCGCATCAACTTCATACATATTACTCAAAAAAAAACTTTAAAAAGCAAATAATGTTCAACAAATAAAAAACAATATGGAAATATAATGGAACCAACAAATTATACGTTCCTCTGCGTCTTCAAAACAAATTTAAAATAAAGTTCACTCCAATTACGAGGCTATCAGACTGTTTTGTAGTATTGTGAAACACAACTGGTTTTAGTTGAAAATGTGAGGGCGTTGCCAAGTTTGAATATCCAGTTTGAGAGAAAAGCAAACAAATTCATGTAAAATCATTTTACTAAAATGTTAGGAAAATATTTACAAGAAAAAAGTGTTTTATTCGAAAGCAAATAATTTCAAATGGATATAGATAGACCGATAGATAGACAGATAGAAAGATAGATAGATGGATAGACGTGCTACATACAGGAAGGAAAATTCGTCATAAGTCCGACCCTCTTGAACTACCAGCGGCAAAATAAAAATTTTCAAAATATGACTTACAGTTATAGAACGATTTTTTTTTACAGACTTATTTACTATTTAATTTCTTCACAAATTCTGTCTATTGTATTTCTTTTTTTCTACTCACAAATATCACAGCACCGCACTCTGTAATGCGAAAACATCTCTCAAATTCGTTCGAAAAATAGAATTATCTTGCGATAGTAAAAGAGCAAACGCAAATAAAGAAAAACAAGTATGTAACTATTGTGTTTTTATTCAAATTATTATTTTCTGGGAAATGAAAGCCAAAAAATTTCAAACAAAGCAACTACAATTCAAATTTTAGTAGATTTTCCCAGCAAAAAATTTTTGAAAAAGCAATCGAGTGTGGAATTAAGCATTTTTGGCGAAAGTACTTCCCAACTAGATTGCCAACTTAATGATTTTAACAAGGCATGAGACTTTTATAATCAATTACTGAGAATCGATTACATTAAATATTGTAGGAATTAATAGGAACCATTAGTACGCTAGTCTCTTTTAACATAAAGAACTAGTTCCATTAATACTACCTTTTTTGGAAACTAATGTAATTTATTTTGTAATCGAGTAACAAAATATGGCAATCACAAAAGTAAGTCATTTTATGGCAAGTACTTTTTAAGGTAATGTCTATTTTTTTGCTGGGACGATCACATGGTTTTCATCTTCACGCTATGACATTCATCACTTTTATTATACCCTAACCACTAAAAGTGGAAAAAGGGTTTATCATTCAGTATGTAATTCTACAATATCCATTTCCGTCCTATTATATTCTGAGTTCTTATGCATAGCGAAGTCGATTGAGCGATGTCCATTTGTCCGTCCGTGTTAGTTTTAAAATTAAGTTTGACAAGGCACTAGATTAATTCTAATCAAAAAAATCGATTAGACATAGTTTCGAAAGAGATGTTATTGAACACAACAAGAATGGTCCATGTCCTTCAAAGCAGCGGGCAAAACACCACGCCTGCCTCTAATTTTTCCGTAACATTTGGAACAATGAAGTAACTCCAATCAGAAAACTTTGTAAAAATGTTGTCTCATCAAATTCTTGAGTATGACGTTCGTGTGCACCGTGGGCCGCTAATACTGTTTTTTTTCATTATTCTTACGACATCCCTGATCTGTATTGTGTCCAGCTCTTCTTGTTTTTAATTTATTTTTAGTCGTACAAATATATAACTTTTTACACCATACCATTTTAATTATTGTATTTAAATAATATTTTTATTAACGAAATAGAACAACATATAAAATAACACAAAATAAATAAATATAACTGTTTTAAAACAAATTTGTTTCCGTTATTGTTCTAGTGGTCTACGTCAACTTTTTCAAATGAATGAAAATCGATGGTTGGTACAAAGCAAAAACAAATGTACTAGGCAAGTTACAGAGAGAACAGTAAAAAAATAATTTGGTTTGTGTGTGGATTTTGTTTAACCAAATAAATAATGATAAGAATACTCTTGTATTCTTATTTACAAGGTTTATTGGTTAATTAGGTGATGTTTACAATGTACACAACCTAAGGTAAATAGATGCAAAAAATGCTGATGAAGGATAATTTTTCTTTTTAGAAAAGGCGTTTTTAGAAACTAAAAAATGGACTTAGCCAAATCAATTTTAGTTCATTTATAATATCCATAGTTTACCTTCTAATTTATTAAAAATTAAATTAAAATTATTTTCAAAACATATTTTCTTCGTGCTATTTTCCCGATTAATTATTTAAATCACCGATATTGGTTATTGAGAGTCAAAGCACGTCTCGATGGCCATTTCATTATCGCTTACTTAACTCTTCAGAAAACTTCTTACAAACATTTTAAATAAACTAAAGATTTTTGTCCAAACAATAAAGCAAAGGCAAAAATCAAAGTTTAAGCAAAAACAACAAAAACCAACAGTAATTCTCTTTTTTTTTCTCCGCTGTATACGGCTGAATTTTTTTCGGCTCTTTTATACAGTTGAAAGAGGATGAAAAATAAAATATCACAAAACACTACGATAATTTATCTTATGCACGGGCACTTTGCAAACATTAAATTATATTAATTAACGGAAATTTTTTTAATTATATTAATTAATTAATTTTTAAAAAATATTTTCTTTAAATTATAATTATTTTCATTTTTATCAATTCAAAATCAAGGCCATATAGTAGAAATATATGACTAGATACCAAAAATTTTTGCTTTATCACTTCAATATTATTTGATGATTTTTAATAACTTATGAACTTTATTTTCTTAAATTAAAATTAAATGGTTCGTTTTTGATATCCATGTAGTGCGAAAGATTTTATTAGCTCCTTTATTATTTAGACTTATATCACTTTAATTATTAACAATACAATTTTGCAGGAGCCAACGAATTTATTAATGATTTTTGTTAAATAGTTTTAAGATTTTATGGAAAAAATCAGCAAAATGTCGATATTTCGGCAAATATGGTTGGCCACTGGTGTCAAGTCAGTTTTCTGTGCTCATAAATCATATGAGCTTAAAAACATTCAGATTGCGACATATTTAAAAAAACATTTTAAATTTAAGCATTGAATCTTTTATTCTTAAATAAGTCTCAAATTTATACACATTATAACATTTACACAATGTTATATCTCATCATGTGAGAATTCTTTGTATTAATGTTATAATTGCTAACTAACTAATTTCATAATTAAGGCAATTATTTTATATAATTTAAACTTTTAAAACTAACTAAAATATAATTAAGCATAAATTTTGTTAAACATTATTCACTTTAGAAAAATTAAAGAGGCGCACGCACATACAAACAAACTCTTTAGAATTTTACACTTTAAAGTTTTAAATTCTCTATATTAATTTTTTTTCTTTTATTAAATTTTGCTTTAAGTTGAAAAGAAACCACAAAATGTAATAATTCTGGTTTCTTCTTTCTGTCTTTTTGACATTAAATATTTATAATACAACATCAGGTTTATGTTACGTTTTGAAGAAAGCCAAGTAGATGACGATTTTATTTATTTACTTATTTATTATTGAAGTAACAAAATAGAATACAGAACAGAACATCATCAAATATAGAAATAATAAATAATAAAGTTATAATATTTAAATTAAATAAAATATCAATAACTAAAAATTCAATTACTGTGTTTCAAATTAAATATATAAATGAGTTTAGTTGCCTCAAATCTTAAATATATTGATTAATTTATTGAAGGTGTAAATAATAAAATTATACGATTTAAATTTTATTCACAATAGTTTTTAAATAGTTTACTTAAAATCATTTACATATATACACAAAGAGCAAAAATTGTATGTCAAATTGACATATTGATTTTTAAACGTTAAAATTTAAATCGAAGTTTCTTTGTTTTATTGACAAAATAACTACTTCTTTTCACATTCTTAGTTAATAATATATCAGAGTGCTTCTTTAATGGCAAATTTATGATTAATAATCTACCAATAGAGCTTGTTGTCATATTTTAAGACACTAAACTTAACTTAAAGAATAAAGAAATTGCTTATAAAAAACAAAATCTTCAAACCGTTCGACGAGGACTGAAGAATTAAAAAAAAAAATATTAAACGAAATTGAAGCTGTTTATGACTTGTCCTTTTTAATATGATAAATATTAATCCGATTTAAATTCAGTTCTAGAAAGGTCAATACAAATCGCATTTAAATACGAGGTTAATTTTTCTAGTATGGCAATAAAAATCCTTTAACTTAGACTTTTGGAAAATCTCATTCGTATTGTGCCTCATCAGATTAAAGTAAATGAAGTAAAAGTAAGGGATTCATTTTCTTTACAATATGCTTCAAAAATATTAAAATTCATATGCAACGAAATAGCTACAAAAAAAAAAACAATTCCACTTCATTCCAAAAAAAGTAAGAGTGATATATTCGGCTATACCAAATCTTATATACCCTTCACCATCTATGTAAGTCTAGTTTAGTGAAGTATCTCTAATCAACAAAGCAAATATTGAGGTGACAGAGAATTAAAAAATAAAAAAATTTTGGTGCTGCATATAAATATTTTTACATAAAATTACCATCGGCTTTTAATGGGTTAAGCATTTATATACAGGCAAAGAAAATATATGGTTGAGGTGACCATAATCTAAGAGCAACATACTATGGTTACATTATATGGTTGCTAACAAAACATAGTATTGTTACATGCGCAACCATATTGTTGTCTAAAATATAACTATTATTATGTTCAGATATAAACATTAAATGGTTAAATTAAAATATAATAATATGGCTGAAAATGTCATGTAATTGAATTATAATATTGTCTCGTAAGTACAAAATCAATTTTTGCTTAAAATAATGCTTAGATCATAGGCTACAAAAATCAGTTATATAAAAATATAGTTTATAAGCCCGAATAAATGATTTCACTATTGTGCTTCAAACACAAAAATAAAGATTTATATGCTCACAATACATACAAATTTACTTTAACTTTTTTTAATGTTTTGGTTCCCTTTTTATTTGTTTTCATATTTTACACATTATTTTTTATTATTTATTTTGTACATACATTTTTAGTTTTTTCACTTTCTTTAACAATAAAAAACAATTTCTAATTTTAGCTACAAAAAAAAATTACTACAAGTACTAGAACAAGATATTTTTTAGCGCAAACATTATTATGTTGCTTTTAACCATATTTTGATTAATAATAATATATTATGGTTAAATATTTTATATTATTTTTAAAAAGTTATAAAACTTTGGTTGTGGTTCAAATTTTTTTAAACTAAAACCAACCATGTTGCATTTTTTGTGCACAGTAACCATATAATCGTTGAAAGTTATTAAAAAATGTCTATCGTAACTAAAGTTTTGGTGAAAACAACTATAATTGGTTCTCCGCAACCATACATTGTTACAAAGAACTTAATATGGTTATTGTGACCATATCACAACCATGTTTTTTTTCTGCGTGTGTCGATATCGTGATATGATTGGAATCTTTTTAACACCACAGCTGCATGCTTTGGGCTTGATTAACATGTATAAACAAGGCTATGCCACATCGCATACAGCTAGGATTACAACTGGATTGGATGTTGAATGCCTTTACGGTCGCCTGATTTGACTGCTCCGGACTTTTTTTGTGGGGATATCTGAAAAGCAAGGTTTATGCAAATAAACTAGAAACGCTTGAGTATGTCAATCATAATAAACCTGATGAAAGTAATAAAATACCGCATGAAATGTGTGAGAATTTATTAAAAAATATGCTCTAAAGGGCTCATATTTGTTTGGCTATCAGATACAATATCAGATAAACGTCTGATATTGTATTCCATACATAATTACCAACATTAAGTAAAACATGTCATTTAATCCAAATTTAAAAACCAACAAAGTAGCAAACCTTCCCGGTGGACAACCTGTATTTATCAGAAATAAAAAATTGAAAAGAAACTTAAGAACAAAAGCAGAATTATTTACAAAAACAACAAAAGCTTTCTATTCCTTAGAAAATCAACCTTCTTATTAAATGTTTTATGTGCCTGTCAAAAAGTAAGTAGTTAATCAAATCTCTTTAAAGTTTTTTGTCATTGTCTCATCATTAATATTTAAATAGAACAAAAATGGCTTACTCTTAAAATAACTAAAAATATTCTCTAGCCCATAGGAAAACTTGACTCAAGTATATACAGAAAAAAAATATTTTCTCTGTAACAATAGATACATGGTTACGGTGAAAAAAATTATTAATTTTTGAAATAATGCTTCAGTCACAATAAACACGTTTTTTAACATTAAATAATTTTGTAGTTACTACGCACAAACAGTGCAACAGAGTTGTATTTAACTAAAAACACTTCTAGCCACAACCAAAGTTTTATAACCTCTTAAAAATAACATATTATTAGTAATCATAACATGTGAAGTTGGTAAGCATGTAATCTAAAATGATTTAAGACCAACAAATAATGTTTGTTTTATAAACTATTTTGATTTTGCCCTTGAATGCTTTTTTTCGATATCGGTTTATTTAAAAGCGAAAGTATGGGCATTTGCGTAAGTAAGTAGCCCTACTCTTTAAGGTAAGGAAAAATCGAACCATATTGATCTTGCAAAAATATACTTCTGAGACTTACAATGCTGTTATAAATTATAACAATACTACGTCTTATCTACAACCATATACTGAAATCATAACATGTTACTCTTAGATTATGGAAACATTAACTAAGTTTTTTCTTTACGTGTAAAAGCACCTTAAAGCTTTAAGTTATTTATGTAGTTTTAAAACACAAAAAATGTGTGCTTCATAAAAAATTTAATTTATTATTTAAAATTATTTAAAATAAGTTTAAATTAATTGAACAAACAGACCATTTTTCTAAAAGAAAAATAAAATTGTAATCAGAATAAAAAGTTCATTCAAACACAAAAGAATTTCTCACTTTTTTTCTTTCATTCAAAATGTAATACCTTTTTTATTTTATTTGGTCTAAACGACCTTTTCTTTACGTCGCTGGTTAGGTAAGTTTTAGCATAAAAGAATATTAATAACACTGTACAACACACCAAAAAATTACAAGGTCCGGGCTATAAATTCTGATAGAGGAGACAAAAAAAAGATATACGTGTATCGGCGTTTTGAAAGTTTACATCTGGATTTCATTTGAGAGGGGGTTAAAGTTTCCCAGCTCTGGCACATTCTTATTGTTAAACGGCATAAGAAACCATGTGACCCTTACATTTTAGGTAAAAAATATGTTCAGCAGATTTATGTAAAATGTTACGGAGAACATTTTTGTAGAAATGTTAACCCTCTAACTCCTCAAGATATGGGTCTTTTTTGTCCTTCTTTTAAGAAATAGCAAAAAAAAACATTAAAACAGGGTTTTAGAGGGTTAAAATGTTCCACAAAAATGTTACCCGTTAAATTTTACTATAAGTCCCTGAATACACAAAAAAGGAAAATTCAACCATTAAGTCAGAAATAAGACCCAACAAAAGACAGCTTAGGGTTAATTTCGCATTTATTAAGAATTTTGTTTTAAATCAAATTTGGATAGCATTAATTACATTTTTTTTTAGCTCTAGGCAATTCCACTTCATTATCATACAATGTCCAGCATATTTCAGCGATAAGCGAATGAATGCTTTTACCTTTATAGCGTTCTTCAATGAGTGCGCATGTCTGATGAAATTTTTCACCATGCTCATCAGATTCTGTTGAAAACTGGTTCTCAAAGTAATACATATGGGAATTTAAAAAATGAATTTTTGTTGACATATGAACGCAATAAAAGGTTCCTGTTTCAGCGATTGTTCCATCAACATAATGACTAGGACTTCGAAGTTGTAGCACAGGTACTGGGAGTTCGTCAGAATGCGGAAATGGCAGCATGGCTGATGGCACAGTTTTGTATACAAAACTCTTTCGCCTATATCTATTCAATTTTAATATGGCACACGTAGCACGTAGCGTCATTATGTTCACCTGGATCTAACCAGCGCATAGAATATCAAACTGCATTGAATTTCGTTGACCTTCAGCGAGAGTTCAAAAATAAAACTATAGTTTTAGAAAAAAAAAATTTTATTACCTTTGGACCACAAAATTAAGCCATTATAACAAATAAAAAATAAGAAAAAAAACATCAAGTGAAAAAATTGGAGCTCGCCCATATCTGCCGAGGTACGGAGCTTAGAATTTTTCCAATTTTTTTAAATATCAATATGGATATCATATTAAAGCTTTTGAAAAGATCTTTAAGGAAATAGCATTAAGAGTTGATGAAATTTTTATGTAAAATAATATATATGAAGTACCAATTTTTGTTTAATTCTTTGTCCCCCCAATATTTGCTTTTTTATTGGAATTACTTCACTGAACTAGATTTACATATACTATATGGTGAAGTGTATATAAGATTCGGTATAGCCGAATATAGCGCTCTTACTTGTTATTAACAATCTTTAAGAGGAGAAATAATTTTGCGAAGTAATTGAAAATGTATTTATGGCCTCAATAAGGTGTTGTTTTATCATTATTTTTTTTTTTTATCACTATTATTTCTCCTCTTAAAGATTGTAAATAACAATTAAGAGCGCTATATTCGGCTATGATGAATCTTATATACACTTCACCATATAGTATATGTAAATCTACTTCAGTGAAGTAATTCCAATAAAAAAGCAAATATTGGGGTGACAGAGAATTAAAAAAAAATTGGTACTTCATATATATTATTTTACATAAAAATTTCATCAACTCTTAATGCTATTTCCTTAAAGATCTTTTCAAAAGCTTTAATATGATATCCATATTGATATTTAAAAAAATTGGAAAAATTCTAAGCTCCGTACCTCGGCAGATATGGGCGAGCTCCAATTTTTTCACTTGATGTTTTTTTTCTTATTTTTTATTTGTTATAATGGCTTAATTTTGTGGTCCAAAGGTAATAAAATTTTTTTTTTCTAAAACTATAGTTTTATTTTTGAACTCTCGCTGAAGGTCAACGAAATTCAATGCAGTTTGATATTCTATGCGCTGGTTAGATCCAGGTGAACATAATGACGCTACGTGCTACGTGTGCCATATTAAAATTGAATAGATATAGGCGAAAGAGTTTTGTATACAAAACTGTGCCATAAGCCATGCTGCCATTTCCGCATTCTGACGAACTCCCAGTACCTGTGCTACAACTTCGAAGTCCTAGTCATTATGTTGATGGAACAATCGCTGAAACAGGAACCTTTTATTGCGTTCATATGTCAACAAAAATTCATTTTTTAAATTCCCATATGTATTACTTTGAGAACCAGTTTTCAACAGAATCTGATGAGCATGGTGAAAAATTTCATCAGACATGCGCACTCATTGAAGAACGCTATAAAGGTAAAAGCATTCATTCGCTTATCGCTGAAATATGCTGGACATTGTATGATAATGAAGTGGAATTGCCTAGAGCTAAAAAAAAATGTAATTAATGCTATCCAAATTTGATTTAAAACAAAATTCTTAATAAATGCGAAATTAACCCTAAGCTGTCTTTTGTTGGGTCTTATTTCTGACTTAATGGTTGAATTTTCCTTTTTGGTGTATTCAGGGACTTATAGTAAAATTTAACGGGTAACATTTTTGTGGAACATTTTAACCCTCTAAAACCCTGTTTTAATGTTTTTTTTTGCTATTTCTTAAAAGAAGGACAAAAAAGACCCATATCTTGAGGAGTTAGAGGGTTAACATTTCTACAAAAATGTTCTCCGTAACATTTTACATAAATCTGCTGAACATATTTTTTACCTAAAATGTAAGGGTCACATGGTTTCTTATGCCGTTTAACAATAAGAATGTGCCAGAGCTGGGAAACTTTAACCCCCTCTCAAATGAAATCCAGATGTAAACTTTCAAAACGCCGATACACGTATATCTTTTTTTTGTCTCCTCTATCAGAATTTATAGCCCGGATCTTGTAATTTTTGAAAAAATTTGATTTTGTTGTACAGTGTAATAATTATTATGAATAAATGCCAGTCTTTTTATTTCATTTACGGCTTTTTGTTAATCCTTGGCAAAATTATTAAATACATTAAATGATAGATAATTAAAACATAATCTGGAAAAATTTGACAATATTAACAAAATCCATACGCTTAATAAACTTTTGTTATTTATAACATAATTAAACTCATTTACGAATATGACTTGCACTTAGAAGTTATTATTTGATAAACTTATATTCATTTATACATGCTTCATGACAACAGAATAACCAAGAGAACCATAATAATTATTTGAAAGTATAAATATGCAATTAATTATTTGAAATCATTATTTAAGGTACTTTAAGTTAATTGTGCTAGAGTCCTTCATTTTTATTATTGTTTTTATTATTTTAATAAATATTTGATGACATTCTCAGAATGAAGGTAAAATTTATTACTAATTCATAGCGAAATGGCCCTAAGAACATTTTTTCTCTGCAGTTATAGATTTAATATTTTACTCTTTTTAAATAAAGTATATTCTATGAGAATATTATTAAATATTTATTTTAAAACATTTCAAGGAAATGAACACAATTAAGATAAATTATCTTTTTAAATAAATATAATCAGTTTGTGTATATTTTAAAGAATAAAAAATCCAAAGACTTATACCTTTACCTTAAATAACTAAGTAGGAACTTCAATCAAAAGCACAAAATTGCCTTCTCTTAATTAAATACCTCCTTGGCATATTTCCAATATTTGTTGTCCTTCTTTTTGATTTGGCCATTTGATATCGTTGTTTCTTTCTTTTATTTTACTTGATTTTTGTCATTTTTACTTGCTCTTGCTCTAAGAAGATTCAAACCCAAATCATCACTCTTTTTAAACACACGTTTATTAAAGCAAATTATTGCATAAGTCAAAGACATATAAAATCTATTGTCTTTAATGAAATGTGCTGGAGATAATATAAATTCCTGATATTAAATTCTAAAAAGTTTGTATGTTTAAAAAAATTTATAAACACACATAGCAAAACAAAATACTGGATTATAAGGGGGCAAATGAAAAGTCACCGGAAAATAAATTTATTTAATATAAGCTTTTGATTTAAAATCAGGGTAAAAATTAGTGAAAATAAAGAAGAAGGTTATAAATAAAGAAACCTTAACAAAAATGAATTTTCAAGACTTTTATTTAATATTTTCGTTTTTTAATTTAGTTCGACTTAAGTTCATATTTATTTAATTTTTTTAAATTTTTAGTATGAAAGAAAAATTATTTTACAAATGTTTGCTCACGTTTTCCTGATGATGGATTTCTACATCCATCATCAGAATTCTTTATATTTATCTATCTTTTTTTGTGTACATTGTAAACATCATCTACTTAACCAACTAATTTTTTAAATAAGAATACGAGTAATATCCATAATCAAAAAATACTAATTTGCTTAAACAAAGTCCACATACAACCCAAAGATTTTTTTGTTGTTCTCTTTTTTTTTAAATCGTCTCAAATGTTTGTTCTTGTTTGCTACTAACCGTCAGCTTATCCACGAGTGCTTTTTTACTGTTTGTATTTCTTCGTACTTCTATAATTATTTTGTTCCAGTATCATACTGCTTGTTATGTTTATGTTCCGTTAATTGTTCTTGCTCATGTAATAAAGTGACAAAAATCGGTAAAAAGTAAATGGATAAAAAAAATCAATAAAAAAAAATCAAATAAAAATGTTAAACATTTATTACTCTTAGTAGTATGTTTTATTATTCTATACTTCACCACAGGTAGAAAAAGAGTAATTTCTACAATATCCGTTTCAATATATAATTTAAGTATATTTATTCTGAATTCTTATGCATAGCTAAGTCGACTCAGCTCTGTCCGTCCCTGTTAGGGTTGAAACCAACTTTGCCAAGGCACAAAATAAACTAGAAAAAATTTAAATACGCCAATCGATTAAACATAGTTTCGAAAATTTTACTATTGAAAATCAGAAAGATCGGTCTTGCCTTCCAAGGCAGCGGGCAAAACACCACGCCTGCCTCTAATTTTTCCATATCACTTGGTACAATGAAGTACCTTAAATAAAAAAATAAATATATGGAGTAATAGAGAATTTGAAATAAAATAAAAAATAGTCAAAAAATTGTCGCTCGCCCATATATTCCGAGTTATAGGCCTTTGAACTATTTATAGAAAAATAAAATTGTGCATCATATTTTTAAAAATATCAATATGGGTATCATTTAAAATCTTTTGAAGAGATCTTTCAGGAAATACTAATTTTTTTCAAAATGTTTAACCCATTAAGAGCCCTTGAAATTTTTATGTAAAATTATATATAAAACTTATTTTTTCCTTATTTTTTAATTCTCTGTCACCCAAATATTTGTTTTTTTATTTTTTATTCACATATATGTTAAAGGGTATATGATATTCGGAAAAGCCGAACGTAGCACTCTTACTTGTTTTTGTTTTTTTTTTTTTTTGATTACGTGGTAGGATTTCTTAACCTACTATTTCGTGAATAAAAAACAACATTTTGAAAGCGTTGTAGACACTTGAGGCTTTATTCTTAATCTGAATGAATATGACGATAAAATTAAAATTAATATATTAACAGTCGTTCGTTACATCCCAAAAAGCAAAGTATTTAATAAAAATTTTGCAAGAAAATAACATAAACGTTCACATCTCTTAATGTGTCATACCGCATGAGTGGTATTGAATAGTAATAATAACACTCATACGTTAAGTATGTCATAAAAAACGTGCAAATTTGAACAAATTTAAGTATTTATACATGTCAGTAAAAAATTCTAAAAAATTACCCATGCAGATAGTGCCAATAGTAGAAGGAGACATTTTATTAAGCTTAAGTCATGATATCACATAAGAGTTTATTTTTACCAAAGGGAAACGTTTTATATGTCGTTAATCAAGAGTTCTTTAAAAATGCGGAAAACCTTAAAAATAGAGTGAGAGATAGAGTGAGAGAGAGAGAGAGAGAGAGAGAGAAGGATATAATATAAATTATCCTAACAGGTTCATAATTCCGAGTTTCATGCCAAGAAAAGTTTTACAATATTTTAGAAATAAATAGTGCGTAGGATGAAAGAAATGTGCCAATCTGAAAAGAATTTATATTTTTTTATTATTATATTTAGTAATAATATCAAATTAAAAAAGTCGCATTGACAAGTCAAATTCGTTATCTTAACGAAAATGCTTTAAGCTTAGAAAACTTAAAAATTAATTTTAAAATTTAAAAATCAAATAAGATTCAAATGATAGATCACAAAATTTTGGCATCCAGTTATAACTTTTGTAACTAATATCCTTGATTTTATACTTATAGAAATGAATAAATAAATTTCGATTATTATTATGAATAGATTGAACAGTGTAGCAATGGGGCAACAGAATCTTATAAAAAAATATTCAATTAGTGGAAAAGTGAAAAATATCGCTTGTCTCTAAATCCAATGGAAGAGATTCCAGAAAAACGAACCTCATGAAATGTTTTACAAAACTGCTTTAAGTGAATCTAACGACCGCAGTAAATGGAAATATTTGATTATTTTCTCTATTATTTTCGATTAATCGACCTAGCGCTTTAAAAATGGCAAAGTGATTTTTAAAATAGTTTGATTATGCTCCACTGTACAGTTAATACACACTTTTATATGATTCAGTTTTTCCCACATTGAGCTTTTTACCATTATTTTTATGTTCCTACTATGCTTCAAGAGAATTGTTTACTTTTTATAATCTAAACTTCAAAAGGCTCAACTATTTTTTTAAATTTGAACCAGTAATCTGTATAACAAATAGTAACGTACTCCTATCTATGCAGCTAACGCAACTGTTCTTCTTACTGATTTATAAAGGATCACCTAACACTTTTCTTCGTAAACAATATTTACGAAATTTTAATTAATTAAATTTATTGTTTTACAAATTAATATTTACAAATACAATTTATGTACAGTTTAAATTGGAGTTTAGAAATAAAATATGCATTTATTTAATTATGAATAATTTAATATTATTTTAAGGGCATTTTCCGCATACACTTTTGATTAAAATAATAATTTCAAGGAGCTTTTATAGCAAAAGTAGAAATACAACAAATATTACAATGTCTTAAGTATTACAATAGTTGCAACAACTAAATATCAGGCAACCAAACTTTATTAAAATCCCAGAAAATACAAAGTATTAAAATAAAAAAAAGACAAGCAATTTTATTTAGAAAGATAAAAAACTATCTTACACGTTGTAGAAATGTAATGTTTCTCTGCTACGATTATTCAGTGATAAAAACATCTGTCTGTACGTTGTAAAACAGCAATAATTTTTACTTAAATAAACAACAGAAAATATGTATTTATTTAACGTATTCTTGGAAAACTCTAGCGAACAATTACACCCCACCCACATTATAAATATTGAAATGAAACAATTTAAGTTTTTTAATAAAGACAATAATTAACATTTTTTAATTACTTTCTGCTTTCAGAAAATTTAATTATTTAAATAACTTTTAAATAAAGTGGCTGTATCTATTTAATGTTTTAACTTGTCATTTAATCATTATAAATTATAATGTTCAATTGAAAAGCTAGGGGAATTTTTTAGCGTCTTATTTTGTTGACCTTTCAGCAGAAAAATTATAGCAGCGTTCAACTTCTGAACTAATCATCAATTCTTGCTTCAGCCTACGTTCGCCACTATTGTTTTGTTACGAGTCTTATATTTTCTTAGTAGTTTTTGAAAAAATGAACGTAGTTTGCTCAAGAAAGCCTGAGTGATAATGAATAATACGGCTTTGTTCTGCTGAATACTGTTCTCCGAAAGGCGTTAACGCCCATGCGTTTCTCAGAATATGTTGCAGTAGAGTTTTTGGCTGAAAAATCATCCATGTGTAATATTTGCTAATTTTATAATAAAAATATTTGTTTTATTCATTAATTTAAATTTTTTTATTTACATACTTTCTATTTTGTTATTTACATAAATTTTTAATTTTTAATAATTTTTAAGTCTGCAATAAAATAATAAATTAAAGAATAAAACAACTAAAGTCATCCATTAAACTCAACCGGATGTTAATAAAAATTTAGCTTGATATAGTAAAAATAAAAAATAACTAACTAAATTTTCTTGTTGCGATTGCTGCATACAAAATATGCAATTTTCTGTTGCCCGCAAATAAATTTTTGGCAGGTTGCCCATGACGAATAAACCTTCCTATCATTTTTCGGGAAAATCTCATATCGAGAACCAGAACTCAGTTTTCTTCTTTTCCCATTTGATAACGTAGAAGGCTCACCGCTAGTATGTCGTATGATGTTCACTAACGTAATTGCTGAATCTGATCATAGTAAATGAGGACGCTGCTGAATTTCCGCTTTAACTAATTCCATTCCTAGTTTATGAATAAAAAATCTCCTTTTGCGTAGTTTTTTTTTTTTATTCCGATCGTTGTTCATTTCTTGCCACAAAACGTATACATATACGTACACATACGTCAATCATATTGCAAAACAATGCTTGGGGCCATCGATTAGTTTTATTAATAAATACCCACCAGCTGATCTAAGGTGTCTTGTCCGGCTTTAGTTTATTATAAAATGATATAATCTCATGCAACTTATTTCCTTCATGCAATACAGGTTTGTCATTTTGAAGAGTACTCAGGGCGTTTACGTACAGTGACTACAATAGTGTCTTTTTTATGTATACCCAACCTTTTATTTTTATTTTTTAATTTACTGCCACCCCAATATTTACTTTTTAGATTGGAGTTTCTTCACTTAACTATATTTATATAGATGGTGAAGGGTATATAAGATTCGGCGTAGCCCACTATAGCACTCTTACTTGTTTTTTATTTAAAATTAAAAACAGTATTTTAAACATAACTTAACAAATCAATCAATATTACTTATTACCTATAGTGCCGAAAATGCTAAATAACTGTAGCTTTTTTATAAGCCAAAAAAAAATTTTTAACAAAAATTTTTATTTTTTAAACAAAAATTAAAACTCGTAAAATAACTGTTATTATATCCTTAACCGCACAAAGTGGAAAAGAGTATAGTTAAGTTTGTCATACCGTTTGTAAAGCACTAGATCAGCTAGAGAAAATCCAAACACGCCAATCGATCAGAGGTAGTTTCGAAAGAGGTACTACATAAAATCAGCGAGATCGGTCCATGCCGTTTGACGTAGCACGTAAAACACCACGCGTACCTCTAAATTTTTCATATCATTTAGAACATTTGAGTAACTCCAATAAAAAAAAAAACAACAAATACATGAGGCAATAGAGAATTAAAAAATAAGAAAAAAAACAAGTGAAAAAACTGTCACTCGTCCATATTTTCCGAGATCTGGGCCTCTAAATATTCAAATTTTTTTTAAATATCAATATGGGTATCATTTAAAAGGTTTTGAATGAAGGAAGCTTTTAAGGAAGTACTAAAATTTTTAAAAAATGCTTAATCTTTTTAGAGCCGATGAAATTTTAATCGAAAATTTTATATATGGAGTACTTAATTTTTTTTCCTTATTTTTTGATTATCTGTCAAACCAATGTTTGTTTTTTGATTGGAATAACTTCACTAAACTAGATTTACATATATGGTGAAGGGTATATAAGATTCGGCATAGCCGAATGTAGCGCTCTTATTTGTTTTTATTGTTAAATGATAGAAGGGCTGAAAGGCGAAAGGGCAATGAAGTGATAACACTAGGGTAATGTTTTCATCCTTTCTTTAGGAAACCCTTGAAACGATTTAATATCTGTTGTCTGAAATTATTTATGTAGGCCTTGCACAAAATGAGGAGTTCCTTTAAGAGGTTTGAATATTTAAATTTTATCTTTAAAACTATTTTTTACATTCTTAAAGCATAAACGCATAATACTATTCTTTACTGGCAGTTGCTTATAGTAGAATTTAAACTTTAATTAAAGCATGTAAACGAAAAACCTTTTAAATTTAAATTACGATTATTCTATTCAATACATTTAACTGCCCAGAACTGTGTATTTATATTTGGAACAGATGAAGGTATAAAAAAAGAAATAAAGAAATGGTGACCAAAATCCGATAAGTGTTCTAAAGTATTAAATACATAACTTTGCGCCATCTCTTCAGGAATTAAAGAAGTTTTATTAATTTTGAAAACCTTAAAATAATGCTCATAATTTTGATATGTAAATTTTTGGTAAATAAATTTGTATAAAAAATTTTCCCACATTCTTTAAAGTAAGAAATTTTACTGAACGCAGTGTTGTTTAATATTTTCTTTTTATTAACAATAATTATTTTTTGCATTTGGGAATAGTAGCAACGTCAGTGTTTTCATTTCCCAAACAACTAAACGTTCTATTATTTAAATATTGCACTTTAAATTATAGAGAATAAAAACTCATTGCCAAGGATCTCTTTCCCTAAAAGGGGTCAACCAAATGAAGAAGAAAAATTGTATAAATATCTTGTGTGGTTCATTTTTTTTTGACAAAAAATGTTAACATATTTATTTTTAAAGTAAATAAAATATTTTAGAAGATTTCATTACACTTATATTAAAGTATAAAAAGAAATATTTGCATATACTTGTGCACATTTAGTGTGCAAAATTAGTGGAAAAATATTGTTAAATATATTTTTGCACAGCGCAGAAATGACTTCCTAAAGGGATATAGACCAGAAGTAACAAAAAACTTCTGTGAAGGGTTTTTTCAACCCTATTATTTTAATAATGTTCATTTTGAAATTCAATGTTAGTTTTGAGTAAATAAATTTCTTAAATGTTCTTTACATGTGAAATTCAACAAAAAGAAAATGTTTTGAACTGAAAGTGCAATAAAACACTTACGTATAAGACATCTACAGTTTCCAATTCTAAAGTCATCCAAACCCCTTTTAATTAATTTTATTTATTAAATTTTTACGCTTGTACTAATAATAAAAAAGTTATGAAATTTCATAAAGATTTACATAAGTACATAAATAAAAAATTAAATAACTTTCATTTTCATTTAATGACAGATAATAAAAAAATTCACAAGACTGCTTTTAGGTTTTAATACCTGTCATAAATTTATTCTGGCCAACCTCATTTAATATTTGTTTTAAAAAAAAACATCTACTTAACTTATATTCACAATCTTTTCAAGTATATTTTACCGTACATTTACTTTCAAAACTATTTATTTATTTATTTAGTTAAACAAATATTTACATGTGTATAGTATTACAAAAAGGTGACTTTTTATAAATAGTTTTGTATATATTTACAGATTTTGTTGGGATTTTAGTTAACTGTAGATTTTACGATTTAATGTCTTTGCAGATTAAATAAAATATTAACATTAGGAATTTTGTCCTTTATATGTGTATCCTATTGTTTATGTTTTAAATATTTTAATACTTTTCTAAGGAATAACATTTGTAATAATTAAAATATCGTAAAGAATTTTTGTTAAAGTTTTTTCGGCAAATGAGGGAATTTCCGAAAATCAGCTTTTTTAATAGCAGAAAAAAACATTTACAGGCATTACTTTTACATACATGTTCACGTAAGAGATTTCAAAACTTTTGTTAAATAATTAATAAATTTTATTTTTAATGAGTCGTTAGTTTAAAGTTGGCATTTAATAAATATAAATTAAATAAATAAAGTCTACGGGAAAACAAATTTGAAAATTTCTCTAAATTATTTAAAATCTGCTAAATTTCATTGATAAAGCTCATTAATGGACGGGTGCCTTCGGTTGTGTAAATATCTGAAATTAGAGTTGACTAAAATAATTTAAGGGCTCTCATTAAAGTGGTCTAAGGTAAAAGTGCTGATGATCAAACAGGCCAATATACAGCCAGAAAATATGTTTATAATATTTACATATAGCGACATTCGGCTTAACGGCTTATATACCGATCGCGATTTATTTTGTTAACGTCTTTGACATGAAATATTTTTTATTTAAAACTACAAATTGAATGTTTTACTGTGGGAAAAGCATATCCATATTTTTACCCAAATTTTGAATAGAAAACTAGAAAATCTTTTATCAAAAGACAAATTAATTAAATGAAAGAAAAAAAAAATAGTTACTGAATCTTTGCTATATTTTTTGTATAAAACATTTTTGAGCTGCTATTTTCTTTTTGTCTTATTTATTCAATAGAGTTCTCATTTAATCAATTTGGCTTTTGATATAAGACTTTCTAGTTTTCTATACAAAATTTGGGTAAAATCTACTGATGAGCTCTTTGAGTACTAGTGAAATAGCCATAATACATTCTATTTGTAGTTTCAAATAAAAAATATTTCATAAAAATATCATGAAATATTTATATTTGAAGGAATCAAGCACGAATAAAGTAAATTAAAATAGTTTATTTACTTTATAGATTTAATTACTCCTCAAGCGTAACACAAACAGATGAAATGTTTTGTGTATTATATAGATTGAAAAGTGACATAATGTCTACGGACATTGCGCCTTTTTATTATGAACACAGTGTCACTTATGAAAGTATCGTAATGTCCGCATTTAAAACAAAAACGCCTTGCTTACCAAAGATGACCTCCGGCCGGGCGCAAAGATTTTCTCCTTTATGGTATAATTAACACCTGTTTTGCCAAAGATTTTCTGCAAGCAAGTTTATAGAAACGTTACATCTTTCTTACATAGAATATTATAAAATATACCTATAATAGCCATGGACGTTATGACTTACGTTAATGGACATAATAACGCATCTTAGTATGACATAATGTCCAAAGATATTATGTTACTTTCTGGTACGACATAACGCAGATTATGTCCGTGAACGTTATAACATATCACTATATGGATTAATTTAAATCTTAATGATAGTGATCATTAAACTTTAAACCAAATCCTTGGACATTATGTCCGAAGACTTTATGATATGGCACTATAGTATATGGCTTTATTTGTATTTTAACAACAGAGATCAAATCAAATCTCTTAACAATTTAAAAACCCCTTTAATAACTTATATTTTATTTTGCAATTTTTCATGCTTTTCAATGGTTTATGTTTTCAGGTATTAAAGAAATGTCGGACACGTGATTTATACGCAGTGATGGCAAAATTATTAAAAAAAAAAACGGATAATAATCGGCTATTTCTTTTCATTTGTGTTGCAAATTCTATTATGTAAAATTATCTGAGATGAAAAACTACTATTTGGATAATAATTTTGGTTTTCTTAATTTTCTATGAAATAAATATTTATATTTAGTGTAGATATCATTAGAGATATTCCAAGTTTAAAGGAAATATTCATGATGACAAAATATAATAATAATATTAAGGAAAACAATTAAGAAGATTAAGCTTATAAAGAAGACCTTTGGTAACAAATGCCACAGTATTCCAAGTTACTCCTATTACTTAATCCCCGTCCAGGCATGCATTTTTTGTTTTTGCAATTTTTTTACATTTTCTTATAAAATTGTATTCGTGTCCACACATTACAATTTTGTTTCTGCAATTTCAATCTTAATGACTTTTATACTATACACTTTTGTTAATTTTTTTTATGAAATAATAATCACTGAATTATTAACAAAAAAAAACGATTTTTTGTTTCCACATGGACTTTCAAAATAACCTTTGAAAACCAAGTTTAATTCCATATTTTTAAAGACATAAGCTTTACTAAAATAAATTTATATGTAAAAAGTAACAGCTTAAATGAAGACATTTGTATACACGTATAACCAAATTTATTAAGAGTTTATCTAAGTTATATTAAAAATATAAAAATGCAAATTACCCTGTCTTTAAATAAGAAAATGATATTTTACACTTAGTCTTCTTTAACATTAGCATATTAAAGTATTTATGGTGAATATGCGGTATATAAGGCAATAAACTTATCGTGTCGTTATATTTCCACCTCGTTATGAAGTTTTATAAAGTGGTAACATATTAATTTTGCTGAGGTTTTTTGGTCTTCCCTTTTTTCCAAACAAAAAAATTATTTTGAACGGAGCATTTTCTCCCACACAAATTTTTTAAAATTTTTTTTTAAGGTTAATTCTTTTTAAACCTCATTCAATATATTTTAAGCCACTTTTAAATTTCTCTGCCTTTATTTTTTATTGTTTAATATTTCCTTTTCTAGAGATTTAGTTGCGGTAAAGTCTTCTCTTTTCATTTCTTTCAATATAAAAATGAAGCTGTTTTTTCAACAAGCCTTAATTGCATGGTAACAGTCTTAGGCAGTGTATAACTGGTCAGTTTCTTTAAACTATTGAAAGTTGCTTCAATTAAATTTATTCGGAATGGACTTTTTCCACTTTCAAAAGAAATATATGTGCAATAGAATTGTACAGCAAAATAGTGTTTTGTTCATTTTATGTCAAGATATAACTCCATGAAAATTGTAATTGCAATTGTAAAAAAAAAAACATCAGGAAATATTATAAAATATTATTAAAACCCGGAAATTTTCCAACAAAAAAAAACTATAAATTATCAAAACCTCAAATTTCTCTAAACGATTATAATTTCACTAAATATTTCTTTGTTAAATAAAATTTCACCAAAATTTTTATTTGTTCTAAGCAATGACATTAACCAAAAATTCTCCGGCGAGACCCCTGAGGAGCCAAAGTACCCTTGCCAATAGAGAATAGTGACAATAGAGAGGGTAATGGAATGTGTGCTTTCTTAAAGTCAGTTAGGATTCGAAATAAAATGTTCTATCCTATTTATTTCTAAAACCCTTTATGTCAAAAAGTTACTATGAAGCTTCCTAAATAACCAAATTATTCGCTTTCTGTATCTGGTTCGCCTACACGTTCTTTATATTTACAAACATAATTCACCATTTTTTAAACTTTAAATACCATACAAAATGACAACGATTTTTGTCAATTTGTACTTAATTTTTAAGGTTATATTTTCGCCTTAAATCAACCTTAAATTATGTTTTGTCATTCATAAAATTTATGTGCTATTAATAACATTTTGTTAAATAATCTCGATTGATTTTTATCCTAGTTTTCTGTATAAGAGCTATTAATAACATGAAATAATGCTGACTCATCATCTCAGTGCTGTCATACTGGACAAGCCATCGTTATATAAAGTGCCACAAAAATTTAATCAAATAATATATTTGTACTTAAAGCTATTAAAAACAGAATTTCACGTTGTTTTAAACTTTATATTATCAATGCTATTGACTAGAATACCCCGTGTTTTCTTCAGAGATAACTTGTGTAATTAATAAATGAAACAGTAGTGAAAATGTTATTCATTTATAAATTTATAACAAACTTATAATCTTTTCATAGTAAACAAGCAAATTCCTGTTCAAGTATGAGTTGACAATATTAAAACTTGTCTGATTATTATACGTTTAGTTTTTTATTATTATTCTAAACAAAAATATAATATATTATTAAAAAAATGCCCAAATTTTTATCCCATAAACAAAAAAGAAAAGACAATAACGCTGAAATTCCCAAGATGAACTAAGCTTAATTAATACCGCTCCTGAAGGTAAAACGAACTTTGTCTGAGGCATGTGCATAGCTTTTGATGTTTCTTTGGAATGTCTTTACTAACATAACGCCTTTTCTTATTGAAGCTTCTGTTTTTAAGTTCTGCCTTAAACAAATATATTTTAATAATTCTTGCAAAAAAACCGTCTTCAAAACAGATTTGAGCTCTCTGTCTATAACGGTTCAAAAGTCTAGCCACATTCATCGAATTACATTAACTGTTGGGACACCCTTTATTTTTTAAATCCAAATTGTATCCTTGTTCTTATAGCAGACTTAGCAATAGATCAACTATTTGGGCACTCTTTAATTTATTATCTGGAAATTTATAGTTGTTAATATAACGGGCATAGTAATCGGCATTATGTCCATATAGCTCAATTTCCATCACCTATGGGGATACCCTTTAATTATTAGATTTATTTTTCTATTACTTTTTCCTATTTTGAGTTATAGTGACACATTGTTTTTAATTTATAGTTTAGTGCCGTTTACGGTGTATTATGCACTTTACAAATATGTATGTTGTATGGGGACACCCTTTAAATGTTTAAATTATGCGCTGTTTTTTAACCGGGACCAACCTGTGAGCATAAACTTTCAAATAAAGAAAAAAATTTCAAAATCGGTACAGAAACATCTAAGTTATGCAGGCACAAACATAAAAAAACAACAATCAGTCAAATTGATAGCCTTCCTCTTTTTTTGAAGTCGGTTAAAATAACTTTAAATTCTAAAAATATATTCCTTACAACACTGTGAATAATTATTGTTACTTTTGAAAATAACACCTTAGTCATTATTCGGTTCATCGACTAAATGTTTGCAATTACTCATATAATATATTAATCGATTAATAATTTGTTGCCGTTATCACTCATACGATATTTGATTATTTCACTAAATAGATCTGTACATGATAAATGAAATTGTTCTTCGATGATTGAACGTTTGTTCTCTAACGGTCAAATGACTGAGAAATACAACTGTTAAAGTAAAAAATAGACAGGAATTGCAAATTACGATTATTTAACATATTTGAATCCAAAAAATTATAATGAAAAGAAATGCTAATAAAATATGAAAAATTACACCGACGTAAACGATGTTACCCGGAATACCTTTTCCTGTGTTAATTTTATCTGTATTTGAGCGTTATTAAGAAAAAATTAAATTTAAAAATTTTTTTTTAAGTTTTATTGTACTAAAAAAATAACGGTTATTTCTTAGGTTCCAATTTTTACTTTAAAAGTTGACAATTATTTTTTCAGGTTTTAATAGGGATAAAAAATAGCACGATAATTTAAAGAAATTAATTGATTTAATTTTCCAGTGGTTTAATTTAATTTAATAATTTGTAAATTCCCATGCAAAGAATTGATAAAAATTATCGTGGTGTTTTGTGATATTTTAGTTTTCATCATCTTTTAACTGTATAAAAGATCCGGAAATAAGTTAGCCGTATACAGTGGATCAACGAAAATAAAATCACTATTAAATATTGTTGTTTTTTGCTTAAACTTTGATTTTTGTCTTTACTTTATTGTTTGGGAAAAATCGTCAGTTTATTTGAAATATTTGTAAAAAGTTTCTTGAAGAGCTAAGTAAACGGTAGCGATATGGCCATCAAAAGTGCTTTCACCCTCAATAATCGAGTTTAATTTGTTGCTTGAAAAGACACTAACGAAAGTGTCATAATGTCCTCTCTTAAAACAACAACGGCTTTCGGGCGGGAATATTTTCTCCTCTATGGTATAACTAATATTGACTTCGCTTACCAAAGAGTTTCTGCTTAGCCGAGCTTAGATTGAAAAATTGCTACAATTATTTGTAGTATTTTCCGCCTTAAAACTAATATTGATTGATTTACGGTCAAAATTATTTGCAGGGTCCGTAAATAAATTCTTATTAATTAAGTTAAATTTAAATTATTAAAAAAATAACATTTCTTTTTTAATCAAAACATAATAGTTATTTTTCAATAAAAAAAAAATAAAATTCGAGTAAATATCTGTATTTCCAATCGAAAACTACAACTTAAAAAATAACAATTATTTTAAACAGGAAATAAAAATTATAAAATAATAATTAAAAAATAGCTTTTGTTAAATAAAACTTAAAACGATTTTGATCGAAAAATCAGTCACAGGCTGCTAACAATCTTTCTTTAATTCTTAAATATTGTTCAAATTTTAAAACTCCTTCCATATGCGCCATATGTTCATTTTTTCCGCCAAACTGATGGTTCTCATTTTCACCAATAGGCAATATAATCTTGAGCAAAGTATTTCTAATAGCCTTTTGCAGGTTCACAAATAATTTATATACCGGTAACTGCAATGTTTTGTCGCAAAATCACTGAATAATTGTTATGTATAGCATTGCAAAAATTCAAGAACGATGTAACTGACAAAAAATAGAAACTACGTTTTTTGGATCATTTTTATCAGAAAAAAAATACTGCGTCGATTGGTCCCGGTCCCATATTTGTGTGATAAAAAAATTCATTTACGCCGTCTACGTTTTGAAATACCCCAGTGTCTTTTTTTTCGTAAGCCTAAAAAAACTAGTATTTTTTACATTTTTTGTTTACGACACTTTTGCATCAGCACAATTTTTCCAAATTGGTTTTCACGTACCTAAAAAGGATGGATCATACGATGTTTTCACAGCAGGGAACACAGATACGATTTTATTTTTCAAAAAAAAAAAAAAAAAACTTTATGATACAGCAGCAGTATTTGTGATTTGTATTTGTTTTGATTTACAAAAGATATTGAACACCCCTTACGGCACTAGAAACATGTCCTTATACTATTCACGTAAAATGCAGTTTATAATTTCACAATTTATGAAAGTGGAATGTGTGGACGGAAACTGATTCTCCCAGAAGAGGAACTGACGTTGACAAAAGGGGTAACGTAAAAACATTACTACTTTATTGCAACTCTAGTTTTGGCCAAAATAAGAATAAAATCGTCCTCGCTATGCCGCATTATCCACTTTCCCAAGACATTCAAATAAATAAATAAAATTCCAGGTCACACATACATTCCAGTGGACAGTATGCACTCAGTTATAGTGCGAGCGGTGAAAAATACAATTGGCTAACTATCATGGAAATGTCTAGAAAAAAACCCTTTTCCCTATGAATTTCATGTACGAGGTGGTAACTTTTTTTTATTGATTTTTACGACATCGCAAATAAACTCGTTAAAAATAATGTAAATATTCATATTTCTACTATAAATTTAGTACTTTTAAAAAAGAGCGAACCCAACGTTTTATTTGTAAAAAGATTTACGGCTGATGATCCTGAATATTCCGAAAATTCACTTGGAATATGAATAATGCTAAACCAAATAAAAATTTAAGTACCACTAAATGGCCGATTTTTTACTAAAAAAAAATACATTGATTTAAAAAGTCTTGTAAAAAAAGAAAATTATTCCACATAACTACGCAAAAGAATTTCTGGACCTGCACCATAACAATAACGTAGCAGATTGCCTACCACAACCCAATGAAGAAGACTGTGTATTTTAGAAAAAAAGGGATTATCCTGTTGTTATATATGTAGTTATAAATAATTAAATAAAAGTGTTTAGTTCTAGATTATTGAATAAATGTACTTAAATCTTCGTGTTTTGTTAAAAATTTAGTTTACTTTACTTATTTACCTTAACTTACAGCCATTAAGTTTTACTTAGAAAAAGAACTAAGTGCATTTTATACTCGTACCCTGTTTAGACATACGCTTTAATTTAGAGAATTAAAATTTGAATTTAGTAATTAATTTTTGTGTTCGTTATTGGAAAGTGCTTAATTCAGTACTTAAAAGGAAGCAGCGAAAGAGTAAAAAAGAGCGTATAAGATGTGAATGTTAATAAATTTGTTACTAATTTTATTACTGGCAAGAACAGAACAGCTGATTCTTGTTCTGTGTTACTAAAAAGGTTAATAAATATTAACCCTTATCGGACGCGACTTTTCACACGTTTGATTCTTACCAGGTTGTAGTTATTTTTAACAAATATGAAAAAAAACAATAGTATGTTATTATACATTTATATTCATTTCTTTTCAGTTTTGTTACAAATTATTTATTTTTTGTACAACTACTACATGTTTGAGTTTCTGATAATTATTTATATACTTGTAAGGTATGGTATTTTTTGAAGCAATCTCCAACATGAAGAAATGGTTTTCTCTGGAATGTTTCGCAAAAGTATACTGTTGTTTTCCGAAGCGTTATTGCTAAACTCATCACTAGAGCTAAAATCACTTTCAGAAATTTCTTTGATATTTATAATATTTTCTTTATTCATTTTATGGGCAAAAAATAAATTCAGACATTAAAAAAAAGAATTGAAAGTTTATTGCACAAGTTAAATGCTCTGCTGATAACGACAAACTGAAAAGATTCTTATGCTCAAACGGTAACGGTAAATACGTATTTTCAAATGGTAACGGTAAATTGAAGAAATGAATGCATTTTAAAAACAAATCTCATCAATAGACAGTATGTTTCGACATAATTCGCCTTGTCACTTCACACGTGCCATACGACCGTTGCAGAAAAGTACTGTTGTCAGGTCAGAGGTGACTTACGACCTATAAGGGTTAAATACTACGAATTGGAAGTGTTTATTGGCACTTCCCACGAAAATATGTACATCACATCGTTGCTAGACTAAAATGGTGTGGCTTTTTTTCCATATTTTGTATGGTTTATAGTTTTCAATTTTAATACAAAATATTTTGAATTGAAGCTAACGTTTGTATAATAGTTAAAAGAAATCTGAGAAAGCTATATACAAGTAAACACCAGGATAATAAAACAATAAACAAAAGAAATAGAATAAAATAAACTAAAAGTTTAACAAAGAAGACGAAAAAATTTTGGCAATTTTGCAAAGTATTCCAAAAAAGGTGCTTACAACCGATGACAAAGCTCTTGCAAATTCTAACTGTTGCAAAACAAAATGCTTTAAGCATCCAATACCGTTTTTTTTGCTTTATTAGATATTTATTTTAATGGTTGTTAGTTATTATCGTCAGTTCGCCTTTACTTTGCTATTTTTTTTCCAAAAATGCGTTTATTTCCTTTTTTCATTTGAAATAGCAATGTTGTCAATTTTTATTTCATTCTATCGTTGCTAGTTTTTGCCGGAAATTTATTGAAAAGACCTAATTTTTACATTAAAAATTGGTGTTTGTAAATTTGGAGAAATGAAGAGAAGTTCGGCTTTTAAAGAAAGTTTGCTTGTTTTTGTTTGAAACATAGAAGTCTTTCAGTCAGTACGATCTAGTTCTGACTGCACGCTAGCTTTGAATCTCCATTAAATTTTCAAACATTTTTCATTTCATTTAATTTGAAAATATTTTATTTTTAATTTTGTGGCATTTAGTTTTGTAATTGTATAGAATTTTCTCTTACTGAACACACTTCACAATGGTTGTATGAGGAAACTTAATCAGTTAATGACTCAAGAGGAAATCAATTAATAAATTTATGAATTGATTTCTTATATGGCTAATTGAGTTCAATTAGGGCCTTAATTGCGTAAATTCCTTGATTGCGCAATAAAAACGTATGCCTGAACAGGGTATTAAAATTCTAAAATTTTGTTTCTATAAAATATAAAAAAAATAATTGTACTTACAGCATTCTATAGGTCTTTGTAAGAAAAATCATTCGCTGTAAGACACAAAATAACCAGGAATAATAGACATGAGAGTAAATGTCTACAGCCAATATATAAAGCGAGAAAAAATAAAAATACGTTTTTAAAATCATGTTCCTAAGTTGTATAGTTTTTATGATATGAATTTTTTTAACTTACTTTCATACAGGTTTCTTGCGACTATATAAAAAAAGCAAAGTAATCCGGTTATAATCGTAATGACTCATCTTCTTCCATACATTCTAAAGTAATGAAATAAAATATTAGATGTCCAATAGGTAACTTCCTATAGGTAACTTCTACAAAGAATGTTTTTTTATATACCACTTTCTAGAAAATTAGATTGTAGTTAAGTGCACATTTCTGTAAGAAGTGCATGCATTTTGATATCGGTGTTTATCTCTCTCAATGTACATATGCACATGGAGTTTAGTCCGTAACCACGTTTTTTTACAATCCTATTTTCTTTGTTAACTTTTAATGTCAAATAAAGTGACTTAACGATTTTTTTTTTGCAATTTGTACTTAAATTTGAGGGTTATATTTACGCCTTAAATGATTCTTAAATTTTTGGTTTGTCATTCATAAAATGTATATGCTGTAAATAACATGTTGTGCAATAATCTCGATTGATTTTTATTTTTGTTTTTTCTATGACAGCTATTAACATGAAACTCATCATTTTAGCGCGTTTCAAAGCAGAGAAGCCATCGTTCTTTATAGTGTCACAAAATTTTATAAAACATTTATGTAATAATGTATTTGTAGATTTCGAAAACAACATGTTCTATTTTTTATACCCTGTTCAGACATACATACGTTTGAATTGCGCAATAAAGGAATTTACACAATTGAAGCCCTAATTGAACTCAATTACCCATATAAGAAATTAAATAATAAATTTATCAATTAATACTTAATTAAGTCATTAATTTATTAAGTTTCCTCATACAATAAATAAAATAAGCAAAGTTTCCTTTAAAGCTGAACTTCGCTTCATTCTTCCAAATTTATAAACACAAATTTCTAATGTAAAAATTAGGTCTGTTCAATAAATTTCCGGCAGAAACTAGCAACGACAGAGTGAAATAATAATTTGCAAAATTATTATTCCAAATAAAAAAATAAATAAACGAATTTGGGCAAAAAAAAAGACAAAGACGAACTGACAATAATAACAAACAACTATAAAAACAAATATCTAAAACAGCAAAAAAGCGGTGTTCGATGCTAAAAGCATTTTGTTAGCATTTGCAAGAGCCTTGTCATCGATTGCGAGCACCTTTTTTCAAATACTTTGCAAACTGGTGGTGCTGGAGTCATAGTATGGGGATGTATATTAGATTAAATAATGGACAAAAGACTTTACCTAAATATCCTTAAAGAAAATCTGCAAAAAAGTACTCAAAAGCTTGGCTTTGAATTAGACTATTGCTTTCAACATGACGATGACCCCCAGCATACCGCAGAAATAGTTCGTTTGTGGGTCTTGAACAACACTTCCCTGAAAACTCCGCCACAGTCACCCGATCTAATCCAAGCGAGCATTTATGGGACAATTTGGATCGGCAGGTTCGGGAGCATTATATTACGTTGAAAAATATGCTTAAGCAAACATTGCAAGAGGAATGGCAGAAAATAAGCCCAGATCTTACAAAAAAAAAATGACTCATTCGATGCAAGAACGTTTACAAGCTGTTATTAAAAACAATGACATGCACACCATATACTAAAATAATTTTTAGTATAAAGGAAATAACTTTAAGTATAAAGTGACGGTGACTTTTGTCTAACAAAAATCCACACTGTAACTATTAGATACCATTTTTTTTTAGAAATAAAATTCGAAATTGCCTTATCTTTGAACTAAAATTGAATTTATATAAATAATACTTTTTGTATAATAAACTGCTTTTTATACTTTCATACCAAATGACGGTGATTTTTGTCCATCTGTAAATATTTTGTCCTGTGTGGTTGTAAAAAATTTCAGCTGTAGATATTTGGTTTTGAAATCGCCATACAAATTATGGCAAAAAAGCCACACCATTTTAGTCTAGCAACGATGTGATATAAATATTTTCGTATGAAGTGCCAATAAACACTTTCAATTCAAAGTATTTAATATTTATTAACTTATTTTGTAACACAGAACAAGAATCAGCTGTTCCTTCCTAGCCAGTAACAAAAGTAGTAAAAAATTTATTAACATTCACATCTCATACTCTTTTTTACTCCTTCGTTGCTTCTTTTTAAGTACTGAAGTAAACACTTTCCAATAACAATTAGTAACAACTTCTTGTTATTGAACAGAACTAGATTCTACTGTCAAATTTTAATTGCGTAAATTATGTGTGAACACCAAAATTAATTACTCAATTTAAATTTGATTTTCTAAATTAAAACGCATGTCTGAACATGGTATTAAGCCTTAAGTCGTATACTTCTAATGTTGAAATAATTTTTAAAAATAATTTGACAAACATTTTTTAATATAATTTAAAAAAATTTTTATTAAACCGCGAATTCCCCGCTGTAACATTCTTTCGCATAATCAACATAGAAGCAATAATACTAAATTTTTTTAAAACTAAATTTAATAAGAGTTAAAATAGTTTCTCAGTCGTCTTTAACATGTTAAATTCGTTTTTGTTATATACTTCATAAAAACTGAGTGAAAAACGTGAAATTACATATTTCTGTTACTGCACTACAAACATAAGACTCTGTCTTGTTGTACAGGAAATAAAATATAAATTAACTTAAATAAATAAATTGATGAATAAATTTGTAGAACACAGTTTATTTTTTAAATTTTAAGTTTGTGATATAATGTTTGGTGGTATTTTTATTTTTTATTCAACTAGGGAGACAATAAGCATATTAAGTCAATTGTATTCATTGTTAAATAAGCAAATTCTTGAAAGTGAACAAAAATTAAGGAAAATAAAACCACGTTCTACGAGAGATAGCGTAATAACTAGAGACTGTTAATTTCACCCCTCAGTCTTTTGGCGACATTAACTTAAGCTGACACGAATATTAATGATATGTATTCTTTAAAAACGGCCGTGATGTCACAATTGACATTTTAATTGTCCGTCTGACTCTATCGAAATACCTAAAACTAAGCTGATTTAAATAAAGTTGAAAGAAACTTTTGAAATTAAAAAAAATAAATAAACGGAGCAGTGAAGCATAAAAACGACACAGATAATTTCTATAAAACTTACGGTGTTGTAACAATTTGTTAATTAAACTGTAATAATAAGTTAAAGCAGAGATCTTTTTAGCATTTACCTTAAATAATTGATGTTTGAATAAGCTTGCTATGTAATTTAATTAAACATTATAGAAACCACAAAAAGGTTAAAGGTAAAGCTGTCGTCCTGGGCTCAATTTTTGACATTTGCCATGGCTAATAAATATGAATGGATTGACGCTTGAACAACGCTCCAAATTATACAGATTTACATTGAAAATCAGTTATTAACTTAAGAAACTTAAAGAGCATTTCGTAATATTTATGGCGCACCTTATCGCCAATCTGAGCAAGCTATTTGGCGCACTGTGGGTAAATTGCATACCATTCTATACTCTCTGAATGTTGCAATAATGCAAGCTCCTCAAACGATTGCACGTACTGAAAAGAATATGGCTGCTATAAACGAATGAGCGAAAGAACATCTGTCACAGGAACTGGTGAGCCCATGTAAGATTTAGCTATTGCAGGAATTAAACTTGCGACGCTATCATATGCACCGTACTTTCTTCGATTTTGCTTAAAAGCATTTGGAAACTAATTATTTTTAAGTTGACGTTTTTGTTAATAAACAAAATTGAAGCATATGTAGTGAAAGGAAATAATTCGTAACAGATACTACCGACTCCATTAAATCCAGAAACATCAATTTTTTGTGCGGCTAAAATGCTGATGCGATTATGAAACCTTAAAAATGAAACTCGCGTTAAGGACGATGGAAATCATTACCGCAATATGATCAATGGGTTTTTTTTTGTGAATATAAATGGCATTGATCCGAGCGGAATGGACATATTTTCAAGAGGATTTCGCTACGTTCCATAAAGTGAGCCTAACCATTGAAAAATTCAAAATTTAACCTTAAAAAATTGAAAGTCTGAACTTCGTCTTGTCAGTAGCCGCAGTGTGAATATACACAAACTTTTTTTCTAATTCTATTGCCACGTATTGATCTTTAGAATAGAGTGTGTTTTTAATATTTAAAATTTATTTTTGTGTTGTTTTGTTTAATTTATTATTAATTTTTCCCAGTCAGGATTCAAACCGATGGATCTTATAAATGAATGATAGTTGACTTATTTTCAGCTTTTTGGTTCATTTTTAATTTAATTTCTAAACACTTTTAGAAAGAAAAATTATTTATAAATGTATGCGGATGTTTTTCAAAGAAAACAAGATAAAATTAGAAACTATATTAAAAATGAATCAAAAAGCCGAAAATAAGTCAATTTTCATTGATTTGTAAGATCGATGGCTCAAATCCTGATTGAGATAAAATTAAAAATTAAAACAAACGCAGGCACCACGTGTTTACATTCACACTTAAGTCATATAACATTCAATATGGTACTAGAACAGCATCTATAATGTTGTGAGCAAACAAGTATGAATAATTAAAAATAAAAAGTTGCATTTCGTAGCTATACCGAAGGTTAGTATGAAAGCAACAACAAATGTACAAGACGAGTTACAAAGAGAACGACAAAGAAACGATTTAAGTTGTGTGTGGACTTCGTCTCACTTAACTAATATTAAGATTAGTTGGTTAAATACATGATGTTTACAACGTACATAATACAAGGTAGACAGATGCGACAAATGCTGATAAAGATTGTGGCGGTCCAGAAAATGCTGCATTTCATTCTGCTAGCGTCTAATTTTTCTTGTTTTCTTTGGAAAACGTCCACACACATTTGTAAATAATTTTTCTTTCTAAAATGGTAAAAAAAACATTTTGTAATGGATTCTGGGAGCTTGAGGGATGACGAATCTCTTGAAAATATCTAATTAATCATTGTAAGGCCAAAGATGTGATTTAGAAATATTACCAGTCAGACATAGGAACAAAATAGTTAGAGAATGCAAGATTTCTTATTGTTTTAAATTTTTTTTGTAAATACTGAAATTATAGAACTGTGTTACTTACTTTTTTAACAAATTGAAGATTTTAAATGAGTCATAACCAGAGGTGCCAGCTATTTTTGAAAATAAATCGTCGTATTTGCAAAAAAATCTGTTTTTTTTTAATTGTAAAAAATCGGCAAAAATCAGAATTTTAAAGACACCCATGTGAAGCGCAATTAAAAATATTTTTATTAACAAAAAATAACAAAATAGAACAATTCACTATTTATTAATATACACAAGATGTAACATAACGCTAAATAAATAAAAATAACCATTTTACACATAAATTGCTTCCTTTATTGGCTATTGGTCGTATACAATATAATCCAATAGTTTAATTTGTTGTAGTCATTAGAGTCATTTAAAGCAGTTTTGTAAAACATTTCATGAGGTTAATTTTTCTGGAATTGCTTCCATTGGATTTGAGGACAAGCGGTATTTTTCTCTATTCTACTTATTGCATATTTTCTTTTTTTTTATATAAAATTCTGCTGCGACCTTTGTTGTAAGAAAAAATATTTCGTTGGCTGCACTGTTCAATCAAATCAAAATAATGGCCAGGATTACAGAAGTCTTTAAGCAGAAAGGCACTACTATATACCAAAAATTTGTGATCTATTATATCAATATTATTTGACATTATTAAATAAATTTTAAAATTTTCTTAGCTTAAATCATTTTCATAAATTTTTCATATTTAATAATATCACGAAAATCACATTGAACTTATTTAGTTTTTTTTTTATTTATTTTGATTAACATCGCTTTCATTATTAAAGATACAATTTTGCAGGAAACAACGAACTTACTAAGGATATTTTTAATGTAACAAGTAGTTTAGTTTTGTCCAAAAGTAATATTCTATACTAAAACAAAAAAATTGCCATATTTTAAGATTTTATCAATTTATTTGGCATTTTTTGTAGCAGAAATCGGCTATAAATGTGAGAGCTGTTGCAAACCTTTCAAATAGTACAGCAAAGTTCTAACTCTATGCGGGTTAAACAGCATGAGTAAATAACTAGTTAAGTTCCTTTAATAAAAAAGTCATTAGTCATACAGTTGTATAATGATCCCAAAAGATAAATAAAGTTCTTGCCTCTAACTCATTTCTACCGTTTCGGTAATGAATGTAAGATTGTCTTGCAAAACTAACATCTTCTTGGAGTGATAATAAAAAGTATCGAAATTATCAAACCCCATCTTAAGGCGCTGAAGGTATCTTAGAACAAATAAAGTTTAAAACTGTTTCCAGTTCCAGTATTTCCTTTGAAATACAACTGCTACGAAATAAATACTGCATGACAGAAGCTGTCCGTATTATAATTTCATTGAGTTACTTATTTTCACTTCAGCTGTTTTCCCTTCTTAATATTTAAAGCATTTTACTGCTATTATCCATTTTACAAAAATATAAGAATTTATTTATTTATTTAAAGTAAACAATAAACTACAAATAAAAAATTTCAATTTGATAAATTTTTTTCTGTTTGTCTTCTGCAAATCAGTGATTTTAATACTTTATGTATCGATGTTTGTATGTACTTACATATGTATTTATGTTCAAATTAAATTAATCAACCGCAACGTATGAGTTATTTATTTTATTCATATCAGTCATACGCAAAGTTAATTTTATACCGACATTTTTCAAAACCATACATATTTCATTTTTCTTCAGTTATTAATTTTGTAGTTGGTTTAAAAAAATAATTGTTGATAAAAATTAAAACTTGAAAGTGTATGTTAATGGAAGTTTAATAATAAGAAATAAACAAAATTTATATATCAAAAATAAGTTATCTAAGGCTATTCGAAATGATTCCAAAGTGACAAGGGTTATTTACTACATTATGCTAATACCCCATAACATTTTCAAATAAAAATGCAATTTATTTGTTGGTTTGTAATAGCAGGTATCTATAGGCATTTTGCCGGTTGCTAAAGCCAGCTCATCAGGAAACCTTTATCCAAATTTTTAGAGAAGCCAAAAACATTTCCTTTAAAAACAACATGAGAGTTATTTAAAAAGCCAATACAGAAATGTTAAGGCTTTAACAAAAATTACCAACAAACAAACCACGTTTTTATTTTTTCTTACATTCCTTTGTGCGATGCCAACAGTTTGCACAAGCAACTGCATATAATTTTTATTTGTAAAATTATTTTGGGAATTTTTATAATTTTATTTATTATTATAAGCATAATATATCCCATAAAATTTTCAAATAAAAATGCAATTTATTTGTTGGTTTGGAATAGCAATGGTTTATTTGCTGTTACTGCTAATTCTTTTTTGTTCTATTTTTTCTAATAACACAACAATCATTATGCTACTAATATTAAACGTGAAACGTAATCATTTCTTCTATATAACGCCTTAAAGCGAAGCCGTTTTTGATGAAATTTTTAATACAGATTTCGCATCTCAAACTTGAATATTCCAGGAAGCTATCAAGATTTTTCTTGTCATTCTGTAGATGATTCGATTAAGCCCGCAAGTCTAAGTTTTTACAGAGATTTTATTTTGCGTTAGTAATAGCGAATGATTGGCAGTGATCCTGGATTAAAGGCCGACAAAATTATATCCACGAATTTCAGAAAAAAAAAACTCGAAAAGATAGAAGAGAGAAATGGAATGGAGTAGACTCGAAGCCAGGTGCATAAATGGCCAGAAGCATTAAGGAATAAATCTTAGCATATCATACGCTCTTGATTAATTACAAAGTAGTCACCCATAACCTTGCACTGAACTCTTCTATAAAATAGTGGTAATTGACGTAAGTAGATTACAGTACGCAAAATGGAAGTGTTTTTGGTTTAAGTAAATTTGTTAAGGCAAATTAAATTTTTAACGATTCTGTGCAGTTAAGGTTTAAAGATTTTCTAAACAGAAGAAATGAAAAGAAGAGGATTTTTCTACTAAAATTAGTGAAGTAAAATTATTTATTATGCCAATCATTTTAAAATATTAAATGAAGAAAGCAAATTTGGCAAATCTGTCTGCATAACCTTTTTATGCTGACGTCCAATAAGTTTACTTTAGATGTAGTTATACTAGAATTTTTGCGCCCGTAGTTCTTAGATCTTAAATGTACACTCCTGTAAGTGCCTACAAATAAAGAAAGAGTGTGTGAGGTACCAGAGTTATTGCACCATTCACGTGTACCATAGAAGAGGCAGTTTGAGTTTGATTGTTAATTGTTTGATTTAATCATCAAACTGAAATTGGCGGCATATGAGCAGGATCAGAAAGGGTAAAAACTCATAAGTGCAATTTATTAAGAAATTAAATGGAGTTATAATATTTTGGTATTACTTTTTAAAGACAAAAAATATTGAAATTTATAAATATCTAAAAAGTTTCACTGTGTATTAATTCAACACACCCACTTCTAATCCATTGATGACAAAAAAGAAAACAAACGTAAAAATGTTAATACATACAAAGCTATTAAATAAAAATATATTATACACATTTTAGCATTTGGATTTAATGTTATTTCAGTTCAAAACAAATATATAAAAACCAACTTTTTTTTAAGCTCAAATGAGTGCATAATATTTCAATTTTATTCTTCTTTTTCACATGCAAAAAATTACGATTTTTAAGCGGTAAAAAAGAATCATTTTTGTGAAATGAAATGAATTATCAAAAGTATTTTATTACAACATATTAATATTTTAACACAAAGTCTTTTGAAATTATATGTGATAAAAAGAATTTAACTAGTATTATATTATTAAGTATGAAACTTTTTACAAAAAAAAATTAAATAAATCTCTTTCACCATACATTTAAAAAAATAATAGGTGAAAAATATTACATGCGATACATATCTTTGTTTTAACTACCGATGAAGACATATTTGAGGCAAATACTTGCCGCAGTTAGTACTTCTATAAATGAATGAGAACCATGTTAAAGAATTTAATTCTTCTGTGTAAAAAATAACATAAATGATAATGTAGATGAAGGAGAATAATTTCTTTTACTGACGCTCAACTTTCACTCTATCTTTTTTATGTGCAACACGCAGAAAAAAAACATGGTTGTTATATGGTCACAATAACCATATTATGTCTTTTGTAACAATGTATAGTTGCGGAGAACCAATTATACTTGTTTTCACCAAAACTTTAGTCACGATAAAAAGTTTTTGTTACCTTTAATGATTATATGGTTATTGTGCACAAAAAATGCAACATGGTTGGTTTTAACTTTAAAATATTTAAAATATTTAAACATAATATATTATTATTAATCGAAGTATGGTTTAAAGCAACAGAATAATTGACAGTTTAGTAATTTTTATAATAATATAATGCAACCATATTATGTTGCTCTTAGATAATGGTTACCTTAACCATTTTTTTTTGCGTATAGCAGACAATATAATACAATATGTAATACCTGTTTTTGTCAATTTTATACAGTTTTAAAAAATATCCCATAGCACTCATTTATTGATCGCACTAAGTTCATGTTAATTAACATTTCTATTTAGTTTTTAATGACATGTTTGTGTAACTTTTTTTTAATTATTTGTATTTATTAGTATTCCCATTTATGTGTAGTCTGCAGTAGATGAATTTTTTTTGCAGGTTTTACTAAAATTAAACAATAAAAAAAAAACGTTGAAACGAGAAGCTCTTTTTTATGTCAAAAACTATAGAGACAGAATTGAAGTGTATTTCTTTACTTTGGGAAATTAATGCAGTCCAAAGTTTGTTTGAATTTATGATGAAAATCATAAAATCTTTAACAGCCAAACCATATAAGCAAACATCTCATTAAGAAAATATATTAACTAAAGTTTATGATAATAAGTGCTTAATTCCTAAAGCTATAAAAAATAAATAATAAAAAGTTATTAAAAATAAAGAATAATTATAGTTCTGAAAAGGAGCATCGTGAAGACCAGCAAATAAAGGTTTCAAGAGTGGAAATAGTGAAAAAAATCCAAAACAATGTAATAGTTTAATACTGTTGGAAATGTGAAAGATTAGTAAAAATAGACGTTATTAAAAATACTTTATCCGTTTATCAAATGCTTTACGTAAAATCGAAATCTCCTTTCCATGAAATGATATAGAGGAAAGTTGAAAACCCTTCTTCAATTGTTTTTACATCGGTTCATAGCCTAAGTTGATTTATAATTTAGCATAATTGTACTCAAAACGAAGCCCGTTTAATAACACTACCGCAGAACATAAAAGATGTATTATCACAATTTATTTAAAAACAAATTTAATGCTTTTGCAGGTACACAAACCAATTAAGATCTTAATTACGATACTTACGAATAACTGACGGTTATAAATTAATCCAATAAACGTTGAAAATAACAAAGGCTACAATCAATTGCAACCCAGATGTCTGGTGTAGACGATATTTCTTTTTAAAAAACACTCACGAAAAAAGTACGAAACAAAACGTTAAGCGCTTCTAAATCAGGTTATAAATTAAAACATAAAAGCAGTGGAAAAGAAATAATAAAATTCTCTAATGTTTTTGATTTCGCTGTTGTTTGAAATAAATTGCACTCGCGTTTAGTGTTTAAAACATGAAATTTATGGAGCAGCAAAAGCACGAATTACCTGACAGTAAAATAACAAAATTTTGTTTAAAAAAAAAATAGATTAAATGGTAATAAGAATTCTTTATAAAACGAAATTACACACACGAACACACCTCAATGCACAATTTCCAATGAATAACCACAAAAGTAAGAATTCGTGTTTTAATGCTTACAAATTAAAGGATCTTAACAACTTTCTTCAATATTAAACGTTCAAGAAGTATAAAGTTTATTTTTCAACGAACACGTTAATAACTTAAAATGGTAATAAAAATAAAAAATAATAAATTTTAATTTGTTATACAGATGTTTATGTTAAATATTTTTAAAAACAACTTTTATTTTACACACAATTCAGGTAACGATTTCCTTTTTTATTTCAAATAACGCGCCTAAAATGTAACAACTTTTTAAATTTTAGTCGATTTAAAATTTTATTATTATAATTTTGTGGCGATGGTATTCAAAAAACAAACGAACGCAACAGGCGGACAACGTAAGGATAACTCAGGTTAAAATGCTTCGTCTACTGGGTTTTATATTCAAAATCAGTTAAATGTTTAAACAAAAACAACAAAATACAAACAAAAGCTACAACAACAAGAACACAAAAAAGAAGCAACAAATTCATAACTAAGAATTTACAAACGAATCGCAAATGTTTGTTGTAGAGCATGCGTTGTTCACTGTATGTGTGTTAACTAACACACATAACTTTTAGTAAAATGTAAAAAACAAACATCCTGTTGCGTTTGCAACAGAATAAATGATTTAGTTAAATGTATCGAAACAATGTTGCTGGAATATTGATTATATTCACACACCATATTATTCTTTTAACAGTAGTTGCAGTCGACATTTCGAACCAACTAAAATATATTCAACAGGTTTTTCTGAATTTAAATAATATTGATTTAAGATTTTATTAACATCATGTAAAAACAAAGATAAAGAGAATATATATTTTTGTTTAATTTTTTTCTCTAAAAAGCAGTCACATTATAACGAATTAAAAATCGAATGATACGAGTTATATCATGATAGTTTTTTATCATATTATATATTATATACTGAGAACTAAAGCTTCTTAGAACAAAACTAAACAGATTGATTGCAAAGTCCAAATAAAAGTTTTATTGGTTTGTAAAAAAAAAAAAATTTAAGAACCTAAATAATTTTGTTGGCGTGCTCATTTTAGAATCACTATTAATATTCCTAATACATGTATTTATTAGTAAATAAGATGGAGGTTTCGATCCGAAGATATTTTTTCTGGAGTTCTTGTAAATGGTACATTCGTCTAAAAGATGTGAAATGTTCAGCTGTGTATTTCAATTTGTACAATGTTGGGCAGATTTTCTTTCTAATAGGTAAGCATGGGAAAGTTTACTGTGTCCAATTGTGAGCCTTGTTATTGTTTTGGTTTTGTAACGTGAACAGGATTTCAGGCAGATCGGTCTAATCCCAAGTGGGTTAACATTTTTGTAGCTGCGTTGGTAGGAATGCCATCTTGAATTAAATGCTGCTTGTAGTTGGGAGTAAATTTTGTTTATAATATTAGGTAGAGAAGTTTAGTAAACGTCTTCTAGTGGCATCATTAGCGCTTTGGTCAGCATATTCGTTTCCAGGGATTCCTTGGTGCGATGGGACCCACATCAATTTTATCTTATTATAAGAGAATTATTTTTTAATGCTGCACTGTAAAAAAATTCCACGAATGTGGTTTGATTGTTGATAACTGTCGTAAAGGCTTAAACAATTTGGTATTAAGCGTTAAAAACAATTCTCATTTTGTTGATGAAGTTTCTTTACTTTAAATTTTCTTAAAATTTCGATTAAGGTTTCGTGCAAACCGATAGAATGTGCACAGATGTAAGTTTTTTCAGTAACAACAAAAGATATAGAATTAAATAAAACAACGGATATTTTTCCTTGAATTAATTCATTTTCAAAAAAAAATTTTTTTCGTGCTATTTATTACTATCCCGGTTAAATAATTAAATCACCGATATAGATTATGAGGGCAAAAGAACGTCTCGATGGCCATTTCGCTATTACTCACTCAGCTCTTCATTAAACTTCTCAAAAACATTTTAAATAATGAAAAAATTTTTGTCTAAACAATAAAGTAAAGACAAAAATGAAGAAATTTCTCTGATTGTTTTTTAATATAAATATTAAATTTTCTGTCTTATATGCAACCAAAGCAGACTTTAAATCAAGTATAACCAGATTTATTCTGCGAATTTTGAACACCTCCTAGTTGGGGAAGAATTTAAAGACAGGAGCAATTACAAAGAGCTCCTTAAATTAAAAATAATCTAAAAGACTGTATAAAATAACTTAGTAAACTGCTTGATTTTAAAGGACTGCATCTCAAGAATAAAAAATACAAAAAGACCTTGATAGAACTTTACAATCTTCGTCCAAGCAGAAATTTTAAAGGGCGTTAGTGTGTAGGCAGTCAATTCTGACTTTAAGTGGAGGGTGGGCAAAAAGGAACACTCAAAGAGGCAATTTGTTTGTTAAACAATGAAAATAATTTTTTTTTTTGGCCTTGGTACCACCATACTACCCTGCAGAATGAAAGATTTCACTGAATATTATGATACCAAAGGCAGGAAAACACACACACAAATTTAATCATACAGACCTATTATCCGCTCGCTGAACTACCTTAAAAATTATTTTTAAACATGCTTAATCCTTTTCTAAGCGATAAAATTAGTATTCATAAAGATTTAGAAGGCAACACAAAACTATTGGAAAAATACACAGGTTACTGAAAATTCACTATGTCAGATAATAGCCGAAGATCCACAAGGAGTATTCTGGCACCTATATTCCACTTGTTTTATAAATCCTAGATGACAACCAATATTCACACATAAGCTTTTGCTGACGATAACAATTTTTTGTAGTATTCACGAAAGCACTCAAGACTAATTTATACTTAGTATTGTTTATAATGTGAAATTTATGGGCAGACATTTTTCTGATTCTGTTTTAAGCTTGCCTAAGCCTTTTACAATCGTGATTTTTTTGGAGATGATTATTATAAATGTCTGTCCATTTATTGTTTTCTTGCTTCATTCCTTTTTGCTGTTGATTTGTTCAATTCGATTCTTTGTAACATATTCAGTAAAACTGAAATGAGCAAAATATATGAAGCAACAACTTTAAAATTACAAAGATTCGAAAAAAGAAACAAGAAAATGTATAGTACAAATGGTACTAATTTAATTTTAATTTAATTTAATTTATACATTATAAAAGTGCACTAACGATGACTATTCGTTTTGAACAGTTCTGTGCTTTGTTCTGCTTTAATTATTCTTAAATAATTAATATAAAAATATTCTGCGTTTCACTTATTATTTGTTTAACAATCAATGGATGCCTTAAATATTATACATGGGAGTAATTACTTAGATAAAATTATTATTTGTCAATTGCATGATAAGTAATGCAATAATTTTTAAACATTACTGATGATATAAAATAATATATAAAAAAGCATTATAAACCTTTAGTGAAATAAATAACACGCTCAGGAAAAATAACAATATGTGGGAATATATTTCTGATTTCGTGTAAATAATAAGATCTGCTAGCTAGGGTGTTAGGTGACTTTAAATCTTAGATATTTAGTTTTACACTTATATCACATAAAATGTATAATTTATTAAAATTATCAAGTAAAAATACATCTACTCGTGTAGTTTTATTTTAAAGATTGTTTTATCATAAAATTATTTTAAATTGAAACAATTATTTTTTTTCAATTGTAATTAGTAGTTAAGCAGTTTCATATAAAATATCATTACCATTAGTAAAAGCAATTATAATTATAATAAAATTATTAGCATAAATTGGAAGTTATTTTTTTTTATTATTTTCAGTTGAACAACCACAAATAAAGAAAGACTGTCGGAACTATTGGTTATAAAATTTCCTACAAATAACTGGCTGGATTGGTTTAACAAGGCCTACCCGGAATAGCTAGTATATAATAAAATATAGTCCTGTAACAAGGAGCTCCTACTGGTGTTTATTTATCATTTTTGTGTTCTGCATTTTGATACAAGAAGTTATAGTTAGCATATATATACTGGATTAAGAAAGATGGTAAAAATATGAATGATTAAGGTAAATGAGCACAAAATGTACGCTATAATTTTTACTTTGAGCAGAGCATCATGTCTTCTGTTCGAATAAATAATCAAATAATTCCCTAAATCTCGGAAGTTAAGCTTCTTGTTATACATCTAGAAATGCAATTTTAACATTGATATTATCCCACAGAATTCGGTTTACAAAAAATTGTTTCACTTATTAACGGTTTTATACGTTTTAAGTTTGAAAATTGAATATGTTTTTAATTGAATCAATTATTTATATATTCGAAACATTTTCTTCTTGCCTTATTAAACATACAAGTCCAAGGCATATTAATATACCAGGTAGTAGCTGTAGATCAGCTAAACTTCTTGTTTACATTTTCAGATGTCAAATTTTATTTACACTTATTATTTTTTTCCTACAAAATTTTTTTTCTTACAGTGTTTGTTGTGGAAATATATTTAAAATTTTCATAAAACAAAGAAGTTTTACACACCTTTTGAAAGTGGATTCTATTTAAAAATTGTAGGCCGCACCTCGTCATGTTTTTTTTGCTCATTTTATATGTAAAAACCAAAGATTTGTATAAAAAACTTTTGTTAGCCGTTTTTCAGTTTGGTACAAAATGGTTTAGTAAAAACCAAATCACGAGAAGGCGAGGCTTAGGAAGTTTCTCTAGCTTAAATATATGCTCGATATACATGTAAGTAGCATCAAAAGAAAGCTTATGACATCTAGACTAATAATATTGTAGAGCTACGTTGCCTTAACTAATCACGAAGCTTTAAAATTATTTTTGGAGAATGTAGCCAAAATTCGGGGGCTTAAAAGAACATATACCTTTTTTTAATCGGTGCTTTACACTCCGAGAAATCTTACAATAATTTGAAAATTTTGTTCCATAATTGGCAATGTTGAAAAGTGCTGGAGGAGGAGCCGTTGATGAATTAATTTTTCTTTAAACAAATTTGCTAGTACTGAAGAAAATTTTAATTACATAAGACAAAAAGGAATACCACCTCTTTGGGGAAAATCCTTTAAAAAAAAAGGGTATTTCTTAGATTTTCTGAATTCAGAGTCTTGTAACTTCTTAATGAACAGCTCTATCAGAACAAAACTTTAAACTTATTGATTCTGAATTTTAATAAAAATATATCACATTTCTTAAAGTAATAATCGGATAATTAATAAGCGTACTACGCCAAAAATACTAAGTTAAGATCGGCCAAAATAAACAAAACAAAAATTGTAAGCCAATTTTCTCCCTCCACATTTAAGCATATTTTTATAGATATTTTCAAGGTCTGATTAAATTTAAAAAATCTTAACACTTGAGTTAAACATAAACTTTTTATGACATTATCAAAAAGTTATATGTCCGAGGTACCCAAATTTTGTGCCCTACCCAGAAGCCCCCTTTCACTTTAGGGTCTGACTGTCCGTAGATTCAATGGGAAACACCTTTGTCCTGTCTCTGTAAAATTTCGTTGAGATATAAGATACCGAATTTGGTCCAAAAAAAAAGACTGTGCGTCAGTTGATTTGACATCTGAAAATATATTTTACAAAAACAAAATACGTGTTGTTTACGTATTGTTGTAGTTGTTTATTACTACTATACCTGTAAAAGTAATGTGCCTTGTTACAATTCATTTAAATAATAGTTTACTGACAACATTTTTTATTCATTTTTAAATTTAATTAGAGTTCAATCTGAAAACAAACAAACCGTTAATGGGTGCAAAAACTTTTTTTTTTTTATTTTTTGGCTCAACCTAACCAAAACGACTAAACCAATAGCGAAGACATAGAGATCACAGATCGGTCTTTGTGCGAATTAAGGTATGCTCAGCAATTTACCCTTGAAGGGAAATAAAATCATTTAATAATCATTAGATGTAAATTCATTTCGTAAATAGAAATCAATATAGGATGACGCTATTTTTAATGTTAGTCTATATATAAAAGCACATTTATAAAATAATGAACAAGACAGAAGAAGTCTTAAGCAGAAGCTAGTATTTTATTTAAATTAAAATAAATCAAAGAAACTACTGTGTTTAAAAGAAATTGCATGGCGTCAATATTTATTTATTTATAATAAAACATGGCAAAATGAAATTGTTTATAAACAATATTGCCAAACGCTGTTCCTCGTTAAAATTTTTTCATATCAAATACAAATATACATTTATGAATGAAACCTATTTCGTCCTCTTTACTAATGCTGTCATATTCACAACGAATCAAATGTCATGAGCACATATGTGTTGAACAAACATTCATTTACCACATTTAATTACAATTTATTAAAAATTTGCATATTTATTAAATATTTTAAATGGTCAAGCAATCGAAAACACGCAGAGGTTGAAATCCTATTAAAAACATATTTTAATTAATCTAACAATAATTAATCGTCGCCGCCAACTCATCGTAACTCGTTAAAACGCAATTAAAAATTTTACTTGGAGTTGCCAATATGATGATATTGCTTGACAGATCATTTACGTTTTCATACTATTCTCTAAGAGCCTCAAGTTTTTGTGGCAAATGTTCATTGGCTAACAACAAATATGAAGATAACCGGATAACTATCAGGCAGAGAACTTTAATAGTGTTTTTATTAATATTTGTTTTGCTGCCATGACTCCATCACATAAGTTTTGCTTGTGCAAACAGCGTCAGTTTTTTAAACAGAAATATTTATGGTTCTTAATTAAAAGATTTCTCGCCGCTTTAATAATTTTCTTTTCGTCAGCCTACTAGTGATTTAATTTTATTGTCTTGTAAGGCTTTTTTCTAAACAATTTGTGTAGCAATATGTGAAAACCTGAGTGCTTTTTATACAAATTTTACAGACGAGTTGATCGCATCTGTTACAGAAGCCACACATTAATTTAAGTTTCCAATAGTGGTATACACTTATATTTAGAGAATGGATATTATATTGATGAATGTTTTATTTATGTCGGCAATTATGTATAGAAAACAATATCAAATAAATGAACGTCTCTGTTAGCCTGACAAATGAGAGCCCTTTTGAGCACATTTTGAATTACATTCTCACACATTTCACGCGGTATTTCATTATAGCGTGTCTTGGTTATTTGCATAAACTTTGCTTTTCAGATATCCACACAAAAAGAAGTCCGGAGCAGTCAAATCAAGCAACCGTAAAGGCCAATCAACATCGCCATTTCTTGAAATAATTTGTTGTAGAAAGAGGTCTCGCAGTAAAACAATTTTAATCCTAACTGCATGCAATGTGGCACCGTCTTGCTTATACCACATGTTAACCAAGCCCATATCATATCATATCACGATATCGCTCCCTATTTATAGTTACCTTTATACCGTTTTTATTTTCAAGGAAGTGAGGTTTAGTGATTCCTCCAGTTTACACCAGACTGTCGCTTTAAATGGATGCAAAGGCAACTGTTGAATAATTTTAGGGTTTTTATTGCCCAGAACCGATTATTCTGTTTATTTACATATCCATTCAAATAAAAATTATCCTCGTCACTCATTATGATTTTTTTATGAAAATAAATTGAAACAAATTGAAAATTGGGGCAAAAGTTGTTCTTTGAAAAATAACTCCTGAGTACGGCGTCGAGTTGAGGTTAATGGATTGTTTTGATTGTTATGTTTTTTTTCAACTGGCCTTGCAGTACGTTGTGGTCCATGCTTGGGCCTATCACCTGTATATCCCCTCTCTTCGAAATCACTAACTACACGATAAATAGTGCGTTTTATTGGCACGATTATTCTCCCAAAAATTTCACGTAACTTTCTCATCGTCACAGCAATCGACGTTGGTTTATCGAATATTTTTTCATAATAAATTTGCCACGTGTCTACTTCATTACTGCCAAATACGTTTACCAAATGGCTGCAAAAGAAAGTACTATTAAAAATATGTATATAATTGAATTGTACGTACAAATTTGAATATTTTTAAAACGAGTTTTAATCGAAACATGTGTAAATGAATTAAAAAAATTAATTTATATGATAATTTTTTTTAAACGCTTCATTCAAAGGAAAATTACATTCTTCAATACGTTGGGTATTTCAGCAGCATTTAAAAATATTTTAATATTTAATATTTTACCTTAATGCTATAAGCACAATCATGTCCACCGACCATCGACTACAAGATGTCAAAAATAGAATACATGCGTGCTTATGAGAATAAATCTTTTAGCCGCTACACGACTACCGACTACACGGCTACTTTTGTAGCCCGTAGCCAACTTAGGCTAATTTCTATTTTTCTAGGCTACATAAAACAGATTAGTGCTGCCAATGCAATAAATGAATGAAATGGTGGTTTTTAAAACGCAATACATTAAATATCGCTATTGAAAACGCGAAAAACTTTTATAGTGGCACCATTGAAAAATAATAATCATCTGTTCATTTGTTTACATTTTTCATTTACTATTTATTTGGCGCATTTTTCATTTACTTTTTGTTTGTGAAAATTTCCATTTAGTTCTTTTTTTTATCGATTTCTAATTTGTTTCATATATATTTATTTTTTAGGTTTTTTATTGAAATTGGAAAGTATATAATAGTAATTTTTACTATTTATATGTATTTATTATATTGTTTAATGTAAATGTTTAGTTCAATTTACATGCAAATATGGACGTGGACACTTCATATTCTGAAGTCTTTGTTTCCACTATTTTAGCAATAGTAGTTATAAAATTAATTACATTTTCTTGAGACATTCAACATTTTTTACATAAATTCACTTAAAAAAAATCAAGTTTGTTTTGGTTGACCTTAATACATATGCAAAAACAGATGTTTATTTTTTGTAGTTAGTGGTCGATGGTCGTTAAAAGAATTAAGTAGCTGGCGACTCGGCTATTTTTGTAGCCAGCTGCTTTTGTAGTCGGTAGTCGATGGTCGGTAGCCTTTGATTGTGATTATAGCATAATTTATTACATGACATTTCTAAAGTTTTTTTTATCCGGTGCCATTTTTTATAAATGAAATTATACATACATAGTTAGATTTCAAAATAAAAATCAAGTGGAACTTAGTTGAAATATATAAATAATTAATAGAATTATATATTAATAAATTTTTTAATATAATATTGTTTTGTTTCGTTTGTTAAATATTTCTGGCAACATTACTCGCATGAGTAATTTAACCAATTCATTTTATGACATTATTTTTAATAAATGTGTTTAATCATTTGGAAATATTATTAATATTTATGCCATATTTTCTTGACAAAAAACTTGTTATATATTTTCTCTTAACTAAAAGTGATCGCTATTTTTACCTTATGATACTTTTTTTAAATCCTAAGAGATAATGTAGTTAATGTTGATGTTATGAAACCAGTAATGTTTTATGTGGATTAAAAGAGTATGAGTGTGGCAGACTTTATTACAAAGCAAAAAGTAGTTTTCTCTTTGCGATCAGAGTTGAATTTTTTTTTAAATAAGGAGAAAAAAACAACAAAATATATGTTTTCGCACTTTTTTTTATAACAGTATGGCACCTACTACGCCATTTTGGAATCATAAATTGACTTTAAGTAAAAGTTAACTGTTTCACAATAACAAAAACATAAGTGTGGCCCAGTGGGCCATTAAGAAAAAAAAGTAAAAATATATCTGCAGTAGGACAAGCCCAATTACTTTCAATTTTTAATTTGTGGCGATAACTTTGATTAAATTTACGTTACTTAGCCTTTAAGTTATCCCTATTAAATTAAGAGATGTCCGCCGCACTAGGGAATTACGACGACAAAAATAGATTTTTTTTTTATATTGTTAAATGTAACACACAGTCAGCCTTTAAGTACTCATATTTATTTTTTAACCGACTTAAAAAAAAGAACGTGGTTATACAATTCGGCTGAATGTTGCATTTTTTATATTTGTGCCTCCAGAACTCAGTCATTTCTGATCCGATTTTGAACATTTTTGGTAATATGATAGATTATGCTTACAGATTGGTCCCGTGTTAACAGTTTATAATCTTAAAAATTAAAGGGGGTCCCCATACAACATACATATTTTTTAAATGTGTTATGAACTGTAAAGGGCGATTCTGTAAAATTTAAAATGACAAAAAGTTATACAAAAATAAATCTAAAAATTACAGGGTGCCCCATAATTGATGTAAATTATAAGTTATAGATAAACGTTTGCAAATTAGACAGAATGTCAATTGCTATTGGCGTAATAGTAAAAAGTATTAATATTACAAATTATAAATTAAAGGGTGCGCCAATAGTTCATTAAATTTCATGTATATGGCCATATTTTTGAACAGTTGTAGACAGAGGCTTAAAATTTACAACGAACCTGTATTGTTAAGTCCGCTAGAACAACAAGTATAAAATTTGGATTTGGAAGTTAAAGGGCGTTCCAATAGTTAATGTAATTTTGTGTATGTGACCAAACTTTTGAACTGTTATAGACAGAACGCTGAAACTTTAAAGAGACCTGTATTGCTAAATACGCTATGTCAACGAGTTTATAATTTTAATTCAGAAATTAAAGGGTGACCCATAATTGATGAAGGTTTACTTATATGAGCTTATCTTTTGAACCATTATAGACAAACGCTTGCAAATTGGACAGAATGTGGATTGCTATGGCCGTTATAGTAAAATTAAATTAGAAATTAAAGGGTGCACCAATAGTTCATTTAATTTGGTATATGACCATACTTTTAAACAGTTGTAGACAGACGATTGAAATTAACAAAGAACCTGTATTACTAACTCCTCCATAACAACAAGTATAAAATTTGGATTTGGAAATAAGCGGGTGTCCCAGTAGTTGATATAATATGGTGTATGTGGCCGGACTTTTGAACCGTTATAGACAGACAGCTGAAATTGACAAGGGACATGCTTTGCTTAGTCCACTATAACAAGGAGCTTATAATTTGAATTTATAAATTAAATGGTGTTCCCAAAATTAATGTAATTTGCTCTATATGGCCGTATTTTTTGAACCGTTGTATACAAACACTTTAATTTTAGACAGAATGTCCAATAATTTATTTGGTATAATAAGAAGTATAAAAATGTTATATTATAAATTAAATAGTTATATAATCTGATGATATAGGCAAACTGTTAAACCGTTAAAGACAGACGGTTGAAATTTACACAGAATCTGATTGCTAGATCTGCTACAACAGCAAGTATTTAATTTGAATTGTGAAGTAAAAGGGTGACCCTATAGTTGCTGTACTTTGATGTATATTGTTAAACTATTGAACAGTTGAACTAGTATAAAGATTGGAGATATAAGGGTGTTCCAATAGTTAAAGTAATCGAATTTATGTGGCCATACACTTGAACTGTTATAGACAGACAGATGAAATCTGTTCTGAAGTCGGTTTTTTCGCAAGATTAATTTATAATTATAAAAAAACTTTTAGCATTGTGCTAATGGCGGTATGTGATGCTGATTACAATTTTATTAATGCATCACATCAGTTATGCACTTACACCTGTTAGCACTATCTAAAGTGTTTATTGTTGATGGATTCGACAACTTTACAGTTTAATTTTTTTTAAATTTTATTTTAAGCATCAGGCTTCTAATTCAATTTGCAGGTTTTACTTAAATAATAATAGATATAGTACACTCTTTTAATTGTGAAATATATTGTAAAATTTACTTAAGCTGGAGTTAAGTTCTACGACCTTTCCTTATAAGTTAAAAAAGCTAGTACAAGTATAAAAAATGTGGCGGTCCCCCAACTTCTCCTTTCAATAGTACACCTTATTCTGAAAGAACCGCAATAGCTAAATTTTTAATTCAGTACAGTCTTCTCAAATAATACTTGTTTGCACGAAAATACATATTGTTGCGTTTTTTCTTTCTTAGACAAACGTACGGATTCTTTTGATTGCAAATATCACAGTGGCTCATTATAAATTCTCAACTATTACTCTGTGGCTTTATCTTGCTATACTTCTCGATACTACGACTTTTATGAATCATATTTTCTCGAATTTACTAAACATGCGTTATTATTAAAAACGCAGCCATAGAGATGGGCAAATGGGAAAAATATATCGATATATATTGTATCGATATATTATAAGAGTATCGATTGTAAGAGATTGATATATTTTCAGAGTATCAAAATATATCGACACCAAAATATGGATATATCGATTAATCGAAATTTTTGTTCGAAAAGTTTTTACCCAAAAATAATTTTAATATCAATTACATTCAGTTTCACTGTAACTTTGTATAAATTTTTATTATGTTTATATCTGTTTTAACGAACATAAGTCACAGAAATAACACCTTAAAGTCTAATATTCACTACAAATTTCTTCAACTTTCAAGCCTAGTGCGAAACATACAAACAGCATTTCCTTAAAAAAAAGGCGAAAAATAATAACTACCCAGTTTGTTTTTGATATCTTTACCTAAATAAAATCCCTTTTTAAGTCGCAGTTTTTTATAAGTAAAGAATATTTTACATTTAGGATGTGATCAATGATTGGTTCTTTAAACCAGTTAAAAATTTTGATTTACTTATTTAGCTTCATAACACCTAAAAATTTGACTAATTTAAATAATTTACTCAAAAATCAAGGAAAAAAATCTTCGAAATTAAACAGTGACACTTATTTTATTTAATAAATATTTTTTATTTTATTCGTTTTTGACAAAAAGAAAAAACTAATTTATTAAATTTTTTTGTTGTCTTTGACATCAACAAGATCTAATTTTAAACAATATAAAAAAATATAGACGTGCTTTGACCCTTAATAATTAATATCAGTCATTTAAATAATAAATCGGGAAAATATCACGAATAAAAGAATTTTAAAAAACAAAAAATATTTCTAAACTAAAAAAATTTTATTGTTATTACCACTGTTTTTGCTGCTATTTTTAATATTGATATTATTTGAGAAACAAATAATAGTGAAATGGCCATATGAATATGCTTTTCACCACAGTAATACATATAAATTTTTTAATGGGAATATGACGAAAAAAGTACATTAATTTACTTTCATTTTTTTTTTAAGTTTAATCGTTGAAGTTTGTCTAAAAAGGAAATTTTTCAACAGAAATATCAGCACTGTAAGCGTATATAGAATAAAGACGAATATGCGATTATAATTTATAAAGTGGCATTACTACTAATGGTTGCTTCTTCTTTCTCAATGAAGTCAGGCTGCCAAGTGAACAATATACATAACCAAAACAATAACAATATCTAAATTAATATTCATAAATAAATATCCATTTGTCGACATATCGAAATTTTAAATATCGGCGACATATATCGAAAATAAAAATATAAATATCAATATTTCGATATACTGCCCATGCCTATGCAGCCATCCACGCTATACTACTGTGTTACTCCGGCGAGACATGTAACCATGTTTAGTAACCTCAACCAACCACAGACAACTTCACTACGCATTTTATTCAAGACAGTCATCCCCCTTATCTAATAGCCACAACACACGTCTGCCATAAACTGTTGTCACGCTGTTACATTTCCCTGCGCTTACCGCTAATATTCTTACTTTTTATTTTAAAGGACGTCTTGACAATTATCTGTTACTCTCATATTAAATTATATGTCTCCACTAAATTATCTGCCATGGCTTCACACAAAATTTGTCTTTGTTTACTTCTTAATATTTAATTGCTTTTAATAGTTATTATTTTCCGTTGTACGCATGTTCGAAGGTGGGCTCGAACTGACGATCATCTGTTTTACAGCAAGCACCTCTACAAACGTAACCATTGAGGTTGCTCAGCATTTGTTAGCTAATTGCGGTATTGTTTTAAGGCTGGTTCACCCATTGTTTCGGAACAAAATTTTTGTTGTGAGAGAATTTTAGTTTTTTGAGAGTTTGTTCTGAAACGATTCACCCACTTCGAACAATTTTTCTGGAAAAACAAAGCTACTTTACAAGCAGGCAGCACTGTGACAGAAAATTAAAATCACTGAATGCCGTTTTGTTATAAATAAATTCTAAATTAAAAAAACTTTCATAATTAAATCAAAAAATGAGGTAAAAAAAATTGAGGTAAAAAGTCATACAAGCATTCTCTACCCGGCTTTTTCATTTCTGAAATATTTAAGGTTTTAAATAGTTAAAAATAAATAACAAGTAAACATTTATGAGTTTAATGTTAAGATGAAGTAAATTTTAGTAGTAAAGCCAATAAAAACAGCTGAAAAAAACTTATTAAACTTAAACTGAATCAATTGGTAGTTATCTGTAAGTAATTAAAATTTTATACTAAATATTTTGATGTAAATACCATAAAGTTTTGACAGAAAATAAAGTGTATTGCCATGATGGTATAAGTTAAAATACACTCTCTATTTTTCGTATCTCTGTAAAATGTTGAAACAAAAAAGCAAATAAGAAAACCTTTATAGAAGCAAACACGAAATTACTATGCCCTATTGCAATTTTTGCCCCAAAAACACTTCAAAAAATTATTTATTTTGATTTATTTTAAATATGTAAATTTTTGTCGTGCTACTTTTTATCCCAATTAAATTGATTATTGAAGTTGAAGGCACGTCTCGGTGGCCATTTCGCTACCGCTTATTTAGCTCTTTAGAAAACGTCTCACAAACATTTTAAATAAACTAAAGAGTTTTGTCCCAACAATAAAGTAAAGACAAAGATCAAAGTTTAAGCAAAAAACAACAATATACTGCATACGGCTGACTTTTTTCGGTTCTTTTATACAGTTAATAGATGATGCTTTCATCCTCAATAAACAATATTGCTGATTTAATAATTTAATTTAATTTAACTTATTAATTTTGTTTTTTATTCTTTAATATATTAACAAGTATTCTAAGTGCACTTTATTGATTTATCTTTGTAAAATGAATAATTAAAAGTGTGAAAGGCATATATATTCAAATGGTACCTGCAATTTCTAAAAAGACCCGACAACGAATTTCTAATAAAAATCCGTTTTATATGTAGGCATAAAAATATATATTCTTCTTATGTATAGCGAAGTCGATTGAGCGATGTCCGTTAGTTTGTTATATACCGTTCTCTCTCTTACCGTGCAGTCACACGGTCAAGTTTTTGTTCAATTTTCTTACAAGAAATTTACATACTGCTTGTCAAAATTCACAAAAATTTAAAGCAAGATGTTGTAAAGAAAACAAAAAAAAAATTATATGAAAGAAAAAACTTCAATCAGATGTTCTCTTGAATGAAATTTGAAAGACTCAATTGAATGAAAATTTGAAAGCAAATTCTCAGCAAGTGAGAGTGTATTAGTAAAAAAACGAGAGAAATTTTAAAAATTGAATGAAAACTTGATCGTCTGACACCCTAGTTATATGTGACGTAGGCATAGAATATTTTTTATAACCCTGGAGTCAAGGCATATCAATTTAATATGCCTTGCCTGGAGTTAATGTCGACGTAGTCGACGGCGTCAAATGTCAAAAAAAAGTTGAATCGTATGAAATTGTATGAGAGCAGTTAATCTCAACGCGTTGCAACACCGTAAAAGTTCAATCTGTTTCAACTTTTTCGGCGTTGAAACGCCGTCAACGACGTCGACATTAACTCCAGGGTAAACAAACTTCGGTTGTGTATGGAAAGTGCAACAGAATTGAAGTAAAAACGGTGAAAATTTATTAAAAATAAAAAAGAGTTAAAATTAGATTATGATGATCTCATAATCTAATTGCAGTGGCACAAAACGATGAAGGTCCAACGTATTCGAGGATTAATCAAGTATCTGAGGGCGGACAAATAAAGCCGACACCTTAAACTATGAAACACATTGAAGAACTGAACCAATTTATTTCAATAAAGTAATAAAGACGGTCCTCTCATTAAACAAGATTTTGTAAAAGATTTAACTAAACAGGCTCATCATATTAAATGCGATGAAAAAGTAAAAAAAGCTATTTTTAGATCAAAAATGTATTTTAAAATACGAAAACAGACTACAGCATGACCAAAAAAAAGAAGATTAAAAACCTTAAAAAATTAACTAATTTTTTAAACGGTTTGGTTTTAATTTTATTTTGAAAAGAAATTTATTTTGCTTTTAGTTATTTGGCATTAAGTTCTAACTAACTAATTTTCATATAAGCCAAAATTTAAAACTTTGGTAGCCCGAAATAGCTCTTATTCTTCTCGGGCTTCAAGCCCAAAAACAAAATTTTTACTCGACAATATCTTTTTTCTTCCTGTTTAAAATTTTTTTTTTCAAATCGATGCACTCGTTTAGAAGTTATGCAATTATTTCCAATTTTGCGCCAAAAATCTACTACACTTTTTACAACAAATACTCATTTTCATTCTATTGTGACGTAGGTGCGCAGTAGAAAAATATTTTTAACGGCTGAATGCGCAATCTTATTTCATCGAGGAGAAGATAACAAACTTTTTGGCAAACTTTTTTTTTGTTTTGGCAAACTTTTTTCAGAGTTGCATGGAAAGTATTTTTTCCTATGCGTGTGAACATGTTGTTATTTTTTTTTTGTAGGTGTATTAGTGCCACGTGCTTTCATGGTATACATAAAAAAATGTAAACAAACTAAAACAAAAAATAGCATTTTTCAACTCGATCGCAATTCGTTAATTAATTATTAATTTTAATGCAAAAAAACAACATCAAAAGCCTATAGATCATAGAATCAAATTTTGCAACTGTCACTTTTGATAATTAAGAAATAAAGGTGCTGCAAATCCAGCTATTTAGAGTAGTTTTTCATTCATAACTCGAAAACTGTTCCGCGTGCACATATACCACTATATACAATCAATAGAGGATTAAAATACGAATCGATCGTGGTACATCTTGTTTTCTGAAAGACTGTACGAAAAAAGTTATTAAGCGGCAAACTTTTCAAAATTAAAAAAATCGCTGAAATTAATAACTTTAGTTTTTCGCTTATATCTCGGAAACTATTCCGCGTGCACACATACTGCGCTATACGATAGAAAGAGGACAAAAATACGAATCGATCGTGGTATAGTTTGTTTTCTGAAAGACTGTACGAAAAAAGTTATTAAGCGGCAAACTTTTAAAATTTGAAAAAATCGCTGAAATTAATAACTTTAGTTTTTTGCTTATATCTCGGAAACCATTCCGCGGGCACATATACCACTATATACGATCGATAGAGGATAAAAATACGAATCGATCGTGGTATAGTTTGTTTTCTGAAAGACTGTACGAAAAAAGTTATTAAGCGGCAAACTTTTCAAATTTGAAAAAATCGCTGAAATTAATAAGTTTAGTTTTTTGCTTATATCTCGGAAACCATTCCGCGTGCACATATACCGCTATATACGATCGATAGAGGATAAAAATACGAATCGATCGTGGTATAGTTTGTTTTCTGAAAGACTGTACGAAAAAAGTTATTAACCAGCAAACTTTTCAAATTTGAAAAAATCGCTGAAATTAATAAGTTTAGTTTTTTGCTTATATCTCGGAAACCATTCTACGTTCTTATTTCTTGATTCATGTACATTTATGATATTTATATATACATAATAATCAAATACGCTTTAAATCAACTCTGTTTATAAAGTCAAAATAATTCAGCTTAAACAAGTTTAACATAACGGACGAGGAAAAGGAATTTTTGAATAATATATTCCATCCATTATACATATCAAAACATAAATGAATAAAAGTATCTCTTGGAAAATCATGGCAATGGTTTGCTTATTTTTCCATAGTTCAAAAACATATGGTACGTTTACGTTTTGGCAGCAACTACTATATATACATATTCTGACTTCTTATGCATAGCGAAGTCGATTGAGCAATGTCCGTCTGAACGTCCGTGTTAGTGTTGAAATCAAGTTTGCCGAGCCAATTTTGATTTCACAACAAAAAAATATATCAATCGCTCAGATATATTGTCGAAAGAGATGCTATTGAAATCAGCATGATCGGTCCATGTCCTTCGAGGCAGCAGGCAAAACACCATTTCTCATTTCATTTGGAACAATAAAGTAACTCCAATAAAAAAATAAGTATATGCGGCGATAGAAAATTAAAAAATAAGAAAAAACACCAAGTGAAAATATTGGCGCTCACCCATGTTTTCCGAGTTACGGGGCTCTAAAATTTTCAAGTCTTGTGTAGATAGCTTAAGGAAATACTAAAGTTTTTGCTTTATTGTATCAATTCACCGATGACTACACCTTATAGATTCGCCTTAATTCAAATTATTCACCATGACACTGTGTCAGTATTAGTTGATAGCAAGAGTTGTCAGACTTTCAAAAAAGATTTACATTGTACCAAAATCACCTAAGTTTGATATAAAAGTTTTTCAAATTTAGTTTGTGTTAACAATGCATTTTTTTGTCACGCTGCTAAAACACAATAAAAAAGTCAAAAACTGGTCCTTCATATTATATATAGTATCTATATTTTCCATTAGCAAATATGTAATTACTTTAATTTTACCTCTCTGGGAAACATAAGGATTCATAGATTTGCAATTAAAATTAATTGCACAAGAAAATGTTTGAGAATCACCTCAGACTAATATTTATTATATATTTATTTATATTTTTTTTTCATACAACTCCAAACAAACAATACATAGACCGTTATATACCGCCATCTACTGTAACGTAGGCACTTCAACATGAATAGTTTTAATACTTTCAAATACAACCCTTAGCAGGGTATCGCAAAATACAACCATAGAAATATAGGTAAAGAAATAAATAAAATGGCGTGAAATTGTTCTTCTGCATATTGAAAGTGCTCTCAAATTATTACACAAAACAGCTCAAGTAGGGCATAATATAATTAAGTTAATATTTAAAAAAGGAATTAAAGTGTAAATTGATTAAAAGAATCATAAATCATAAGATTAAAAAGTAAAATATATATGAAAAAAGCAGAAAGATTATTACGTGACAAATGTAAAGTAAAATGCAAATACAGCAAATTAGCGCATTTCTTTTATCCCATTTACATAAGAGCGAAAGAGATGGCAAAAATACACAACAAAAAATAACGCGTAAAGAAAAAAATCACATTTTAAGGAAAACCAAGTTAAAAAACATTTTCCGTGAATGCAAAATTTTGTAAAATTCACTAAAAGTTAAATTTATAAATGCTATCGAGAGTATAAAATATAAGTGTCAAATCAATTTGAATTTGAAAAAAAAAATATTCAAATACAAAAACGAACACTTGTTTACATCGGAGTTTTACATATTTTAGATCTAAAAGTAATCGTTACTTTATTATTTTGTGTTTATTTTGTTCTTGAAAAACTCGATATAATATCGTTTAAAGCTGTGTATAATGTCTGGCGGTGGACGAGATTCCACTAGCAGTAGTGGCACCAACAGTAGCAGTGGTAGCAATGGTGTCACTTCCTCAGCAGTAGCCACAACTCCCACATCCACCGGCCAGACTACAAATCCAAGGTCGAGAGGTCGTCCCGCAAAGCGGGCTACATGCACTTGGTGCGGAGAAAGTAAACAACCATTGCAATATGTTTTGCCTACACAAAACGGCAAAAAAGAATTTTGTTCGGAAACATGTATAGCGGAATTTCGAAAAGCCTACAGCAAAGGAGCCTGTGCTCAGTGTGACAATGTTATTCGTGAAGGAGCGCCTAATAAGGACTTTTGTTCCTTACTATGCATGAACAAGCATCAAAAGAAAAATGGGTCCACACGTTCTCTTAATAATGGTACCCGTACGGATGGCACAAACGCTGGAAAAAATGTGGGAGGTGGAGGTTCGTGTACGCCTACAGGACCATTTCAATATGAAAGTTTTCATGTTTTTGATTGGGATGCGTACTTAGAGGTAAGTTAATTTTTATTGTCAACATGCAGACCATAACGATCTACTATTTTTTAAGGAAACTGGAAGTGAAGCTGCGCCAGCTGAGTGTTTTAAACAAGCTCTTAATCCTCCCATGAATGATTTCAAAATAGGTATGAAATTAGAAGCTCTAGATCCTCGAAATGTTACCTCCACATGTATTGCCACTGTGGTGGGTGTTCTTGGGTCGCGTTTACGGTTGCGTCTTGATGGCAGTGATAGTCAAAATGATTTTTGGCGTTTAGTTGACTCGAATGAGATTCATGCCATTGGTCATTGTGAAAAGAACGGCGGTATGTTGCAACCACCACTTGGCTTTCGCATGAATGCCTCCAGCTGGCCCGGTTACCTCTGCAAAATTCTAAACAATGCTATGGTAGCACCGGAAGAGATTTTCCAACCGGAACCAGCCGATCCGCCAGAAAATCTCTTTCAGGTGGGCCAAAAGCTCGAGGCGGTCGACAAAAAAAATCCTCAATTGATTTGCTGCGCAACAGTTGATGCGATTAAAGACGACCAAATCCATGTGACTTTCGATGGGTGGCGTGGAGCGTTTGACTATTGGTGCAGCTACAAATCTCGGGATATTTTCCCGGTTGGTTGGTGTGCCCGTAGTTGTCATCCTATGCAACCGCCTGGTCATAAATCCCGCATGGATTCGAGTTCGAGTAAACATCGTAGTCCTCGTCAGCGGTACACTTTTATTCAAGAAACGGACGCCATGGTTCCAGCATCACCCGTAACAGCTCATTTTCATACTAACTGCAAAGGTGGCCCATTTATCAATAGCTCAAAGCTTCCATCGATGGTAACGGGTCCTACGCATCAGACATTATCCAAGCTATGTTTGCAAGAGGTATTAGCAGCGAGTACGGATACACAACAGCTGTCGAAGTTATTATTTGCGCTAGACGGTGATGTTCACATTGTAACCGCGGCCGGAAAAAATTTTACGGTGAGTTTCAATCGTGAAATGGCCTTATGTTTACTTAGATTAATATTTAAAAACAGCGAAATAATGGTGTATTCGTTTTAAATAGCAATGTGTAAAAAAGCTCTGCTGATTCGAACATGTGTAATTTTAGTAACAAGTTTATCTCAATCATAACCATTAACTTGGAATATTTAATTTTCTTTTACAACAGGTCAAAATACCGTCACCATTACGCATGAAAGACGATGAGAGTCTGGCGCAATTTATCGAAACATTATGTACAACATGCAGGGCATGTCCAAACTTAATTTCACTCTCACCTGACACAGAGGATTGTGAAAAATGTGCAAATACAAAGAAAAGACAAATAACACAAACACCTAGTGAAAGCACTTCGTCAGCGGTACCAGAAAAACGTAGCAAAACACCAGGTAGTGCAGAAAAAATTAACATTAAACAAGAAGTGGCAACGTCAACGACTACAGCGAATATTGCCGTGGATAATTTTGATAATACAAAAAATATTACACAGGCAACATCAACAACAAATCCTGTAGTATCTGCAACATCTACGTCGTTGTCATTAACATCAACATCTTTATCAACAGCAAAGTTAAATTTTAATAATAATGCGAGTAGTCAACCTTCCCAGCATCACAATAGTACAGTGTCTTCGTTAAAGCAACAATTGCATCAAACAGATAATACAATTACTACAAGTAGCAACAGTTGTAGTACCATGGTAAGTGGTATTTCAAATCAACCAACAACAAATGGTATCCACAGCAACAACAATAATAACAATGTGCTGGCAAATGTTCAGATTAAAACTGAACCAAACACCAGCAACACGAATGGCGTACAGGTTAGTTTCAACATAAATTGAAATATTGTAAAACGTTTTTAAAAACCATAACTAATTCTTACAGAACGCTTCACCAGTACAAGCCCTAAGGCAAATACGAATTCATCATTTAAGTGGTAATATTGCTAACAGCATTGCTACAGTAACGGGTACAACATCAGCAACTATGGTCGCCAATAATCACCTGGATGAGCAAAAACATTCTACACTTACCTCAAACTCGAATTTTAAATATTTAGCACCTCTTGTTGCCGAAGTACATCCAGAACAATCCAACATGATGGCACTAAATGCAGGTGTCGGCTCAACAACATATAAATCTCCTTCCACATTGTCATCAACTGCTTCGTTACCTACATCAGTATCAACGCCGTTTTGCGCTTCTCAATCCGCTTCGTCTACGGCAGCCGCTGCTACCGCTGTTATTCCTTCCACATCAACATATGTCCCAACAGTAACAATACCCATACAGCATGTAAATGCGACAAACGGTTCTGTAAGCGCAGTAGTGGCGACGGCAGCGGCATTACCGCCATTGCGATCTCATCCTGCGGACTGGTCGATTGAAGAAGTAATACAATTTATTGAAAGTAATGACAGCTCATTAGCTGTACATGGTGATCTCTTCAGGAAACATGTAAGTTATCAACACTGTTTTGTGATTTAATTGACACATTAGATTTTTTCAAGACAGCTGTATTTGCTACAATTATATCGGTATTAAAATTAGAATAAATTATACATACTAATTTAACTGATGAAATATTCACCCTTTTCGAAAAAATATTGAAGTAATATTTTATCTGATCTTTTAAACTTTTTATAAGTTACATTATAAACTTGGCTTAACAAGTAAATATAAACGCAAGCTAAGATATTGATTTAATCAACAAAAAGTGTCATAACATTTAAACCGAAATCGTCAAAATAGTAACCTCGTTCAAAATTGTTATTGCATTTCTTGCTAGGAAGGCTCATTTGCTGGCAAAACGTAATTTTTTAGGATACACATTTTTAATTTTGAAACTGTGATGTCTATCCTTTTGAAATTTGGAAATTAAAATAACATTGTGCCAAATTTGGTCAGATGACATCTGGATAAAAAGCCGATGTTGTCTACAAACATGTCCACGCAAAATTAAAACATGTTAATGCAAATAATACGACATATATTCGTTATGACGATGATGCAAAATAAATTGAAAAGAATTGTTAAACATACCAAAATTCCAATTCAAAGGACGCCTTCATTTACTATTAATAAACAATAATAATAAACAATATAAAATAATTTTAATTGGTATAAAAATTTTACTTTATCCAAAAAAATGTTCAATCCCGGGATTTTGGTATTCGGAATTTCCACTTCCCACCCGTCTGTCATAGCCCTCTATGTCCGGAAAAGTAATTGGTAGACTCTTTATATTTTCACAGAAGCTGTATTTTTATAGCCCCTAGTCAAAAGTGATGTAATATTCATAAAAATATTGTTGTTTTTGAAAGGTGATAGGCAGTCACGTGAAATTTGTCTATGTAAAACTATGTCCGCTATTGCAGCAAGTACAAAAGATAAAACTTTAAGAACCTAATAGTGGCGTGATTTTTCATTTGCGGCCTTGTTTTTATATCGGAATAGAAAAACACTTTAATTATTTTTATATCCTGTATAAAAAAAACAAATTCTAAATAAAAGTTTGTTCCTGTAGAAGATCTGATTTTGACATGTACCAACGCTTATGCTCAAGTTATTGACGTGGTGGTACTAAGGATTGTTTAAAAAGAAAATTTGTAAGAAAATTAAAGAAATATTAATTCAAATTATTATAACTTTTTTGAGTTCTCATATAATAAATTTTGCTCTTGATGTGACACTTAGGTTTTCTATACAAAATTTGGGCAAAATCTACTAATGAGCTATACAAGCAGTAGAGAAATGGCCATATGCATATGCTTTCTCCGTAGTTGGAGTTCTCATTTAATCAATTTGGCTTTTGATATGAGACTTTCTGTTTTTCTATACAAAATTTGGGTAAAATCCACTGATGAGCTATTTGAGCAGTAGTGAAATGGCCATATGGATATGCTTTCCCCGCAGTAATACATTTCATTTTGTAGTTTAGTTTAAAATAATTAATAATTCATGAGAATATCATGAAATATTTATATTTGAAGAAATCAAGCACGAATAAAGTAAATTAATTAAATTTTAAAAGATTCCGAATAATAAATTTTCATTTTGATGAATTATTTATAATTATTTAAAGCCACAAAATGAAATGTACTACTGCGGGGAAAGCGTATCCATATGGCCATTTCGCTACTGCTCGTATAGCTCATTAGTGAATTTTGCCCATGAGAATATCATGAAATATTTATATTTGAAGGAAACAAGCACAATTAAATTAAATTAACATTTTGCTTTTATATTTAACTATATAAAAATATTAGGTCTGTTTTTTACTCTACTTTGAATCCCTCGGACATCCAATTACCTTCCCTTACTTCAAAATTGAGTAAATGAGAGCGGTTTGGAGAGAATAAAGTTCTTTTTCTTCTTCTTGCACGAAACAGCCCAAACTTTTTCTTCATGCAGGTTATTTAAGTTTGTGAAGCAGCTTTAAAACGCGAACAAAATAAAAAATTAAAAAAAAGTTCTGCCTATTTACTAAAATTAAGTTTTCTGGGTAAAACATAAAAATATTTCGAGTTTTTATTTTGTGTTTAAAGTTTCAGTACTTTTTTTTTATAACTTTGTCTATGAGAGAAAATTATACAATTATTATTATGCTCTCATTTTCACGAACAAAAAAAAAAAAAAATAAATAAATAAATAAAGAAACAAACTTCCCAGCAAAAAATTAGACATTACCTTAAAAAGTACTTGCCATATAATGACTTTCTTTTGTGATTGCCATATTTTGTTACTCGCTTACAAAATACATTACATTAGTTTCCAAAAAAGGAAGTAGTAATGGAACTAGCTCTTTATGATAAAAGAGACTACCGTACTAATGGTACTCATTATTTCCTACAATAATTAATGTAATCGATTCTCAGTAATTGATTATAAAAGTCTCATGCCTTGTTAAAATCATTAAGTTGGCAATCTAGTTGGAAAGTTTGGACAATATAAAACGCTCATGCTTACTTATTTTTTTATTCGTTATTATTGGAATATGTTTAGGAAAATTTTGTAAAATGTAAATAAGCAATAAATAGGAAAATTTTAAATTTATTGTTGTTTTTCAATGACTTTTTACATTTCTTTTCTTTCTCTTCTTTTTTGCTAGTCATCCACAAAAAATATTAACATATAGTACCTTTTGTTAGAAAAACAATAAAACTGTGGCAACATGCTAAAAGAGAAAAATTTTAAATTGGGAGCTTGAGAGAAAACGCACCCAAATTAAAATAGATTCTAATTTTATGCGGATTCCTTGAACGTTTTATATTGTCAAAACTTCAAATAAAAAACAATCGCATCCGCAGCCGTGAGGTTGTAATTCTCCTCTTAGGCTAATATTTAGTTCGAAAACCTTTATTCCTTAGCACTTCAGCATATCCCTCTGGCATAGTTTTCCATACCTCCTCTATTATTTTCGATAAAATTACCTTATTTGTTTGGATTTCGTTTAGCAACTGCCCTTTTTATGATCCCCATAGATTTTCTCAAATATGGTTTGCCATCATTGGTAAATTTCGACTCGTCACTCCAAACCACCAATTTCCAGAATTTAGAGTCCTTACAAAATAATCTTTGGCAAACTCTTTCTTTGTTTAATATTTTTAAAGTTTTTTTTTTACAGCAAGCACCTTTTCCAACGCAGCCATTAAGGTGGCTCAGTTTTTGTTAGCTAATTATGGTATTATTCTATACACACACCATTAGTGGATGTAACTTATTCACCACGCTCATATGAATAACAACAACAGGGGTTACCAGATATTATTTTCGTAACAATATAAATTTGCCGTTTCAAAACAGAATTGCTTAATTATGTGAGCACACTTACAACGACGAAAAATTAAACAGAAAAATAAAACTTTTAAACGCATAATCAATAATCACAATTGTCAAAGTAACGGTACCTTGCAATCACAAAATATCAGGGATGATAAATAAAACAAGCACTTGTTTCTTATGGAATTAAAAAAACTTTATTGATGACTTAATTATATGAGCACAAGTTTATGTTGTCTTGTCTATTAAATCGTAAAATGCAGACCAAGGCGAATTAAATATAAGGTGATAGCGGTTGCGAATTTAATTCTTTTCCCTGGTATTCTAACTGTCAAACTCCATATATAAAAAATCTGTATAACAGTTAGATAAATTTTTTATGTATGGAGTTTGACAGTTAGAATACATGGGAAAAGAATTGAATTCGCCACCGCTATCACCTTGTATTTAATTCGCCTTGAGGCAAACTTTAAATTTTCAGCTAGAAATAAAACAAAAATATAAACGAATCGAAATTATTTTTGGCTTTAGTTCATTTATTTAAATTATTAAAAATCTTTTTAGAAAGAAAATTTATTATGCGAAGGTTTCAAAGAAAACAAGAAATTTTTTTCCTTCATTAGCATTCTTTGCATCTATCTACCTTAGTTGTGTAATTATAAACATCATCTATTTAACCAACTAACTTTGTAAATAAGAATACGAGTAGTATTCATATCAATATTAATTTGATTAGACGAAATTTACACACAAACCAACGTTTTCTTCACTGTTCTCTCTGTATTTCGTCTTTTACATCTTTTTTTGCTTTTGTTCCAATAATCGATTGAATACGAATGTAATTTTTATTTTACATTCATGTTTAACTCATAACAATCAATATGATACTGAAACAGCATCTATAATGTTGTGAGTAAATAAGTAAGAATGACTTAAAATAAAAATTGCATTTGTGTTTTGAACCAAATATTATATAAAACACATCACATCCTGAAAGTTGCTTCTGCTTTGCGTAGGTAACTGAAATATAAATGCAAAATCTAGACTGCGAAAAAGCAAACCTTATACTACAACTACTTATTATTTCAAATTTTATGTACCTTGATTTAATGTATTTTAATGTTTTACTTGCAGGAAATTGATGGCAAAGCCTTGTTATTGTTAACCTCCGAAATGATGATGAAATATATGGGTCTTAAACTTGGACCAGCCTTAAAAATTTGCAATTTAGTTAATAAAGTTAATGGACGTCGTAACAACATGTCCTTGTAAATATTCCACAAAAAAGAAAAATCTCCATTCCCATATCCTTATTAACACCTACATACCAACCAAAATTTAATTATTATTAAACTAAAACAAACACACAAATGAAACACCAAAACAATTTATTCTCAAGACAACACAAAAATTATATAATTGATTTTTAATTAAACAAAAAAGACAAAAAATTAAAAGTAAATTTCAATGCAGTTAAAACAAAATCTAAACTTTGACACACAAAATATTACAAAAAATAAAAAACGCATATAAACGAAAAGTATATAAAAATATATATCTAGATGAAAAAGATAATAAGTTATGTTAAATCAGATAATAAAAAAAATAAAAAGAACTATCATAACATAAAATCGTTAAATTTTTTAAACATACACAATCATAGTAAAATACACATTTACATACCACAAGGCGCTCTTTTGACACGTCATTTGAATTTCATTTCTAATTTGGTTTTCCTATTTATAAAATCATAAAACATCAGTTTGTATGTTGTAAAAAGAATTATTATATTATTGTAATTGATTATTTTTATTAGTTGGTTATTTTCTATTCAACCAAAAGCGATAATTAAATTTGTATTTTATTTTTAAATTTGTTGTTACTTTATATTTGAATATAATATAGTTTTGAATTTTTAGTTTAACTGCTTTTATTTTATTTTATTGTTTTTTTTTTTTAATAGCATTTTAAATTGTATGAACTTTTTTTAAACTAACACACAAACATATTTTAATATCAGCAAATGTCTAACATATGCAAAAAAAAACACACACAAATACAACAAAAAAACATAATTTTTTATTAGTTATATTAAGTTTTGAAAATATCTACCATAAAAATCAGTGTAATGAATTCCATTTCAAATGAATATTAACTTTTGCCTCAATAAAAAAAATAATTCAGTTTACAGGTTTTCAAGGTCTTAAGTTATTTTAGGACTGAAATCAAACAAAATTTTAAATTCGAAATAAGCAAAAATAAGGAAATTGAATTAATTAAACTGTTCTTTGTGGTATAATTTTCTCATTTTAATTATAAATAAAAGATGTATATTTAGTTTAGTATTAATGGAATAAAAAATTAAAATTATAAACAATAAAAACAAAATACAATTGAAATATATAAATATCTTTATCTTTATTTTTTTTAAAGAAACATATTATTTAAAATTATAAAGGGTCCGCCATCAATTTTTCAACTAGTGCTTATTTCGTGAATGTAACACTTAGCTTGTGTGTGTGTGTGTGTGTGAAGCCGATGCTGCACTCGATGTCTTGCGCCGCAGAGCTGATATCGCTTGGCCACCTCGGAGCTGAGATTTTACACCGTTGGACTATTATTTGTGTGGTGCCGTCAAAGATAAGTGTTACGCCGACAAGCAAGAGACAATATTCGTGAAGCCATTAGTGAAATATACAGGCATGTCCCGAATTCCGGTCGGAATGTTTACTTCCGTATTAACAATTCCGATCGATTTTGTTTTAACTTCTGCAGATTCCACTTGATTTTGATTATTTTTAAAAAATTCATAAACTCCAACTTCTTATTTAAATGTGGCAATATGGCACACACCAGAGTAAACAACAAAGCTAATCTAAATAAGGAGACATAATAAAAGTAAATTTAAAATCCGCAAATAACAAAATTTCATTCCGAAAATCTCTTTCGTTTTTCGTTTTCTATAGAACCAATTTGTGGAATTAAAACCACTTCCGATCGGAATTGAGTTCTGTGACATGCCTGATAATGTGCTTAAAAATTGGACCGATCGTGTAGGCTACTGCATGGCCAGCCGAGGAGCCATCTGAATGAAATAATTTTCCATTATTAACAGGAAGGATTGTACTTTCAAATAAAAAAAGGAATTGGAGAAAATATTTTTTTATATATATAGCATTTTCAAAAGAAAAAAATTTATTTGGCGTACGCTATAGTATGTAAAAGAAAGACAAGTAAGAGTGCTATATTCGGCTATGCCGAATCTTATATACCCTTAACCATCTATATAAATCTAGTTTAGTGAAGTAACTCTACTTAAAAATAGCAAATATTGGGGTGACAGAGAATTAAAAAATAAAAAGAATTAAGTACTACATCTAAATAATTTTGCATAATGGGTAAAGCATTTTTAAAAATATTTAGTATTTCCTTAAAGATCTTATCAAAAGCTTTTAAATGATACCCATATTAATATTTTAAAAAATGTAATAATTTCAGACGACCGTAACTCGGAAAATATGGGCGAGCGCCAATGTTTTCCCTTGATGTTCTTTTCTTAGTTTTGATTTTTCTATTTTTTTTGTTGATTGGAGTTACTTTATTGTTCCAAATAATATGGAAAAATTAGAGGCGTGATGTTTTACCCTCTGGGCATGGACCGATTCTGCTGATTTCAAGTATTTAAACTTGATTTCAACAATAACACGGACGGACAGACGGACATCGCTCAATCGACTTCGCTATGCATGAGAAATGAATATTGTAGAAATTACAAACGGAATGTCAAATTTAGTTATCCCTTATTCCACTTTTTGTGGTAAAGGGCGTAAATAAAATTAAAAGATATACATTTTTATTCGAACAAAATAAAATTCGAAAAAAGGTTTTGTATTTAGTTTAATATCGACAATCTGGCAGCACTAAAAGCTTTGTAAAGGGCTCGCAACAGTATCAAATCAAAGCAATGAAAAGGCACCGAGTATATACTTAGTGGATGAGGTAAGGCGCTGCGATAAAGAGGTGACCCAGAAATGAATAGATGAAAAGGAGAATAGAGAATAAGAAGAATAAGAATAAGCAACAGAGAATTAAGAAATAAGAAAAAAAACAACAAGTGAAAAAATTTGAGCTCGCCCATATTTTCCGAGTTATTGGCATCTGAAACGTACAATTTTGCATATTTTTTTTTTAATATCAATATGGGTATCATCATATTTAAGCTTTTAAAGAAATCTTTAAGGAAATACTAAACTTTTAAAAAATGCTTTATCCATTAAGAGTCAATGACATTTTTATATAAAATTATAAATGTATATCGTCATCTAAATGGCCTAATAACCTATCAGCAAAACTCGTAAAATTGAGTTGTTAATGGATTATTATTCTCTGTATCATACTGCATATGTGTGCAAAATTTTGAACACCTAATATTACAAATGACCAAGTTATTACCAAATAACCTATCAGCAAGAGTACAATTTTCTGAAACCAAATAATCTAAGTAACAATTTATTTTATTTACTTTTTATTAACGAAGTTACTGTTAAATTTTATTCTTTGTGATTCGTATTTTTGCATATGATCCAACAGGTGTATATAATACAAAATCCATATTAAAGACGATTATCAGCTTTTGCCACAAAATCTATTAGACATTTTAAAATTCGTCAGTCTAAATTATTACATCTCCAAAAAGAAATGGCAACATCTACAAGACTTAAAAGCGTTACTTCGAAAAGGGTAATTTTTGTAGTATTTTTCATTTATTATTCAGAGAAATAATGTTTCCTGAATTAATTAAAATAGCTTTTTATTAAATCATTAACATTACAACAAATTAAAATGAATTTCTATATAAATACACTTATAACTGTTTTTAAAAATCTTTACCCATAAATTTTAAATTTCGACAGTTTTTGTACCTAGAGGAGCGTAACGCAAACCACGTTACTAAAAAACCACGATAAAAGTTAATTTTTGTTGCATAGTGTAATTTAAACAAACATTAAATACTTATTTTCTGTTTAAATCAGAAAAAGAAACTATAACTGTTGCATTAAGATTTGCATAAAGAAATTGTTATTTTTTCACAGTAATTAGTACTGGTGATAGATTATTGGGTTTCAGATTTTTACAATTCCAAATAATCTAAGTGACATAACATAAGCTATGTTTCAAAAAATCCAATTTTTTCAACAGATATTTATTTCTGGTTTCATTTTAATCAAAATTTGGAATTTTCGTTGCAATTTTATAACGTTTTTTCCCTCTCCAGTAAACTTTGATAACTTCAAATTTTTTTTGTTTTTTTTTGTTTTATTAAGACCAGCACTCAGGGGATGACCCCTACTTATGCAATGAATTGTGCCAGAACTAGGAAATTAGGTTGTGGGAAGGGGGATAGAGGGAGTAGTGCTTGTGAACATTTGATTTGAATCTTTGCACATTGAAAGTGGAAGGAAAGACCTCTGCGGGGAGTTTATTCCACATACGAACTGTTCAGATAAAAAACGAATTCTCTGTGAATTCTCTCACTGGTCAATCGACCACAAAGGAATGCGCTCTTGATGCAGAGCGCGTTACGCGTACGAAATTACGGTTTTCAGGAACAAGTTCCCTGATTTCATAGGAGCACATTCCGTGTTATTAACGAAGAAACAGTGAAACACACTCCACATTACGTCGATGCTCCAGTGAGTCAATAGAGCTCGAAAGAATGTATCTGGCATAGTTACTGATAGTTTTTCCAGTGCGGGCAGTGGTTGATTGCTTTCCGGCAAGAAAGAAATACTTGCAAAATGTTTGCTTTATCAACCGGGACGTTAATAATTTGATCATCCCTTAACAGAGGCGGAATTGAGGAACTAGCATTACCCTTCACTTTTTTAACGAATGACCAAAAGCTCTTGCTACCCCGAGGAGTAGCAAGAATTTTAGCACGAAGGCGCTGCTCTTTTTTTATTCTCTGTAACCCCAATATTTTCTTAATTTATTAAATTAGATTTACATATATGGTGAAGATTTCGCATAGCTGAATATAGCACTCTTACTTGTTTGATTTGAGTTACATCAATGTGGTGCTTTGCCCGCTTACTTGCTGATTTTCAATAGCAAAATATTCGCAACTGTGTCTGATCGTTAGGCGTATTTAAATTTTCTCTACACCATCTAGTGCCCTGGCAAAGTTGATTTCAACACTAACACTGACGGACAGACGAACAGACGGACAGACGGGCAATCGACTTCGCTATACATAAGAACTCAGAATATATACACTTTATGGAGTCAGAAGCTTAGATATACCCTTTTCAACTTTTTGTGGTGAAGGGTATAAAAACACAAAAATATTTATCACAGAGTCGTTAATGAGACACTATCAAATGTATACAATTTACAGTCTGTTAACATGTAATAAATTGTTGATAACAGTCGGTAAAAACATTTCATAGAAACTTTAATTTAAATGTAATAAATTGCTCTTTTGTAAATTCATTATTTTGCCTTAACGTGGGTATTAAAACTATAGTCACATTTGGTAAATATTTGATGAAATATATGTAACTAAATAAGATGTACTATATTATCCCTGATGCTCCAAAATTTATGCGTACCTAAACTATATTTCAAAAATAATGAAATAAAACATTTTATGAAAGTGTAAAGAACATTTTTTTAGAGGGGTCTGTGGCTCTTTTACGAAGACAGAAATTGTGTCAAAGTTAGAAATTCTCTAAAAAGAAAAAATCAGTTTTTAATTGTTCTGGAAGTGGATTAGCACTCCTTAGAGAGTCAATTACTGCATGTGGCCTTTGTAGATAGAGTGACTCAACACAAAGATCGTTGCCAAAACTACTCATGTATTGTTATAGTAAATTTACCGCTGAATAGATAAAACAACAAAAATAATTATGACAAATTATGACTGTATAGTTGGTGTGTACCAACAAAGCCATATAAATCCGTTTCGAATGTAATTTTCGACTTGGACAAAACTGTATTATATTTAATTTCAATGTTGTAAATTGTGAAATTGTGTATAAATTAAATTTGAAACAACTAGATTTTTCATAAATCCGAGATGCTCTTTTTCTTTTCAATGCCCTTTAAGAACTGTAAGGACCGAGCTTAAAACTTTCTTACAACTTTTCAACAACTCGCTTTGATGAAATTTATTCAAAATTCCCACTACTATTACTATTGAAAATTAAAACGACTTTTTCATTTGTTCAGTCCCATCAAACTTTTACTGCGCCTAATATTGGACCTCTTTTTGTAACGATATAATATTCAGATATGTTTCGTAATACCACCACCACCTGATATTGAAAAATTTTAATTTCTTCGATGTTCTGACATGCCAGAGAGTAGGAACCATAGGATAAGAATAGAAGAGAAAAATTAAATTACAAGTTTAAAAAGTGGAAAAACGTAACAATCGCGGGTATGATCTTTAATTCACATTATTCGAAAGTGAAATATTTTATCATTTTTTTTTACTTTCACATCCGCATGATTTTATGTATAAAGATATGAAAGTCAAAAGAAAAATATGTATGATATCAAATTTATTTTATTATTATTTAATAAAAATTAAATTATATTTTTTCTTTTTTAATAAAAAATTCGAAATTAAAATAAAAATGAACTTAAGCCGATTTTATTAATACATTTATTATTAACATTTTTAAAGTTAATCTGCATTAATTCGTAGACTTTATTTATAAAATATTAACCAAATGTGAAAATTACTTAAATCATGAGGAATTTTTTGAATTTAAAATAATTGCACGTATACATGACAGCTATTGTTCCCAAAGTAAAATGTTTATGTTCTTTTTCATTTTTTTAATTCTATTATTAGGCAGTCAAGGTATACTCTTCAATTTTCCAAAGTAAGCATATTGCGGCTGTAGCGAAATCAAAGTGAACATTATGGTAAAATGAATGAATGCTTTGCACATAAATTATCACTGCAATTTGATTCGGTGGACCATTTACAATAATGAAGTGCAATAATGCATGATGATGATAGCAAGAGAAGTAAATGAACCCATGTACGATGCATATAAACACTTACATTTGTATTAGTCTATTTATTGTATTTAACGGCAGCATTTAAATATCCTATAAAAATTATAGTGGTAACATTAGTTTCATAACTTATAAGTAAATTATTTTGATAAATATTATAGATTGTCTAATGCGTATAAATGGTTAATATAAGATGACTAACATAACGATTGGATTGTTGTCAATCTCATTTAGATGAGTAGAACCAATTAAGATTCTGTTTTTAGTAGGTGACCTTTATAGTTAAATTTTTACATCGAAAAGAACACTTTCATAAGACCACAAAAATATCAACTAAAAAAAAGTATTTTTTCAACAGCAAGTATATAATTCGAATTTGGAAATTAAAGGGTGCCCTTATAGTTGCTGTAATTTAATGTATATTGACAAACTGTTGAACATGTTAGACAGACGGTTGAATTTAACAAGGAGCTGTAGTGCTAAGTTTGCTAAAACAAGTATAATGCTGTAATCACATTTGGGACGAACGACGAATTTTTCGTTGCGAATATTCGTTGACAAAAATAAAATACACTTGTGCATATGATAATGCAATTAATGCGTCAACGAAATTCGTCGTGCGTAACGAACTCTGCTATGAATATTTTTTAATTAAAAATTATTTTATTTTTATTTATGTTTAATTTTACGAGGGCTGCTATATATATTTCTAGCCTGGCAACACTGAGTGCTGCCAAGTGCAATCTGACATTTCCATTGGAAAGTTTGTCATTTTTAAGCATAATCGTACTCAAAACGTTTTGACGTACGACCATTATTTGTGTTGTTTACAGTGGCTTGAAAAAATTAATATAGAAAAAAATGGAATTAACTCGTGAACAATTTTGTGCCATCATTTTTCACAACTTTCGACGTGGATTATCACGACAAGAGTGCATTGATGAACTTAAATCTTTGTATGGCGATGAAGCACCATCCTATAGCACTGTGAATAATTGGTATAATGAATTTAATCGTGGCCGAAGCTCGCTCAAAGACGAAATCCGTGAAGGTCGTCCAAAAACGGCTGTTGTGCCAGAGAACATTGATGCCGTGCGTGAACTCATAATGCAAGATCGACATGCGACATACCGAGAGATAGAGACATCCTTGGACATTTCTTCTACCAGCATACATTCACTACTGCATCAACACATGGCCGTAAAAAAGATGTGTTCTCGTTGGATCCCGCACAATTTGAAAGTCGCTCAAAAAAAGGCTCGTGTCGATTGGTGCAAAGAAATGTTGCAAAAATACAGTTGCGGTGCTTCAAAAGACGTTTATAAGATCGTCACAGGTGACGAATCATGAATCTTTGCATATGAGCCCGAAACGAAACAACAATCGACCGTGTGGGTCTTCAAAGACGAGCAAAATCCAACGAAAGTTGTTCGTGGAAGAAGCACTTCGAAGCAAATGGTCGCCTGTTTCTTCGGCAAAACTGGTCATGTGGCGACTGTTCCGCTAGAGCAACGTAGGACGGTCACTTCTGAGTGGTACACTACAATTTGTTTGCCTGAAGTCATCGGAGAAATTCGAAAAACCAACAAGAGAAGACGAAACATTTTTCACCATGACAATGCGAGTTCTCACACATCGGCTCAAACCAGAGCGTTTTTGACCGGCCAAAACGTCGATTTAATGGGTCATCCGCCGTACAGCCCTGACTTGGCACCTAATGACTTCTTCTTGTTTCCGCACATCAAGAAAAAAATGCGTGGTCAACGATTTTCGTCGCCAGAAGAAGCTGTTGAAGTGTTCAACAATCATGTTTTAGAGGTGTCTCAATCGGAGTGGAAAAAGTGCTTCGGCAACTGGTTTGAGCGCATGCAATAGTGTATAAATCATGCTGGAGATTACTTTGAAAAACAATAAAACCATTTTTGATTATAAATATTCGCATTTTCACTATTAGGCCAGAAATATATAGAGCAGCCCTCGTACATTCTTTTTTATTTTTATTATGTATATTAGTGGGTTTTTAAAAGAATCATTATTTGTGTTCTTTATCTTTAGTTCGTTAATTATTGTGACAAATTTTAAAGATAACACTAACTTGTACTTAGATATCAGCAGAATCAAATGCCCCTTCGGGTTCACTACAACCTTTGCCAGCATTCTTCGTTTACATCTACATGGTAGTTATCAATTAAAGCTACTATCTAAAAAAAATTTAAAAAAATAAAATATGAAAAATTAAAAAACTTTCATAGTTGGTTGGTTGATAACGAAATATTTACCTACACTAACAAGAACTATCCTCTACTAATTTTATATTTTTCTCATTACGCTATGCCAAAAATGAAAAAAACAATAATTAATTTATAAAAAAAAAGTTCGAATAAAAGAAAAATCTAAAAATAATTGTTTCTTTTTTCAAACACATGGTCACTCTAGCAAGTAACACATGTAGATAAAAATATATTTTCAAATTAATTTGTAAATAATTTTATCGTCCTAATTGAGTTTTGGATGACGAATTTAGGCAAATATGGTTAAATGACGAATTCGTTGTGCGGTGCGAAATTCGTCGTTCGACCCATTTGTGTTTATACTACAAAGTTTTGAGATGGAATATAAGGGGGTCCCAATAGTTTATGTAATTTGATTTTATGTATGTAGCCATTCTTTTAAACCGCTTTAGACAGACAGATATAATCTGTTTTGAAGTCTGTTTTTTAAGAATTTGTAAACAATTCGGATAATTATTTTTAGAGTAGAGATTATATTCATTGATATATCTAGCGTCGATTATGGAGTGTTTCAAAAGAATACTACCGAGGTGGTCCGATTTTCACACAATTGTGAATGGATGAATGAAGGTTAGGAGTCATTTTCAATGTTCTTCTCTCTAACTGTGGCCGGTTTTTTAAATTTTTTTATAGGGTGGGTATTCTTTAAAAGTACGATTTTTTTTCTTTGGAAAACTTATTATTTGCCCTGCGAATACACATTAGGGTGCATTATTTTTAATTCACGTCCTTTCCTTACTTAATGTATGATTCGAAGTCATTTAGTAGCGATTTTTTTTTTAGTTTGGATAAAACAGCATTTAGGCTATTGCCGATTTAAAAACTGTTAGGAACGCCAGTACGTATTTTAAATATGCTTAACGTACGGTTCTTATTATGAAGTTTGTTGTTTCCTTTACAAATATGTTCTGGTCCTTTTAATTAATTGATTGTGTTTAGTTTGTTGAACAACTCCATTAATACACTGTAAAGAGAAAAGTTCAAACTTCATAATACTAAAACTAATTTCTATAAAATTTCAAAACTGCATTAGAAAACATTAATAATAATAATATCAAAGTGAAAATTTATTATTCGGAGAATATCATGAGATTATCATGAAATATTTATATTTGAAGGAATCAAGCACAAATAAAGTAAATTAATTAAATAATATATATATATATATATATATATATATATAATTTTTTAAATTATAAAAATTAACTTAAACACACTTGTTTGTTATACCCTTCACCACAAAAAGTGGACCAAATAAAGTATATATATTCTGACAGTTTATGCATAGCGAAGTCGATTTAACGATGTAAGCCTGTCAGTCCGTGCCTGCATAACTCAATCATTGCTAAGACGATTTTGAATTTTTTTCCTTTTTCTTAAAGGTTATTCTTATAGATTGGTCCCGTATTAACAACAGTTCATAATTTTGAAAATTAAAGGGTGTCCCCATACAACATACATGTTGTTTAAGTGTATTATGAATCGTAAAGGGCACCACTCTAAAATTAAAAAATTACTATATCACAATAGCTCCCAATAGCAAAAAGTAATAGAAAAATAAATCTAAAAGTTAAAGCGCCAGGTCACTTAAATTGACCTAGGTAGGCCTATATATTGAGCCGTTATACACAAACGCTTAAAAATTGGACAAAATGCTGACTACTATGACCGTTAAAGAACACGTAAAAATTTTCAAAATTATAAATTAAAAGGTGCGCCAATCGTTCATTTAATTAAAACAGATGTAGATAGGCGGATAAAATTTACAAAAAAACCTGTATTGCTAAGTCCGCTATAAAAACAAGAATAAACTTTGGATTTGAAAATTAAAGGGTGTCCCAATAGTTGATGTAATTTGATGTGTGTGGATAAACTTTTGAACAGTTACAGACCGGCAGCTCAAATTTACAAGGAACATGTATTGCTTAGTTCGCTATAAAAACAAGTATACAATTAGAATTTAGAAATTAAAGGGTGCCCCTATAGTATAAGTAATGTGATGTATACGACAGACCAAAACAAAAAAAAAAAACTATTGCTAACTCCACTATAATAACGAGTATAAAATTTAGATTTGGATTAAAGAGTGTCGCAGTAGTTGATGTAATTTGATGTTTGTGGCCAAACTTTTAACCGTTATAGCTGCATATCTTTTAAATCGTTTCTTTTGCAAGAATTATTTATAATAGTATTTCGTCTATCCGTCAAAAAACAAACATTTATTAAATTCGCACTAAGCGAGGTGTAAGGTGCATTGAATAGTTTCCTATTATAGGAATTATATGACATTGCAAAACTTTATTATGCCGATTACTGTTATGACAAAAACTCAATGATAGAAAACAACAACAAGCAAAGCTTAAAGTAGCAAAAACTCAGAAGAATTATACTTTATGGGGTCGGAAAAGGATATTGTAGAAATTACAAGCGAAGTAAAAAGTTTAGATATACCCTTTTCCACCTGTAGTGATTATGAGACTGTATATACAAGAATATTTCAAAAGTTGTTGTCAGTTCTTATTTTAGCCAACCGTTAGCCGTATGCATTTGCTTGTCCTCCCCTGCCCGAAATATTACTGTTGTTGTTGTCTATATTTTACGTATGGAGATAAGCAAGTGCCGTGAATTGTTTTGCGCGAGTTATACATGATCAGGGTTATATTCATTTATAATAATGTGAACAAAATTTGGGTGCATCATTTTAAATATCGAGTTCTCATGCACTTACGAAGTAACTTTCTTAGGTTTGTTAAGAAAATCTATTTACTGATAACTTGTATCCGAAGATATTCAGCACCTGCTGAATTACCTGACATATTTACCCATTTCCCCCTTCTATAGTGCCGACACTTTGTTGGTACATGTAGTTTGTTCTAATAGTTACCCATTTCAAACTAAATATGCTTTACTATTGTAGTTTTAAAGCCTTTTACATAGAAGTTTTATATAGATAAACATTTTAGCTAAGTCAACTCTTATTCGCAACCGGTCGTCATTTTGGTTTCGCTTTATGACCACGCATTAAAAGTCATGAAAAATATTCCTACATATTTAAATAATAAAGCCTTACTGCCGTATTCATAACATATTAAAATAGCTTTGAAATATATTCTAGGACATATTTGTATAAAAATTTTGCCATAAATTACATTTAAAACTAATTTTATTTTTTATGAATATGGCAGTTATTATTTGTACATGTTGTAGCTTGAAAATAATCACATTTTAATTTATTATATTACAATGCCAAAATATAAGATTTACCTTTTTCAAGTCATGTGAGGTTATAGAGTAGCCATTAATTTATTCTAAAAAATTTGCTTACAGCAACCGTTGGATTGCAGAATTTTTTTTTGCTTCAAGTCAGATAAAATTAATAATTTTATTAAATTGCGTTTGTAGCTAATGAAAAAACTTAGAATAAAATCTTTTAACTACATAAGTTTTTATCTATTAAGCTATAAAGTTTTGCTGATATAGCTAAATAAAATAAAACCACCTGTTTGGATTTGAAAGGTGCAGAATAAATTAGTTCGAGTTTTAACCACCCACTTATGCTAACGAGTTTTAACCCATTCTAGCATTTAAGATATTTTTTGTTTTCGTTTTTCTTTTCTCGTTTATAAAGAATTGTTTGTTCTGTATTTGAAAATTATGCAAATGACTTTTTTCGCCATAAATAGTAAATAGAAATTGAAAGAGCGATATCGTCTAATGAAGTAAAACAGATTCTTTACTAAAAAATAAAATTTTAATTTGTAATCTATCATCTAAATCTACATAATGTGATTGAAAATTAATAAGAAGCGTTATTACTTTTGTAAAGAGAATGGTAACGAAATTTGTTGACCCGCATATTAAAAAGCTTTTATTTTCATTTCGTGTGCCTAAAATTTTTTTCTGGGCTGTTCGTAAAAAATGAAAACAATTCTTTAGTTTATTTTCTAAACATTTTAGTATTCAACATTGTGATACAATTTTAGTGCAAGATGTTACACTTTAAAACATTATTTTAACTTACACAATGGGTGATATAGACACATGACATATAAATGTTTAGTAAATTGAGTCCTCTACTGAAATGTGTATACAATTTTATCTAATCTAAAAATGAGAAAATTTATTATTTGGAATCTTTTTTAAAATTTGCTTAATGGCTTCAAATATAATTATTTCTTGAGAATATCATTATTTAAAACTAAAACAAAAAATTTAATGAAATGTATTACTGCGGGTAAAGTTTCAGATGGGAGAAACGTAACAATATTTTTATAATTTGTTATTCGGACACCTATGGAAAGAAGAAAACTATGGTTTTTTAAATCTCTATATGTATAAAAATTACGTGTATGTTAGTTATCAATAAACTCAAAAACTGCTGGACTCATTTTGACCAAATTTTATATGCATGCTCTAAGTACCACGAGGAGTGTTTCTGTGTATTTTAAAGTTAGTCCGACGGAACGCGCAATATTTAGTTTTTTGTCTTTTTGCACCGTAACTCAAGAACTGCTGAATCCATTTTGACCAAAGTTTATATTTATACTCTATGGGTTGCCAGCAGTTTAGTATTCGTCCAACAGATGGTGAATAAATAACTAAAAACACTGATTCTGATTTTCTTCGAGAGGTAGTTCAAAATGAAAGAAAAACTAGGGGCCAGCAACGCGGAGCGGGCCCAGCTAGTGTTTAATATCTTTTTTCCATATTTTTGTATTTTTTATAGTTTTTTTTTCTCGAAAAGATACGACTCACATCTACATCGCTCGAATTAAGTCAATTAAAGTTTATAAAATTAGTGACAAATATAATAAATTAATAATGATTCTCATTTTATTATTTAATTTGAAACTAAGTTAAAATTTATTTATAAGCAATACATTCTCTTAAATAACTGATTTCCTAAATCATTATAACACTTTTTCATAAGTATAATCTTTTATACCAAAATGCACAAGTACTCCTAAAGACAATATAATTGAGAGTAGGGGCAAAATAGCAACCTTTTGTTCGCAATCAAAAGTTATTCGTTTTAGAAGATTTTTATAAGTCGTGTTAATAGGAGTTGGTAAAAATAGAATGTTTTTATTTATTTAAAAAAAACTTTTACTATTAAATTTGTAAAAATATATTTCTTAATGGATCAGAAAAAGTTTGCTTGAAAAAAAAGAAAAACATTACAGTATCGGCAATAAAATAACTAAATTAAGTATGGGACTTGATTTATTAAAAACAAAAGTCTTAAATATTTAAAAAACTTGTAAACTTTAATTTTTCAAAAATTAAAATAAATCAAATTTTAACCAAGAGATTTTGTATAAACCCCTTTATTAACAATAATTCTTGCGAAAAAAAACCCGACTTCAAAACAACTTCAACTATCTGTTTACGACGATTCAAAAGTATGGCCACATTCATCAAATTCCATTAACTATTGGGACCCCCTTATATTCTATCTCCAAACTTTATACTTGTTATAGCAGACTGTGCACTACAGCTCCTTCTTTATTTCAACTGTATATCTACAACTGTTCAGCGGTTTGGCAATGTAATGCAAATTACATAAACTCTAGGGGCACCCTTTTATTTGTAATTTAAAATATTTATACTTCTTTTAATACCAAACAAAGTAGTAGACTTTCTGTCTAATTTTCAAGTGTTTGTATACAAGGGTTCAAAAGATACGGCAGTATACGTCAAATTACATCAATTTTGGGAACACCCTTTAATTTCTAAATTCAAATTGCATTCTTGTTGTTATCGCGCATATAGTGTATTGCTTTTAAATTTTAGCTGTCTGTTTATAAGGGTTCAAAAGTTTGGCAATTAACATTAAATTACAGCCACTATAAGGGCACCCTTTTATTTCCAAATACAAATTTTTTACTTGTTGTTATAGCAAAGTTAGCAATACAGGTTCGTTGTAAATTTCAAGTGCCTGTCTACAACTGTTTAAAAGTATGGCCATATACTATACAACAAATTAAATGAACTTTTAGGGCACCTTTTAACTTATCATTTTGAATATTAATACTTGTTACTATAACGACATTCTGTCCCGATTTACGTCACCTCTGGGAACACCCTTTAAGTTTTAGATTTATTTTTGTATTAATTTTTGCTATTGGGAGCTATAGTGATACACAGAATTTTTACGGGTCATAATTCACGTAAAAACTCGTATATTTTATGGGGGCACCCTTTAATTTTTAAAAGTATGAACTGTTTTTTAAACGGGACAAATCTGCAAGCATCACCTTTCAAATAAAAAAGAAGCTTTCAAAATCTTTCTTTCGAATTGATAACCTGCTTTTTTTGAAGTCGGTTAAAAAGTGAACACAGTTTTGCAATAAAACATCAGATCAATTTACTGGTAAATATATTTGTTAACCTGAACAACTTTCCCTTTTAATTAACATGCGCTTTGAGCAGAGCAGCCTTTTAGGCCACAATAGTCTCTCATCTATCATCTGGCATCCTAACAAATACAAATTTGATTTAAACATTGTTTATCTTTTTTTATCCTTTACCAAAAAGAGTGGAAAAACGGTATATATAAGTTTGTCATACCGTGTGTAATTTCTACAATATCCATTTTCGACCCTATAAAGTATAAATATTCTGACTTCTTAAGCATAGCGAAGTCGATTAAGAGATCTCCGTCTGTCCATCTTGATTTTACAAAAATAAATATATTAATCGTAGGCAAAGCACCACGCCTACCTCTAATTTTTTCATGTCATTTCTAACAATTAAGTTACTCCAATAAGAAAAAAGATATCTGGGGCGATATAGAATTAAAAAATAAGAAAAAAAAACATAAAGTGAAAAAGCTGGCGCTCGCCTATATTTCCGAATTAGGGGGCTCTGAAATTTAAAATTTTTTTTAAATATCAATATGGGTATCATATCAAAGCTTTGAAAGAGATGTTTAAAAAACTACTATAATTAAAAAAAAATGCTTAACCCATTAAGAGCCGAAGTAATTTTTATGTAAAATTATATAAATGCAGTACCAATTTTTTTTTAAATATTTAATTATCTTTCATCCCAATATATGCTTTTTTGATTGGAGTTACTTCACTAAACTAGATTTACATAGATAAATAAGATTTGGCATAGCCGAGTATAGTACTCTTACTTGTTTTATATTTATTTCATCCGCTTAAAAATCCAATGTTATTAATTTATATTGTAACAATAAAACTGAATTTTTATGGACACTTTTTTATTGAAAAAAAAAAAGACTTAACTTATTTCCTACCTGGAACACTAGTAATTTTGTGGAATACTGAGTTTAATAATTTGCCCATAAAAATATGTATTTAATCTTATTTTTTTTTCTGCTGAGTTTTTGATTTATATCCGTGTACTTTAAAGTTTATTGCCTTTTGTGGCATGTTATGTTCACCGCCATAACGGAAATAAATGTAAAGAAGTTTCTTATCATTCCTTTTATGATTTTCCTTTACAAATTGTGCAAATACACAACTTCCGTTCATGGCTTATGTCGCAAAAGTACAAAGTATTTTATAATGAAAATATAAATAATGAAGCTGCTATTTACAGACGTTAGTATTATTATTAGCTCTCTGAAACATAAGCAGTTAAAGTAAAAGTTTTAAATTATTTCTTAGGTTTATGGGTATTTGGTATTGTCTAATAAGAAAACTGACATATTTCGAATTATTCTTATCAAGTTGAAAGATAAAATAATAATATTTGCAAACTACTGTTAAACTGAATAAAAAGTCTGTACGTAAAAAAATTATGTTTATTTCTGTTTCAAGCAACATTACTGACACTTCCTCTATGTATAAATTGAAAAAGTTAATTAAGCTGTAACAGTTTTCTCAAAGCGTAGGTTAGAATAGCAATTTTCAAAATATTCAAACAAAACAAAAGATTTTTCTAGAAGATGAAGACTACTGACTAGTGAAAATGAAGACTTAAGTCATTCTGAAATGCGCATGTATTTGAAAGCACTAAAATAAAAAACCATATGAAGCTAAAAATCCATAAGAACATGACAAAATCACTTTTATTTATACAATGAGACTAAATTAATCAGGTTAAGATTTCGGGGAATTTGAATTATTTGACAATTAAATAAGTTTCCTTTAAAGCGGATTAAAAAAAAGAAGATTATCAATTCGTTTGTATTTTATCAAAATTTAGTTGTTTAAGTAGAACTTAGTTATTTCTAAACCTATTTTAAAGATCTTTGATTTTAATTGAAAAATAATGTGTATAGATTGGTCCCCTTTAAAAAGTTAATTCTAAAAATTGAAGGTTTACTTTTTGACAACCACTTTTTCAGGCCTCTTGAATTGATTTAATTTTGTTGTGTTCAAATAATTTAAGAAAGAAAAATTAATAAGTCTTCAGTAAATTTAAAATTTTTTTTAAGACATAAGTATAAAATTATAATTGCCCTATTCACAAGCTCCCTAGTACGTGCTAAGTGCTAACAAAATACAACGGTGCTAGCTGTGTTGTTGGTAATTTTCATGCAAACATGCGATACAACACTTAGTACTTGTTTTCATATGTTTTTCAAACGTTGTATTTGCTTAAATGTTTTATGTTTAAATGAATTATTATTTTTGTGTTCATGTGTGAATTATATTAAATTAAATTGAATTGAAAGAATTTTTATTAGTTTTATTTATTTAATTTATTGATTTGACTGATTTATTAGAAAGTTGAAGTTGAAAGTTGCCAATATAAAAACTGTTCTTTAAGATTTAATATTTATTTAATGACTCGATTTCTAATATTTTGTATGGTACCGCCATCACTTATACCAAAAAGAGATGCTACCTTACGAACACAAGCACCATTTCATGAAGATCCCAAGTAGTAAAGTACAATTTTAAGCTGCAAGTCAATGCGTAATTGGAGCCTTTCGCCAATTGTGTGAAAAACATCGTCATTTTTTACAATGTTGAATATATAGGCAAATTCCTCTGGCCGTAGTCGTATCATATGAAGAAATCTGTTTTCATCAAAATATCTTTAAACCCGATTATGCCATAATGATGATTTTGGTAGCCCTAAATGTATAATTCTGCGACTGGAGAGCAAGTACATTAGGTTCATCCTAAAAATGTCTTGAATTTCATCCTCACACAAAAAATTTATTAATTTACTTTTTTCTGTTTTCTCCCCCATTTGGCTTATAAATAACAAATGATGAATAGCACTTTTCTTCTTCTTATTTACTTTTTGACGTATGAAGTACAATGTACAATGACACACTGATACAATGGTTGTTCACAAAGAAGTAAACAAAAGGTAGTATGCAATACTACCTACATCTTAGCAGAGCTTATGAATACGGCAAATATGTTTGTTTTTTGTTTACACTGTTAAAACAATGTGGCTTTCTTGAAGGAAATAAAAACGACAATTATCTTTAACACAGCATGTTGCTCAACATTTTTCGCAAAATCGAGCAGAGCACTACTGTTTGAAAATTATCTAAAAACTATTAAGTATTTAAAATGGCGGTAATTTTATTTATTCTTGTTGTTTTTTATATGAACTTTCTAAGGATTGATCATCCTACAGGTGCATAGATCATACTATATATTACTATGTATGTATGTACTTAGCAGCCAAAGTAAATTGTGGTAAAAAATAAATAAATTTGTGTTTAAAATCTATTAAAAACAAGTAAAATGATATATGCTTTGCCGAATCTTATATACCCTTCAACATCTATGTAAATCTAGTTTACGGAAGTAACTCCAATAAAAAAAGCAAATATTGGGGTGACAGAGAATTAAAAATAAGAAAAAAATTAGTACTATATATATATATTCTGGCCTAAGTTCACCTTAGGCCAGAATTGCCTACTTTTTTTAACCTTGCGTCGAAATTTTACCCTTAAGAGGCCATTGGCATACCCACGCCTTTCAAGGCCATTGAAACTTGCTTAATTGTATGAAGTATGGCTAGCTAAAAATTAGCTTTAGCGAATGAAAAAAAGGGTATTTATATTTTCAAATAGCGGCCCTAAGGGGGCTAATCGATTTTAATGAAATTCGAAACATAGATGGGTTTTCCATAAGTCAATCGCATATAGATCATATTTATGGAATGTATCCGTCCATCTTTTTTTCTCTGCAATTGTTTACATTCATCAGCTGTTTATTATAGTATGAAGGTTTTTTGAGGATGTTAGCTTCAGCCTCAGCAGGCTTTTAGCAGTTGAGCTCAACGTTCGCAATGAAAACCATTTTATAAAACTTGCAATTCTTAAAAATGTATGAAATTGTTAATGTTTTTTATTATGCTCCGCTGCAATAATGCATTCTAAAACTAAAAGTTCAACTGTTGTTCAAGCAGTGATAGTGGTATAAAAACGATTAAAATTGTTGAAAAAAGTTACAAATGTGTCTAGTTATAAAATATCGGGTTACTAGAAGTAATTTCTCTTGTTTTCAACTAATTTAATCGGGCTTAAGTTAATGTATTTTTTAATTTTTTAATTTACTAAAAGTTAAACATTGTATTGGTACAAAGAATAGCACATTTTTCGAGAACAATATTTCTTTTGAAAAATATATAAAACACGCCAAAACGTTTGCTACTTTGTGAAAATTACTAGTGTATTAGGTAGTGATCTAAAGAAAAAAAATCCAACTTAGTTAAACGTAAACAACAACTGTAATGACAAATATTCCACATGCAATAAATTTGCTATACACTAAAGCAATGATAAAATATAGAGGTAAAATAGCAATAATTCCCAAACCACAATCAATTTGCGTTGCTGATGACAGTGACATTAATAAAAACGAAAAATAATGTAAGTATTTGATATGTGTGCATAGGTATGTATGTACTTATATATTTGAATATTAATTTACAAATGACATATGGACAAATTTAAGTATGGCTTGTGGTAAAATCGGTTGATTTATACAAATAAAATTTAGTACAGAACAATGCGAATTAATTATAAGGTGATAGCGGTGGTGAATTTATTAATTTTCGCCGGTATTCTAATTGTCAAACGCAATGAATAAAAAATTTTTTTAACTGTTATACAGATTTTTTATATATGGAGTTTGACAGTTAGAATACCGGCTAAAATGCTGAATTTGCCATCGCTATTACTTTATAATTAATTCGCATTGGTACAGAATATAAAAAAAAAACAAATATCAACATCATACCTTTTGACATATTATTTCTTTTATACTTTTCAAATCAATGCGTATTAAATATTAGCTGGCCGCACGGCTACAAAAACAAAAACCAAAGAGCACCACGTTAATGTTAAAAATAGCTGACCTAACAAAAGGAAGCCGAATTTAATTTATCTTTCTATCATCATTTGGTACTTTAAACTAAATTGTACCAGTTGGTTTCTTTTTCCGGCATACGCAGGAATACCTCATATTTCGTCTTTTCATTTTGAAATTTATTTTATGAAATTTAAATTTTTTTTACCGATTTTGATTCATAAAATTATTTTATTATTTTTTACAACAGCATCGAAACTAAACAAAAATCAGCTGAGCTATTAAGACTACCTGTAAATTAACTCGGCTTGTTTTCAAATGTAGAGCTTCTTACGCAGCAAATACAAATATTATATTCTCAAATCTCCTAATAGGCTCTAATAAAGTTTGAAGTTACAATCTTCGTCTGTTTTGTTTACCCAAAAGGTGCGCTAAATAATGTTGTCAGATAATAATGTTGTTAGACTAAATTTCCGATTTAGGGGAGAATTTGGGGGGAAAATATGTCCGGGAAAAATTTAAGTGCTAAGTATTATATTAATATTTATTTTGAATATTGCATCTATTGCATTTTTTCTTTAGATTGTCTTTAATCAGTTCAAGTCATATTGTAAGAATTGCTAATACATTATTTTGTTTTCATAACAAATGAAACAAAAAAAAAAAAAGAAAATAAAAATTTTAGATCTATTAGAAAATAATATTCTATTATGTATTTTTTTTTTATTAAATTAATTTTTTTTTTAAATTATAAAAAAATCATAGTGTACTCTAAACAAATTTTTTGGTATTTTATTCGCGTTAGAGGTTTGTTATTCAGGACCCTCAAACCCTTTTATGCTACTTTCTTTTGTCAGGTTCCGGCGAGATTTTGGTAAGGTATAAACTCACAAAACGCTGCTGTACAATCTATACAGGTGCCTTAACTGTCTTACTCATCGCAGCTTTCAACAATAATTTGGGATTTTAATCAACTTAGCAACCCTATTTTTAACTGCAACATTAGCTTACAGACTTATTGTTATGGATATGCAAGGATTTTAAGGACTTCAAAATAAAAGAATTGCTGATATCAAAATTAAGTGGATTTGAGTTTTTTTATCATTATTATTGATTATTTCCCCATTGACTATTGACTATTTTCCCAAACTTAAAAAAACGCTTTCATGGAGTTATCTCAAGATTAGCTTTGGGAAAAAATGTTTTAAAATGTTTCAGAAATAATTATTGAATATTTTCATTTAGGTTATAATTTTAAAACTAGTGAGATTCTGTCAACGACCCCCGCAATGCAAAACGACTAGTCCGTTGAGGCAAATTTTTAAATAAAAAAAAATAAAACAAAATAAATGCTGCTCGGCTAGGAAGTTCATCATCAATTTTGACAAGTAATAATATGGAAAAGGACTTTTATCTTTTTGTTTTCAAGTGTGTGCAGACGGGTTGCACGATATCTGCCGTATTTATAGAAAATAAAATAAATCTGAAATGTGTTTTATGACAAATTTTTCATACAAATTTGTCCTAAAATACATTTCAAATCTATTTTGATTTTCTATGAGTAAAGCAGCAAGATCGGTTTATATCCTTCGAGGCACCGGCCAAAACATCACGCCTGCCTCTAATTTTTCTATTTCTTTTGGTAAAAATATAGTTACTACACTAAACTTTTATAAATAAACAATTATATGGGGTGATAGAGAATTAAAATACAAGAAAAAATATCAATTGAAAAAAAGTGGCGCTCGCTTATAGCTTCCGAGTTATGTGTACCATTTTAAGCTTTTGAAGAGATCTAAGCATATCTTTTTTATACCCTTCACTACAAAAAGCGGCAAAGGGTATATACAAGTTTTATCGCCCATATTTTCTGAGTTACGTGGCTCTGAAATGTGCGATCTTTTTTAAATACCAATATGGGTATCATTTTAAAGCTTTTCGAGGAGATCTTTAAGGAAATACTAAAATTATTTTTATGTAAAATTATATATATGCAGTACCAATTTCTTTTATTTTTTAATTTTCTGTCACCCCAGTATTTGCTTTTTTGTTTGGAGTTACTCCACTAAACTAGATTTATATAGATGGTGAAGGGTATATAAGATTTGGCATAGCCGAATATAGCACTCTTACTTGTTTCAACTTTCGTTTGTATTCCTCCATATGTTTGTTGTTTATGTTAAAAATTCGTAATATTTCATCTGATTTTCAATTTTAGAAAAAAAGCTTTTTTTTTGAACAGAACAACTTTGTGGTAGAAAAAATTTCTGATGCTAATTTTGACTTAAACTATTTAATGCGAAATCTGCAGTATGGTACATGTGGTTATACATATATATATACATATATATATATATATATATATATATATATATATATATATATATATATATATATATATAGCGAAGGGTATATAAGATTTGACATAGCTAAATACGAGGGCTGCTATATATATTTCTGGCCTGGCAACAGTGACTGCTGCCAAGTGCAATCTGACATTTCCATTGGAAAGTTTGTCATTTTTAAGCATAATCGTACTCAAAACGTTTTGACGTACGACCATTATTTGTGTTGTTAACAGTGACTTGAAAAAATTAATATAGAAAAAAATGGAATTAACTCGTGAACATTTTCGTGCCATCATTTTTCACAACTTTCGACGTGGATTATCACGACAAGAGTGCATTGATGGACTTAAATTTTTGTATGGCGATGAAGCACCATCCTATAGCACTGTGAAAAATTGGTATAATGAATTTAATCGTGGCCGAAGCTCGCTCTAAGACGAATTCCGTGAAGGTCGTCCAAAAACGACTGTTGTGCCAGAAAACATTGATGCCGTGCGTGAACTCATAATGCAAGATCGACATGCGACATATCGAGAGATAGAGACATCCTTGGACATTTCTTCCACCAGCATACATTCGATATTGCATGAACACCTGGCCGTAAAAAAGGTTTGTTCTCGTTGGATCCCGCATAATTTGAAAGTCGCTCAAAAAAAGGCTCGTGTCGATTGATGTAAAGAAATGTTGCAAAAATACGATTGCGGTGCTTCAAAAGACGTTTATAAGATCCTTACAGGTGACGAATCATGGATCTATGCGTACGAGCCCGAAACGAAACAACAATCGACCGTGTGGGTCTTCAAAGACGAGTAAAATCCAACGAAAGTTGTTCGTGGAAGAAGCACTTCGAAGCAAATGGTCGCCTGTTTCTTCGGCAAAACTGGTCATGTGGCGACTGTTCCGCTTGAGCAACGTAGGACGGTCACTTCTGAGTGGTACACTACAATTTGTTTGCCTGAAGTCATTGGAGAAATTCGAAAATCCAACAAGAGAAGACGAATCATTGTTTACCATGACAATGCGAGCTCTCATACATCGGCTCAAACCAGAGCGTTTTTTACCGGCCAAAACGTCGAATTAATGGGTCATCCGGCGTACAGCCCTGACTTGGCACCTAATGACTTCTTCTTGTTGCCGCACATCAAGAAAAAAATGCGTGGTCAACGATTTTCGTCGCCAGAAGAAGCTGTTGAAGTGTTCAAAAACCATGTTTAGAAGGTGTCTTAATCGGAGTGGAAAAAGTGCTTCGACAACTGGTTTGAGCGCATGCAAAAGTGTATAAATCATGCTGGGGAATACTTTGAAAAACAATAAACCCATTTTTGATTATAAATATTCGCATTTTCACTATTAGGCCAGAAATATATAGAGGAGCCCTCGTATAGCACTCTTACTTGTTTTTTAATTACAATGTACACGTATCCAAAATCTAAAAAAATTGTCTAACAATATATTTAAATTTCTTGTTGCACAATAAGGTAAATTTTTTACTTAAAATGATAAACAAACAAAGAATAGAAAGAAAAATAAAAATGACAGGAATAACAACAGCATTAACAAAACCAAAAAAAGTTCTAAAACAATTAAAATATCAAGGGATTTAATAAAGAACAGTTTTGGTTAAGAAGGTATGTGTACATGTTTTGCTTTGTTTAAAATAATAACGATGTTCTTTGGAGTTTGTGCTTAAAACCAGATAAAAAATCTGATCTAAAGAAAAATCAAATAAAGAAATAAATAAAACCAAACTATACCAAAGTAAGTATTTCCATTGCCCTGGGATTTCAGTTTTCTTAACGGAAAACTTTAAATTTTTTTCGAATTTTTACTTTTGTTTAGAATTTGAGAATTTTAATTTTTAGATTAATTTTTTACATCCTCAGTTGCCAGGAATGAAAATATTTTCTATACAATTACTCTCCATCTTTTCGGTTGTCTGTCAAGCACAAAAAAAAACTAGAAACATGAAAATTTGTGCCAAATCAAATCGTTTGTAATTTCTAAAATATCCATTTCCGACCCCTGTTAAGGTATATGTTTTGAGTTCTTAGGTATAGTGAGGTCGATTGAGGGATTTCTGTCTGTCTGGTCGTGTTAAAATCAAATCAATCAGACACAGTTCCGAAAATTCTGCTATTAAAACTCAGCCAGGTAGCGAGATGAAAATATATTGAAAAAGGCAGGAAAAATTAGTGAGCTTTTCACTACTTACTACAGGGTGTTTTTTATAGACGTATAGAACTTCGAATTGAAATAAAACACAAGAAAATCGTTTTAATGTCCATCAATTTGGCTTTATTGGAAGGATAATTTTATGCCATTAATGTTTAAATATGATTTCGGGCATGTGGCCGCCGCGGCTGGCTCGAATAAAGTCAATTCTACAGGTCCAATTTTCAACCACTTTTTTGAGCATGTGGGGCCGTATGTTGGCAATAACGCCACGAATGTTGGCTTCCAAGTCCCCTAACGTTTCTGGTTTGTTGGCGTAGACGAGCGACTTCACATATCCCCAAAGAAAATAATCCAATGGTGTCAAATCGCACGATCTTGGTGGCCAATTGACAGGTCCATTCCGCGAAATTATGCGCTCATCGAATGTTTCCTTCAATAAATCGATTGTAACGTGCGCTGTGTGGCATGTAGCGCCGTCTTGTTGGAACCACAACTCATGCACATTCATGCCATCCAATTGGGGAACAAAATAGTCGGTTATCATGGCTCTATACCGGTCTCCATTAACGGTAACTGACTCTCCAGCATTATTTCGGAAGAAGTATGGCCCAATGACTCCACCAGCCCATAGAGCACACCAAACAGTCAGTTTTTTTGCATGTAATGGCGTTTCAAGGGTCTCATGTGGATTCCCTTCACTCCAAATGCTGCAATGGTGCTTGTTGACGTAGCCATTCAACCAAAAATGAGCCTCATCACTGAACAAAATTTTGCTATGAAAATCAGCATCGAGATCAATCTCATTTTCGGCCCATACACCAAAATCACGACGCATTGCATGGTCTCGCGGCTTTAATTCTTGCACAAGCTGGATCTTGTAAGGTCGCAAGCCAAGATCTTTGCGCAAAATCTTCCATAAAGTTGATGGACAAAGCTCTAATTGCTGTGCACGGTGGCGAATCGATTCATTCGGGTCCTCTTCAACACTTTGCTCTACAGCGGCAATTGTTTCTTCGGTGCGCACTGTTCGACGTCTCTGCGGATGCGTATTATCACATAGAGTAAACGTAGTGCGAAAACGATCCATGGTTAACCGAATTAATTGCTCTGATGGCCGATTATGTCGACCATAAAATGGACGGAGCTTGCGGTAAACTTCGCGAACTGAACCATTATTTTCGAAATAAATTTGCACGATTTGCAAGCGTTGTTCTTTTGTCAACCTATTCATGATGAAATGGCAAACCAAACTAAATATTAATCACTTGACAGCTGACAAAATGGCCGCCAGTTAAAAAAGTGATGCCAACTTAAAGTTCTATACGTCTATAAAAAACACCCTTTACATATTCACCACTAGTCACACACAGATCTAACCCTAAGAAGAACTGACAATTTTCGAAAAATGCTGAGAAAAACATTATGGCAGAAAAGAATTTTGTAGCCGATTTATAAGTATGTACCTGTGGTTATATATAAGATCAAGGATATATAAGATTGGGCTAAATAAAATATATATTATTTGAATACTCCTCAAACTTTTCGGCACCAATTTCAAATTTAATATTTATAGCTTGGATGATTGTGGAACATTGCAAACATGTTATCGAATCCTGTTATGTCTTATTAAAAGCAGACATTTTGAAAAAAATTTTAAATTAAATAGAAAGAAACTAATTTGATTTATTATTTTTTTGTCTGATGACTATGTAAATTGCATCAATAGTGAAAATAAGCAAAAATCCGTAATTTAAAGAGATGCAAAAAATCTACAATTGGATGTAGAAGTTGTGGGTGGATGAGAACCAAATAACTATAAGTCTACTTGAAAAAGTAGTTTTAAAAAAACGTGTGTTTTGAAAACGTCAAAAAAGTATTCTGAAGGAATTTTTAATGTGTTTGCATTTTTGCAGTTTTTGTTATTTAATTTTTTGAAGATTAAAATTAAATGTTAGTAGGGATTTTCGAGACTTTTGCCACAATATCCTAGATAACTTTTTACATAAACTTAAGTTTTCTTTTATAACTACACAACCATAACATAAGAACCCATGCAAAAAGCAACAACAAAATTTATTAGATTCTTATAATTCAGCATGTTATTAATAAATTTATTACAGTATTTACAACGCACAGTGGGTCAGAATCCGATGAGGCTCAAATTTAAATTTGAAAAAATAATATCAAATAATATAAAATAGCTTAGTAAAAATATATAAAAAAAGGAAAAATTTGTATGAAAAACACTGAGTTTTTTGAATTATTTCTATACAAATTTGGGTTTTACTTGACATCCCAACTCGAAAATACTTTTTTCCTTTTTGAATATATGGGTGTTTTTTTAACCCGATAGAACTTTAAATTTTAAAAAATAACACTAAAAATTAAATTTTGTTGAAAGTTTTTTTCTTATTATTTTTAGTAATCTCTGGCAAATCATTATAAATAGAATCACGCTTAAACAACGCTATGAAATCATCCAAATTTTCTTTAAAAATCAGTCATCAATTCAACTTATTGACGACTGTTTTATCGCTAAATTGTGTTTAGCGATGAGGCTCATTTTTTGGCTTAACGGGTGTGTTATTTGTTAAAAAAATGAGGCTGGATCTCACGTTACGGTCAATGGAGATCGTTACCGTACCATGATTAAAGAATTTTTGTTTAAAAAAATGATTGATATTGATCCGGACGACATGTGGTTTTAACAAGATGTCGCGACGTGTCATACGGCGACCGCAACCATCGAGTTATTGAAATCAAAATTTGGCGATAAGTTGATTTCGAGAAATGGACCAAAGTCATGCGATGTGACACCTCTCGATTATTTCCTGTGGGTCCACGTAAAGTCACTAGTTTATGTTGATAAACCAGAAACAATTGACGCCTTGGAGGCTAACATTGTTCCCGTTATTCTTGACATACAGCAAGCAGTACTTGAAAAAGTGACCCGAAATTGGACATTCAGAGTACGTTTCGTCATGAGCATATGCCCGAAATCATTTTTTAATATTAATAAAATTAAATTACAATAAAATTTTTTGTGTTATTTTTTATAATTTAGAGTTCTATCGGGCTTAAAAAAACGACTTTTAATATCAAATTTAATTCGTTATATAACACATCCATAAAATTATCTATTGCCAGGTGTGATAAAAATTAGTGTTGACCACTCCAGATTTCTTTAGCCTGCAATTTTAAGTTATACCTCGTGTTTTATTCCCAAGTTGTTTTTCTTATAATAGGTATTCGCAACAAATGTTAATAACGGAAGTAGTGTCACATAAAATGTTGCATTACATGCTGCTTCTGTCTAATTTTTCCTTTTTCTTTTCTTTTATTAATTAATTATACAATTTTTTAACAAGTTTTCGTTCTTAACACATAAAAATATGGACGAACTTAAGCCGACTTATTTGGTTATAACACTAAAAATATTTAGACTAGTAACTAAATTTCAAAGTTACCATAGAGAAACCACCACTTCTGTAATAAATGCTATTGTAATGGTTTTAAACAGCTGCTATTCACATTACAGTGATTACGAATTTTATTTTCCCGTTTAGTGTTGATAATTTCGTTATTTAATTTTTTTACGAACACCTCCTCCACCACAGGTGGAAAAAGGATGAATTTAAATTTGTCATTCCGTTTGTACTTTTAACAATATCCACTTCCGCCATCATAAAGTATATATATTCTATGTACTTATGCATAGCGAAGTCGATTAAGCGATGTCCGTCTGTCCGTCCGTGTAAGTGTTGAAATCAATTGTGCAAAGGCACTAGATAAACTAGAGAAAATTTAAATACGCCAATCAATCAGACATAGTGTCGAAAGAGGTGCTATTGGAAATCAGCAAGATCGGTCCATGTCCTTCGATGCAGGGGACAATACCACCACGCCTTCCTCTAATTTTTCCATATTATTTGGAACAGTGAAGAAACTACAATAAAAAAACACAAATATATGAGGAGATAGAGAACTAAGAAATAAGAAAAAAACATGAAGTAACATCAAGTATAAAAATTGGCGCTTGTCCATATTTTTCAAGTTACGGTCCTCTGCATTTTTCAAATTTTTTTAGAATATCAATTTGGATATCATTTAAAACCCTTTGAAGAGATCTTTATGGAAAATGAAAATTTTCCTAAAAATGCTTAACCCATTAAAATTTTTTTCTTATATTTTAATTCTCTGTCCCCTAATATTTGCTTTTTTGGAGCTATTTTACTAAAGATTATATATACGGTGAAGAGTATATAAGATATGTAAGAATATAGTATTCCTAATTTGTTTTAAATTAAAAATTATATCATCTAAGTGACAAAACATTTATTATTTTACAAAGTCCCTTTTTGCACCCTTTACCATAAAAAAAGAGTATTTCTAAGTTTATTAGTGCATTTGTAATTTCCACAATATAATTGATGTGGAACCCATAATTCCCTGTTCAGACATGCTTTTTTCATTGAGTTAATTTAATTTTAATTACGCAATTTAATTTGGTGTTCACATATGCTCAATTAAGCTTATTCAATTAGCACAAGGCATATCTATTTTAAAGGTAGTGTCGTCCGCCCAGCTGATTTGTCTTTTTGTTACAAAAACTACATCGACTTTTGTTGTTGTTTTGAAGTTGGAAGTGCCAAAGCCATTTTCGTATGACCCGCCATTTCCTTTTTATTTGTTCGTTCATATTTTTTACTTGAGGCTTGTATGTCTGAACAGGGTATAACCTATAAAGTATATTATATTATGAGTTCTTACGCATAACCAAGTCGATTAATCGATGTCCGTCTGTATTTGTGTTTAAATCAACTTTGCCAAGGCACTAAATGAGCTGGCCTTCAGCCTCGGATCATCTCCTGGCTCTACAAGGCAGTTATAGAGCCAAATATTCTCTATGGTGCTGTTTTTTGGTGGCCCGCTCTCGAAAAAACGGTCAACCAAAAGCCTCTTGATAAAGTCAGGAGAACAGCCGCCATTTTGATTACTGGGGCTCTCCGAACTACTTCTACAAAGGCTCTGTATGCTCTTCTCCACTGGTTACCCACCAAACTTCTGGTATTGCAACAGGCTAAATGCTGTGCAGCCAGACTTAATGCCCTCTCACGCTGGCTCAGGCTGGATATAGGGCATTCTAAGATTATCGATTTGGATGTACCACTGCCATCTATAGTGGATTACATCTCTTCTACTCCCGCTCTGGACCACGGATTTCAGATCCATATTCCTAGTAGGGAGATATGGGTCCGTAACGAAGTGGTTGTGAGTGGTACTGTTGACATCTACACCGATGGCTCGAAACTTGACGACAGAATCGGTTGCGGAATCTTCTCCAATAGCCTTGGATTAAGACTCTCCCTCAGACTTCCTGACTACTGCAGCGTCTGTCAAGCCGAGGTAGTAGCCATTCCAAAAACATCCGAAATAGCGCTTAGGGACGATATTTTTGGCTTTGCTATTCGGATATTTTCAGACAGTCAGGCGGCAATCAGGGTGCTTGCTGGTGCATACAGTACATCTAAGCTAGTACTGCGTTGTCGTTCATTACTTAACACTCTATCGGAGCGATCACAGATTGACCTGATTTGGGTCCCTGGTCACAGGAATATCCAGGGTAACTGTGAGGCCGATGATCTTGCTAAACAAGGCACATTGCTTCCTAACGTCTCCTCGCTACCAGATATTGGAATTCCTCTGGCAACGGTAAAAATGGCCATAAAGGACCACTACCTCAATTTGGCTCGCAAATTATGGGTAGACGAAAGTTCCTGTTATGTCTCTAGACAACTGTGGGCTACACTGGACCTCAAGCGGACCAGGCAGCTGCTCAGACTGGACAGAAAATCCATAAGCATCACGGTCTCGGTACTTACTGGACACTGTCTAATCGGCAGGCATGCTGAAAGACTCGGTCTGCCCTTTAATGATTTCTGTCGCAGCTGTGGCTCGGAGGAAGAGACCGTACTGCACCTCCTGTGCCACTGCCCATTCCTGGCTCGAAGAAGACTACGAATTCTGGGCTCTCCTTTCTTTGGAACTCTTACGGAGCTATCATCTCACTCTATAGGGGACATAGCGAAGTTCATCCGTGAATCCTCATGGTTCTCGGCTGGGTAAGGGGAGTTGCGCAGCTTTCCTTGTGGTATCAGAACGGGCCATTCGATTGTGTTCAAGTGAGCTTCGTCGCGAGAGGCTGCCACTCCTAACTAACTAAATGAGCTGGAGAAAATTTAAATATGAAAATTTTGCTTCTGAAAATCAGCAAGATCTGTCCATGTCCTTCGAGGGATTGGGAAAAATATCAGGCCTGCCTCTAAAAATTCCATATTTTTTCAACTTTCGTTTGCATTCCTGCAGGTATTTGTGGTTTATGATAAAAAATAGTTGAGCTTTTATCTGATACAGTAAGTTTCCATTTTTTAAGTTGGGAAAACAAACCTAAGAAATGAAGAAGCACATTCAAAACAGAGCTTTTTTGGACAGACAAACTTTATGGTAGAAAGAATTTCTTATGCCAATTTTTATATGAACTATTTTAAGGAAAATCTGAAGTATATGTATATATATATATATGAAGGGTATATAATATTCGGCATTGCCGAATATAGCACTCTTATTTGTTTTTTCTTAAATTAAAATAAATCTTAAAAGTATCATATTTTATCTGGGCACTTAAATTATGTGCTGTATTAATATTGAATATTAAATTACTCAAAATTGTGGCGACATTGTGTGGCTTTTGTGTGCTTTTGATAACGAATCCAATATTATCTGTGTGTGATATTTTAATAATAAAAGAAAAATTGTAATAAACAACCAGAATTCTGCATAACAGAGATTTTTGAGTCAGAAACAGCTAAGATTAAATAACCACTTAACATCGCAAAATACAAAAATCTTTTTTGTTTGTTGTTCACATTCAAGTGAGTGGTTTGAAAGGTTTTTTTTTAGCAAAAATGAGATTAGTTGGTAAATAAGGAGGGTAAGTTGTAAAATTTTTAAATAAATTTATTTTTTATTTTATTTTCGTGTAAAGGGAATTTAATAATTTAAAAATTCTTTAATTATAATAAAGCAATGTCTAGGGTAACCGTTTGGAATCTGAAAGAACATTATTTTAAGTCATAATTTTTCTCGATTATAGTGTAACATCGATTTTGAATAGATGATTTTTACAACGAATATTTGGAATATAGCAAAAAAAAAAACCTATTTAGCATGACAAATTAATATAAAATTTATTAATAATACTTTTTTTTACATGAATTATAAACGCTAACTTAGATTAAAACATAACGTTGTAGTTAGGTGAAACTGTTGTTAAAATCGAATTTTATTTATTTTTTTAACCGACTTAAAAAAGAAGGAGGTTATCAATTCGATTAAATGTTGCATTTTAATACTATTTGATGTATATGGCCAAACTGTTGAACCACTATACAATAGCAATTATACAATTTGAATTTGGAAATTAAAGGGTGCCACTAGAATTGCTATATTGAAAGACTATGCAACCTCGAACGCAAGCACCAATAGTAATGCCCTATTAGCTGTTTTTATTCCAAAGGCGTCCGCAGCAGATTTGGAGTTCCTCTGCAGTCATACTGTGGCCATAAGATCCTCAATATCCTAGAGGTTACCTGTTTCTATCATCTTCTCTATGTGGTTACCAGTAATTTCCGCTGAAAGTTTTCTTTTCATCGATTCTGCGGCATACGAACTAGTAAGAATAAATTTCCATATCTGCACGTCATATAAGCACAGAACTAAAGTATAAATTTAATGCTTTTCCAAAGTAATACCCCTCACGTAAAAAGGCGAGGGTACGTAAAATTCGACTTTTTCTTTACCTGCTTTAACGTTATTTGCAGCACTAAAAATCTTAAGTAACAACAAAACATTTTGACTACACAAGAAAATTATAAAGCTGTAGACTTTTCTATCATTTGAAAACAAAAAGCTTCTTGAGTGAAAATCTTTACAAATTGCGTAACTTAATAAATATAATTTCTTTTAATCGAACTAGCCTTTGTAATTTTTAATTAGCCCTCTTAAATCTACCTACCTATTGGCTTTTTTATATAACTTTATTTTTTTTTTTATTAATATTTTTTCATATTTAAAAAATAGTTTTATTTAGTTTTTATATGTTTTCGACGATAAATGTTATTTACAGAATATTGTCAGCAACATTCTGAGTGCAATAGTCATATATCAATTCAAATGGTAAATATGACTCTCTTTGTCTCTTAAGCAAATATTTACAACATTTAAATAAATATTTTTTTATATATTGTAGTGTGTCCATATGTGGATGCAACAATGTAAGTAACTGCTGAATTGTATACAAAATAAGAAAGTTGTGGTTTTTTGTAAAGAAATTTCAATGATATTGTCGTGCAGATTGTGCAGAAATTAGGTTGTTGAATAAATATTTCAGGCATTGAAACCTATGTTTAATAAAAAAAAAAAAAAATTTTTTTTTGTAAGACACAAAAAATAACAAAGAAAAAAATATTAACACAATTAAATTTTGAAATTATTTATTTGTTTTGGCAACTTTGTGAATTTATTTATTAAATCTTTCATATATATCATTGAACTATCAAAAAGTATACATATACCCAATCTTAATATTAGTCCAGCTTGTGCCTGACAACTTTTTTTTACCATACACCAATTTCTAGGATTAAACGAAAAAAAAAATAAAAATTTAGTATTACATATAATTTTACATAAAAATGTCATCGGCTCTTAATGGGTTAAGCATTTTTAAAATATTTTAGTATTTCCTGAAAGATCTCTTAAAAAGCTCTTACATGATAATGGGTATTGATATCTCAAAAAATGTGGTACACAATCGTATTTTTCTATGAAAAGTTCAAAAGGCCCATAGCTAGGAAAGTATGGGCGAGCAAAAATATTTTCACTTGATGTTTTTTTCTTATCTGTTAATTCTCAATCGCCCCATGTATTTGTTTTTTTTAATCGAGTTACTTCACTAAAATAGAGTTTTCTCATTTAATTTCTAGAAATTTTTAAGAAAGAAAAATTTTTTACAAATATATGCCGACGTTTCCAAAGAAATAAAAAAAAAAAAAAAAATTCGAAACCAACAATATTTAATGTAGCAATTTCTTGATCCGCCATCAGCAAGTAATTGGCTTCCTAATAGCTTACAGAAGATAAGTTTTGCTTAAATGTAATTAATTTTCTTGACGAATTATCAGTGGAGTTGCTTTTTTTGCTCCAAAAGTGCTTTTAACTTTATTTACTGTTAACTATATTTATTTCATAGAAATGAAAGAATATATATTATTCTTCTAAGGCTTTAAATAAAAAATATTACCTTATTAAAAATGTAAGTAAAAATTAATAAAATGGAAAAAAACTTTAAATAATAAAATAAAAAAAAAGTTGCATCTCTTTACAACTCATATCTGCAAAAGACGTATCAATATTAATGACAATCAAACATTATGCAACTTCTTTTTTTCTTTTTCATTTACTTTACAAATGAATGTGCAATGTATCTAATATTAATCAATAAGTTATCCAAATAGCAGATGTTCATTAGACATAACAAATATATCTTTTGTTGCACCAAAAAAGATCGATTCAAAGGCAAAAATATATTCCCTATTGTGTGAATGTAAAAAAGATGAGGCATATTTTATTTTGTTATTTTTAACATTCTGTTCTTTGTTTTTCCAGTTTTATGTTTCTTCTCTTTATTTCTCATCGACAACCGTACATCCATTGCTAAAGATCTGTATTAATTTTCATGAACGTACATATATGATAAAATATGGGCATGTACAGTGATGGACTTCAGTTTAGATACAACAATCACTTATAAAGAATAATTCTGGAGCAAAAAAAAAACGACTTCAAAACAGATTTCAGCTGTCTGTCTATAACGGTTAAAAAATACAGCCAATACATCGATTATATTAACTATTGAGACACCCTTATAACTCATCTCCAAATTTTATACTTGGAAAAGCGGACTTAGTACTACAGCTGTTTTAACCGTTCGGCCATATACATCAACTAAAAGGGCACCCTTTAATTTTCCAATTCAAATTTTATACTTGTTGTTATAGTTGAGTAAGAAATACAGGTTCTTCAAATTTCAACCGTTTTCTACAACTGTTCAAAATTAAATTTTTTTTTTTTTATAATAATATTGATCTGGATCTATAGTAAACCCTTGTTAATCTAAAAAACTATGGAGAAAAGGTGTTTTTGATATCTCTTGCACTTGGAAATTTTGCAAGTCTGCTAAATAATTCGGAAAGCTAAAGTTGATAAAAGAAATCTGCACCAGAGATTAAACGATATTGTCGTTAAGTGTTTCCAAAAAAATAAACATTTTGAAAGAAGTGTTAAGAAAATCTTAAAGAAATTTAACTTAACTTACGCCTGTGACATAAAAATATTAAATAAAAAATCGGCGAATAGTTTAAATTTGGCGAAAAAGGGCAAAACAAAAATGGTGAACTGCATGTCAGTAAGCAGCCGCGTAGGCTGCGTTCATATATTTGTCTTTGTTTTGCTTTAACAGACTAGTCATGAGTTCAAATCCTAGCAGCAACATGAGTAGAAGGAAAAAATACAATTAAAGGAAAACGGCAGTTTATACTGCTGCCTGGATAAAAACAAGCAATTTTACCGCAGCCGCGATAATTTAGTTGTAAGAATGCTACATGAGATGATTAATGCGCTTGTAAAGTAAAACAAGGAGAAAACTGCGGTCAAAACTGAAATCAAGAGAGAGAAAACAAATAACATAGTCGAGTATGACGGTTATGACAAACTAATTGAAGTACTTGGTTGGTAAAGAACATTGTCAGTTAATGTCTTGCCGATATTTGAAAAGAGAATACAAGTTTCTCTATGTACGTTTGTTTTGCTACAATCTACTTGTTTTATTTTCGGTTGTTTTACCGGGGAAAAAATCTGTTTAATTTTTTTGCTATTTTCTAATTGTACTTGTTTCAAACCTATTACGTTTCTTAATATGAACCAATTTACATATTGTCTTATTATACATCCTGTACCTTTAGTTAATTCCACCACTGTATATAAATGTATATGTGTATGTTGATAGATTATTTCTAAAGCATTCCTGAAAACTTGCTTTTTTTGAAAACGCAAAAAAAAATCAAAAAGATTTTTCAATATTGACTCTATAAGTTAAGGCTAAATATTTGAAAGGGCTTACATCACCAACGTTATTGACCCAGCTTCTATAAAAGGCAATAAAAATACTTAAACTGAATGACTTTACAATGCCTTACAATATAAATAGTTAACGCTGCATTTTAATTTGTATGAATAGGAGTTCTACAAAAATAAATAGATTTAACATTTTTTTTGTTTAACAATATTTAATTTATTAACATTAATTTAATTTTATAAAATATTAGTAAAAATAATTTGTTTTTATGATTTTAAGTTTGAAGTGGGGTAAACTAAAGTAAAGTAAATGTCCACAAATAAAGAAACTTGACCGACCAAGTGAGTAAAAGAAATAAGTAAAAAAAGTGGAAAGAAAATAAAGCTTGTGTCAAGAAAAATGTTTAATATTTTTTATATTTTAAACAAACGTTTCTATAAGAAATTAATTAAATTAATTTTGGCTTAAGTTCAATTTCATTTTTTTTTCAAAAAAATTTTGTTAAAAAAAAACTGTTTAAAATATATGAATATGGAAAGGAAAAATCAGACTTCACCAGAATGTAATGCTACATTTTTTGAATCGCTACATCCTTCAACAGCATTCTTAGAAAAAAAAATGGAATTAAACCTAAACAAAAACCAATTTAATTCATTTCTTATATCATAACAGTTTAACTAATAATTTAATAAAAGTTAAGTTAAGTTTTGTTTTAAACATCCAAAATGAAATTTTGATGAAAGCCAAGAAAGATGGAAAAACCAAAATTAATGAGATTTGTGTGTGGTCTGGTCTTCTATAATTCCCCATACTTTGAGTTCTCTAAAGTGCGAGTTGGAACTGGAGAAGAATAACTTTTTTTAATATAGCATTGGCTGGACTTAATTAAGGCTCTATGTTTCAATACTTTTTATTAAATATTTCTAATATATAGAATATATAAATAAGAAATCTTAAATTAAGAACAGCAAGTTAAAATTTTTTATCTCAACATTACAGGAGAAGAAAAGTAAATTAATAGCGATTGTTCCGTAAACAAATCACTTACACTAACATGGACGGACAGATAGATAGATAGGCGGACGCAGATATTGTAGAAATTAAAAACGGTACGACAAATTTATATATACCATTTTTCCACTTTTTGTGGAAAATTGTTATCAACTCAACTCAGTTTGGTTGTATACAAATCGACCCAACTATTACACCATCAAGTTGTGTTGCAAAATTGTGAAACACAACTCTCTTTATTGTAATTTTGAAGCCGTTATTAACTTCAAATATCCAGTTTGACAGAAAAGCAGCAAACTCATATAAAAAGTTAAGAAAGTATATTACAATGAAAAAGTATTTTATTTGAAAGCAAATTATATGGATATATGTATGTTTAGATTTCTTTATATGAAGATGTGCTATGTACAAGAAGAAAAATTCGCTAAACTACCAAAGGCAAGGTGAAAATATTCAAAATATAACTAAGAATTATATAAAGAACTTTTTATAGATTTATTATCTATTAAACTCCTCGGCAAATCCGTCCCATCCTATTTTGCAATGCTTTATGGTTATTTCGGTTTCCCACGAGCAATTTCCATATATGAGCGCGGCTATATAGGAACGTAGTCTCCTAAGTTTAATCTCAATAATCTTTTGTTATTGCTTTATCTATATTTCGAATCGCTTATATGTTTTCTATTGTGAGTATTGTAGGAAGCAGCATTCTACAGTGGTTTTCGTTATATGGATAAGGGATAAAAAATCTTTATCTTCGAAACTAAAAAAGCTAGGAACTTAAAATTTGCCAGCTTATAGCATGCCCGAAGATGTTAAAGTATCCATTTGATCTTTAAAAGGTTAAATAGCTTTTTTCTAATTATATTAATTAATTTTCAAAAAATCTTTTTTTCGTGATATTTTCCCGATTTATTATTACAATCTATTGAGGGTCAAAGAACGTCTCAATGGCCATTTCGTTATCGCTTACTTAACTCTTCAGGAAACTTCTGACAAACATTTTAAATAAACTAAAGATTTTTGTCCAAACAATAAAGCAAAGACAAAAATCAAAGTTTAAGCAAAAACAACAATAATCAATAGTAATTCTTTTTTTCTTTCTAATTTAATATAATTTAATATTTGCAAAGAACCCGTGCAAAAAATAAATTATCGTAGTGTTTTGTGATATTTTGTTTTTCATCCTCTTTCAACTATATAAAAGGGAAAATAGCACGAAAAAAAGTTTTTTTTTTTTAATTTTTAATTTTTCCCTGACCAGGATTCGAACCTTCGTTTTTATAAATTAATGAAATTTTACTTAATTTTCGGCTATTTCGTTCTTTTTAATTAATTTCTAAACATTTTTAATAAGAAAAATTATTTACAAATGCATACGTTTTCTAATTTTTCTTGTTTTCTTTGGAAAACCTCCGCATACTTTTGTAAATAATTTTTCTTTCTAAAAATGTTTAGAAATTAATTAAAAAGAACCAAAAAGCAGAAAATTAAGTAAAATTTCATTAATTTATAAAAAGATTTTTTGAAAATTAATTAATATATTTAAAAAAAGATCCCATTGTATAATATAGCTTTTTTCTTTGTTAGTAAGTTTCGGGCTCTAAAAATCAATGGATCATAACTAAAAAGAGGCAATTTAAAAAATCTTTAGTTGTGGCAATGCGCGTTATTTGTCGTAGTTGTTGCTACTTCCTTCGATAATTTACCTATTGACATTAATACATGATTGATTACCTCAGCTCCATGTATCCAAATTCTGTGTACTAATGGAGGTAGTATCAGGGATATTTCAAGTTTTTTTTTACTGCATGTTCTACAGCATATTCCTCAAATTTTCGGCATCAATTTCAATTCCATAATTTATAGCTTGGATAATTGTGGCACATTTTTGCCAAATATCCTGTTGTTCCTGTTATTTTTGATGAAAAAACCACGTTTTTAAACAAAATTTTATAAAGAAGTAGTACAGAAAAATGTGATTGATTATTTTCTTTTTTCGTCGGATTACCATATAAATCACATCCATGAGCTAAAATATGCTAAAACCCGCAGCCACAATATTTTTTTAATTTAAAGAGGAGTAAAAAATCTACAATTGAATGTAAAAGAACTTGTGGGTGAATAAGGGCCAAATAACTGAAAGTCTACGTGAAAAAGTAGTTTAAAAAAACCTTTGATTTGACAAGGTCAAAAAAGTTTTCTTCAGTGATTTTTTAATGTGCTCATATTTTTGCAGCTTTTATTATTTCATTTGGTAAAGAATAGATTAAAATTAAATGTTTGTAGGGCTTTTGGAGACCTTTGCCACAATTCCGTAAATATCTCTTTAAATAAACTTAAGTTTTCTTTTGTACATGCAATATAAAAAAACCACCACTCACAACGGGCACAAACATTAAATCTTACAAAAAACAAAAAAAAAAAAAAACAAAACAAAATTTATTAGATTCATACAATTAAGAGTATTATCAATAATTTAAGTTCAATAAAGTTTAGAAAGACAAAATTATTTTTTTTTTTGATTATTGCCCTATGATGGAAACCACTGTGAATTGCTCAAAAAGTACTACAGATCTTTACGTGATCAACCTGAGAATTACTTAAGATTTTCTTGTAAATTAAAAGTTGTATTGAATGTTAGAAAGCGTATTATTTTAAGAAATTTCCACAGAAATGGGATAAATAAGTTGTTAGCGATGAACCAAACTTTAAATGACATTTAAGTTGTACGCTTTGATAAAAATAAAACCACATTTGCGAAAAAATGAATTTTCTACACTAATTGTGTGAAACTTTAAAGGTATTGAGTGTCAAAAATTTGTTAAAACATTAAAACCCCTGTTGTGTTTGTATATTATTTTCAACCTTGGTTTATTTTAAATATTTTTATGATGTAATAAAAACTCTTTAATAATAGCTACTGTACGGAACTACATGAACATCATTGACATTTGCGAAAAAATAAAATAAAATAAAAAACAATTGTTTATAAAGTAATATATCAATTAATAAGTATCAATACAATGGAAGTTTATCACTGTGAGTTACATAACCAACGTTAGGCTATCAATTTCAATTCCGGCGGAAGATGGCAAACTCAAGGTTTAAATTTCATTATTATGGAAATTTTCTTCATTATCTGTGTTTAAACTTTTCCATATAAATATGCAGAAATGTTAAGATTATTAATTAGTTACGCATTGAGCTATCACTGGGCAATATGCATTACAACTACGCTTTTGTAATTGCATATATCATTAATGTCTTCTTGACAGTCAATAATACCGCATTAAATTTATCTTACGGCCATAAAAAACGAGAACTTAGTTTTAACAATTATCCTACCAGTAGCCCATTAATCCCTCACAGCCAACCAAATGAAATTGATGATCCTGGTTATACTGCACAACATGAAAATAACGATGAAAACACGATTTCTGGTGAAAGAAATGTAAATTTAACAAATTCTCAAAACTTCGTGGACTTCATCAATCCGTCTGGGCAATTGTTACATTTCATATATATGCCCTATTATCCACATCTACGACAACAGATGGCACTATATCACGATCAAAGAGTTTCATTACAACAAAAGCAACAACCTAATGGCAACAGTCAGAATTTGCTTTATGCTGGACCCCATCTCTTTCCGGCACAGCTGCAAAATCAATATCAAAACACACAGCAGGTTAATGTGCCGTTTAGAAATGTTAACGGCGCTTTTCAAAATACTTATCCAAATCATCTCTTTGTGAAGCCACATCTTCAAAACTTTTTTAAAGATTCTAAATTTCAAACCACCATGGAAGCTCCTTTTATACCCTCACAATTTTTGGGTTATAGCCACGAACCAGATCAGCAGTTGTCAGAACAACAACGGCCACAACAAGAATTGCTTCAACATAATCAACAATTACTTCAAGCAAATGGAAAAATACCACAACAACAGCAGCAACAAAATCAACAACTGGAAACGAAATATTACCAGCAGCCACTTAAACCAGCACCAGTCTACGAGCCAAACGAAAATTCTCCATATCCATCTTTAAGCGTAATTTATATGCCAAACAACAATAATATATATCCTTTATATCAAAAACCAATTTAATACGTAGTATTAAGTTGTTATAAATTTATATTTTATTTATGGACATTATTGTAATCCTAAGCGATTCTGTTTTATAATTTTATACATTCTTTCGCAAATCAATCAGTTGAACGTCAAAAAATCACAAAATAATTAACTTTATTTACTTCTTGTAATTATTATTGTAAAATTATAATTCAGTTAAACAATTATATTATAATATTATCAGGGAGCAAATTATGGCACTCGATATCGATCGAAATTTCAATAGAATTTAAATGTAAATTTCGATCGATATCGAATGCACTAATTTGCCCCAAGTATATTTATAACATAACTTTATAATTGTGTAATCCATTGAATTATAATCATTATCAAAATCAAAATGTATATAAAAATAATAATTATAATAATTATTGTCAAAAATATTGTTATTGTCGTTATAATTTTAAATATTATTTATTTTATAAACTTTATGATCGTGAATTTGTATATTTCGTATTTAGATTTTCTGTAGCTCATGGAGTGACTTGGCCAAGTTGATTTCAACCCAAACACGGACGGACAGACGGACTTCGGTCATTCCATTTGCTATGATATGAAAATGGATATTGAAAAAATTACAACTTTTCACCTCTTTGCTATTTTTTGTCGTGAAGGGTATATGACAACCCTTTCGACTGCTAAGGAAAAATTGTTTTGCTCAGTTGGCTGTACTATTTTTTGTATATCGAGCTTTGTTTTTATAAAAATCGATTTGCTGTGCTTTTTAAGAATGCTCAAGCTCTGCGTAAGATAGCTACTAAAGTTAACTTCAAGAAAATTTCACCTTAAGCTACCGTAAGCTAAAAACCATTCCTATATTATATTTTCGAGGATTTTTTAAGCTTTGCCACTTGTCAACTGTAACTTTATTAGCGCACAATAGGATAAATAGTCATAAAAATAAGATCAAACTGTTAGCCCGATTAGATTGAATTTTATTTTTAACTCTATAAAATCTATTTATATCAATCTTACTTCAGATAATCTTACAATTTAATAGAAGTTTTTAGAGTAAATAGAATATAAAAATATTAAGAATAACTTACGTAAATATTGCGATTTCCAGAGTTTAAAAGATTTTCAAAAATGGGTTTTTGCAGTTAGTTTTATTTGTTGTATTTATCATAAGATGAGCCAAGGGAGAAATTCGATTGCATTTTAAGAAGAGATATATTAGATATTCAAAATAGTTTTTTGTCTTTTGATTCCATTTAATCCATTAGAGAAAATCTGGCTTAAATTACTATATTTAGAGTTCACTTCAATATGGTTACAAGGGTAAATCGCTTCCAAAGGAAGAACACTTTTAACGACAATAAGCACTTAAAAGTGAAACGCTTTCAAATACTTGTGTACTTTTGAATGCTAAATATTGCGTTGGCCTCGTTTTTCTCCACATTTGCTTCAAGTCAATATTGCCGGAGAAAATTCCTAAACAAAAATTTTTTTTGTCAACTTTTTCATTTAACTACTCGTATCATTCCGATATGTTACTTTGGGGTGACTGAGAATTTAAAACTAAAAAATATTTTGGTGCTTCATATGTATAATTTTACATAAAAGTGACATCGGCTCTTAATGGGTTAAGCATTAAAAAAATATATTATTTTCTTAAAGATCTCTTCAAAAGCTTTTAAATGATACCGATATTGATATTTAAAAAATATTGAAAATTTCACAGTCCCATAGCTCGGAAAATATGTGTGAGCGCCAATTTTTTCAGCAGATGTTTTTTCCTTTTTTTAATTCTCTATCGCCGCATATATTATATTTTTTTTTGACATGAAAAAATTAGAGGTAGGCGTGGTGTTTTGCCTGCTGCCTCGAAGGACATGGACCGATCATGCTGATTTCCAATAGCACCTATTTCGACACTATATAAAAATTTTTTTTAAGCATGCTGAACCCATTAAGAGCCGATGACATTTTTTTTTACAAAATCATGTACATGTAGTACTTTATTTGTTTCTTTATTTTTAATTCTCTGTCACTCCAATATTTGCTTTGTTGATTGGAGTTACTTCGGCATAGCCAAATGTAGCACACTTACTTGTTTTATTGTATGTTTATAGTGAAAATTCTGTAATTTCTATTTTTTCTATATAATATTTTAACAAGTAAGAGTACTATATACGACTATGCCTAACCTTTTATAACCGTCATCATATATGTATAACCACGTGTACTATACTGCAGATTTTCCCTTGAATCGTTTAAATAAAGTTTTTCCGTTAAAAAAAAAAGTTTTATTTCGAAAATTGTAAGTTTTGCTTAGCGTTGTTATTTCATCTTAGCATATGAAAATGTGCTACATAAGGTAAAAAAACTCTTAGCTTTTACAATTCTTTTTTTTTTTTATCATAAACCAACCACCTGCTGGAATATAACCGAAAGTTGAAAAAAAAGATATGGAAAATTTAGAACCTGGCGTGATGGATTGCCCCTGCCTTAAAGAATACTGCTGATTTTCAATAGCAAAATTTTCGAAAACATGTCTGATCGATTGTCGTGTTTAAATTTTCTATCGCTCAATCGACTTCGCTATGCATAAGAACTTAAAATATTTATACTTTATATATACCTTTTTTCTACCTTTGGTGTAGGGTATAAAATCTCGTTGAAGCTCATGTTGCTTTTTTTTAAACAAAACTATAGCAAGAAGTTATCATTGTCTTGAACTTATATTCAATTCTACTTTGCATAGTTTGCTACACAATACCGACATTGCTCAAAAATAACCTTCTTGTGCAGTGTGAAAGAGTTCTTGAATTTTACCTTAAAAAATTTAAAATTTCTTAAAAAACAATATTAGTCTGTTTTAAATTTCTGTTGCAACCATAAATATATATTTCAATTAAATCATATTTTGATACTTTTCGTAAACTTTTGCAAAGTTTTTTTCTTTTTTAACTTCAATTAAAAACTGAAACCTGATATGTTTATTAAATCAAACAATAAAACTAAGAAAAATAAGTTTTCATTTTTTAGCTTCATCGGTGAATATTGTGTGAAAAACATTGTTGCAAACAATATTTTCTTTTTGCTTAACAACACTCATTCACGTAACCTAGTTTATTTATCGTTTTATTTTAATAAAACACCGCAAAAAAGTTTTTAACATGAAAATTCAATGCAGTCTTGTTTCTCTCACAAACATCTTTTCTGTGCAATTTTCTAAAGTAAAGTAGGAGTAAAAATTAACAATTTTTAAAGTGTTGAAAATTTAATTTAAAAGAAAGTGTTCGGTTATAAATTATTCTGTTACAAAATTTCCTTAATAAATAAAATAAAACTACTAACTAAATGAACGTTTAATAAAGCAGAGATTCTTAATTTTGCAACCTCCGTTCGGTTTCCTAACTTTAATTCCATCAACTCGGTCATTAGTTAATTGCAAGAGCTATTTTCATTGTGATGTAATTTACAATTTAAAATAACAATTTCACGTAATAAGAACACCTCATAAACAATTTAATCTAATATAAGATTCCGCCGGGAAGGTATTCTACTTTCCATTTTAATCCCGGCTGTATGCGATGTGGCACCGTCTTGTTGATACCGCATGTTAATCAAACCCAAAGCATGCAGTTGTGGCGTTAAAAAGTTTTCAATCATTTCACTATATCGCTCCCTATTTACAGTTTTCATTTTCAAAGAAGTAAGGCCCAATGATTCCTCCTGACCAAATTGCACACTAGAATGTCACTTTTAATGGATTCAAAGGTGACTGATGTATAATTTGAGGGTTTTACATTGCCCAGAACGTCTATTCCGTTTACTCACGGATTGATCCTAATGAAAAGGTACCTCGTCACTCATTATGATTTTTTCATGTCATAGGCTAGCTGCAACATCCTATATTGTAGAAGAAGCTCTTATTCTTTAAAGACTAAGCTCCTGAGGTTAAGGGATTGTTTTAAACATGTTGCTGGGCAGCAGTAATGTTTTCAGCCAATCTTGCAGTAAGTTGTTGTTGGAAAGCTTGGAATATTCGCCTACACACCCTCTTACTTCGAAATCGTTCGCTACACGATAAACAGAGCGTTTTGTTGGCACGTTGTTTCCCCCAAAAAATTTCACGTAACTTTCTCATTGTCACAGAAATCCATGATTGATTTTGATAAAATGTTTTAACGATTAAAACACGTTGATTTATCGATTATTATTACTTCACGACTGCCAAATACAAACTAATGTTTACCAAAATAGCGTCAAAATAAAGTAGCATACCTTCCCGGCGGACACCGTGAACGACTGATCCGATTTTAATAAAACTTGTCCTCATGGTAAAATAACGAATTTAGGCTTTTAGATAGTGGACCAGGAGGGGAGAAAATGAAGCGAATATTTTTTGCGTATGAATCAATTCTAACAAATTTTCGACTAATCGATTTTAATAAAATTCGAAACATAGATAGGTCCTCAACTATATCGAGTTCCAAATCTAGGATCTAGATGAGAGACAAGGGGGAAAAACTGGTCATTTTATCACCGTTATACCGTTCTGAACAAAATCAGATTGTAAAGATATTTGAAATATAAATATATCCTACAAGGTCCCAACTGATTTGATAAACAGGACTATGATATATTATACAATGGCCAGAAAGACTCAAAAATAATACCTAGGCAAACATTATTCAAGCTTAATAAATCCTAGGTACAATAAACTAGTATTTAATAAGCTTGAATAATCTGTCAGTAGGATTTATCCCTTAATCGTATCGCTTTAAGTCTAAATATGTTGCATTAACTGTTTGAGTGGCTAAATTGGAGTTATTTAAATTTAAAAAATGGATTGAGTGTTAAGGCACTGACTAACACATACTAAATAGTTTTATAGCAGACCCCGTTTTTATTACACTTTGTGCTAGGAACACAACACAACACGAACGACGAATTTCGTCCAACACAACGAATACGTTGTCAAAAATTCGTTATGTAAATTCGTCGTATGAAACACTACTACGACGAAAACACAGCTGTTATAATTTTTGAAGTTGTTTCTTCTTTGTAAGCTGCTAAGGTGACCATAAAAAAATAATAATATTTAAAAATTTAAACATCAGCAAAAACACAACTAAAAACTATTTTATATTTAACTCATAATCTGTACGCTTTTTATAAATGCTTCAAAAGAAAAATACATAAATTTTTAAAGCAAAATAACTTTATTTACTAAAATACTTCGAATCTAACGTCAAACATGGTCACTTTGTACTGATTTGTTCGTCGTTCGCCGGCGTAAGAAATATAAATAATTCTATTGCATAGTTCGCCACGTATGATGAATTTCGTCCTACGTCATGATTGTGTGCATTTTCATATACACAAATGTGTTTTATTTTGGACGACGAATATTCGCGACCAAAAATTGGTCGTTCGTCCCAGTTGTGTTCCTAGCAATAGTTTCAAAATGATAAGCAAAATTTGCTACAAAGTATATTAGAATTGCTCCTCATCAGCTAGTACCGTGTCATATAAATCTAGAAATGCTAGCCTTAGACTTGACCGAGAAATTTACAAAATTTAAGTCTAATATAATATTGTGATTTAAATTCGAATGCTTGCCAATGACGGAAAGCCTCATGCATTTTTAAGGCACAAAGTAGAAACATCATCTGCGTTGATCTTCATCTCAGCTAGTTGCCATATCCTGGCTGGAAGAAAGTTACACAGCACAGGTGCTTCGATTTCTTTTTAGTATTGTCTTCGCCTTTCTGGCGACATTCTCTTTGTGACCCACTCGAGCCTGCCTGCCTGTATTTATATCCAGGCACCTTTTCTGGTTGATAGTATCCAACCATCAACTGATGTACATCACACCCACAAGCTTTGAAGGGCTCTGTTCAATCAAAAATAGCAGCTGATCGCCTTGTTTGAAAGGCATTTTTAACTCAGCTCGATATAATCTCTTTTTTAGAGGCACATCTGTTGAGCATCAATTTTTTCAATACAGAGTCCATGCACCAGGCATCGATCATCTGCCCTTTAATAAAGGAAATTAGTTCTTTTCAAAGTCTAATTAACAAAAAAAAAACTTCAATTCTGCCGAGTATACATCTGCAAGAGTAACCACAAATCTTCAAGTTACAAACTTTTAGTTCTCACTGCATAAAAACTTTTCAAATTACCATTTGTGGTAAAACTCTATTGTGAGTTTTAAAGTGTTTTTTTTTTGTGTGCTTACGTGTTTAAGCATTTTCGTGCGGTTTTGTTACGCTTTTGGCTTATTTTAAACTCAATTAAACATCTATTGCAATGAGTTACCTTTCAGAATTTAGAAAATTTACTTTTCAGGGAAGCAACGTAAAAAAGCAGAAAAATGAAAATGAAAACCAAAAGCCAAAAACCAAAAACCAACTCCAACCTAAAATGGTGAAAGAATATTTAATGGTTTGCTATTGTTAATTTTTTCAGTGGCAAATCCAAAGTGCTTAACGTAATTTAGTTTTAAATTGCATTGGCTTTAATGTCAAAAGAGTTTTTATTGCTCTTTTATTTTTTTTTTTTATTTCTATAAAAGTCATGATTCCTTTCGTTGTTAAATAAGTTTGTAATCTCGCAATGTTGCAACCAATTGTTGGAAAAAGTATGTTTTTATGTTTATTTCGTAGTGGGTGAAAATTCTATTTGCACTTTCTAAAGTTTCTTATTTAATTTATTTTTAGTTTTTATTGTTTTCTCTTATTTTTGAGAAGAAAAAGAATAAACTGCATATAACTTAAAGGAATATTGCACAGTCATTTATTAAAGGAACTATCTAGATCATCAAGTTAACTACCTAGAGCTAAAAGATTCAATTTATTTACTGTGAGTTTGTATGACGTACGGGTATTTCAAGTTCTTCTTTCACCGTTCATTACAAAAAGTCGAAAAAGGGTATATCTAAGTTTGTCATCATGTTTGTAATTTCTACAATATTTATTTCCGACCCCATATATGTTCTGAGTTGTGAGCGAAGACGATTAAGCGGTGTCCGTCCGTGTTTGTGTCGCAATCATGACACTACATGAGCTAGAGAATATTTAAATACACCAATCGATCAGACATAGTAAAAATCAACTGGATCGGTCCATGTCCTTCAAGGCAGCGGTCAACACACCACGCCTGTCTCTAATTTTTTTATATTGTTTGGAACAATAAAGTAACTTCAATCAAAAAAAAAAAGGAACAAATATATGGGGCGATACAGAATTAAAAAATAAGAAAAAATATTCATTTATTTATTTTTAATATTTAACCTATTTTTTTTTGATTGGATTTTTTTCACTTAAGTAGATTTACATAGATGGTGAAGGGTATATAAGAGTCGGTATAGCCAAATATAGCACTCTAACTTGTTTTATTTTTTGATTGCGTTTAACGACAAAATTTTATTTATTGCAATAAGACACTGGAGCGTTTAGATAACTTACGAGCATTTAAACAAAAACTCTGTCTTTTTTCAAATGCCAATTTCTAAAAAATTAATGCCATTAGTTATCTGTTCCATATACATACATACAGTTAGGAGCAAAAATGTAACATGAGTTATTATGTTCTGAAATGAAGCTCGATAGTTTCAAAATAAAAAGACACACAACTAAATTATCTTAACTTATTTTATTTATTAAACTTTCTGCAAAATATAACACAAACACAATTTTTTATATTACAAATTTGTTAAACAAAATGCGTATGTAACCAGATTTAGTCAAAAGTTACACTTTTTAATATTTGGTGCACAAACCTTTTACATTTTCAAGTTTTTTAAGTCGGTTGGGCATACTATTGCAAAAATTAGCCACCATCTCGTTCGGAGTAGACTCCCAACAGTCTTTCACACGGCTCCATAACTCGTTAACAGCATTTGAAGGTTCCGGATACTTGGCTAACTTTGTTTTGATGTAACTCCAAAAGTTTTCAATCGGATTCATATCCGGTGACTGCGGGGGCCATTTTAAAACAGAAAATGGTTGACTTTGTAGCCAAGTTTTTACTATTTTAGCCGTGTGTTTGGGTCGTTATCTTGCTGAAACACAACATTTTCAGGAGAAAGACCCGTTTTTCCAATAGCAGCTGGTAAATTATTTTGCAAAATTGAAAGATATTGTTCCTTTTTCATAATACCATCAATTTTAACAAGAGGACCCACTCCATTTTTCGTGATACAACCCCAAACAATTATTGAACCACCACCGTGTTTCATTGTTTGTCGGACCTGATTTGAGGTTATGGTGTTTGGGTCCTTACTCCAGTACCACGAGCGCCTATCTGACTCAAAACGGTTAATTTTCGTTTCATCAGACCAAATCACCTAAAAAATAAAAAAAATTTAAAAAGTAATTTACAGTACCTGACTCCAGTCGCCGTATGTCCAATTTTTATACGAATTTACAAATTCCTTCCGGCAAAGAATATTTTTTTTGTTAGAAATGGTTTTTTCTTTTTTTCAGCGGCCTTAGGACCCAATCTTTTTAAACACCGTTGAGCTGTCCAGCGACTTGCATCAATTTGAAGAGTTTTTAGTGCTTCAGCTGGGGTGACAGGATTTTCGCATGTTACCAATTTTGCGAGGTGTCGACCAGTGCGATCATCTATTTTTCTTGGCCGTCCAATAGGCGGCGATTGAGCACATATTCCATACTTTTTTTTAATTCTTTGCACGGTCATATGACTTATTTTATACTTTTTTGCAATTTGTCTTACCGATTCATTTTTTTGCAATAAATTAATAATTTCATTGATTTTATATGGCTCCATTTTAAAAAGACGTGTGAGATAATTGAAAAATTGATAAATAACGGTAGATTACAGAATGATTCAGATATTGTATTTGTTTGAATTATTAAATGCATTAAAATTTAACAGGGTGCAAAAGTGTAACATTTTCTGATATTTGTTGTGGTACCCCTACTCTCCATCCTTGCCATACTAGAATATTGCATGTAAGTATTAATTTTTTTGGACAAACCGATATATAATAATAATCAAAAAAACTTTTGGTATTTGCTTCCTCATAGGATATACTAAGCATTGTTTCCGAACGCCGGCTATCATGTTACATTTTTGCTCCTAACTGTATGTATGTATTTTGTAAAACGAAATTATACGAAAATCTTAAGAAAGAAAAACTCATATAATTCATATAAATGGTTTTTAAATAAATTATGTATTTAATTGAATTGTTAATTTTAATAAATGAATTGAAATTATTTTGGCTTAAGTTAATTTATTTTAAATTTCTAAATTTTTTTATTAGAAAGAAAATTTATTTTACAAATGTATGCAGACGTTTTCCAAAAGAAACAAGAAAAATTAGACGCTAGCAGAATGAAATGGTGCACTTTCTGGACCGCTACGACCTTCATCAGCATTCGTCGCATCTTCTTGATAATTCTTCTTGATTTGTATAGTTAGTATTGATGATCACATTGAGGATAAGTTATTAACCTCTTTCGTAAATAACATGTGAAATATTTATTCCCATAAACTTTTCTTTTCTCTCGAAATGAAAAATGTAATCGTGAATCTACCGTGAAATTTTAGTTCCCATATTTAGTGCTATAATAATAATATCATTGATAAAAAAAAGAATTTATAATTGAAAAAAATATTTTGGGATTTTAATAATATTATTGGAAAATAGTATGCGAACATAACATAACATTTTATAATAAAATTGCAATGATCAATTATCGGTTGTTTCATGTTAACTAAAGACCGATCTAAATCAGTATGTCAAGCTCATATTTGTCTAATACCCAGCTTCAACACTGAAATGTTACACTTAAAAGCATCAACGTTGATTCTGCAAAGTAGTGTCAACTTATCTTGACTTATAGAAACTTCTGAAAGATATAAAAAATAGAGTCGATTTTGTCTACATTGGCCTAAAAATAACTATTTTATTGTAACTTTTCAATAATAATAAGAACAATAATTTTTTTTCATACAACTTCAGTTGTTATGAGTTATGATACGAGTAATGGATTTTCTAATTACTTAGGCTTTATGGGCTTGCTTTATATATTTTGTATGATCGTGAGACTTTTAACAGAAAAACGGCGTTTTACAAGCCGATTTCCTGTTGGCTGTTAATGATAAAAGTATATTGAAATTAGCTTTTGATTTATCGAGATAAAAATCAAAATGCTTGATCGATTTTTCATATATTTTTTTAGACATCCGACTAGTTTTTATGAGCGATTCTCATGCACCAGTCATGATGAACAAAATTAAGAAATTAAAATAAACACGATTTTTTAGCGATACATTAATGCTTGTGAACTTTGCTTAGTCCCCTTAGTCAAATTAGAGGAGAAATATATGTAGGCACTGCATAGGATACTAAAGCCTTGTTTGCTAGGGGCTCTTCTTTAAACACGAGAGAAATTAATCCAAACAGTTTGGATCTTATAGATCGTGAGGCAGCTATATCCAAAATATCTTTAAGATCTGATTTTATAAAGAACGGTTAAGATTCATAAAATTCCCTGTTTTTCCCTATGTTTCTCATCGTATGCCATTTATTTCGTAGGATTAACGTATCACATTATTTTTTTCACACGATTGTCGATACGAACACGGATGTAACGATTTCAGCCCAGTTTGGATCTTATAGATCGAAAGATAACTATATTATAAGTATCTTTAGAATCTGATTTTGTTAAGATCGGTTAAGCTTTACAAAATTGCGCATTTGTCCTCTCTCCTACTCCGGTCTCCTATTCCCTTTTTTTAAAATAAATATAGAACATTCTACTCTTAACATAAATACCTAACTACTTTTACAACTTTGTTGTAATCGGTACAGACAATAATGCCAGTTTTTTGCGATCCAGATAAGTAACTATTTATGTTCCAAGTTTCATTAAAACGGACATAAAAATGACTGCTTCCTCTTTTTCTGCTCTTCTGTTCCACTACTTTTAAATACAAAAATTCTATTTTAAATTTCAATTAAATCGGTTAAGTCGTTTAGCCGTGATTGATTCTTTATTCTACTTTGGGTTCTCGTGGGATCCCAATTTCAGCGAGAAGTGTTTTTTTTTAATTCAAAATTGGGTAAATGTGAGCAATTTTGAGTGAATAAAGTTATTCTTCTTCTTGGACGAAACAGCCCATGGATGAAATAAAAACAAACAAACAAACAAAAAATTGAAGCCATAAACAATATTTAAAAAATTAGTAAAATAGTTACACTAATATTCAGAACAATATGGAGGAAAACAAATTCTTAACGAATGTTTTTGTATTGCATTTTGCTGATGTTTTCAAATTGATTCTTTTTTTATTAAAGCAGCCAAAACACTTTGATTTTTTATTTTGTACTCGTACTTAAAACTTATATTTTGTGTTCCCTTACTTTAAGACAATTTTGTCTCTTTATGAGAGAAAATTATGCTCGCTATTATTTTCACATCAAATTACATGAACTATAAGGACACCCTTTAATATCCGAATCCAAATATTGTACTTGCTGTTATAGCAGAATTAGCAATACAGGTTCCTTTTTAATTTTAGCTGCCTATCTATAACTGTTAAAAAGTCTGGCCACATATATCATCAACTTTGGGATACCCTTTAATCTTCAATTCCAAAGTTTATACTTGCTGTTATGGCGGATTTAGTAATACAGGTTCTTTGTAAATAAAATGTCTATATTAGACATTCTGTCTAATTTTCAAGTGTTTGTATATAACTTTTCAAAAGATAGGGTCATATAGGTCAATATACTTCGATTATGGGAATACCCTTTAATTTCTAAATTCAAATTGTATACTTATTGTTATAGCGGATGACGCAATAGGGGTTCCTTGTTAATTTCAACTGTGTGTCTATAGCAATTCAAAAGTTTTGTCACATACATCAAATTATATCAACTATTGACACACCATATAATTTCCAAATCCAAACTTTATACTTGTTGTTATAAGGGACTTAGCAATACCGGTTCTTTGTAAATATCAACAGTCTGTCTACAACTGTTCAAAAAAATGGTTATATACATAAAATTATATAAACTATTGGTGGAACCTTTAATTTATATTTTTTAAAAATTTGTACTTGTTATTATTACTCTCATAAAAATGGGTATTTTATCTAATTTTTAAGCGATTGCTTATAAAGGTTCAAAAGATGAGCCTATTTAGGTGAAATTACTTCACCTATGGGGACACCCTTTAATTTTTAAGATTATGGACTTTTTTATTATTTTTATTACAAAAAATCGGTTCAGAAATGACTGAGTTCTGCAGGCACAAACATTAAAACAAGCAGCATTCAGACGAATTGATAATCTTTTTTCTTTTTTTTCAAGTCGGTTAAAACTAAGTCAAATTAGGAATAAATTCATTTTCATTATTATATTTCTTCTTACAAATTCATTTTTATTATTATTTTTTCTAATATTAAGATGACAACAAATATTTTTTTGTTGCGTTAACAAGGGAGAGTATTTTTGTGCTTTTCGACATGAAAATTTTTCTTTATATAAAATTGAAAAAATAAAATATTCTCTGTATATGCAGAAAAAAAAATTCATTTGTAGTATCTAAGTAATAAAAAACAAAAAAAGTTACTTTATTCAATAAAATACAATTCAATTTGACACAGAGAAAGAAACAATATAAACTGAAAAGTAAAATAAAATACGAATTTGAAAATAACATTTTAATTAAAAGTTTTCAATTGTAAAATACTTTATAGGGTGAAGTAAATACAATGTATATGTTGCATAAACTTAAAATATTTATATCAAAAACTATAAAAATGTAGCGAGTGGATAATTGGAAATATATTTGGTATAAACTAAAGAACAAATTGTATTTAAAGCAGTTCTTTTTGAGTAATATTTTAAATGTGATAGCTTGTGTATTTGGATGTTTCCTACTCTCTTACGCCAAGACAACTGAGTTGATATTGAGGTAATTTGCATCGCATGTAGACTTTTACCCGGAAGTGGGTAAATACTGTATTTTTAAGAATGTCGAAGGACCAGAGGAGGAAAAAAAATTGGCAAATATTTTGACGGACAATATTTAATGTGAAAAACCATTATTAATATAAATTTGAAATTCCATCTGCTTTTGCTCTGGCGTAGATTGTTTCTATTTCTTCGCTTTTTTTACACATTTTGTGAAAAAAAAAACAAAAACTATTTTAAATGAATATGCCTTAAGGAAAGCAAGAATGTGAATCATAATGTTTCAGGTGGGCTAATTGTAATTACAATTACAATAAATAATGACTTTCATTAAGTAATTAAGTTTTTCATATGAAAGTGCATAACATTCTTGTGGTATCATTATTTTATTTAATTCTTAATAATTAATTACGTTACTAACGCACTTAAGGCCGTGTCACATAAAACTTTATCGCTTTGCGTGACTTTTCAAACTTTGAAAAAAAAGCGTATAACGCAAGAGGTATGTCACAATAAAAACTTTAACAGCGCCTAATTATTGTTTGTTTTTATAAGTTTTTCTTCCATAATTTTCTAAAAAAAAAAAATAAAGGAAGAATATATAATAAAAAAAATAATATTTTAAAATTCTTAACTCTTTTACGTTCGATTTTGCCAAAAATAATATACAAATGTATAGCAGCTAATTGTCAAAGCGCGCAAAAAGATGAGTGTTGCCCAACTTTGCGCTTTGCTTTGCGTTAAAAGTGCTTTATGTGACATACTTCATATAAGTTCGTGCATTTTATCTTAGATGTCAAAGCGAATTTGCAACGCAACACAAAGCAAAAGTTTTATCTGACACGGCCTTTATGCCCATCTAAACTATAATTATTAATTTTAAAAAGTAGTCTGAATAAAATTATTGCAAACAAAAAACCAACCTTAAAACAGAGTTCACCTGTCGGTCTATAACGGTTCAAGAGTATGGCCACATACAACAATATACAAAGACTATTAGGACACCCTTATATCCCAGCTCCAAATTTTATACTTTTTCAACTGTTCAACAGTTTGGCAATATACATTAAGTTTGAGTAACTACAGGGCCACCCTTTTATTTCTAAATTCAAATTATATACTTGCTATGTTAGTAGATTTAGCAATTACGTTCTTTATACATTTCAACATTTTGTCTATAACGATGTAACCGTTTGGCCACATAAATCAAATTACATCAGCTATTGGGACACGCTTTAATTTTTTTTTAGTTATTTATTATAATGAATGTTTTTTTAATGCAACAAGATCAATTATCTTATAAATTACAGCATTAGAATCAGATAAGTTACATACCGTTTACCGTTTTAAAATTGTTTATGAATTTCTGTAATACGAGGGCTGCTCTATATATTTCTGGCCTAATAGTGAAAATGCGAATATTTATAATCAAAAATGGTTTTATTGTTTTTCAAAGTATTCTCCAGCATGATTTATCCACTTTTGCATGTGCTGAGACCAGTTGTCGAAGCACTTTTTCCACTCCGATTGAGACACCTCTAAAACATGGTTTTTGAACACTTCAACAGCTTCTTCTGGCGACGAAAATCGTTGACCACGCATTTTTTTTCTTGATGTGCGGAAACAAGAAGAAGTCATTTGGTGCCAAGTCAGGGCTGTACGGCGGATGACCCATTAATTCGACGTTTTGGCCGGTCAAAAACGCTCTGGTTTGAGCCGATGTGTGAGGGCTCGCATTGTCATGGTGAACAATGATTCGTCTTCTCTTGTTGGTTTTTCGATTTTCTCCGATGACTTCAGGCAAACAAATTGTAGTGTACCACTCAGAAGTGACCGTCCTACGTTGCTCAAGCGGAACAGTCGCCACATGACCAGTTTTGCCGAAGAAACAGGCGACCATTTGCTTCGAAGTGCTTCTTCCACGAACAACTTTCGTTGGATTTTGCGCGTCTTTGAAGACCCACACGGTCGATTGTTGTTTCGTTTCGGGCTCATACGCATAGATTCATGATTCGTCACCTGTGACGATCTTATAAACGTCTTTTGAAGCACCGCAATCGTATTTTTGCAACATTTCTTTGCACCAATCGACATGAGCCTTTTTTTGAGCGACTTTCAAATTGGGCGGGATCCAACGAGAACAAACCTTTTTTACGGCCAGGTGTTCATGCAGTATCGAATGTATGCTGGTGGAAGAAATGTCCAAGGATGTCTCTATCTCTCGGTATGTCGCATGTCGATCTTGCATTATGAGTTCATGCACGGCCTCAATGTTCTCTGGCACAACAGCCGTTTTTGGACGACCATCACGGAATTCGTCTTTGAGCGAGCTTCGGCCACGATTAAATTCATTATACCAATTTTTCACAGTGCTATAGGATGGTGCTTCATCGCCATATAAAGATTTAAGTTCATGAATGCACTCTTGTCGTGATAATCCACGTCGAAAGTTGTGAAAAATGATGGCACGAAAATGTTCACGAGTTAATTCCATTTTTTTCTATATTAATTTTTTTAAGTCACTGTAAACAACACAAATAATGGTCGTACGTCAAAACGTTTTGAGTACGATTATGCTTAAAAATGACAAACTTTCCAATGGAAATGTCAGATTGCACTTAGCAGCACTCAGTGATGCTTAACAAGTTTTTGAATCGCGCTGCGTTGCTAGTAGGTTGAATATATGGGGGAGATGGTTCCAGAGGTAAATAGTATATATATATATAAAACTGGTGAAAAGAAGCACTCTTTCGGTATTTGAATGTTCGATGTGAACACCAATTTGTTATAAAGAGAGTCAGGCTTTTTCGAAGTTATTATTATATGCCAAAAAATAAGATTTTTAAGCTCCATGTAGTCATCGAGGTGCATGCCAAGGACATGTATTGAATACGGTGATATATGATCAAATCTTTTCAAAGCAAAAACATATCGAACAATATTATTAAACGCTATGTTGAGCTTTCGTTTCAAACTCATATTGCATCCAGCAAAAATCTGAGATGCATATAAAAGAGAAGGAATTAAACATGTTTGGCAATCATCATCCTTATCCTGATGAGTGTAAAGTGTTGAGTCTGCCATAGGGTTCTAATCTCCCCATAAATTATGCCACATGCTTGTTTAATATCCGACCATGTCAACGAGCTATTAAAAGTAACCCCCAAATTTTTGGCTGTATTTACCAATTGAATTTGTGTCCCATTAAGAGAAATATACAAATTCTCTCTTAGTGCCGCCGGTATTTTGCCAATTGTTTAAAATTTAGACTTAATAGGATTAAGAAGTAGTCCATTAGCAGATGCCCATTGATAGATTCTATCTAGATCAATATTTATTTTATTAATACCAGAAAAATTTTATACTTTTTATTATAGCGAATTTGTTAATACAGGTTTCTTGTAAATTACAGCTGTCTGTCTACAACGGTTCAAAAGTTTGGCCATATGTAAATATCAAATTACATTTACTATTGCGACACCCTTTAACTAAACATTTTAAATGTTTATACTTGTTATTATAACGTTCATAGTAATCGACATTCTGTGCAATTTTCAAGCGTTTGTCTATAATGGTTGAAAAGATTGACCCATATAGATCAATTTGCATCAACAATATGAACACCCTTTAATTTTAAGATCTATTTTTTTTAATTTGTGTTATTGAGAGCTTTACTAATACGCAGTCACTTTAAATTTTGAAGAATTGCCCTTTACAGTTAATAGCACACGTAAAATATAAGTATGTTGTATTGGGACATCCTTTACTTTTTAAGATTATGATATGTTTTAAAAAAATTTTCAAAATCAGTTTAGAAATGATTGAGTTCGGCTACATTCAGACGATTTGATTCTTTGAAGTCGGTTAAAAATCAGAAAATTCTACATCCTTCATTAGCCAACAAATATCAGTGAAAAGAATACGAGAAATATTTTATTAAAAAAAATCCTAACTTAAAATTATTCATTTGGTTAAATGCTGAAATAATAAAACTTATTAACAATTTCTAGTTTAATATAGGAAAACAAACTTTAAGTTATAAAGAGCAAATGTTGTTAACTAAAAATATTTTAAATATTTAACTTATTTTAACCTAAATTTTAAATATTTTAGCTTGAACTTAATTATTGTACTGACATATAAAATTTTTATAATAATAATAATGATATTACATATTGATTCAAGTATTTTTTTTTTTGAAGAGTAAAATTTCTAGTAATAGACATAAAGATACGAAAACGATACATAAAAAGTTTGTAAAATCCCATGTGTTTTGTTATTTAAATTGGCGCGTATGTTCAAATACTTACTAAAAATCATTGAAACGTAATATAATCTTAGTTTCCTATACGCTTGAATAAATTGACAAGGGATCAAGATGTTAATTTATAGTACTTTTGTGTCGCAATGATATTTTTTTAAAAGAGAATCTATGACACACAGCAAAGCTACACAAAAACAAACCCATATGAATGGTTGCTTATGAGACATTTCTAAAAAATATATGTACATATATTCACCCATAAAAGAAATAAATTCTTTAAATAATGGTCATCTGTTGTCATAGAGAAGATTTGCATGTATGCGTGTTACTTTTTGTACATTTACTATTTTGCTACAGCATTTATAGTTTTTGTTGAAGCTTGTGTATTATTGAGTTTAAACACAGTGTGACACAAAATGAAGATAACATTTGGTAATGTTGATTTCACGCTTTAATTTTGTTATGTTGTTACTTTGTTTTAAATGCAATAATCTTTTAGTTTATCCAAATTAGGAAAGCCAAATGGAAAATCTCGAATCCGGGAATCCAGGGATTTTTGCATTGTAATAAAAATAAAAATTAAATTTTACTCAAATGTAGGATAAATAGGGCATCATTTATAAAGAAATCGTCTGGAAGAGGTAAGTGCGCAAACTTGGGTTTGCCGCGTCTAAAAGTACAGGTATTCATATTTGCATATTCTTTTAAAAGATATTTAATTAATGCATTAAAAAAAAGAACAAAATTGCTGATTTCAAAGAAGAGAGTTATAAAAAGTAGAAACACTTATTAGAAGAACACAATAAAAAAGAGATTTTTTGCGCGAGCTACCATAATTGTGTGCAATATTTACAGCTGCTGTAATGAAAAAGGTATACAAATTGTATATCAGTAGATAGGTAATTACTGTGCTTAATTACTTACAGTAGTTTTTCAAATAAAAAAAGCTGTAAAAATGCCCCTGAAAATCAAAAAAAGATCAAAGAGCCGGAAATATAAAAGATATTAAGTCAGGTCTTAATCCCAAAAATTGTAATAAATCGTCTCCTCATACCCTATTTATGCGCAAAATGTCTAGTAAATTTGGGGAACTACTGAAAACCAATTGTACTAAAATAGTTTGTTATAAAAATAATGAAAATCCGCGTGCAATTTTTGTTAAAAAATTGCCAAATTCGAACAATGCTGACTCTAGGGTGCTTCACAAAGATTCCATAAAAAGACGTCAGATATACGTATTACACAAGTACTTCTCATAAAGAAAAAATTAAAAATTTTATAAATTTTATAAATTTACTAAAAAACGTTTTAAATCTACTTAAAAAACTGAAAGTATTTTTGGCCAAAATTTTAGATTTCTAAAACTTTTTATGAACTTTTTAATTTTTTTTGCCCAATCAGGATTTGAACCATCGATCTTATAAATTAATGAAAATTGACTTATTTTCGGCTTTTTGGTTAATTCTTAAGATCGATGGTTCAAATCCCGATTGGGAAAAAAACTAAAAATTAAAACAAACGTATTTACATTCATACTTAACTTATAACAGTCAATATGATACTAAACCAGCATCTATAATGTTGTAAGCAAACAAGTATGAATAATTAAAATTAAAAGTTGCATTTCGTGGCTTTACCGAAGGTTAGTACAAAAAGACAACAACAAATGTACAAGACGAGCTACAAAGAGAACGACAAAGAAATGCTTGAAGTTGTGTGTGGACTTCGTCTCAAATTAACATTAAGATTAGTTGGTTAAATAGATGATGTTTACTAAGGTAGATAGATGCGAAGAATGCTGATGAAGGATGTGGCGGTCCAGAAAATACTGCATTTCATTTTAATGTCCGCATACATTTGTAAATAATTTTTCTTTTTTAAAATGTTTGGAAATTGAATTAAAAATAAAGCAAAAAGCCGAAAATAAGTCAATTTTCATTCTTTTCATGAAATTTCAAATTAAAATATTATTTGCACTAAAATAATGAAGTCAAAGCAAAAAGTTTTTCTACAAGTTATTTCTAGCTTCCAAAATTTGTTTTAAAATAGTTCTGTCTTGTATAAAAAAAAACTACAGGTGAAAAACTAAAAAAATGACAAGGTAAAAATTTTAAATTTAAAAGTCCAAATTCTCTAAAGGAATAAAAGAAACCATGCAAAATCCAAGCATATTACTAAAAATAAAATATTTTTGAAATTGTTTTACTTTTGATAAAATTATAAGCTCTGAAACATTTTTCAAATTGGACTTACTTACTTTGACGCCCTGTGGTACTACCCTGTACTGACACAGGGTATCTAAATGCAATAGGCGAAAAGCTTAGGTCTTATTCTATAAGTCGCAGTTTGTTTTATGAAAATCGGGAAATTAGTTTAGAAGTTCCAGACTTTTATTCCATTTTCTTGTATTTCACGCCACTGTGCGTTGTATGTATTGTAAAATAAAGTCGTTTTTTACCTTTGTTGGATGTTTGTTCTTTCTTTGGCTCACTACTGTGTTTGTAAATTATTTACAGATTTAAAAGTTTGACTTATGAGAACGAAATTATTTCTTTAAATTATTGCCAATTTTTTGGAGTGTAACGGAATAGAGCTAATACTGATAACATTTTATTATCAAAATAAAATTAGTTTCCTTTGGGATAAAGTATTATTTTAAAGTATTTTATTCAATCCTGATGATTATGATTTTTTTTTTTCAATACTTTAAAAAGCGCGAAAAGATGCCTAAATATATCACTGGCGAAGATTAAAAAAAATTAAGTGTTTGAAAAATTATTTGTCACCCTATAATTCCAACGCGTATGCAGGCAGCTTTGCTAAAAATTTGATGCTTTGGAAAAAAACCAATCTCAAATAAAATTTATGTCTTAAAATTAAAAAAATGAGAGTAAAAAAAGAGTAAAAAAGCAATCATATTATTCACTGGTGCATTCCTTAAATAAAATCGAGGGTGTATATCACATCCTTATTTTTTCCATAAACTTTATAACTCAAATTAAAGCAGCTTTCACTTTCATATCTTTTTCTCTAATAAAGTCATTAAATTTATTTTTTTATATACTTTTTCTGTGTTCTGAGATTTTCTGTTTTTATACCCTTTATTACAGGCGGAAAGGGGTATACATAAGTTTGTCATTCCATTTGCAATTTCTACTATATCCATTTCTGACCTTTTATAGTATACATATATATTCTGAGTTCTTATGCATAGCGAAGTCGATTGAGCGATGTCCATCTATTTGTCTGTCCGTCTATCAGTCCATCGATGTTATAAGTTAATGAAATTTTACTTTATTTTCGGTTTTTTGGTTCTTTTTAATTAATTTCTAAACATTTTTAGAAAGAAAAATTATTTACAAATGTATGCGGACGTTTTCCAAAGAAAACAAGAAAAATTAGACGCTAGCAGAATGAAATGCAGCATTTTCTGGACCGCCATATCCTTCATCAGCATTCTTTGCATCTATCTACCTTATGTTATGTACGTCGTAAACATCATCTATTTAACCATCTAATCTTAATGTTAATTTGGTGAGACGAAGTTCACACACAACTTAAAGCTTTTTTCTTTGTCATTCTCTTTGTAACTCGTCTTGTACATTTGTTGTTGCTTTTTTGTGCCAGCAATTTGATAGCTACGAAATGCAACTTTTTTTTTTAATTATTCATACTTTGTAAAACAAATGAAATAATTTGTAAATTTAATCATTGCTTCAGCATTGTTGTTGCCATCGCTTCTACTCATTACATTCAATTGCCATAATTGTGTTTGATGCAGTCAAAAGTGCCTTAAAATACACGAAATTAGATAAATACCCGGGTATTTAAGTGGGTATAAATAGGTAAATACCCAGGTCTAAACCCATCTCTATTCAAAATTATAAATAAAATGGTGCCCCAACAGTTCATTTAATTTTATATATATGGTCATATTTTGACTTGTAGACGGACGGTTAAAATTTACAAAGAACCTGTATTGCTAAGTCCGCTATAACAACAAGTATACAATTTGGATTTGGAAATTAAAGGGTTAATGAAGTTTAATGTATGTGACCAAACTTTTGAATCGTTATAGACAAACAGGCGAAATTAACAAGGAACATGATTTATTGAGTCTGCTACAACAACAGGTATAAAATTTTAGTTTAAAAATTATAGGGTGTTCCTATAATTTATGTACTTTAAGCTATTATTGCCTATATTTTGAACCGTTAAATATAAACACCTGAAATTAGACTAAATGACTTTTGTGTCGTCTGTTATAATAAGAAGTATAAATATTTAAAATCATAAATTAAAGGGTGTAAAATTGGTGATGTAATTTGATGAATATATATGTATAGACAGACGGTTAAGACTTAGGAAGATCCTGTATTGCTAAGTGCGCTACTACAGTAAGTATAACATTTAAGTTTGGAAATTATAGTGTTCCCCTATAGTTTATGTAATTATATGTATATTTCAAAACTGTTGACACACGGTTGATATTTAAAAGCAGCTGTAGCGCTAAGTCCGCCTTAATAACAAGCATAGACATTTTTTTTTGAAAATTAAAAAGTGTCGAAAGTTGATAGCACTACAACTCCAATGAAGCTTTTTTGAACAGAAAAATTAAGTGGAGGGAAATACTTTCTAATGCCGATGTATATGTACGTTTAGTTATACATATATGGTAAAAGGTATAAAAGATTCGGCACAGCCGGGTATAGCAATGGTATTTGTTTTTCTTTACTTTAGTGAGATTTTCTATTTTCTTGTTTTGTTTTTATTTTTGTTATTTAAACATAATTATGATGCAATCTTTTACTATTTCTCTTTTATTTTTTCTGGTTTTGGTTTAATGCAAATAAATTTAAAGTATTTTTATTTCCCTAAGTAGAATTAGTTTTTTTTCTTTTAATACAAGTCGAAAGTTATATAAATGTTATTTCTGCTATTTACATTTCTCTTCTGTAAGGATTGAAATGTTGCAATTTTATTTTATCTTATCGCTGTCCCATTTATTAAAAAAAATATTTTTATATAAAAATGCCATCTACTTTATGCATTTGAATATTAAACAAATTGCTGGAAATTAGTATGAAACAAAAAGAAAGAAAACAAACTTAAAAAAATAATATTTTACTTGAATTTTTTTGTTAAATAAAACGACTTATTTAAAACTTAAATATTTATTGTTAAAATTAAAAGACAGAAATTATTTTGATATCACTTGTTTTTTCTAAAGTTGTATTTAAGAACTAATAATATAATATTAGTTTTACTTACAAAGAATATTTTTGTGCTAGCTAATAACAAATAATTGATGGCCATTTCGCTACCTAGCTCTTCAGAAAACTTCTCACAAACATTTTAAATAAACTAAAGACTTTTGTCGTTTCTGATTCGACTTTGAAATTGTTTTCCTTATTCAAAGTTTATGCTTACAGATTGATCCCGTTTTAAAAACAGGTTATAATTTAAAAAATTAAAGGGTGCGCTCATATACATACATACATGTTTTTTTTAAGCGTAATATGTACCGTAATGGGCATCACTCTAGATTAAAAAAAACTGAGTATCACTATAGCTCCCAATAGCAAAAAGTAATAAAAAATAAATTTAAAAATTAAAGGGTGCCCCAAAGGTGACTCCCATTTACATATATTGGCCTGTCTTTCGAACCGTTATAGACATACGCTTAATAATATAATAACATGCATAAATTTTCAAAAATATAAATTAAAGGGTGCCCCAATAGTTCATTTAATTTCATGTTATGCCAAAAGTGTAGAACAGTTGTAAACAAACGGTTGAAATTCACAAAGGAACTATATTGCTAAGCCCGCTATAACAAGTTTAAAATTTGCATTTAGAAATTAAAGGGTGTCCCAATAGTTATTGTAATTTAATGCATTTTGCCGAATTTGTAACCGTTATAGATAGACAGATAAAATATGTTTTGAAATTGTTATTTTTTTTTTTTGCAAGAACTGTGGGGAAAACATAGAAAAGAAAATATAGTGTCCAAATTATTTCGATGTATTCGTAACAAGTGCAGAACTTTTCTGGAGGTGGCACACCTCTGTAATTAAAAGATATGTCAAAATTAGATATTCCATAGAAAAAAAATGGGGGTTGCTTAGCTCTTCCTAAGCACGCTTATGTATAAATGAAAAATAAACAAATAACATCTCAATGTTTGCAGGTTGAATAAATTGGTGCACAGCTTAAAATGTTTATAGAAATATTGACAAATCCAACACTAATGTGTTACTTTTGAATTAAGTAATGGGACCCTCATCTTTTTAGAGTTTCGCAAAAATTCTAAAGTACCGACTTATATACAGAAAAAGTTTTTACCCCTATTAAGGGTTTTACTTGGTTTTAGATTAACATAAAATTTTTAATTGATTAAACATTTTATATAATAATAAAAATATAATTGCGACAAATAAAAATGTATTAAAATCAAATAAAACCTTTAATGTATGCAAAAGCTTTTTTCTGTGTTGGTTTAAACTTCTTTTCTAATAATTGTGTGTATTTATTTTCTTTAAATATAGTTTTTTTTGTCGCGATATGTAAATTTTCGATAAAATGAAGGCACATGAGAAAAGTGGGCTTTTTAGAAAACTTTTAAATTGTTGGTAGTTTTTTGTTATTTTTGCATTTTCGGTTTTAAATGAAGTTTCAAATTTTTTACAGCAAATATAACTTCTTTTTAAAATTAGGGGTTTTGGAAAATTTTTGTGGAAATAAATATTTTTAATGGAATTTTAATCGTTGAGTGAAAAAGCATTTTTTTTTAATCTAGAGTTTTTGTTCTGAATTTTCGGGTTTTTATGAAATTTTCTAATTTATATTGCAAAAGCAAATTATTACAAAAGTTTAATATTTTTTATGTAATGATAGTGATATTTAAAGGTTTTACTTATATTTCAATTACCTGGTAATTTAAGGATTTTTTAATTTCTGTTTTCAATAAAACAAAACAAAAACAATAATAGCCAAAAAACAGCACAATTAAATTTGAAAAACCTAAAACAATAGCGGCGCTAGCCTTATTTTGAACATATCTCTACCAGTTATGGACCAGTGTTACTAATTTTCATTAGCACCTTTTTTGAAACTATGTCTGAGAGACTGACGGTCATAAATTATTTCCATTTCTATGGACGCAACAAAAAGTTTTTCAACACGATTACGGTCAAATGGACGGACAGGCATAAATCGCTAAATTGAACATATAAACATATTTTATGGGGTTAGAAATTAATTTAGTGGTAATTAAAATAAAAGTTTTTAAATGTTAATACTAAAATTTGATTATATTGACTGAATTTGTTTGTTTTTGTCCTTAATGTGTTTCTTTGAAGATAAAGTATTTTTGGTTTTTCAATTTACAGATGGACGATTCATTGAATTAAAGTCAGTTTTAACAAAAATTTATTAAATCAAGTTTTTTTGTGAAATTTTCAGTTCGATTCACTAACTATATTTTAAATATTTTTTTTATAGTATTAAATTTTTTAAATTATATTCTGTTTAATCATACTTACTTTATGCTGCTGCTTCTATTTGAAGTCGTCATGAACAAAAACAGACAACACAATGTCATGGGTAGAAAATTTAATTTTTTCCAGACAATAGTAGTTAACAATGTCTGAATGTGGTTTTTCATCACAGTTTAGTTGTTTTTCTTGTTATCTGTCAACATATTTTATTTATGCACATATAAATTCTAGTATAAGTAAGTTTAAAATTTTCAACAATCCACCATATCCTAAGAATTATGTAAACAAAATGCTATAAAAACAGTCATAATGTCAGCTGTGATATATTACGTTGAATATAAAACAAAGAACGATAAATGAGAAATGTTATGAACCATGGAGACTTTGGAATTAAATTTTATATAACAAACAAAAAAAAAAAAAAAAAAAAATGCGACAAATCTTAAGTTTCTTAGTAATATGTTTTAATTGATGTTTTTAAATTTTATCAAATTAAATGAACAGTCAACTACAATGGGTGTGTTCAAGATGTCCCTGGGTGAATACAATGCGTTTACGAAGGCGCTCGGGGGGCATAGCAACACCCCGAGATACAATTTCCAGAGCACAGTTCGCAGGGCTGCAGCCCCACTCCTTGCTTGAGAGCCGAAGACTAACAAAATTCCTACCGCACCATTGATGGCATTCTGTTGAGTATGTAACGCGATTTCAGTAAAAAAAATTAAAGAGATAAATTTAAAATTATTCTGCAGTTTAAACAGAACTGTCCAAAATAATAATATGAAGACGGAGTTATTCATTTATAGGTAAGATGAAAACATCATGTAAGTTATAGTGCCACAATACTTGCCATTTTATTTTGGCGTGGATTTTACTTAAGCCATCCTTTCTTTGCAGAGTAATAACATTTTCAAGAAATTTTATAATTTCAGGATTTTTTTATATGTTATACTTAAGTTCCGTGATGTGCATATTGATAATTTTGTAATCTTTAAAAGATTTTTTAATTTGTTTTATGGTGGCCGGAAGCACAAATTGGTTTATATTTTATTTTATCTTCAGAAGCATAAAAAACGTTATCACGAAGTTTTACAAAAAAAAAAAAAAATTGAATATTAAATTAAATTTTAATAAACTAACTAAAATATTAGCAATGATATTCATTCATTTCACAAAACCATTGAAATTTAAGAAAAAATGTAAATAAAATTTTCAAGGAGAAGCGGAAATGGACCGATCGGCAAACTGGATTTTAACACTAATAGGGACCGACAGACGGACATCGCTTAGTCGACTTCGCTATGCATAAGAAACCAGAATATATATATATATATACTTTATGGGTCAGAAATGGATATTTAAGAAATTACACAGGGAATGACAAACTTATTTACACCTTTTGTGGTGAAGGGTAGAAACACAAATATTAGGGTGACAAAGAATTAAAAATAAGAAAAAAAATTTAATTCTACATATATCGTATAATTTTACGTAACTCGAAAAATATGGGTGAGCGCCAATTGTTGCACTTGGTGATTTTTTTCTTATTTTTTAATACTCTCGCTCCATAAATTAATTTTTTTGATTGAAGTTACTTTATTGTTCCAAATGGAATGAAAAAATTAGAGGTAGGCGTGGTGTTTTGCCTACTGCGTCGAAGGACTCGGACCGATTATGCTGATTTCCAAAAGCACCTTTTCCAACACTATGATCGATTGACATAATTATTATTTTTAACACGGACGGACAGACTGACAGCGTTCAATCGACTTCGCTATGCATAAGAAGTCAGAATACTCGTATATACACTTTATGGGGTCGGAAATGGATATTGATCTTAAAGATCTGATAACCTATCTGCAAAAATTTCAAAAGTGATTTTTTATGGTTTATTATTCCTTATATCATAATGCAAACTTTTGTACACCTAGTATTACAAAAGACCAAGTTATTACCAAATCACCAAATAACCTATCAGTAAGTGTACAATTTTCTGAAACCAAATAAGTTAAGTAATCATATATTAAAAATGAGTTACTTTTTGTGGTTTTTTTCATTTATTATCCAATAATATAATGTTGTTTTTTTAATTTAGTAAAGTAGCTTTTTATTTAATCATTAACATTACAATAAGTTAAAATAAATTTCTATAGAAATTTACTCATTTGTTTTTAAAAATCTTTATCCATAAAATTATACTCGCATAAACAAAAAAAAAACAAAATAAATAAATAAATCATCAAAAATTACATATAATTTTCATATGCATAAAAAATTGTTATTTATTCAACTAATTAGTACAGCTTAAAGTTTATTTGGTTTTAGATTTTTACACTTCCAAATAACCTAAGAGACATAACAAAAGCTGTGTTTAGAAGAACAAAATTTTCTCAATCGATATATATTTCTGGTTTCATTTTAATCAAAACATTAAATTTTCATTTCAATATGGCAAATAGTTCCATTTTGATATCGTTGATCCCTCTCCTTTTCAAAACTGCAGACAGCTTATTTCGTCGATATATGCATATATAGATATATGCATTATGTTTTCATATACATATATGTGGGTATGTGTGGAAAAAAAGGGGGTTGGCTAGAATAAATGTGTAAATCATAAAATTATATTCACAGCTTTATGCATAATATTCATAAAAACTTTATCAACTTATTTATAGTTTCAAATTTTTTGCTTTTGTGTAAAAAAACAACAAAATATATTTCGACAACACTTGTGTCGACATGTCACATTTTATAGTTGTGTTTATCATTTTAACTTTTTTTTTTGTTTTATTTAATATAAAAGGAGGCATGATATTTCTGACATGACATTTACAACTGTGGCGCATATTATATTATTTAAAAATTTTATACTTACATATATACATACATACATAAATCTGTATGTATATATACTGAAATGTATGACAACTCTTATTTATTTAAGTTTTGATTGCGAAAGCAAAAACTATAGTTCTCTTTTAACTTTTAGAAATAATAATCAGGCATGTCACACATTCCGATCGGAATGGTTTTAATTCCGTATTTATCATTCCGATCGAAGGTAAAACTACCTTCTTCAGATTTCGCTTGATTTTTTGTTCCTAAATAATGCTTATTCTCCCCTCATTATTTTAAATGTGGCAATATTGCGCACACCAAAGTAAACAGCAAGGCTACTCTAAGTAAGGACACATAATACAACTAAATTTAAAAACCGCAAATAAAAAAATTTCAAAGAAACCAAATTCCACTTTGAAATTTAAAAGTGACCAAAAACCAATTTGCGGAATTGAAACCACTTTCGATCGGAATTGAGTTCTGTGACATGCCTGATAATATTTATATTTAAGAGCTAAAGAAAATATGTATAAATATAAAAAATATTTTAAATTTTCTTTTCCATATTTTCAAAAACGTTGCCGGTTATAATTGGCCAATTATTTAATTTTATAATAATTTTTATAGCGTTCTCAGTGGCTATCATTGGCCTTTATTCTCAGATTTGGTGATCTCAGACTGTCGGACTTCTTTCTCATCACAGATTATTTTGTTATGGCTGTCGTTTTTTAAAGGCCTAAGTGGATTATCTGCCAATAGTTTTAAGTCCTGTGCCAGCCATTCTTTAAAATTTGCACACAATGTTTACTACTAACTCAGCCGTAACTGTGTTCTACTATTTGTGTGGTAGTCAGATATTACTTGTAGTTTCTATAACCAGTCATTAATGTAGTATCTAGCTATGGGTACCTAATTTATACCCAAACGAATTTATGACCTTCCTGACAAGGGACTATTGCGTCAGGAGTGCATCTCTTCCCCATTAACCAATAAAAATCGAAAGTTCCTTGAAAGAAAAACCTCACCACCTCTTGGTTGTCTCCTCTGATTTTTCGTGTTGGATTACAGCACTGGTCAGCCGAGCTCTTTGACGTTAGAGCCTCCATTAGTAAGACTTTACAGCGTATGAAACCATGTTAATGAATTCCCATCATATGGAAAATGGGGAGGCTAGCAATCCTGAATATTAGCGCCCAATCGTAATAATACGCGCATTTTCTACAGTGATGGAAAATATGCTTAACTTTCAGCTTTTCAAGTATCTGAAGTCCTAAATTACTTCCACAGTGCTTACCGGCCTGCCTTTTTGAAATGTGGTGTCAATTTCGGTGAAAAGAATTTGGTAGTTCTAGATATTTCTAAGGTATTTGATAAGGTGTGGCATAGCGCACTCGCATCAAAATTTATTGCTTTTTGTGTCGCTAATAGCTTCTTTTGGTTAATATCGTGTTTACTCAGGGATCGCACTATTGGAATTGTTATAGATGATATCTTATCAAACGAGATAAATAAGTGGTTCCGTTTTTTTTCCTATCCTATTTTTTAATTTTTTTAACGCATTCCTATATCAAATTTTTCGCAATAGATCAGTTATTTCGAAATTAGGTCTATGCGAAACTCGTGACCGTGATCTTTTGGCCTTCTTCCAGTGGGGTCTTGGAAACAGGGCTTAATTTAATGCTCGATAATCCCAGTGCTGTATGCTTTTGCACAGCCGTACCTTTGAATGTGCAACAGAAGCTCTCGATATTCTTGACATGAGAATTCAATGCGCTGTTAAGTGGAACAAGCATATTTTTTTAGCTCGCAAAAGAAGCATTCAAACGCCTTGGTTTTCTAAAAATGTGCAAGATATAATATTTATGTCATCTATATTAGACCGAACATAAAATCATAAAATACAATTTTCATGTATAGACCGATGGGTCAAAGGCAATTTTGAAAATACTTAATCGCGTTCAGGAGAGAACGAAGAAGCTCACCGGTGACAGTAAGTCATTTAGTTCTTTTTACTCATGCATTGTTAGATTTATTTTACTACTTCATAGTTACTACAACGAAATCAAGGAACTTGTTCCTGAAAGCTGTAATTTTCGGCCTGCCTCTAATTTTTCCATATCATTTAGAACAAATCTTGTTTACTGAGATAGAAAATTAAAAAATAGGAAGATAACGAAATGTGCCCAGTATTGCCAGAACTTTTATGTGTAAAATCTGCGAAATCCAACAATATTTCGCGAAAAAATCTGCACCTTATTTTAAAAATCTTCAAATGCATTATTCAATTTATTTCTTTACAATATATCCGAGTATTTATTACTTAAAAGGAATTGTATTTACTTACAGAATAAATAAATAATGTTATATGTTATAAACTTTATATAAAAATGAATTAAAATTTTTTGTGCTAGTTTTGTTCATGAATATCAGATGACATCATTTTTAGCAAATATGTAGACATAGTGTGTCGAAATATTAGAAGCTTTTAAGTTTTAAATAATATTTTGTAAGCAATAATCCTACTAAAAACTAATTTTTCAAGCGATTGCGAAATTTTGTTTTATTTACATTTACCCGATAAAATATTCTCTCGACATTTGCCGATGAATATAGTAAAGTCTTTATATTTTGGACGAAGCTGAAAGAGTTGGAAAAGCAGAATCAGAACCAGTTCGTCTTATTTAGAATACTTTTTTACAGAAATTAACTAAAGTCATTTCTGTTTCATTTAGTGTATCTTTAAAATCTAATATCCTTAACGCTCTAAACTCCAAGTCCTGTTTTTATTTTCTTTAAAAAATCTTTGTAAACTGATTTTGTGTCACCATTTATTATTAAATTTGGGCAAATACGCCTAACGATTTTATTATATTATAATAATCAATAATTCAATATAAAATTTGTGTTTAAGACTATTTAGCTGCATGAATGCCTTGATATTCGCTTTTTATTAAATTTTGTTTTAAAAAGTTACAATTTTTAATAATTTTGTCATCTGATTATATAAAATGTTTCTGTCGCTTCGTTTTGAAACAATTCATTATTATTATTAAAATTACCATGATTGTACCTTTGAAAGATAAATATATTTTATTAGCATCTTTAGAGTTTTTTAATATGAATTTAGCATTGTCGATGTGATTGATATTAACAGCAAACGAATAATAAATTTTTAAGCATATAATATAATAAGCGACTCACAACCGACTCTACGGAAAGCCAACGCGTTTGGAATGGATGTAAAATATTTTTCGGATTAATATGGTCGACTTCCTAAACGCCTGTTGCAATGCATAATTTAAAAAAATGCGTATGCAATGCAAAACATATTTTAAATGCAAACTTGCGTTGCATAGACATTTTTTGCATTTTATCGGCATTTAGGAACGTCGCTATGCAACGCATACGTAAAGCAAATGGCAAAAACATGGTATAAAATTTAATAATTTTTTTTGGAAAAATAGAGGGTACACAAAATTATTTATCCATTTTGTTGGCAAGTGCTTAGGAATTATCTCAGGTCAAATCTTTAAAAAAAATTCTATATTGCTATAGAAACCTATTAAAAAGAAAAAAAAGAAGAGACAACTTTATTAAGGACAATAAAAATCCCGGAAACAAGTGATCAAAAATAAATATTTTTTTAAGAATTCATTGAATTAATGGATGATTGCATTTTTTATTCACATTTCATTTTAAAAATAATATTTTTAAAATGTTTGCATACAAAATAAAAATGATGCGTGATTTTGACTTTTGATACTCATTAAAGTGAGTTGCCAAACGAATAGGAACATTGTACGTTGCCAAAAAGTTTAGATATGCGTTTACGAAGTGTATGCATTGTAAATATGCATTGCAACTTGCGTTTAGGAAGTCGGCCTATCTAGTAAAATTCAAAATTTATCAAATTGGTTCATACATCTCTTGCTAGCGTCTCCATAGCAGATACAAATTTGAGCTATGCATACGAAGAATAAATACCAGTAAGTGACATATGTACATATTTCTTCATTTTATAATAAATCTGATATTTGACTTTTTTAAATTAGGGAAATGGAATGTTTTATATCTGTCACGTCAGCAGCTCCATTTGCTGCAAATCCAACCATGTTTTCTTTATAGTCATCGTCATTGTCGATAAAATATTTAACATTTATTTTGTGTAAGCTAAAAGCGTCGCATAGGTCTACATTTACCAAGCAAAAACAAGATTTTAAAAGAATTTTTTATTTGAAAGGTCGTTTTTTAATTTATTTTTTTTATGAAAATTAGGAGTTGAACTGTGGATATTATAAATGAATGAAAATTGGTTTTGGTTTAAGTTATTTTTTTTTTAATTTCTAAAAACCTTTTTTTTTTAGAAAGAAAAATTATTTTACAAATGTATGCGGACGTTTAGTCAACGTAATAGATTTTAGGCCAAAAATCTTCAAATCTGGTTTTTGTCAATTTGAGAGGCTAAAGTCTGAAAAGTGCAGACAAAACTGCACTTCTCGCAACAGTGAATGTGCCTCTGAACATTTCACAGAAAAGTATAATTGTACCATATTTTTTAAGATATAAGTTTGAGTATTATTTAAAAGCTTAAAAGAAATACTAAAATTAAAAAAAATGTTTAACCCATTAAGGACTGATGACATTTTTATGTAAAATTATATATAGTACTTAATTTTGTTTAGTTTTTTAATTGGAGTTACTTCACTAAACTAGATTTACATATATGGTGAAGCCGAATATGGCGCTCTTCTTGTCTAGTTTTACTTCATTTCTTTTGTTTTTAAGCTTAGTCAACAAATTAACAATCTTCAGTTCCAAACTCCTGTAGAATATAATTTTATTTTATAAATTAAAATTTTTTAATAACAGATCATTGTATGTAGTTACATTACTATTATAATGGAAACTAATTTCCGCAATTAATGTTTATTCCGGTAGGCATGTTGAATTTGTGATTCGTTAACAGGCAAACAAAATTTTAGAAGAGATTTCATAACGCCTCTCAATCAAAACATTTGCTAAAGTGTGTTACGCATTTAAACGTTTAAGATAAATTCATTAAATTATTTTTAAAGTAATAAAGTAATAAATCACATAAATAAGGGATTAAGGGCCAGTTTCACGATGTCGCAATCGTTCGTACGTTCGCATATTTACATTTAAAACAAACACAATTTTTTAGAATTTGTTTTTGTTTTTAATGTAATTGTGCGAACGAACGAACGATTGCGACATCGTGAAACTGGCCCTAAGTAGATTACATTTTTTAGCCATATTATTTTTATTAATTTAATTTCTACTTGTATAATTGCAAATTCATTAAAAAACAAATTTATTCATGTATCTATCTACATACATATACAGTTATACTCGTACAAAGCATAACGTATGTTTGTTTGTTTGTCTTTCCAACAGCGGTTGCTGATTAATAAAATTATTTAGTGATGTTTTACGTAATATTAAAATAACTTTGATATTTTTAATAAGTATTTGATAATAATTGTATTTCAATCGATCAGATATAGCGCCGAAAGAGGTGCTATTGGAAATGAGCATGATCGCTCCATATCCTTAGAGGCAGCAGGTATGCTGCGATAGAGAATTTAAAAATAAGAAACAAATATCAAATGTAAAAGCTATTAATGAGATCTTTAAGGAAATGCTAAAATTAAAAAAAAAAATGCTTAACCCATTAAGTTTTATGTAAAATTATATATCTGCAGTACTTAATTTTATTCTTATTATACCCTTTACCACAAAATGTGAAAAAGTTTGTTAAGTTTGCTAAGTTTGTTATGCCGTGTGTAATGTCTACAATATCCATTTCGGGCCCCATAAAGTATATATATTCTGACTTCTTATGCATAGCAAAGTCGATTGGGCGATGTCCGTCAGCAGCAGAAAATTAAACCACGCCCATCTTTAATTTTTTCATGTCATTTGGAACAATAAAGTAACCAATCAAAAAATAAAAGTATTGGACGATAGGGAATTAAAAAATATGAAAAAATAAAAACGTCAAGTGTAAAATTAACGCTCGCCCATATTTTCCGAGTTACGGGGCTCTGAAAATTTCAAATTTTTTTAAATATCAGTATGGGATCATATTAAAGCTTTTGAAGAGATCTTTAAGGAAATACTAAAATTTTTTTTAAAAATTATTAACCTAAACTTAATATTAAGAGCCGATACCATTTTTATGTAAAATAATATGTATGTATTTTTTTTTTTTGCCGTATCGCAAGTATGTACATATGTTTTGCTTGCTCCTGGCTGTGCTTTCAACGAAAAATTCGAATTCAGCAAGTTCCATGTCAACTATTTGAACTCCTTGAACTGCTCCTTTAGGATTCATATGCTTCTGGAAGTTACAAATTCTTTACACATTCCGCCGCCAGTAGCTTTACATTCCGCTTTACTAGCAAACATCTTTTTTCACTTTTAATTTTTAATTTCGCCATACCTTCAAAGTAATTTTTACAAACTTTTTTATAGATCCCTATTCAATCCTTTATTTTATTACCTTTTGCTATTCATCTGCTAATCTTCTAGGAAGACCAAGATAATTTAGAATGTTTCAAATTTCTTCCTATTTTTCTTTAATATTATATTTGGTTTAAATCACTTCCAGTCGCTGTGCAAAAAGGCGTCACATTTGCTATAGAATACAAAAAATCAGTGAGCAGTAATCGTCAACACATATTAACATTGATATGTGACGACGCGGATAATTACAATGAGGGTGATTATTGCGTTACATCATTGTTGTGCTGGCATGTCTACAGACAACCGACGCATAGAGGCGTATTTTGCCGTATCTAGCCGGACATAAGGGCTAAAATAAATTTTTAGAAATGTTAAGCTTAAAAGATAACAAAATTCTGCATCGTAGAGTGAATTTTGAAGGCTCTTGCTTAAGGTTTTGGGACACTGTCAAAATCAGTTTTTAATAACTTTATACGATTTCGAGTGGTTTGCAATATATTGGCAGTTACTTATATTATAGAAAAATTTTGTTTTAAATTTTTATGATAAAAAGTTTGGTTAAAGACTAAAAAAATTTTTTTGTCAAAAAAATAGCGAGAAGGTTTTAGAAATTGATATCCAAAGCGATCGTAAAAATGTTATATATTACTATAAAATCTACGATCTCTACTTTTATACTGTAGAAAAAACCGTTGCGCGTTTTTGCGACCTTTTTTGTGATTTTCAAAAATTCCTTTTTCTGCTTTTTCTTATCTTTCATACGTACATATGAGCAAGAAACCTGTTTAAATTCATTAAATGTTTTGCTTTTTAATAAAAGAAGGTAGATTTCCTTACATCTAACACTGTTGTTATTCTTATTATTGCCTATTGGGCTGTTATCAGAAGAAAAGGCTGAGGCACGAAACAAACATTTCCGGCTTTACGGACAGAATTTTGCTAAAACGTTTTCAAGGGTTCAGTGTAATATAGATATTATTAATAGGCTTTTGTCTATAAAATTTAATTTTTATGGTTTAAGGCGCACACACAGAAAAAGGATTGGTAAAAAATCGGTTAGTATATTTAAAATTCAACTATTAATATCATTATTTAATGATGTCTTCACTAAAATATTTTCTGTCAATTGGGTGAAGCAACTAAACTTGTTCAACAAATTTCTTCCAATACCTGAATGTTGGTAGTTAGAATCATAAAATCAACCCTATCACTGAAAATCAAAATAGTTTTGACATACATAATAAAAATAAAATTTATACATTTAAAGTTAAAAATGTTTTACTTTTAAAATAAAAAAAAAAATTATGGAAGCAATAATTTGCCAATTTTATTGAAGGGTAAGTTCACTATAAATTAAAAAGGACTTTTATGCACAAAAATATTTGAAAAGTTTGAATTATTTAGGATTGTCCAAACATATCATATTTTCAGTTAAAATGGAAAGTGGATGGCTTTAAGTGAAAAGTAAGAAATCCGGACGAAATAGGGAAGCGCAGTGGTGAGGATGAAGCTTACGTTTTTTATCACGAAATTTATTAAACATAATCATATTCTTGTAAACTAATTTTTAAATAAATGTTAAATCGAAAACATTTTTTTAACTCACAATAATATTTTATATTGGTATTAGTCCGCCTTCTCGAATAATTTTTTAAAACAGTTCGGAGTACCTCATTAATTTAGTCATGTTAACCGAATTTCAGATAATGCTCATAACCGACAAAATTCGATTGGAAACAAATTCGGTTATCATAACGAATCTGTTTTCTCTGTGCATGCAACCATTTATTTTAATAATTACATTATTTTTTCAAATAACATTTTATTTCACGGCCTACAAAAGGGTTCAGGGCTAAGATTTGCATTTTTTAATCTCTTGAGTCCAACTTTAAGGTTTTGAACATTCTTTGATCAAAAAAGTTGTAGTTGCTAAGTGAAATGATGGAAAAATTAAAAAAAAATTTTTTCAGAGCCAGGATTAGTTCTTCTAAGGAGAACTTTTTTCTCCGTAGTCAATTTCAGTTTTTTCAAAAATGTCCTTTCCCGAAAGTGTTGAGGCCAACTGGAAGAGTTAAAAAGTGTATTATTGGGCGTTTATTTCTATTGGGTAAGCGAAGCGCTCCGGGTATAGTTAACTATTTAATAAAACACAAACTAAAAAGTAGTATAACAGTTTCAATATTCTTAAATAGATTGCTGCGTTAAATAAATATAAACAATTTGTACATTAAAATCTCTTATGGTTTTAAACCATAATAATTTATTTGGTCAAATACAATCAATGGTTGGATTAATTTCAATTTAACTTTAAAATAATAGTTTTAATTTATATATTTAAATACATAAAAATGAATTAAACAACTAAAAGTATACAGTACGTAAAAAAGGTATTTTATATTAATTTGGTTATTTTAATTCATGATCCAAATGATTACTTTATTAAACTTATTTCTCCTCATTAGGGACATTTCATCCATACCAAATAGGAATTCGGACTAAAAAATTAATAAACATAAACATCGGGGCTGATACAAAAAACAGGCATATTTATTTTAAAAAAAATTTAGAAACTAATTAATAAATTAACAAAACAACAAATTAATTAATTGTTTGCTTACTTGGAAAAATTTAAATCTCAGAGACTAAGCAGAAAACAAAAATCAATAATATAAAAAATAAATTAAATAAAAAGAAATTAATTAACAATAAAAATAGTAATTAAAAATATTTTTGTTAATTTGCAAGATATAAAATTCTAAGTGTAGAAATACATTCTCATATTTGCAAAAGCAGATTCTACTCTTCAGAGAAAGGGCAATTAAAAAGAAATAAGAATGTGGATACAGCTTGTGTCAATTGTTTGTTGCATACGTTGCAGTTCATTCGTAAATAATAAGTTAAAATTAAGTTTTAATTTTACGAAATAAATTAATTTCGGCTTAAGATCTTTATAATAAATAACACTAGCTTATTGTGTCCAGCTTTGCACGGGCCAATTTTAAAGGCCTTTCAAGGCACTTTATAATATATTATGGCCTTGTTTACTATGGCACTCTCTTCCGCTTAGCTGTCAATGTGTATGCATGTATGCGCAACAACGTTAATTTACCGCACACCCTCGTATGCGCCTACGTGTTTGCTATTGTTTTTAATATGGATAAAGTCAAATGTTGCCATAAAAAGTCATAAATCACGAGTGCGTCGACCGATTTCATGCGAACTTTATATAAACTATCTACACGACCATACGAACAGACCTAAAAAATTTAATCGAATTTGGTTTGACCGTTTGTAAATTATAAAGTCGCAACACACTTGCAACAATTTTTTATATACATAAAAAGATATGAATTAAAATTGATTTTGGCTTAAGTTAATTTTTTTGCCTTCACCACAAAAAGTTAAAAAAAAGGGTATAACTAAGTTTGTCATTCCTTTTGTAATTTCTAAACTATCTATTTCCGACCCCATAAATAGATATATTCTTAGTTCTTATGCATAGCGAAGCCGATTGAGCGATATCCGTCTGTCCGTCCGGGTTAGTTGAAATCAAGTTTGCCAAAGAACTACATCAGCTAGAGAAAATTTAAATACGTTAATCGATCAGATATAATGTCGAAAGAGGTGCAGTCTACCTCAAATTTTTCCATACAAGTAAAGCAAAAAAATGGTTGAGGTAACTATATTCTAAGAGCAACATACTATGGTTGTATTATATGGTTGTTACCAAAACATAGTATTGTTACACTTAATATAAATTTTTAATTTTTTATTTTCTCTAACAGTTAAAAACATTTTCAACTTTAAAAACAAAAAAATTACTAAAGTGATAGAAAAGCATTCTGTCAAAACCACGAAAAAAATATTTTTAAACGCAAACATTATTTTGTTTGCTTTTAATCATATTTTGATTAAAAATTATATATTACAGCTAAACCTATTATCTTATTATAATAAGTAAAACAACTTTGGTTGTGGTCCAAATTTTGTAAAGTTAAAACCACGAATGTTGCATTATTGTGCACAGCAACCACTTAATGGTTAAATGTTAACAAAACAATGTTTGTCGTGATTGAAGTTTTGTTGAAAACAACTATAATTTGTTCTTCGTAACTATACATTACTACAGGGAACATAATATGGTTATTGAGACCATATCACAACCATGTTTTTTCGCTGCGTGTATCATTTGGAACAATGAATTAAGTCTAATAAAAAAGAAAACAAATATATGGGGCGATTGAATAATAAAAAATAAGAAAAAAAAAACTGAAGTTAAAAAATTGTCGCTTACGAGCCTATGAACTTTTCAAATTTTGAATGAATTAAAATTGAATTATTTTCAGCTTTGGTTTATTTTTATACCCTTCACCACAAAAAGTGGAAAAAAGGGTATATATAAGTTTTTCATTCCGTATCTAATTTTTACTATATCCATTGCCGACCCCATAAAGTAAATATATTCTGGCTTCTTTTGCAAAGCGCAGTCGATTAAGCGATGTCTTGATTTTACAAAAAAATAAATATGTCAATGGATCATAGTGTCGGAGGAGGGGCTTTTGGAAATCAGCATGATCGGTCCATGTCCTTCGACGCAGTAGGAAAAACACCACGCCTACCTCTAATTTTTTCATGCCATTTGGAACAGTAAAGTAACTCCAATCAAAAAATTAAATATATGGAGCGATAGAGAATTAAAAAGTAAGAAAAAAAAAACAGCAAGTGCATAAATTGGCGCTAGCCCACATTTTCCGAGTTACGGGGCTCTGAAATTTTCAGATTTTTAAAATATCAATGTGGGTATTATTTTAGGACTTATGCAGAGATTTTTCAGGAAATACAAAATTTTTTAATAGTGCTTAAACCATTAAGAGTCGATGTCATTTTTATGTTAAATTTTATACATGCAATACCAAATTTTTTTTAATTTTTTATTCTCTGTCTCCCCAATATTTGCGTTTTTGATTGCAGTTATTTCATATAGCACTCTTACTTGTTTTATGTATTGATGCAAATATGTAAGTGACTGCTGAATTGTATACAAAATAAGAAAGCTGTTCATCTGCGGTTTTTTTTAAAGAAATTTGAATGACATTTTTGTGTAGAATTCAGTTGAATTAGGTTGTTGATTAATTATTTAACGCATTAAAACCCCTGTTTCAGCTAAAAAATAAGTGTTATTAGCCAAAAAAAAAAAATCCAAATAATCAAAGAAAAAAGTATATCAACACAATTAGATTTTGAAATTATTTATTTGTTATGGCAACCCTCTTCCTATTGTTGACTCATTTTCATTAATTTTATTTTTTCAATTTAATTATTGACAATTATATTAATTTTATTTTTTTTTCTTATTTTTTAATTCTCTGAGATCACAATGTTTGCTCTTTTAATTAGAGTTACTTCACTTAAGTAAATTTACATATATGGTGAAGGGTATATAAGATTCGTCATAGCCGAATATAGCACTTTTACTTGTTTATTTTAATTTCCTAAATACTAAAACAAAATCCCAAAGAAAACGAAAAAAAAGAAATAGACACCAACAGAATGTAATGCAGTATTTTCTAGATCGCAGCATCTGCCTTCACCATTCTTTGCATCACACTACCTCTGGTCCTTTACATTGTGAACATCATCTTTTTAATCATTGTAGTTTCTGAAAATCGTCATGTATATTTATTCTTGCTTTCTGCCCACTATCAGTACAGCCACGAGTGTAATTTTTATTTTTATTCTCTTATACTTTTTTTCTCACATTATTGTAGATGCTTTTTTTGTATTATAATGATTGTTATACTCACAAGACACAATTATTGTCCTGCCGAGGTCCACTGGCAATCTTTTCTATATATCAAATCAATAAAAGTATCACATGAACTCAATATTGTCTTTCGAATAGACATATGGATTTCATTGGCAATTGTGGGACTAATTCTGGCTTTAGTTTCCCTTTTTAATGGTGCTGCGGCCGTCCAACTGCATTTCGTTCGCCATCATTAGAAGAACCAAACATAAAGATAAATCCTGAAAAATTAGACAAACACAATATGAAGAAATCTGCCAAAACAGAGTATTTGCCACAGTTTAGCAATATATTATGATTTAGATTATTGTCAAAGAAAGTAGAAACTATATTTGTCATATTTGCTGTTTAATATTTTTATTTGGAACCTTTGAAAATGACATTTCAACACAATAACAGATATATGTACGTAAACTTTAAACCAATTTTCCTATTGCTAGGGAAATATAATTATTATGATTTATGAAGTCGCAAATGAATGTTGTATGAATTGCAAACAAAATGACAAACTTACTTTTTTATATGTACATGATTACAACCGTAGAACTCATACAGATTTGAATGTACTGGTCATTCATATCTTATCTTTCTATTAATCTTGCTCTTATGTATGTCATTAAACAAAAAAAAAAAAAAAAAAAAAACACAATCAAGCAGCCACACAACTTAACAAGAATATACAGTCTTACAGTCAGTTCATTTAGTTTTATACTTCATTTTCCGTTACATTCTTACATTTTACAAATTACGTAAACTTAAACCAATTGCACAAAAAAAATGTCCTCAACAACTTTTTGCTAATTTACTACAAAAATAAAAAGTAATGAGTAAAGGTATTAGAAAAGCAAAAAATAGCACAACATAGAAAGAAATACAGAAAAAGGCGATTAAAATGAAAGAAAAGTTTTCTCTTATCTAATTAAGGAATGCGGGCAAAACTTGCAGAGATAATTAAAAAAATTTTTCTTTCCAAACAAATTAAAAGATGGAAACTTAAGAGGAGCTCAACTCTTTTTTTTTATAATTTGAGTGAATGTGTTTGTGTGTATTAGATTTTAAAGTGTTTTATGCCGAAAAAATTTAAAACATTATGGGATATTCTTTTTTTAAATCTTCAACATTTTAAATTCTTCCTACATTTTTTGGTTGGCGCAACATATACAACAATGTGCATCAAATAGAAGAAACGGTTAGTATTGAGAAGTGAACACAACTCATTGAAGACTTTCAACTAAATAAAGTATTTAGTTTTTTAATAAAATCAACTATTACAAAACAATGGCCTTAATTTAAAAAATATTTAAGAAATTTACCGATTATAATCTGGCGTAAAACAACTAACTCGTCAATAGGGTTGCGAGATGCCCTGGATTGACCAGTTTTGTAGTGCAATTCAATAGTTGTATTTGTCAAAATTTCTGTTGTTTGGAATAACGAGTTAGTGATTCACTAACTTCAGCTTAATAATAATAGACACAAGTTAAAATTGAACGGCATCTCCGCCAACAATTAGACGGAAAACACAAAAGAGAAGAGTAAAAACATGTGAATTCAAACGAGGCACATGCATGTGTTTTTTTAGATGTCAATTTATACACATGAATATGTATTGTTTAATATGCATGTATGGAGTATGACAATAAGAAAAGCATAATAATAATAATAATAGTCTTCTAAAATACCATCAAAACATAAATTTATGTGCAATTTTTTTAACAACAAAATTATTTTTTAAAATAAATTTTAAATATGCGTATATCTACTAAATTAAACAAGTATATTTAATTTAAATAAAATGAAAACAAACTGACCCTCAATAACCAATATCGGTAATTTAAATAATTATTTGGGACAATAGAAAATAACACGAAAAAAAGATTTTATTAAAAAAAAAACAAACTGTGTATATTTGTGTTTGAATATATGTATACCCAGTAAAAAATAGGATCATACAAAGAGTAATCTTGGAGTGCTCCTTTGCGAGTAATGGATTACTCCATAAAACTCCGAAACACATTGGATTTTTAACATAGCATGTCCGCAGACACGAGTACTCCTTTTAAGCTCCTTATGGAGTACTCTCTTTGATCTTGAAAATGACGACAGAGGGAGTAATCGTTTTTGTTTCCTAAAAGAGCATAAAGGGAGTAAACATCCATATAAAATACAAATTTTTTTATTTTTACAAAAACCAGAAAATATTGATTTATTTAAAAAATTTTTTTTAATGTTGCTATTTTTTTTGCATTTGACGAGGTCGTAGTTTTTGTGCGGTAGGTCTGTTGGTAAATAGTTGCTTTATATTCAAGAAATGCCACCTTGAAAGAAAAAATAACACGTAATATATTATTTAAGACATGATATCAAAAATTCAGCTATTACCGAAATAAAAAATGTTAAACAATTTGTATTTGTTTGTTTTGATCCATCCCAATTTAATTTGACCAGCATATTTTGCCGATCATTTTGCGTATTGCTTTTTCAATTTTGATTTTGTCAAACCGCAGTTTAATTTACGAAATCTGAAATAAATTAAAATAAAAAACAAAGAATTTTGAATACTTGTTTAACTGATTGCATTAAAAACAAACTCAGTCTTACCATTTCTGAATCAAGCTCTGTTTTAATCAGCTGTTCTGCCTAATTTAATTCCTTTAAAGAATCAATTGGGAAAATTTTTATTCTTTAAATTGATGTGTTCTTCCACAAACCGTAATGCCTTTTATGAGCTTTTATAAAGCTCGATCAATAGTTCGGCATTTGCATCAGGTGATATGTGTTGGCCGTGCATCATTAGTGCTTTTTCTAAACCACAATGAAAGTATTCACCTGGTGCCATATCTATTATTTCTGGGCTCCCTGTGAAGCAGCGTGGGGTTTCTGCATGCACCGCTTTTTACGTCCATACCTTCACTTCTTAAAATCTAGAGTAGTGAATTACAGCATTCGTTCGAAACACGACTTTCAATTACCCAAGAAGCGAGCTTCTTTTAAAATTTTCACTGATATCATAATGAACAACAAAGTTTTCCGTTTGGCAATCTTCATTTGTTAATTCATTGATTTTGTTCACTTTAAGTCTCCCGATTACAATTTGAGAATTTTTCAATTTCTATTTTAACTAGTCGTCTTAAATGACGATTAGAAACTAAATTTTCACACATTTTTAACAATTTTGTTACTATAACCGTACCTTTTCGCTTTTATTAAAAACACGTCTTTCACTTTTTAAAACTAAACTGACTAAATATAAAAACAAAACGAAAACATCAACAATTAAAAGTTATGTCACAAACAAAAACGAACTGATACATCCCCCATTGATCCATTTGGAGTAATAAGCGAGGCATAAACAAAAAAAAAAAAAACAAAAAATAGTTTCGATAGCTCGCTTATTACTCCAAACGAATGAACAAGTCATTACTCCTTTATTGCTCGATTATGGAATAATCCATATATTTTGTACTGGGTATATTCTGTGTTTATGCTTTATGTATGTATGAATGTACATAAACACAAGTTGTACGTTTTATTTTGTCGAAAGACGATTAGAAACTAGCTGACTATATATAGTACATAATATCGTTTAAGGCCAGGATTTACTATCATACATGATTTAATCACACAAAAATCTGACAGAATTCTGTCTTGCTTTAAAAATCGTTACAAAATGACGTTGTAGGTGCCACACTATCATACAAAAAAGATCCAAAATTATGTGGTTTTAATATTTTTTTCTCCTCATCATCTTCAAAAAATCAACCCTGATCGCGTAGAGAAAAATATTCTTTGAATTATTTCAAAAGATTATGAAATCGTAAAGATCTGTCAAAAGTCTGTCATACACATACACTTTTAAACCACACTATCATACTTTTTGAGCACACATGCAATTTTTTGAAGATCGTACGATTGAATATAATAGTGAAAGTGTTACTAAGTAGCAAAATCGATAACTTTTCTGTTGCCAATTTAACAAACCGATAATCGTTAAAAAGTAGTAGTTAATTTCTTTATGATATTAAACATTTTTACGTATCTTGAAAAAGCCATAAAAAAATAAATTCGAAAATATGCAATAAAATCATTATTGAAATATTAATTCTTCTCAAACTTCTGTCTTGTTAGAGTATCCGTTACATGCTTTTCAAATACTTCATTTTATGTCAAATACAAAGAAAAATAGAAAATCAAATATTTGCAGAAAATTCCTGACAAATTGAGTCTTCTCTGTTGTCGGTTTTTATTAAGTTGTTAAACATTGTTTTCACAAATAAAATAGAGTTCATTTGAGGGCACGTGAACAGTGTTGCCGGTTTGGTTAATTTTTACCATTGTGTAGATGTATATATATATATTTTTTTTTTCATTTTCATAAGTTTTTTTTTACCAAAATTGAAGTATGTATATGTATGTATATTTTTTTCTATTTTAATTACCAACTTTTCAACTCACGCTTCAATGCATGTATGTTAAATATTACAATGTATGCGTTAAAAACTGTAAAAATTGTAAAAGTAATCCGTCTTAGCCACAGAATGCTTAAAAATAGATGTCTTATTTAAATGGATTTAGTTACAGTTAAAATCTAAAATGTATTTGACAAGTATGATTTAGTGCTTGTCATCTTGTTCCACCACTCTAAACATTGCAAACGATATTTTTTAAATCAAAAAAGTAGTAACGGATATAAAACTCTTAAGAATCTGTTTCAAACTTCATTATTTAATTTTCTTTGTTCGTGAACCGAAACTTATTTAATAAAATGTAATCTGCCTACTTTTATGTTTTTAGTAATAATTGTTTTAAAAATTTTACAGTGAGACCCATAAATGATAATAATAATACACTTTCCAAGTATTTGGTCTGCTTTGTTTGGTAGGAGTAACACATGGAAAGATGTGCAGCAGAACCGAGAATTACGCTGCAGTAGATCACAGTGAAACTCGAATAGTTTTTTTCTCCCTTTAATTTTGATAAATATTTATTGTTCAATAAGCAGGAGAAAATACACTTTTCTTTGTTAGGTTATATTTTAATAGTAGAGTAAACAATTAAGAGTGTTATATTCGGCAGTACCGAATCTTATATTCCCTTCACCATATATGTAAATCTAGTTTTGTGAAATAACTCAAATCAAAAAAAAAAAAAAAAAAAAAAAACAAATATTTAAGTGACAGGGAATTATAAAAAATTAAAAATATAAATTAAGTAATATATATATTTGTATATAATTTAACATAAAAATGTCATAGGCTCTTAATTGGGTAAGTATTTTTAAACAATTTAAATATTTCCGTAATGACCTCTTCAAAAGCTTCCAAATGAAATGGAAAAATTAGAAGGATGCGTAGAGTTTTGCTCGCTGCCTCTAAGGACATGGGGTTATCTTGCTGATTTTCAACAGGAAAATTTTCCAGACTATATATTTAAATTATCTTTAGCTCATCTGTTGCCTTAGCAACCGTGTTTCAATTCAAACACGGACGCAGAGAAGCACAAACGGAAATCGCTCAGTCGTCTGTGCTATGCATTAAAACGCAAGATATACATATATACTTTATGGCATCGCAAAATGATATTGTAGAAATTACACACGGAATTACAAGCTAAGATATGCCCTGTGTAAACCTGCAGTGAAGGGTATAAAAAAGAAAGATAACTAAAGTATGAAATGATGTCACCGGTATCCGGTTAGAATTTCTGTAAATTTGTAAAACACTAAGCATTTTATTACCACTTCATAGAGTGAAAAAATGGTGTTTTCCCCTTTTAATTACCAGCTCAGTGATAGCATTTTTCTACCATTATAAAGTCTATTAAAGGGTTATTTTGTTTTACTGAAGAAATTTGTACAGCATTCAAATGGTGGAAATTGGAACGGCCTTGACACAAGAGCTGCAGTGAGAAATATATTTTTTTTAAACTTTAAAAATTATTGGTTATGATTAAGTGAGATATATGTGATGCATTTTTTACACTACTCTTAATTTTTTCAATATTATTATTATATAAATTATTAAGCGAGGCTGATATTTTTTAATTCAATACAAATCCTTGAAAGGAGTGGTAAAATTTTTTGAACTGTCGCTAGCTGGGAGTGGAAATCGTATTTTTGTTGCACTACGAGGACTGCTATATATATTTCTGGCCTGGCAACACTGAGTGCTGCCAAGTGCAATCTGACATTTCCATTGGAAAGTTTGTCATTTTTAAGCATAATCTTACTCAAAACGTTTTGACGTACGACCATTATTTGTGTTGTTTACAGTGACTTAAAAAAATTAATATAGAAAAAAATGGAATTAACTCGTGAACATTTTCGTGCCATCATTTTTCACAACTTTCGACGTGGATTATCACGACAAGAGTGCATTGATGAACTTACATCTTTGTATGGCGATGAAGCACCATCCTGTAGCACTGTGAAAAAATTGTATATTGAATTTAATCGTGGCCGAAACTCGCTCAAAGACGAATTCCGTGAAGGTCGCCCGAAAACGGCTCTTGTGCCAGAGAACATTGATGCCGTGCGTGAACTCATAATCCAAGATCGACATGCGACATACCGAGAGATAGCGACATCCTTGGACATTTCTTCCCCCAGCATACATTCGATACTGCATGAAGACCTGGCCGTAAAAAAGTTTTGTTCTCCTTGGATCCCGCACAATTTGAAAGTCGCTCAAAAAAAGGCTCGTGTCGATTGGTGCAAAGAAATGTTGCAAAAATACGATTGCGGTGCTTCAAAAGACGTTTATAAGATCGTCACAGGTGACGAATCATGGATCTATGCGTATGAGCCCGAAACAAAACAACAATCGACCGTGTGGGTCTTCAAAGACGAGCAAAATCCAACGAAAGTTGTTCGTGGAAGAAGCACTTCGAACAAATGGTCGCCTGTTTCTTCGGCAAAACTGGTCATGTGGCGACTGTTCCGCTTGAGCAACGTAGGACGGTCACTTCTGAGTGGTGCACTACAATTTGTTTGCCTGAAGTCATGGGAGAAATTCGAAAAACCAACAAGAGAAGACGAATCATTGTTCACCATGACAATGCGAGCTCTCACACATCGGCTCAAACCAGAGCGTTTTGACCGGCCAAAACGTCGTATTAATGGGTCATCCGTCGTACAGCCCTGACTTGGCACCTAATGACTTCTTCTTGTTTCCGCACATCAAGAAAAAAATGCGTGGTCAACGATTTTCGTCGCCAGAAGAAGCTGTTGAAGTGTTCAAAAACCATGTTTTAGAGGTGTCTCAATCGTAGTGGAAAAAGTGCTTCGACAACTGGTTTGAGCGTATGCAAAAGTGTATAAATCATGCTGGAGAATACTTTGAAAAACAATAAAACCATTTTTGATTATAAATGTTCGGATTTTCACTATTAGGCCAGAAATATATAGAGCAGCCCTCGTACTCTCAACTATCAAAAGAACTACCCTGATTTCGATTTTGACGATATTTGGTTCTATTAAAAATTTAATTAAAATTTAATCAACTACAAATAGTACCATTGTACATACTGTCTTTAAAGTATGGTACGGTTGAAAAATTTCAAAAACTACAGAAAGATTTCGAACCATTCTTCCTATTACATCAGAATATATTTCTGCGTACAATTTGCTTAAGTCTGCAATAAAATACCTCAACAGTTTGAACCTCAATATTTAGATTTAGAAGTGAACAATAGGGCGTTATTAGGATGAAAAGACCTTTCTTCACTGCATAATCAACTATATTTTGTTTTAGTTTAATATCAGTGAAAGTGGCAGTATAATATTCAATTATATTTTCAAATAAATTTGTTTTCAAGTAGTCATTGCTGATAATTCCATATACCTTGAAAAATAAAAACAAAAACAAATAAGGACATAAAATACCTACTGACCTGGCTGTCTCTATATATTCTTTGTGTAAAGCTTTGAACGATTTTTCAATTACAAAAAAACTGCCTTCTATTAAGAATAAGAAGATAGGAGAAAATGTTAAAAAACATAAACTATATAAAATAGAAAACAGAGTATCATAAATTGTTACCTCCACCAATTAGAAATGTGGTGTTTGTAGTCAAATAGTATGGGGACAAAAGTTAACTACTAGATGTTGAGCAGACGCAGTGGCAGTGGCAGTACAAAGAAATAATAAAAATTATTTTTGTAAAATAACCGCTTTGGATAAATTGTCGAATAAATGGAAAACAACAATTAAAACCACAATTAGAAATGAAAAAGACTTGTTGTGTATCCATTGTACATAGGTTTCTGAAGCCACTTATGTTTATAAGCATTAACAAGAGGTTAGATTAGGTAGAACAGGTAGCCCTGGCTCACTAGGTTCTGCCTGGCGATCCTTTTGTGACACCTGCAGAAATGGGAAGACATAAATTAAGATAAAAAGGGAAGGAAATTAACGATTATTCGCCAGCCTAGCCCGACAGGCTGAGAGGCAGTCTGGCTACATTCCATAAAAATGGTATCAGTTTATTATCCCCCCACTGCCTTACGAAATTTTGGACAGTTTAACGAGATATTGCGCTTCAAGAACAGTAAGCACTGGGTCCGTTATCGTAGACAAGAAGCAGATAATATGAGATATCTCTTCTTTAGAAAAGATAAAGCTTCTGCAGTAATATCTCAAATTGGCAGTGTCCCATAATCACGGCTGCTGACCGCGCAACTTCGCGCATTGTAGCCCTATGAACTTTATTGTCCTGGGCTAATCAAACCTAAGCTATAGGATGGATTCTGGAGCCTGTGTACTAGAATGACAGCTAGGATGATGAACACGCCCCTGTATAGGAAAATAGTAAAATAAAAATATTTGATGAACTTCTGCAGGAGTGTATGTATAAAAACAGAAAAAAACCTTAATTAGAGCCAGAGTCATCATGAGGCAATTGTTTTTGAAGTTATTGGTTAACAAAGAAATTAATGTTGTCAAAACTTGCAAAAGCCGGAGTATATTTGTCTTGCGGGTAGCTGTACTGGTCAAAAACGAATGTTTGCTAAAAAGGCATTGAGTAGTTCGATTCAACACTGTGTGTTGTGTGTGGATGGTGGCGTAAGTTTTTAAAAAGTGCCAACAATCATTTTCGGATAAAACAGAAACTTTCTTCTTATAAACGATGAATGTGAGGCAACAGATTAATATATTCAAAAAACTTTGTTCTACTTTATATCTGGATGCAATAACCAAAGCAGTTGGCTTTATGTTGCTGCAGTTATATAACAAGTAATTGTAATGAAACACTTTTCAATGTGTAAAATCTTATTTAATAAAAAAATGTTTTTACTTTTTATAAGTAAAAATAGAACACAACCTCCTATTTAAAATTATTTTCAAACGTGATAAAATATACCTTCGACGTGGAAGCGAATTAAATATCTTTTCTTTGGTTTCCTAAAGGCAGTCGTGTGCAAATTATTAATCGGAAATTTTGACAATTAGTCAGTCTTTGATTAAAATTCCCTTCTGGTCTTACCTAATTATGTATATTTAAACTAAACTGCCTATTGTTTTATAGTTGCTGAACGCAGGAAGTACCAGCAACACATATGTATAAATAATTAAAAGATAAATAATTTTTTTATTAGACTTTAAACTTTTCATTGGTTTAAAAGCTATATTAAAAATATATCAATTTTATAGTTATACTTATATCAAGTTTTAAAGAACTCTGGCATTTATTTATGTATATTGAAAGAAATCCTGATAATCTTATTTTTTTATTGAATTTAATATTGTTTATTAAAATTCCTCAGAACTTTAGCATTAAAAACAAAAACTCTCGTACAATTTTATGAGGTATTCTGTTTCTGTACATTTATCTCATTCATTCAAATTGATTACAGAGGGTTCCTAAAAAGCAACGGGTAATCTTTTATATTTTCTTTTTATTTTTTTTTAAATGCATCAATTATAAATTGTTAGAATTATATGGACACTATCTTATTTACCCGGCGTTACCTAGGTGTAATTTTAGAGCCTTTCTGGGCACTGTATAATATATTATAGCCTTGTTAGCTATGGGGATGTACTCCGAATTTTTTTTTATGAGGAACCTGCTCACAGTCCTTTTTTTTCAAAATAGTCAAAGATAATTTTATTCTTTACATAAATATCTAACTATGATTATAACTTTATTGTAATAGGTACATACTTAAACGCCCCTTCTTAACGTTTGCCTCTCATCTAAGTCCTAGCTCTAGAAACAGATATAGATCCATGCTTCGAATTTCATTAAAATCAATTAGCCTAGACCTTGCTCAAATTGATTTAGACGCATAAAAATGCCCGCCTTCCCTCCTGGTCCTCTATTTGAAAATATAAATACTTTACTTTACCATGAGGACAAATATTTTTCCTTGTTTACATTTTCATTAAAGTCGGTTCGGTCGATTAGCCGCGATTGACGTACACACAAACAAATAAACAAACAAACTTACAAAGAGATTTATAATATACTTTAGCAGACATAAACATTCGAAAATCCTTTTGTACAATGTATATATTAGAGAACTAATGCAGTTAAATTCCCTGTACTCGTCAAGGTGAGCTGTTTGTTAATAAAACAGTAACCATTTTTGTCAATTTAGTTATATGATGAAGACGATGCGAATGACTTTTTCTTCCAATCTAACAGAACGACTTACCGCACTATTCTACATGTCCCTATTCACCAACCCAGTTTTTTATGTCTGTAAAAATTTAAAACTTTTGCAAAACAACTATTGTTCACCTAAAAATATTTGCATGTTTTATTCTCCAATTTTTGTTTTTAATTTTGATGTAGACACAAATACGCACACATTTACATGAGTAATCATATACATGCAGGAAATAAAAAGAGCTTAAGTTAAAAGGTTTCAATGGAACATAAAAATTAGGAATTAGGAGCATGAACTACTCTTATGTTAAATGAAAATATTTTACATGAGCAATGGCTTGTAAAATTTTTCATTTATTAAAGCTATTTTACTACATTTAGACTGTTAGCAAAAACAAACAAAAAAATCGTATATGGTTAAACAACAAGAAAAAATAAAACACAAAACGGGAACAAGAAAATGTGAAATAATGAAAACGAACACGAAAGTAATTGTTTTGAAAGCACATCTCTCATATACACATCCTTCAATAATTTCATCATTGTGCAAGGATAATCATAGTAAGTACGTATATATTTTTTAATTTGGTTTATATGTACGACAGTTCATAAAGTTTAAATAGACCTAAATAAGCCTGCTTAAAATATATCAGCAAACAGTTGCCACAAACAAATATTAATTGTGGTGTATTTTTAAAAATAAATTCTTTTGAAAAGAGTGACATTAATTAATTAGAGGATTATTTTAAAATAAGCAAATGAACAATTTTAATCCGGCTTAAGTTCACGTAATTTTTATTGTATTACGAAAAACAAAAAACAGGGATAATTAGACAGTAATAGAATGTGATGCTGCATTTTCTGGATCGCTATATCCGCCATCAGCATTAATCGCCAATATCTAATTTAGCTTGTGTACTTTGCAAGCATCATCTATTTAACCAACCAATTAAAGAAATTTGAATACAAGAAATAACTTGTAATCAATTAATATTAATTTGGTTAGACAAAGTCCACACACAACCGAAAGCTTTTTATTTTTTTTTTCTTTATTGCTAGGAGGTAGATGTGACTCTAAATAATCCTAAATATTTGTAATTCTATTTTCTAGGGATATGTTATATCCCTTAATAATCTTTTGGTGTTTTGTCTTTTCCTTAAGCATCGCAGCTGTGATATTTTACGTCTAACTGGTTGCTTTTAATCAAATTCAAATCTCTTTAAACTTTAATACTCTTCTAATGTAATTTCTCTTCATATTGCGCTTGATTTGGGGACCAGAGAATGACAAAAGTATCATTTTAAGTACTCTTCAAGTATTTGAGGCCAAACATGTATGAATGAGTATCGTTACATCTTCAACAACATACCATGATATTTTCGTGACGATTACATATTAACTGTTAATGTTATAAATAATAATTTATCTTGTGTTTTCTATACTGGTTCGCCATTCCAAATTCAGGTTAAGCTAAGCGCGGCAATAAAAAATTTGTCAATTATTTATTACATTTTGGATATATAATTTGCACTTCTAAGAAAAAAAACTCACTACCTGTTCATTAATATTTAGAAAAAATATGAGCAAAATTTGTTCATTTACAACTTTTAAAGTATTGCAATTTTTTTAAAATAAAAAGGGTTAATACATTTTTTATTTGCTGTAAACATCTTAAGTAAATGCCATAAAAAATAAAAAACACCAAATCAACAAAGGTACTTTTCGTACTTATAGAAGGTTTTAAAATTTAATTATTCATTAAGTATTTCTTAAAATTTATGTCGTTTAAACGTATTGTTTTAACGAGAATTATAAAAATTTTAAATAAAATTAAAATAAAAAACAGATAGTAATGATGGAAAATATATAAAAATTTTACTTACAATATATGCTTACAATACATACATATTTACTTCAACTATTTTTGAATGTTTTGGTTCCCTTTTTATTTGTTTTCATATTTTACACATTATTTTTTATTATTTATTTTGTACATACATTTTTAGGTTTTTCACTTTCTTTAACAATAAAAAACAATTTCTAATTTTAGCTACAAGAAAAATTACTAAACTGTCAAGTACTAGAAAAAAATATTTTTTAGAGCAAACTTTATTATGTTGCTTTTAACTATATTTTGATTAATAATAATATATTATGGTTAAATATTATATTATATTATTTTTAAAAAGTTATAAAACTTTGGTTGTGGTTCAAATTTTTTTAAATTAAAACCAACCATGTTGCATTTTTTGTGCACAGTAACCATATAATCGTTAAAAGTTATCAAAAAATGTTTATCGTGACTAAAGTTTTAGTGAAAACAACTATAATTGGTTCTCCGCAACCATACATTGTTACAAAGAACTTAATATGGTTACTGTGACCATATCACAACCATGTTTTTTTTCTGCGTGTAAATTTTATATTTGTTGTTATTTCAGTCTTATCAAAACAGCTCCTGGTAAATTTAAACCGTCTGTTTACAACTGTTTAGTTAGGTCATATACATCAAATTACATAAGCTATATGGGCAACCTTTTATTCCCAAATCAAAACTTTATACTTTTGGATTTGTATTGCTACAGGTTCTTTGTTATTTTCAACTGTCTTTCTATAACTGCTTAAAAGTAGGGCCATATACATCAAATTAAGCGAACTATTAGGGCACCCTTTAAATTATTATTTTAAAAATTTTAACTTGTTGTTATATCGCTAATAGTAAACGGCATTTTGTGCAATTTTCAAGCGTTTGTCTTTAACGTTTCAAAAGACAGCCCCATAGAGGTCAATTTGTGTCACCTATGGCGGCACCCCTTAACTTTAAGATTAATTTATCTATTATTTTTTGCTATTGGCAGCTATTGGGAGTGCACTGCATTAGCTTTCGAACTAAGAAATAATTTTCAAAAACGGTTCAGAAATGAATGAGATGTGCAGATACAAACATAAACGAAAGCAACATGCAGTCGAATTGATAACCTACTTCTTTCATAAAAAGGTTCTTATCATGAAAAATTATTTGCTCCTTTAAATTAAAGGCATCGCAAAGTTTTTTTTCTGTGCAGCTGATGGCCTTCTGCCTTTGCAAAATCTGTGACCCATGAATTTCAATAATTTATCTCCAACCTATTTTAGACTTCTTTACAATTTGTAGAATGATCATAAAACTTCGTAATAATAACTTATAAAAGAAAGTCGTATTAATAGTTTGCCTTTTTTCTGTCTGTTGGGCCAATAAACACTTACCACTTCAATTGATGACTAATATAAAATTGAACCAGTTCGGCAAGAGAATCAATATAAATACCAATTGAGAATTATTCTACCTCGAGATCAGTTATTGCAATTTATTCTTTTTTTGTTAATATTTCACTAAAAACTTCGTTAGCATAATCAGCGCTTAATTTTTTAATAATATAAAGTTTAACAATAACAAAAATTAATACAATATGATATAAACAACTTAATAAAATTAAAAAAGCAACATATTGGTCGAATAAATAAACTCAATAATGAGAATATGTTTACTTGAATTCCACGTACATGACGCGAGTTACAGTAGCTGGTGTTTTTTAAAATTTTTTTCTTTTGCTACTAAAACTTCCCACAAACAAATCTCTTATTTTCTACTCAGCAAAAAGAAATATTTAAAGAAAAAAAAAGTAATTTTGTTTAGAACATTTTTCTTTATTATCTCCCGCATCACAACTAATAACTCAAAGAAAAGTTGTTTAAAATTTTCTGTTTAATTTTCTAAAGACAATAGAAAAACATGTGATTTTTCTTTAGCAATATTTTTATTGAGTTAAAGTGAATTGTATACAACACATAAAGTTTAACACAAGATCACACAAACAATAACAAATATTATCTGTTTATACAGATATATTTAAAAGAAAGTAAAATTATTTTTAAGTGTCACAAAATTATTGTAGAATAATTAAAAAAGTAGATTTTTGTGGTCACTTTAATTAAAGAAAAGAAATTGTTTTATTTGCAAAAAATAAACTATTTATCAAGATGGGAAACTTCAAATTTTTTTTGTATTTAATTTTTGTTTTATGATACTTGAGATTAACAAAGTCATCCAAATGCAAATACGTTTTTAAATCAAATGTTATTTTAAAACTGAAAGACTCTTTCTGTTGCCGAAGTATTGTCTATTGGTCAGTATTATTATATTCAAAAACCGTATCAAAATTTATCAGAAAAATAGAATAATCAATAAATTTTTGGAGAAACAACGTGGCAACAAAACGCACTATTTATCGTGTAGTGAATGATTTCGAAGACGGAAGGTCTGTGGTGATATGCCGAAGCATGGACTACAACCATAATCTAAGAGCAACATATTATGGTTGTATTATATGGTTGTTAACAGATCATAATATTGTTACATTTTATGATAATAAAGCTGGTCTTGCAACCATATTGTTGTCTAGTATAAGAATAATATGGTAAAATCTAAAAATAATTATGATAAAATATAAACATTAAATTGTTAAATTAAAACATCACAATATGTATGGTTAAAAATGTCATTATATGTAATTGAGTTATAATTAATTCTCGTAAGTGCAAATATTTCCCAACAACAAAAACTTAATTATTCATTGGTCAATTATTTGCTTATTGAAAAGCTTTCACAATTGTCCTTAAAGCACAAAAATAAAGATTTATTTGCTTACATACATGCATATAAGTACATATATTTTAACTATTTTCGAATGTTTTGCCTATCTTTTTATTTGTTTTCATATATTGTACATATATTATTTTTAATTGTTTAGTTTTTTCTCTTGATTTTTTTTCTTATTTTTTTATTTTCTCTAACAAGTAAAACAATATCAACTTTAAGCTAACAAGCAATTACTTAACTGATAGAAAAACTATCTCTCAAGACCTAGAACACAATATTTTTTACCGCAAACATTGTTTTGTTTGCTTTTACTCATACTCTGATTAATAAATATATTTTGATTACATAAATAATATTATTTTTAATAAGTTATAGACCTTTGATTGTGGTTTAAATTTTTTACGTTAAAACAACCACGTTGTATTTTTTGTGCACAGTAAACATATAATAGTTAAATATCAACAAAAACGTGTTTATCTTAACTGAAGTATTTTTGAAAACAATTACAATTTGTTCTCCGACACTTTACATTGTAACAAAGAACAAATTATGTTTATTGTGATCTTATCGCAACCGTGTTTTTTTTGTGTGCAATAAAATTGACAGTATGGTGTGCACTGTGGCCAGCAGGAATCATTAAACCTGACTTCTTTCAAAATGAAAAAGGCATAACGGTAACTGTGAGTTGGAAGCAATATCGTGACGTGATTGAACATTTTTTAACGCCGTAACTGCATGCTTTGGTCTTGATTAACATGTGGTATCAATAACGTCGCATGCACCCAGGATTACATGGAATTGCTGCAATATCTCTTCCCACAACAAGTTATTTCCAGAAATGGTGATGTTGAATGGCCTCCACGGCCGGCTAATCAAACTGCTTCGACGTCTTTATGTGGGGATTTCATGAAACCAAGGTTTATTCAAACAAACATAGTAGAAGCGCTTAAGCAACTCGTACAAAATATTCGTAATGAAATTAATGAAATACCGCGTAAATGTATGCGAATGTAATGACAAATGTGCTCAAAATGGCTCCTATTTGTAAGGCTAATAGAGACGGAAAATTATCTGACAGTGCATTCCATACATAATTGCCGACATTAAGTAAAACATTTATCAACATTTATCGATCTAATTTCTTTCATTGAATCAAAAAAGTATAAACAAGTAAGAGTGCTACATTCTGCTATGCCGAATCTTGTATACCCTTCACCAATTATTTAAATCTAGTTTAGTGCAGTAACTTCAATAAAAAAGCAAATATTGGGGTGACAGAGAATTAAAAAATAAGAAAAAAAAATGGGCCTGTTCGTAAATGCATCACTGCACTGCATATGATGCGCAGTACGTTCGTAAATGCAAAAAGTGGCAGCACTGCAAATGTCGTCTGTTCGTAAATGCATCACTGAAGTATATTATGCGCAAATAAAAGCAAAAAACTTATCATAAAAATGGCTGATGCAATGAACGTATTTTTCTGTTTAATAATTTTTATAGAATTAAATTTAATTTTTTTATTCTTTAATCTTCTTTTTTTTAATATGCTACACAAATTGTTATCATTTTTATATCATCTAGTAGACAAATCGAGTTTATTATCAATTTTTCTATTTTCAGTATTTCTTCGTTCGTTAATGCAAACACTAAAATGAGCAAAACAAAGCATACGCAACAGCTGATAAGCAGTGGCAGTGCAGAATAATCATATTATGCAGAGCACTGATGCATTTACGAACAGGCCCAATTATGTACTAAATATTTTTTATTTGACATAAAAATTGCTCTTAATGGGTAGAGCATTTTCAAAAAATTTAAGTATTTCCCTAGAGATCTCTTCAAAAGCTTTTAAATTATACCCATATTCACATTTAAACAAATTTGAAAAGTTTAGAGGCCCGTAACTCGGAAAATATGGGTGAGTGCCAGTTTTTTCTCTTGATTTTTTTTTCTTATTTCTTAATTTTCTATCGCTCCATATATTTTTTTTTTTATTGGAGTTACTTCATTGTTCCAAATGGTATGAAAAAATTAGAGGTAAGCTTGGTGTTTTTTCCGCTGCCTCGAAGGACATGGACCGATCTTTCTGATTTCCAATAGCACCTGTTTCGACACTATGTCTGATCGACTGGCATACGTAAATTTTCTTCAGCTGATCTAATGTCTCGGCAAACTTTATGTCAATACTAACACGGATGGACAGACAGACATCGCTTAATCGACTTCGCTATGCATATGAACTCAAATTATATATACTTCATGGGTTTGGAAATGAATACAAACTTTGTTATGCCTTTTTTCCAATTTTTGTGATGAAGGGTATAACAAACAAAGTAGTAAACCTTCGCCGCGGACACCCTGTAAATAAAAAATGAGAACTAATTAATGTTAAAAAAATATCTTGGCATTTGTTATCCCGTAAATTGTTAAATCACCAATATTGAGAATTGAGAGTGAAAGCACAACTCCATGGCTACAGCTTAGTTAGCTCTTCAGGAAACTTCTCACATACATTTTAAATAAATAAAGATTATTGTCCAAACAATAAAATAAATCCAAAAATCTAAGTTTAAGCAAAACAACAATAATCAACTATGATTTTATTTTTCCTTTATCCACTGTATACGGCTGACTTTTTTCGGCTCTTTTATTATAAAGTTAAAAGATGATGAAAAATAAAATACCACAAAACACAACGACAATTTATTTTTGTTCAATGCACGGGCACTTGCAAATTATTAAACTGAAATAAACTACGGGAATATTGTGTGTTGAAACACCTTCCTGACCTCAAGTTACCTCAGTCATTACCCCTGCTATGCCCATTTCGCTATGTGTTCTCCAATCTTCCATGTACTTACGAATTTCTAAGCTTATGGCATGCTATCATAAAAAAGTTCTTGCTTTATGCCACCCCACTACGAAAGTACTTATGTGTATAATTCGCCTAACAATTTTAATACCTTTTGTATTTTATTTTTTTATTTTATTTTATTTTTTACTTTTTTTATTTCCCCTTTATTGAAAATCATTAATAATGGCTTAATTATAATGTACCAGCTGCACACAATTTGTAATTAATTTATAACACAATATAAATATTTACTTTCTAAAATATGAAGGGATAAATTATTATTTTATTTATTATTTTTCATTACGTATGCATGTGTGTAAATAAATTATAATAAAATCCATTAATGAATTAGACAAAATTGCTATAAAATTCGTTTATTTGTTTCTGACATTAAGTGATTTACAGAAAATGTAAAATATAAAATAAACTAAACAAATTTATTTAATTTAAATAATGTGTTTTTTCGCAATATTTATTTAGTAATTTGTATTCATATTGCTTTTTTTGCTTGAATATATTTCTAAAGTTAATTAAAAATAGTTTATATAAATAAATTAAAGCTCATTATTAAAAATTTATTAAACTATCATTCAAACACTTGTTTTTACAATATAAAATCATTGTTCGATGATGATTAATGCGGTCTCGGTCAAGGAAAGTTCTATTGAATACTCTTGCGGTCGTGGCGCCCATTGGACAGAATTTTTCTGTTAATTAATAACAATCATTTTTAGTTCGATTTAATAAAAATAATTTTTATTCTTTTTCGTTTTTGTTTTAATAAAAAGAGGGCTTTTGGAAACCTAAAATTTGGAGATTAATTGCTAATTGTATCCGGCGTTGCCTGGGAGTAGCTTTAAAGTCTAGAAAGACTACTAGTATTGGATAACTTAACATTTTAATATTTCGCTGGCTCAATTCTTGCATTTGAACTCTTTTTAAAGGGCTTTTATTCTGCAACTTCATATAACAATGTGTTTATTATAAATGTATAAAAAGTGGCACCCAGAATTTTACTTCAGGTATCAGGTATTGAATAAGCGATAATGATATTGTTATAGAAATTTTACTTTTTGACCGGAGTAAATAAAGACATTGTTATATTTTCATATGTCCGCTGGAGAACTGAATGTTTTATTATGTTAAACAATATTATTAGTAAATTAAAGACACGGGAATATTATTAAATTATTAAATTTTCAAAAGAAAAAATTTGTTCTATTTTTTAAAATTATTCCGATTAAAATAATTACCGGTATTGATTATTGAGGGTCAAAGCACGTCTCGATGGCCATTCTGCTACCGCTTACTTAGCTTTTCAGGAAACTTCTGACTATTATTTTTAATAAACTAAAAATTTTCGTCCAAACAATAAAGTAAAGACAAAAATCGATATTTAGGCAAAAACAAAATAATTCAATTTTTTTTCTCCACTGTTTACGGCTGATTTTTTTTCGGCCCCTTTATGCAGTTGAAGGAGGATGAAAAATAAAATATTAAAAAATACTACGATAATTTTAATAATTAAAAATTAAAAACACGGAAATATTAAATAATATAAATTAAACTTTAAATTTATTGTGCTATTTTCCTAGTATTGATTATTGAAGGTGAAAGCACGTCTCGATGGCCATTTCGCTACCTCTTTCTTAACTCAATAGGAAACTTCTCACAAATATTTTAAATGAACTAAAGATTTCTGTCTAAACTATAAAGAAAAGACAAAAATCAAAGTTTAAGCAAAAATTTATTTCTATGCACAGGCACTTTCCAGATTATTAAATTAAAGACACGGGAATATTATTAAATTATTTAATTTTCAAAAGAAAAACTTTGTGATAAATTTTTAAATTATCCCGATTAAAATAACTACTGATAATAATTGAGGGTTAAAGCATGCCTCGACGGCCATTTCGTTACCGCTTACTTAATAATTACTTATTATAAAAAATATTTTTACCAATAATTTAATGGATTTACCATTCCTTGCATTAATTTAAATAATTTCTATGTCACCCCAATATTTTCTTTTTTGATTGGAGTTTACTTCAATAAACTAGATTTACATATATATATATATATATATATATATATATATATATATATATATATATATATATATATATATATATATATATATAGTGAAGGGTATATAAGATTCGGGATAGCAGTTTTACTTGTTTTTAGCTTAAAATTATTTTATTATTTTTAGTGGGATTTTGTAGCATTTTAAGTAACCTTTGTTATTAAAAGCAAATTAATATGTTAAGAGAAGTACTTACTTTAAATAATGAGACAAGTTTTTTCAGTAATATTTTTTTAACTCGTGTCTGTACCAAAAGTTACCTAAATTTGGCCATAATAACAAAACTATACATGTTACGTGGAGCCCCCAAAAGTTACGAAAATTTTAAAAAATGTACCTACTTAGCAGCGTTGCCATTTGAACACTGCCGAGCAGGTGAATTTTCATAAAGTGCCACCTCTCTTAAAAAAATAAACAAAAAGAAGAAAAAAAAAAACACACAAACAAAATCAAGCAAAAAAAAAAACATAAATTCTTAACTTAAACTCCGTTTGTGTGTCGAAATAAAAACAAATAATATAAAAACAATAAACATTTCTTGTTTAGCTTCTAGTAATTATTTTTTATCTTGTAAAATACATATATAAATAAACTTTTCTAAAAAAAAACTAAAAAGTAAAAAACGTTCTTTTCCGTTTAACCGTCTCTTTTACTTGTAAATTCTTCAAGGCAACCAATAATATACGGTTGCCAATACTATTACTATTTGTTAACTGAAATTCTGCGCTGATTATTGCTAATTACCATCTGTAATATACGAGGGCTGCTCTATGTATTTCTGGCCTAATAGTGAAAATTCGAATATTTATAATCAAAAATGGTTTTATTGTTTTTCAAAGTATTCTCCAGCATGATTTATACACTTTTGCATGCGCTCAAACCAGTTGTCGAAGCACTTTTTCCACTCCGATTGAGACACCTCTAAAACATGGTTTTTGAACACTTCAACAGATTCTTCTGGCGACGAAAATCGTTGACCACGCATTTTTTCTTGATGTGCGGAAACAAGAAGAAGTCAGTAGGTGCCAAGTCAGGGTTGTACGGTGGATGACCTATTAATTCGACGTTTTGGCCTGTCAAAAACGCTCTGGCTTGATCCGATGTGTGAGATGTTTTTCGAATTTCTCCGATGACTTCAGGCAAACAAATTGTAGTGTACTACTCAAAAGTGACCGTCCTACGTAGCTCAAGCGGAACAGTCGCCACATGACCAGTTTTGCCAAAGAAACAGGCGACCATTTGCTTCGAAGTGCTTCTTCCACGAACAAGTTTCGTTGGATTTTGCTCGTCTTTGAAGACCCACACGGTCGATTGTTGTTTCGTTTCGGGCTCATACGCATAGATCCATGATTCGTCACCTGTGACGATCTTATAAACGTCTTTTGAAGCACCGCAATCGTATTTTTGCAACATTTCTTTGCACCAATCGACACGAGCCGTTTTTTGAGCTACTTTCAAATTGTGCGGGATCCAACGAGAACAAACCTTTTTTACGGCCAGATGTTCATGCAGTGTCGAATGTATGCTGGTGGAAGAAATGTCTAAGGATGTCCCTATCTCTCGGTATGTCGCATGTCGATCTTGCATTATGAGTTCACGCACGGCATCAATGTTCTCTGGCACAACAGCCGTTTTTGGACGACCTTCACGGAATTCGTCGTTGAGCGAGCTTCGGCCACGACTAAATTCATTATACCAATTTTTCACAGTGCTATAGGATGGTGCTTCATCGCCATACAAAGATTTAAGTTCATCAATGCACTCTTGTCGTGATAATCCACGTCGAAAGTTGTGAAAAATTATGGCACGAAAATGTTCACGAGTTAATTCCATTTTTTTCTATATTAATTTTTTCAAGTCACTGTTAACACAAATAATGGTCGTACGTCAAAACGTTTTGAGTACGATTATGCTTAAAAATGACAAACTTTCCAATGGAAATGTCAGATTGCACTTGGCAGCATTCAGTGTTGCCAGGCCAGAAATATATATAGCAGCCCTCGTAATTTCGGAAACTAACAACGGAAACAAATTTGGTTGCTGTACATAACCGATCCACAAATATTCATTACAAACTTATTCAATCAAAATCAAAGCAACTATTTAATGTAGATAAGTATTCTAAAAAAGAGTTATGCCAATTGAATTCCAATCATGTTAGAAAAAAATATTATCTTCTTTTTAGAACTCACTTGTCTGCATATGTAAAGTTTATTATTTTAATCGTTAAAAAATTATTTAAAAATAATACTAGACTTATTTTTCTTTAATTCTTTTAAGAATAACTTCATAATGCAAAAGTAACTTTCTGCTTCAAATAACCATAGGTCGCATAACTAAACGTGTGTTAATTGACTGTTGGATGACAATCACACTGGCCAGGTTTTAAATAGACTATGTCCCACAACAGATTACAGCGAATAATATTTTTATGAGAAATCATATGACATTATTTAACATTAATTAAATTTGAAATGCAATGTAGTAACTAAACCCTTTCAGACCGTGATGCATCGATTGTGCGGGTGGGTTTCGGTCTCAATATCTTTATTTCTGTTTGCTCAATGTGAATAGGCTGGTACGCATCCACTGTGCTGATTGTTTCCTATATTTGCTTCTCACATTTGTCTTCTGTTTAATTTACCGTTACTTTAATTATTGCGAAACGTTTCAGTCACATTTCAGTTTTAGCATAATGGGTCGTAAAAGTAAGTTGTGTCTTTAATGACAAAAGTATTAATCGTTTACAAATAACTAAATAAACTAAACAAATAACTAAAAAAAACTAACTAAAAAAATTATAAATTTTAAAATTTCAAACTAATTGAAATCTTTTAATGCAATACAAATGTGTTTTAATTAAAAATATTATTGAGTGCATCAATTGTGCGCGTCAGGCGTGCGTGTCCTGAAAATCCTTGAAGGTTATAAAAATGCAAAAATCTAATCATTGATTATGTTTTCATCCTCTGTAAAGACCACATGTTCCAAACATTATAAAAAATTCCCGGTAGTTTTGCGTCAGGTCTGAAAGGGTTAAGGTATGTTAAGAAATTTTATATTTTGTATGCTAGGATGAAAAGATCTTTCTTTGTAGCACACTTAGACATTAAATGTTTTTTTAATATTTTAGCTACCATTCTTGTTTTATTTTACATAATACAATTACCAAACTCGTTTTAAATATGTACATATTTGTAACCAGTTTTCTTTTTATTTTGCTTTTAATTATTATTGTTATAAAGCTATTTTCTTACTTTCATCCGCTCTTAAAATAAAAATACTTTCATAGCGTGCTATAGCGTTTAACTTGTTTTTTTAACTTTAACATTTTTTTACATTATTTTTATTAATATTGAAAAAAGCTTTTTGTTTATCCAAAAAGCTTCAGAGTAAATTATCCAAAAAGCAGCTTAGAGAGTATCTGACTTTTGCAATAAATTTTCCGGTTTGCACTTTATTTTATTTCTTAAAAAAAAAACACTTGTTGAAAATGGAAAACTTCGTACTGATTACTGATTTTTAAGTATCTGAATACTTAAAAAACAACTGGAGTTGAAGTTAACTAAGAATTTATTAATTAAATCCTAATATAAATATTCTCATAATTATATAGCTTTTAGTGCCTATTTATTCTAGTTTAAAACTAAATCGCGGACAAAAAAAGTTAGCTTTAAATTCAATTAAGCCTGCTAAATTTCCAATTAAATAATATAACTTCACGAATATTGGTTAATGAAGCGCGTCTCGATATCCATTTAATTAGCAAAATAGATAAGTGATGACTTCAGCTTTCTTTTCTTCCCACTATTTATTTTTTAAATTATTACTTTTTCTGTTATTTAAACAGCACTGAACGCACGGTTTTTGTCGAAATACATGTCAAATATAAGTTGGCCAGTGTTGTTGAAATGTGGGGCCCTCGATTTTCTTTATACACTGTTCATCGTAGAAGGTAAAGATAAAATAAGTTTGTCACTCCATTTGTAATTTCTACAATTTCCGATCCGATCCGATTATACATCCTTGTTCCCCTCTCACGACGAAGCTCACTTGAGCACAATTGTATGGCCCATTGTGATACCATAAGGAAAGCGGCGCGACTCTCCCTACTCAATTGAGAACCAGGAAGATTCCCGAATGAACTTCGCTATGTCTCCTTTAGAGTGAGATGATAGCTTCGTAAGTGTTTTGAAGAAAGGAGAGCCCACAATTTTAAATCTTCTTCGAATTTTAAATTTTCAGCGACAAAAATCATTAAAGAGCAAACCCAGTCTTTCAGCATGCCTGCCGATTAGACAGTGACCAGTAAATGTGTACCGGCTGTGTAAAACTGTTTATCAGTTTAGCCATATACATCAAATTACATCAACTAAAGGAATACTTTTTAATTTTCAAATTAAAATTTTATAATTGCTGTTGTTGTAATCCTACCAATACAGGTACCTAGTAAATTTCAACCGTATGTCTACAACCGTACAACACATTGTACCACTTTGTAACTCCCTTTAATTTATAACTTCTTATATTTATACTTCTTATCATATACCATAAAATACCAGACAAAGTAGTGGACATTATGTCTAATTTTCAAGTGTTTACATATATCGGCTTAAGAGATAGGGCCATATACGACGTTTAACATCAGTGATTGAAACACGGCTTAATCTCTAAATTCAAATTGTATAATAGTTGTTATGGCGGACATAGTGCATAGTGCAACATTTTAACTTTTAGCCGTCTATCTATAACGATTTAAAAATGTGGTCGCATACACAAAATTACATTAAATATTGGCACACCCTTTTATTTTTAAACCGCGGCTATAAACGTCAAATTAATTAAAGGCCTATAGGTCAATTTACCTATAGAGACACCCGCTTAATTTTATATTTGTTTTTGCATTAAATTGTGCTATTGTGATCTATGGTAATACTCAGTTTTTTTATTTTAAAGTAGTGCCCCTTGCAGTTCATAGTACACGTAAAAAACATGTATGTTATTTGGGGACACACTTTAATTTTCAAAATTATGAACTGTTTTTAAAACAGGATTAATCTTTCAGCATAACCTTTCAAATAAAAAAAGAAATAATAATCGATCCAGAAATGACTGAGTTATTGAGGCACAAATATAGAAAAGAAACATTCAGAGGAGTTGATAACCTTCCTCTTATTTAAGTTGTTAAGAAAACTGTAATTATCCAGGTAATTAGAGTTTTAATAAACCATCTTAATTTCATTCAAATCTTGCATTTTCAGCAATATTTACCTAAAATAAGAAACCTTGTTAAAAAATGTTTTTTGCACAAAACACAAAAAAAATTGGAAATTTGCAACGCATTTACATAATTAAGTCATCAGATGTCTGATATCTTAAGAATATTACTTTCACCGCAAGCTCAGTTTACTAAGAATCTTATTTTTTACGCTTATATTTCAATAGGTTCTTTAATGAAGAAGAGTGATGAGCTGACCCCAAGTTGACAAATAAATAACTCTATTTCAGCCCAAATATTTTTATCATATCAAGTATATGTACTTATTCCGGAAAGAAAACTATATCTTAAGGAAATAAGTACACAATCATTTTTGAGAAGGGTATTAAATATTTGGCATAGTCGGCTATAGTACTCTTACGTACTACTTCAATGAAATTTATATAATGCTGAAACAATTCGACAAAAATTAATAGAAGAAGATGTTAAAGAAAATGCTTGTCTTAATTAATTAAAAAAAATCCTCTTTTCGTGCAATTTTCTATTGTCCCGATTAATTATGAAAATCACCGATATTGATTATTAAGGGTGAAAGCACGTCTCAATGGTCATTTCGCTACCGCTTACTTAGCTCTTCAGGAAACTTCTCAAAAACGTTTTTAATGAACAATAAATTAACGACAAAAATCAAAGTTTAAGCAAAAACAACAATCAAGTATGATTTTTATTTTTCTTTTATTCACTGTATAAAATGAAAACTAATTAATATAAACGAAAATTCCCGTTGTTTAATTTAATGAAAACGTTTATCTATTTCTCATTTTTTTCTTGTAGAAATTTGCTTGTTAATAAAAATTTCTATTAATTTTTATTTTGAGTTTTTTATTTCGGTTGGTTGGTTTTAACACCACAATGTATTTACAATTATAACCCTTTTAACTTCATAACATACAGTAAATGTGCTAAGTCGTATGATTGGACAATAGTAATACATACAAATGTTGTGGGTCACTTCTAAGCTAATATTTGTTAAAATAATTACAATGTTCATATGCATATAAACATCTTGCAGATGAAAAATAATGTTATTTCGAAAAAATATATTTTTATTTTTCCGCATTTTTGTTGTTGTAATTTTAAATATAAGCTAAAATTTTTTAATTTTAAATTTAATATTTTTATTTTTAAAATTTCTACTTAAAAAAAGCTACAGCAGCATGTTTACAAATGCTCAGGTTGCGCTCGATACAACATACAATCTACAATAAGTTGCGAACTTAACAAATATTTTAACATACATACTTGCAATTTTTATATTCTAAGAAAAATATTCTATGAATTTTTGTATAGAGAAAATAATTCAATGCAACAATTCAATTTATTATTATGTTTAAAGGGTCAATAGGTTTATGTCTTCTTATAAAAAATATTTACATTTCATTTTTTATGTTTGGGTTATCTTTGTATTTCGTAAACAACTGTTGCAGTTTTGCTTATTTAATAAAAAGGAAAGAAGGACATAAATGCAAACTTTATGACTGCTATATTAAAATTTTATAGCATTTTTTTTTGTTTTTAGGGTTGCTATTAATTATACAAAAGCTATGTTCGGGTGAAATATGCGCATATGCCAGATTATTGTTTAATCTTTTCTAAAATATTAAAAATTAATATAAACTAAATCATTCTGTAAACTTAACATTTATCTTTCAAGCATTTTCTTGCCAGCAGCTGTTTAGACAATTCAGTTTGATTTATGGTTTAAATCTTTTTGTTACAGAAATTGAAAATAAATTAAGAAGTGGTTATAAAAGTAAATTGGTTTATTTGTGCAGTTTTGTAGGGAAAATCATGAATAAAATTTAAGGTCATGCACAGTGTGAAATTTCTCAAAATATTATGATTTATTTGTTTTTTTTATTTATTTATTTACAACTTAGTCTATGGATATCAAATCCTTACAGACAATTAAACTATAAAATAATATAAAATAAACTCAATTAAACTACAAAATTATTAATTATTTAAGAAGATGATAATTTTACGTTTAATAACATTTGCATGTATTGAGAAATCTAAAATATTATAAAATTTATTAAATTGACTACACATCCTTCTAAATGGATCAGCATTCGCATAGTTCGATCTGGAGTATTTAATTAAAAGTAATTGAAAGTGTCGAGATGGACGAAGAGGAACATTAAATAAAATATTATCAAGCAGAAAATTAGAAGAAATATTGCCATTTATAATGTTTAAAATAAACGATACATTCAACATAGTCCTTCGGCTTTTAAGAGTTGGAAGTTTGATTAGAGCAAGGCAACATGTGTAAACAATCTATAACTTCTAAACTGCTGACTGGATTTATCTGAAATTTGTAACTTCTTTAGGGAAGGAGCCATACTAAAATATTTCAAGGAGAACCAACTCGAATAAAAAAAATATTTTGTGTACTTGGGTCACATATTTGAACAGCATTCTTTATTTTAATTTTTTTTAAGAAGTAAAATTTGTTGTTGTTGTTGTTTCACTCACAATGACTTTTTTTCTCAAAGACTAGTTAAATGTAGATGAAAAATAGTATTGAAGTCATAGAAAAGAAGTAGAAGATTAATATTGGTTACTGGTACCCACGGTGTGCAATTTAAACAGTTGCTGAAAGCTATCGAAATGACAAAGTTCAACATTCTTAACTCCGGAACTTCGAGTCTGCTCTAATTATGGAAGGCGTGTCAAAGTCGCGTACCTTTTTAGTGTTAGGACTGAATGCGGTCTATTTCAGTGTTCTGTTTAAAATATCAATCTTTGTTTTAGTTACTTGAAAAAACACAATGTAGACTGAAGCTTTGTTAAACTGAACTAAGTAGTAGGCAAACAGACGGCTTGCATAGAAATCCTGGTAAAGAGCACTAAAATGAGAAAAAAGAAGAGTAAATATGAGATACTAGAAACAAAGTTTACTTTTATCACATTCAATCACAAACTTGGGCTAAACTAAAATATATTAATATATTAAAAGAGATAGTCAGGCTTATGTGTTACTTTTGTATTAAGACTCGTCTGAAAAACTTGTATTGAAATAACACAAAACACCGAGTTGATCACTTGTAATATAGAACAAGTAAGAGTGTCATATTTGGATATGTCGAATCCTGTATACCCTTCACCATATATAAATCTAGTTTAGTGAAGTAACTCCAATGAAAAAAAAAACCAATATTGGGTTGACAGAGAGTTTGAAAAGTAAAAAAAGAAAAATCAAGTACTATATAATATTGAAAACTAAATTTAATTTTTTATTTTCTTTTTGAAAACATCCTCATACATTTCTAAAATAAATTTTTATATAAAAAAAGTTTTTAGAAATTAAAAAATAAACTTAAGCCAAAATCAAATTTAGTTAATTTACATAAAAATGTCATCGGTTCTTAACGGGTTAAGCATTTTTAAAGAATTTTTGCATATCCTGAAAGATCTTTTTGAAAGTTTTAAAATGATACCCATATTGATATCTTAGAAAATATGGTGCACAATCGTACTTTTCTATGAAAAGTTTAGATGACCATAACTCGGAAAATTTGGGCGAGCGCCAATTTTTCTAATTTTTTTATTCTATATTGCCATATATCTTTGTTTTTTTGATTGGATTTTATTCACTGGACAAAATTTCTTTTAAATGATATATAAAAATTAGGTTTTCAGTCTGTTCGATTGCTGTATTTAAATTTTCTTTGGTTCTTCTAGTTTGTGCAACCTTTTTGTAATGCGGGCCAAAACTTAAAACAACCAAACTTAAGCGGGCCAATAACGTTGGTTTTGTAGGTAAATGAAAATTATGTTATCATAAAACGGTGAAAAAAAATAATTCTGATAATATATTTAAAATACTTTTTATTACTGCACTGTAACATCACAAAAAGTTAATAAGAATTTGTATAATTATACTAAGCTACTTTCTTTCTTGCAGTTCAATTAATTTTAACTTAACATTTTCGGGAATTTTGGTCACATCTGTTAACAAAAATTGAATTGAAAATACATCAAAATAGCATTCTTCACTGCTAAAATCCATTAATATTTCTTTAAATTCTTAATGCAAAGCAAATAAAATGTTTTTTTATTATTTAATTTTTAAAAAATTCTTTTTTTCGTGCTATTTTCCCGATTTATTATTTAAATCACCGATATTGATTATTGAGGGTCAAAGCACGTCTCGACGGCCATTTCGTTATTAAAATTAATTAATATAATTATAAAAAAATCCCGTTGTTTAAAATAATATTATGTTTTTTATTATATTTTTTTATTTTTCGTATTTATTTTTAACGTAACTTTTTCGTTACGATTTATAGAGACTGTTTTATGTTGTTGTTTTATATCTTCGTTTGAATACAAGATAGAAGAATATTTTATTTCTTAGTTTTAAATATGTTCGCGGGCCGCATTTTATGTGCGCGTGGGGCGCAATTAGCCCGCGGGCCGCAGGTTGCCCACCCCTGATCTAGTGCATTGGAAAACTTAATTTCAAAATTATTCGGACGGCCAGACGGACATCGCTCAATCGACTTCGCTATGCATACGAACTCGGAATATATATATTTATGGTTTCGGAAGTGGATATTGCAAACGGATATGTTTGATATACCCTTTTTCCGCTTTTTGTGGTAAAAAGCATAAAAACCAAATTAATATCTTTAAAGCTATAAAAGAAACGAAATCTTCTTTTTAAAATTTGTTAAAAATTTTGAAAGTTTAGAATCTTATATGGCAATTTGGAAATATTTTACGTCAGAAACTTTAAGATTTGTATATGATTCCTACATTGCCTCAGATAGCCCTGTTTGCGCCTAAACAAAATAAAAAAAAAATCGGTTTGAGTCATGTAAAACGAGCCTCTCAAATCACTAATTAGACAGTAAACTTTCATTGCTTTAAAATCACACAAGAGAGTAAATATTTAGATAGACTAATTAATTGCCAATGCTAATGCTAAAACTTTCTTCAATTAGCATTGTTTTTAATAATGATAATTTTTTTATGAAAGCGTTTCATTGATAATTAGTTAAAAAACAAAATCATTATCATTATTTAATGATTAAATGGTATCAAAGCATTACCATACCCCTGTGTAAACTATATTACAGTAGAGCATATTTATAAAATAGAATTTGATCACAAAATTTTATGAAAGATGTATATTTTAACATTCTTAGAAAAATGAGGCAGCATAGAAACATATTTTTGTTTTTGTGTAAATAATACGATCTACTAGCTAAGTTCTTTAAGATCGAATAATATTATGTTTTTATATCCATCTAACTTATAATTAAAGGTTTATTTGTTTTATAAATAGTTCTTTTTAAGCTTATGTAATCATATATACGTGTTTAATAAAAATCATAATTATCTATTCAATTGCAATTAGTAATTATAAAATTTCATTCCCAATACTGAAAACAATTATATTAATTTGCTATAATTGTGCTTGATTCCCTCTTATAATTACATAGGTATTTCATGAAGGAATTAAGCTCAGTTAAAGTTAACAAATATAAAAAAGATTCTAAATAATAAATTTTGATACATAAAAACAATTATAAATTATAATTAAAAAAATCATTAGCATTAAATGGTGGTTGAATGTTTTTTATTGCCATTATTTCAAACAATGTCAAAGAAATTTCAATAGTAATTAAAAAGTCCCTAGTGTGTTTTAAATATATGAAAATATACATATATTTGATGTTTAGGTTATTTTAAGAGATAACAGTTACACCGTACGCTACTTAAGCTATAATACGGGCTTAGAACGCTGATTAAGGCTGCAGCAAACCACAAAACGCATTAAATTAAGTTAGTTTTTAATTTTTTTTTACACAAAATAAAAAAATAAAAGAACATATACATTTTAAATTAACCAAAGATTTTAGTCCAAACAAAGAAATGTTTTTTGAAGAGCTAAGTAAGCGGTACCGAAATGGCCATCGAGACGTGCTTTAACCTTCAATAATCAATATCGGTGATTTGTTAGTTTAATCGGAATAATTTAAACAAAATAGAACAAAACTTTTAGGAAAATTAAATAAATTATTATAAAGATTTCCGTGTTTTTAATATAATTCTTTTTATTTCCTGTTTCCTGAAGATGCCACCCAATGGTGTGGCGAAATATCGAAAATAAAAGAATAAGCAAAATATTTTAATTTTAGAAAATAAGAAAATAAAATATAATTTTTTTCTTCATAATAATTCTAGGACGAAAGTATACATAACCCCAAAACTAAAAATAGATATCTCCTTTTAGTTAAAGCATACACTACTTATTTAAACATTTTCACACTTAAATAAATAATACTATTTTTCATAGAGATTTATAGTTAATCAATAAACACTGCATGCAGCTGTAGATAAATATGAACAGTTGCATCACTGGACACAGCAAAAAACAAACAAAAAACCCTGGCCATTCGATCTGGTTGACTGTGTTTTTGTGATATGAAGTGAAAATGCATTAAGTAACAGTAAATGCTTTTAATACTCAAGAGCAAAGAAATGACTGTTGGTGCTTTTTGCATAAATATTGTCATTTGAGATTATATTTTAACATTTGTTACATTTGTATAACCCCTAAAGCTTTTAGCATTAGGATAACTGTTCCAACTTTAACAAATATCTAAAAGTCATATTCATTTTTATTCATTTCTTTAAATGCTACTTTTTTTCCATATAAAGATACGGGACGACATTTAAATTTCTTTTAAGAAAACAAGATGATTAAAGGAGCTTCAAAACTTTTTATTATTTTTCTTAATTCATTTATTATGTTTTATTTAGATTAAGGATTAATTGCTCACAGACTAAAGGCATGTACATATATATACAAGAACAATTTATATAAGTGAGGAATTTTAAGCAATCGCAACAAGGATAACATACAAATGACAAATTATACACACGGAATATTTTAAATGTCAGATTGGTAATGAAGAAAGTAAATGGTAAAGGAGCTTTAAGGAGCCTCCACTAATCTATTTAATAATCAAACACAAGTTGATGTGCGCGCGTGTTTCTAGTATTCTTACCGTAAGAACTACTATTTTATGTTGTGTGTTGCAATAATAATTGTGTGTTGTCTTTGTGTATCAGAAGTTTTTAATATTAAGGCACTGTGAGGGATTTTGGTATAATAATGGAAATAATTCCGTAGTTTCTTAATGGTTGAACCAATAGTATTGACACTTTAGAAGGCTATAGAAGGAAACTGAAAAAAGGCTTAATTCTTTTCTGGTAGTTGTAGGATTACATTAAAATTTAAATCCCATAATATCTAGAACAGATATAATAATTTTCAAAAATTGTTGGAAGTTAGGATTTTCAAAATTAGGTCAACAATAATTTAGCAAAGGCTTAAACTTTCATAGACCCGAGGAGTGGTATTTTATAGAATCGAGGGCCCCATCTTACTAAGTATAATCAGATTCCTGTTTAAATTAAAATTTGATTAACCCTCTTCTAAAATCCGTGTAATGTTTCAGCCTAGAAAGTTTTTGCCTAAATTCCATACTGTGTAAAGTGAACACGTTATTTATGTTACTATAATATAATAGTAAAAAAAAGCATGTTAAACGTAGTTAAAATTACTTAAGTCTATTTAAAGTACGTGTGTATTATAAATGAATTTGATGTCTTCTATTGCTTGTTAGCGCAACACATACTGCGGAAAGCTCTGTACCGACGGTTGTCAGGTCTTACAATATTATTAGACCTAACAATGTACTGACAATGACAAGGCAAATAAAAATTGTAAACACAATTTATACCGCTGATAGCCATAGACTATAAAAGTTGGTCAAATAATGATGGCTAATATTATATCTATGTACCCGCATGTATTATGAATACAGATTCCATTAAAATAACTACTACACATAATGGCAATGTGAGATGAAAGTTTATAATGAATAACTCCCATGTATGAAAGTTACAAATGAACAAAGCCAAGCAACAATATAAAATTTTTCATATTCTATTCTATAAAGAAGCTACAAAAGGTGCTCTAAAGAAGGAGCACAATAAGAGGATGAAGCTAAATAGGAATTAGATCCCACTTCTTAACAATAAATTTGAATAATCATTCATTACACTTGTTTGGTTAAAATTTCTAAAAACTTTTAATTTATTTAATATATTTTTCAAACTACAACTGTTTATTTGTTTACTTGATATAAGTGTAGACAAATTATATGTTGAAGTAAAAAGTCGCTTAAATTAAAAAGCAAATTTCGCAAAGAATAAAACTGCATATATGCAAGATTTTAATTGGGATACAAAGTTCTACAATTTTAAAGAAATTTTAATGTTTCAGATTTCTGAAAATAGAGGAAAAACTCTTGTACATATATAGTTTTTAAAAATTGTTACATTATAACATACCGTCAAACGAATATATTTATAATGAAAAAAAAAAAAAAACAGTTTATATTAACAGCAAAAATAATCTTTCAGCTTAGTACTTACAGAACATATCTCTTTTGATTGCAAATCAAAAGTTATGAAAGAACACTTTAGGTGTTTAAAATGGATATTCACTAATGACTCTTAGCTCTATTCAGACGCTTCGAGTGGGGCTGAAGAATTATTTTGGTTTTGTTCTGCACATAGCCGACTTTTTTCGTCTCTTTAAGCCGTTAAAATGCGTGGGCACTATGCTAATCTTAATTAAAGTTTAATTTATGTTGGTTAAATTTAAGCGTGCTTAAGTAGGAATGACTATTTCAAGAACAAAATGTTGAGTAAATAATTTAGCGCCAACGCATATTTTTCAAGTTATATAATTTCTTGCGACTTTACTTTAAATCAATACTTAACTAAAAATTTATAAAAGAACATTTAATAATCTCCAATAATATCTTTTTTATATACAATTTTGAAACTTTGCACCATTCTGAAGCGAAAAAGTCGAAATATACCAAATTATATATAAAATACTTTGATGATATATAACTCGAAAAATATGTGGCCCGACAACTTTTTTAATTTACTATTTCTTCCAAAAATTGCACTTTATTATTTTTTATCTATAATTTTATTATTAATTGCTTACAGTATTTTGTTTTTATTTAATACACATATAAGTTTAAAATTATCAGCGAGTTTTTCCGAAACTTAATAATTTAAATACTGGGCAACATTGTTGATACCGCTGTTATTTGTCTCTGTTTGTTCTTACAAAAACTTTGTAAGAACAAATATTTATTTGCCTAAAAATGAGTCAAATATTTGGCGACGAGTGGTCACACTATGTTCACATTAGAAGCATTTTTGTTTACTGGCAAATAATTTTATTTGCCCAAAATCATCTGTGATGTTATTTGCTTCTAATAAATATTTTGTGGTCAGACTACGGCAAATAAATATTTGCCGATTTCAGTCAAATGTTTGACTAATGTGACCGTACCTTTAGCAATACAAGTTCCCTGTAAATTTCAGCTGTCTGTCTATAACCGTTCAAAGGTTTGGGTCACATACAGCAAATTACATCAATTAATGGAATACCCTTAAATTTCTAAATCCAAATTTTATTCTTGCTATTATAGAGGACTGAGCAATACAGGTTCCTTGTAAATATCAATCGTCTTTTTACAACCATTATATATGTACATAAAACTAAATGATCTCTATACTGAATATTTCTACTTGTTATTACAACGGTCACAGTTATTTACATTCTTTCCAATTTTCAAGCGTTTGTTTATGACGGTTCAAAAGATAGGACCATGTAAGTCAATTTACATGAAAAATGTCGGTCACTACAATGCTTGGTCCGTATTCCAGTTTCAACTATTCGAGCTTTGAAGAACTATATGCCATTTTCAAAGTGCTTGAAAACAGGAAAGTTTTTTCCCACCATTAAAATCATCCCGTGAAATACCGTTGCTGTCCATTTTTTTATCTTTCTTTTTTTTTGCTTCAATTTTAATTAAATTTTTTATTTAAAGTTATTTTAAAGGATTTTTCACTTTTTTCACTAACTTTTATCTGACAATGATATTGTTGTCAGGTGTTTAAAATTTGTAAATTAAAATTTAAATGTTCTGACAAAGCACATAAAAGCATTCACACAACTGTAAGATATCTAACAATATTATTGTCAGGTAGAAGTCTGAAAATTTTCTGACAATGGTTTTTCTGACAATATTGTCAGACGAAAATTGTAAGTTCACACGATTGTTAGGCGTTTTCTGTATATTTTTCTGACAATATTGTAAGATCTAACAACCGTCTGTACAGAGCTTAAGAATTATGTGGCAAAGAAAGAAATTATTAAAATGATTTTAGTAGTTTAATTTCTACAGTTATGGGAATTTGTATAACCCACCAAAAGTGTTTCGATATTGTTTTCAATGAGAATTAACTAAGTGGAGACCTAATCTCTATAACTAAAACAACCAGGTCATTGTACCCGCTGTTGTTATGGTCACTTCAAACACAGCAAATATATTTAAGAGAAGAAATAATGTTTTCCATTTTATAGTTTCTTTATATATTTTTACACCCTTCTCCACAAATAGTGGAGAAACGGTATATCCATATAAGTTTGTCACACCGTGTGTAATTTCTGCAATATCGATTTCCGACCTCATAAAGTATATATATTCTGACTTCTTATGCATAGCGAAGTCGATTGAGCGATGTCTGTCTGTCCATCCGTGTTTACTGTTTACTTTCCTGCAATCAAAAACCTACTACAATATAAGCGCGAACGCCAAGGCTACAAATAAACTGGCTTCCGCTGAAAGAAATATTTAAAAGATGTCGAAATTTGGTTTTCGGCTTCACTTGTACAATTTTTAATTGTTGATATTTTTTTGGTTGTTTTTGGTTTTGAATGAATTATCAATTTTTTCTGAAATTTCGGCTATAATGAAATTTTAAATTTTTTATTGCAAAAGCAATTTTTGAGCAAAGTTCAATATTTTTCGTGAAAAATTGGAGAAAATTAAATATTTCGGTGAAATTGAAATCGTTTAGTTATATTTCACTTACCTTATAATTTATAGTTTTCCTTTTTTCTGAAAATTCGGTTTTCAACAAAATAAAGCACAAAGCAACAACCAACAAAATGCTCAATGAAACCGCATTATTTTAATATATCTCCATCATTTACGGTTCGATGTTGATAAATTTCAGCTCATCTGGTGAGGTGTCAAAACTGAATTCAATCAGTTAACGAAAAGACGAACGGACAGACTGTCATCGCTAAATTGACTCTTCCATGTGTAACCATCAAGAATGTATACACTTAATGGAGTCAGAAATGAATATTGTGGAAAACAAAAGCTGAAGTGCATAAAAGGATAACGGCGAATTTTTAGCCTTCTCTTTTTTTAAAGTCGGCATTATAAAGCATGTGATAAATAATTTCTTTTTTACAATTATGAAATAAGCAAATAAAAAAATATATGTATGTGTTTTAAAGAAAACAATTTGCTTTTTTGTTACAAAAAATTTTTACGGACACAGGCCACAATTATAATTCTTGTTATTGTAACAAGAAACAAAAAAAATATCTTTTTTTATTAGATATTTTCTTGAATAAATTTGGTAACACAAAAAATTTAAACTCTACAAAACAGAATTAAAAAAACCAAAATAATTTTTATTATTTCCCTGAATTCCCATATAACGGGTGTTTTCATCTATTTCCGCCAAATGCTGTGCCATTACAATCATTTCCTTTTTCGTCTCTGTTTATATAAAAAAAATATATGTTTGTTAATTTCTCTTTTTCCTGATTTTAATGTGGATGTGACTGTTGACATGACTGTGTTGGTACTACAGTCTTTAACCCATTATTTCCTTTCAGAGGATATTGAGGTTGAAAATACATTTAAACAGTTTTATTTGTTGTTTATGCTTAACTTAGACACACATTTTGTATGTGTGTGTGTGTGTGTCTGAGCAGATATATGTAGTGCAAGAGTTGCTTGTATGTTAAATTGTGCCTTTAATTCAAATTGACTTTCAAAATGAGTTTACATTAAAAAGTGTTTTTATTTGTTTTAATTTGTTGGTTTTATTTATGTATCTTTACTTGTATGTTTGTAGTTTTATTTGAAGAACAATTAAAATGGTGAAGTGTTTTATTTAACACGTTTGCTATTTAATTACAAGTTCAACGCCTGTTTTATACTTAAATTTTATTTATTTCATTTAAATAATTTTGAACAATTTATTAAAAAAATTTTTAAAATTAAAGAAAACTAAATTATTTTTGAAGGAATTGTGATATTTAGAACTCCTATAGTTTTTATTATATTTTTCATTACAATGTTTAATACGAAGGAAAGTCTTTTATTGTAGCATAACAATACGTTTTTTTCTGTGAGACGATTTGCACTTCAAAGAAAATGGGTTGCAGGTCCATGAACTATGCCTTGCTTGAGGGTTGGAGACTATCTACCCTGCAACAGCACATTTTGTTACCACCGCACCTTTCCTGCGGACACCAACTTTAACCAACAGCCACCACGTGTACCCCGAAAGGAATTCACCAATAACCAGCTACTGAGATGGGCAGATCATTGTATAGGCTGCCGACTTCCATGGTGCCAGTTTATTTAAAGACACTGGTAAATCTTTCGGCAACCCAACTGTCTATCCAGATTTGTGCAGGCAGCACTCCGGGGGACTGGTTTCCCCTATACCCCGAGAGTACTTCGTCTGAACCTAGGTTAGATCAGCCAGACTCTTATTACCACCGGAGGCAGGAGGACGACACAAATAAATTTATAAATTTTACATTTAGTCGGCTATTTATGGAAAATTAGTTATTTTTTTTTTGTAGACTACATATTTCAAAGGTGGCCAAAGAAAGGATAGGTAATCTTGGAGTCGTTAAAACTAGTCAGGATTTTATATTCGATTATACTGAGCCTTTATAAAAGTAATTTTTAATCCTTAACATTAAGTCTTAATAAAAACTTTATTTTTCATCCGATTTTTTCCAAACTACCCTTTAAATATTGGTAATAAAATAAACTATTTGATACAAGAATAAAACATTTCAGATCTTTACTATAACGTAGAAAAAAAACCAAATGAAAATAAAAAATTTTGAAAAAAACTTAAAAAAATAGCAAATTTTGAACTTTAAGGTGCCATAACTTGGCCATTTCTTGGCAGATGGAAAGTTGCAGCTTATCGACGGAAAAGGCATTCAATTACTTTTTCAACGGTGTGCAATTTATCTCGATCGGACTTTTCGATTGGGCTCTACAAGAGTTTGAGTGGGACCATACACCGAAAAACACAGTTCCGTTATCTAAAGAACGGTACTTAGAAAAAAATAATTATAGCGTTTCTCGTGTTCAGGAGGTCCCAATTAACTTATCTAGCCATGCGGTGTTCTTGGTATTTTTCCAAATTAAAAATTTGTAAACCTGTGTTATCAAAAAGTATGATAGTGTGAAAGCAAATATACAGCCCAATTATAAACAAAAATTCCGTGCGAGTTTTTTCACTTTTCCCTTTTCTCCAATTATAAATTATTCCCCTTTTGATTGACTGCGGAAAGTGAAAAAAATCCGGGGAAAAAAAGTAGGTATTCTAAATTATAAAATAAAAATTATATGAAAATTAACAAAACATACTTCCTTCAAATTACTGTGATGCCACTTTTTCAATATTTTTCCCCACGGAATTCATAATTGGAGGAATCTTTTCTCGAGAAAAATTTTTTCCGTGGGAAAGAAATTCCGCGAGAATATTCATAATTGGGCTGATAATGTATATGTTAAGTACTCGTAATACAGATTAATAATACAAATTAATTTTTAGAAATTTTTTAATGACAAAAAATCTATAAAAAATAGTTGTTTCTGAAATAAATTAAGGTGAACCAAATTAGTATAAAAGATCCCTCATTTCTGCAAGTTTTTTTACTCTTTATGAACTCAAAAGCTACGAGAAATATTTACTAACTTATTTCCTTTCGACATTTTATCGTTTGCTGGGAATTTTCATTGTACTTGAAGTGTGATAGTGTAGAAAAAAAATTATGTTACTTTGGAGTTTTTGACAATTAAGAATGGGCCATTAGTGCTCAGCCATAATTATCATGCAGTTTTCAACGATATTTTATTTTAACTAAAGCAGCTTTTATATAAAAAAACAATATTGACTAAATGGGATTAATTTTGTTCGGACACATCCAATTTTTATTTAAAGAGTTTCTCCTATTGGTCAATTAACGTTAAAAAAAGGCAGCTTCAGCTTGTCTGAATTTTGGTTGAAGATACTGCGAAGAGTTAAGCATAGGAAGCCTCGAAATAGCAATAGCAGTGTAAAAAGTGAACTAATATAAATACTGCCATCCCTAAATTAGCGCGTAAAGCGCAAGATATCTGTCAAAATATCTGTCAAATATATCCGCGTAAATAGCAGGGCGTCAACGCTTAGCAATTGGAAAATCCAATTTTGACAGTGCGTTAGGAAGTGAAGTTGGCTGCTTGTTGGCTTGTTTTGTTTTATTATGGTTGAAAAGTAATGACAATTTAGTTATTTTCAAGGCAATCTGTCGGTTTTATCTCTTCTTTATTCTTGTACAGCGGGTTTTGTAAAATAAAACGAGTTAACATTACTGTAAAAGACAGAGAGTTGACGCTCTTATTTAGGGATGTCATTCCAGCGCAAAAGCTAAGAATTACAGTGCTTTGCGTCTTACGCACTAATTTAGGGATGACAGTTAAAGGCATTTTTACATCGATCCACGTTTATACTAAGAATCTTTTGAAAAATTGATTTCTAATTTGTTTTGGACTTATCATGCAATTGATTTTCTTTATTATTTGCTGTTTTCAAAATATAAAGCAAACAAATCCATTACAGAGACAAATAACATTATGCATGAAATAGACATTCTCGTAATTTTATACTCATCCTGTATCTTTGCCATCATCTGATAAATAGATATACTTATTATTATTGAAAAAAAAATGACTACAAAACTAATTATATCTGTCTGTCTATAAGTGCAGTAACTACAGGGGAACCCTTTATAAATTGAAATTTTATACTTGATGTTGTAGTGGACTTAGCAATCAGGTTGTTTATAAATTTCAACCGTCTGTCAATAACAACAGTTTAATAACATACATCAAATTACATAAACTATTGTAACACCCTTTAATTTATAATTTAAAGTATTTATTCTTCTTATTATACCAAACACAGTAGTGGACATTCTCTCTACTTTTCACGTGTTTTTAAACTACGATCAAATTACATTATTTTGGATATATTTTCTATATTTAAATATTAGGCTGTTACAGCAGAGTTAAAAATACAGGTCCATTTTAAGTTTTATCTGTAAAAGCCACATAATCAAATGATATCAACTATTGGATCACCCTTTAATTTCAAAATCTTATTTTTGTACTTGTTGTTATAGCGAAGTTAGCAATACAGGTTCATTGCAAATTTTAAGCGTCTGTCTAGAACTATTTAAAAGTATAGTCTTACATATCAAACTAAATGAATTGTTGGGGCTCCCTGTAATTTATAATTTTGATAATAAATTATTGTAGTTGTTATTGTAGCATTCATAGAAATCGACTTTTTGTACAATTTTCAACCGTTTGTCCTTAACGGTTCACCTTTAGGGACACCCTTTAATTTTTTGATTTGTTTTTGTATTACTTTTTGCCATTGGGATCTATAGTGATACGCAGTTTTTTTTTAACTGCAAAGCGGTGTCTTTAATCAGTTTTATATACGAAAAAAAAACTTGTACGTTGTACGGGGACACCCTTTAATTTTTTAAATCATGAACTGATTTTAAAACGATACCAATCAAGGCGAATTAAATACTAGGTGGCCCTACGGCTACAAAATCAAAAACCTAATGTCATTTTTTTGCTGCAGAGCACCATGTTGATGTCAAAAATAACTGACTAAACAAGAGAAAGCCGAATTTAATTTGTCCTTTTATCATCATTTGGTGCTTAAAAGGAAGTTGTAACAGTTGCTTTCTTTCTCTTTCAAGTGCAGCAATACCTCATATTTCATTTTTTCGTTTTGAAATTAAATTTTATAAAATTTTAAATTTTTTTACTTTTTCAAATTACTTGAATTTTTTTTATTTTTAAAATTAATTTAGAATTTTGATAACAACGTTAAACATTAACATAAATCAGATGGAATATTAAGACCACCTGTAAATTAATGCGCCTTGGGTACCAATCTGTAATCAATATCTTTCAAGAAACTAAAAGTTATCAAAATCGGCTTAGACATGACTGTGTTATGAAGACACAAATATGAAAAAGCAAAATTCAAGATAATTATAAATCTCCTTCTGTTTTTGAAGTACGTTAAAAGGAGTGGCATACTTGTATCATACCTATTAATTTTTTTATTTTTTTTTTTTTGGAAAACTAATTTAATTCGTAGAAAAAATAGGGACACGAAGGTAAAAGCACCTAATTTTACCGTTACTAAAACAGTTGTTAGCACTTTTTCTTTTTATTGAAGAACATTTTTGATACTGTTTACAAAACTTTACATGAATATTTAAAAACACACTTTTCGAAATTGTAATATTAAGAAAATGACTCGATGACGAACCAGTGTCCATAGACTAGATTAAATAAATATAGAAATAAATTCAGATGCGTTCATACAATTTTAATTCTACCGGAAAATTAAAAATGCCCAAAATTCATATTTTAAAGAGTTATGAACATTTTTGTGTCGTGTCTTATGCAATATTTTGAAATTCAAATAAACTTATAAAAAAATTATAAGTTGAGTTAATAGCATTACATAAATTTCTCATTATTTTTTCACTTTATTTGGCAAGCATTCGAGTATTTTGTCAACATTTGTCAATATTTCAGAAAAGTTTTTCCCAGCCAAGTAAAATGTTAAATTTGAATATAGTAATTTTTATATTAAAATTTAACAAAGACTTTATACGTTATCGTATTCGTTTCGTTACAAGCAAAAGAAGAAGACAAAAGTATTTCTGTTCACTTGCCAAAGTTATAATAACAGTAACATTTTTGTTTTTTTCTTCTTCAAACTCAAGTATCATAATTCTTTTAACACTTTAGCAATTGACAAATGTTTATTTGTGGCAAAAAAAGAGAAAATAAAAAACACTTAAAAAATATGTTTAATTAAAATAATTTGTGAAGCTTAATTGGTTATTTTACAACTGAGACAGTAGAAAAGTTTTGAAAAGTAAAAATGTGAACAGATACTAGAAAATTAAAAATGGCTCTTATTTCTTTTATCTTTTAGTAGTTTAGTAGATAATCAAAAAAATAAAAATTTAAGTTTAACTTGTGCTTTATTTTTTAAATTTAATATGATGGTACAATGAAGAAAAATAATTAAGAATAATCAAACGAGATGAGTTTGAATTTGTGTTCGTTAAATTTAATTGCTATCAGTCTCTGAATATAATAATACAATATTGCTTAATCACCAGAAATCAGTAAAAATTCAAAAATAATTTTATATTTATTCGTCTACTTATTTTTTAACGAAAGTAAAACAATCCATCCAACCGTGTTAAAGGCAATTAGTTTTTGTTAAAAATATGCATTTTGAGAGTTCTACTACAGATCTCACTTCAGAAGATGGAAGTTATCTACAAAATTGCGCCAAAGTAATATCATAATGAAAATTGTATGTGTTATAATTATTTGAACTTACTTTAAGTTCCTCGAGAAAATCTGCAGTGTTTTTCTCGTCATTGTACACGTACACGATAAATTAATAATTTTGCTAAGTGCCTTGTGCAAACTGAGATTCACTCAATCGAGAAAATTTCCGTTGTGGTTGAGAACGTTATCCAAATAGGTGATTATGTTATCAAATAAAATCTGCGTTTCCAGGGTATATGTAACCCTCATAAACGCAAGAAAATCTTTTCTTCAAAAGTACATCAGCGTGGAATTTATAGTGAAAAAAGTTATTGGTTCTTCTTTTTTGAGATCTTCGAGTGATTTTCTGTTTTAATGACTAATTCACCAGGCTTAAATATGAATCTGACTTACGAACAAGAAACGTAATAAGCAAATTTATAAATGAATATATTTTGTTTATTTTGGCCACATTTAAATCAAAAGTATTCGAATAACGAGTTCTATAAAGAACTGTTTACGTTTTATATACCTCACTACTGAATTAAATTTGTTTTAATTTATTTTTATTTTATGCAACAAATCTAGTTTAGCCTAGTAGCTGCAAATGAAATAAAAAGTAAATGTAATGTAAGCAAATGTAATGTGATAAAACTTGCGAAACCTTATATTTTCAGTGTTACAGACCCATAAAGTTTTTATATAATATTTGCAATATTTCAAATATTCTTAGGGGGAATGGGCCAATATGGGTATCATCGGAAAGCTTTTTAAATAAGCTATCAGGATCCTTGCAAAAATATATTAATCCATTACAAACCAATTAAATGTAATTCAAGTTTTTATTTATAACTTTGCAAATATTTTTACCTTGTTAAACTAAATTTGCGCTTGTTGTAACAAAAATATTTTGGTATATGCACATAACTAAATATGTATTCTGGGCTACTTGCCAAAACTAAATCTAAGGGATAGTTTGTTATTTTTAATGCTTGAGAGTCTTATTGTTTTAACAATTTGTTTGCGATATATGTATGTGGCGCCTGATAGGAATTTCGATAAGATCTTCTACGACGTTTATATTGTCCCATTCCTCAACAAAGTGTTTCAGATATCACAAAATATTTATATACACTTTAGCGATACATTCGTAACTTTAAAAATATAGGTAACCGACGAATTTTTCATTTAACAGTTTCTACTTAAAATTACTTTTTATACCACAGGACAAACTTATTTTCACAAAATATCTTAAAACCAAAATTCAGTTTATTTTTGGTTTAAAGTTGGTTAGAGGCTACTATAAAAAACTGATATTTATAATAGTTTTATAACAGATTTAATAGGCTTTTAAACGTTTATTTATTTTGTCATTTTTTTGATTATTAAAGGCCTACACGCAAAGAAAAAACATGGTTGAGGTAACCATAATCTAAGAGCAACATATTATGGTTACAGTATATGGTTGCTAACAAAACATAGTATTATTACATTTGCAACCATATTATTGTCTAAAGTGTAAACATAATTAAACATTAAATGGTTAAATTAAAATATAATAATATGGCTGAAAATGTCATGTTTTATAATTGAATTAATATAGTCTCGTAGGTGTAAAATTTTTCTGACATAAGACACTTATTATTGTTTTATTTATTAACGATTTGCTTATAATAACGCTTAGATCATAGGCTACAAAAATCAGTTATATAATAATATAGTTCATAAGCCCAAACAAATGATTTCACAAATGTTCTGCAACCACAAAAATAAAGATTTGTATGCTTACAATACATACTTCAACTTTTTTTAACTGTTTTGGTTCCCTTTTTATTTGTTTTCATATTTTGCTTATTTTTTTTTTTTTAAATATTTATTTTGTACATAAATTTTTGTTTTTTTTCACTTTATCCAACAATAAAACACAATTTCAAATTTTAGCTACCAGAAAAATTACTAAACTGTCAAGAACTAGAACAAAATACTTTTTAGCGCAAACATTATTCTGTTGCTTTTAACCATACTTTGATTAATAATAATATATTATGGTTGAATATTTTATATTTTTAAGAAGTTATAAAACTTTGGTTATGGTTAACATTTTTTTATATTAAAACCATCCATGTTGAATTTTTTGCGCACAGTAACCATATAATCGCTAAAAGTTAACAACAAAGTTTATCGTGACTAAAGTTTTGGCAAAAACAACTATAATTTGTTCTCCGCAATTATACATTGTTACAAAGAATTAAATATGGTTATTGTGACCATGTTTTTTCTGCGCTTATAAACTCCTTAAGTACGTTTATGAATTAGACAATCAATCTTTACGACTTACTCCCCGTTCTACAATAAAAACAATATTGCCAAGCAAGGGGAGCTATAAAAAAACATATACGCATTGGGCGTAGGTTTCTAAAAACTAATCGAAATTTGTGTAAAGTTGTAACATATAAAAATATCTGCCAGGGCGTAAAAAATATTACAGGCGAATCTTCCTAATATATGTTTATGAGAGGTGAATAAAAATTCTATTATTGTTTAAATAAAATAAATTAGGTAGCATTTTTGAAGATAAGTATAGTAATATATCTAAAAATAGCGATGTAAAATAAAAACATCTTGATTTTTATTTTTAACAAATTACTAAATATCAAACTTTTTGAATAGAGGGTGTTTTAGCCTGATGTAAATAACAAAAGGGTTAAATATCATATGTACTGCTATACTGTGCTTAATTTTTGACATTTTTTATCAACTGATTAGCCGGTCATTCTTAATTCATTGACTCTTAAATAACGCTATCTAATTATCCAGATATACTTTGAAAATAAGGCAACAATTTATTTTAACAAATTATTGCAAAATTGTGTTCAGCAGAGAAGGAGGCTCTGTTTTAGCTTCAATGGTTTATTAATAGTCAAAATTGCTACATTTGGAGTAAAACCAAGCCAAAAATGCCCTACAGATTCTATAATATCATTAAAACTGCATTCTTTGGTGCGTTTTACAACCTCATGGCAATAAATTCGAGCTTATTTCTTCAAAAATGAAGCCGAAGCTCACGTTACGATTAAAGGAGATCCTTACTGCATCATAATGAATCAATTTTTATTTTAGAAAATAGATCACATTGATTCGAGCAAGATGTGATTTTAACAGGCTGACGCTATATGCCATACAGCGTCTGCTACCATCGACTGATTATAATCAAAATTTGGCAATAAATTGATTACGAGAAATAAAACGCTGACAGAATTGGCCTTTAAGGTAACATGACTTGACTTATGGTTAATATACCATGACATTTGACCAGTAATGCTAGCAAAGGTAGCTCAGTTCGCCAAATGCCTGAAATCAAACAAATAAAATCTTATTAAAAATTTTGAATTAAATTTTAATTTTTTGTATTATTTTTTGCAACCTCAAAAAAGCATTCACTAATTTAAAATAATCAGAACATAACCTTAAAATTGCATATTATTCAAACGTGTTATTTGTATATGATGATTATGCTGGAAATGCTGGGCGTATGTATTTCTGTCTGAATATTTAATTTGCTACAATTTCATTACTTTGATTAAAGTATCATTAGAATATTAAGCGCTTTCTATTAAAAACAAACACATACTTTTGTTTATTTACACGTAAGCTTGCATATTTAACATTAACACAAATAAACATACACCCTCAGCCTCTGTGTATGGAGTTGCTTAACACATACAAATAGGGAAATGGAATGCCAAAAAAGATTATTTAAAACAAAATGAAAAATTTGCACATTTTATAATGATGAAATATTAAATATAAAATTTGAACAAATTTATTTGAATTTTGTACGTTTGTTTGAATGCATGTGGTTTCCGGCTGCGTAATGTTATCTAACATATTTTATTTTAAATCAACATTGAAAGAGGAGGTAAATTATTTACAAATAAATTGAAACAGTAAAAATGCTTTCGGGAAATTTAAATGAATGTGGAATTTGTTTTTTTTTTTGTAGTTGATATGTTCTTAGTTGTGCTATGTTTTGCCTTAATATTGGTTTGCCTTTATGGTTTTTAAAACACGAATATAAATAAACATTCCTTTTAATATCTACTTTTTTCAAATATCGATACGTGTTTTATGAATAATTTTTGAAAGGAACGTATTTATATTGCATTCAGTTTTACATTTATTATTTTTATGACATTAAGGGCTTTAAAATTTAACAAGAAATTTTATATTCAAAGGAAATTTTTTATTGAGAAACATGTTCATGTTCTCACATAGGATGTTGCGATAAGCAACAATATTAATATATTTATTCTATGTTCCCATCCTTGACAGTAATGTTTATATTAAATTGGAATCCATTGCAGTCTTTAAAATTTAAGTCTTTTCATTACGAAGTCCTGGCTTAAAATTAAGCTATTAAAAATATTGGTCCATATTCATAGTTATAGACTAAAGTCGACGATTACTAAAGTATACTCTAAACTAAAAAGCTTGTGTTATATTTTTTGCTTTTTCATAGTTAACCTGACATTATTTTGGTATCAACTGTAATTTGATAAATGTTTTCATACAATTTCTAAACAAAGAAAAGAAAAATGAAGGTAATGACGTGTCAATGATAGACAAAAAGAAAAGGTCGTGGAAAGCAATACAGGAGAGTATGCGCGCAATGGATGTATATGAAAGTTGCCTGTAGAAAAGCTGTCACAATGCAATTCCTATTCCTTAAGGTTCAATTAGTTATGCCATAACCATAATCATAGAAAACAGCTGTTCAAACCAACCTTATGGGAAACAGTGTATTTGATTATTGGTGACATAACAAAATGCCAAACCCATAACCGTAACCAACAAACAGCAAAACAAATGAGTTTCTTATGGCTATGGCATCGCTATTCGTAGGAAGTAACTATGATAACGGTTATAGCCATGGTTACGGCTACCCCGTCATGGTATGGCACGTCTAATTTAACCTTTAACTAAGCGCAGAAGACAGTCATGTTGAAGTTATGATGGTTTACGAATTAGCGGATGGCGACATTTTATCGACACCAACTGCGTTACAGAAATTGACTGCACTGAAAGTTTAAGTGATGAAATTGCTATAAATTCTGATTAAATTTTAAAGAGTCCTCCGAAATTTCCAGTTGAAGATGTGAGCAAAACAAAATATACTTTGACCGCTCTTAAAAGAAAAATTTCAACTTTAACGCCAAAAGAATAAGATTGCTCCAGCAACAGTAAACATTTTCAAATTAATTGCTTTGTTGATTGCTTTGTTGCAGAAAGAAACACACAGTAAGTTTGAGCAAATGAGTTTTTTTTGGCATTTGCTTTTTGCGTTTGCTGCAATTTTTTCCACAGCAACAGTTAAGCAACTACTTATGCATTAAAAAAAGTCAAGCATTTTTAATCACTGTTTAGTAGAGTGTATATAATATACGTTCGTGAGTTGCTTTATCAAGCATTTTTAAAAGCGTATTTATTAGGTTGTGTCTAAAATCAAGGATACTAATATTTGAATCACTTATCTTTTTATGAATGTCAAAGAATTCTATACAGATCTAATAGATAGGATAGAAGCTTCTTGTACCAACGAATAGATTTTTTAGGTGAGTAAAATATATGATATGATTTGATTAGTTCTGGTTACGCCATAGCTTGAGGGCACATATAAATACACGGAGAAAAGATAAAATAATTAGAAAGTACCTAATAAATCAATCGCTCATTATTTTTTAATGTATAAAAATTACCGAAACTTAAGATTATATAAAATTAAATGAACAAAAATTGGCTTCAAAATTTGAATGAATCGAATATCCGATTAAGTGTTTTAAATTACTTGAATAACTCGAATTAATCGTACAATTTGTTGAATTTAAATTCTATATCTAAAATTGAATTTAAATTCTATATATAAATAACAAAACTTTAACGCAAGCAAAAATAATTCACATTATAGCAAATTAAAATATCAAAGCATACATAATCAGTTTTTTTTTATTTTATTTTTTTTAATAACCTTTTAAAAATAAAATTTAATGAAGATGAAGAGCTTTTTTTAATCGATTTTGTTGCTTTATTTTAATTAAACCCGACTTTGAAAAACTCTTTCACATAAAGTGGATGCAGGTGAGATTGACAGAAGAGCGCAAAAAAGTTTTTCAATATTTACTGATCTTTTCTTTGTTTTATCCAGATACACAAATAATCCTCGAGATAGGTCCTGTAAAAGATTTTTTTAAATTTAGAATATAAAAATATTTATGGTAAATATAAGCGTTTGTTAAACTCGCTTTTAAGGTTGTTATCATTTGAGTTTTCTTCTTCCTCAAATAAATTATCACATCTGATTCGACGTTTGGTTAATTTTTTCCGCGTAAGAACTGTGTCTTAAAATTCGATGTGCAAGATCGCCGAGTTTACGTATAAATTTAATTATTTCATCTGTAAATTATTGTAGATTTTAACCAAACAGTTAATTTTTTTATGTTTTTAGTTCCTTAAGAATTTATATTTTTACTTAAATAAAGTTAATTCATATGCATATTTTACACACACATAAATTGAAATTATTCTTAAATAAACAAGCAAGAAGTACAAAATCAAACGTAATATAAATTAATTTTCGTCGATTCGTCGATTAACCGACATAATTTGTTCGAGTAGTTTTTAAGTCGAAATTTTCAATTTTTTTCCTTAAAATCCTCCGATTATTCGAGCGATGATTCATCGAGTGGATATTCTAATGTTATAGCATTCACGTCAACTTTTATCAGTATAAAAATGAATTCTATAGCATTCACATTAGCGAACGTGTTAAATACTTTATTTATTGTTAATGGTTATTTAAACTATTTTTGTATTGTAATCAAATCAATAATTTTAAATCGGCTTAACTTTACTTTAATTTGTAAATTTATAAACAATGGAAAATTATTTAAAATTATTTGGGTTAATTTTTAAATTATATTTTGCAAGTGTCTAATATTTCCGGTTTTCTTAAATTTATACTAAAATAGTTCGACACAAATTAAAAAAAAAAATAAAAATAAAAATAAAACTACACCAATAGGTATGATACTGGAACAGCTTCTACTGTGATGTGGAGATAAAAAGTATGAAAAATGAAAATAAAATTTTATTCGTTGCTAAACCGAAGGTTAGTAGAACAAATATGTGTGACGACTACTAAGGAATTAAAATTTTGGGTTAAGTGCAGGAATGCAATTTCTGGATTGGTTTTCTTTCTTATCACAGTATTTGCTGCTCCATATATATATTGAATGTTGCTTAATAAGTATAGCTAAAAAGTTATTGGTAAGGTTTATATCATTAATTTTTTACCTCTTGTTGATAGTACAAGTGCTTATACAAAAAATCAGTTATATCGAAAATATTGATTATATAAAGTTTATATAATTAAAAATAGGTGCATTACATTGACTCAGGTGCATGTTTGTAGAAGAAAAGATCGTTTTTATAAATGTTATTAAATCTGAAAATAGCAACTAGAAACAAATGGTAAACTCGGAAGTTAAGAACGCAGCTAAAAATGTAAAGCATTTTTTTTAGTGAACACACTCTTTTAAAAACTTATAAAAAAATTGCAGAAATGTTTATGCTTATCACTATATGGCATCCGTAAAAATTGTAGAAGGTAAATTGAGAGCATAAATATAGAAGACAAAAGAACTAACTACAAAACTTATAAAAAATACACATTTAAGATTAAATAAACAAAAGTTTAACTATTCGAAATGTTATCCTGCATTAAGTTACGAAGGTGGTTTTTAATTTTGTTTTAGCAATCTTTTACAAATTTATATTTAAATATGTTTATATACAAATAATGCACTGTTATTTTTTATTTCCTCGTTGGATTTTTTGAATTGCAAAATGACACATGCCATCAACTGCTTAAATAATTTTATAACTTATATAACTTTAGCAAAGACGTTATACTCATTACTGGTTTTAAAATGGCAGTTTTAGTACTGGTAGTTTTAGTACTGGTAAAAGCAGGTTAAAAGGCTTATGCTTTGATTATAAAAGGAATATTTTTTAAAATTTTTTTGTTTTTATTTTGCCTTGTTTAAGAAAAGTTAAGAGAACAATTTAATTTTGTTTACATGTGCACGTTCCCGTGTGAGTAATAAATAATTATTTGGAAATTTAAATAAGCATACGCCGACTATACCCCAGTGGTCATTATTCATATTTCCTAGGTATAGTGATATATAATTCTTATATTTAAAATGGGTATGAAAAATTCAGTTTGCGGATTAAGAAATTATTTAAGGGTATATTTTGCGTTTTGAGGATTTAAAGAGATTTTTTGGGGATTTTTTAAATTCTGTACAAATACAATATTAAAAAAAACGTATGTTAATATTTAAGTTGAATTTAAAAATAAATAGTATTACTTGTAGTAGGGGTTTTGGGGATAGGTCAAATTATTTTAAGGGAATTTGTGGAGGAGAAATGAAAATAATTGGGTATACAACTCAAAGGAAATCTAGGAACCCGGCCTAGGTAACAACTTCGTTGCGATGTTTATTTATTCTCTTCGTGAATATTACAAAAAATAAAAGTACCAAAGCCAACAGTATGGCTAATCTTTATTACGCTGTCTTTTAATATAAACATCATTCTGTATTGAAGGATATTAAAGAAATTGTAATAAATCATCATCGTGCCATGATTAAAACAAAAAATATTTGTGTGAAACAAAACTTTTTGTTTTATTGATCTGGGAAGTTTTTGCTGCTTTTTTGTATTTCTCTTTAAAGAGATCACTACTTTAAATCAAGTGTTGTCTTAAAAGTCACACAGTGGGGCACGTGGTGCTGCAATTGGCATCAGCTCCATAAATTTATTAATAAGACAAATATTTTTTTCTTATAATAATGGCCAGTCCTCTTTAAAACAAAGCTAATTTTTCCTTTAAATTAAGAAACCAGGAAATTATTTAAAAACTTTATAATAAATAAACTTTAACGAAATTGTCAAACAACCTTCCAAGTTTTTCAAAGATATCCTATGAACATATACCCGAGAACTAAAGAAAAAGTTTTCTCTAACAATGAAATTTTTAACAAACAATTTAACCTCAACATAAAGTAATCCAAATTCTTTACAAACATACAAAAATACGCTCATACTTACCAAACAAATAATAATGAAAACAATAACAATGACAGAAAAAACTCTAAGATTAACAAAATGAAAAAAGCCGGCAAATCATTGTAACGTTAAAGCATAAAAGAAAGAAAATTGTGTGTGTGGAGTTAAAAGTATGTATGTGCATGTGCGTTAATATTTTTTCTTTTTCTACATTTGGAATAATTAAAAAGTTGTAAAGAGTTTGTTCTAAAAAACTTCTAAATCATCCAGATAAAAGAATCTAATTTTAAAGAAAATAAAGGAAATAATAAACGATAGTAATGCCAAATATAAACGGTGTTCCAAAATTGCAGCCAAGTTTTCGATAAATAAGAAATAAAACGTTCTGTTAATTTTTAACCGATTTCAAAAAAAGGAGCTTTTTAAATCGTCTGTATGTTGCTTTTTTATGTCTATGCCCCCAGTAATTTTTAATCTAATTTAGAAAATGTTTCTTTTTTAAAGATTATACTTACAGATTGGTCCTGATTTAAAGAAACATGCTAACGTTTAAAATTAAGGGGTGTCCATATGCAACATATATTTTTGTCCCCATTTTGGAGGTCAATTGACTTATATGAACCTATCTTTTGAACCGTTATAGACAAGTTTTTAAAAGCTTGACAGAAAGCCGACTAATAAGACCTCTTGAATAGAAAGTATAAATATTTAAAATCATAAATTAAAAGGTGCTCCACTGTTTATTCAATTGTATGTACATGACCATACAACAGTATTAGACAGACAGCCAACCAGTATTGCTAATGCTGATATTATAAGCAATATAAAATTTGGATTTTGAAATTAAAGGGTGTCCCAATAGTTGATGTTATTTAGCGTATGTGGCCAAACTTATGAACCGCTTGAGACAGACAGCTAAAATTTACAAGGAATCTAAATTGCTAAGGCCTCTAATAAGAACAAAAAAAAAAACAATTTTAATTTAGAAAAGAAAGGGTGTTCCCATAATTACAGACGGTTGAAATTTACAAATAACCTGTATTGCTTAATCCGTTATAAAAACAAGTATAAAATTTGGATTTTAAAATTAAAGGGAGTCTTAATACGGGTAGTTTATGTAATTTAATTTATATGGCCTTCCAATTGAAACAGTATAAACATAAATAAGTCTGCTTTTTTTGCTAGAATTATGTACTTTATTTTAAGAAAATTAACAATAAATGTTATCACACACATCGGTTAAATGGCCGCCAATACTTTGCTGGTACCCACGAGCCTTTCCAGAGGTAACAAAAATAACTGCATACTAGAGATGAGCGATATTTTAGTACCTGTGATTAAATCACTGGTCACTACACTGACTGAGTTGATCAAATAACAGTTCCGCGTAAGAACGTTCTTTTATATTTGCACATATACAAACTTAAATTTAATTTTACTTTGTGAAATAGAAATACAAGTACTTCTGACTCTTTCATACTTTCATATCTATACCAATGCAGCTTCTTTGCTGTGTTGGTTTTTCTTGCTTCTACTTATTAACAACGACTATTATTTTTTTTCCAAACTTCACACATACATACATAGGTAGCAAAAAACAAAAAATGTTTTGTGCTTCTTCTGTTTGAACTTTCAATCAGGCAAATTTAATTACAGCTGTTTTAAATGTAGAGATCAAAATACATTTTCCATTATAATTACAGTTTGTATAAAAAATTACTCATGTTTGTTTAAATATAAGAAGAACTGCAAACGGTGATCACGGTAACTATTTAAAAGAACGGTTATTTGAAAATCACGTTCACTGGTAACGATGTTCCACAAAAATCACGGGATCGCTCTTCCCTACTGCATACATTGTAACAACGTTGCGTAAATTTTAATACACCATTTTCAAATTAAAAAAATAAAATATAAAAAACTTTTAATAATAAATCATATTTTTAATTACATGTCTGCGTTAATTTATTTGTTTCCATGTCGAGTACTTAAACACACAGTCATTGTTAATGGCTTAATATTTCTTTCACAGTTTTACTTCCTGGAAAAAAATACTTTTATTTTAAATGTTATTCTAAAAACGAATAAATTCATATGACATTGCGAGTCAGGCATAACTTGAGCATAACGTTGTACAGTGGTTTAAAAACTGTCGTTTTTGAAATTCACAAAAAGTGGTGTTGTTTTCTCTGATTTTACTCGCTGTCTTTGATATATTTTATATATATTCTTGCAAAGTATAACTCTTTTTGTATATTTTTAACTTAGAAGCTTTAATAATCGGTTATTCTTAAGTTTTTAAATAATTATATAGAGCGGAAAATCAACAATTGAAAAATTTTCCTATTTGAAAGTACATATAGGCCCAATTTTAATACAAAAGGATGGTAAGATACTCTACTCGCTTTGTCAGATTTAGTGTACAGTTTTTACTTTTCCCGCAAGCAGTGGTCCTTTTGAGAAAAAAGTAACATCTGAAACCTAGTTCAGACTTACTGGCACATGTTAAAAAATACAGCAGTAATGATTTAAACGATCCGGCGAAAAAATTCTTTTTATATTATAAGCCATTAAAATTATTTGATTTTGTATTTTTTTTATTAAAATCTGGAAACAAATTAATTTTTGTATACTTTATAGCATAAACTGCGATATGCGGTTAAAATGTTTGCTGCGTTCCTCATTGATCCTTCAGCCAAGTATTCCACCGATTAAGTGTTATTTTTTTTGGTAATAGGCAAATCATTAATTCAATTATGAATACTGGTTATTTAATAATTTGATCGGGATGAAAAAAATAGCCATGTACTTTAAAAAAATTAATTGATTTAATTTAAAATTCCCGTGGTTAAATTTAATATAATTCATAAATCCGTTTATTGTGAGAAATAAAAACACATTAAGCATTTAACTGACAGTTCAATTCCTTTAATATCTTTTTTTTAACACACAATTTTTGATACCAATTAACAATAAGATTAATTGGTAGATAGATGCAAAGAATGCGATGAAGGGTGTGGCGGTCCAGAAAATGCTACATTTCATTCTACTAGCGCCTAATTTTTCTTCTTCTGGTTGCGAAAAAGCTAAAAATTATAAAAACTATTTTTGAAAATTAAAAACACGGGAATGTTAAATTAAATTTATTGTACTATTTTCCTGAATAAATTATTTAAGTCACAGATATTGATTATTGAAGGTGTTTTTTTCTGTTTAATAGTAGTATAATAACAGCATGTAGCAGCCTTCGTAGGTAATTTTTATAGCATAGGTATTATTGCCTAAAGTGCTACTTCTCTTTTAAAGATAAAAATATATATTATTAATTTTGTTACGACTTTTGTGACAACCGCATTGTAAAAAAATTATTCTTTTGACAATATGAAACACGGTCAAGATCTTTCGCAGGTGATCCTTGAACCTTGTTACGAATTTATAGTAAAGGTACGGACGGTTGAACAACTTTTATAGACATACTAATACAACCAATACATGTTTACGAACCCTAAATTGCTCACAAGTATCACATTGTTAATTTTATATTTTTTGTTTTCATAGTCAAGAATAAAGTATACTTTAAGTTTAGCCGACTTCCACTGCGTGTCAACTGATAAATGTTTTTGTTTGATAAATGTTTCCATACAATTTCTAAAATAATCATTTGAAAAAAGTAACTTTGTTTTTATTTTGTTCACTTTGGTAAAAAAATTAGATAAAGAGTATTGCGTTCTTAAACCAAATAATTTTGGAAAAATAAATTAAAAACAGCTTTAGGTAGTTTTAAATTTAGAGTTGACTTTAACGTTAAAAGTACGTTTTAAATTGTCTATGAATGAGTTAGAGTCGACTCTAAACTGAAACCGACTTTAGTTCCCTTAAAGTATACTTTATTTTAAACATGAATATGGGCCATTGTCAGTAATTATCTTTAATTTTTTTTAATCGATTGTGTAAAGGCAAGCAATTTTTTAACTACAAAAAATGACTTAAATCGTAATTTTTTATTTATAAAACCAATCAAAAACCCCTCTATAAACAAATCTCTCTTAATGCACCCTATATCAATATATCAGACTTTTCTTGAGATATAAGATTTAGCAGCACAAAATGCAGCAACGTTCAGCGGTAGCTGCAATTTGAAATTAAGTAAATAAAGTTCCAGCTATTTTACGAAATTTTATACTTCTGAACTTACATAGACTTTCGTATGGTTTATGCACAAGTTTTTAGTTTTTTGTTTGTGTTACTTGTTTTACATAAACTTTCTTAGATGGCCAAATCAATCAGACTTTACATTCATATACATTCTTAAGAAAATAATTTCTCTGCTGCTAGTGCTTCCTTTGCATCTTAATAAAGTTTATGTATTTGTCCTCTAAAGAATTAATTCTTCTTTGGAAATTACTAAGCAGTCTTCATATTTTTTAAATTTACTATTAATCTTATAATTCTAAAAAATATATAATCCGATTTTAAAATTTTAAGAATAAAATCTATTAAGGTAAAAGGATTTTGTTGTCATTCTGCACTGCTGCTGAAATAAAATAAGGTATTTAAAGGAAGATATACGCATTAAGTTGGATTTCATATCACAAAAAATCTTTTTATCTTTTAAGCCTATTAAAAAGGAGGATTCATATTTTTTGTCTATTATTATTTTCCACAAATATTTTTTTATACACAAGCATGTAAATTTGAAAATAAAATTCTTTAAAGATAAGTGTAAACATGATGTCATTTTCTACACTTAAAGGTTTTATAATTTAATTTTTTTTAAATTTTTATTTGAACTTTGAATATTATATAAATGAATAGAAATTATTTTGGCTTAAGTTCATTTATTTTTAATTTCTAAAACAATCAAAATGATACTGGAACAGCATCTATAAGGTTGTGAGTAAACAAGTAAGAATGACTTAAAAAACAAATTTGCATTCGTGTTCAGGCGTGGTGGTCTTTTGAAAATTAAAAAAACACCATCTCAAAAATTTAAATAAAACACTTTGTCGTGCGAGAGTTTATGTGCTCTATCTGCTATTTTATACATTTTGAGTTAATAATGCCTCTTTAGGTTTTCCCCAAATTTTCAAATCTGTTATCCGTTTTCAGCTATCTCATCTTGTTCTGAGATAAATAGTGTCTGTTTTGTTCTATATCCTTCAAACCGGAATTTTTTGAATGGCATATAGAGCAAAATTTCAATGCAAAAAGTTGAAATTGGTTTTTGATTATCATTTTGCTCTAGTGTAATTAACATTGTTGAATATAAATATTTTTTTCCTTATATAAATATCTAAAACTTTTGGAAATTCACAGTATTTTGTCCCCGTTAATTATTTGAAAATTTTTGAAACAAATAAAATAAAACTTAAAATTATTGAAATGCTATTCTTAGATTTTAAGAGTTTTTCCAGAATATCCAACCAATTAAATTTTTCTATTATTCCATTTCTTAAAATAAACCTTATTCAATATATCCAAAATAACTTATTTGAAATGGCATATAAATACTCAATTTTGCAGCCCTATTTCCAATTAGAAAAAATATTAAAAAACGGTTGCCGAAACCAATTACCAGCAACGTTAAATATTTTGAAAATAGAGTTAGGTATTGTTAAAAAGAAAGAAAGAAAGAGTTAAAAATTAATATATTTTCGATCTAAAGTTGTCATTCAATTTTATATCTGAAATAGACAAGAAATATTATCTGAGCCAGATACATTAATCTTAATTTAGTGCTTTTGTTAACTTTGTTATAATAATTTTAATACGAGGGCTGCTATATATATTTCTGGCCTGACACTGAGTGCTGCCAAGTGCAATCTGACATTTCCATTGGAAAGTTTGTCATTTTTAAGCATAATCGTACTCAAAACGTTTTGACGTACGACCATTATTTGTGTTGTTTACAGTGACTTGAAAAAATTAATATAGAAAAAAATGGAATTAACTCGTGAACATTTTCGTGCCATCATTTTTCACAACTTTCGACATGGATTATCACGACAAGAGTGCATTGATGAACTTAAATCTTTGTATGGCGATGAAGCACCATCCTATAGCACTGTGAAAAATTGGTATAATGAATTTAATCGTGGCCGAAGCTCGCTCAAAGACGAATTCCGTGAAGGTCGTCCAAAAACGGCTGTTGTGCCAGAGAACATTGATGTCGTGCGTGAACTTATAATACAAGATCGACATGAGACATACCGAGAGATAAAGACATCCTTGGACATTTCTTCCACCAGCATACATTCGATACTGCATGAACACCTGGCCGTAAAAAAGGTTTGTTCTCGTTGCATCCCGCACAATTTGAAAGTCGCTCAAAAAAAGGCTCGTGTGATTGGTGCAAAGAAACGTTGCAAAAATACGATTGCGGTGCTTCAAAAGACGTTTATAAGATCGTCACAGGTGACGAATCGTGGATCTATGCGTATGAGCCCGAAACGAAACAGCAATCGACCGTGTGGGTCTTCAAAGACGTTCAAAATCCAACGAAAGTTGTTTGTGGAAGAAGCAAATGGTCGCCTGTTTCTTTCGCAAAACAGGTCATGTGGCGACTGTTCCGCTTGAGCAACGTAGGACGGTCACTTCTGAGTGGTACACTACAATTTGTTTGCCTGAAGTCATCGGAGAAATTCGAAAAACCAACAAGAGAAGACGAATCATTGTTCACCATGACAATGCGAGCTTTCACACATCGGCTCAAACCAAAGCGTTTTTGACCGGCCAAAACGTCGAATTAATGGGTCATCCTTCGTACAGCCCTGACTTGGCACCTAATGACTTCTTCTTGTTTCCGCACATCAAGAAAAAAATGCGTGGTAACCATTTTCGTCGCCAGAAGAAGCTGCTGAAGTGTTTAAAAACCATGTTTTAGAGGTGTCTCAATTGGAGTGGAAAAAGTGCTTCGACAACTAGTTTGAGCGCATGCAAAAGTGTATAAATCATGCTGGAGAATACTTTGAAAAACAATAAAACCATTTTTGATTATAAATATTCGCATTTTCACTATTAGGACAGAAATATATAGAGCAGCCCTCGTATATTAAGTATTAACTTTGTGAATAGTTTTCATTTTTGGTTTAATCAAATAAACATATGGTTTTTTTACAAAAATTTTGTGTCTTGTTTCTTTGCTAATGTCCTTTAGCTCTAAGTGTATGTATTTGCAACGAAATTTGTTGAAGATGGTGTGTGGAGCAAACAGAAAATTTATTAACTTTAGCATATATCCCGCTACAAATGCCGTCGTCAGAATCATCTTTTCAAAATAAATATATGATGTAAAAATTTCAAAATTCTATCTTATGGTTTTTTAGAAAAATTATGATAAAACTTCAAGATCGATTTTCTCAAAATATACTTTTGTATGTATTTCAATTAAAAAATAAAATACTTAATAATTTACTTTAATTGTGCTTGATTTCTTTATGAATTATAAAGATTTCATGATATTCTCATGAAATATTTATTTTCCCTAAACTAAACTAAAAAATGTATTACTGTGGGGAAAGCATATCCATATGGTCATATCGCTACTGATCATATAAGCTCATAAATGGATTCTACCCAAATTTTGTAAGGTAAATCTCAGAGTCTTATACTTAAAGCCAGATTGATTAAATTTGAACTCCATTGAATCAATAAGGCAAGAAGCCATAAAAAACTCAAAAAAATGTTAATACAAAAACACAGTAACCATTGAGAAAATATTTTTACTTTTTCTTTCATTCTTCTTAATAAAATAATTATTATTATTTTTTTTTTTTTTTTTAAATTCATAGAACTTGCAGGAATGGAATTAGAATATATATTATTGACTCAAAAAGAAAAAAGTTTAAACAAAATCTGAAATGGGCGTTCTGATTGACATGTTAATTTTTTCTGAATTTCAGATGGAATTTTAGAAGTTCGGAATTTCAAATATTGTTATATAAATACAATTTTAAACCAACAATGAATTTATAAAGCAAACGTTTTGTTTTCTTTCAGTGACATACAAAACAGGTACAAATATTGTGTTTTTTAAATTAAATAATCGTTGAACAGGAGTGCAGATGCATGCGAATGATTTCATATACTATGCCTTAGACCACAACTTTACAATAATCTCTTTAATGCTAGTCATAATAATACCTTTATAATACAAGTACTTACAAGCACTCAGGCAATTACAATAAATACAAACCATGAAGGAAGAAGGCACATGAACGAAAATGCTACACACACATAAATGTTTGTATAACGTGTATATGCTGAATTGAAATCACATTTCTATAAGCATTGTGGACATTGCTATAAAAAATATTCACCACAAGCTTTACTTTATAAAAGAATATTTCATATGCTCTTTGTTTTGTTGGTATAAATGTTTCCATACACACTTTTTTTTATACACAATTAGAAAACAAAACAAAAGAAAATAGAAAAAGTGCCAACACCTTCGGAACATACGTATTTTTTTTATTAGTTTGCGATTTTTTTTTAAAAAGTGAAGTACATGGAAAGCACTTCAAATAAAGCCATTACACAAGTACGTTTGGTAATACGTTAAAATGTTTTTGTCCTTTTTTATTATAAGTGTCCAAGAACAGGATGTGCTGAAAGGCATAAATTTGCAGTTATTGCTTATTTTTTTTACTTATAAGGAAAGTAGTTGTTTTCATCGTCGTAGGTAATTTAAGGCTGTAGGAGATAGACAATTCAACGAATTCTGATACCGCATAAAGACCGCAAAAGACTTTTTTAAAGTGGAAGAAAATGGCGTCATATGTTAGAAAGAGAAAACTTGTTGGTGATATGGTTTCTATTTTTCAGGGATTCGCCATACTTGAGACTTATATATAACAATTTTATTTGTTAGCTTAAATGCTACCGATTTTTAGTACAACACATAAAAATTATTACACACACAGAAAAAATTTATGCTCGCATTGACAGTTTTATTTATTTTTGAACCAATAGTACATTTATATAAATAATACTTGGGGAAAAACCGTTTTTAAAACAGTTCTGTCTGTCTAACGATTCAAAAGTACGGTCACACAAATCAAAATTCATTAACTATTGGGATCCCCTTATATTCCACCTCCAAACTTTATACTTGTCTTCGCAGACTTACCACTATAGCTCCTTGCTAATTTCTAGCGTCTGTCTAAAACTGTTGAAAAGTTTGATCATACTCATCAATGAAATTTTGGGGCACCCTTTAATTTATAATTTTGTACTTGTTTTATACTTGTTATTATAACGCTCATACTAATCTGCATTTTTTACAATTTTTAAACGCTTGTCTATAACGGTTCAAAAAATAGGCCCATAAAGGCCAATTTGTGCCACTTATGGCAACATCCCTTAGTTTTTAGATTTATGTTTCTAATAGTTTTTACTATTGGGAACTATAGAGAAACTCAGTTTTTTTTAAATTTTAGAGTATTAGATCATAATGTACTTTTAAAATGTGTATGTTGTATGGGGACACCCTTTAAGTTTTAAATTTATGAACTGATCAATCTTTAAACATAAATAATAATATTAATAAAACAATAATTTCCAAAATCAGTTGAGAAATGATTTAGTTACGTAACCACAAAAATAAGAGGCATTAAGTCGATTGAAGTCGGTTAAAAAGAATAAGACAATTTTCAATATAATATATAATATATATGCGACCTAGAGCTTAAATCTGTGATCACCTATAAAATGTATAAAAAATAAATTATTTTAAGAAAAATTACCAAATTTAGAAAAAGTCGGTTTGAGGCCCGAAAAATGAATTTTTATATTTAAAACTTTAAAACCTGATTTTCTCGTAAATTCGTGAATTCAATAACACTTCAAAATTTACTCTAAGCAACAAAACTTATATGATAAATTCAAAACCGAGAGAATTTCCAAAAATAAGTCTTAGTGATAACAGGTAAGAGTGCTATATATCATATTTATGCAAATCTAGTATAGTGAAATAACTTCAATCAAAAAAAGAAAAATTGGGGTGACAGCGAATTAAAAAATAAAAAAAATTAATAATTAAATATAATTTTACATAAAGATGTCAGCTCAATGTATCAAAACTCAGAATACACATATTTTTTTTTTGGGTTGGAAATGGATAATGAAGAAATTACAAATGGAATGACAAACTTAGATATACAATTTTTTGTAGTAAAGAGCATAAAAATAAAACGCTACTTTATCAAAAATTTAATAAAAAATTTTTCATTTTTTAGTATTAAATACTGAATATTTTTAAGAAAAACTCAAGTTTACAAAACATCACAAATTAGAAATTTTACTAAAAAGTAAAATATTTTTTTAGCTCGTTCGTTAATCCAATCTCCGTCAAAAGTTTTCATGGTTTCTAAAATGTCTAGTCCCCGTTTTTTTTTTGCTTTGAAAGTTAAGTCCTTATTATCTATTACCTGAGTCCCTGTCATCAACGTTTAGGCAGAAGTTGGAATCACTTTTTTTTCGTTGATCCTGTGTATGTTAAAGGATGTCGTCGTGTTGTACTGTTTTTAAACGACTTCAAACATGAAAGGAGATTATCAGTTCGACTGAATGTTGTTTTTTCTACGTTTGTGTTTTCAATTATTTTTTGATCGAAAAAATGTTGATCCCGTTTTTTAAATAGTTCAAAAGATTAAAAACTAAAATATGTCCACATGCAACATAAATCTTTTTTACGTGTATTAGGCAAAGGGCACCACGTTAAAATTAAAAAAACTTCGTATCACTAAAGCTCCCTATGGCAAAAAGTAATACAAAAGTTCTAAAAATAAAGGGTATCCCCATAGTTGATGTAAATTGTCCAATACGGGCCTATCTTTTGAACAGTTAAAGACAAACGCTTGCAAATTCGACAGAATGTCGATTATTATGAGTTATAGTAATAATTAATATTCATCAATATAAGCTAAAGGGTGCCCCTATATTAATTTAGTTTGATGCATTTAGCCGCACTTTTGAACAGTTATAGACGAACGCATGAAATTTACAAGGAGCCTGTATTGCTAACTCCGCTGTAACAACAAGTATAAGATTTGGATTTGGAAATAAAGGGGTATCCCAATAATTGAATTTGTTTGATGTATGTGGCCAAACTTTTGAACGGTTTTAGAAAGGCAGCTGAAACTTGCAAGGGGCCTGTAATGTGGTAAGGTTGTTCCGAAAATTATTTTAATTTTACCTATATAGACACATCTTTTTAACCGTTTTATACATACAAACACGTAAAAATTACACGGCATGTCCTCTACTTTGTTTGATATAAGAAGAAGTATAAATACTTTAATTTAAAGGGTGTTACAATAGTTAATGTAATTTTGTTAAATTCACAAAAAACTTGGCTTCTAAGTCTACTACAACAGAAAGCATGAAATTTAAATTTGGAAATTAAACGTTGCTCCTAACGTTGAACACTTTAGACAGACGGTTGAAATTAACAAGGAGCTGTAGAGCTAAGTCTGCTATAACATGTGTAAAGTTTAGTGATGGAATATAAGGGGGTCCCAATAGTTAATGTAATTTGATGTATGAGGCAACACTTTTTAACTTTTATAGACAGACGAATGAAATCTGTTTTGAAGCCGGTTTTTTCGCAATATTATTTCCTTTATTTTTATTCTCTTTTTGATAATGTATTATCTGAGTGTTCATTAAATTGAATTAATATATTGAATTTAATTTAACTATATTAAATTTAATATAATTGAAGTAAATTAAATCTTACAAATTAAATTGTTCCTTTAACAAATTTACATCATTTTACAGTTACAGTTAAGTTACGAAACTTTTTTATCTGTCTTTTCGCATACTTTTACTTAATTTTACCTACAACGTTAAATACATTAATTACAATTTTGACTCAAAAAATAATCAGTATTTCATTTTTTAGCTCATATTTCATTTTAAATGTTCTTTTTATTTGCGCGTTCAAATGTTTAAATTGCATGTAAATTAAAAGTTTCTACTGCATATTAAATCATTACTCTGCTCTGTTAAATTTTAATAAATGTTGTATTTTGTGACCTCCTTTTAAAAAATCTTGCTCATAACTGTTAGCACTTTATAGTTATTTTCATAGCTATACCAATGCCAGCAGCTAATAAAATGATTTGGTTGCTAAAGTTTTCCCTCTTTGTTAAACATTTTAAATACTTGGCTATTCAATTTTATAAGGTTAGTGAAAATACTTGTTGAAGTTAAATAAAATTAAATATTGGATTGTTTTGCATCATTTAATAAAACTATTTTTGACAAAAAATTCTAAGATTTATTTAAGGAGGAGAAAATGATTTAAACTAGTTTTCCTTTAATCAGACTGCTCAGTGGAATCAAGTGGCATTTTTCGCGGATCAGTTCAGATCTCCACAAGTACAATAGTAAGGTGAACGTAAGTAAATAGAAATGGCATATTAATGCTCTACTGTGCGTTATTACCGTCTGATACTTATATACTTATTAGAAACATAAAGCACACAAAAAGCCTATTCTTATTGTGATTTTATAAAAAATATAAAATGTAAAGCCCAGAATAAAATTGTAAGTGGCAAGTAAACTTACAAATTGATCAATTGCCCCTATAAATACACAAAAAATAAAAAACTTTGTAAGTTACTGATGCATCAAGTTTTAGAACACCATCATTTATTTATTTACAAACAATTTCTCTTTTAAAAACAATAAACAAACAAAACAGTTTTTAATATTTTAATTGTTGCTCTTTTTAACCGACATAAAAAAAGAAGAAGGTTGTCTGAACCGATTTTGAAATTATAAATAAAAGGGCGACCCATTAGTATATTTAATTTGCTGCATATGTTGTAACCAGATTGTTAGAATTTATAAAGAATCTGTTTTGATAAGTCTACTAAAGGAGCAAATATAAAATTTGGAAGTGGAAATTAAATGGTGTTCCAATAGTTGATGAAATTTGATGCATGTGACAAAACTTTTAAAACGTTATAGACAGACTTCTAAAATTTAGAAGCAGCTTTTATTGATATAACTGCTATAAGAACGAATTGTAAATTTTTATTAAGAAATTAAATTGATGTATTTTGACCTAAATCTACAATCTTTTAAACTTTCATATAGAAACATTAGAAAATTAAATAGCATGTCCCATACTTTGTCTGGTATAATAAAAAAATAGTTGATGTAATTTAATGTTAATGGCCAAACTGTTAACGACGTGTAGATCGGCAAGTGAAATTGCCAAAAAAGCTCAATTGCTAAGTCCTGTATCCTCTAAGTCCAGCAAGTATATAATTTGGATTTGGAAATTAAAGGGTGTAGCAATAGTTGATATAATTTGATGTAAATGACTAAAATTTGGACTGAGACAGACAGCTAAAATTTGTTTTGAAGTCGGTTTTTGGCAAGAATTATTTTAATTTTGTGTTTATTAAACTAAAAAATATTAAATCAGGTACGAGGGCTGCTCTATATATTTCTGGCCTAATAGTGAAAATGCGAATATTTATAATCATAAATGGTTTTATTGTTTTTCAAAGTATTCTCCAGCATGATTTATACACTTTTGCATGCGCTCAAACCAGTTGTCGTAGCACTTTTTCAACTCCGATTGAGACACCTCTAAAACATGGTTTTTGAACACTTCAACAGCTTCTTCTGGCGACGAAAATCGTTGACCACGCATTTTTTTCTTGATGTGCGGAGACAAGAAGAAGTCATTAGGTGCCAAGTCATGGCTGTACGGCGGATGACCCATTAATTCGACGTTTTGGCCGGTCAAAAACGCTGTGGTTTGAGCCGATGTGTGAGAGCTCGCATTGTCATGGTGAACAATGATTCGTCTTCTCTTGTTGGTTTTTCGAATTTCTCCGATGACTTCAGGCAAACAAATTGTAGGGTACCACTCAGAAGTGACCGTCCTACGTTGCTCAAGCGGAACAGTCGCCACATGACCGGTTTTGCCGAAGAAACAGACAACCATTTGCTTCGAAGTACTTCTTCCACGAACAACTTTCGTTTTATTTTGCTCGTCTTTGAAGACCCACACGGTCGATTGTTGTTTCGTTTCGGTCTCATACGCATAGATCCATAAAGCACCGCAATTGTATTTTTGCAACATTTCTTTGCACCAATCGACACGAGCCTTTTTTTGAGCGACTTTCAAATTGTGCGGGATCCAACGAGAACAAACCTTTTTTACGGCCAGGTGTTCATGCAGTATCGAATGTATGCTGGTGGAAGAAATGTCCAAGGATGTCTCTATCTTTCGGTTTGTCGCATGTCGATCTTGCATTATGAGTTCACGCACGGCATCAACGTTCTCTGGCACAGCCGTTTTTGGACGATCTTCACGGAATTCGTCTTTGAGGGAGCTTCGGCCACGTTAAATTCATTATACCAATTTTTCACAGTGCTATAGGATGGTGCTTCATCGCCATACAAAGATTTAAGTTCATCAATGCACTCTTGTCGTGATAATCCACGTCGAAAGTTGTGAAAAATTATGGCACAATAATGTTCACGAGTTAATTCCATTTTTTTCTATGTTAATTTTTTCAAGTCACTGTTAACAACACAAATAATGGTCGTACGTCAAAACGTTTTGAGTACGATTATGCTTAAAAATGACAAACTTTCTAATGGAAATGTCAGATTGCACTTGGCAGCACTCAGTGTTGCCAGGCCAGAAATATATATAGCAGCCCTCGTATTTCGATCAGAATAAAATCTTGAATTCAAAACCGTATAGTTTTTATTTTACATATTTTTTTATATACTCGACGTTAATTGTAAATATTAGTTTATAACGACTCAAAAAATCAGGTCGAAGACTTTAACATTACGTCTTTATGTGATATCCCTTTAATTTTAATTAAATTCATTACTCGTCGCTAGATATAATTTAAGCAGTGCTTTTCAAAGATACGGCGATGTACGTCAAATTAACGTTTTAATCCTCCAATTTTCAATTTATTTTTTCTTGTGAGTCTGTCAATTACACTACAAAGGTTATGATAAAGTTAAGTTTCTTACACGAGAACGCCGTTTAATATTAAATTTTTTGTTATTAGGACCAATACGTACGCATGACCTTAGCAATAATAAAAATACAAAAAATATAAGTTTTGAGAAAATAAATATTTTCAGCAAAAGTAGAGAAAAAGGTTGTGTTAATTTAAGAACATATTGGTTTTATAATCTCTAAAACAAATAGAAATAAATTCCCTAAGTGCAAGCTGGACTTACGCGCAAAGAGTACCGTACCATGTAACTTGTTGCAGGCGATACTGTTATTCATACTTTAGGTAAATATAAATAGGGCCCTGATAAAATAATGTTACAATTAGTAGATTTGCTGTTGCTATTATAGCATAAATTTATAAACTTATGCTCAAAATTAAGCCCTATAATTGAAAATCCTGCAACTATCGGGATGCCCTTTATTTTTTTATATCCTTTTTTTTCCTTATAGCAGTCATAGCACTGTATTCTCTCTACCAATATTATTATTACTCGTATTATATTTATTTTTGTAGAAAATTATTATGTGAATTCTTGATGTCTCTTGTCTTTTAAATCACTTCACTATAGAAACACTCTTTATGTTTTTGATTTCTTTTTAAATTTTTGTACTTGTTCTTATAGTGGATATAAAAATATTAAGAATTAAAGTATTTGCCTATTGGGACACACTTATATATAAAATTTTATTTTTTAACTGTCCCTACAGAGGATTTAGTGTTACAAAAACTGTTCAAATTTGACGTGTCTGCCTATCACAGTACAACAATAACAATATTAAAAAATAACAATATTAGAATTTGGTGTAATAGCTGCTATAGTGGTACAGATTTTGTGCAAATTTCAATAGTCTATCTATTACAGTTGCAGTACTAAACTCTAAAAAGAATAATTTCAATAATTTTCCCTTAAGTATGTCAACCTTTGAAATGCTATCTGGTAGCGAATTCAATTTTTCCATACTTATTTCAAATATTAAAAGTCTACAGATTTTCTTGCTACAAAAAGTATAAGAATTTATAAAAAATCTATCAATTTACAGTATAAAACTGCTACATTTTTTATTCCAAACAGCGAAAAATTGCAATTCCACGTTGACTTTACGTCCATTGTGTATTAAATGGATATTTTCTGTTGTAATCTGGTCGTCATTCTTGGTATTTGTCAGCATAATAGGAACATACAACTTCAAATAAACAATTGTGTACTATAGAACACAATAAAACCATGACTGCATAAAAATAACCCTCAAGTGACATTGTCAGCAGTGATAAATTACAATGAAACATAATAATAATAATAGTAAATGATAAGTGTTGTATACGATAGAAACCAATCAGCCAAAACGTATAAAAGTTGTCTATTAAAACATAAGAAAAACAACAAAAAATTTTATTTTCAGATATGATTTTTATAAAAACATTTCTTTGTATAAAGCTGATTTCATAAATAAAATTTCATTTTTATATTTTTTACAGTAACAAGGTTTAAAATATTATTTTAAGTTTAAATTTTATAAAACATTTTAAATGTAAAACAATTTCTTAAAATATGTTTGTAGATAAATACAAAAATATTTACTCGTCCTTAAGGTTAGAAAAAAACTTATAAGGTTTAATTAAAAACTGTTTTTTCCTTTTTCATAAACATACTTGTTTCTTAGCAACCATTATGCTAACGATAATGTACAAAAGGGTTGTAAAGTCAAGGATATATAAGATATAAAAAAACAATCTTTTATCTTTATTGGTAAACAAGGTTGCCAGTGCACATAATTTTTTTAGAATCGCAATTTATATTTTTCGTTGTAGCTTCTTGACGGTTTTTACTATTTTTAAAATAGCTCTAGCAGTAAATTTTAACACTAGTGTTTTACATTTCAATAGAACTCTTAACTTGAATGTTACTGGGTTAGAGTGAGATAAACAATTTTTGCAGAAAATAATATTCAACCATAGAGAATATATTGGCAACTATGTACTCGGATTGTTTTTATGCTTTGTGTACTATGATACAAAAAGTCATACATAATATATATTAGAAACAACTATTTACCGTAATGCTGTTTTAAGATTAAAATTAAGTAAATTTTTTAATTGTTTCAATACTTTTTTTTGTTAAAAAATTTTTTTTTCTCTTTTAATTATAAATGTAATTGATTCAATTAACTACTTAATCCGAACATTTTCTGCATATTTTTAAATTAGATATATAATTAAAACAAACTAAAGTTTAATTAATATGAAACCACGGGAATATTAAATTAAGTAAGTAAAAATATTTTGCTACTATGCTGAAAAAATTACTTATCACCGATATTGATTATTGAGGGTAAAAACACGTGCCAATAGCCGTTTCGCTACTGCTTACTTAGCTTTACAGGAAACGTCTGACAAACATTTAAAAGAAATTAAAGATATTTTTCTGTATCCACTGTATCATATCACTCTTGTATAGTTTTACGATGTTGAAAAATAAAATATCACAAAACATAATTATTTTTGTTTTATGCACGGGCACTTTGCAAATTAATAATTTAAACCACGGAGTAAATGAATTAAATTTATTAAATTTTAAAAGAAAAATCGTGCTCTCTTTCAACCGATTAAATTATCAAATATTCGATATTGTTTATTAAGGGTGAAAGCACGTCTCGATGACCATTTCGCTACCGCTTACTCAGCTCTTCAGGAGTTCAAAAAAATTCAGCCATATTTAGTGAATAAATAAAAATAAAATCATTGTGGATTATTGTTGTTTTTTGGCTTAAACTTGAATTTTTGTTTTTGCTTTAATGTTTGGACAGAAATCTTTAGTTTATTTAAAATGTTTGCAGTTTTCTAAAGAGCTAAATAAGCGGTAGCGAAATAGCCATCGAGATATGCTTTCACTCTCAATTATCAATATTGGTAACTAAATAATTTAATCGGGGAAAAATAGCATGATAGTTTTGGAAAATTAATCAATTTAACGCAATAGTCCTAGGGTTGATATTAGTAACATGCTTTTTCAAAATTTTATAAAAAATAAAATTATAAACAAAACATCGTCTAAAAATTCAGAAAAAATTCTATATTACTAAAGAATATAGTTTAACTAAGCTCTGGACACTTTATTAAAATATCATATTATTTCCAATATTTCGGCAAAAATGTAATATAAGCTTTTTACTTGCAATATCCTTCAACACTGGTGAAGTTAAAATTTTTAAAATCGGTATTATTTTCAGATAACCTTGAGTTTGTCATTTTTCTTGAATAATTGTAAAGAGTTTAATAAAGGAAAAATGTGAGCAATTTCCTTTCAATTAAAATGATAAAGTCTACCCTAACAAGAAATAAGCGACACATACCAAAACTAAAAATTTACAAGTAATTTTAAAAGATCTTATCAAAAACTTAGAGTAAAAATACAACTTCACGAATGCGGATGCGGTTGTATTTGTATACGGAGTTTTGACAATAAAAAATGTTCAACGAATCCGCTTGAAATTAGAATCTATTTTAATTCGAGTGCGTTTTCTCTCAAGCTCTCAATTTTAAATTTTTTCTCTTTCAGCATGTTGCCACAGTTTTATTGTTTTTCTACCAACAAATTCTATTTGTTAATATTTTTTTGTGAATGACTACGAAAACAGAAGAGAAAGAAAATGTAAAAAGTCATTGAAAATCAACAATAATTTTGAAATTTTTCAATTTATTGCTTATTTACATTTAAAAAAATTTTTTAAAATATATTTAAATAAAGAAGAATAAAAAAATTAGTAAACAAATAAAAAAAATTACAATAAAAACCGCATCCGTCGCCGCAACTCATTTTATTTGTTTTTTCTCTGACATGCGGAATCCGTCGCCGCAACCGTGAGGTTGTATTTCTACTCTTAATTTAAGTGCGTTTTCTCTGAAGCCCTCAATTTTAAATTTTTTCTCTTTCAGCATGTTGCCACAGTTCTATTACTTTTCTAACAAGAAAATACTATTTGTTAATATTTTTTTTGAATGACTAGGAATAAAGAAGAAAAAGAAAATGTAAGAAGTCATTAAAAAACAAAAATAATTTTAAGACTTTCAAATTTTGTGCTTTTTTAAATTTTAGAAAATTTGTTTTAATATATTTTAATAAAAAACATATAAAAAATAAGTTACCAAATAATAAAAAATGACAATAAAATCCGCATCCGTCGCCGCACTTCATTTTATTTATTTTTTCTGTGACATGCGGAATCCGTCGCAGCAACCGTAAGGTTGTATTTCAACTCTTAAATATCTTTTAAAATATAAAATAATTAAGTAAACCGAAATTCGACAATCAGTAATGAGAATTTAGTATAAAACAAAAATTCGAGATTAAAATAATTTTTTAATATTCTTAAGAAAAATCGCTTGAGTTTTTTGTTATTTTTTTTGCTACTGAATCAGCTAGTTCTTACACTTTTCTGTGGTTATAAAGATACTCTTGAATTCAAGACAAACAAAATATTAAACATGAAATCTGGAATATGGTAACTCTTTATTTTAAATTGCACCCAAGTATCATGGCATGTGATTTAAAAATTCTAATACATTCCGTTTAGCATTTTAATAGCTTCTAGAAACAAGTCATATATTCCTGGCATACCTTAAGTAAGGAGAAGTTAAATAATATGACTTCTTTTTTAACAACAGCATTAGAATGAAATAACGCTGCAGTATGTATCATCATCCTTGCCATTGTTGGCATCAAACTCGTCATCTTTATCATTCTTGTGTTACTAGGAATTTTTTAATAAATGATGACGGTGCGTATATTAAACAATGCAGACATTGTTTGTTAAACTATTTAAGATTAAATTTAGAGTTCAAATCAAATGCTGAATCATTTTTTTTTTTTCAAAATAATTGTTGTTTATTGAAGTTTAATGGAATGAAAGACATTCCATTTTTGGAAAAAAATACGTGGTAAAATTAAAAAATAATCTATTGAATATTTTTCTAAATATATTGAAGAAACAGATATATTAAATGAATAATGTTTGATAATGCACAAAAACTTTTTCTTTCATACCTTCAGGGACTTAATAAATAAAACATTTTAAAATTAAAATATTTTTGCCACAGTGCATATAGAGCAATAATTAATCCAGTTAAACTTCATACGGTCTTCGGGTCAAATTTTAACCATTTTGGAAGAAAATTTTATTTTTTTTCGTAAGTAGGGCGCTTAGATTTTAGATATTTAATGACTTTTATTTAATTTTAAATGTTAATAACTATTTTTGGTTTTTATAAGAAAATATTGTCCAAAAAAATTTTATGCAGTTTTTAGAACTTAGAATCCTTGGGTCAAATTTGACTCGGAACAAAATCGTTAATTTTTTTTACCCACAGTTAAAATAATTTATTTGGCAAATGTGTTTTACACCAAAATTAAAAGTCAATATATTTGTCTCCCTTCTTTTCTCTATTCTTGCTGAACATTACTGGTATGAAAAATGAGAATCCACATGTAAAAAGCAAAGCTTATGCAAAATTGTTTTCAGTCATATAATAAACACGGAACTACGATGGCTGCTCTATATATTTCTGACCTAATAGTGAAAATGCGAATATTTATAATCAAAAATGGTTTTATTGTTTTTCAAAGTATTCTCCAGCATGCGCTCAAACCAGTTGTCGAAGCACTTTTTCCACTCCGATTGAGACACCTCTAAAACATGGTTTTTCAACACTTCAACAGCTTCTTCTGGCGACGAAAATGGTTGACCACTTATTTTTTTCTTGATGTGCGGAAACAAGAAGAAGTCATTAGGTGCCAAGTCAGGGCTGTTCGGCGGATGACCCATTATTTCGACGTTTTGGCCGGTCAAAAACGCTCTGGTTTGAGCCGATGTGTTAGAATGTATGCTGGTGGAAGAAATGTCCAAGGATGTCTCTATCTCTCGGTATGTCGCATGTCGATCTTGCATTATGAGTTCACGCACGGCATCAATGTTCTCTGGCACAACAGCCGTTTTTGGACGACCTTCACGGAATTCGTCTTTGAGCGAGCTTCGGCCACGATTAAATTCATTATACCAATTTTTCACAGTGCTATAGGATGGTGCTTCATCGCCATATAAAGATTTAAGTTCATCAATGCACTCTTGTCGTGATAATCCACGTCGAAAGTTGTGAAAAATGATGGCACGAAAATGTTCACGAGTTAAGTCCATTTTTTTCTATATTAATTTTTTCAAGTCACTGTAAACAACACAAATAATGGTCGTACGTCAAAACGTTTTGAGTACAATTATGCTTAAAAATGACAAACTTTTCAATGGAAATGTCAGACTGCACTTGGCGGCACTCAGTGTTGTCAGGCCAGAAATATATATAGCAGCCCTCGTAATCAAACGTATCAACGTTATAAAGTATCGAGTCGGTATTTCTTGTCGAAAAATGAATACTAGTGAAATAGAAAATATGCTATATGCACTATCGGACGAAGAGGAGATTTGTTAAGAATATAAAGATAACTTAGAATACGCGGAGACAACTGAAAGTTCTAGTGGAGATGAAATTGATGTAGGAAGAACTGCAGCAATGACATCAAAAATTGGTGGAATTAGATATTTCAGACAACTTCTTACAAATAATCAAGGAAGATTCCGGAGTGAGAACATAATTGGCATGACACCAGGCCTGAGCCGCTACTTTTTCCTGCCACCTGTAATGGACATTATTTTGAAATTGGATTGGACTGAAGTTAACGACACCGAAATGTTCGCCTTTATGGGTACACTTTTGTTAGCTGGAGTGTATAGATAAAATAATAAAACTACGGAAGTTTTATGGGACTCTGAGAGAGGAAGACAGAGCAATGATGCCATTGAAAAGATTCAAAACTCTTTCTAGAGTGATAAGATTTGACAACAAGAATACTCGCACCGATACGTGAATTGTGGAATATGTGGGTTGAATTTATTGCCCAAACTTTACAATCCATCTCAAGATGTAATAGTAGACTATTTTTCAACGTGCAAAAAAATTTTGTATTAGAGTAGCTTTGGTAAAAGAATTGATAGATTGAATCTGATATGTGACGCCTCTTCTGAGATTTTTGATATGTTATATCCGAATTTACTCTTTCGGTAACAACATATAATAAACAAGGCTATAATATATATATTTTTTATATTTTTATATTTTTATATTTTTATATTTGTTACCGCTATGGTAATACACTTAGAAAATAACAATATCATCTTGTGTGGGGCAGTGTCTAATTTGTAATTTTATGTTTAAGAAAGTAGCGGTCATTTTAGCGGTAACATGCTCCTTGTAAAAGTGTCTACGTTTAACGTTTCTATGGAAACACAATTTTTAATTTGGTTTTATTATTTCTGGTGATGTCGATCATAATTATTGCACAATTTATAACAATTGTAAGAGTCTATCAGTTAGAAATATTAATAAGGTTTCCTTTTTACACTTTAGCAAAATAAATTTCTAAAAAAATAATCTATCTTACATGTAAATATTCAGGTTTTAGGTAATTTGTATAATACACACATTTGCTACGATGTTGGAGGGGTTCCTAAATTTTTGCTTAATTTTATTAAATTCATGATTTATTGCACAGTTTTCATATACACAAACTACCTTCAGCAAATAAATAATAAAATGAAAAAATACATTTCGCCAACATATGTCTACATGTCACATTTTATTGTTGTGTTTATTATTTCAACTTTGTCATAAGTTTTTTCTTTCATTTACATATGAACTTTGTATCTTTATATTCATATTTATAAAGTATGTGTTTTAATATTTTTTTCTTCTTTTTCTTTTTGTATAAAAACGATGAGTATTTTCAATGTGACTTTAACAACTGTCGCGTATTTATTTTAACATAACAAGTATAAATAAAATTGCAAGAAAAAAACATGTTTCTGACAATTTTTTATATTTAAGTTTTAACTTGTGAAACAGAAAATTTCAACTATTCCGTTTTGGTGTAACAATTGGTTAGACAATATAGACACTGAGTTGAAGTTATTACTTTCATGTAACCAAGTTTATTTTTATTTTTATCAATGGTGTTTTTTAATTATCAACACTGCTGGAATTATTTTTGATTATGATTGAAAAATAAATTAATTTGATGCCACGAAATGACAAAATTTAATAGAAATCATCATTTAAAAATACTTAGTTAAAAAAATAAAGTACCAGGCTTAGTTTCCAAAATGCTGAAATTGTCGTACTGGTAGAAAGCTGAAAGTTATAAGTTTCTTATTCCGTTTGTAATTTCTGTAATATTTTTCCCGGCCACATAAAGTATATATAAGTTTTTGACCTATCCGTCTGTGTGTCTGTCCGTTATCAGCTTGGATTCAGTTATGGGCTCGACCAAGAATACCATTTTCTCAGTCATATCTTCGAAAGAGGAGCTATTGAAATTTAACAACATCGCTCGGCTAATTATGGAGATACTCGTATGTTAATATGGTTCTTATGGTAATAGAAATATCACCAAAGCATCTAAATTTTACCAAAATATTACATTTCCACCAAATATATGGATATGTCATTAAAAATATAAAATTTAGTAAAAACCAGTGCTATATTTGGCGATGACGAATCTTATGTACCCTTTACCATACTGCTTATTTCGCCTTGAATATTTCAAATAAAATTCGATATAAGAAATTTTTTCATAAAATTTGTTTAATAAAGTTTTTCTTTTCGAAAATTTAAAGTTTTGCTTAAGGTAAATTTCCCAACTTTTATTATTATACCCTTCTCCACAAAAAGTGGAAAAAGGGGTATATATAAATTTGTCGTACCGTCTGTAATTTCAACAATTTCCATGTTAGACCCAATAAAGTATATATATTCTGACTTTTTATGCATAGCGAAGTCGATTGAGCGATGTCTGTCCGTCTGTACGACCGTGTTAGTGTTGAAATCAATTTTGCCTCGGCAATATGTCAATCGATCAAAGGTGCTATTACAAATCAGCATGATCAGTCCATGTACTTCGAGGCAGCAGGGAAAACACCACGCTTACCTCTGATTTTTTTATGTCATTGGAACAATAAAGTAACTCAAATAAAAAAATAAATATATGGAGCGATTGGAATAAAAAAGAAAAACAAATTAAGTGTAAAAATTTGTGCTTGCCCATATGTTCCGAGTAACGGGAATCTGAAATTTTTAATTTTTTAAAATATCATCTTAAAGCTTCTGAAGGGATCTTTAAGGAGACACTAAATTTTTTTAAAAATGCTTAACCCTTTAAGAGCCGATGTCATTTTTATGTAAAATTATATATGTGCAGTACCAATTTTTTTATTTTTAATTCTCTGTCACCACAATATTTGTTTTTTTGATTGACGTTACTTCACTAAACTAGATATACATAGATAGTGAATGGTATATAATATAAAATTCAGCATAGCACTCTTACTTGTTTTTTTTTTTATCATAAACAACTACTAGTAGGAATACAAACGAAATTTGCAACCAGCTCAATAAGTGCTACCAAGTTTACTTAACCTTAAAAAAACAACAATAATACAAACAAAAGTTGAAATAAGATATGGAAAAATTATTAGAACGCTTGGTGTTTTGCCCGCTGCCTTAAAGTACATGGACCAGTCTTGCTGATTTTCACTAGCAAAATTTTCAAATTTATCAATTTTCGTATCATAATTTTCTCTAGCGCATCTAGTGCCTTGGCAAATTTGATTTCAAACGACTCGCTATGCATGCGAACTCAGCATATTTTTACTTGCAGAATATTGCAGAAATCACAAATGGAATAACTATTTTAGGTATACTCCTTTCCACCTGCGGTGAAGGGTATAAAAATACTCTTACGGAAAACTTGGAATTTGTCCAAGTGAATCAACTTTCACCAAAAATTAAATTTTCACGTAAATTTTACCAAAAATTTCAATTTTTTCACAAATTTTTTTTTGCAAATAAAATTTGAAATTTTATTTAAAAGCAGAAATGTGCAAAAAATTCGGCACAGCCTATCTTGGAAGAGACGGGTAAACCCAACTTGATATTATACTGTAAATTGTATTTCGCAGGGATCGTTAAATGCGTTGTGGTGCGGGATTGATGCAAAATTTAATGAACGCCACTACAAGCATTTTCTGATGGACTAAAGTCATACGACTTATAACATTGGTAGCAAGATGGGTCTTTCCTAACTATCCTGGAATTCGCTGCAACTACTCAAGTAACCAGTGAAATCATAACGTTACAATATTCATGGTTGAAATAATATTTGGACAACTAGAAAGACTTTAATAAAGCAAGAAATCAATATTAAGACTATTGTGATTACGAAATTAATATTTAAGAAAATAACTTTGTTTTATTGAACATTTTCGTGACAATGATTGAAACTTACAAAATTGATTACTCCAATTGTTAACGTTAACATAATTGAAAAATTGTTTTTGTTGCAGAATTTTTTGTTGTTCGCATACAATTGCTTTTAATATTTCTTTTAGTCACTGTAAATTTTTTGTTTTACATTAATAAAAACCTTTAGCTTTTCTTGCCGTTTAATTATTTTATTCAAATTCTGTATTTATATAAAAAATAATGGCCACCGTAATTTTATCACATTGTTCTATAAAATTAAGAAATTTCGATACATAAATACTACAATTTAGTTTGAAGTGTACAATACTGTATCTGTTGGTTAAAATTTATTATTTTCTATATTTATTGTTTTCTTATTTTATTTAAATTTTATTAAGTTTGTTGTCACATGCTGCATTTTTGCTGTATCAGCTCTAAATTTGTTATTTATTCTTTCACATTTCCTTGAAGAGATATTTCATAATTTTTTCTGGTTTCTATTTGTAGATTTTTTTATTATTTAAGGAAAAGTGATGAATATCTATTTGTGTGTGAATAGCATTTGATTTTTCTTTAATAATTTTTTTTATCAGTATATAAGTTAAATTCGCTCAAGAGTATTAACAACATAAATCCAACGGCCAAATCATGTGCAGGTAATGATTTTTATATCGAATACAACAACATTAATCAATGCTTTGTTATTTCTATTAAACTACTCACCAAATTTAACTAACTATGAAACCGACTAATAAAACATAATAAAAGCCAAAGAACTGAAACGTGGTTTTCCAAAGAGTAAAAGAAAATCATTTAGTGTACATATATTGAACATTTTATTGGTCTACAAAATTACTACAAAATGTTATTCATTAAATATCTATTATAAAGATGATTGAGTTTGCTTAATTCAAATTAATGTGCTAGTAAATATTTGACAGCTATTTGCACAAATTCAATATATACATGGCTTGTGTTCCCAGCGAGGTGTGTTCAAAAATGAACAAATTTTATGTCTACATAAATATTTGTATCACGCTTTTTACGCATAAAATAACAGATTCTTTGAAATTCTGGAGTTAAGTTTGAAGCAAAAAAAAAGAAAAAAATAGCTCTCATAAGAACTTGGTGTTTAAATTTATATTTTAAGAAAACAACGTCTTAGAGTGAAGTGAGAAGAGATTTACATAATTGAACTTAGGAAAACAGTCACAGAACGACGTAAAAATTCTACGGACTAATATCTATCGAGGTCAATATACGGGTTAAGAAGGAAAGGTATGTTTTAGGGTTTCTTATCCGTATCGTTAGAACTTAGATTGAAGGCTACTGTGTTGGCCAAATGGAGCTTCCATGCTGAAAACATCGCATAATCCTGTTAATGCATTCCTGGGAATGTAGCATAAGAAGAAATTAGTTACCAATATACTAAGGTAACTCCCTAATGGGTTCCTGGATACACTGCTGTGGAGGGCAATAAAAAGGCAGACGGCCAGGAAGGCAAAGGCCGACTTAGATAAAACAGAATCAGAGAGAAAATTTGGATGGAGGAAAATAAGACCAGATATCACCGCTGAGTTAACTTACTACATTAGGTCATACCAAGTGGGCACTTGCGATAAATCACCTTAAAACCCTTATTTCTCTAAATAAGTACAATTTAAAGATACTGGATTCCTCATGGGCATATCTCATCAGGTTAGACATTGAAAGCAATAGGCGGTAAAGGTTCTGCGACTAAGCCTAAGCCTTGTTGAACCTTGTATAACAAATCGTGTAACCAGCTGGATAAGTACCTACTGGAAGATCTGAATCTAGAACCGAATGCAGTCTTAGTATTTCTCTGATTTAATATTTTTTATCGCAATGCCGAATTTCTCTCTCGTTTTTCTCTCCTTATTCTATTATCTTCTTAGTCTGTTCAATTCTATCTTTTTCATTCTGTCGTTATGGTTTCCTCTCTTGTTTTCTCTTTCTATTCTATTTTATTCTATTCAATTCTATTCTATTCTTTTCTATTCTATTCTGTTTTATTTTATTCTTTTCTATTCTTTTCCGTTCTATTTTATTCTATTCTATTCTATTCTATTCTGTTCTCTTCTATTCTATTCTTCTCTATTCTATTCTATTCTATTCTATTCTATTCTATTCTATTCTATTCTGTTTTATTCTATTCTCTTCTATTCTATTCTATTCTATTCTGTTTTATTCTATTCTATTCTATTTTATTATATTCTATTCTGTTCTAGTTTGTTCTATTCCGTTGTATTCTATTCTATTCTATTCTATTCTATTCTATTATATTCTATTCTATTCTCTTCTATTTTATTCTATTCTATTCTATTCTATTCCATTTTATTTTATTCTATTCTATTCTATTCTATTCTATTCTATTCTATTCTATTCTATTCCATTCTATTCTTTTTTTCTGTATTATTCTGTTTTATTCATTTCTATTTTATTCTACTCTATTCTACTCTACTCTATTCTATTGGATACTATTCTATTCTATTCTATTCTATTCTATTCTATTGTATTCTATTCTATCCTATTCTATTCTATTATATTCTATAATATTCTATTCTAATCTATTCTATTTTATTTTATTCTATTCTGTTCTATTCTACTCTATGTTGTTCTATTCCGTTCTAATCTGTTCTAATCTGTTCTATTCTAATCTATTCTATTCTATTATATTCTATTTTATTCTATTCTATTCCATTCTATTCTGTTTTGTTATATTCTATTCTATTTTGTACTATTCCGTTCTATTCTGTTCTGTTCTGTTCTATTCTGTTCTATTTTATTCTACTCCGATATATTCTGTTCTGTTCTTTTCTATTTTGTACTATTCCGTTTTATTCTGTTCTGTTCTGTTCTATTTTATTATATTTCGTTATATTCTGTTCTATTCTATTCTATTTTGTACTATTCCGTTCTATTCTGTTCTGTTCTATTTTGTTCTATTCCGTTATATTCTGTTCTGTTCTATTTTATTCTATTCTATTATATGCTGTTTTATTTTAATTAATTCTATTCTCCTCCATTTATTTCTGTTCTCCTTTTCTTGCCTCTCTTCTGTTCTATTTATTCTAATTTTCTCTAGTCTCTCACTCTTTTTTATTTATCTCTACTCTTTTCTTTTCTTTTCTCTTCTATTATATTTTATTCCATTCTACTCTATGATTCCATAACAAAAGGATTAAGAATAACACTTTTGTTTTAGCTAGAATTTCTGTCTATCTATTTTTGGAACCATAATGGCTAGATACATGATATTTACATAGAATTTGTATTTTTATGTGCGCTATAACAATGAAAATGTAGATGAAAATTATGGATATATTTTTTCTGTATATTGCCTCATCTATCTTCGCTGTGGCAACATGTCAAATTACAGGGTGGCCTCATAGAGACGTAATTTTCACGTATATGGCCTCTTTTTTTGAGTTGCTATAGGCGGAAATTTAAAATTTTCAGATTTTTTTGTATGCTACTAATACTAATTAATTGTGGTCCATTGTATACGTAATTAATTCGCCTTTATACCGGACTAACAATACTTAAGAACCTTAAGTAACTTTGTTAATATACCTCGTATTTATTCACTTATGTAAGATGATATCAATGGCCATGCATGCGTAAATTTCTGGAATTAAACACAAAGTAATTTCAGTTAAATACACACATGAATATTAAAATATCATTAAACAGATGTTTGTATGTCTTTTATGTGATTGAATTTGTATGTCATATTGAAAGCAGTAACTAAATCAAGTGGAATTTTCATAAATTATAGCTATTGGACAATAAATGAATTAATATGGTATACGTGAGTACGTAAGGACGATTGAATATTTTATTAAAAGAGAAATACCGCATAGTCATCAATAAAATATTACACAATGTGATACAATCAATTAAATTCAAATAATTTGGTTCTGCATTGACTTTAAATATTTCTAGACATTAGGTTATTTAACATCTGAAAATCTAATTTTAATTTAAAAAATAAAATGTTTTCATAAAAACTTCATAAAAACATCGGATTTTGTCGAAAAAATAAAATTTAAAGATCATTTTCAACTAGATTATTTCAGTATCAATTTTTAAATCTAAACGGGCTGCGAGTGTACCAGGAATTGAAAATTTTGTTTTACAAGTCCTATTAACAAAATTTAATAAGAAAAAAGAACTAAGATTAAAGAGTAATGAAACAATATTTAATATTGGGTTTCAGACACTAAATGGAAAAATGTGACTTTATTTTCTTATATACAAAAATAGTGAGTCAGGTGAGTACCAGGCTGTTTTATACGGTTATATACGGTAGATTTGTTCCAGAAAGAACCTTGTAAAAAAGGTATTGATCGTGTGCATAAATAAATAATTGGTCACTTGTCTCTAAACCCTATTTGTTAGATTTTTACTAACAAATTTTCATTTTTATTTTACTATATCACATACATATGTATGTACATAAAGTACGTTTATTTGCACTCTAAGCTTAAAAGTATTTTAAATAAAATGTATGACAAGGTCAGGAACAAAAAACCAATTATATTTTAAAAATTATTTTGGGAATTTTTATAATATTATTTATTATATTATGCTTATGGTTGGAAAAGCAGGTATCTATACGTATTTCGCCGGTTGCTTAAGCCAGCTCATCAGGAAACCTTTATCCAAATTTTTAGAAAAGCCAAAAACATTTCCTTTAAGTATAAAAACTTCAAAAACAATATGAGAGTTATATAAGAAGCCAATACAGAAATGTTAAGGCTTTAACAAAAATTACCAACAAACAAACCACGTTTTTAATTTTGCTTACATTCCCTTCTGCGTTAGGTTAATTATATGTCAGCTCTTAATGCAGACGTAAGGCGTATTAAAAATAAAAACAACAGCGTTTTCTTTCTGTGAAAATTAATTCAAGCTCTATTGAACACCAATAAAGAGGTCATTATTTTATAAGGAGTAGCCCAGGCGAATCAGTTGTAAGGTGGTATCGAAGGCAAATTCGTTATTTCTCACAGTAAGCCTGATTGTCAAACTACATACAACAAAAATAGTATACAGATTTTTTACATATGAACTTTGACAGTTACCAGATTATAATTGATTTGCCTTGGGAGTAGCTTAATATTTTTTTTTTTTAATTGAAAAATCAATTAGTAATCAATGAAATGCTAATTAAAAAAGTGATAAGTATTCATGTGGCTTCTTGTTGTTTAAATAAAAGGAAATGTAATGAGTCTTTACAAGAGCGCAGGCAGTTTAATACTCAGCAGTTTTTATCTTTATTTTTGACTTGACCAGAAAATTGATTTTTATTGCAAAGAAAACGCCATGTTCGACTTTATTTGCCAAGCGAATTCTTTGCAAGGGACAACTGATTGATTATATGTACATCCGATTTTATTGCCCTTATTACTTACAAAACTCATTTTATAGTGTATCGCTTCTTTACAGCTGCATAATGGCCAATTAATGCTCCATCAACAGTAATGGATCGGTGGGGAAACTCATCAGGATTTTGACTCATGAGGCAACCCTCATTTCGATAGTTTTATCAAAAAATATTTTTTTTTTTTTGAAAATATAAAAGTCCTAGCGATTTTATAATAGCAAAACATTATGAAGAAAATATTATCTTCATCTAGAATTAGTATTAGAATTTTGTGAGATGTTAAAGCTGGAAAATGGAAACCTTTGCAGTGTGAAGAGTGACTATGAGTCTGCAATTGCCTATAGGTCGGCCTCTTAAGAAGTATGGTGGTTACTGTTTAAACCAAATTGGCAGAAATTTGCTGTTTAACTTTGGACATTGCATCTCGCATGGCGATTGAGCTATTATTGTATCGTATTTCTAAAAACCACAAGGAAACGATGAGTAGTGTGCCATTGCCATAAGGTAGAATGTCTGGGTTATGGCGCACACGAAATATATAAGGCAACACTGTTTTTGGTGACCTTAATCTGTATGAATCTGTGATTATGCTGTTATGTATACCCCTGTTATCATACCACATCTATTTTTTCTTATTAGCTGTAATTTTTGAGATATCGAAGATTTTGTGGCAACATTATTTTTATGCTTTTAGTTAAATTTTTAACGCTTCATCTTAAAATGAGAATGGTGTTACTTGTTGCCGTATATTTTTCTGGATAACTGTTAACATTTGCAAGAATATCCAAATTATTTTCTTCATCAAGTTAACCTTAACCCAAATACTTATCAGTTGTTGTAGGGATGCAAAAGAAGATGTGGACTATGTAATCGAATGTTAAATTAATGTGTTAGAAGTTTTATTTTTGCTTTTTTTACCCTTGATATGTAAGTACGTATGAAATACTGTTAGAAGAGGAAATACAGTTTAATGGGTATCCAATAAACCACTGGGTCCAATAAAGTTACCTTTTTAATATAAGTTACGTTTTTTGTTCTAAAAATACAATTTAATACAATTATCATTTTTTTTTTTAAGAATTTTTTATAATTCTTTTAAAGTTCCATTTTAAGAAGCAAATAAACAAAAGAGCTATAATTTAAACAAACCACTGTATTTAGATATTGCCACTAAATGATTAATATAGCGTTCACGAGTTAGAAAACATATGAGAAGGAATTAAAATTTCTAGAAGTTTTTTTTATTGTGTTTGAAGTTAATTTAATTAGTTCTAAGAATATGAAATTTGTAAAATGATTTACAGATTGTCCCTCTAAAAAGTTATTTAGTTTTTTTTCATTCATGTGTGTTAAAATATCTATTTAGTGGAAACGTACATTTGTGATATACAGGTCTGTTCTACAAATAAGTTTTTGTCAAAGTGATTTCAAATCACGCAAAGGGTGTTCTGCGTATAAAATATATTGAAATCACATGATTTAAAACGGTTAGCTAAATGACTGCCGATTTAAAATCACTTGCTCGTTTTTTCTAATTATTTCGTTTAGAATAAAATTGTAATGATTTTATATATTTAGAACCATGATTTTTTGCAAAAAAATTAGATTTTATACACGTAAATACGAATTTATTCATAAATTTTCGAAGATACTGCATATTTTATAAAAAAATTGTCTTGATTTATTTAGTAATTATCGTGATTTCCTCTTTCTCGTCAGCAGTTAGCTGGTTTGTGTTTTCGAAGATAATTCTAATGTTGCCAAATTATCACAGTTTAACACGTCATTTATGATTCATCATAATTAGGCTAATGTTTCTAATTTCAAATTTAGAAAAAGTAAAGTGCAAAATATAAAATAGTAGCAACTTCCTAAACATTTTGCATTAATTTTCACATTTTTAGTTTTTATTTGACGCCAAATTTTAAGCCTTTCTATCAGCTCCAATAACTGAATGTAAGTACATGTATTACAAACAAATAAAAATTCACTTATTTATTTTTACTTCACGAATTTTAACTTATTTATATTTATATTACTAAAAACACAAAACAAATCCAAAAAATCAACCGCTTTCTCCTGTTTTCGAAAAATTAAAACCACGCCAAAAAATTGAAAATCACGCGATTTGCGGGACAGCACGAAATCATCTGCGTGATTTTAAAACCGTTGGTGATTTGAATTCACGTTATTTTTAGAACAGACCTGATAAATTAAATAAAATCTTACTTGAGCAACAACAAATTTTACCAACTTCACTTCATAATTTATCAGTTATATTTTTATTTTTAAAATTTGGTAATCTATCTTGTCATAATAGCGGTACATATAAAATTATAAGATCCGCATTCACTTTTGCCATGATTATACTTTGCCGGTCAGAAATCAACAAAAATTAGAACATGTTCTATTCCTGAGCGGCGCAGCTTAGCGGCGGCAGGTTGTTGTCTAGACTTAATATGCCACTGCAAACAAATTAAACTAATTTCTATTTTTATTGGCGACAATAAACAGTTAAGTAATGTCAGTACCATGAGAGATGTAAAATATTAAGTGCTTAAAATCTCTTATTATGAAATAAGAAAAGAACAATAAAAATTTAAAATTAAATGCTGCTGGATAGATTTGAGTAAAATTTTGTGAGGAGATCCTTTAGAATCTTGGTTTAAATATGGAATATTTTTTTCGCAGAAAAGTGGAGAAACAAATGTTAAATCTGTCAATTTTACCGGTATAATTAGGCTTAAACAATTGTCAGCACAGTTTATTTTTGTATTGTAAAAATAATTTTAACACTTTTTACATACATTTTTTTCTAATTCCTAACTTCTTCTCCCTCCCTTCTAACTAACTTAAGCTACATACTTTGAAAAAAATATTTAAGACATATTTTTCCAAATTTAAATTTAAAAAAATTAGAAATACCAAACGTACGAAATAGTGTGCACTGCTAAAAATTTATATAGGTAATTTTTTCGAATTAAAAATACTACAATTATCATGGCGAAAGTATACGAAGAATAATTGTTAAAATCTCAAGGAAATGTATTAGGATGATGTACATATATAAGACTACAATGCCTTTTTGTGTGGACCACGTTTAGTTCAAAATTTACTTCTGTACTTAGTACTTGCTGGTTGTCGTTTAAAAGTAAAAAGTTTCTGTAAATATTTAACATGATTGATAATAATTGATATCATAGAACTGTAAAACTTTTAAATTTTGTTGTTTTTAGTAGTTTTTATTTACGTGTTATTTATACTGACACACATTACTGTACTTATTAATGCTTTTGAGAAATACTTTAATATATTTTTAATTTTAAAGATAATCTAAACGAAAAATCAACGTGACTTTTAAAAGTATTAAAAGTATATCTGCTTATAGCCTCTTACATAGTAGTTAAAATATTTTTTAATTATAAATTAAATAATAATTATAAATCTTCTTTAAAAATCGCTATGTTACTCATCACTAAAATACAATAAAATTGTATTTTTATTATGTAGCTGCTGCCTTCAAAATAATTATGTAACTGCGTACAAGGTAACAAATGTTGCTGGCGTCATTTGCTCTCGTGTGTTCATGTATCTTGCTGCGGGAAAAATGTTTATTGCTTTAAACACCAAAAAAAAAAAAAAAAAAAAAAAGTTTAGGATAGAAGTAAATACTTGTTCACCTTATTCTTGCTTGACATCTTTTAATCTATTTTGCGAAAAATTAATTTTTATTTATTTTAATTTCAAACTTGCCCGCATCCCTTAATTATACAAGAAAATACTTTTAAAAGTTTAATACTTTTTTTTCTTGCTTGTGGGTGCATATTTAAACATTATTTTGACAGTTGTTATACAAGTTTTCCTCATTCATTTTTATTCTGGCGAACAAGAAAAAGAATTCTTAAGAATCGTTTCTTGTATGTGTGTTACAAGTGTGGTGTAAGTGTGATGTAAGTGTGGTGTTAGTGTGGTGTAAGTCCTAATTAGTTTTCGTAGTTTGGAAATGGTAAAGGAATAATGAGAAAAGCAAGTATAAATAAATTAATTTGATACTGGTAAATTTTTCCATTATTCTTGGATAGTTGGATGGTTGCTTGACTGGTGAAGTGTTTCTATAAAAATAAAATGGGTTTCGCTACATAATATGGTGGGAAGTGGAGAAGGTAGTTGGGTATTTATGGCATTTACTGTTGCATTTGGACGAAATTTATGTTTCTTTATAAAATAAAAAAGAAAAGTATAAAAAAATACTTTTCTGTTTTCGGTCGCAACAATAATGCTGTTGTGCAGAAAATTTGGCATAGTCATAAAACTGTTTCTTAATACCAAAAAAATGTTGAAAACTAGAGAAATATTTCCAAAAGCTTTTAAAAATACATCAAACTCCTCTCTTTCAGCTACAAATTTCAGGTCTTATGTTGGTATCAAGGCAAATATCTCAATGGTAAAAAGAGGCACCGCAAGCTGTAAACACGTGAAGTTTGAAAAAATAACATAAATTTTGGCAAACGTAAATCTTTAGCTGTTTTTATTTTATTTTTGTAGAACTCTAATATTTCACGGAAAACTATAAAACTAAAATTAGCTGGGTGTTTAAATAACGACAATTTAAAAGGAGAAGCTTCGATACAAATAATTTGTTAAATAAAACATTGACAAATGTTTGGAAATATTTGATTATTTCGTAACGTTTTATATACTTTAATATAACCAAACTAAAGCAGCAGGAACGGGATTAAACTTTAATTTGCGATGTCCAAATCAGAAATTGTCACGATTTTACTAAATTTTTCTTTTTGATATGATCTAAAATTTAACACAAATAGTGACATAGTGTGGATACAATTGTTCTAAAACTGAAAATAGCATCATTTTTTTTTTTAATATCTCATTTCTCTCGTAGAATGCTTATGTGTAAAAACATAACAGGCTACGGTAACGGAAAGATTTATCGTTACTGAGAGTTAGTGATCAAAATAACGACGATTCTCTGACGGCATTAATAATTTTTATTTTTATCTCAGTTTTGTGTTTGTTTCCAAAAACATTTTGAATTTTTCACATTTATGTGAATGATATGAATTCTATTAATGTGAATGATATGAATTCATGAAATGTAAATAACGTTAAGTACATTTAACATGTATATGGCAGTAGAGTCTATTGGACTGGTTAATCTTGTAAGGGATTCAATGTGACTTTTCAAAACCTTCATACAGATGGAAGAGAGGGGCAAAGAATAAATGATGACTGATGTAAGATGACACATGAGCTCATATTTTTCATCTTTTCTCTCATTTTTCAAACAATTTTATTTTCATATTTTTTACCTTTTCAATTATGTTTTTTCTTTACGTATATACAATAGTTTTTTTTACTAAAACTTTGTTCAATTTTTATTTTAATTGTGTGTCTTTTCTATTATTATAAATTCAAATGCTTATTAAGTACATACATTTCTGGAAATATGTGGCAAGAGGTGAGTAAGAGACTAAATGTGAGAGAATAATGAAAACCGACAAGAAAATAAAATCAATTTTATCCCAGCGGCATTGTGGTTGAACGATAACTTATGTAAAATTTGTATGAAAATTTCGTTACAGTCGAGTGTTGTGTTCCTACACTATATATACTCTTTCTAAATTGTGAAGTACCGAATTAGTTTTAACAGACTTCACAAAAGTAGAAGGTAACCAATTGGTCTGATTTTTTTGTAGCATGTCGACTGCAAATCTGGTTGGGTAGGGTTCAACCCATGCGGTAATCGAAAAAAAAAATTTTTTTTCTATTTAATATTATAAATACAAATTCAAAATTACATTACGGCATGCAGCCTCCTTCGTCAGAATTTTTTCATTGCACATTCGCCGGCGAGATAAATTGACTAATAAACTTGACATTTGTTTCATAATCAACCACCTAATCAACAATTTAAGGTGGGCAGTGTTGTATCAAAAATGTATCATTTTCTCCTCTATCTTTCTCTTTTTACCACCTATTTTATCTCTTATCTAATCCTCTCCTAAAAATACAAAAACCCCTAAATAGTTATTGTTGCCTTGAGTGCTACTAATTAAAAAAAAAAATAGATTCAATGGAGTTCTCATTTAATCAATTTGGATATTGATATAAGACTTTCAGATTTTTTATATAAAATTTGGGTAAAATCCACTGATGAGCTATATGAGCAGTAGTGATATGGCCATATGGATATGCTTTCCCCGTAGTAATACATTTCAGTTTGTAGTTTTAAATAAAAAATATTTCATGAGAATATCATGAAATATTTATATTTGAAGGAATCAAGCACGCTTTAAGTAAACAGAAATAGGTTAATTTTGTGTATTCATTTGGCCACTTACTTTGTTGTTGGTTTTTAGTTTTGAACTTTTTGCTGTTTATTTTGGGAATTTTTATAATATTATTTATTATATTATGCTAATATCCCATAACATTTTTAAATAAAAATGCAATTTATTTGTTGGTTTGGAAAAGCAGGTATCTATACGTATTTCGCCGGTTGCTTAAGTCAGCTCATCAGGAAACCTTTATCCAATTTTTAGAAAAACCAAAAACATTTCCTTTAAGTGTAAAAACTTCAAAAACAACATGAGAGTTATTTAAGAAGCCAATACAGAAATGTTAAGGCTTTAACAAAAATTACCAACAAACAAACCACGTTTTTATTTTTGCTTACATTCCCTTCTGCGTTAGGTTGGTTATATGGTAAATTATATTTTATTATCAATGATATCGATAAATATTGTTGTGTTAATGATTAATTTTTTCTGTTTTTTTGTTTCAAAAACTCTTTTTAATTAAAAAAAAAACTCTTTTTTAGTAAATTTTAACAATAAATTCAGAAAAAATGCGTTAATATTATTAATTTACAACAACTCTTTCATCAACAAAACTAATGTTTTTGCTATCGATTACTTTTATGTACTAAGTTTCATCCCTAATACATACATTTACTTTAAAAAGTTTTTAATGCAAATGCAAAAACCGTTTTCTTTTCTTCTGAAGAATTTCATAGGTTCTAGTTATAGAAATATTATGTGTATAAACTTAATATATAAGTTCTTTAAACAGTACCTTTCCATTTTTCCAAAAATGATTTCATTAGATAAAAATATTTACACTACAGCTGATCAAAACAAAAAGTTGGCGCATAAAAAGCGTTGCATGTAACTTGACGTTTAAGAAGTGTAGAAAGCATAAAAAGCATGAAAAGCGTAAAAAGCGTATACGCATAGAACGCGTTGTATGGACTTTCAGCTTTTGGTTTGGCTTGTAGGCGAAGCATGCGTTTTTTAATTTTATTATTTTTGTTGATCGATGAGTTTATGTATAAAAGGTACACTGTAAAACTTCTTGTCCTGTTTTAAAACGGTTTCACTTTCAACCTGAGCGTTTCTTTTTTTAAATTTATGTTCTTTGCTTATGCTGTCAACTAGTTAATTAATGGTAGTATTGGAAAAACTATTTTTCTTCAGTTTATTTTTTATTACTTCTATATTTTTATTGTGAAATTGTTCATCACTAGTATTTAGTACTCGTCTTATAAAACTTTTTGCTGTATTGATGATTTGGCTTTTCGGTTGGGTGGTGTAAAAATTCATAATTCTGCCCGAAGATATTTCCTTGACATAGCAATTAAATATAATCTGGTTGTCCGTTCTACAAAGCATGTATCTAAGTATGCGATTTTGTTGTTATTTTCTATTTCCATAGTGAACTTAATTTTTGGATGATAGTCGTTTAGAGTTGATAAAATGATATCTTTGTCGTTGTGTTTAACAATTGCTAGTAGATCGTCCACATATTTTACAATGTATTTTACATTGATTCGATTATTTTCTAATATAGTCAAGACGTTGTCAAGTAAGGTATCTAGTATTATGTCTGCTATTGTCGGGGAGAGAGGATTTCCCATAGGCATACCATATATTTGGTTATATACTTTATCTCCATATATAAAATAATTGTTATCATTGAGACAAAATTTCAATATATGTAAAAATTTTGTACGAGGAATTTTGGTTAAATTTTCATTATTATTCCATTTATTCATTATATTTTTAATTGCCATACGAGGGCTGCTATTTATATTTCTGGCCTTGCAACACTGAATGCTGTCAAGTGCAATCTGACATTTCCATTGGAAAGTTTGTCATTTTTAAGCATGATCGTACTCAAAACGTTTTGACGTACGACCATTATTTGTGTTGTTTACAGTGACTTGAAAAAATTAATATAGAAAAAAATGGAATTAACTCGTAAACATTTTCGTGCCATCATTTTTCACAACTTTCAACGTGGATTATCACGACAAGAGTGCATTGATGAACTTAAATTTTTGTATGGCGATGAAGCACCATCCTATAGCACTGAGCAAAATTGGTATAATCGTGGCCGAAGCTCGCTCAAAGACGAATTCACGGAAGGAAGGTCGTCCAAAAACGGCTGTTGTGCCAGAGACCATTGATGCCATGCGTGAACTCATAATGCAAGATCGACATGCGACATACCGAAAGATAGAGACATCCTTGGACATTTCTTCCACCATCATACTTTCGATACTGCATGAACACCTGGCCGTAAAATAGGTTTGTTCTCGTTGGATCCCGCACAATTTGAAAGTCGCTCAAAAAAAGGCTCATGTCGATTGGTGCAAAGAAATGTTGCAAAAATACGACTGCGGTGCTTCAAAAGACGTTTATAAGATCGTCACAGGTGACGAATCATGGATCTATGCGTATGAATACGAAACAAAACAACAATCGACCGTGTGGGTCTTCAAAGACGAGCAAAATCCAACGAAAGTTGTTCGTGGAAGAAGCACTTCGAAGCAAATGGTCGCCTGTTTCTTCGACAAAACTGGTCATGTGCCGACTGTTCCGCTTGAGCAACGTAGGACGGTCACTTCTGAGTGGTACACTACAATTTGTTTGCCTGAAGTCATCGGAGAAATTCGAAAAACCAACAAGAGAAGACGAATCATTGTTCACCATGACAATGCAAGCTCTCACACATCGGCTCAAACCAGAGCGTTTTTGACCGGCCAAAACGTCGTACAGCCGTACAGCCCTGACTTGGCACCTAATGATTTCTTCTTGTTTCCGCACATCAAGAAAAAAATGCGTGGTCAACAATTTTCGTCGCCAGAAGAAGCTGTTGAAGTGTTCAAAAACCATGTTTTAGAGGTGTCTCAATCGGAGTGGAAAAAGTGCTTCGACAACTGGTTTGAGCGCATGCAAAAGTGTATAAATCATGCGGGAGAATACTTTGAAAAACAATAAAACCATTTTTGATTATAAATGTTCGCATTTTCACTATTAGGCCAGAAATATATAAAGCAGCCCTCGTATGAGTGGGAATATTCGTAAAAAGAGATATAACATCAAAAGATACTAAAACTTCACCTTCACCGAGTTATATATTTTTAAGCTGACTTTTAAGTTGTAAAGAGTTCTTAATATTATATTTTGTCGAAACGATGTGTCTTAATATACTACCAATGTATTTAGATAGACCGTAGCATGGTACTTTCATTGACGATATTATTGGTCTTAGAGGAATACTAGTCTTATGGATTTTTGGTAGACCATAAATCCTAGGAGCTATAGCTGCTGAAGAAATCAATTTTCTTTTATGCCAACTGTCAATCAAACAATTGTTATGCAAGTATGTTACAATGTTATTGTTTTCTTTCTGTAGTTTTGAAGAGGGGTCTGATCCGACCGATCTATATGTTTCCTTATCGTTAAGTAATTGTGTCATTTTTGTTTCATATTCGTGTTTGTACATCATTACAGTTTTATTTCCTTTGTCAGCTTGTGTAATTATAACATTATCATGTTGCTTTAAAAATTGTTTTGTTTCCTTAAATTCTGTAAGAATAAATTTTTCTCGTTCTGTGTTTTGAATTCTTTTCCGAAATGAATTAAGTCTGTTGGCTAGTTTAGTTCTTGCAACTTCTTTGTCTGCACCATCATTTAAAGTTTGTATACCTTGTTCCATGTCAGCTATAATATGTAATATTGAAAGATTTTTATTGTTTACTTATTTATAACAAAAAATTCAGGTCCAAACAGCAAAAAGTTAAAAACTAAAAAACCAATAAAATAGGTTAAGTTTAAATTTATTTCAGTTTAAATTTATTTTAACTGAATGCAGGAATTTAATAATAATTATAAAGTAAAATTTTTTACATGAATATATATACTAATATTTTTTCAGTATTACAAAGCATTAAATAAATATACATTTATTATGAACTGCTCTTTACGTATTTTTTGGTCACTGTAACATAGCGATGAATTTAATTTTAATTTTATAGCTTAAAAAGTTTTACCGTATTTTTTATTTGCCAATTCTACAACAGCTCAACTAAATTAGTGCGTGGATACTAAAAACCAGGGGAAACAAACTTAGAAAGGTAACTTTGACAACAAGCTGTAAAATGAAAAAAATAAAATCAACTTAAAAAAACTTCGATTTTCTACTAAAAAATTCCGCAGTGACAAACTGATTTCATAAAAAGCAGAAAGAATTAAACTAAAAATAAGCGAGCATAAAAACTTGAGTTTCTGCTTGTAAGAAAAATAATTAAAAACAAGTAAGAGTGCTATATTCGGTTATACCGAATCTTGTATACCCTTCACCATCTATGTAAATCTAGTTTAGTGAAGTAACTCCAATCAATAAGCAAAAATTGCGGTGACAGAAAATTAGAAAATAAAAAAATTTTAGTACTGCATATATGTTTATAATTGTACATAAATATGACATCGGCTCTAAATAAGTTAAACAATTTTAAAAAATTTTAGTATTTCCTTAAAGATCTCTTCAAAAGCTTTAAAATGTTACCCATATTGATATTTAAAAAAATTAATAATTTCAGAACCCAGTAACTGTGAGAATATAGGCGAGCGCCAATTTTTTTTCTTGAGATTTTTTTTCTTATTTGTTAATTCTCTTTCGCCCCATATATTTATTTTTTTAATTCGAAGGACATGGACCGATCATGCTGATATCCAATAGCATCTCTTTGACACTATATCTGGTCGATTGACATATTTATTTAATATTATTTTTTTTTTTTTGTGAAATAAACACTAGCACGGACGTATAAACGGACATCGCTTGATCGACTTCGCTATGTATAAAAAGTCAGAATATATATACTCTATGGGGTCAGAAATGGATACTGAAGAAATTACACACGAAATGACAAACTTAGATATATCCTTTTTCCACTTTGTATGGTGACGGGAAAAATAATAATGAATTAATAAATATGAAAATAAAATTCAACGTTACTCTTTCATGACTAAAATAAACGAAACGAAGAGAAAAAATTATAATAAGTTGTTGACACTGCAAAATGACCTAAAGTTGAAAACGTTAAACAAAATATTAAAAATTTTAATAGCAAAATTTATTATACGGAATCTTTTTTAATATTAATTTACTTTAAATGTTCTTAATCCCTTAAAATATAAAATAAAAATGAAATGTAATATTGCAGGGAAAGCATATTCATATGGCCATTTTGCGCTGGATTTTACCCAAATTTTGTACAGAAAACTTAAGTTTTATATGAAAAGCCACATTGATTAAATGAGAACTTTATTGAATCAATAAAGCATAAAGACAATAAAAAAACTCAAAAATATTTTATATAAAAACACAGTAACCATTTTTGTTTCATTTTTCCACATAAGGGCAGCCATTAGAAACCATTCATATGTAAATGCTGTATGTATGTAAATACTTTAATAAGAAAACTTATTATTTGGAATCTTTGTCCAGATTTACACCAGACAATTTTTTGAGGCATTTTTTTTTATCAATTTTCTATTTAAGTTACAGCGTTATGCGTCATCTAAAAGTAAACATTAGCAACAGTAACATCCCCTCAAATCTCAAGCAATACCATATTCCTTACTCTCCTTTTGCTTCATAAACAAACAAAAATTTAATGCTAGTTTTATGAAAAATTGCATAGTGTAAATGCCGTATACATGAGATTATCATGAACTATTTATATTTTAATGAATCAACCACAATTACAGTTAATTAAAGTATAAACATTTTCAAAAACGTAACCAGTTTATTTCGAAAAAAGTACAGTGTATAAAATACCAAATTCGGCTTTCTCTTATATAAGCATGTCTAAGAATCTCGTTTGTGGAGACAAATCCTTTTGTGAAAAATTTTCTGGAACATTTAAATATTAAAAATGTGAATAAATTTAAAAGGTTAAGTAAAAATAATAATATCTGTCCCTTGAATTCTTTTGGGCTTTTGACTTTTAAAATAATTTAAGATGTGCGTTAAAAAAGAAATAAGCAATGAATTTTATTATAAAAATAAACTAATTTAATTATAAAAAATAAAAATGTTTTTTCTTTTTAATGGTATAATACATAATCAGATTTAACATTAAAACATGCAGCCTTCTCCGTTGGTACTGCTTCATAGCATATTCGCCGGCGAAGTAAAATAATAAATAAAATGGCTATATCTATCTCTTTGCACCACTTGTCTTCTCTCTCATCTATCCCTTTCCTAAAGAATGTAGCACGGTTACAAACTCAGTAAGTATTTAATGCCTGCAGTGCTACTTATCTTAAAAAAAAGGAACTATTTCTAATATCACTCAAGTTCTTCTTTTTTGGTTTCTCATTAAAAATAGAAAGTAAATTTCGTTTTCTTTCCATACAAATTGGTTTACTAAATGATGAGGTTTATCGAGTATAACTTTAAAAAAAAATGTAGAGAATGAGGAACGATGACGGTTGTAGCGGTGCAGGTAATGCACTTAAGTTTTGTTAATGTTAAAAATAGCAAATTATTTTATATTTTTCTTTTAATTATATTAGAAAACAAAAAATATATGAACTTTAACGCAAGTAGTTATGAAATAGTTTTCAATTTGATACTTGATTTGTTAGGATACAATACATTTAAACTGCGTGTTTTCAGTAATAAATATTCATGTCTTGAAAGCATGAAACACGTAAAGGAAAAAATAAATAATAAATGACACGCGTTGCGAAGTATAGAAATTTATTCTTATTGATGAAAAAAAAATATGCCCCAATTTTAATTTCACTTTATTGTTTTTAATCAGCGATTTTTAAACAAAGATTTTAAAACAAGAAACATGAAACATTACTATACACGAGGGAATATTAAGTGGAACATACACATATTTCTGTTAATGTTCTCCCGCTTGTATCTGGCATAGGAATTATTTTTCTTATTGTTAAAGAGCAATAAGAATTTACTTACATTCAGGTCAACCTAACTACTCGTATTTGATCTCAAATTATATTTGTTAATATAAGTTTCTTATTTTAAACAAAATAAGTTAACATTAGTTGTGTCATTTTAAAATTATCAGAATTATTTTTAAGTTCTAAGAAAAGTACGCAAAATTATTTTAGCTTTGACGGTTCTTAAAAGTAACAAAGTTTGAGTCGTAAAGGTTTTTCTCATATTTTATTTTTCTGTTGGTTTCTTAAAAATAAAAGAAGACAGTTTTTAATAAGACCACATTTTGTTATGATTTTTTACTAAAATAATGCAATATATATTAAAACATATAAATTATTTTAAGAATTATTTACATCTAATTTACATAAATTTATTCCTTTTAAAAATTTGTAGTTTTTCCTGACGATGGTTCATGATGGAGTATCGAAATATTTATAAAATTAATGTAAAAAATCCTTAAACTTAAAAAAAAAATATTTGTAATTCAAAATTATAAAATTAAATATAATTGAAAAAATTTTATTCGAAGATTTACAATTATTTGAAAATCCTACCACCTTCTACTTATTTCAAAATGATTTCGATTACTCAGCAGTTTACTGCTAAAAATTGTGTGCAATAAATCATTTAAAATATAAGAAAACCTAATATATTTACCTAACTTCTTTAGAAAACCAACCGGTCGTTTTTAACTCATAAATTATGGAGGGTCATAAAACACTTCAAGTAACTAAAAAATTAATCTTTTAAAACTGTTTACTCTAAAATAATACTTCCTTCAATTGTTTTTTTTTTAATTTATTTAAGGCAAAGAATAAAAAAGAAATAGAAAGTAAAAATATTTCACCTGTCACCATAAATCTTTTTTAATGTCAAAAATGGAAAATATAAAAATGTTTAAATAAGACGCACTTTTTTACAATTTATTATTAAATTTTACACTGAAAAGTACGATTTACGTTTGATATAAAAGTTTAATGAAAAAAATTAAATTGTTTTTTCTGTTTGCCTAATATTTACTTTTTTGGTTTTAAATTGTTTTTATATACTCATGCATTGGGTTATTAAAAGGGTGAGACATACTGATAGCAGACCTGGATGGATTCAATTACATTTCAATTACAATTGCAATTTCACGTAGTGTGTAATTAAATATTTACAATTACAAGTTACAAGAAATTGTAATTGAAATCAGGAACCTAAATCAATAACAATTATTGTAATTAAAAAATTTTCAATTACAATTACTTGTAATTTGTAATTCGAAATTTGCAATTAATTGGAAATTTTCAATTATAAATTACAAGTAATTGTAATTGTAATTAGGCTATAATCATTACTTGTAATTAAATAAAATTCAATTACATTCCTAAAAATAATAAGTATAACCAAAAATTCTAAAAATGAACTTCTTAAACTCTTCGGATAATTTCAACAATTTTATTAATATTTTTATTGAAGCTCAGAAGAATATTAAACATACTCTTTAAGGTGTAATTTTCAAAAGATTATATTTCATCTTCAGCGCCAGTTGAAAGGTCGATTTCATTCGCTAGTATAATTTTAACACCTAGGCGACAAAGCTTAACCAATGAAATTTTGAAAAAAATGGTTGAATTTAAAGCAAATAAAAATTTTGTTTAAAATTGCACTTTTTTAATATGTTATGTTTATTCATATGTATGTGTTATAATTTCCTTTGTATTATTTGCTTCACTGTGTTTTTTCGTTTTTAAATAGAGCGCCTAATTTATTTTTTTAAATAAGGTTATTATTATTTTTTGCATGTTTATTAAGTGTATGTAATTGATGATTTTTGTAATTAAATATTTTTTGACTAAAAATAATTAAAAAAATTGGATTTTTTCAATTACAAATTACAAGTAATTGTAATTGAATATTTTCAGATACAAATTACATGTAATGTGTAATTGAAAAAAATCGATTTCAATTACAAATATGAAATGTAATTATAATTGAAAAATTCAATTACAATTACATGTAATTAAGTAATTTCGTGTGTAATTAATTACAAAATGTAATTGACATCCCCCAGGTCTGACTGATATACCTCATGATATTTATTTTATTTAACTCTTGCGTGTTTATTACTTTTTAATTTTACACAAATCAGTAGTTGAGACACCAATAAACTATACAGGATGACTGTCGATCAGAGAGCGTTGGTCTTGTCTGTTCTAAGTCGAACAAAAATTGTGTAGGAGAATCAGCGAATATTTAAGTATATGAGGCCAGAAATGCCCAGGAGCATCGTAAAATACCTAGACTGTATCTTACTAAGGGTAAGTTATCCATAAGGGAAAGCAAGTTCTTTCTAAATTTAGGTTGAACGATTTCATTAATAATAGAAATGTCGACCTAGGTCAACTCTTTCTAAAGCTTGCAATTATAGCTAATATTATTAGTTCCCAGCAAAAAATTAGACTTTACCTTAAAAAGTACTTGCCTTTTACTGACTTACTTCTGTGATTGCCATATTTTATTACTCGCTTACAGAACACATTACATTAGTTTCCAAAAAAGGAAGTATTAATGGAACTAGTTCTTTTTGTTAAAAGAGAATACCGTACTAATGGTACTCATTATTTGCTACAGTAATTAATGTAATTGATTATGCGTTGTTAAAATCATTTAGTTGGCAATCTAGTTGGGAAATACTTCTGCCAGAAATGCTTAATTTTACTCTCAATTACATTTTCAAAATTTTTTTGCTGGGTTATTATTATTCTGTAGTGCTTTGCAAGTAACTTTTATGTATTTTTTTAGCTTTGAAATTAAATATTAACCCAAATATCGAATAAAATAAAAATTTATAAGTTTTATTAAGATAGAAAAACTGCAAATTTTACAAATTTTTGTGCGCTGAATCGATATTTAAAAAAGCAATTTCCTATACATCTTAAGATAAATACTGTTCAAAAATAATATTTGTTTAACGTTTACATGTAAACTATATCTCACACAAATGTTGGATTATGTCGTATTCTGAAAACAAAACTTAATGAGTATTTATTTCCACTTCTAACCAGGGTACATATTTGTACACTCCTGTGCTGACAATGCACATGAAGGAAAATACATATGCACACAAAATAAATGCCCGTATGCACATATGTATGACGTAATTTTTGTACGTTCCTACTTAACGCGCATGTGAAAGTTCATTTGCTTACGTACATTTCGTGTGTCAATCATAATGTATCTGGCACATGAGTGCACACGATCTTGCACATTATTATACATGTGAGGAAGACTAAGAAAAGAAGTACATTGATATCAATGACAACAACAAATTAATGTGTTTTATTTTAGATTCAAAACAAATTTTAGCTGCGTATTAAAAAAAAAAACGAAACGCTTTTAATGATCTGCATGGAAATGTTTTCTCATGTGCCTGTACCTTAAAACAATTTTTCTGTTGCTCTATTCACATGTGTGTGTGCTTCTATTGTACATGTACACTCATGTGCCTGCATATTATAATAAAAAATTTTTGCTCATACAAATCTTGGTACGTATACTGCACATTTACAAGTAAATTCCTACTGTACCAATAACCAATTTAATGTTTTTGAATCCAATAAAAAGAAAAGTTGTTAAGCCGTTTGCTTATTTGGTTAGACATGAGTTCGAATTAAAAAAAAATTTATACAAAAAATAAAAAAAATTAAAATAATTATTCCATAGTTTCTGCGGTGGGTCAAAGCTCCAGGATTATGTTGAACTAGCAGTTGAATATTAAAGGTGCCTGTATTGTACATTTGAATAACAAATGAGTTAAGTCACTGTAATGTAAAGCAAGGCAGTCATTGTCCAGTCCTTAAAGATACCTAATATCTGTCTTGGCTGAGTTATTTCAAATAAGGCCTTAGAGGTAAAATGGCAACATGGGCTAAGGAAGCATGGTTGTACAACAACATAGTAAAAATTAAGAAATAAAAAATAATAGTGTGAAAAATGAAGTGTGAAGTAAAAGTTGTCGTGCTAGTATTTAAAATGAGAAAAATCCAAACATTTATTATAATTTTTAACAGTTGTATAACAGTTGGAGCTTTGTAATAAAAAAAATCTTTAAGCCGTTTTCTTCTAGAACTCGTTGTGAAAAAAGGTAAAAAGATATTTCACCAGTTAAGATGAAAGCCATAAAAAACAAAGCTACTCATATCATATTTTAGCGGTCTCAAAATTTTTCTAAGTCACATTATAGTTAGGATTCATTCCAATGATTTAAATATAGTTAACTTAATTTTTATTTCCTTAATATATAAAATCTGTCATTTATTTCCAGTGCTTCTTTTGATATTTTTTGTCAATTTTATTACTAACCATCTGGTATCATTTTTATACATCAATGTCATAAAGTATTTAAGTTTTAAGCACTTAAGATTTTAACGGTGTAAGTACGTAATTATAATTACAAGCAAGAAATTTTGCTAATGAACAGTGGAGTAGAAAAAAATATTTTGAAATTTCTTAATGATTATTATAATTTATATAAAATTATTTACAGTTGTAATTTACAATCTTTTTTTATAAGAAACTCTTAACACAACTAATATTATGAAGATTGTAAGTTTAGATAATTGTTGCTCAATTAACCTTTGGTCGCTAACTCTAGCAGTATTATTATTATGAAATTTAGATCACAGATAGACCTTTATATTTTTACACTTTTCCGAATTTTTTTCCACAAGGCAAGCACACTTAAGCATAATTTTTTCGTTCTTATCCCAAAAGTAAACAAAAAATTCAAAATAAAATAATAATTGTAAATTGTCTTTCCTTTTTAATACTAACAATAAAAAATCCCAAAAGGAAATTATGCAGTGGATAAAGAAAAGTAAATTTAAAGTTGATTATTGTTGTTTTTGCTTGAACTTTTGCTTGTCTTAACTTTATTGTTTAGACAAAAATCTTTAGTTCTTTTAAAATATTTGTGAGAAGTTTACTGATGAACTAAGTGAGCAGTAGCGAAATGGCCATCAATATGTGCTGTAATTCAATAATCAATACCGGAAAATAGCGCAATAAATTTAAAGTTTAATTTATTATTTCCGTGTTCTTAATTTTTAGTTATTAAGTTGCAAGTGCCCGTGCATAAAGCAAAAATAAAATAATGTAGTGTTTTGTTGTTTTTTATTTTATTTTTAAACATCTTTAAACAGTATGAAAGAGCCGAAAAAAAGTCAGCCGTATCATTAGATAAAGAAAAGTAAAATCAAAGTTGATTTTACTTCGGTGTTTGAAAAAAAATCTTTAGTTCATTTAAAATATTTGTGAGAAGTTTTCGAGCTGAGTGAGCGGTAGCGAAATGGCTATCGAGACGTGCTTTCACCTTCAATAATTAGTACCGGGAAAGTAGCACAATAAATTTAATTTAATATTCTCGTGTTCTGAATATTTAATTAGGAAAATATTTTATTAGGAAATAATAAAACTGTAACGGGGTAATTTCTGAAAGGATTTTTGAAAATTTTGATGTTGTTGTAGTTAGTAATCGATATGGAATACAAAACATTTATTTTTAGAATTTTCCTCTGCCTGTCCTTCTATGTATCTGTCGGTCTGTCTGTTTGTGTTCGCATTACGTAATAACTGCAGGATCGATTTGAACAAAATGTTGTGTGTAGGTCCTTTAGAACCTTGATTCCCATATAGAATACTTTTTTTTTATCGTAAAAAAGTAAATTTTTAGAAAAAATAGAGATACAAGTGTATAATGGTACCAAAACAGTTGTATAAATATTTTACTTTTGTAAATGGAAAATTTTTAACACTGTCTACAGAACTTTGAAATAACTACTTAAAAACACTTTTTTAAAAATTTAAATTTAAAAAAAAGTATAAATGACACGCATGCGAAGTCCTGGGCACTGCTAGTCATATAATAATTGTTCACAATTACTGCTAGAATTTTGAGTTCATCTATTTAATAGTTGGCCAAGAAAACAATATTCCTCCTGCTTATTAGAATTTAACCAAGATTATTCACTATATTATGATGCTAGCGGAGTGAAACATCTTTAAATGTATTTTTGAATGCTTCTTGATGTCTTCGCAGATAAGGCATTTTAATATTAAGAACTGCAAATTTAAAAAATTAGTTTTGCGTTAATACTTTTGTGTAATGTAATTGCAAGAGTTTCTGAAGTACAATTACAACACATGGGTTTTATGAAACTAAATGAAGTGGTTACTTCAATTATTTAATTAGAATTTTAGAAATTAAAAAAAAGGAAATAGAAATAATGCTGTGTGCATCTTTCTGCACATAAAATTTAATTTTATTATAGCAAAAAATTGACGCACTAGTTTTGTTTCAAGCATAATTTTACTATTGCAAAAGATGATAAACCAAATAAACAAATAAAACTAATCATCTAAAGAGGTTCCTTAAATGAATATTATGAAATTAAAAAATAGCTTTTTTGACAACAAAGAGAAGGCAGGCTGAAATAGTTCTACTCTTGTACAAAACTTGTACTGTTCGTGTATTCCCTCATTTTACTGATTAAATTTGAATGGGTGTTTTAAGCTAATGACAATTGCAAACTTCTGGAGAGCGACGCACAATAATGAATAAAAAATTAACATTGAGCAATTAACTGGTAATTAGACAGTAATTGGATTATTACTATAATAGACGACATGAAATAATTAAACAGCTGTGTAAGATATAATAAATTATATTAAATGAAAATTATTAAGTTTAATACCACGTGAAAATTTCTCTTGTAGTTTTGCTTCTACTTTAATCTTTCTGCTTCTGGTATTTGTTCTTCGTAACGCATTTATATTGTTGCATAAAGACATTATAACTATGTATGTCAAAAAAAAAAAAAAAAAACTTTTTTTTACAGCATCCTAGTAAAAAATAATGTATGTCATTCTCAGCGAACGGCGTCTTATTTACATCCAAAAATGCTAATACACCTTTTCTAGATTTTGTAGGTTATTTTTAAATAATTTTTCAAATAACATGTTGAACTACTCCTTAGATCTATATTTTACTTTGCATGACTACAAGAATTTTAAATAAAACTAAAGTTAAGATCTCTCATAGCAAAACACAATGAACAAAAGTTCAACTTGAAGTTGGCGATCTCGCTTTAAAGTGACAAAACATTGTTATTAACGAATCAAAATTGATTTTGGCGTAAATTCATTTATTTTAACTTCTAAAATGCTTTTTTAGAAAGAAATTTTTTTTACAAATGTAAGTGGAAGTTTTTAAAAGAAAACATGAAAAATTAGACGCCAGCTGAATGCAATGCTGCATTTTCTGGATCGCTACATCCTTCATCAAAATTCAAAATTTTTTGGTGCTAGAAGTTCCACGTGCAAATAGTGTAACAATTAATAACTTTTTTCTAAATTCAAAAATCCGAAACACATAAAAACGTTTATAGATTTAATATACAAACAAATTAAAGGACGAATTTTAGGATTTGTTTTGGTTTACAATTTTATTGTAGACTTCTTCTATAAGAACTATTGTAGGAAGTCGCGAATTAAAACAAGGCCGTTGTGATAGTAAGTACAAAGGTTTTAGTAGACTATAATACTATAATATTTTAATGGTAGTCATAACAAACAGCTTGTCATAAACTACCCCAAGTTTCTTAAACATTATATCGTGTGTATTACAAAAAGTACCATTTTATGTAAAAAAAAATTATTTTTCTAACGTGCTTATCAACAAAATGCAAATTTTTAATACGATTGAACGTTTTAAAAAAAAAAATTTTTTTGTTCTCAATGGTGCAATTTTAATTTACTTGTTAGATAGAATGTATGATAAGAACTCGAATTAAAAATAGTTTAAGTCTAAAGTAAGAGATTATTAAAAGTTAGCAATAAATATATATTCTAAAAACTACATATAATGTAACGCAATTTAATTACTTAAAAATAAATTCTCATCATAGAAACTTTTTAGCATTTAGTAAAAACGAACAACATGCCTTCAATGACATGCCAATGTAAAATTCATAGGTTTTTCACCCGAATTTGCACCACTTCGTTAGTATAGATGTAGTGTTTTAATTACATCTTTTTCCTCACTTTTTTACTGGGATTGTAAGCAAAATCGATCTTAATTAAAAAATTTTACGTAAGTCAAATTTAAAAGAACTATTTCAGCTTTATGTACTATTGAATTTTCTTATCAGATCAAACTAACTGAACTACAATAGTTAAAAAAGGAGTTTCAAGGCTCTTGGATTTAAAACTTTCAAAATTCGACAGTAATTAGAGCCAAAAGGACATCGTATGCGCCGCCAATGCGAAGAATGGGGTGAAGTACAAAGTGGTTACGTAAGTAAGCAGAATTGCTGCATTTAGAGTGATTAGCATCCAGAAGCTTTTGTTAAAATTTCTGTTTGATGCGTTTTATGTGCTGTCGAAATCATTTTTCTATATGTCTTGAAAAACGATGTTGCCCAGCCAAAAATTTTTGAGGTAATCGAGTGTGGAATTAAGCATGTTTGGCTGAAGTACTTCCCAACTAGATTGCCAACTTAATGAATTTAACAAGGCATGAGACTTTTATAATCAATTACTGAGAATCGATTACATAAATTACTGTAGGAAATAATGACTACCATTAGTACGGTAGTCTCTTTTAACATAAAGAACTAGTTCCATTTATACTTCCTTTTTTTTGAAACTAATGTAATGTGTTTTGTAAGCGAGTAACAAAATATGGCAACCACAAAAGTAAGTCATTATATGGCAAGTACTTTTTAAGGTAATGTCTAATTTTTTGCTGGGTGGTTAAAATCTTTCTATCAGTGATAAAGGTATAGGAATATAAAACACTTTCAAGTACCTCAATTATGTGGCATTAATTTTTCTAATACGTGGTTAATAAAAAAATAATAATTTCACCTAATGGCCAAATTAACAGTCCACCAAGGAGCTATGTTAGGTCACTGGTCTACGCTGATAAACCACAAGCAATTCAACTTCTCGAATTTGACATTCGGCGAAATATGGCCCCATTTTCTTTAAAAATTAACCTAAAATTGATTTTTCAGATAACGCTTTCTACGCGCCAATGCCAGAATTTTCTTCCCACTAAAGCCTGTTTCATTGCTACTAAAAATATATGTCTTTGTTTTATTATAATTTAAACTTTTGTCACTCTATAAAAAATATCCTTTATTAATCACAGCGGTAATGAAAAATAAAATCATTTTTAATTTATAATTAAAAAAAATAAAACTTTTAGTTAAATAAATTAAAAAATTAATTTAATTTAATAAGCCAAAAAATTGTCTTTAAATCTTTCAAGTCTTATCATAGTTTTCATAAAAAAGCAATGCAAGTTATTTTTTTAAGATTTCTCATTATTCATCCACACAAAATATTTTCTCACGTGCTTTAAATGTTGGTTCGTAAATAAAAAAATAATCATACGACACATTGTACCATTTTAGTTCTGTTTAACAATTGACTGTTTTCCGTTTGTGCCACAACTTTTTATAAGAACAAATACATTAAATGCCTCAACTACTTAAGAAATAAAAAATATCTCTTTGCTACAAAACCTAAAGTTTCTCCTGTTTAAATGGCAGTTGAGCTGTAAAAGTCGTAGTTATTTTCCATTTTTATTTTTCTTAACGTTTTCTTTCTTTTCACTTACAGGTTTTTATTCATTTAATCTAACATTTGAGTGTTTTTTTTCTGATTGTGGATATGAACGTGAGTTTACCAATAACATGATTTCCCAAATATTCTACAAAGTTGAAAGGATAGAACAGACAATAGCTGCACTAAGTGGCAGTTATATATTTAGCACGAGCAACTGTAGCATTTCTTATATTGGCAGCTGAAGTAACAGGAGTACCAAAACGTTTCATGCATGAAAAAATTTAATTTAATTAATTTAATTTAATAAGCCAAAAAATTGTCTTTAAATCTTTCAAGTCTTATCATAGTTTTCATAAAAAAGCAATGCAAGTTATTTTTTTAAGATTTCTCATTATTCATCCACACAAAATATTTTCTCACGTGCTTTAAATGTTGGTTCGTAAATAAAAAAATAATCATACGACACATTGTACCATTTTAGTTCTGTTTAACAATTGACTGTTTTCCGTTTGTGCCACAACTTTTTATAAGAACAAATACATTAAATGCCTCAACTACTTAAGAAATAAAAAATATCTCTTTGCTACAAAACCTAAAGTTTCTCCTGTTTAAATGGCAGTTGAGCTGTAAAAGTCGTAGTTATTTTCCATTTTTATTTTTCTTAACGTTTTCTTTCTTTTCACTTACAGGTTTTTATTCATTTAATCTAACATTTGAGTGTTTTTTTCTGATTGTGGATATGAACGTGAGTTTACCAATAACATGATTTCCCAAATATTCTACAAAGTTGAAAGGATAGAACAGACAATAGCTGCACTAAGTGGCAGTTATATATTTAGCACGAGCAACTGTAGCATTTCTTATATTGGCAGCTGAAGTAACAGGAGTACGAAAACGTTTCATGCATGAAAAAATTTCGAAATGTTGTAAATCATTGGTTAGAAAAAAAAAAACAACAAATGTCATTTATCTTATTTAATAAAATAAATGGCTTCCTTAAAGGCACAAAGTGAAAGTTGATTTATTAAATGGTAACAGAAAAAGATTAAGGAAATACGAATGTGGTTTTCTTAAATAATCTTCCTTAAATTTTCTGATGTTGAAGTCAAACATTGCTAAAAGAGTTTAAGATTTTAGCATTATACGAATGAGTTTTAAAAAATACATACTGTTCAAGACTATTGAGGTGAAGTTTCTTGGCTGGGACTTAAATTAAATTTGAGTTTATTTGTCTAAGAGTGCTCAGGTTATCCTTCATCAAATAGCTTTTAACAATCTAGCTAAATACATTTTTAATTGAACACTTGTAGTTGTACGCAGAAGGTGAAAATAGCCACGCTCAGTTAATATATGAGCTGCGTACTCAGTTAACACCGTTTATAGATACACATTATAAATTTCAGAGGAATTAACATATTTCTTTATGTGTAACCAGCGAAGTTAACCAACTGTAGATTTTTATGGAAAAAATCGGGTTTGCTTTACATTCTTCAGAGTTCAATAGATATTCTTTATTCCTAAAAAATACTAAAACTCAACTTTTTAATTTTATTAATACAATATTGCGCATAAAAAGTAAACGTACACGGCTAATTGCAAGAAACAAAATTTAAAAGAAAGGAAATTCCACATTGAACGAAATTAATTTCTGGGACATTCCTATATAGCTTAAATATTGAGAATGTCAAATTATTTTTTATCTTTCTGTTCAGTAAAGCTTGGCGGGTCATCTTAAAATTGTTTAACGCCAAAAAACGCTTCCTAATTATGGAAATTTATAAAAAAAAAATAATAATTCCAGTTTAAAGTTTTATCGAAGAATTGTGTTAAGTGATGATGTTGATTTCTGGTTAAGTGATTCCATCAATAAGCAAAATCGGCGTATTTAGAACGAAGAGAATGTGCAAGTTGTCATGCAGACTGAATTTTTCAATACTTCGTCGAACAAGACGACGAAATTTATCATAAAGCGCGCTTTACAATCGCCTTATTGCAGTGATATTTTGTCATAACATTTTTTTTAGAGGAGGTTGTGTTTTATAGGGCTATATAGGATTATTGTTACAGGGCAATATAGTCATGGGTTTGTGCCGGTAAGCAAGAGTTGCTATGATGCCAACGTTGAAGAAATACGGCCAACCATTTTTGATAATTGGACTGATAGAATGGAATGTGTAACTCGCAGCCGCACAGACATATGCCCGATATCATATTTAAAAAAATCAATGGCATGAAATGATTGTTAAACTGTTTTAAAATTTCTGTTTCAAAAGGAACACAGTTTCCAAATTTTGGAAATTTACGGTATGAGCAAGGAGCTGCCATTGCGGTAAATGGCGAGCGCTATTGAGCCATGCTGATTAAATTTTTTTTCTATCCAGAAATTAAACAGCTAAACATCAACGATATTTGATTTGAACAAGATGACGAAATTTATAATAAAGCGCGCTTTACAATCGCCTTATTACAGAGCAATTTTGTAACAACATTTTTTCAAAGGAGGTTCTGTTCACTGGCCCCACGTGTTTGGTAATCCCTCAGATTATTTCTATAGGACTTTATAGTCATGGGTTTGTGCCGGTAGAAGCCAATATTGATGCCAACGTTGAAGCTATACAGCCAGACATTTTGGAAAATTGGACTGATCGAATGGACTGTGTAATTCACAGCCGCGGCGTACATATGCCCGATATCATATTTAAAAAAATCAATGGCATGGAGTCTACCACGTGATTATAATAAAAACTTTCATTCCAACAATATCCGCATGCAGCAAGAACAATATTACCGTATTAACTTAAGTCATTTAAAGAATAGATAGTTGGACGTGGCGTCAATGAAATGGCGTTTTACTAAAGAAATTTTCTGTTAATCTATATGTTTTAGAAGTTGATTATAGCCATAATATTAAGATTTGTTTTAAAATAAAAGGGTTTCAATTGCAAACTTTTTAATAGTTTTTTGGCTATTTTTCATCTCTTTTATACTTATATTTTCTTCATCCTTTAAATCAAAAGAAAAAAATATTATAAATAAATTAAAAAATCATCTTAAGTTCTTTTTAAACTTCTTACTCATATAAAAAGCAATCGTAAAGAATTATTTCGCAGTTGTCCTTAAAATGAAAAACAAAAAATTTGAAAACAAAAAAATTAGAAAACAAAACTACAAAACTTGAGAAAGAAAAAGGCCAGAAGACAAAAATACTGCTCGACCATAAAAGTGGCAAACTTGTGTTGACAAAAATTTGGCAAGTTTCTGGTTGCTTTGATAACGGATTGAACATTAAGGAAGTGAAAACCATTTAACAACTTTAGTTTTTATATTAAGCATGCATGGGAGTATTTCAACACATATTTTAACCTTTCATTGCTAATATAGTGTCCCACAGACCAAACACAACTGAAAGCTATCTGTAGAATAAAGCATTTAGAACTCTCGCTCCTTGTTTTGGTTAATGAGTGCTCATGTTACTGCCGTTGTAAAGTGATCGCTGCTATCGTGTGTTTTATAATTGTCTTAATGATTCTGTCTGTAAGACCGATGTTAGTAAAAGTGTAAATTTCGAAGAACTTTAGGCAAATTTATGATTTAATGTTTTATACAAACAACTTTTAACTCCCGCAATTGGTTATACAGATAACGGACTTCGCTCAATTTTAAGATACCTCGATTACCTTCTAATTTCTGGAAGATCTAGCATTAAGCCTGGTAGAACCAAATGCAGTCGAGAGAGCTTATGTTCAGCAAATTGGAAGAATTAGTAAGGTACGATTAAAAAAACTTTTAAAATTAATCCAAGCAGCGAACCGCTATAGAACAAAACGCTTCAATGTGGCTGTGAAGATTGTGTTTTAAAAAAGAATAGAAAAAACTAACTGTTCGGACTGTAGCAGGGTTCGTGATTCTGACATATTGTCATGTGACCTGTGTAAATCTTTTTATTATTATAATAATATTAAAATTATAGGCTCATATCAATTATGAAAAATGAATTTCTTTACTGATTTTTGGTTAAAGTTTTTCTGTTTATTTTACTTTGAATACAAAAAAGTATTAAATACGAATTACTCGTATAATAAAATTTAAAAGTCACATATCTATAGATCTGAATAAGGTGAAAAAAAGTTTTTATTTTTTAAATAGCATTAAAGATAAAAGTCTGCGACTTGCGTTATTTTTTTCAATTATCAAACTCATTTTGGCGGCCTCTTGCGGCCATCCCCTTTTGCAGCCATGAGTAATTGTATTTATAACAGATTACTTTCTTATTTTCATTTAATTGCAGTGAGAAACTTTGCAATATTTTTAACCAAATATTAATAACAGAGGAGAAATATTGAAGTGAGCCACCACCTTTTTGTACAATTTTTACACCCTTATATTTCCCAGTGATCAGACAACACTACTACAATATAATATTTACTTAAACGGCTTTTTCATGAAATCCTAGGACGTAATTCCTACCTATTGCTATAGACTGTCGTCTCGATTTTAGTGCCCGCCTACTATTTGTGACATTTTTCGCTATCATATCAGGTTACGGAGAGCGCAGCTTTAGCCCCCATCAAACTACTTTGGGTTATAAGCAGATGCCTCTCCTACCTCATTAATAGGAGCATACCTATTGAAACTTAGAACAAATATTAAGTTCACGTTTATTTTCCACGTGTAACGCATGTAACTAGAAGCACAACTAAGTACAATAAGAATTTGTTTCGGGTAAACCTGACCCCTTCATCAAGCTCTAGCTGTTTGAAAGACTGCCAGGTATTTATGTAATTATACTAAACCTATGGAAGTGGAATCAGTTAAAACTCAGGAATTCCTCAGGTTACCAGGTAACTGAAAGAACAGCTACTTTGGGTTATAACATTTGAGACATTTTGACATTTAAATCAGTGAGGTGGTTAATTTAAAATTATGCTATTGCAGCTGACGTTTCTTTAAATTAATGGGAAGATTTACTTATGCCTTCATCTTTCCCATCTTCGATTGCAAGGTGCTCTCACCAAATTGTTGATCTAATAATATTTGCCATCAGCGTCATCGAATATTGAAAATACGGTTTTCACATAGTACACGTTTGCGCTATATCATTTTTTGATGCAACTTTTTATTTTGCAGCCATATTCGATATTTTGAACAAAACATAACCAACATAAACATCAACATAAACTCAAAACTGAAGTAATGCTATATTGCTTACGGCTCTTGCTTCACCACTAAACAAAAATTTCGTGCTAGTTTCATGAAAAATTGCATAGTGTAAATGCCGTAATACTATTTTTTAAAAAAGCACTTAGCTTTTCCCTTTCTTGCAGTCAGTATCTGTAGCGAATTCCCAATTTTAATTGTAAAATCATCAAATAACAGTTGAAACTATTTTCAATCACACAAGTATTTGCACAAAAGTAAAAACAGCAAACAATTAAAAAGTTCTTTGTGGCAAAATTAGATCTGTCGAAATCTTCATCAGAAAATACAGTTAAGTCTGAAACAAGAGTGATTAAAGGTAATGATAATGATTCGCAATAAAATGTTTCTAACAAATATTTCTAACGGAATAAATAATGCTTATTAAAAGGTCCCACGTCTGACTTCTTGTTTATTTTCTTTAAGGTTTTTTTATTTTTTGCAGTTTAAATGAAATTCTTTCTTTTTGTATTGTAAGTGCTTATATACCAAAATTACAGACATTTTGAAAATTAGCCAATAAACGTTCTGGAATAGTTGATAGTAAATAAAAGATTATAAATATTAGGATTATTAAAATAATTCAAAATCACTTGAATTCTTTATTTTAGAGCCTCTTAGAAAAGTAGTAAAGTATTTAAGAAAAGAAGATCTTTATAAGTTTTATTCTTTTTTAATATATTACAGCCGTACCTAAATGAAAGTGGCGAGCGGAGCATTTTCTTCTGCATAGCTTTAACGCTGAAATGCCATACTAGAACAAAAGTGCCAACGCTGTGTAAAAATGATAGAAACAGGGTTATTAGAAAAATAAAAGCTTAAATCTGGTTTGCGGAGTGAAAAAAGTTGTTTGCATGGTTTAAAATGCAATTCCAGGCAATCATTTCACTATTGTCTCATTCCGTCTTAAAATACTAGATATATGCCATATTAGACATACAATCATTAAAAGTTCGTAGCTCTGAAACTAAGTCCCAAAAAATTCACTTAAACTTGCTACTTGCACCCCGTAGACAACTTTTTTTCATTTTCGAACTGGGATTTGATCCAAACTACATATAATTTTCTTGATAATTTTAACAATAACAACAATTCTGGTGTTTGTGTTGCTTAATTGAAAATTTCTAAAAAAGAAAAGAAAATGAATTATTGAAATTTTTATATAATTTTAATTATAACTATTAGACGCCTTGTCAAGATAAGATTTTCCAACTGAAAAGCGTTGCCCCGTATTATATCGATATGCTTCAAACAAAACGTACAGGCATGAGAACAGCAAAAAAAAAACGCTTTCCGCTCTTGTTTAGGTATTGTTGTTATGCTATGAACTTTCTTACAAAATTCTAAAAATGTTTAATACCACCCGCATTATTCGCGCCACAAACGTGACAAGTGAATAAAAAAATAATTAAAATTTCAATAAAATTTATTCACGTATAAAAACTTCAAAGTTTTTCAAAATATCTTCACACATATTCGTCTCATCTATCGTTTAGTTCTTTTGTAAATAATTTTTCTTATTTGTGCATAATTTAATAATGGCACAGCTATTCTGGCAAACAAATATAATTTAAGTTATTTATTTATGCATCTGAAGCCAGGCACTTTTGTTAAATTGTGCATAAAGCATTTGTGATTATAAATGTGCGAACATTAGCAGACAGAATTGAAAAATAAATAAGTAAATAGAAAAGTGTTAAAAAGTAGAAAATATGTGTACAATATCGTGTAGAACAATTAAATGCATAGAAAGCAACATTAATGATTTTTGCCTTGGTTGGGAAGTTACCTGAGTTAAGAAGAATTCAATCTTTCACTTCAAAGAATACTATTTCTCCATACATTTAAATATTAATCTATCAGCCCAATTATAAACAAAAATCCCGTGCTAGTTCTCTCACTTTTCCCTTTTCTCCAATTATAAATTTTTCCCCATTTTGATTGACTGCGGATAGTGAAAAAAATTCGGGAGAAAAAGGAGGTATAATTAATTATAAAATAAAAATGATATGAAAATAAACACTTTTTTATAATTTTATTCCCAGGGAGTTTATAATTGGAGGAATCTTTTCTCGAGAATATTTCGTGAGAATATTCATAATTGGGCTGTTTAGTTCATCGAAATGCAGTAGCTTTACAATTGACTGTCATATATATCGACTCTAACTATACATAATTATTTTCCCTAAAACAATGACAGATTCTGCAGCCACAAAAATTGAAAATTATATTTATTTGATATTTGTCGTTTCAGTTTTCTAATTGTATTAAAATATAATCGTTATTGATATACTCAGATTCGACACTTGATACTTCTTTAACTTTTAGTGAATTGTGTTTTTGAATGTCATTTAGGCTATTTAACAATTCGCAATGTCCTCAACTAATTCCATTGTGTGTAGAATAATATGAAAGAGGAAAAACAAACAAGTAGAAGTGATATATTCGGTTATGCCGAATCCCTCACCATCTATACTAATCTAGATGATACCCATATTAATGTTTAAAAATTTTTTAAAATTTCAGAGGCCCGTAACTCAGAAAATATGGGCGAGCGCCAATTTTTTTCACTTGATGTTTTTTTTATTTTTTAATTCTCTATCGCCTCATAAGTACAAGATTATGATAGAAGCCCCAAGCTTAATAACCTACTGGTATGAGAACACCTGCACATTAATAACTTCAAAATTATTTTTCACGTAGAACAAGCATTACATGACAATAATTATCCTTAATATTCCAATTGTTTGTTTTCTATAAAAAATTTGGGTAAAATCCACTTATGAGCTATATGAGCAGAAGTGAAATGGCCATGTGGAAATGCTTTCCCCGTAGCAATACATTTCAATTTGTAGTTTTAAATGAAAAATATTTCGTGAGAAAATTATAGTATATAGAATATTGCACGAATAAAGTAAATTAAAATAAAATAAGATTCCGAATAATAAATTCTATATTAAACTAAATTAATTTTTAGCATTTATAAAAAACAAAAAAAAAAAAAAAAATAAAATCATATTAAACTACTAAATTAAAAAACTCAAACAGCTTTTTGTTTAAAATAATAACTATCGCTATATTTGTAAAGTTAAAATATTAAATTGGAAAAAACAAAACGCAAAATAAAAAAAATTTAACAAAATCATTTATAAAAGCAATTAAAACAGTAACAAAACTTTATGTTTGCGTTTAACAAATGTTTCATAAAATTAAAATCATTTATAAGTGTTGTAAATTTTATCTGAAATTACTTAACGCAATTATATTTTGTAAAAAAATAATTTTTTGATTTGAGCACAACTATTTCAACACACTCGCAGATATTGAAATTTTTTCATTACACAGATGCATGATTTTTAAAACAATATGTCTAAGGTTTAGTTTAAATTTTTTGGTACGTTCTAAATTTCTCTAAGTTTTTTTTTTTCATTTAAAAGATTTATCGCTTCCTGCCAAACTTCTTTCCTCATACGAGTACAACAAGTTTGTTGGAAATAAAAATTATTAAATTAAAATAATAAAAACAAAATGATTTTTTTATTACTTTGAAATTAGTCCAATGCTTTTCCAACAAAATGTAAAAGTATATTTTTTTTAATCTTGAATATAAGTTGGGACGTACAAAACAAAAAATAACAATAAAATTCGCAACCGTCATGGCAGCTTATATCATTTGTCTTATTCTCCGAACTAGAATGAAATTTTGTATACACATACGAAATTGTGTAGTTACTTTTTTATTTATTTCTTTTTCAGTAAATTTTTTTTTTTTTTTGGGTTTGTAAATTTATAAATTGAATGCTACCTTGTAGTTTTTTCTGTGGAAGATATTTGCAAGTCACTAAATATCAATATCTCTCGATCCCGATCTAGTGATTCTTTCTTCATTTAAAATCTCCATTTTTATTTTACATTTGTTTTAATAGTTCAGATTTTATTATTATTTTTTTTTTTTTTTTTTGCAATCGACGCTTTTTTTTCTTATTTCATGTTTTTGGTTTTATTTTTTACAAATCCTTAATGATTTGGATTTTCGCTCGCCAAAAGGTCGACTTTAGTTCTGTTATAACATTTTTGACGTTTTGATAGCGCACATTGATAGGCTTTATACTATTAAGTTATTCGCAATATTTGTGAAATTCACTATTGATGCAAGAATTGCAAATTTAATAAATTTTTTGCTATAAAGTGTGAGTGAATATTTTATGCCTCAAGCCTATATATGAAAAACTGTGTTTTTTTTTTTTTTAGAAAAAATATAGTTCTTAAGGCCTTTTATTCTTTATTTTCTTATAATTAACAGTAACCAATAACTACGGCAAATAAAGGAAAGCCAGCATGACTGAGTTGCAATGAATAATTTTTGCATAATTGGAATTATTAGCAAAAAGAGCTTTTAACTTTTGCATGAATATATTTAACCCTCTGCAACTGATGTGGTAGTCTGACAGACTCCGCAAAGAAAACTTTTCGCGTAACTTCGTACAATTCAAAGTTACGACCTCTGCGCTCTCGTTACCTTCTCTATTTATGTTTATACATGAATCAGTGTAAAAAGAGCAATAGTAGCTAACGCATGTTTGCAGCTGTAGTGTAAAGTGTCTATCATACCCCCACATCAGTGTTAGTGTAAGTATCTAGCAGACCACCACGTCAGTAAAATTGTAAAATTGTCATAGTGTCTTTCAGACTTCTTGACAGTAAAATTGTTTATCGACAGTTATTATTGTATACATACATATGATTTTGTAGGCAGTAAGCAGAGATAACCTCACCTATCTCGGAACATTGAAAAAGAATAAGAGAGAGATACCTTTACAGTTTTTGCCAGACAAACGAAGAGCTATTGGAAGTTCTCTCTACGGTTTCACCAGAGATTTCACATTGTTATCTTATGTGACAAAGAAAAATAAAGCAGTCCTCCTAGTTTCATCTTCACACCATTTCCAGGAAACCGACACTGACTCCGGTAAACCAATAATGATTGTAGACTATAATCACACTAAGGGGGGTGTGGATGAAATCGACAAGAAGTGCTCGGTGTATTCATGTAGCCTCAAAACTCGCCGTTGGCCAATGGCAATTTTTTATAGAATGCTAGATATGATAGGTATCAACTGCTTCGTAGCGTACCAGGCCTGCGAAAATGTGGATTCAAAAATGAGAAGAGGAACCTTTCTGCTAAATATGGCCCGGGATTTGGCGCTAGATCAAATGAAAGCACGTGCATATAGTGAAAGGTTGCCAAGAGAATTGCGCACTACCATTAGTCGAGTTCTTGGAAAAGATTTGCCATATATGCCCATCCAAAATAAAAAGAAAAACAAAATATACCTGTTATTCTTGCAGAAAGCATATTTGCTTACAGTGCGCCAGTCCACTCTGCAAAGACTGCCAAGAAAAAATGTAATTTTTTTACGTCGTACAAAAAATGATCTCACCATACGATTTGGCTAAAAGTCAGAACTGAATTTAATTAATATGTTTTAATAGAAAAAGTATGTTTAAGTTTAATGAAATAATTGTTTTTTTTTTGTTTGTTTTTAAAAGAAGAGTATTGTTTTTGTTATTTTAATACTACTAATTAAAATATATCATAATATTAAAAAAACGCAGTTTATTTCGAATTTTTATCTTACGTTAGCTTGAAAACTATTTGCTGTAATAAATTAATAAGGCAAATAACTTGCTAGTCAAAACCATCAACATAAAAATCAGAATGAAAGTGAGGTCTGCGAGACCCCACGTCAGTTATATTGTTATAACTATCTCACGTCAGCTGCAGAGGGTTAATATATATTTAACAGTTTAAATTCAAGGCACTGCCGATATTGTCGTTTATATAAACCAAAAACGCTGGCTGTTTGGTCTTGCAAATTATTACAAAAGTAGCTTGCAAATAACTTTAGCCTCCCAAAATTGTTTAAGTGTAGCAAAACTTGATATCACGTATTTATTTTGTTCCTGTAAATATATCACTTTTCTAGACTTGCTATCTCTCTTGAGATCGGAGAATTTATTTTGTGTTTCTAACTCGTCGTGTAAAGAAATAAAGAAAACAAAAAGTTTGAACAAAATGTTAAAGTTAATAATTTTTCCGGTGTGCTTAAAGACCCCCTAAATAGACCCCATCAACGCCGAGTACAATCGTTCATTTCAGTGAGTGGTAATTTTCACTCAACTATCAAAAATTTTTTTATTTAATGAACAAGAACATGTGAATGGAATGGTAGCACAAATTTTTTAAAGTAAGCAAAAAAATTCTTGCAAAAAAACCGACTTCAAAATAAATTTCATCTATCTATAACGGTTCAAAACCATGGCCACACACATCAAATTACATCAACTATTGAGACGCTTTATATTTGTCATAGCGGACACAACAGCTCTTAAATTATTTCAACCGTCTGTGCACGACAGTTCAACAGCTTCGCAATATACCTAAAATAACAGCAACTGGAGGGTTGCCCTTTTATTTCAAAATTCAAGTTTTATACTCGCTGTTGTAAAAGATTTAACAATCAGGTTCTTTGTAAATTTCAACCGACTGTCGAAAACGGTTCAACAGTTAGGTGATATACATCAAATTACATCAACTATTGTAACACCCTTTAATCTATATTTTAAAATATTTATATTTTATACTATACAAAACAAAGTAGAAGAAATTCTGTCTAGTTTTTAAGTGTTTCTATATAACGGTTCAAAAGACGCGGCCATTAGGACATTATACATTAATTTTGGGAACACCTTTTAATTTATAAATTGATATTATAAACTTGTTGTTATAGCGGACTAAGCAATACAGGTTCATTGTATAATTAAAGCGTCTATCTACAGCTGTTCAATACGTGTTATGCGTAAAATTAAATGAACTTTCGGAGCACCCTTTAATTTTTAATTTTGAATATTAATACATGTTACTATAACTGTCATAGCAATCGACATTCTGTTCACTTTGCAAGCGTTTGTATAAAAATTACGTTAACAATGGGACACCCTTTAATTTTTAGATTTTTATTTGTATTTATTTCTGCATTGGGAGCTATAATGACTCACAGTTTTTTTTTTCAATTTTAAAGTAGTATCTTTTACGGTCCATAATATACATAAGTTAAAAAATATTTGTTTTTTTTAAGTCGGATATTAATATAAAAAATAAATATTTCCAAATTGTATAATAATGTAAAAAGATTTAAAATTTTTTTGGATTAAAATAAAAAAGGAGTTAATTATTGCGATATTTATTTTTTCAATAACAATTTCTTTAAATATGAAACTGTTTGTAAATTTCAAGACTTAAGCTCCTGTTTTATACGGAATTTTTACTTATCATGATGAGTTTAGAAACAAAAATGAAAAAATACCTCATTGTTATTTTATTTTAACTACACAATCATGTTCGTACTATTAAATTTTACTCATTGTAATTTCTCAAATTTCAGTCATAAAGAAGTTTATTTACAAAAGTTATGCGTAGGGATATCTTAATAAACTCATGCTTTATATTTTGTGCATTCTCATCTCTTCAATCGTTTTATTTTGTTTCTTTTTCTTTTGCTATAAAAGGTATGTGGGTTGTTTAAAAATTTTAGTGCTCCAGTGATTGTGTTATTTTATTAAAAATCTATCTAAAATTAATTGTACAAAATATTTTTTAATTTAATTTTTATCCATTTGTTTCAATTACTTTTAATTCAGATATCTTATGGAATTTGATGTAATGTGCCTTATCAAGTGGATAATTTAATTAAAATAATAATATTAATATTCGTTGCCTTTTTTATATTATTTTTATAATAATATTAATAATTTTTTAATTTTAAAACTTCGATTCTGTATTAGATGGCATCATAACATTACATCATTAAATTTTATTAAACAAGAAAACAAAAAAAAAATTTCGCTTGCTTTAATAAAATTTTTAACTATTATTGAATACGGCATTTACACTATACAATTTTTCATGAAACTACCATGCAATTTTTGTTTGTTTGTAAAGCAGGAGGAGTAAGCAATATGGTATTGCTTGAGTTTTGAGGGGATGTTACTGTTGCTGATGTTTGCTTTTAGATAACGCTGTAACTTAAATAGAAAATTGAGAAAAAAATGCCTCAAAAAATTTCATAGTGTAAATCTGGATGAAATCAAATTTAAACAATTAATTAAAAATATAATAATAATTAATCCATAAAAAAAATACCGTGACGTTGTTAAATAAAACTGACGAAAATAAGATCAGTTATTTCGAAAAGTCGTATTAAAATTTTCCTGTTCTATCAAACAGTTACATGATGATTAAAAAATAAACAAAAATAACGAAGATAATAATGTCGTTCCCCAATTGCATTTTCTTATGGACTGGTGAGATTTTTTGACGTACCCTTAGCTTCCATTACTTGCGAATTCCAGCCTTTTTTTATTCACTTATATCACAATTTAATAAAACATAATATTATTTTTGAGTTTTCCTTTATGAACATGTGAGTTGAGAAACAATTTAAGTCCAGCAACCTCAAAGCTGAAACACAAAACAAGATTGTGGTATTTTTAAAATCATAGTCTGGCTGTCTGGTTTTGTAAATGCAAGACAGTACGGTGTATTTTTCATACTAAAATGAGGTTTAATGGATTTATATAATGAAGAAATAACATTTCAAAAGTAGCAAAGTGAAAACTTTTATCCAAGTTCTTAGGCAGACCATAGCCCTGCAGTTGCCAGTTATGTTTGTTTTTATTACATTATAATATTTTTGGAACAGTGTTATAGTACTTCTGGTATGATTATAGTTCTTAACCTAGTAAAATCAACTTATTTTTTTTCACGGACGATATATGTTCTTAAATTGTCAGGGGTTAGGAATTGAGGTCAGTTCAGCAAACCAATCACTTGCTTAAAATCCGAGATAGAACAGCTATTTTCATTACCTGCTTTTACATCGTTTTAACTCTTTTATATATCAAAGTATAATTTATTTATTTATTTCATTTTTAAAGAGAAATAATTATCTAACTCTAATGAAGATTAATATTGCAACTTTATCTTTAGATGTATTTGCATCAACATGGATTTCAGAAATTTGTATAATAGATTTGTTAGAACTTATGATATTTAAGTTGCCATAATTATAATTCTTAAAATAAAGGAAATTAATATTTTGCTAGTTTTCTCAACCCTAGATTAAAGGCTGTTCTAGAATAAAAGTAAGTTTAAGGTATTTCATTTTCCAAGGGCAAATGTATGTATTTATTTACTGGACTGATTGCACACAAATCAACTTTTATTTAAAGCCATCAACGTTACCTTGTTACGACACAATGTTCATAAGCATATTTTCCTTAGAGCCACTTGATGCTTAAGAGAATCCTATAAATTAAATTAAGCGGACGACTTCTCTGTAGCCTTATCTTGTCCTAAATACACACGTGACATTTTTTTGTAAAATTCCTACTACAGATTGTGTGTGTGGAATTGCGTATAAAATATATTGTTGCTGTTTTGCCCCCATTATTCTGTTGTTATGGACTGAAATCCCAACGCAACAGCGAAATTATATGACAAAGTAAACTAGTATGGTAAAGGATAAAACATATATAAAAGGTTAGAAGAGGCATAAAGAATATTCAAAGGATTACGGAAGCTTAGCTAAGAACTTTATTGTGCCTTAAATTTGAAAACTAAAAATAAAATTTACTATTCTTATGGGACTTTTGAAGATCGTAGTTAATAAAAGTTTAAGCAGTTTTTTTCTCTTTTATTTTTAATTGGGGTTTTTGAAATTTATCACCAAAACTAACTGCACAATTTTCAATGCTATTTTAAATAAGACCCTAATAATCTTAAGTTAACTTTAAAAACAAACATAAGGGACACAGAAAGTGAATCGTGTCAATTTTATCGCAATTTATATTAATGGTTATTAGGAACGTATTTTGATTATTTATTCATGCTTTAGTAATTAAATTTAAATCTTTGGATAAAGATAATAACTCAGCAATCATTGTCCTTTTTTTACCCTTCACCACAAAAAGTGGAAAAAGAGTATAATTAAGTTTGTCATTCCGTTTGTAATTTCTACAATATCCATTTCCGACCCCATTAAGTATATATATTCTAAGTTCTTATACATAGCGAATTCGATTAAGCGATGACCTTCTTTCCGCCCATGCTAGTGTTAAAATCAAGTTTGCACTTGCAACCAAAATTAAAATATGCCAATCGATTAAACATAGTGTCGAAAGAAGTGGTGTTGGAAATTAGCAAGATCGACCGTGTCCTAAGACGAAGCGGGCAAAACCTCACGTCTAACTCTAAAATTTCCATATTTATGTAACTCCAATCGAAAAAAAAATTATTGGGGCCATAGAGAATTAAAAATAAAAAATAATACCAAAACATCAAGTAAAAGAATTGTCGGTCGCTCCTATTTTCCTGTAGCCTCTGAAATTTAAAATTTTTTTATAATATCAGTATGGTTATATTTTAAAACCTTTTGATGAGATCTTTAAGGATATACTAATAATTTTAAAAAACGTGTAACCCGTTCATAATGTTTTGCTTTTTTTTAAATTTATTGTCACTCCCATGTTTACTTTTTTGATTGGAGTTACAAGATTTACATAGATGGTGAAGGGTATATAAAATTCGGCATCGCCGAATATAGCACTTTTACTTGTTTAACTTAATGCCATCATGTTATGCGTAAGTACTTTTTTTACTAAGAAGTCTCAATTTTATTAGTTATATAATAATAAAATAAAAAATATTAGTCGTGAGTAAAAAATAAATAAATACTAATGATCAAACCTAAAATCAGTTCTTCAAATTTTTGAAAAATTAAATTATTATATAACGTCACATAATTAAAAAAAAATTAAATCATCTAAATTTGATTAGAAGATGTCCATACATAAACCAAGGCTTTGATTCGTTGCTTTCTTTCAATGTCATAAATATATTGTTCTTGCTTTCTTCTAACCGCCGTGACGCTACAGTCACTCATATTATTTCTACTTACGTATTTATGTTGGAGTCCGGGTTCAAAGAATTCCAAATATGGTCATTAACCCTAAACTTTGTTTATTAAAATCGCACACTTTTCCAATTTACCACATACATAAGTAAGGAATAACTACAAGGGAAATTATAAAAAATAAATATAATAAGCATTTTTTGGAATTAACACAGACAGTGAGGCATGTATTCTTCGGCCTGATGAGCTGAAAACAAAATGAAAAATTACCAACAAAAGAAAAAAACAAAACGTACCCACTACAAATTTAAAAGCCTCCTGTTTCGATAGTTGTCAAAGTTTGAAATATTGCGGTGTAATACAACATTAAGCTTAAAATTAAATTACGATTCATCGAAATGTACGTTTGTTAGGTTCTTTTCTGTATTCAATAGAGATATGAACCGTAATACTGCGGCTACAAAGAAACTAGATAATTATGAACTTCTGGGACGGTTATAAAATTACCAAAGGTTGCTCTAATATCTACCCATAAGTAAGTAAATAAATGAATGAAAAAAAAAAATAAAAACACACTATATTATAAACTATCATTCATTCAAGATTTGCAAAAAGACCAGCATGAGACTGAAGGAAAATAAATGCTTCGATATACCTCCATTAAGAAGAATACCTTTAAAGTACAGGTGAAAATCGCGTACGGAGAGTTAGTTAAAAATTGTTCCAACTACATTACAGTTACATTAGTTGCATTAGTAGTTAGTATACGGTGAAGAAAACCCAAATAAAGAAGAAGAACCAGGGGATTAACCGAGTACATTCACTCACATTAATGACAGTGAAATAGGCCACGATTTAAATGGCCTGTCAATCAGCAGTCTTGGCTGTTAATATTTAGGTCACACTAAAACCAATTTTGTGTAAAGAAAACTATATGATTAAAGATTTTACTACTGCACGCATCTGAAGGGAATAAAATAAAGGTATGCGTATTTAAGATATTTTGTAAATAGACTAATAAATATGCAACCTTTACCAAAAATATGAAGCTTATAAGCAGACCTCAATTGAGTAGACATTCATCTACGCAAGCAATCAGTAGAACGATAACAGTCCATTTTGTTAAAAGTTTTTGTAACAAAAACGAGTTACAAATCATTTTTAAGAACGAGTTTAATGTGCCGGAAATATAAATGGCAAAAAAGGAAATAAAATATATAAATACTAAAGTTGAATTGTTTACCATTCAACACACAATAGCAATCGCTTTGCTCTATGTTGTAGGCCACGTAAAACATGTTTGGAAATAATTAAGTTTTTAATGTTTCTTACATCTAAATTGCAATTGTTGTTATCTTTAAAACTTTTTAAAATTTCTTGTTTTCTCTTTTGTGTATCATTAAACTTGATGATGATGACAACTGTGAATTAAATGATTGTTTATTTGGGTAAGGGTAAATATGCTGTCGGTCTGGTTGATGTTTTTTATGTCTTCTTATATTTAAATGTAACATATTTCCTGTTGCCATTGTACATCGTCTCAGAAAGTCATTGTCATTGTTAGGGAGACGATAACGCCCACTGCTCATGTTTTAATTTTAACCCCGTCTTTTTTTTTAGAAATTTTCCTATGTTGCCTGAAAACTAATTTGGTTTTGATGAGCTCATCTCTTGCGTTATTCACTTTTTACAACGTTCTTAAATTTTTTTTACATATTTCTACACTTTCTCCGTCTGCGTGTGCATATACATATTTATTTACATGTATTGCATTCGAGTTTCAATTAACTATTGAATTTTTCCCGTACAAAGGAAACAAAGAAAACTCTGTTTTTAAACATTTACCACAAACCGCACTTTATACGATAAAACCATTTTAATCAGAAACAAATATTACAAAGTTTTCACATACAAATACAATTAAGAATAGAAATACAACCTCACGGTTGCGGATGCGGTTATTTTTTATATGAAGTTTTGACAATATAAAACGCTCAATAAATCCGCACGAAATTAGAATCAATTTTAACTTCAGAGGATTTTCTCTCAAGCGGTCAATTTTAAATTTAATTTTTTTTTTCAATAAAAAAGAATAAAAAACAAGCACCTCATTTTATTTATTTTTTCTGTAAGGTGCGGGATCCGGCGCCGTTAAAAGGAATGCGCCTAGGGTTCCAAAGAAGGTGTAATTTACTTAAAAAAATAAGAAGATTTATAACATCTACATGTCCTTTGTTTTGTTTGCAGTAGATTTTCTGTTGCCACTAAAAAACTCTGAAAAAAAAAATGTAAAAATGAGTTTAACCAAAAACTTCATTCGAAATATTTAAATAAATGGTAAATGTACTAAAACATATAAAAAATAAACAAACTGTTTTTTTAATTTTTATTTAAAAAAATTCGAGTAAATAAAAAAATCACTTTATTGTAAGAACACACGTGAAAGCCAAGTCGATAATGTCACAACCATTAATTAAAAATTTTAAGCTTTCTGCTTCTGCTATACTGACACTGTGAAAAATAAAAGGACTTGAAGGAAGATGCAGCGCGGGGACATAAAAAAGATTTTAAAATATAAATATATTATAAATATTCGTTTGTTTTATTTAATTATTTAAGTTTTAATTTTTATAAACTTCTTTTAGTTATTTATTTTTTATATTGATGCTCTCTTTAAAATGATATACCTCTATTGTTGTAATATTTAAAAAAAGTAAAAAAATATCAAACAAATCATGAAAATATAAAAATAAACTTAACAAGTCAAAGTTCTCTGCTGCACAGCGACTGCCCTCATAGAAAAAATAGATCATAAATCAATAAATTAAGAAATATTTTAGTATGGACATGCATGTATAAAATCAGATAAAACTTTATTTGTCTTGGCATGCATCGAAAACAAAAAAGCAACGCGAATTCAATACAATAAAGATAAAAACTTTTCCTAAAGGCAAAAAATATTCTACAGATACAAATAATAGTGACAAATTAAACCTTAAAAAATTAAATCTTCAATAGACAATTAATAATAAGGAAAAAGATTCCTTTTTTTTAGCAAAATGTGTATTAAAATGGAAGGACTAAGTAACTAGCTTAACTACTCAATCGCTTTTAAAAAAAGAGATAAAATAGAAAGAGTTAAATTGTGCTTTATATAAATCTGTACCATATTTTTTTCTAACTTACTTGCAGATGAAAGACATAGTTGTGATGTGGTCAAAATAATCATATTATGTTCTCTGTAACAATATCTTTTTGCGGCGAAAATACTAAGGTTGTTAATAACAATACTTTAGTCATGATAAACTTTTTTATGAACATTTATTATTTGCAATTTATTTAATTTACTTTAATTATGATTTATTCTTTCAAATATTAACATTTCCTGATATTCTTTTGAGATATTTATTATTTATTATATCTATATGATCATTTCACTACTATTCATATTAAACTTTACCAGGAATGTGATAACACAATTCCTCAGATGATTAATTTTTAAATGCAAGCCTTATGGCAAAATAAAGAATAATTAATTGCTAAAATGTATAAATGTATATTTGTGAGAAGTTTCCTGATGAGCTAAGTGAGCGGTATCGAAATGGCCACCAATACGTCCTTTCACCTTCAATAATCAATACCGAGAAAATAGCACGATAAATTTAAAATGTATAAACTCCATCATAAATTATTTGCTATAGAAAACATTAACATAAAACCACGTACTAAAACGAAAAATTAATTCAACAATTTATGTCTCTTCTGTACCCGTTGTTTTTCTTGCTACTTAAACTAGTTACTATTGGTGTCGATACTTGTGAGGTATTTTAACGACACTGGTGGATATATTGATGTTTTAATTGGTATTACTACTACTACCACCGCTGTACCTAATCCTGTTCTGTAACGTTGCTCCCACTTAGATTGTTTCTAGTGTTAATGTTATTAAAATATCGTCAGCTTTTTTAGACGTCAGCATGCCGGCTTTGTCAATTGCAACATGAACAATATAGTTTGTAACTATTTTTGCTTCCTTTAAGTGTTTTTTTTTAACGCTAAGTATGACTATGTTTTTTTCTTTTTATAGAAATTTAGCTTGCTCAACTTGTCAATTTTATAGGTGAAATGTAGAAACTACAATTAAAATTTTTAATGTAGCCAGTTGTCTTTGTTATGGGTGTTGCTAAAGTTTGCTATTTTCAAAGAAATACAATAAATTAAATCTGATAAAAAGCAGGGAATTCCATGCAGGAACTAGGATTTCCTTATTTCATGTAAGTTTTCTTATCTATTTTTGTTTTCCTTAAAAACAATCATTTTTTGTATTAAAAATAAAAAGAAAAAATAGAATTTTTTTATTAACATCCAACATTCAGCATATTTTTTCTTACGCATTTTTTCCTTTAATGGTAAAGGTTGCTAAAATTAAAGGTCACGTAACTATGGTTTACTTTGGTAGAAAGTGTTGCCAGAAAATGAAAAAAAGTTAACTTAATGGCAAAAACGCTATGCATTCAAAAAGTTTAAAATACTTCTAAAAAAACAAAAAATTAAGCCTTAATAACTATTCAACCTTAAAATAAAATAATATAATTTTTAAGTATAAAAATTTTTCTCAGCAATGAAAATTTAAAATTTTTAGTAAAATTTTTTTCAAAATGTGCTTAAGATGATGAATTTTTGATTGGTAATTGATATATAGATTTTTAGTACCCTAAAATTTTTGTTGAATTTTCTTTTTTCAGTACAGTCATAAAATCAAAAGAACTTAAGACGAATAAAGGCGATCGCCTTTTTAAGACCATATCTACACAGCTAATCGGCCTCTATTTCTAGTTTTCGATAGCAAGTTTATCAAAACTAAATGTGACATCTGTGTGTGTTGTTGTTTTAAAAATTACAAAGGAAATCAAGCTGAAAGCAAGTTTTTGATTTTAAAACCTGTAAAAAACAAAATTTTTAATTAACACTCTTTTAGTCATGAACTGCGATTTGTTTGATTTTTTGTATTTAACACTAGGTGGGCCTGGTCAGCGTTGCTGGCCCTAAGTTTTTCTTTTATTTTAACTGCCTCTCGTGAAGAATCTAAATCAGTGTTGGCAATCCTGGTGTAGCAGTTCTTAAGTTATTGCGGTCGAATAATGCTGTCTGTCGGTCAATCCCCAATGCAAACAGAAGCACTCCTCTCGAACAGTAGATATATATATAAATTTTAGTCGAAATCGGTAATATAGGTCTTAAGTTATCGCGCAAAAACACAAAATAGGAAATTATGGGCCACCTGTTGGACGAAAACTAAGCTTCATAGAAGCACTCCTGACGACACATAGAGTATAAATATAAATTTTGGTCAAAATCGATGAAGTAGTTCTAAAATAGGGTATGCTTCTTTTAGGAAACATTGATTCAAAATCTACAAAACTGTATACGTTGCGAAAGATGAATACTTTCAAAGCAATTATTGATTTTTATATAGCATAAGATTACATTGTATTTTTCACATACATTTTGTGTAAATCCAACATAATTTTGGCACCTGATATTTTCTTATCAGACCATTGTGGCTAAAGCCCGATCTGGTCTTGACGTACGCGCTGAGCAGGTCCTATGTGCTCATTTGTCTGTGGGTATTATATTTAAGGTTGTCGCTAGTATTTTTGTCTCGTATAGCCTACGGGCAACATAACTTATTTATCAAATAAATTATATCAAAGCGTAAAAAGTGTTAAAATATAAGGTTCCATAATAAAGCTTAAAAAATAACCTCTTCAATTTACCAAGTTTTAGCTTTAAACCAAAACGAACACTTTTCATAACTACCAAAAGACAAAATTCAAATGTCATTTTACAACTGGTAGTGATTGTAATAGCTTAAATCCTGTCCCTTTCCTAAATAATGTAGCACGGTTACAAACTAAGAAGGTAGTAATGCCTGAAGTGCTACTTCTCTTAAAAAAAATTGTCAACTGCATAAAACCCAACAAGAGTCGAGTCAAAGTGCCATGCACATTATGTGTAAAACGTAGATACGTTTATCCGGAACTAAGAGGTAGTGACTACTTCTAAGGCAAAACAGGAGGATTACAAATGTTGAGCAAATGCAAGAGTTAGTAAATAGTTTTCGTTTTTATAAAAATCACAAGTAATGAGTTCAAATTCCATCAGTCTTTATATAAAATATTGAGTTATATCGCAATAAAAAATCTTATTTATTACAAACAGCAGTTTAAGCCTTCCGGAGCTACCCCTACGAAAAAATTTTAGAAATGGAAATCGATTGTGAAATTAATCATTTTGGGCCGATGAACTTCCCAACTAGGTGAGCAACCTAATGATTTTAATAAGGCATGAAATTTTTATAATCAATTACTGAGAATTGATTACATTGATTATTGTAGGAAATAATGATGATCATCAGTACGTACGAACAATTTCAATTACTACTTTTTAAGGGAGTTATAAACTATGACAATGACAAAAGTAAGTAATATATAGCAAGTACTTCTTATGGTAATTTCTTTTTTTTTGCTGGGTTATTGTGTTGGTTAAGGTGCAATTAGAACAGGATATGGGATAATAAAGGCGCCTGTATAGCAAAAAGAGAAACTCGTGTTCGTGTGTTGCAGGTAAGACTGCGTTAGTTAAGAGGGCCTGCTTGTTTAAGCAAGAGATCCTTTCCTCTACTCCCACTATATACAAAGCACATTGAGTTACAATTTTTCGGATAAATAATCTATTAAGGGACAAAATTTACTGAGTATATGCTGCATAACAAAAGATCTGTTTTTTATTGAAACGCTTACAAAAGAATTCTAATTCTTTTTGTTAAAATTTATTACTAAAAGAGTTAGCTTAAGCAACAATCGAAATACATATTAATACCATTTTATCCACCAGCGAATAATTTGCCCTTTTGTTATAAAATATAATAAGTTATTAGTTTAATTTTTTCAATATTATTTTTAATTTCCATAAAAATTTATGAAATGTGGACTTTTTTTAAATTAATATGTTCACAAAGTATTGTTTTTAATCTTCTCCTTGGTTTTTGTATGATTGCAGATTGTAGTATTATAACTTAATAAAAGTAAATTATTTTCCTTTTTCTTTTCCTATTCAGCTTAAAAAATCAAAATATTTTAATTAAATTCCAACAATAAATTTATTGATTTTTTTACAGAATTCAACACAAACTTTAGCAACAACTTTTAAAGCATCATCATCAATATTTATATTACTCTTATTGTTAGGGTTGCCAGACGGGCCTGATTTGGCCTGATTGTCAAGTTTTTTAATGCGCGTCAAGTGTCAAGTGAAAAAGTGATTTGTCAATGTTTTTTGTAAGTTAATTTTTTTTTTCTCAAATTTATTCTAGCTACATATGTAATAATACTTAAAAAAGTAAGTTTATATTTCTAAAAAACACATCGAAAGAGCATATTTTTACTATCTATATTTCTTAAGATAGTACCTATATTTTTTTTAAATAACGCCTAAGTTTTCTCTAAAATATATAACGACTGAATTTTTATTCTTATATTGTTTTTTGTTTCTTTCACATTGTTTCTGTTATTTTTACTTTTAACGATATTTTTGTTTTTATTCTAATAATTTTTATGAAAAAAATAATAAAAAAGATTAAATAAAAACCAATAGTATGAGTGTTTTTATTTGTCAAGTTTTTTTTTCAAAATCAAGTTGTTTTTTTGGCAATGTCAAGCTTTTTGGCAAATTGGATCTGGCAAGCCTACTTATTGTCCTCACGAATAATTCTATTTGGCATAATATGGTATTAAGTACATACATATACTGCTTAGTAATGGCAACACACTATTAGAGTAAGAAGAAAAATGAATCCATATTTTAAGAGAATTTTCAAGAAAACAAGAAGTAGCTTTGAAAAAACGTATACAAAAAGGGGATCATTAAGCAAAGGAATTTAGTAGAAAAAATGTATTCATTTTTATCCACAGAAAATAACATTTGAATAGAATTTTAAATAGAATTTTTTTTATTATTTTTATTTATTGAAAACAAAAACTAAGAATAAAATATGTAGAAAGACATCAATAATTATTGCCTTATTCGGATAAGCTCTATAAATTATGTACCAAATGATCTATTTTCATAATTTTGATGTTCGCAGTATTTTACATAAAAATCGGCATAAAATAATCTTTTTAGTTATTTAAGGTTTGGTTTGATTTAGAATAGTGATTTTAATAAATTTTGAGTTGATTCGATTATTCATTTAACTGGAAGTTCGTTATTTTCCCTTTTTAATTAAATGTTAAATTGTGTCAATTATAAAATGTATTTTTTTTTCAATATACACATGTGCCACTTAAAAATATAAATTAATATCAATCTAATAATACAGAACATCAAAAACTCTTTGGCAAATATTTTTTCTTTCGTCAAGTATTTAGAATTTTGTACTTTTAAATATTTATTCTGTAGGTGAAAGCTACTGATATATTGTTGAGTATTGAATTTTCTTCATATTATAATTTTCATGTTTTGGGGATTATTTTAAAATAAATATAAATTTTTGGAAGTTAAAATCTTTTTTCTACATTCTGATTTTTTTTATAACAATTTGTAATTAAGTCCAGCTAAATTATCATTTTTAAGTTAAATTTTTAAACTTACAAATATTTTTTATTTTGAAAAATATATTTTTTCAAGTAATTTCCACGCAAAATGTTGCCTTTATTGCATTGAAAATAGAAAGCTATAAATCGAACTCGTACTCAGGGGTGCCACAAAATTTTAATAAGAAATCGGCACTTTTGCAAAAAAAATCGGCTTTATCGGCAATTTATTTTTAATAAATCGGCAAAAAATCGGCTAGTTAAAAAACAGATTTTGAATAAAAAAAAGACATACTTTTATTAACAAAAAGTATCAAGTAATAAGATTTATAAGATTTGTTGAATTGTAAGTTTTAAATAAAAATTAATATACTTATATATGCAATATTGTTTGTTTCGTTTTTTTATGTTTTGTCAAATTTCAAAAAAACGCTCCCTCTTCAAAAATTCCGTTAAATAAACTTCATCGATTTTTATAAAATTACTTAGTACAGTTCTTAGAGGCCTTTCCAATTGGCTGTTTAGGTTATGTAATTCAGTTGACTCAATTTAAAGTATTCTGTTTATACTATTAACAATTTAAAAAATATATCTAAAGGATATAAATATATTTAGTTTGGTTCCTTAAAAATTTTTATAATTGTTTTCACTGTAGTAGTAGTAGTTTGCGGAAAATTTGTACAAACCTTTGCATTATCTACTTTTTTCAATCGAAAGAAATAATCCTGCATTTTTAATTTTACACATATACGTACAACCAAACTAAAGACGTGCACCAGTATATCCAACAGTATGGCAAAAACAGATATATCATATACATAACAAGTAAAACTGATACAAAAGAACGCATGAGTGTAGTTGATATTGTATGCTTTTGCTTGTGCGTACTCACACTATGGATATAAACACATACAGTTGTTTATGGTATTGCATAGAGTAACAAAATTATCAGTTTTTTACTCTCAAATATCTGTTGTACCATGAGTATTTGGATATATCTGTTTATGAAACAGATATTTAAGATGATTGTGTGCTGCTTATGATAAAGGCAAGAGCTAATAAGCAGGATTTTAATTTTGTACGTAATAATGTTATTATTATTTTTTAGTTTTAGTAATGAGTTATATGATTTTAAAGGTAGAATTAGAAATATTAGCAATGTTTACTACATTATCAATAATTAAACAAAAAAAAAAAAAAAAACAAATGAAAAATTATTAAATTGTTGTCTAGAACATAAAAACCAAAAATTTCAATAACAAAAAAATGTAAGAAAAAAATATTTTTACCTTTAGATAAACATATAGAATTGATGTTATATAGTCGATAAAATAATATGTAATTAACGTATGTGAATATTAAAAAAAATACATAATATGATATTTTGAGTCATATTTTGAGGAAACATGCTTTTTTTGTTAATTACTTGTGTTATTGGGAAACTGTAAAGTCTCTAACATGTAGAAACATTTACACTTTTTTCTATATTAAAAAAGTCCTACAGATTAAATAAATAAATAATGAAGGTTTTAATAAAATCATTTTGATTTGAACGATTTTTGCAAATGAATTGGAGTTTATCATTCAGCTTGTTATTAATTGTGAATAATTGTATAGAGGAAAGTAAAATTTAGAGTAAAATTTAGTAGAGTGAAGCGGACCTTCTGGTTCGCTGTACTTGCTTGCTAAAAATTACGTTCCTTAGCAAAATGAAAAATTAATATTAAATACTAGTAGAGTATAATTCTTGGTAAACCCTAAAAATTGAAACTGAATCCTATTGGAATTTTTAGTAACAACAACATAAAGCAAGAAGTACCTGTACATAAAAAGTAATAAGCAATGCTTGCTGTATACTTTTTGTTTGTGGTGGAATTTATGCATTTTCATTAGCATAAATACATTTTTTTAATGTATATATTTTCATGTGTCAATAAAAATAGGAAAATATTATGATGATTACAGGTATAAAAATTGTAAGAAAAATAACCAGTTAATGCAGTTTAGGTATTTTTGGCTACTGTATATATTTGGTTTTGTTACAAATGTTTTTGTTTTATGACTTTTAAAACGCACAATTTTTCAATGAAAAGTGTGTATATGTATTTTTGTCATATATTATTAGAAGCATATAAGGCACAGTGGGAATAAAACGGTTTGCATTGGCTTACCTGGGTTTAACCCATTATGCGTCAATACTGCAATTTAAATTATTCCTTATATATATTTTTTTTCTTTAAGCAATACTTATTTTTTATTTTTTTATTTTTTTTTTTGTGAATTAAAAACATCTATTAAAAGCTTTACACCCACAAGATGGAATACAGTTTATCTGACTTTATTATCTATAAAAGATAACTTTAGTACTATTCAAAAAATACTATGTGAGAAAAATTTAACAGACAAATATAGCATTATAAGAGAATATCATTTAGATCAATTAATAGAAATTCTAAAGCCTTTCATGGATGCTTCGACAGAACTGGAAGGCAGCTCCTACATAACAATTCATTTAGTTCATCCGCACATAAGAACACTTAAAACCATATGTAATAGCATCAATAATGATGAATCTAGCTTTATTTCAGAATTTTAAAAAAAATTGCACGAAATTTTAGTTACGCTAGTAGATCCCAAGATCACAATTTTTCACAAATTAGCAATATTTTTATTTCCGCCAGCTAATCAATTAACCCAATTTAATATTGAAGAAAAAACTGAAGTAATATTAAAGTGCAAATCGTTGTTACAGTCTTATTGTAATGACACATACTCAACTACTTCGCTCATTGAAGCAAATTCTTCAAAAATTTATTCATTGTTTGAAAATTATGTGCAACCAATAGAAAAAGCTAATTCAAGCGAAAGCATAATTGAAAATGAAATAGCCAAGTATGAAAATACTATTGTGCCTCTAGATAACAATTTTAATACTCTTAAGTGGTGGCATGATAGAAAAAATGAATTCCCTATGTTGTACAAACTAAGCTGCCGAATATTTTCTATACCAGCATCTAGTGCTCCTTCAGAAAGGATATTTTCTATTGCTAGGGCTCTTATTACAGACAAGAGATCAAAGCTTGGTTATAATGAAAAATCTTTTAATAATATTTTATTTGTAAATATTAATTCAAAAGACTGATTTTTATTTTGACTAGAAATACTTACAGATACTTTATTTTTTAGTTTAATTGTTATTTTTTACAGCCTTATTCATAAAGAATAACTTAGATCTAATATGCATTTTCAGCAAACTTTTCACGTAATGCTATTTGATTTTAAATTAGAAATTTTTTTTATAACTTCATTTAATATTTAAAATACTTTTACACTAAAGAAAAACATAAAAAATTAGATTGTTTTTCTTTTCCTTATCGTAACGAAAGAAATCTTCCGAAATAAATAATGTACACCTGTAAAACTTATTAAATAATCATAATAATATTTTTAATTAATTCATACGCATTAAATCTTAAGACTCATTATTTGTTTTTGAAATACCTATTTATATATTTATTTATCTTGAATAAAGCATAATATAAAAATTTACAATATTGGTTTTTTTTTTAAAACAATAATGGTTTTTTTTTTTATTTTAAATTAATACGTATTACTGAATATTACTTCGCAGCATACAATAAATACTTATGGTACAACCATCAATATCTGTTTATATCAGTTTGGTAAAAACATAGGAGAACAGATATGTTACTCTCATTCTCTCTTTACTCATTCGCATCCATCCAAAGAGAAAAAGTAACAATATCAATTTATATCAGAAACATAAACGTACTCACCAATACGCACTCATAAGAGTAGACACACAAAAACTGATATAAACAGATATATCTGTGCACGTCTTTAAACCAAACACAATGTCTTGGCGTTGCACAGATCGGTGGATCCACTCAAGCCTGCGAGAAATTTTTTTTATTTTCTAATAGCTTTTTTCCGATGATGTGTTTTATAACAGCAAATAAGCCTTACCCTTTTTCTCCTTAGTAGAAGTGCTGACTTATTAACATTTGTCTCTTTCTACAAGTATTCTAATGCTGCCAAAAATTAATAAATTATTCTTAAACAAACAAAGTTGCTTTGTTACAGAGTTTATTAAAAAATCGGCATTTTTGGAGTCAAAATCGGCAAATCAGCACTTTGATAAAATTGAGCCGAAAAATCGGCAAAATGCCGATAAATCGGCAAATATGGCAGGCCTGCTCGTATTACAGATGTACGTTTGCAAAAGACAATATTTTCAAATTGTTACTGGGGTAGTATTTTGTCGTTCCGGAACGACGTACCTTCATTGAATGATTTAAAAAATTAGTAATCTGACTTTACACCTGACTTTTTTATCGTACATTATTCTGACTAAATACTAATTATCAATGTGGTCTTATTATTAACAACTTATTATAACAGCCTACCAGGCGACTGTGGTCCTCTTTTTTAATACGAGTACATTCACACAAAGTAATTCAAAATTAGCAAGATTCTGTTAACATTTTTTTCATTAAGATAGTGTGTGAACTAATCCAATTTTTTCACTGCTCACAACAAAAATTCAAAACCCTACGTTAATAGTTTGTGGGTTCCTATTCGTCGGTAATGCATAGTTCACGGTATGGATTCCTCCATACCATTCACCAAAAAGAATTGTTTTACATAACTCTGGTGACTGGCGATTAAAAAACTTTCTACGTCGATTATATGAAGCGCTCGCCAGCGTATTTTAAATTGGATGAACCCAATAAATACCATCAGACATAATCGTGCAGGATCAACATTAAAAAATAGCTTTTATATCCCATCAGTTTAGTTCTGTTTGGAATGACCATACATCCCGGTCTGGCTTACATTTGCTTAGTAAAAAATAAATAAGTCAGCCCTTTTAAAATTTTTTACGGCCTAAATTTATTAATTACAAACTTAATTATGAAAAAAAAACTTGAACCTTTTACGATTACTTGAACAAAAAAAAGGTAATCTCAAAAAATGTTAGTCTACGTTAAAGGGTGATTTACATCTTTACAGAAATCTTACATGTAAAATTTTTCTGCAGAATAATATTTGTGGAATCGTCTAAACAAAATTTGTAATGAATCTACACAAATTGAGAGCAAATACGGATGAAAATTTGACATTCGTATGGCTCTCTTTGTTTTTTGGAAATTTTCAATAGACAATTATGAATCATTCGATCAGGGATCCATTTTTCTTCAAGCCGAGAAAAACCAATGTATGCCAATTGTGTAAATGTAAAAAGATCTGTCGTAAGAATTTTACTGGATTTTACGTGCGTAAAGTCGTATCATCTAAACCGCCCTTTATTGTGTTTGATTTCTACAAATTCCTTCCTTATTTAAAAGTAAAAAATAAAATGAAATAAATAATAAAAAATGCGTCTTTATACAGCTTATGCTCTATTTTATCACCAGTTTGAACGTGTTCAAGTATGAATAACCTTGTTCCCATGTACGCTGTATGACAAAATTTAAAATTTTTTTTCTATCTACAATACATTTATGCATTTAAAAAACGAGGAAGCAATTTAAGCAGACAGACCTGTTGTTATGCTGTTGCTTAAAAAACACAAAAGATAAAATAATTTTATGGCTTGATATTTTTCATGTTTTTCCAAAGTTGTTGTTTTTATTTGATGTTCTTTTAGTCTTCTAATACCAGCAGTAATCTACTTTATACTTCAATGTGTTGTTTTTAATAAAGCAAGAAAAGAAACAAACATGGACAAACATTTTATTGAACCCTCTGGTCATATTATAAGTTTGTGTGAACAACATCTAAGAAATTTCTCTTAGTTTTATTAAATACTAAATCGGAAGTCTTGCAAATTCAATATTTATCCTTTATGTATTTTGTTTAAAGTATTACCGACAGCAAGAAAATATAATTCTGTTTTATTAATTTATTGTAAAAACTGTTTTCTTTTACAAATGTTTGGTAAGGAAAACAACATGGTATCTGAATACTTCTGTGCTTATGCTTTAACGTAAACGAGCTATCATCTTTTATCATCCCTTTTTAGTATAAAAACAATTTTGAAGATAACACACTTTTAATTTTTATTAACATCTAAAAACTGCAAGTGTCAAATTGTTTTAAACGCCTACGACAACATCCGACCGTATTTTTATATATTATCATTTAGTTTTGCTGACTATGGTTCAAAAAGCCTAAAACATTAAAAATATACAAAAAAAGAATATAAAGACGCTCTTTAAGTGCTGTTCTCATTTTTATATCCTTCAACACAAAAAGTGGCTAAATTTGTCATTCCGTTTCTACAATATCCATGTCCAATCCCATAACATTTATATTCTGCGTTTGTAAAGGCAAACTTAATTTTAACAAAAATTTAAATACGCCAATCGATAAGAAATAGTATAGAAGAAGGTGCTGTTGGAAATCAGCACGTTCGGCCCATGTTCTTAGAGGCATCGGAAAAACACCTTTAATTTTTTTATATTATTTAGAACGATGAAGTATTTCCAATAAAAAAAAAAAAAAACAAAAACATGGGGCGCTAGAGAATTAAAAATAAGAAAAAAAAAACATGTAGTAAAAAAATGCCGTTCGTCCATATTTTCCGAGTTATGGGCCTCTGAAATTTTAAATTTTTTTAAAATATCAATATGTTTGTATTTTAAAAACTTTTGATGAGATCTTTAAGAAAATACTCAAATTTATGTAAAATTGTGTATATGTAGTACTTATTTTTTTTTATTATTTCTTAATTTTTTTTAACCCTAATTTTTATTTTTTTTTTTTTTATTTTAGTTACTTCACTATACTAGATTTACATATATGGTGAAGAGTATATAAGATTCGGCATAGCCGAATATAGCACTTTTACTTGCTTTTATATTTATTTTTTTTTAGCCGGATATGTAAGTTGCAAAAGTGAGACTATCGCGGATAGAAAAATAATTGTAAATTCGTTAAAGCATATTACCTAGAGGAGCTTTAGCAAACTTTAAGTTTCAGTTAAAGAACTTAATATATATTGATATATATTTGGGTAATTATATATATAAAATGTACAGAAATTTACTAGTTTTATGGAAACTTGCGATGTCTAGGATCTAACTCATACACCATCAAAGACATTACCTAGTTTCTTTGAGGTTATAACGACAACATTTGTCAAACCTTGCTCTCTGTGAAATGAAAAGTTTAAATAAAATGATGTGAAAGAATTAGAGGCAGATGTAATGTTTTGAGCACTGGCTCGAAGGACGTGCACCGATCTCGCTGATTTTTATTAGAACAATTTTCGTTACTATGTCTATTTTATTTATTTCAACACAAACACGGACGAACAGACGAACAGACGAACAGACGAATAGACGGTCATAAGTCAATCGACTTCGCTATGCAAAAGAACATAGAATATACATATTCAGTTTATGGGGTTGGAAATGTATATATACTCGTATGTATATAAAAATTAAAGTTTTATTTATTAATTTTATCTTTTATAAATTTTTAATTATGTGGTCTTTCGCCTTCCGAAAAAAATTGCCTCATAAATTCTATTTGGAAGGGAGTTAAACTGTTGCAATTAAAGATTGTGGGTTATCAAATTGCCGTCCAGATTCGTACACTTTCCGAGATAACCATCCCAAGACATTATTCAATTTGATTAAGTCCGGGAAGTATGGTGGACATGGCAACATTTTCAACATATTGCTCACTAATGCACGTTTGATAATCGTTTCCATGTGGACAGGAGCATTATCCTGTTCAAAAGACCATAGAATGGGTCCAAATAATTCTTGAAATTTTGAAAATGCCGTTTGTAGAATAGACTGTGGCTCCATAGCATGATATTGCACCCCCGACCATAACACCACCTACTCGACTATGGCGACGGACTAAGAAACATACTTCCTACTACGAAAAAACTACTGTAAGGATTTAAACGAAATTTTGTGATGAGGTCCCCTAGAACCTTAATTCCAATACAGAATACTTTTCTCTTTGTAAAATTAAGTCATTTCGTAGAGAAAAAAAGAGATACAGGTGTAAAAGCACCCAATTTTACCAGTAGAATCGTATTAAACGGAAAACTCTTAATACTTTTTACAGAACCCTACAATACATATTTAAAAACGTATTTTTCTAAATTGGAATTCTTAGAAAATTTAGAAAATCTGTCCACTGCTGTAGGCAGTTACAGCTTTTCAACAAAAAATCACATTTTCCGCTTAATTTAAATGGAGTGTTTTTTTTTCCAAAATAAAATTATTTATTTTACTGGTCAGTGAAAAGAAACAAGTTTTTTTTATTGTCGTTAAAAGTCAAGAAGACATTATAGGAATAGAAATCATTACCTCGTAGCGCCTTTTTGGTCTTTGGAACATATGTTGATCAACGGAATCAGACAAATTTCCATAAACATTTTCAAATTTATGTGTCTTATTAACGTAAATTTAAATGAAAGTAACAAACTAACATGTAACACGTAATTTACAAACAATCTTAATTTAATTTTCTGCTGAAATTTGTGTATGAATCAAAAGTATATCTTCGAAAACAATTTTGAATCATATATAAGTTTTATTAGGCCAATAAGTCAATATTTCTGACCGTCCAATAACTAAGACTTAGTTGTTGTTTCTATTTCACTTAACAATTAAATATTTTGCATTCAAATTCTAACTTTTAATATTTATAAAAAATTTTAATTTCTTTAAGAAACTAAAAACAGGTGATAACCAAGTAAGTTCACTTGTAAGCACAATTTTGAAAAAATAAAAATAGTTTTTTTTTTCTAATTTATTAAGCACTAGGTTAGTTTTATAAATAATAAAAATTTTTATTTTTTTTTTCAATATTTCGCCACACCGTTGGGTGGCATCATCAGGAAACAGGAAACAAAAAATATTAATAATTAGATTTTTTTTTTTTTTTTTTGAATAACAAAATTAAAACGAAATAATTTTTTTCAAACAAAAACAGAAAAAAACTGACCTAGTGCTTAATAAATTAGAAAAGAAAAACTATTTAAAAAGGTCAAAAAAACATTTATATATAAAAATAAAAATAAAAATTGCCAATAAATAAATTATAAAAAATATCTCTACTAAAATATAATTTTTTTATTCTCGCTTGTTCGAGTATAATCTACGGATTTCAGTTTATTTTTATGTCATTTAATGTTTAATGAATGGAAATTGACTTATTTTCGGCTTTTTGGTTCTTTTTAATTTAATTTCTAAACATTTTCTGGCAGAAAAATTATTTACAAATGTACGCGGACATTTTCTAAAGAAAACTAGATGCTAGTTTTCAACCCCCTTAGATTTTTTGGATGTACGCCAAGGAAAATATTTACTTTATCGCCATTTAATTGGCTGCTTAACTAGTTATTTTCTTTTTTTATGAGAGGTATCCTTTAGAAGTTTACATAAACTATAATTTTTGTTAAACTTTAATATTTAATTTTAAGCCTTTGTTACTCTGAAAAAATATATAATTTTTTGGTTAAATTAAATTTGATTGTATTATTTTATTTTTTACTTCCACTTTGCTGTTTAAATATTAAATTTAAATATATATATATATATATATTTTTTTTTTTTTGTTTTCATTTTAATATTCAGCAATTTTAACATTTTTTATACTTCCAATGTTTTTATACCCTTTACTAGAGATATAATATGCATACAAAATACATTTGCCCTATTCACAAGCCCCCTAGTACGTGCTAAGTGCTAACAAAATACAACGGTGCTAGCTGTGTTGTTGGTAATTTTCATGCAAACATGCGATACAACACTTAGTACTTTTTTTCATATGTTTTTCAAACGTTTTATTTGTTTAAATGTTTTATGTTTAAATGAATTATTATTTTTGTGTTCATGTGTGAATTATATTAAATTAAATTGAATTAAAAGATATTTCTATTAGTTTTATTTCTTTAATTTATTGATTTGACTGATTTATTAGAAAGTTGAAGTTGAAAGTTGCCAATATAAAAACTGTTCTTTAAGATTTAGTATTGTTTTAATGACTCGATTTCTAATATCTTGTATAGTACCGCCATCACCTGTACCAAAAAGAGATGCTACCTTACGAACACAAGCACCATTTCCTGAAGATCCCAAGTAGTAAAGTACAATTTTAAGCTGCAAGTCAATGCGTAGTTGGAGCCTTTCGCCAATTGTGCAAAAAACATCGTCATTTTTTATAAGGTTGAATATAAAGGCAAATTCCTCTGGCCGTAGTCGTATCATATGAAGAAATCTGTTTTCATCAAAATATCTTAAAACCCGATTATGCCATAATGATGATTTTGGTAGCCCTAAATGTATACTTCTGCGACTGGAGAGCAGGTACATTAGGTTCATCCTAAAAATGTCTTGAATTTCATCCTCATCTTCTTCATCACCTGTATTAATTTTTTTCATTTAAAATATGAAAACAAAATAAGGAAAACGGTTATAACTTACTTGAGTCAACCATTAATATATCGAAACTATATTTTTCACAAAAAAAATTTATTAATTTACTTTTTTCTGTTTTCTCCCCCATTTGGCTTATAAATAACAAATGATGAATAGCACTTTTCTTATTCTTATTTAGTTTTTGACGTATGAAGTACAATGTACAATGGCACATTGATACAATAGTTGTTCACAAAGAAGTAAACAAAAGGTAGTATGCAATACTACCTACACCTTAGCAGAGCTTGTGAATACGGCAATTCTGTTGGAAATAATTTTAATCGTTTTATATTTAAATACGAATATAAATATGTGTATGCGCTATTTTATTCTGTTAAATTTTTAAAACATTAAAATTTTTCATTTTATTTTGTTGACATGATATTTTACTTCACAAATTTAACGACCGCACTAATACTGTGGTCAAAATAAAAATATTTTTTTTTTTTGTTTTTGCCATCAGTAATAAAATTTAAAATTTTACATTACAAAAAAAACGGAAAGATTGATAAACATAGATATAAAACTACGTACATTTAAATCAAATAAATATTAAACGTGAATAATTGAAGATACTTAAAATCAATATATTTGCATCAAGAGCAGATAATATTAATTATTTGCTTATCTGATAATTTACAATAAAAATCTCTGGTTTTAGTTTGCCTCAAATCAAAATTTAATATATGATAATATTTTTGCAAGTCAAAACTGACATATTGATCATCAAGACACGGCCATCAATTTGTTTGCACTTTTTTAATTTTTTTATGTTTGTGTCCCTTGTATTATAGTAAAGGGCCAATGTAAGCGGTGTGCGCCAATGGGCAGACAATTTTTTTACCGCTTGAATTTATTTTTACGTAGGCAAATGAATGCGGCTATTTGAAATGCAAGTTTGTGTGTTGTACATTTTGAGGTTTTTGACGTATAAATAACTTAATTTAAAAAATGTTATACAGTCTAACCTGTCTCTAAGCAACTATAGAAATTTTGGCCATTGTGAAATCAAAAAGTTTTTAGGCCACTTCTCTCATACAACTTAATTTATTTATTAATTTAATTTGGTCGAGCTGTTCATCAGAAATGACTTGGAACTTGGAATCATTTAAAAAAAGGAGCTGTTGATCCTCCTGGGTTTGTCGACTTTAAGTAATTTTTGTGAATTGAATTATAAGTTCACAAATTTTTTTTTGGCTACTGGATCACCACATTATCGACTACTATTCCTCTTATTAATGTATGACAATATACTAGATAATTCTTCTAAATGTTAAAAGTTAAATGAACCGTCCGTTGATTGCGAGCTATCTTCCGTAAACGGGAACAAAGCTGATTCCACTGAAAGTGAATCTACGGAAGGCACACGTGTACTGTTCTGCAAATATAAACTTATGGTGGTTAGAAAATAAAATGTGGTCACTTAAAAGTTTTAGGTGGCTTAGTAAGCTCCACGAAGACTCTGGTATAATGGTGGCGCTTTCTTTGATAAAGCCTTTTATACCGGTACCGTATATTCTCCCATCTCGATTAGCAGAAAGTTTTTTTTTTTTAAGTATTTAGATACATAAGTAAATAATACATTAATAAAACATTTGGTACAAAACTAAATGTTTATTTAAAGAACTAACCATTAACACACAATTCAGAAATTATTTCTGCACCCGGCCGAACTTTTTTGTTTTTCTAAAATTAATTTTTCGTTTTTATCCGTTTAACCACTTTATAATTAAAAAAACTGCGTATCCATATAGATTCCGAAGGCGAAAAACAAAAATAAATCTAAAAATTAAAGGGTGTCTTTTAAACCGTAATATACAAATGCTGGAACACCTTATTTTTCATAAAAATATCTTAATGGAATACGTTGTTGACTTTTAAAACCCAAAGAATTTATTTAGATTTTACATAATTTTGTTTTATTATCTTTTTAAAGCAAAAGTTGTAGAAGAAGAGAGAATTAAAAGTCAATAACTAAAAAATGTGTCTTATTTCCTGGTGTTTTTACGAACGGTTCTACTCATTCTTTTCCCGTCAGTCACGCGCTTAAACAATTGCTTTCATTTTTTACTGTTTGTGAACATAATAAAAGTAAATTATTTTATAATTCTGTTCTTTTGCCTTTTTTCTGAATACCTGTGTATAGATTTAGATGTCTGTCTATTTTTAACCTAAAGACTGCATCCGCGTATTTCTTTTCGAAAGATGCTAAACAAAATTTACATTTACTTTTATATATAAAGTTTTTTCTAAGACAGTATTTTATAACATATTTTTAATGGTAACTGTTCTTTTGACTAAAGTGGAATTAAATGGAAAAATTTAAATTTCATTTTATTTATTCTTTATGTAAAACTTTAAATTTGCTCTGTTCAGCTTAAAATGCTTATTGCTTCTTTTTTTTCGAAATGATTTTTATATTTATATTCCTGTAAACAGAGTACAATAACTTTGAGAAATTTCTAAAGAACAATATAATTTGGATAAATGGTTTTAAATGAATTTGCTTGATCACTTATATTTTTAAATATTTTTACGTTACGCAATTTAAAGGATATACTCGTATATGCAAACAATAAACGTAATGATCTATTTTAATGAAACGAGGGTGGTCTAAAAACTAACCGAATTAACACGAAAATATCTCTTTACTCCAAAATATGCTGTTATGAGGAAAACAGTGTAAAAACCAAATGGCTTAACTGCTATTTGTAGAAGAAAAAAAAATCATGATAAATAAATAAAGCAGACGTTTTGTAAACTGTCAACAGAAAGTTTCTATTAAGACATCATTAAAAAACTTTCGTTTTTGTTTAACCCTTGCTCAAGGTCGCCGATTTTAATTTAAAAAATATATGGCATGTAAAATTAAGAAGAATAATTAACTGTGCTTCCTGATTTAAAAAAAAAATTGTTTTTAAAAAAGTTATTGAGAAAAAAGTCGTTGTATCTTAAAAGATACATTGAGCACTCCCTGTATTATGCTTTCCCAAAAATTACTATAGAAATAAATTATAGTTTATGTAAGAATTTTATTCACAGTTTTTAATAAGCAATTAAGTTCATGACGTTCATACAAACAAAAAGTTATTATAAAAATCGTGTAAATACATAAAAACTTAACATTTAGCAGATAGAAATAATAAACGTAAAGAAATTCTTAAATACACATATAAAATGTTAAAACTTAAGGTACATAAATTTAATGGTGATGGTACTGATAAAAGCAATTTCTTTCTGAAGTTTAGCATAAATTTACCTTACATTTTGTACAAAACATCCTTGTTTGTCCAGAACAGTTTGGTAACTTGCATCTTCCTTTTTTATCCATCATAGTCCAGTGACCTAACATATCTAGTCTGGTATCCTTTGGCGGCGCTGACTGAGCATTTGGCTTACGACGTTTTTCTTCAATTTGTTTTTCAAGAGGTGGACGACCACGCTGAGAGGGAGCTATAGTAGTGTATGAAAACAAAGAATCTGCTATTTCCAACTTAAAATCAATTAATCGCATTGGCTCCACTTGATGATCTTTGTTTATTCTCTTATATAGTATCCAGGCATTTACACATGTCATATCAAGAAGATGATAAAATATTCATGGATATTTTGTGGCGGCTCATTGAACTATCCATCAGATCAACTCCGCCCATATGTCGGTTATATTTCTTTTTGATTTGTGGACATGGTATATTTTTGATTGTCTTTTCTTTCTTGTCAAATCGCTTTATTGTTAGTGTTTGCTCCTCTATACTTCTATTATTCAGTATAGGTTTGGTACCGACGTATGTCGAAACAAGGTTAACAATCCGATTGTCTTTCCATGACAATGATGTCACTTCGACACCATGTATATTACAAATAACTGACTCGTTCCACGTTCATATTTCATAATTAGTTTCTCGTCAGGGAGTTTACAGTTTTTAATTCTATTTCGTCGAATAGTTCCTACAGCAAGTATACCTTGTGTGCGTAAGTATACTAACAAAGGTATAGTTGTATAGAAATTGTCAAAGTACACTATATGGTTTTTGAATCGAGGTACTTCACGAAGAAGGCGAAAAACTATGTTTGCAAAGTGTTGAAGGTCCGGCTCTCCTTCAGCACGAGGTTCAGCTGATCCACTTTATATTTCAAATTTGTTTGCATATCCACATTACATAAAGCTTAAAACCCCATTTTTTAGGTTTATTAGGCAAGTATTGCTTCATATAGCTCCCAATTTTAGTGGATCACATTTGCTCGTCCACACATAACCTTCTTAATTTTGGAACGGTGCCAAAAGTTCTGTTGAGTGTCTCAATTACTGGCCTAATTAGATAAAGCCTGTCACGTTTAGGGTCATCCTGAGCAGGTCTTTTAGTGTTATCATTAAAATGAATTATTTCACGAATTATTTCGAAACGTCTTCTACTCATTTGGCTTTTTATAACATTAACGCTACGGTGATTTTTTTCAGACTAATAGACTCGTGAGTTTGGAAGCTTATAATAAGTCATATAGAAGAGAATTCCAATAAATTTACGCAAGTCCATTATGGTAAAATTAATTTGATCTATTCCAGAATATTTTTTGGACTCTTTAACTATATCTTCCTCCAAAGTCTTTGGAAACAAATAACACCAAACTTGATAGGCAGTCCCAAAAGATTTTATGTTATCCGGCGGACTACCATCTCCTCCAAATTGAACTTGATTTTCATTAAATTGGAGATTCCCTTTTTTCCACAAAACTCTTTCAGACTCTAAAGATTGGGGATTTATAGTTACTCCACTAAACTGAGAAAAAAAAAGAACTCCAAACATTCTTAGGCCAAGTTTGTGAGTTCAACGTCTCTAAATTAAGCTGATCTAACTGGGCATTATCTATAGTGGCCAAAAACTCCTGATCATCGTTTATTATTTTGACGAAGGAATCACGTAAGGAGTTATCAAGCTCAATTTCTTTCTCAGTTTCAGAGTCATCTATTAGTTGCATTTTAGTATTTCGCTGGTTATCACTTTTTTCTATACTTTCTGTTTCTTAGGTATTTATTGCCTGCAAATCATCGGTATCAGAATCGGTTTCATCCTTGCTGTCGTAGGGGAAATATTCGCTACTGCACAATATTTCACACACTTCTTCATCCGTCAACTTTACTCTACCAACCCTTCTTATACCTGACATAATTATTTTAAAAAATAGTCCTTGACGAAAAATTATAAAAATGATTTAAAATGTAGGAACCAACGCTCAGTAAATTTAAAACAACCTGTTACTTCAAAAAATAAAATCCGAATGAAGTTTAAAAACAAAGCAATTCAAATCAAACAAAACGAATTTCACATTTGTAGGAGAGTGCTCAGTGTATCTTTTAAGATACAACCAACTAAAGAAGGTTTTTGGTGGGATGCCGAAGGCAATGATTCTAAATTTACTCCTAGAAGGTTCTAGACATATTTTGACTTATCCTCATATTTTTTTTAATTTACTATTTCTATTCAAGTGTATTTTATTATATTGTCAATAAACCAGTTAATTAATTTTTGAAAAAAATACATTTTTTAAATATAATAGCCAGTAAGTCAATAAATCTGACATATATTTTCTAAAACTAAATTTTAAACACTTTTCTCCTATTTTCTTAATGCAATCATACATCTTCTGTTAAATATCGATTTTAAAGAAGCTCTTGGGTACTGTTTTTATGGTTGTGTCTTTAAAGATACTGTGAGCATTTAAGGGTTAATACTGTTTAAATTGTTTTTTTAAAATACAACAGATTAAACTAGACACTAGCAAAATGTAGTTGGTTACGTTGTAACCAATTTAAGATGAAGTCCAGACCAAGGTTGCCAACTTTTTAGATGCTTAAATGGCTAGATTAATATTTAAATACTAATCTTGCCATTTAATATTAATATCCTTTAAAATTTAAGTGTTCAATTTTTATACACTTCACCACAAAACGTGGCAAAAGGTGTATCTAAGCTTGTCATTCCGTGTGTAATTTTTACAGTATCCATTTCCGACCCCATAATGTGTGTTATAATCTGGCTTCTTTTGCAAAGCGAAGTCGATTGAATGATGTCCGTCTATCCGTGTCGCCTCGGCAAACTTGATTTTACAAAAAAATAATAATAATAAATATGTCAATCATCAGATATAGTGTCGAAAGAGGTGCTATTGGAAATCAGCTTAATCGGTTCATGTTCTTCGAGGCAGCAGGAAAAATACCACGCCTACCTCTAATTTTTTGATGTCATTTGGAGCAAAAAAGTAACTCCAGTCAAAAAAATAAATATATGGGGCGAAAGAGAATTAAAATATAAGAAAAAAACATCAAGTGAAAAACTGGAGCTCGCCCACGGGGCTCTGAACATTTCAAATTTTTTTAAATATCAATATGCGCATCATTTTAAAGCTTTTAAAAATATCTTTAAGGAAGTACTAAAATTTTTTTTAAATGTTTAACTCATTAAGAGCCAATGTCATTTTTATTTAAATTAAAATATATGCAGTGACAAGTTTTTTTTTTTTTAATTCTACGTCACCGCAATATTTTCATTTTTGATTGCAGTTACTTCACTAAACATATTATATTATTTATTTAAAGTTTCGTGTTAAGATTGGTATCAAAAAGTAAGTGACAAATTGTCCCCAAAACTTCACTAATATTAAACAAGAATACAAACTACAAATGAAAATACACCACAACATTTAAATAAAATGCCCTTAGGAGGTATAAAATAAATTCATTTTATTCTAATACTCTGGGGATCTTGTTAAACATTTAAAAGTTTTCCACTTTTAATTGGGCATTCGAGTAGGTTTAAAAGTGTAAAAAAATATAACACAAAACTTTTTAGTTTCTAAATTGCCAGCATGGAAAATTTTTGTTATTTTGGTGACTTAAAGTTTATTTTATTGAATTTTAATTCCTTGTTGCTTTTAAAGCAAAAATTAAACTTTTTGTATATTTTTTTCAAACATACAAATGGAATAATTTAAAAAGAAAAATTTTATTTTACTCTATTTTTCTATATTTGTTTTATTGAAATTTCGATGGACATTATGTCGTATCAGAAAGTGATATTATGTCACATTACAATAGACATAGTGTCCTTCAACTTAACATGGAGAAAGATGCTACGTTTTTACAAACAGACTTGCAGAAAATATTTGTTAAGTGGAGCATGTGTTGGTTATACGATAAAGGAGAATATCTTTGCGGTTAGCCGAAGGCTGGCTATGCAGAATATCTTTTGTAAGCGACAATAATGTTCATTGGCATTATGTCACTTTCGAATGCGACATAAAATGCATGGACATTTCTACAAAAAATATTAAGCATAATTTGATTCGTTATTTAACGGAAAAAGTCACATGTTTATGATCGCAGTAAAAGTAACGAAAATAATCAATTAGAAACTACAAAATATCTTTAACCATTTATTTTTAGTTTTTTTCTGCATCAACACGCATTAAAAAGATAATATTTTATCTTTGAAATTAAATTAATTAATTCGGCTATGCCGAATATTATATACGCTTCACCATCTATGGAAATCTAGTTTAGTGAAGTAACTCTAATCGAAAAAGCAAATATTGGGGTGACAAAGAATTACAAAATAAAAAAAAGTTGATACTACATAAATATAATTTTCAAAAGCTTTAACATTTTTGTTGTATATATAGAATGATATTTGAAAAAATTTGAAAATTTTAGAGCCCCGTAACTCGGCGCCAACTTCGTCACATGAAGATTTGTTCTTATTTTTTAATTTTCTATAGTCTCATATATTTATTCTTTTGATTGCAGTTACTTTATTGTTCCAAATGACATGAAAAAATTAGAGGCAGGCGTGGTTTTTTGCCTGCTGCATCGAAGGACATACACCGATCATGCTAATTTCCAATAGCACCTCTTCCGACTCTATTTTTGATCGATTGACATATTTATTTATTTTTTTAAATCAAGTTTGCCTTGGCAAACACAGACGGACAGACGGACATCGCACAATCGACTTCGCTATGCATAAGAACTCAGAATATATATACTTTATGGCGTCAGAAATGGATATTGTAGAAATTACACACGAAATGAAAAACTTTCCTACACCCTTTTTTTTATGGTGAAGTATATAAAAATTAAATTGCATATCAAATGTAAAACTTTTAAATTAAAGAAGTATTAAATACTATGAAATACTACTTAAAAAATAATAATTGTTATTTGAGATTTAACAGTTGAACACAGCAACGTACACTATGGACTTTCGAAGTATAAATGGTAATAAGTAAGATGTTAGGAAATACCACACTTAAGAGTTCCCGTGTTTAGAGCCTCAGTTTTTATTTATTTTTATTTTTTGTTTTTTTTTTCGCAACGCATACAAATTTTTACAGCTGCTAAGAATAATAAAAAATTATAATAATGCGACAAGTAGTTTCATAATAAATTCATTTCAATTATAATTGAGTGCTCTACGGTCTATCCATTGGGCTGAACTTAAGTAGTAAATAAAAATTTCAAAAAAATTTTAAATGACACAGTAAGTACACTCTGAGGGCAACGATAGTGCTTGAACTCTACTTGCAATTATGAATATCCACCCAATATGGTCTTATTGTTGTTCTTATTTCCTTTAAAAACAAATTTTAAAACTCCTATTATACCGCATTTACACTATGCAATTTTTCATGAAACTAGCATGAAATTTTTGTTTGTTTGTGAAGCAGGAGGAGTAAGCAATATGGTATTGCTTGAGTTTTGAGAGGATGTTACTGTTGCTAGTGTTTACTTTTAGATATCGCATAACGCTGTAACTTAACTAGAAAATTAAGAAAAAAATGCCTCAAAAAATTGCATAGTGTAAATACGGACTTAGTGTATTTTGAAGTATTTTTTAAATTTTACGTACATGTATATTACATGTATTGTATACATCCGCAAACAAACATCTTTAAAATAGTATTATATTCTTCAAAATCGGTTATCTGTATCTACCTATGTTTAAAAAATTTTTGCAAATTTTGGCCAACGGTTAAACCGATTAAATTTTTAGGGTTTGTTAGTATGGTCGTTTCGATGGTTTGTGTAAAGTTTGAACGAAATCAGTCGACGCGTTCCTGAGTTATGACAACATGTGATTTTGTCCACATAAAAAAACAGCAACAAATACGTAGGCGCCTATGAGCGTGTGGGATATGTATACTGTTTGCTGACTACATACACAAGGTAATACACGTTGTAGCGCAAAAACTCACACGCATTGACAGCTAAGCGATCTTAACAAAATCATTTTGGTGTCTACACATAAAAAATTAAGCTTTCTCAATTAGAACTTTTTAGCTGGGAATATTTTTATTTCCTTTAAGAAAATTTTTGTTTGTTTAAAAAGCATGATTGAAAGATATTGGGCATTAAATATTTTTTCTAGCTTATAATAAAAACAGTGACTTACTTTTGATTGTAAAGTTATACAAATTAAAATTTTATATTTCATTTTCATTTTATTTTGGTGACTTAATTTTTTTACAATAAATAAACCCAAAAAAACTTTATTTTTTATGAAAAATCTACAATATTGTGCGCCATATAATTAAGTGTTTTATTCAGGAAAAGCATTATTTTATATCAGATTTTAATATTTTGGTAATTTTAATTCTTTATATTCTTCAACTTAAAGTTTATTGATTTTGGGGTTTGTCGGGTGTTTATTTTTGTCACAGTAAAGGAAATGAACGTTGATGTCTTTTTGTTCCTGCTTTTTATGATTTTTCCTTTACAAATTGTGCAAATAAACGACTTCCGTTTTTCATTTGTATTCCCAACGTTATAAAATAAAAGCTTAAGTTTTTTTTTATCAAATTAATGGAACTGTTATTTGCAGACATAAATTTAATAAATAGGTTTTTTATAGCAACAGTTGAATAAAATTAAACTGTCATTTTCCGTTTTGATAAGTAATGGGGGAACCTAGTGGATGACATTTTTCGTAACCAAATATTTTTAAAAATTGATTTGCAAAGAATAAATTATTTTCTATGAATTTGATAGCGTCAAAGAATAATAAAATATTGTTTTTCTGCTCTGTGTAGGGAATAAAAAGCTATTTTTAAAAAATGGTAAGCACATGTTTATTCCACTAAATAAATAAACTCACTGTATAAATTATATAAATTAACTTTTTTTGGAAAAATATATTTTCCTTTGAAATAATCAACAATATTGTGAAATAACTTTTGCAAAAAAAAAGTGAATTCAAAATAGATTTCACCGGTTTACCTTTGTCTGTTCAAAAGTTTGGCCACAAACATCAAACTTCATAGGCTTTTGAGACACACTTTAAATTCTTAATCCAAATTTTCATGTTGTTATAGGGGATTTAGAAATACCGTCCGTCTACAATAGTTTGGCTATAAATATAAAACTACATAAAAGGGCCACCTTTTATTAAAAATTTTATTAAATTAGCAATGCAGGTTCTTTCAAATTATTACAGTCTGTCTATAATGGTACAGTTAGTGGTAACACTCTTTAATTTATAACTTCAAATATTTATACTTCCTATTATACCATACAAGTAAGTAATCAAAAGATAGGGCCATCAAGGTAAAATTACCTCAATTATGGGAGCATCATAAGGTGTAGCTAAGGTGTAGGTAGTATTGCATACTACCTTTTGTTTACTTCTTTGTGAACAACCATTGTATCAGTGTGCCATTGTACATTGTACTTCATACGTCAAAAAGTAAATAAGAAGAAGAAAGTGCTATTCATCATTTGTTATTTAAAAGCCAAATGGGGGAGAAAACAGAAAAAAGTAAATTAATAAATTTTTTGTGTGAGGATGAAATTCTAGACATTTTTAGGATGAACCTAATGTACTTGCACTCCAGTCGCAGAATTATACATTTAGGGCTACCAAAATCATCATTATGGCATAATCGGGTTTTAAAATATTTTGATGAAAACAGATTTCTCCATATGATACAGCTACGGCCAAAGAAATTTGCCTATATATTCAACCTTATAAAAAATGACGATGTTTTTCACACAATTGGCGAAAGGCTCCAACTACGCATTGACTTGCAGCTTAAAATTGTACTTTGCTGCTTGGGATCTTCAGGAAATGGTGCTTGTGTTCGTAAGGTAGCATCTATTTTTGGTATAGGTGATGGCGGTACCATACAAAATATTAGAAATCGAGTCATTAAAGCAATATTAAATCTTAAAGAACAGTTTTTATATTGGCAACTTTCAACTTCAACTTTCTAATAAATCAGTCAAATCAATAAATAAAATAAATAAAACTAATAAAAATATCTTTTAATTCAATTTAATTTATATAATTCACACATGAACAAAAAAATAATAATTTATTTAAACATAAAACATTTAAACAAATACAACGTGTGAAAAACATATGAAAAAAAGTACTAAGTGTTGTATCGCATGTTTGCATGAAAATTACCAACAACACAGCTAGCACCGTTGTATTTTGTTAGCACTTAGCACGTACTAGGGGGCTTGTGAATAGGGCAATTGTTAAAGTAAACTTAGCAATAACAACAGCTTAGGCTCATACATAATATTTTATTAAATATTGGAGCACCCTTTAATTTTATTTTATTTATTTTTATTTTATTTCATTTATTTATAATCAAAAAGCCTACGTGGGCCAAAATGATTACATGATATTACGAGTAAGTACAAAAATGATTTCCTTAAATGTAATTGTATAAATTCTAGACTTAATAGAAAAAAAAAAATTAATTTAACTTAACATCTTAAATGCACGACTCTAAAGATTTCATTTAAAGCATGTAGCCAAGTAACAAATCTATCAAAAATAATATCTCTTATGAGTATGAACTCAATTTCCATTTATATATACATTAAATTTTAAACAATTTTAAATAGAGTATTTTTAAATTTTCCCAAACTTACAGAAAAATTTCTGTCATTATACGGAATTTTCGAGTTCCACAACCTACATATTTTCACTATATATGATCTATGCATAAAGAGAGTATTTATTCTGGGAGATATTAAGGCGGAAGTTCTGGTAGATTGAGCAAATGTAAAGAGTGTTGTAAGATATGTTGGCACGCCAAATTTTATAATCTTAAAAAAAAACATAAGGCAACGTAATTCAACAAAACTATCAAAACTTATACCCAAAAAGTCGAAAACATATGGGCTCATTGGGATTCTAATACCCAAACCATAAACAAATCTAACTATTCGATGGGAACATTTCCTAATCTTTTCAACATTTGTAAGACTTGCACATGAATAAATTTCTAACCCGTATAGAATAATTGGCATTAGTAATGATTTTGCTATTAGTTTTCTTATTCTAAAAGGAAAACAAAAGGCAACATTGTATACACGCCTTAGCGAAAAGCAGACTTTAGATACAAGTTTATTAATGTGAAAGTCAAAAGTCAACCTATCATCTAAGTAAATTCCCAACACCTTATAGTGTGATACATATTCAATAGCTACAGTATTTATGATAAGAGCATTTTTATTTATTGGAATGTTGCCGAAGTTCATTTTATAAATTTTTTTTTTTTTTTTAAATTTATATTTCTAAATAATTTTTATGACAAATCGTTATTGAATAAAACAATAAATACTAAGTCTTTTATATCTGGAAAACTTTAACTATTTAATTTTATTTTTGAACATAATGATTTTTATACTTTAGAATGTTATTTTTTTGCAAGACAACAATATGGTCGCAAATGTTACAATACTATGTTTCGTTAGCAACCATATAATGCAACCATAATATGTTGCTCTTAGATTATGGTTATCTCAACCATGTTTTTTCTTTGCGTGTACGTGATCCGTCATCTGCAGCTTTCTAGTTTATAAACTGCATCTATTTAATAAAAATAAGGATGCTGGGAATGTTCAGAATCAATAAAAGTTTAATAAGACGACATTTACACACAGCCCAAAAATCTTTCGTTATTCTACTTGTTAATCATCACTTGCATTTATTTCTACTTCTTGCTAACTATATGGTGTACGCCTGAAACGTATACTGCTTTATTTTGCCGCCATTTTGGTAAACACTAGTGTTGACAGTTCATATTTGACAGCCGTGAAGTAGATACGTGGCAAATTTATAATGGAGAAATATTTGATAAACCAACATTTTAAAACATTTTATCAAAATCAATCATCATATATTGTTACGATGAAATTTTTGGGAATAATTTCGTGCAAAAAGGGTCTGTAGGTGATAGACCCAAGCATGGACCACAACGTACTGCAGAATCCAACGAAAACATAACTGTTGTTAAATAAAGTGTTGGAAACAATTCATCAAACTCATTTCGACGCCGTGCTTAGGAGCATGGTCTTCAGAGAACAACTTTGGCCACAACTGTGCACTAGGACTAGCATTTGTTTCTATTTAAGATATAGTTGACACAAGAGCTTCTTCTACAAGACCACGCCGCCGCACTAATGCCAATACGATGTTACAGCTAGCCTATGAAAACAACTATTTTCAGGAAAAAATCGTAATTAGTGACGAGGCACATTTTCATTTGGATGGATATATGAATGTGCGAATAAACGGTTCTTGGCAATGGAAAATCTTCAATTTATTCATCAGTCACCCTTGCATCCATTAGAAGTAACAATCTGGTGTGCAATTTTATCAGGAGAAATCATTTGACCTTACTTCTTTGAAAACGAAAACGGCATAACGATAACTGTGAATGATTGCAAACTTTTTAACTCAACAACTGCATGCTTTGGGCTTGATTAATATGTAATATCAACAAAGCGGTGCCACATCACATACAGCCAGGATTACAATGCAAACAAGCCAAGTAGTATTCCTTTCCGGTGGACACCCTGTATTTAAACTATTATTTGACCCTAGTTTTCACTTTTTGCTTCCCACTGCATATCGTGTAACACAAACATTCCCCATAAAATAAATGATTTAAATTTTAAAGTGTATTAACGACCCAAGATTTTTTGCCAACTCTGCCTCTTAGATTATGGTTCATAGATCGAAATTAGTGGTAGGCAATCTTTGTAGAAGAAACTTTTGTTGAAAGAAACTTTCATACTTCAATATTTAAAAATTTTATCGTTTTTGCAACGTTTGAAAAGCATTGCTTCTGTTGAGATAACATTTCTGTAGTTTTTGTCAGCTTGTGATTGTTTGTTTGTTATTAACAATGGGCATGGCTAGATTTTCGCATGAATCCACTTCTTACTCGAACTAAAGTTATTTTTATTGCAGTAGTTTTATTATTTTTACGTTTTATTATTTTTTAATTTAATATTATTTGTACTTCAGTTTTATTTGCAACTTTAAGTGTTCTTTTTTTATTTTTACTTTTATGTTTGTTTACTGGCACGTACATGATAACGCTCATCACAGAATGAGTTTTAAACAGAATTTGTGTTTTCTTTCATTTCAAAAGTTTTTTTTTTAATTTGTAATAATATTCCAATTAATTATTTTATGTAAGGCGAAAATTTTATTTGTTGAGATTAAAATTACAAATAAAGATGGTTTAATTGTGCCATTGAAACTGTATGAAACTTAAAATAATATCGGCATGCTTAACATGTTTATATCTCACAAGGAAATTGAGTAGTATAATTGTATATCCATGTATATTTGTGAAAAAATTATCAAAAGTGTTTTTTAAGATACAGTAGGTTGTTAGCATATTCTGTTTAATCGTTTCCAAGTTTGAATTCATCAATTGTTTTAAGTCTTTGGAAGAACTACGGTCCCTTTTTGTATCTGTTTAAAATTGAGAAATGATATCAGGATAAACTGTAATAAGGAAGCAGCGAATCACATATTTTACACTATGCCTATACAAATATCTAAATATATGCAATAAAGGCCTACATTGTTAAATTTTTAGTTTTAAATTTAATAAAAAATGTAGAAAAATTTTTTTTTATTTCTTGTAAATTTTTAACAAACAGAATGGTTTATAATCATAGCTAAAATAAAGTATACTTTAAAGAAACTAAAGTCGGTTTTATGTTAGAGTCGACTCTAACTCATTCGTAGACAATTTAAAATATACTTTTGACATTAAAGTCAACTCTAAATTTAAAACTACCTAATGCTGTTCTTAACTCGTTTTTCCATAATTATTTTATTTAGCTTAAAAACACAATACTCTATATCTGATTTTTATACCAAAGTGGACAAAATAAAAACAAGGTTATTTTTTTTCTAATGATTAATCAGAAATTGTATGAAAACATTTATCAAATTACAGTTGACACCCAGTGGAAATCGGCTAAACTTGAATTAACTTTATTCTTGACTATCTAAGCAAAAAAGATAATAAGAGTTTTATTTTAGAGTACAATTTATCAAGAGTCGACTTTAGTCTATAACTATGAATATAGGCCAATAAATTTAAATAAAATATTTATCTTTGTTTGACTAAGGTGTCCGTTGCATTTTTAGTATGGTCTGCCACAAATACAAAATCAAAAAATAAACTGTAAAATTTTTAATTGAAATATTGTATGTTCCCTGTTCGTATTAAAACGGTCACTTAATTCTTTCCTCATGGTGTTGAAATATGTCGCAAATAATATCGAATTCTGATCTTAATAGTATTCCCTGTCGGTTAGAAACTTACTATTACAGCAGTTGTGCTCACAAAGAGAAACACAAAAACCAACAACAAAAAATCTCTGCTCTCTCTAAAATCTTTAAAACATAAAAACAAAAATTATAAACGCAGTAAATACAGAAGAACATTTAAATTAAAAGATAAAGGTTAGCAAAAACTTGGGTTTGTTGGGTTGGTTAAATTTCAAGAATCTTTCAGGTACAAATATGCTGTCTTTGAGTAATCCTGGTTATAATATTCACGAGTATGGTTGAACACCACTGCAATACAATGAAACATCCATTGGAAAACTATTCAGCGTATCTAAGATGGATTAAAATTAAGTAATCTAGCAGTGTCAAATAAGACTATGTTAAAAGTATAACAAGGGTGCCTTCTTAAAGTATTGAATATATAACTTCTACAAGTAACAAAATTTTGCTTTATTTAAACGGTAAATTTTATAATAATTCAAATTTTAAGAATTTGTAAAACTAGAATAAAAATACGATATAGAGATTAAGAAAATATAAAATATTTTGTGTTAAAATTTATAAATAATTAATTTGCACACAAAAGTCTACTTTAATTTACTAATAACTGTTCATTTCGAACCAAATGACATTAATATTTCTGTTTATCTGTAACATTAATTAATTGACACATAGTAGAGTCGAAGTTGTGATCTTTAATATAACAAACCTTTGCTATCTGTCTTGTAAATTGTTAAGCAATCAACATATATTATCTGATAGTTGAGAAAATTTTGGTGTTGTAACAAACACTTAAGGGAGTGTAATTTTTTTTTTTTTTTTTAATATAAGGGGTCTTTTTGTTCAATTAACTTCTTGTAGATACGAAATAGTATTCGTTGGAAGATCTTAATTTGACAATAATGTATTTTTTTTTTCTAAATTGAGTTTTTAATCTAAAGAATTAACGAAGAAGATACTTCTATCGAACAATGCTCAGCAAAACTATGGCCGGGATAGTGTTCTTTAAATGCCTTTTTGTATTAAAATTTTGTGTATTCATAAAGAAACTGTTTTTGGGAAAAGTACGAATTAAACATAAATGTTACTAAGATAATGTAAGAGCATTGTAGTCCCCTAAAAATCTCTAATTGGTTACCTTAGCATTTGAAAGGCTTTTTGTTGGGTTTTTAACAAAAGCTCGAGCTAGCTTGTGCACATTATTTTTAGGCCTTTAATTATGTATAATTTGAGAGCACTCCTTTCAGCTATGTATTCTTATAATTGGTAATTAACGACTCTTATCGTAACACTATTGTTTTGGATTAAAACACTAGTGTTTTTGTTTTGCGGTTAAAACATTACTATAATTAAATGTATTTTAAAAATTCAAATTAAAAAAAAAACGAAAATTTGTTAGTCGAGATTGTATTTCAATACTTCTAGTAAAAACTTTTTGAAAAGATGTGAGGGTTATCTGTGCGTATAACGTCCGTCATAAGAAAAAGTTTGTAATGTATGTACCAAGAATTGAGTTTTTTAGATTTATAAATATTTTGTTTGACCGCATGGAGTGCAAAGTGGTTTCAGACAGCATAGAACGGTATAAAATATGGAACTAGGAGGATCTAGAAAAATGTTTAGATCAATAATGAATCTGTCATAAATAAAACAGCAGAAAAATTGTTTCTTTAAAATAAATACACAGCTTTTGAAGAGCTTAGAAAATAATCTTTTCTGAAATAAATTCCGAGCTCTTAAAAGTGAACCAGTTAAACAAAAAGACTTTTATTTTTTGAAGATTTTCGGATTATTATTTTTTGTACTCTTTAAGATCGTAAAAACTATTAGAAATATTTCAGTAAAGACTCCTTTCCATTTATATGGATTGGTTAGATGTCTGTTAATAAGCATATTAATAATATAAATAGCAAAATAAATATTTAATTCTTAGCAACTTTAAACAAATTTGTAGCGTGAAACCTAAAATGGTTTAATTAAAAAATTTATAATTTGTATAACAGTAACAAACCGATTGTGGTTTGAGAAAAAAATGTGTGTTTATTTAATTAATTTATTTTCCTGTTTTCAATTAACATTCATCTAATGAAATAAATAATTAATAGAAAAATATTATTTACTGGATTGTGATTATATTACACATGTACAAAAAAATAATAAAGAAAAAAAATTCACCATTATTTTAAATGCAAACAGAGTAGTTTTCACATAAAAAATAAACTGAAAAAAAAGTTTTGGTGCTAGCTGTTGATACACTGGCGAAGATCTGCTAAGGAGGCCAATTAGTCCTGTCTTTTTAGGTTATTTTTATTTCATTAATAAAATCATAAGTTAAGAACATGAACAAGATTTAGATACATTTTTTTATTCTGCATTATGCCTGTGCTTCGCTTCTAGCCAACATGCATGCAAAATGATAAGTAGTAAAATTAAAAATTGTTTTTCACTCGCAACCGATAGAAAGAATTAGTAGAGTGAAAATCAGAATTGTAACTTAAGTGATGAATAAATGTATTGATTTGATTTTTAAACATTTTCCAACTTGCTTTGTCCAAAAGAACTCTGTGTGCAATAGCAACATGTTAGTTTGTTTTCTTTTACGGCATTTACACTGTGCAATTTTTCATGAAACTAACATGAAAATTTTGTTTTTTTTTTATAAAGCAGCAGGAGTAACCAATATGGTATTGCTTGAGTTTTGAGGGAATGTAACTGTTGATAATGTTTACTTTTAGATGAAGCATAACGCTGTAACTTAAATAAAAAATTGAGAAAAAATGCCTCAAAAAATTGCATAGCGTAAATCTGGACTTAATCAGTCCTCTTCTCTGTCATGAAAGAAAACTTAATCTGACTGCTTTCAACAACAAGTTTTTGTGGATTCATTTCCAAATAGCAATTCGGATACTAGCATGCTGAAAAGTCAACTATTATAAAATAATTATTCCAAAGTAATTTTTCTTATGTTTTGAGATTCTTGCGAAAACAAATGCTTTTAAGTTGTTGTTGTTATTATTAAACGTAAAATGTTTAATTTCAAAAAAAAGTGTGTGAAGAAATGTAAACAAAAAAAACCCAATATTGATTCTGGGTTTTTTTTCTAAGTATTTATGTGTATGTTTTTATTTTTAAACATAAGGACATATTTGGCTTAGCTTAAATTAGCTTATTTATTATTTTATTTTTATTTTTTCATTAAATCTTTCAAAATAAGACGCTAGCAGAAAGTGCAGCATTTCATTCTGCTAGCGTCTAATTTTACTTGTTTTCTTTGGAAAATGTCCTCATACATTTGTAAAATAAATAAATGAAAAAAGATTTTTAGAAATTAAAAATAAAATGAACTTAAGCGAAAATAATTTCAATTCATTTATAATATTCACAGTTCAAATAATAATTTAATAAAAAGTAAATTAAAAACAAAAAAAAAAAAAAAAAGAAATCAGAAATTAGCCTTATCACCAATAATAAAAATAGTATTTATGTTATAAGTGAAACTAATATAAAATGCAACTGCCTTCAAATATTAATTGCCCTCATTTTAGGTAAAACGGGTAACATTAAGGCCTTAATATTAAAAATATTTCCGGTGTAAAATTTGCCCGCTAAGAAAAACGTGCTTGAGGTAACCATAATAAAAGAGCAATATATTATGGTTGCATTGAATGGTTGCTAAGAAAACAGTCTAGCAAAACAATAACATTTTAAAGTATAAACATAATTATGTTCTATTTAATTATTAAATAGTTAAATTAAAATATAATAATATGGCTGAAAATATCATGTTGTATAATTGAATTATAATATAGTCTGGTAAGTGATATAAACGACTTTTTTAAAATTGTTTTATTCATTAACGATTTGTCATAAAACTTATTTAAAAACATAAATTCACAACAAAAATCAATTAGTTGCTTTAAATAAAGCTTAGATTATAGGCTACAAGAATCAGTTATATAAAAATATTGTGTATAATGCCAAATAAATGATTTTACAATTGTGCTTCTAACAGAAAAAGATTTATATGCTTTTAATACATAAATACATATTTATTTCAATTTTTTTAATTGTACAGTAATGTTTTATTTTGTACATAAATGTTTCTTTTTTTAACCGACTTCAAAAACAGAAGAAGATTATACAATTCGGCTGAATGTTGCTTTTTTTTATATTTGTGCCTCCAGAACTCAGTCATTTCTGATCCGATTTTGAAAATTTTTGGTAATATGATAGACTATGCTTACAGATTGGCCCCGTTTTAAAAACAGCTCAAAATCTTAAAAATTAAAGGGTCTCCCCATACAACATACATATTTTTTACGCGTATTATGAACTGTAAAGAGCGATTCTGTAAAATTTAAAACAATTGCGTATTGCTATTGCTCCTAAAAACAAAAAATTACACAAAAAAAAATCTAGAAATTAAAGGGTGTCCCATAATTGATGAAGTTTTACTTATATGAGCCTATCTTTTAAACCGTAATAGACAAACGCTTGTAAATTGGACAGAATGTTGATTGCTATGGCCGTTATAGTAACAAGTATTAATATTACAAATTATAAATTAAAGGGTGCGCGAATAGTTCCTTAAATTTGATGTATATGGCCATACTATTGAACAGTTCTAGACAGACGCTTGAAGTTTACAACGAACCTGTATTGCTAAGTCCGCTTTAAGAACAAATATAAAATTTGGATTAGGAAGTTAAAGGGTGTTCCAATAGTTAATGCAATTTTGTGTATGTAACCAAACTTTTGACCCGTTATAGACAGAATGCTGAAACTTAAAAGCGACCTGTATTGCTAAATCCGCTATATCAACGAGTTATAATTTGAATTTAGAAATTAAAGGGTGTCCCAAAATTGGTCTTCCAATTGGTCTTCATCCTTAAATTTGATGTATATGGCCATACAGACGCTTGAAATTTACAACGAACCTGTGTTGGTAAGTCCGCTATAACAGCAAGTATAAAATATGGATTTAGAAAGTAAAGGGTGTTCTAATAGTTGATGTAATTTCAAATGTGTGGCCGTACTTTTAAACCGTTATAGACAAACAACTGAAATTTACAAGGGACATGTTTTGCCAAGTCCGTTATAACAAGAAGCTTATAATTTGAATTTAGAAATTAAAGGGTGTTCCCAAAATTATTTTAATTTGTTCTATATGGCCGTATTTTTTGAACCGTTGTTACAAACACCTTAATTTTAGACTTAATGTTCACTACTTTTTTTGGTATAATAAGAAGTATATTATATGTTATATTATAAATTAAATAGTTGATATAATCTGAATTTATATGGGCAAACTGTTGAACAGTTACAGACAGACGGTTGAAATTTACACAGAACCTGATTGCTAAATCTACACAACAGCAAGTATATAATTAGAATTTGATTTAGAATTAAAGGGTGACCTTATAGTTGCTGTAATTTGATGTATATTGCCAAACTATTGAACAGTTGAACTAGTATAAAGTTTGGAGATATAAGGGTGTGCAACCTGTTTTGAAGTCGGTTTTTCTCGCAAGAATTATGTAGCATTACAATTATTCTCACTAAATGTAATGCTTCTTAATGAAAAGCTTTCAGTAAAAAACAAAGTCTTTATAATTAATAATGGTTAAATGATTACAAAGCAAGAGGGTAATGGTTTATTAATTCTATACATATGGTAATAAATAAGTTCAATGTGTGATATATACTTTGCTTAACAAAAATTTTATATAAAGGCAAACATAAAAAATTCTGAGAAAAGGCTTAAAATTTTTCAAGCAGTAAAAGGCAAGTTAACCCTGGTTGCTTTATTACTATTCAAAGTATGTAAGCCAAATGTTTTGACCAAATCAACTCTTCTATGATGCATACATCAGCCTGTTATTACAAAATGAGGCTCAAGATTAATTATGACATACCATTCATATCTTTTTAATCGACTATTGCACACAATTAAAAATTGTTTTAAAATTAGCAGAAATAAATATTTTTCAGAAGCTTTCTATTATACCGACTACATTATACAAATTAAATGCATAAAAACACACTACTTGAAATCACTATTAATGTGAAACCACGTCATAATTATCATTTTTTATTTTTGTTTTTAAATCAATTTTTTATGTGTCCAATTTTATTTTATTATTTTTTTATCGCACTTGGGTTGACTGGTGCGCGGCCTAAAGTGGTTGCTGTTGAAACAGTTGTATTTTATTTATGTTATATAATATTTTTCTATAGTTTTTTTTTTTAACCAGCTTCAAGAGGGTTTTGTGTTATTCTCATGAAGTTGTTTGCATTTACTGACACGTACATAAAAACACTCATCACAGAATGAGTTTTAAGTAGAATTTGTATTTTTACACATTTCGAAAGTTTATTTTTTTTCAATTGGAAATAAAATCCCAATTAAATGTTTTTATATCGATAAACTAAAAGGCCAATACTGTTAACATAAAAAAGATAACGATGAAATTTACTTGATAAGAATGAAGTTACTAGTAATAAAAATTATTTGCATTCGACATTTTATTAAGCAAAAAATAATATGAACATTTGTAATATTCTTTTATTAGTGGCAAAATATATTTTTAATAATATTTCTGAATGCGCTGCTTAAGTTATAAGACCCATAAATTTCTTTAATATTATTCAAAATATAATTAATTTACTTTATTCGTGCTTGATTCCTTCAAATATAAATATTTCATGATTATCTCATGAAATATTTATTATTTTAAACTAAACTACAAAATGAAATGTATTACTGCGGGGAAAGTCTATCCATATGGCCATTTCACTACTGCTCAAATATTAATTTTTTATTTAATTATTATTTGAACTGTGAATATTATAAACGAATTGAAATTATTTAAAATATGTCTGAATAAATATATAAAAATAATGACCCATATTCATAATTATGAACTAAAGTCGACTCTTGTTAAAGTATACTCTAAAATAAAAGGCTCTCATTATCTTTTTTGCTTTCATAATCAAGAATAAAGTATATATTAAGTTTAGCCGACTTCCACTAGGTGTCAACTGTAATTTGATAAATTTTTTCATACAATTTCTAAACAAACATTAGAAAAAAGTAACCTTGTTTTTATTTTGTTCACTTTGGTATAAAAATCAGATAAAGAGTATTGTGTTCTTAAACCAAATAAAATAATTTTGGAAAAAAGAGTTAAAAACAGCTATAGGTAGTTTTAAATTTGGAGTTGACTTCCTCGCCAAAAGTATATTTTAAATTGTCTATGAATGAATTAGAGTCGACTCTAAAGTAAAACCGACTTTAGTATACTTTATTTTAACTATGAATATGGGCCAATGTAACTTAATATTTTTAACTGTTGTCATACCAAACAGCCAGTGCCGACAGTTTTCACCGAGAGGTATGACAACAGTATAATATTTTCTGGCGGGAAAAATCCAATTAACTTAATAATATTTGAAATTAGTTATTAGTTCAACTATTTTTAGCAAGATCAATTTCCAACTGCTCTAGAGATCCTAAAAGTCTGGCTGATCTAACCTGGGTTCAGACGAAGTGCTGTCGTGGTATAGAGGGAACCAGTACCCCGGTGTGCAGGCACCAAATCTGGAGAGACAGTTGGGTACTGCCGAAGGACTCATCAATGTCCTTAGTTATACTTGCACCACGGGAACAGGTAGCCCATACGTAGATCAGCCCATTTCTGTAGTCGCTTGTTGGTGATGTCCCTTCGGGGTACCTGTAGAGGATATTGGTTAAAGTTAGTGTCCGCGGGGAAGGTGCGGTGCTAACAAAGTATGCTGTTGCATTTACAACAGAGGGGTTGATATTCTCCAACTTTCAAGCAAGGGATAGTTCTTGATCATGCAAGCCATGTTTTTAGAATTGCAACTCTGTTGGATACGTCCAGTAGAGCGCGCTAGTTGACGTTTTGTGGTAAGACCACCGTTAGGTAAGGGCTCATGGCCAGGTACTAACGCAAATTTTGATCACATCCGTTCTAGAGACCCATAAAATAAAAAAATTACGCATATGATGGTACAGTGGCATTGATTCTTTTCAACAGCTAGATATTGTACGTAGTGGACGCACAGAACCCCATCGCTGTCCAGCAATGGACAATGAATCAATAAGTTTGGATTTTCTTCCACACTTTTGCATAGGGCAGCGATGTTCTTTTCAGTACGTATAGAGTTTGTGATATCTATCACCTGTTGAGCAAATGGGTTGCTCAGATGGACGATGCAAAGTCGTCTATAAAATGCGGAAGTTGAGGACTGGCTTACAAAGTAAATCCGGATAATATTGTTACGTTGTTCACTTATTTGTAAATTTTGAATTTATTAAAAAGAGAGTTTTGTGTCTAATTTTAAAACAAAACAGAAATAATCAGCGCCAGCACCGGATAGCATGAGGCTGGATCACATTTATCTGGTGCTTAAAGGCAAGAACAACGGAAAAAGTTTAAGGTTGTATGTGTATTTTCTATAACCAACTAAAACTGAATTTTTTTTAGTAAACTAACTCCTTAAATTATTCGGTTAAATAGACAATAGTTCAAACGTACATAAACTAACGTAGATACATGAAAAGAATGCTGATGACAAATGTAGCGATTTAGGAAAAGCTGTATTACATTCTGGTGGTGCCAATCTTGTCCCGCAACTTTAAATAATTAACACAGGATTTTGTAAAAAATTTTCAAATCTTAATTAATTTTTAAATGACTTCCAAAAAAGAAGGAAGTTTTCAATTTGTCTAAAAGTTGCTTTTTAAGTTAAAAAAAAAGCTATATAAAACTATAGCCCTCAATAGCAAAAAGTAATAAAAAATATCTAAAAATTAAACGGTGTTTCCATAGGTGAAGTAAATCAACCTATGTATATGGGTCTATCTACTGAACAACTGTATACGAACACTTTAGAATTTGACAGAATGGCCTCAACTTTAAAGACAATAAATTAAAGGATTTTTCAATATTTGACGTATTTTGAGGTATATGGCCAAACTGTTAAACAGTTTACAAAAAACCAATATTGATAAGACCGCTGTAAAAATAAATATAAAATCTGTCCCAACAGTTCAAATAATTTGATGTATGTGGCCAAACTTCAGAACCGTTATAGACAGACAGCTAAGTTCTGAAGGCGGTTTCTTTTTGCAGAATTACATTAACTAATTACATCTAATAACACCGACAAATGCGTCTATTTGAGGTCCCATCCGTCATCCTTTCAAACGTAGACAATCATAATTAAACAATTGATTCTTTATCCATCTCTTTGTTGGCAAAATTTATAAATATGTAGAATCCTATATGCCCTTCATCATATTCATAAATCTAGTTCAGTGATTTAATTCCAATTAAAAAGACAAATATTGGGATGACAGAGAATTATAAACTAAGAAAAAAATTAAGTACTATTAGTATATAATTTTGCATAAAAATTTCAACAGCGTTTAATAAGTTAAGCTATTTCAAAAAAAAATTTTTATATTTTCTTAAAGACCTCTTTAAAAGCTTTTAAATGATATCCATATTGATATTTTAAAAAATATAGTGGACAATCGTATCTTTTTAATGAAAAATTCAGAGGCCCATAACTCGGAATATATGAGCGAGCGCCATTCTTGCACTTTATTTATTCTATTTTTAAATTCTCTATCACACATATATTTGTTGTTTTGATTGGAAATACTCCACTAAACAAGATTTGTTCCAAATGGTATAAAAAAATTAGAGGAAGGCGTTTCATCGAAGGACATAGACCGATTTTGCTGAATTTCAATAGCAAAATTTTCAAAACTATGTCTGGTCGATTGGCGTATTTAAATTTCTGTAGCTCATTTAGTGCCTTGTGAATGTGTGATATCACACAATCGGTTTCGCTGTGCATAAGAACACAGAATATAAATATATATATATGGGCTCGGAAATGGATATTGTAGAAATTACAAACAAAATGACAATCTTAGATATACCCTTTTTCCACTTTTTGTTGTAAAGGGTATAAAAATAAATTGAATTTTAATAAAAGATAAGAATTTCCCAACCATCCGAATAAAATTAGTCCTTATTTAATTAATTGGTGAATTTGAATTAAGCTTTAAATAATAATAATAATTGATTGTTAGAGTTTTTTATTACGGTAATTTCTCTTTCTTTAATTAAAACTTCAATTGCCTTGGCCCAAAATCACTACTATATTAAAGCCAGACTTGCGTATAATTAAAAGTGTAATGCTATTCTTTCCATATATATTATTAATATTTAATTTAAAGAACACTTGTTTTCTATTTAATTGGATATCTGTGTTAATGTTGTTACACCCTTTATTTTTATTTATTGAGCAGTTGTAATTATTTACATAATTTTGAGAATATATGATTTTAAGATATAATTAAACAGCAAGAAACCTAATTATATCTGTGTTGTGGTCTAAGCTTTAAAAAATTAATTAAATTATGTTGTGAATAATAATGTTTTAAAAAAAAAATTTCTCATATTCTTCTTGTGCATAAGGAAATTAAAACATGTCATACTATAATGCTTTAGTATGATTTTAAAATTCTTTTCAATTTCTTTTCATTACTTTTTTTACCCATTTTCTTCTTTATTTAAATGCCATCAACAATTGCATTTCAGTGCAAAAAGAAAACCGAAAAAATAAAAATAACACATCATCTTGGCTGGCAACTAACAGATATTCCAAGTGACATGTGTACTACTAAAAAATTTATATATTTTTTGCCTCAGCGTTATGTGTTGAAAGAACCACAGAAAAAATAAAAAAAAAAAAACAAATCAGAACATGTTTTTGTTAAGAAATCATAAAAAAATAAATGCAATAATATGTACGAGTTATGAAGAAAACCAAATTTAGTTCTGAATGTAACAATTGCAAGACGGTTAACAAAAAAAAAAAAACAAATAATGCAACACTTCATGTCAAGGATGTTGTATCTTGTGGCAGTACTGCAAATAAAACAACATCTAACTTATGTTTAAGTGAAACAGCAGTTTGTTAAACAAGCCTTGACATAAGTAATGATACAAATTTTACAGGTTAGAACTTTAACTAGTGTGATTTCTAGACTCAAATAAATCGCATAATCCATAGAGGTATATAAAGTCTTAGCTGAGCAAAGCGGCAAATGAAAAGAGAAATCATAGATACGAAATGAAGAACTTCTTAAATAATTCCGTCAGTAGAGCAATAAAAATGGCATTTCTATTAAATAAAATGTTTAGAAAGTAGTCTGTTTTATTTATATAGAAATAGTTTTACGACGCAATAAGCCAAATGCCTCTTTTTAAAGAAAGTTGCAATTCCCGGTGCGCTTCTTTACCCCATTGTAAATAAACAACATTTTTTTTTTATTCATTTGAGTTACTTTCTTAATTTTCTTACTCTACCACTTCTTCGTCGTTACAAAAAATTTGCTCTTAAAAAATTATGCAACCATTCACACTATACCACACCGCGTCTTTTTTTCAAATCTTGACCCCAGAGGATTCGTTCTGCTGTTTCCAATTTATTCACATTTTTAAACAGCTCATCTAGAATTCAATATTCATGCTGTTGAACTCATGATCTTCGATTTTTAACAAACGTGAAGAAATCTTTACCAACGTGACTTTTGTTTTCGTTCTATTCACATACTCTATTTTTCCTAAGTTGTGAAGTAACATCTTATTTATTTCTGTTTCTACGATAACGTCGCGGATATGTTCTTGTTACAGATATGTAAAGGGTTTCTAAGTATTATTGTTGTAACAATATTATCACCTGTTGACTTTAGACCTATGTAGATGAAATATGAGCTTCATTTGCATCTCGAATAAAACGTTTGTTGGCTGGAGGCAGTGGTAACTAGTGATGTCACGAATAATCGAAAAACGAGCAGAAATATATAAGTGACTTTATTAAATATAAACTTATCTTTCGATTAATTGATATATAGATCGATTGATAACAAAATAATTTTTTTAATGCTTTGCTAATGTCTTCGTCTAAATCTAATGTAAGGCTGGACTGTGATTTTGTAGACTGATTCCACATATGAGCCAAGAATATATGAATATCGTAGCCATTCCAATTATTATAACAAGAAATAAAAAGAATATACTAAAATACATTTTAGAAGCAACTATAACTCAAATTAGTCTCCAGATAAATGGAAGCTTAAACTTTACCAGCTTTAGCCAATATATATTCAATATGAAAAATATATAAAACGAAATGAATGCAAGTACACATTCAGATAAAAATCCTAGTGTGGGATGTAATTTATGGGCTCACCTCAAGTCCTTGCCAAAATAATGCTACTTATTTACGCCAATGTATGTGTGCAAATTGGTTCTGAAATAGCTTTATAAATTCTTCCTGAGTAACTGCAGAACAAGAACATTTTACTGTTTGATTACCCACAGAATTCATTACTGAAAAAAAAAATTTTTTTGCGAATTTTTAAGTGCTGACAGACACTCGTATTTAAGTACAGCCCTTCCACAATTTTACATTTAAATACTAAGTATAGATTTATTAATTCTAAAACCAGTACCAATCCTTTTATTACGTAATAATAAACGATAACTTAAAAAGGATACTGTATGTGAAACAATGCATGAGTTCTGCAAGTTGTGATGCATTTAAGCAACAGAAGCCTTTATTCACTTTCTTCTTACACCTTTCTTTTTTGATTTTATTACACTCGTTTTCAGCACGTTTAATGAATGTTAAAATCTGTTTTTATTGTGTGTTGTGTTTTATTTAAAGTATATTTTCTTTCAATGTACTGTAGGACAGAATCAAAACATTTAAAAAATAATTAAGTCATTTAAAAAGATTTGCGCCGATAGGTCCAAAATTTGATACAGTCGTAGCAGAGGAGTACATGATCTTAATGTTTGAAGCTGCTTACCGCCCACTTTCTAGGAGTAGCGCTATGTGGTCTTAAATTTAGGTACGTCGCTCCTTAACATTTTTTTTATGCTTCATATTTCTTTAATTTCTGCCTGATAAAATAGTTGTTAGTTGGTAATTCACAATTAGCAGTGCACTTTCCAAATAAATATAATAAAAAAGTCATTTGTGATACATTAAAAAAAATATATATATATTTGTGTTTTGGCCATATTCGTGTACATTTAGAGAAAGTATGTTAATTAAATCATTTTTTATTTTATTTTAATAAATTAAAAGCTGCTCTTTTACACTTTATCGTGCGTTGTTTTATTTTTTGTGTCAGAACAATAAATCAGCTGTTTTACTACAAAACTTACCAGACTAACAAAGTTATAAACGACCCCCTTGGTCGTTCATAGTTGGTAACTTTAACAAATTAACAAACTACCGAGTAACAAATTAACAAATTCGGTGTGAATACCACTTATACGAGGGCTGCTCTATATATTTCTGGCCTAACAGTGAAAATGCGAATATTTATAATCAAAAATGCTTTTATTGTTTTTCAAAGTATTCTCCAGCATGATTTATACACTTTTGCATGCGCTCAAACTAGTTGTCGAAGCACTTTTTCCACTCCGATTGAGACACCTCTAAAACATGGTTTTTGAACACTTCAACAGCTTCTTCTGGCGACAAAAATCGTTGACCACGCATTTTTTTCTTGATGTGCGGAAACAAGAAGAAGTCATTAGGTGCCAAGTCAGGGCTGTACGGCGGATGACCCATTAATTCGACGTTTTGGCCGGTCAAAAACGCTCTGGTTTGAGCCGATGTGTGAGAGCTCGCATTGTCATGGTGAACAATGATTCGTCTTCTCTTGTTGGTTTTTCGAATTTCTCCGATGACTTCAGGCAAACAAATTGTAGTGTACCACTCAGTGACCGTCCTACATTGCTCAAGGGGAACAATCGCCACATGACCAGTTTTGTCGAAGAAACAGGCGACCATTTGCTTCGAACAACTTTCGTTGGATTTTGCTCGTCTTTGAAGACCCACACGGTCGATTGTTGTTTTGTTTTGGGCTCATACACATAGATCCATGATTCGTCACCTGTGACGATCTTATAAACGTCTTTTGAAGCACCGCAATCGTATTTTTGCAACATTTCTTTGCACCAATCGACACGAGCCTTTTTTTGAGCGACTTTCAAATTGTGCGGGATCCAACGAGAACAAACCTTTTTTACGGCCAGGAGTTCATGCAGTATCGAATGTATGCTGGTGGAAGAAATGTCCAAGGATGTCTCTATCTCTCGGTATGTTGCATGTCGATCTTGCATTATGAGTTCACGCACGGCATCAATGTTCTCTGGCACAACAGCCGTTTTTGGACGACCTTCACGGAATTCGTCTTTGAGCGAGCTTCGGCCACGATTAAATTCATTATACCAATTTTTCACAGTGCTATAGGATGGTGCTTCATCGCCATACAAAGACTTAAGTTCATCAATGCACTCTTGTCGTGATAATCCACGTCGAAAGTTGTGAAAAATGATGGCACGAAAATGTTCACGAGTTAATTCCATTTTTTTCTATATTAATTTTTTCAAGTCACTGTAAACAACAAAAATAATGGTCATACGTCAAAACGTTTTGAGTACGATTATGCTTAAAACTGACAAACTTTCCAATGGAAATGTCAGATTGCACTTGGCTCCACTCAGTGTTGCCAGGCCAGAAATATATATAGCAGCCCTCGTATATAGTCTAAAAAGTCTAGCTAATACCTAAAAACTGGTGCTTTAATTGAAAATCGTCTAGTTTTTAAGTCAGAAAAGATATAAACTTAAAAATTTTTCAAAAATATTTTAAGCTAAGAAAAATTATTAAAATATTAGGAAGCAACAGAAAATGGGGAAATTAATTTAAGTATTTAGAGATGATGTGGGTTAAAAAATGCATTTAGGAACAAAAATAGACCTTGTTTTTACTTTCTTAAGTGATAACGCATATGTAGTTAAGAGCAAGTACAAACATCAGGCATCAATTACAGAAATGCGCAGCATTAGCGCCACACGTGAAAAGTGGATGATGTCCAGCTTCAAGACTTAAGCTTGGATGATCCGCTTCACTACTCATGATTCGGTGCAGCTCTTTATGGATGGCTGACTTATTTCTTAAATATTTTTATTCTGTCCCACTGTGCACTATTATTACTCTTCATCTTAAGTATATTTTTATGTGTGAAGATTTAGAAAAAGTTGTTGATTTTAATTGGAACAATATATTACTCGAAACGATGTTATTTAGACCTGCACATAAAGTGTTATTAACCTACATAAATTTAAAAAACAGTTATCCTTATAATAAAACAAATGTTTATTTTGTCAAACTTGCTCTAAATTATGTAAGTGAAACGTTTTGTTTAGACAGTAAAAGTAGGATAATTTTTTTTCTTTACAAAATCGATTAAAAATTTGCGGTTAAAAGCAAAAATTTTCATATATAATTTTTTTTCGTTTTACACTTTAAGAAAAATGCTTCTTTTTGAGCAGAAAATAGATATGAGAATTAATGACTAAAAATACTTTTTTTTATCAAACCATATGTTTACTTTTCATAGTGTGTATCAGTTACATATTCTTTCATTACTTTGCTTTGCAAGACGCTTAACAGCGAACAATGAAAGATTTAAACACATTCTTGATCATCATTTTAAATATCTTATCTAAAAAATCAAATTAAAGTGTTAATATTCCTACATGAAAAAAACTTTGTATAACTATTTATACAATTATTTATTTCAACCTCTTATAATTAAATATGTTCAAATTAAATAGTATAATTCTTATCGTTAATTTAATTTGTAAAAATGTTTGTACATTATCCTGAATTTTTTATTATTATTGTAATAAATGTTAAAATAATTCTTAGTAAACTTTTGCTACTCTAAGACTTAAGTGTTGCTGCAGAAGGTACCAAAGCAAATAAATAAAATAAAACTACGGCATACAATGTCGATAGAACCTGAAAAAATGTCCGCCGAGTTACAAGTTTATGGTCTAGTTGATTCATCCAATTTTTTATTACTTTTTTTAATAAATCCGACCGTATGGTATCAATAGTGACTTAAATATTGGCTTCCAATACTTCAATAATTGTTGGTTTTTTAACGGAAGCCAATGATTTAAAATAGCCCCATAAAAATAGCTTTAAACAAAGCGAATAATTGGCAAGTGAACAAGACCACTTCACCAAAGTGATTTTACAGTAAATCGTTTATTAAGTACGCTGCATGGCACGCTAGTATTTAGCTAACTAATTTATGGGAACAATAATGATAGTGCTCGCCATTTGCCGTAGCGGCAGGTACTTGCTCATTGCGAAATAATAAGGCTAGCGTGTATACCCCACCAAACACCAAATTTTAATGGACCCATTAGTGAATTGTTGACGACTTAATGATTTTCTTTGCTACTTATACAACAACCATGCAATCATAAATTAGCTTCTTCACTAAACATATTTCATAAATAAAAATGCTTATTTTTGGTCAATTTCAAGGTAACCCAATCAGCAACAAATTCGACTCATACGATCGTCGTTTGGCTGCAATTCGTGCATGACAAAAAAAGACTAAAGACAAGGACCAACAATTTGGGAACAAAGATAAATCGGCGCCTTCATCAATAATTTGCGCTTCTTGGTAGGCAAATTTCTTTGTCTTTTATAAAGAATATTAGAGTTAGTGCGAAAAAGGTCAACCACTTCGCATTTTCCTGCTCACTAGGACGTTTATGTTGACAGCAAAATTAACTTTGCATACTTTGTTTTTACTGAACAAAAATGTCAACACAGTTTGACAGTTTCAGCTTTCTAACTAAAGCAATCGATATAGATATTTCTCATGCACATGAATAAATCTGAAACCACTTTAATTTTTATTCTTTGCTGGTGCTACTTTCTCTTTGACTCTGGCTTAATTTGGGCTCACAACGCAGTCAATAACACAATTCTATTCAGTTACTCCAGTTGGACTACAACTACTCATCGTTATATTCTAGCAATATGCGATTTGAGTCATCGTACACAGGGGTATTTTTCCAATAAGGCCAAAAATTGATTTTGAGAAATTTAAGAATTCAAGTATCCATCTAGACAGATAACAAAATTCTCCATCGTATAGAATTTCAAGGCTTCTGCTTGAGATTTGTTGTTTTGGGACACTGTTATTGAGTTTACACAATTTTAAGAGGTTAGCAATATATTTTTTGTGGCTAAACGAATAAAGATTTTTTTATCGATTTTTTTCCGTGAAAGCCTATTATAATTAACTGCTGCTACTTATATTAATTTTTTTGAAAAATTTTGCTTTAAATTTTGACGATAAAATTATTTATTCGAAATTAAAAAAGGATCTTTTTTTGTAAATGTTTTGTTAAAAAATAAGTGAAAAGTTTTTTCAGAGTGATCATAATCGCGATCTAAAATATTTTATACCACTATAAAATTTACGATCTCTACTTTTATAATCTAGAAAAATGCGTAGCGCGTTTTTGCACCTAACCCAATATTTACCAGTATAAAACACACCCCACCTTTCTTTAATGCTTCCACCTGAATAGGATTCAGATTCGGAAGAGGACTTTGAAGAATCATACATAGAAGGATATGGTCACTCATCATGATCTTAGTGTAATGGATAAGTTGTTTCAAATCAATTAATTTGTGGGGTGGTATTGGAGGGATACCACCCCTGCCCATATAAATTGATTTCTACGGTCTTAAGGCGTACATATGTAATTCATTTCATTTAATAATTGCAGACTTTTTTAAATAATATTTTATTTCACCACACACATAAAAGGGGCGGGGCTAAAATGACATTTTAAAATCTCTTAATTCCAGCTGTAAGCTTTTGAACATTCTTTGACCTTAAAAGTTGTAGTTTCTAAACATTATGGCGGGAAAATTACAAAAAAAACTTTAATTTTTCAGAGGTAGGGGTAACCTTTGTATGTTGTTTGTTGTTTTTCTCTCTAGCTAAAACTACGTCGATATTTGGAACACGATTTTCCTAAACATCTCAACTTCTCAAACGTCTCATCTAGAGCAACTTTACTTTAGTTTTTCAACTGCCTTGAAACAAGTCAAGGTGTTCAATTGGAATACCAGTGTCGCTTATCCGACCTCAAAATAAAGTATCTAGAACTCTTAAGGTCAATGTAAAACGGCTTTTTCATAACAAAAAAGCAACCTTTTCATGTGTGTTAGTTGACATTTTTTTGTGCGGAACGAAGTTTACGCTTCGCGACTTATTATCTCCCATTTTCACTTATGGCTCATCTGCCTTTCAAATTGTAATCATTAATTTCATATCTCTTATATTGGTTTTGAGCTTTCAAAAAGTTTTATTTAGCTGAAGTTATGATAAAGTGCTTTGCACTTATCGTTAAGCACCGAAAAGAAACAAAAAATGATGATAATTATTTAACAACACTTTTCATTTTTTTATGCAAAAGAAACGTTTAAATTTACGGTATTTTGTTAGCGCACAAATATGTTAAAAAGGATGATATATAGTTTGAATTATAACTGTTTTATATTGAAAGCAGTATAACAAAAATAACATTATAAAAGTCTAAACATATACATTCTTATTCACAAAAATTTCTTATAGTAAGCCTAATGTATACTTTAGTTATTAAACACTTTTTGTTTTATTAACCGTTAATAGGAATTTTTATTCACAAACGTTTATTAACGCAAAATTAACTATTAAACGATTTTAATACTATTGTAGTTTAATGTTGGCAAAATCGTGTTTTATTATATGTCAATTTACGTTTAGCGATGCATACAACAATGAATAATGTTTATATAATTAAAAAAGAATAATTAAATCAGCAATAATAATATTTAATATAACTTAAATTATCATTATTTTATTATTATTTATTGTTGCACATCAGAAATAATTTTAAAATTACATACAAATTGGTGTTAAACCCTTTTTTATGCAATGATTCACTGAACGAGTAAAAAAAAAGTATCCAAAACCGAGCTCGGCATTATTGTTTTAACATCACTATATTATTTTGTTTATTTAAAAAAAAAAGGTTTGTGAATTTTTTATTTATTTTTTATTTTTCAAATCAATAAAATACAATGCTTTAATTATAAAAGAACAATTAATTAAATTATGATATTTTCTCTATTCTAAATATATTTTTTCCAAATATTAATAGTTAATTTGATATATATTACCTGGAAACGTACCGTTTATTTAATTGCAATTTTGTGCAAAACAGATGAAATGATAACAAAATTTTTTGCATTTGAAAAACTAAATCTAATAAACTACGTCCATCTTATAAACCTCAAAATAATTTGGGTGTTATTGTATTTGACTTGCATTTTGTGGCCTTAAATGGTGTAAATAAATACATATATGTAGTTGTAATTTATACCCGGAGTTACGCAACAAGCGTCCTCTTAAATCGCCATTTTTTAAAACTTTGCTTGATAACTGACTAATTAAAGATTCGGCAGTCATATGTACTGCCTCTCCATCTTGCCACTGAACATAAAATGTGTTTCGTAAGTACCTACAACTATTCGCCTCGCATACTTACCTCTCTTCGGCCCCAACAATGCAAAGTCACCAAAACCTGTAACTTGGCTAAAGTTCCACAGCCTCTTTTATCTAATTCTATTCATCCTTGGCCATTTGGGCAAGAGTATCTGCAATAATTTTCCATTTTATGAAATATTTGCATTTATATATAAGTATGTTTTAAGAACTTACCTATTGTAGAAATTAAATTTTTTATATTCGTTGTACTTTTTTATTAATAGTTTTTCACATTTTTTCACAAATTCTACGGGAAAAATGCTTTTCAAAACAGAAATACCGACTTATTAAAGGTTTAAAGAAGAGTAACTGCTACATTAAATATTTGAAATTTATTAATGATTAATAACAGCCTAATAGTGCTATTAAGCGTTTGTGAATACTACTTTAGCGATTTTTTCTTATTAACCTCTTATTAAGCAGTTTAAAATTTTTGTGAATAAGACTGATAATGTGTAATTCCTATTTTTAGCAGATTAAAGAAAAGGAGGTTAACAATTGCTTTTTTAATGTTTGTGCCTGCATTACTCAGAAATTTCTGAATTGATTTTAATAGTTTTTTCTTTATTTGAAAGGATATGCTTACAGATTGGTTCCGTTTTTAAAACACTTCATTATTTTTAAATTTAAAGGGCGTTCCTATACAACAGGTTTTTAAGTTGCGAATGATTAAATATAAGGGACAAGGGCAACTACGGCTTAAATGCTGTATTTGACATTATAAAAATATCTAAGGTAACTAAATAAAATACTAATCGAACGCTATCTTTCTTTTTTTTTTTTTTTTTAGCATGAATCCAGCAATATCGCTAGATATTCAACTTAAACTCTTTAAAAGTTGTAAATACTTCCATATGGTATATTTTTCCTTTTCAATTTATTTGCAAACGAATTTTAAGAATTTGTATGTATTAAATTGTTGGTGATATATTAAAACAGTTGAAGTTTACTAAAAATGGCTATAGGGAAAACACAACTTCAGTTCAAAAAACCTACATTTTTTTAAATTATGTTTTTATTTAGCACAAATTTTTCATTTGTTTTTCGCATTATATGATGATTAAAGTTTATAACACAAACCAAAAATTGTTTCAATGCCTGTAAATACACGCACACAAAAATATTTTATCATTATTTATTTAGCTAAAATATTTATTGTAAATAATGTTATTTTATCCGTTATTCGTGTCTACAATACATAAATAAACTAAATTAATCTCCATATTAAGAATTCATGAGCAAATCTTTTAGAACAATATTTAAGGTCATGATTGACTTCATTTAACCCTGTAAGTACAAATTATTAATGGAATATGAAACTTTCGAACGTTTAAGGTAAATTAATTTATCCCATATTATAAGAGAGATTTGGAATATGTTACAAGAAATAATTAATAATTAACAAGATTGTTTCTTTGTAAGTTCTTTTGCAACTTACAAAATTCGCAAATTCTGCTTTTGCTACAAATTTTTTCACAGCAACAGTTAAGCAACTATATATGCATTAAAAATATTCAAGCATTTTTTCCCACTGCTTTACGTTTTATACATTTTGGTTAAGTATCTATTGCTTTCGCTCAATTTCCAAACAAAGGAATCATGACATGATTCAGGTCGGCTGGCAACACGCGCATTTCATAGTGACCAATTTAAAATAAAAAAAGTACCTCCAGGTATCTTGAATTACTTAAATTAAATTACCAATGTAAAGCCGTAAGCTAACAAAAGACATATAAAAAAACAGCTGATTTTTGTATTTTCGAAAAATCAAAACCACGCCGAAAAACTTAAAATCGCGTGACTTGTAGAACAGCAGCAAATCGTTTACGTGTTTTCAAAACGTTTTCAAAACAAGTGATTTTAAGAACAGAGCTGATATTTTTAAGTAATTTGATAATTTAAAAATAAAACAATAAATAACTAAGCCTTTTGTCTCAGGAAATGTTGGACTTTTGAAACAATGTTATGAACTAATTACACTACTTGACATTTTGTAATAAGTATAACCATAAATAAAACTTTAATATGAAGCTATTAGAATATGGTTACCTCAACCATGCTTTTTTCTTTGAGTGCTATGTAACACCTCCCTGTTTGACGTTGAGCTTAAAACAAGCAATTGCGATTTCATTGTAAAGGTAAATTAAAACGTCTAGGTAGTTCTGATATGCAAAATTTTTGCTGTTTCGAAATTGACTAAAACAAACTTATTGAGTTTTTTAGGTATTTTGTATGTGAGTATTAGTATTGTAGAATTATTGTACTGATGTAACACGTTATAGAGTATTTTTGTCAAAAATTTAAGGTATTAAGTTTAATTCTGAACATAAATCTTAACTTATCCTTCTTAACTTAACCTTAAATTATCCCTCTTACTACCTTGCCCTATAAAGCTTTATTTCAAATATAAAATATTATGTGAACTTATTTAGTTCCTAGTTTAAGCTTATATGCGATGTCTTCTCTTCATGTAACAGGTCGAAGATTCGAATCATATATTTTTTTTTATTTTTTTCTTTTTTCAACCTAACACCCCTTAAAAAAAATTATGTAAATATTTATCGCAATTTTCTTTTTTGTCGTTTTAATTAAATTTTATTTCATGTCCTTGTCATTTCCTCTTAAGGACATAAATATTTTTTCAATTGTTAAAGTGTAAAAAGAATTATTATACTTGAGTTGTGAAAAAGTAAAATTTTCAAACGTCTTTTTCAATAATTTTGGCAAATAAACAAATGTTTTTCTTTCCTGTTTGGTTTTCTTTATTCTGGAATACCAGAATACATTAAGCCTTTTTTTGACATGTTTTTAAAGAAAATATTATTTATTATTTACGTTATACTTGGCTGAGAAAAATATTTTAAAGTTTAATAAAAAAAAACTTGAAAAACAGCCAAAAATGTACGAGAAATAAAAACTATTTAAATAAAGGATATTTTTTCAAGATCATAAAAATTATGTTTGAATTAAAAAAAATATTTAACTAAAATGATTTATGTTTCATATTCTTTAATGACATTGGCCCACAATCATAGTCAAACACTAAAGTCGGTTTCTCTTAGAAACAACTTTAATCTTAAAACTTGTTTTTAACTTTTTTAATTCTATAGTCAAGTAAATAAAAAATAAATAAATAAATAAAATGTTTGCACACAATGTTTAACAAAATACAATTAAATAGATTATCCATCTCTGATCAGCTGTTAGAAATTTTGTTGAAAATAAAAAATAAATGTAAAAAGTAAAATTTTTCGATTTAAGAAATCAAAAAAAAAAAAAAGAAAAAAACTACACTTTAAAGAAAAGTGTACTTTAGAATTCGTAGAATATACTTTATTTATGACTATGATTATGGGCCATTAAATATTAATGTACGGTTTCTGTATTGCAAATAAGCGACTCGTCTGGAAAATTTGTATAGAAATCAGTCAAAAAATTGAGTGCTTCTCATATAAATTTTCTAGACGAATTGCTGGCTTGTAATACAGAAGCCGCACAATAGTAAATGTTCCAGCTCAAAGACTTGTTTTGGACTTTATTAAAGCTTGAAGTATAAAGATAAAAAAACTATAAATTACCCCTTGGTTTAGCGATTTTATCATTATTCAAAAATAAATATACCAATATAATTGATTCTTATAGAAACTTGTTACTTCATAAAAAATATACTGCATAGTTCGTATTAATTTAATATTGTTTGATGTTGTTAAACTGATAAAAAAAGAAACTTCTTTTTACTAAATTTTTCAAAGTTTAAATTTTATACGCCCCCTCTAAACTACTAGGCCTTTACTTTAAAACTGTTTAAGTTTTACAGATATAGGGTCGTTAATAATTGCAACGTACAACACACTTCTCTTTCTACCACAATCAGATAAAACTGTAACAACATCCGCCCTGTGAAGAAAAAATATACCTGAGATAATATTTGCTTTGATTAAAGAAAGCTTTGGCTATGCCAGGTGCTTTGTCCTTCATAAGGGAAATCTTTCTGACCCGTTTATCGAAAAAAAATGGACTGTGCCAGGGTTGCATATTGCCACCTGTTTTATTTTTAGTGGTTATAGAAGATGGTCTTAAAGAAATTTTAAACAAAACGCAAAGAAGTACCCGGCTTAACTACCTGACTTCCGCAGATGATATCTGCTTGCAACTATAAAACCTCAGGAACAGGGCTAAAAATAAATGCAGGGAAAACAAACACATTAAGTGTCGTTACAACAACATTTCCAATATCCATTAATAACCAAACATTTTAGACAATTTGCCAGAAAGGGTGCAAGATCACTGCAAATATAGAAACCGGACTGGATGTTGTCGCCAGATTGAACAAAGTCAGGGGGCAAATCACCGCATTCGATATCGAGTGCACATTCGTGTCGATGGCTGTAATTTTTTGGATCATAATATTCGATCGTAATTTTTTCTATTTACTAATATTTTTTACATTGCTGCCAACATAAGACAGTAAGAAAAACAAAACAAAAAATAAATTAGTTAGTGAAAACAGTGAAACATTGCAAAAAAAAAAGAAAACAAACAAGACTCATTTAAATTGACCCAAATTTATTTATGCACTCCATCGAAATCGGAGGACGAGGCCAAAATAGCAGTCATCAGGAAAAATATTTCTTCTGGGGCCAATTTTAACATTGACTTTTTTTGCACTAGTTCCTGGGAAATTTTTGTCTTCACATTTACTTTCCCTAAAAGCATTTAAAAGTACATTTTTAAACTATTTTATTGAAAATAGCAGGAGAATTCACACTAAGATGTTTAAATTCATCTTTTTTAAATACTTCTATTTGTCTCTGTTTTCTTTCGTAGTAAAATGTTAAAGTTTATTCGTTTTCAATATTAGATTACCAATTGTGTGCAACTACGAGTAAATATGTTTCGATAACGACTGCCGTGATCCACGTTAACAGCATTTCGATCACAACGTACTTGTTATCGAATGCGGTGATTTGCCCCCAGATCATTTTTTTGAATACTATCCCAATCTGGGAAAGTAATAAAACCAGCCTATCCACAAAGCTAAAAGCCGGCGCACATAGAATCCGTCATAAATTATATTTTAACGTATTCAACTGAAAACAAAATAATGACGGACGGGGTTAATACAATGAGTACTTTATTGACGGACAAAAAATCACTAAAATACAGTAAAAGCGAAAACAAAACAAGAAAACGCAGCAAATGATAGCTGTCAAAGTGTTCAACGTAGGTACTTCGAAAGTTAAAAGATGCCCAGCTTTCGTACTTTACATTGACAGAGGCGTACTGATTGTGACAACACTTATAAGATAACATATATTTTAACTTACTTATGACGGATTCTGTGTCCTGGCCTTAAAAATTTTCGAAGTCGGTGCTCCTATATGGATGTATAAACAAAAGAGATAACAAGGCGACTTCTAACTTTTTGCAACGATGATATCAACTAAAAAATTGTTAGCAGAGACAATCAAAAATACGTACACAAAAGTGGTCATAAATAAGATACCTAATCCGTCGAAAGGAAAACAATGTATTTAAATAAGTTCTTAGATTAAACATAGTACAGAAAGACACAGACCAAGTATATCTTGGAATAAATTTAGGTCTATTAAATAAAACCGGATCAGATGGAAAACTCCTGTTATTAGCTCCATAAGCAGTAGGAGCTAGAGCAATTGCACATATGACAAACTAAAAACAAAGCTACATTCATAGCTAAAGCAACGGTAAGTTAAAAGCAAGAACAAGTATGTGTGAAAATTAATAAAGAGAACAACGAAAGAATTTTTAGATCAAAGAAAGCTAATGCTGATCGTAACGATCTAGAAAAAGCTACGTTGCAGCCTGCTCATGTATTATTTATTATATGCATTTGTATAATAATCATTTTTTCTTAATAAATTTAGCACTTAAAATATAATTACAATTATTATAATTAATTTCAAATTATTAGAAAAAATAGTTTTACATGTAAATTTGTGTTCAACAAGTAGGTCACCTGTGTATTTAAAACATATTTGCAGAACTAAGTGAGCAAATAATAAAGATCTAAAATCAATATGATTAAATGGATAAATATAGTAAAAGTATATTAAAACCTAACAAAAAAAAAGAATATTCTGCGTTTTTATAAAGACCCTATTGATATTCCCTCGTATATCAGAATCTACCATAAAAAAAGTTTAAAAATTTTGTTATCTCTAGCAACACAGTAACATTTTTAACATACAATTTAACCTCCTTATAGAATAATAGAAATTCGTTACAAGCAAATGCTTAACCAACAAATAATAGACACAACAACAATAACGACAGGATTTACGGCAACATTAACAAAAAGCTAAAAAATCTTTTTAAACCATTATAATGTCAAGGCATACATTTCTGTAACAATGGAAAAACCATTCATTTAGCACATTTGGAATATGAGAACAATTGAAGATACGCAGCAGTTATGGGAATACATATTTTTTTTATTGCTTGTGTTAGTGAAAGAATAAGAAAGCTGAATAGAATTTGTGGCAACAACCATTTTAATGTTGAACAAAAAAAAAAGGGTTTTAATCACTTCACTTTGCTTTCACGTTTTTATTTAAAAAAATTAATAATTTAAAAAAAGTTTTTAATCTAAGATATGTTTAGTTCTCAAATGATATTAATTTAACTTTGTTATATTTACACTCATGCAAATAATTTTCAATGAATGTAATTTAATTAATATAAAATATAATATAAAATATGTTAAATATCAGGAACAAAACTCTCGTGACCTCTGTCATAAGGCAAAAAAGAAATATGTTTTAAATCTTACAGAACTATTTTTACTTTCTTTGGCTTTTGAATAAAAATAAATTAAAATAAATTTTTTCAAAATATATTTAAATTAGAATGATAATTTACAAACAAATCAATAATTTTATCATAAACTTAACTTATAAACTTCACGTAAATCACAAATTTTTTTTATAAATCTGATGCTCTTTCAGATAATTATAATTTATTATGAAATGTTTTAAAAATTGCACAAAATCGATCTTCCAAAGCACAATATAATAAAATTACTTACTAAAAATAGAACAGGTGTAAAACTGGAAGCCAAAATTAGCAATTTAATACAAAAAGACAATCTCTGAAATTAGAAATTAACGAAGATTGTTAAATCTTTTTTGGGCAACTTTCTTAGTAACAAGTAAGAGTACTATATTGTGCTATCCCGAATCTTGTAGACCCTTCACTATTTATGGAAATCTAGTTTAGTGAAGTAACTCCAATCAAAAAAGTAAATATTGTGGTGACAGAGAATTAAAAAATGAAAAAAATTGGTACTGCATATATACATATAATTTTACATAAAAATTATATCGGCTCTTAACGGGTTAAGCATTTTAGTATTTCTTTTAAAATATCTCCAAAAGCCTTAAGATAATACCCATATTGATATTTTAAAATTGAAAATTTCAGAGCCCCGTAACACGGAAAATGTGGGCGAGCTTCAATTTTTTAACTTATTGTTTTCTTCTTATTCTTTAATTCTCTATCGCCCTATATATTTATTTTTTGATCGCATTTGACGTTACGTTATTATAAATGGCGGTACAGAAAAAACATACTCTCTTCTTAATGTAAATTTAGAATGAAATATTACCTTAAGAATAGACACGTCGATACACGATAGCCAAGATTCAGATATGTACACATGACTGGAGAGGCCTATGTCTTATTAATATTTAAAAATCAGTAAACAAAAAATATAAAAAAATTTATCATAATTAGTAAAGTGCACACATTACTCGATACTGTCTGTGTTGTTTAAAATATTTTAATATCCATATTCTGATTTTTTTTTTACTTTTTTCAATTTTTATTTTTATTTTATTAAACAATTTCATGCGATAGTTGCAAGCCAAGATTTTCAAAATAAAGACAAGGTAAAATTCTCCATTGAAAAATTTTTCCAAAAAAACCGTCTTCAAAAAATGTTGCTAGCCCGTCTTTAATATTTCAAAATTTTTACCACATACATAATTTTACATCATTTATTGGGACAGCCTCTAATTTTCAAATAAAAATTTTATACTTGTTTTTATAGCGCACTAAGCACCACATGTTCTCTGTAAATTACAGGTGTCTATCTGTTAATTGTTAAACAGTATGGCCGAATAAATCAAATTACATCAAATATTGTAACACCCTTTTACTTATAACTTTATCGACCTTCTGTCTAATTTTATTCAATATACCGGTTCAAAAGATAGGGGCATATAGTTCAAAATACGAAAATTATTGGACTTATAACGGCTTAAAAGTTTTGCTCAATACATCATTTTACATCAACTATTGGGACACCCTTTAATTTCCAAATAAAAATTTTATTATTGTTTTTAGCAATACAAATTTCAACCGGTTATCTTAAATTGTTTAAGAGATTGCCCTTTACACCAAATTAAATAAACTATTGCAACACCCTTTAATTTTTAACTTTGTCTAATTTTAAAGCGTTTTTATATAACGGTTCAGAAGTTAGTGGCACATAGTGCAAATCACAACTTTTATTGGACTTCTGACGGCTTAAGAGTTTGGCTTAATACATTATTTTACATCAACTAATGGGACAATCTTTAATTTTTAAATCCAAATTTTATACTTGGGATTATAGCTGATTTAGATATAAAGGTTATTTGTAAGTTTTAGCCATCTGTTTACAACTGTTCAAAAGTATGGCCAAACTAAATAAACTATTGGGGCCCCTTTAAGTTATAATTTTGAATATTAATACTTGTTACAATACCGGTCATAGCGATTGACATTCTGCACAATTTGCAACGGTTTGACTATAACGCCTCAAAAGATAGGCGTTTTTATATAGGTGAATTTTTTTCACCTTTGGGGACACCCTTTGATTTTTATTACTTTTTGCCATTAGAAGCTATAGCGATACACAGTTTTTTTAATTTATTAAGTGACGCTCTTAACAGTTCATAACACACATAAAAACATGTATTGGAACGTACTTTAGTTTTTAAAATTATGAACTGTTTTTAAAACGGGACCAATCTGTAGGCATAACCTTTCAAAAAAATTTTTCAGAATCGGGTGAGAAGTGACGGAATTCTGTGGGCACAAACATAAAAAACCCACATCTAGATGAATTGATATTCTCTTTCTTTTTTTTAATCGGTTAGAGATAAGAAATGGTTTATAGTATATATGGTCAGATGATAAGAGAATTTATTGGTACTAATAATATTGAAACGTTAAGTATTTATATAAAAATTGAAAACCCTTAAATCCAGCCATAGCATACCACTAGCTTAAGAAAAACATGACCGAGAAGTGTATTGTAAGCCAACTTATGCCCGCGTAGATTGCAGATCTTCAGATTAATGTGAATGACACCAGCTTACGAACGGAGCAATAAAAATCAATAACAATTGGAGATAAAAAAGAAACTTCACTTTACTTTTAAACGGCAACAATCCATAAAAATTAAATGCACAAATAAAAAGACTTCGTTTGTGCGATGTTCCAGGAAGCTGTTTTTTATTGAGGGGCGTATCGTAGTATTTAAATGCGGACAGTCTCAATGGCAGAAAATTTGAACTGATTCGTATTCGTCCTATGACGACGTTAGGCAACAGCATCACTATTGATGGAAACGGAAGAAATAAACTTAGATTAATTTATCCTTTAATGGTAGGAGAAACCCTCAAAAAAAATGGAAAACAAAGTACCACGCAGAGTCGATGAAATTCCGGATATAGTTATAAAAAGAACTCGGAGCGACACCTGGCGTTTTTCTCGCAATACTATTAGGAAATAACAGAACTACACGTCTTTTATCTCCTGTAAGAAAATTATTGCAATATTTCATTTCTTAAAGGGAGCATTCTTTCGGACTTTTAATTTCGGTTAAGAGCTGGATATTCGACTTCTCATGCTAAAATGGTATTTTCAGATTAACAACAAGCGATAGCTTTGGACTGTTGTCAGCCTTAACTATGCGAAGGTGGCAACTGCTGTAATATTTCATGAGAATTTTGAATTTTATCAACATTTTGATTATGTGCTTAAACGTACAAAGTGAATGTATGCGTCCTATTGGAGAATTCTTGTACTTCATGCGCTTTTTTTATATCGCCAGATGTTCCAGCTGCTGTATCAGAAGAAAACTCATTAATTTTTCATCAAATTTTATCATAAACAACAACCATATACAGGAATACAAACGAAAGTAAAAAAAAAAAGAAATGAAAAAATTAGAGGCTGAAATTTCATAGAAGAATTTATAGAACTATATCTGTAAACAATTTGTTTACATATTTGTAACTTTTAATCGGTTCATGTAACATGTATAATTTTGTTATATTTGCTCAAATTTTCGTTACATTTCGTAACAAACACTAAATAAAGCAATATTACTGAAAAAGTACTTGTTTCAATATTTGAGATAAGAACTTCTCTTTACGTATCAATTCGATTTCAAAAATAAAACTTACACTTTTGTAGATGCTATCAATTAGTGAGAAATCAAGAAGTATTTTTTGCTTCATGTGTAGAAACAGTAAAATGTTTCTGGCAACAATTTTTTACACCTATAAATAATATGAGCTGCACTTATTACATGCGGAAAACTAAGTACGATGTTCAAAGTTGCACTAATTGTTGGCAACATTAGTTATTCCAATTGAAAAATTTTACATTTAAGCCTGGTACTTTGTTCGAATTTGTGAAAATTGTTGAGCAACATTGATTAATTCATGTGAAAAATTTGAGATTTAAAATGTGGTGTCTATTTACCGATTTAGAAGAATTTAATGTTTTATTATTTTCACGTGTACTACGTTGATTTAAAAATGTAAGCAAAAGATCAGCTGTTTTTTGAAAAATTCCGCATATAATAATGCCTACTTGCTTTATTTTACAGCTTTGATAAAATGTTGCCAGCAACATTTTGTATGTTTTTTTACGTTGAAAACAGAGTACTACTACTGCAACATTTTTTCATGGTTTTTTCATACAAATTTTTTATGTATGTAGTTTGACAGCATTTCGCATGAAAAACTGAACAGAGTATTAGGCTTTAGCTGGTGGTACCGTACGAATACCTGGATTTTGAAGAAAGTTATCCTTTTTATGCCTTTGGGTAGTAAAAAGTTTGTTTTAAGGCGATAGCTATCACTAGCAATATACTACGGAAAAATAGTTAGTAATTTTGTATTGCGGCCATCAGCTAGTAAGACATTAATTTGTTTTTAATAACGGTATTTTTAAAATTATTGAATGGCGTGCACTTACCAATCACGGAATATTATTATTGAGTCTTGATTTAAATACTCATGAGGATCAGCGGTCTTATATTTTTATTTTATATGTATTTAATTATTTTTAGTATAATTTTAGTTGAGCAAATTATTTTTTAATAAATCTTTTTACTATTTTTATTATTTATTTATTACAATAATTTACTGTTTATTTAAGGAAAATTTTAAAATGTAACTTTTAAAGAAAAAATTATAAATTTTTGAAGGAAAAGCGTAACTTTTTGCTGCCTTTTCCTGGCAACACTGACCTGATCGATTTAAATTTTCTATAGCTTATCTTGTGAAGAGCTTAGTGTTAATAATAATCTGTTTGTGAAATAACTTGCTAATAAAATTAAATTAAATTGGCTTTGTAAAAAAAAAAACAAAAACAAAAAGGAGAATAACAGCGGTGGTAACTATTTTTTATAAAACCTAATAAATCGCTAAAATAAATAGCGAGTTTATTTATTACATTTTAAATTAAGCAACAAACAGCCATTTTTTCCCTTTGAAAACTTATTGCTCTATTTTAAATGAACTTTAATTATTAGTTAAATTCAATAATTTCCAAAAGTTAAAATAGCAAATTATTAAAACACATTTAAATAAACTAACATGACCTCAACTCATACTTATTTAAAAATCGTTAAATACATAAACCCAATGATCAAAATTTTAATTTAAATAAACTTCATTAGTGCCAATTTTTCTTAAGTCACTTAAGTGACTGACGCAGATAAATAAATAAAACCTCTCAATCAGGCAAATTCTTCTGTAACGTTAAAATAATACCGAATATTTTGTCAATTCTTTGTTATTAAATTTGTCATGATCGAAAACTTAAATTAAAATAAGATAAAATATGCATTTCATTGTTTTGTACAAATGATAATCTAGTTTTATCACAAGTCAATTTTTTATATTGTAGATGTCCATTTTAATAATGCAGTTCTTGCTGATTGCTTCTGTTTCTCCTGCAGATGTTTTTAAAAGCAATCGCAACAACTACAACTATGTAGTAAACAATGACTCGATGAGAATACAAATCCTTGCTAGATTTTGTAGCAAATTTGTATTTCGTTTTTATTTTTTCGGTTCGTTTGAAAAATACAAACCAAGTGAAATCTATATTAAAAGACAAATAAAGATTTTTATTGGTTTCTTTTCTGTTTTTCTCAAGTGTTAACAACGATATCAATAACTGTCTCTTGAAACAAAAAACGAAATAAAAAAGAAAAATTTAATACGAATTTTCATAGTTTCTAATTCATTCTTACGCTCTAGAAATTGGGTTGTTGATGTTTTTCAAATATTCTTACACGTACATTTTATTCCTCTATTCTCAAGGAGGGTAAAGATGGAGCTATATTGGTTCAATTTATGTTTAAAATTATTATTTTTTTTAGTATATTTTCATATATGTACATATTTTATATGTTAATTTTTTAATTTATTTATTGCCTTTTGAGATTGGAATGGTGTTATTATTTACTTAAAATATAGATAGAAATTTTTTTTGTTAAAAATTGGTAAAATATAACATTTTAATGAAATTGCATTCGTTAAGTTATATTCCTGTTTTTGATAAATTACAGTTTTTTTTGGCTTTTAATGAAATTAAGATTTTTATTGCAAGAAAATTTTTTTTCTTTCCAAAAATTTTTAAGAAAGAAATGTTATTCACAAATGTATGCGGAAGTTTTGCAAGGAAAACTGTAATAATTAGACACAAACAGAATATAAAATGCTGCACTTTCTGAATCGCTACATTCTTCATCAGCATTCTTTGCATCCACCTACCTTAAGTTTTGTGCATTGTAAACATCATATATTTGACCAACTAATTTTGTAAATAAAAATACGAGAAAAATTCATATTCAATCCATATTAATTTGATTAGACGAAGTGTATACACAACAGTGTTTTTCTTTAAAAAAGTTACATTTTTTCATTAAAAGTTACATTTTAAAATTTTCCTTATATAAATAGTAATTTAATGTAATTTATACACAATAGAGTAAAAATTAATATTTTATATATCAGGGAAAATAACAAGGCAGCAAAATCTTTAACTGAACAAAAACAAAACAAAAAAAAAAAATAGAAAAACGAATGAAACAAAATTTCAGCCCGATGATACTCATGAGTATTTTAATCAGTACTCAATCCTAATATTCCGGGATTGGAAAGTACATGCTCTCCCTATCCAATAAAATTTGTAAAAGTAGGATCTTTTTAAATAAATCCGTTTGACCTTTTTCTTTGAAAGATTGAGCTTCGATAGAATTTACTACTTTAATTTTTTTAAAAATATCGTTAAAAAAGACAAATTTGAGTCTTATACGCTCATAACTAAAACACTAAATTACTGACAATTTTTCCGTAATATAATCCGGCACTTCGACAAGGGCATTAAAAGGCAACTCTCTTCTAACTCGAGGTATTGGTACAATACCACTAGCAAGTTCTCTAACTTTTCAAGAAAAATTGTTTCTTAAAATCTTGATGAAAATATGATATTTTGCTAAACTTTAGATTAATTTTTTTAGTGAAATTTAAAGTTATCGATAGTTTAATCTAAATTTTTGGATTTTGATGCATTTACAATTTTATGAAAATTGCAGTTTGTTTTGTGAAACTTTGATGAAAATTGTATACTTTAGGTTAATAAAGTTTTTTTTTTTTTTGTATATATTCCTCTTTGATACAATTTTTGTTATTTGACTGCAAGAACAATTGTTTGCTAACGTTTAGTTTTACTGGAAAATTTTTATAAAAATGTGAAGAATGCTGATAAAGGATGTAGCGCTCCAGTAAATATTACATTAAATTCTGATGGTATCTAATTTTACTTATTTTATTTTAATTAACACAAATATTTGTTAATAGTATTTCTTTATTGATAAATTAAAAAACTAAAATTTACTTGAACGTAGGCCAATCTATGATTTTTTATATTGAAAATATGTCATTTTTGTGAAACCTCGATCGTATAGTGAAATATTAATTTTTGGGTAGTAAAAAGTTTGTTTTAAGGCGATAGCTATCACTAGCAATAATCATCATTAGTAAATGTAAATTATTTAAACTGAAAATCAACACGCTTTAAATTAACCATCGGAAATATAGAGTTTTTCGATTTAAATTTTATAAATGAAACTGTAGTTCTTATCAGAACTAAATACATGCCAAACTAGGATTTCAGTATATTTATTTAATAATAACAAACATAACGAACATCTACTATTTAATATCGAACATACACAACTTGTAGTTAATTTCCATCCTTAACAAGACAAACGTTATTTTGCTGAGTATATCTTTGTACAGTTAACGAATTGAACATTTAAAAAGTATAACATTAAAACTTTTAAAAGGAATGCAGCAACACTGTTTAGAAAGATTTTACATAAAAAATATCCTTTTATCTTTTAAGCCTATTAGTAATGATGATTTAAATAAAATGCTTTCTTGCCTATGCTTCGAATAGACTTAAGATTTTGTATTTCATCCAAAAGAAATAATCTTTTCTTAGGTTTAAACTAAAATTTAAAAGAAAAAACTTTCCTAGATTGAAATTAAAGACAAAACTTCAAGTACTTGGGCTAATAAGTAGATCATAATATTTTAAATATTTTTACACTTATAATGAGTAAGGTATTAATTTTTTTTAATTGTAAAGAATTTTATTATACATAAATCTTTTCAGATACAACGAAAGACATTATTCTGGTAATGAAGTTTTATAAGCTAAAAATAATTTCTTTTTAATAGTCATTTTTCTACTATTTTTAATATCTCTGTTACCGTAAAAGCTTGGACTTTTCATAAAATTTGTATTAAAAGAATAAAGATAAAAATGAAAAGCCCTTATATTTTGAAAACGTTGCAACGCGTTGCAGGAAGACACAATCACTTTACACAGAATATCAGCATTAATATTAAGGTGAAAACTAAAATTAAAAAATTATTAATTATTATTAATTGATTATAAGAGGCGAAGGCACGTCTTGATGGCCATTTCGCTACCGCTTACTTAGCTCCTCAGGAAACTTCTCACAAAAATTTTAAATAAACAAAAGATTTCTATGCAAACAATAAAGTGAAGAAAATAATCAAAGTTTAAGCAAAAACAACAATAACGAACAGTTATTCTATTTTTCTTTCTCCACTATATAGGATGAAAAATAAAGTATCACATTATCCTTTTGTATAAAAGAGCCAAAAAAAAGTCAGTCGTATACAGTGAAGAAACAAAAATAGAATAACTGTTGGTTATTGTTGTTTTTGCTTAAACTTTGATTTTTGTCTTTACTTTATTGTTTGGAGAGAACCCTTTAGTTTCAACTTCAATAATCAATATCGGTTGTTTTTAAATTATATCGGGATATTTAGAAATTAACACAATGATTTTTTTTAATTAATTTAGTTAATAAATGTTTCCCTTTTTTATCACCGTATTGCTAATAAATGAAAAAAATTACCAAAATTTTTTTAACAGATTTTAATTCGAACTAATTAATTTCGAATTTACTTTTGTTATTTTTCAGTATTATTGCGTGTTATTTTAGAATACAATTGTTTTGGCTTTTTTGAGTGTTTAAGTTACTGCAAATTACACAATTAGAAATCTTAAATTTCCTTAAATATACTTTTACGCGATTTTTTCCAATAATCTGATCGCAGTTCGCATTAACAGTAAGACATTTCATAATAATGTTCACCTCTGCACAGCTATAATATGCTTCCTCGCTGTCATTTTAATCAAAAAAAAAAAAAAAAAATGCAAAATTTAAGCATGAAATTATAATGGTTTTACAAAATAGTACATTTTATTTTAACTCATTTAAGATGAGTACGAATCCTAGAAATTTTCACTTAATTGGGAAGATTTAAAAAAATTATAATTAGCTTCATTTCCAAATGGAAAAATATACCTTAAATTTTCGTGTTGTTATCCTCAACAGAAAAGTTTAGGAAATCTTTTATGTAAAACGTAAACAACCTTACGGTTTTCGCTACAATGTTTGTCCGTCAGTCACATCCTTCTATCTTTAAAGTCGCAGCAGTTAAACTATATAAAGTTATTGGAAGAAGGTGAGTTGCTATACCCACTATAACAAAAAATACTATAAATTAAAAGGCGTCCCGAAAGTGGGGTAATATAAGTACCAGAGATCGGTTTCAGTTGCGTAATTTTCGAGTCTACTTAAACAAGCACTTAGTTTTTTATGACTCGAATCGTTTTTGTTCAAAAGCAAAAAACACTTGTTAAAACAACCGCTCGTTTAAAACATTCATTTTATGTACTCGTCATTTTGTGCGAACATGAATGTTCTGACAGTGTCATTTAAGGTTTGAATCTAATTTTGCATCAAAGCAAACTTGTTGTTAGCGAAACAAGTGTTTTATTCAGTTGTAAATTAATTTTCTACTGGATGTTTTTTTCTCTTGTTGTTTTTCGTTTTTTTTTTGCATTTTAAAATTATTTTTTAATAAATTTTTGTGCTTAATATCCAAACGTTTTTTGAATGCCCGTAAAATATAGTGTTGAACTTGTTCTTTTTTTTTACCATGAATTGCTACTTAATTTTGTTTCTTTTTCCTTTTTTATATATTTTCTTTTTTTGTAAATATTTTTTAATTAAGATTTTGTTATAAGTTATAAGTTATATATGTATAAGTATATATATGTATACATAAATTAAGTCTGAAAATGAAAAAAAAACAAATTATATACTTTGGATTTTATTATTTATAGGTATTTGGAGAAAAAATTTCAAGATATATATTTTTAGATTTATGTACATAGTACATTTGTAAATATAATTTCAACAAAAATCTTGTTTGCTTGTAAAACATTTTATATGTATAAAATTTTGTTTTCATCTTTAAAGCTAGAAATAAAAAATGCTAATATGATAGAAAATGCACATCTGTAAGTTTTTCTTATTGTTTTTATATTTTTCTGCATAGCGCTTTTTTACTTTTAAGTGGCTCGATTGTTTTAAGTAAAACTCCAATCAGATCATGTACAATAAAGATGTTTTTGTTTCAATACAAATCTGTTCGGGTCTAATTTTGAAAATGATATACACTTATTGTTGCATTTTGTGTTTGTGTATAAAAAGCAACAAGTATTAAATTGATGTAATACTTGTTCGTGTTGTTCTTAAAATTCAACTACTGTGAACAAGTCGGCTCGATCATACAAGTTGCAGGTCTCTGATAAGTACACAGAAATAAAAAAATAAATAAACTGCAATAGACAGGCTCAGAATCAGTAAAACTGTGTGCGCTACAACAACAAGTAGAAAATATTATGCTTTAAATTAAGGCTATCTCCATAGTGGCTTGACTGTTGCGTACGTTGCCTTGATTTTGAACTGCAATAGGCAAAACAATTGCAAGAAACTAAACCTAAAAAATAAAGGGTGTCCTGTAGTGACGAGGTTTAACGTATAAGGCTTCAGTTTTTTAACTGAAGAAGACAAGCAAATAGTATTAACACAGAGTATGTAACGTGTGGTTAAATTTTAAGGGCCGACGTTGATTTTTAATAAAACACAAATTATTTAGGAAATTATTGTCATTTCTTTTTATTTTGGTATGGATTTATGTATGACACAAATTATCGATATCTCGGCGGCGCGACTCCAACTCCGATGCTCCGAATTTGCGATGACTCTGAGGAATAATTTGGTTTATATGCCATTAATATAATGAATTATTTCATCGTTTAGCTCCTGAATTATTGCTGCCTTATCAACGTACGTATCGAAGTCCAACGGTGTAAAATCACATGTGGCAAGTGGCCTGTTGAACCCACATGTCGTTCACATCTATATTCTCCAATTCGGGCCAATCAAAGTTCATTATCATCTCACGATAGCGAACACCACTTACAGTAACTGCCTGACCGGCCTGAAGGAAAAAATACGGCCCGATGATGCCTCAAGCCTCTAAATCACACCAAACAGTCACTCTTTGTGGATGGATTGGATGGATCGACAATTACTCTTGCATTATCATTCACCCAAATGCGGCAATTCTGCTTATTGACGAATCCACTGAGGCGAAAATGTGCCTCACCACTAAAGACAATTTATCATTTATTGCTTATCATTCACTGTTGCCATTTCTTGCCACCATTCTCACCATTGATGGCATTTGGAATGATCAAGAGGCTTTAGTTCTTGAGTCAATTGCACCTTGTAAGCGTGTAAATGCAAGTCTTTATGCGAAGAAAAAAATTAAAAATTAATTTTAATAGTAACGCTATTTTCACATGTATGTTCCAATTTTTAATCTGAAATTTATTGAGCACGTAATAAAATTAAAAGGTGTCATAATTGAACCCTTATTTTTAAGTTTACTCAAAATGTGTAGTAAGTAAAGCGCAGCCCATACATGATTCGAAACCCTTCTTACGTGAGTCCAACTTGCACTTGATAAATATATTTATTCATATAGTAAGACCGTATTTCAAGGAATCACTTTTTGTGTCATTTAGAAAATAATAAAATAATAATTCCTTTAACGAAATTTGTCGTTTAGATCCTTTACCAGGACAGAAATATACATGTTCTTATAGTACAATCTCTTTAAAATTGAAAAATAAAAAAAGACTTAATTAAAAAAATCGATTTTGTTTTTCAGATAATTTAACTTTATTTCCATAAATATCTCTTTTACCATGTGGTTTCCACACTCAATTTTCACTTGGCATAATTTCAAGTATTTCCGTTGTGCATTTGGTTTTGTATTGGAATAAATTTGTGTCCAATTTTGGTTGTGCGTGTTGTGTGTGAACATTTATAAGTAGTATTATTAAATATTAGGTATGTTCAAAAAGCACAACAAAACAGTCCGAACTCGTACAAATTTGTCCAAAAGTGTTCCAGACAACACTTTTTTTTTACAATTTTGAGATAAAATGAGAGAGTAAAATTTTTCAATTCTTGTACATAGTTGTACGAACTTTTTCTTCGGGTAAGTTTGGACTAGAATTCACTTATCAGCTATTTTTGGTTTACTTTAAAAATCAAATAATTTTTAAATAAATACATAAAGTTTTTACTTAAAATTACTTAAAAGGCAAAATGACAGATTTTTCAAATAAACTTGTAGTTGTAAGTACTTGTACATATATTTGTGGACATTTATCACTTTCTTTAATAAAATATACTTTTTTAGATCACTGAAGAAGTCATGGATATGCCAAGTGAGTCTAATCAAGACGAAATATTGGACTTAATTGGTGAAGGTTCTGATGGGGAGAAATTTTTGTTGAAGTTCTTGCTGCTTTCGAAGTAAAAAAAAGAAACAGCATTGATAAATATTTAGAAGATGTGATGTTTCAATACACAGAGAAAGAATTAAGGAAAAATTTTAGAGTTTTAAAACAGTTGTATTTGAATTTATGTAAAATATTTGAAGAAAGTGAAGAAAGGAGAACATACAACAGTTACTTGGCTTTCCATTTTGTAAAAAAATATAAATAAATTTTTAAATAATAACTGGTTTATACCTTTTATATTCAAACACTTTTACCAGCTGTTGGCAAAGATGCAAATGCTTTGTTTTTAAAATATTTTTATTTTAAAGCGTCTAACCTCACTAAAATAAAATTTATTTAAGTAAGTCAGCACCATTAGTATTCTAGGATGTTAATTTATGGCTTTTTGCATTCCAACTATTCCGGACAATTTTGTCACATTCAGAGAGTAATTTTCTTTTTACTCTCAATAGTCCGAACTATTTTGTTACGTATTTGGAACAGACCTATTTATGATGTTCAAAAGCAGCCGTTCTGCAAAATAAAACTAACAGTATTTCCATTCTCAAGTTAGTTTTTGGTGCTGCTGATTTTGCTTTAACATATAAAATTATAACATAGAGTGTTGTATTAAAATATAGAGCGATTTTTGTCTAAAAAATGTGGGATGACCAATTTTAAAAATGTGTAATAAAAAATTTTATTATTTCTTACTGTATTATGTGGCCAAAATTTTAATTGTAAATAAAATCATTTATTGAGAACTTATCGAATTTGATAGTGAGTTTTTATTTGTGTGATTTTGGTAACACGTTTTCCCGTACATTTTTCAAGTTCCCAAATTACTTAAATCGCTTAATTTATTTTAAAACAGGCCGAACTGGTTTTGCGTGTACAACACTGTGATTAGCGATTATTTATTTTTCAAAAATTCTTTATAGATGTGTTTCTTAAACTACATTTGTTTCTTTTCTTAGTTTTCATTTCTTAACGTATTGGTTTATTACATTCAGTCATGCACAGTAATTTTTAATTAATACATTTGCTAACATTTCTAAAAAGGGTTAAAAAAGTTAACACTCATTTGTTTTCAAATTTTACTTAGTAATAAAATAAGCGATATATAATACCTGTCACAATATTATATTAAAACTACTGTGCGGTGTTGTAAACCAAGTCAGTTATGTCAATATTTTTCACCCTCCTGTGATAAAATTATCACTCAAAAAATCACTCAAAGATAAAAGGCTAACTAGGGAAATGTTCTTATTTCTAAGCAAAAAATCCAGAATAATGACCCAATTGAACCACTACCCATAAATATAATTATTTAAAGAAGATAACTTGTCAAAAAACCTGAGAGCAGATCTCACATGAGAATAAACATCAATCCTTTTTAAGTTTATACTACTATGCCTTCAAGGCTCTTGAGTTCATACGACAACTTTTAATCCCTCATATTTTATAAATCTTTATATACAAGCTTGTTGTTTTTCTTCTTTTTTTTACAGTCATCATTTTATTTCGACAATTATACTTTATCAAATTGTATCTACAATTTTCAAATTAAAACTACAATTGATTTAAATAAATTTGTGTGTTTGTATTAAACCAAAATTAATAAAATAATATTCACTAGAATGCTTGCACCAATGAAAAATTCTTTGTATGTTTTTAACCTCATATCTGGCCACTTCAATTATACTAATAACAATATTATTATTATTTGCATTTGTATAATAATGTGGCGACATTATGTGGCTGCATTGTTCGGTTTATTATTGTGTGTGGTATTTGGAAAAAATGTATATACAAAATTAAATTTAATATATAAACTAAAGAAATCTATATCACAAAGATATTTAAGTCAAAAACAGTTAAAGCCAAACATTAGCAACACAGAAAATTGTTTTGTTGTAAAAAAACGAATATGTATAAGAAAAATTGTGTTTTTATCTGGGACTTCATTCAAGTGGCTGCCATAGATTTTCAAGAAAATGAGAAATGAGAATAAGTTGTAAAGTATTTTAAGTAAGTGGATAAAAAAATTTGTGTGCATTCATTTTAAAGCATTATAATTTAAATTCAAAAATTTATCAAAAATACATGTAAATTTAAAAGTACAACAGAAATCAATAAATATATCGCTGTTTTGCTTTAATGCAAACAATTAATAGGGCATCATATTGCAAGCTCTGATGCTAAAGGCCGGATTCGAGAGTAGTCATGCATAATCAACGCACAATAAATAAATCTAATTATCCATAAATTTACAAATCGGTTGCAATATTTAATTACAAATACATATTTAATTTTATTTTGAGTTTTCCAAAATCACATTTTTACTCGGTGATAGACAGTGCAAAGCACATTAATCAACGACGAACACACCGATACCTGAATTCAGGTATCGGTGTGCATTTCTAAGTACGACTTCTACCTGAATTCAGGTATCGGTGTGCATTTCTAAGTACGACTTCGGAAAAGAGCAATATGTGTTTAACTTTTATTTAGGGCAGGAGTATTGGCTGATTTAAAGTTAAAGTGCATGATGTTGCTAATGCTTTAGGGATTGATAGATTAATAAAATACATTTTAGGGATTTTGATAAGAAGGAGATTATCCAATTGTTCTAACATGCACCATTTCACAGGCCTAAAAATAAGACAGAATGTCGGCTGCTATGGTCGTTATAGTAACAATTATTAATACTTAATTATAAATTAAAGGGTGCGCCAATAGTTCATCATTTTGATGTATATGGTCATACTTTTGAACAGTTGTTGACAGACTCTTGAAATTTACAACGAACCTGTAATTGGATTTTGAAATTAAAGGGTCTCCCAATAGTTGATGTAATTTCAAGTATGTGACTAAACTTTTGAACCATTATAGACCGAAAGCTGAAAGTTAAAAGAGCTCTGTGATGCTAAGCCCGCTATATCAACGAGTTTATAATTTGAATTTAGAAATTAAAGGGTGGCCTGAAATTAATGTAGATTTACTCATATGGGCCTATCTTTTGAACCGTTAGAGATAAACGCTTGGAATTTGGACAGGATATCGATTGCTATGGCCACTATAGTAACAAGTATTAATATTTTAAATTATAAATAAAAAGGTTACCCAATATTTCATTTTATTTGATGTGTATGGCTATACTCTTAAATAATTGTATACAGACGATTGAAATTTACAAAGAACTTGTATTACTAATAGACATGTGCCCGGTCGTTCGTTTCAGTGACCGGTCTTTATCGGTCAATTATCAAAGATTGATTCGTTCGTTCAATTCGTTCAATCGGTCAGTTTGAACGAAAGGAGCCAGCTAAATATCTGGCTCATTTCGTTCAATTAAGTCATCCGTTCAAGTTAACCCGTACACTATTGAACGAAAAGACTGGATTTAAATGACCGGATCACTCCGTTCACATGATTGATTCGGTCAATTTAACCCGTTCGTTCGCGAACGACACAGCTCTAATTACTAACTCCGCTATAACAACAAGTATAAAATTTGGATTTCGAAATAGACGGGTGCTCCAATAGTTGATGTTACTTGGTTAATGTTGCCGAACTTTTGAACCGTTATAGACAGACAGCTGAAATTTTAAAGAATCAAGTTTGGAGATATAATGGTGTGTCAATAGTTAATGTAATCTTATTTATGCGACCATACTCTTGAACCGTTATAGGCAGACAGATAAAATCTGTGTTGAAGTCGGTTTTTGCAAGAATTATTTTGTAATAGATTTTTTTTCTTATATATTTCTATTTATTTTTACCCTTTAATTTTTTTTAAGCTTTGTTTGTTGTTAATGTTTGATTTCTAATTTTTTGGAATACTTTTAATCATCAGTTTCAGTGGACTTTAATTTTAATGAAATTTTAACCTTTTATAAACTTTTTTAAATTTGATTTTAATTTTTTTATATTTTTTTTAATTAACTTTATTTAATGTATTTAATTAAATATTTTATGATATTTCCTAATAAGGATCCCAAATAATAAATTTTTTCTTCTTGATGTTTTTGCATGTGCACGTTGCTTATTTATAAAAATTGTTTCCAATTAAATCTTTCAAATACCTATGAATGGTTTGCAATGGCATCCCTTCTGTAGAAAAATGAAAGAAACAATAAAAATAGTTACTGTATTTTTGTTTAAAGAATTTTTGAGTTTTTTTTTATCGTCTCTTTGCTTTATTCATTAAATGAATTTCTTGTTTAATCAATTTTGCTTTTAGTATAAGACTCTTTGGTTTTAGTAGCGAAATCACAACATGGATACGCTTTCTCCTGAGGAAAATATTTAAAATTTTAGTTTTATATAATAAACATTTCATGATATTCTCAGTTTAGGAATCAAGCACAACAAAAGTAAATTAATTAAATTAAATTAATTTTTCTTCTTAAAGAAATAAATGGGTTTTCGCCTTAAAAGTTTTAAAATATCTCCTTATATTAGTGTGCTCATGATCTTGAGAACAACTTCTTGTTAATTGTTAAACTATTTATATTTTTGTTAGATTATCAAAAAAACATGGAAATTCTTTACCTAAATAAGTTAAAGAAAAAAATATATGTTACTAAGAAATTCGTTTAACGAGAGAATAGTGCTTTGAATACTGGATCATTGTAAGTTTTCTTGTAAATAATAAATAAATTACAATTAATACACTTGCTATGACGACAATTTCTGTAAGTTTTATTTTCTTAAAACAACTTTTTGAATGTATAACCTAAATCGTACACAAGGCATTTATTTACTTAACATCACCCTAAGAACTTCTTTAGTCAATAAGAAGAAATAAAAAGTAAAAGCGAGCAATTGGTTTTAAAATATTATCTACGTTGCTTCATATCTATTTTATGTAACACTGCTACTATTCTAAATTTATTCTTATCAATTTAAGTTACAGTCTAGAGTTATTCAATGTAAGCAAAATAAATACTTAGAACATTTATACCATTTATTTATTCAATTGCTTCAATGAATAGACAAAGAAAGTTTCCAACAATATTAAATATATAAAACAAACAACAGCTGCTCATCAGACAGTACAAATATTTCTGTTACAAACAAACTTATTGATCTAAGAATAAAAAATATAATGGACATAATAAAACTTATTAAATTTCAAATTCAGTACTCATTTCCTCTTATCGATATGTGTGTTTCTCATTTGATTTTAATATTTTGTTTTACTAGTGTTTTTTGTTTTAGTAGTGTGATTTATAAAAATTATTATGAATATGAAAAAACACATAAAAACAACATTCTACCAAAACCACTTAAATAACCTAATTTATATTAAAACATATCAAAAACGGGATTTTTCTTGAAACATTGTGTTGTGTCTGGGATACAGAAGTTTAACCGTATGCTTTCTACTCTTATTAGATTTTTTTTATCGAAAAAGTGAAATTTGATCTTAAGTTGAAAAATAAAAAGGTTGGAAAAATTATATTTTTAAATAAAACAAATAAATGAACTATTTTCGGCTATGCTGAATCTTTTAAACCCTTCACCATTAATGTAAATCTAGTTTATTGAAGTAACTCCAATCAAAAGGAAATATATCGCGGTGACAGAGAATTAAAAAATAAGAAAAAAAAATTAAATACTCTATATAATTTTACATAAAAGTGTCATCGGCTTTTAATGGATTAAGCATTTTTTTTAAATTTTAGTATCTCTTAAAAGATCTTTTCAAAAGCTTTTTAATGATACCCATACTGATATCTTGAAAAATGTGGTGCACAATCCTACTTTTCTATAAAAAGTTCAGAGGCCCCTAACTCGGAAAATATGGGCCAGCTCCAATTTTTTTCACTTGATGTTTTTTTCTTATTTTTAATTCTCTATCGCCCAATATATTTGGTCGAAAATGGATATGGTAGAAATTCCAAACGGAATGACAAACTTAGTTATACCCTTTTTCCACTTTTTGTGGTAAAGGCTATAAAAATTAAAATGTGATAAAGCTTATTTTACTTAAAACTCAGCTAAAGAGTCAAGATGATAAAAAATGTGGTATGTAGAATGCTTGAAACAGGGAGCCAATTAAACCGAGAAAAAATAATGTCTCCAAATCACAATGATTTCCTTATAATGTACATCCATTTGTGTAGTCAAGTAGCAATTTTTGTAAGTTTATATTAATACAAAAAAAAAGGGTCAAATTAAAATATAACTTTTAGAACTTAAAATCAACATTATTAAAGCTTTTGATTTTCATTTTATAGGGTTATTTGTTTTTTTAAGTCAATTCAATATTATTTTTATATTTACAATGAAATTAATACTTAAACTGTTTAATACTTTAATAAAGGTATTGCATTAATTTCGGCTTTAGTCCATTTTTATTTTAATTTCTAAAAATTCTCAAGAAATAAAAATTATTTACAAATGTAAGTATACGTTTTCCATCAGCATTCTTCGCGTCTAACTACCTTAATTAGTGTATATTGTAAACACCATCTACTTAACCAACTATTTTTGTATTTTACTACAATTTATACTACAATTTATTTCAAACTTTAAAATTGCTAAAATCATGAGATATAATACTTTTAGATGTTGACTTTTAGTTCAAAAACAGTCTCAAATACAAGGAAGACGATAGAAACTGTAACTTTTTAATTAATAGGCAGCTTTTCCATATTTTGCTCAATTATTTGAAATATGTAACACTTTTTATCATGCTGCAAAAAAGGAGCTATATCCCAGCAGAAAATTAGAAATTACCTTAAAAAGTACTTGCCATATAATGACTTTTGTGATTGCCATTTTTTGTTACTCGCTTACAAAACACATTACATTAGTTCGCAAAGAAGGAAGTAGTAATTGAACTAGTTCTTTAAGTTAAAAGAGAATACCTTAAAATATGTACTATTGATCGTCATAATTTTCAGTAACAATCACTGTAATTGATTTTCAGCGATTGATTATAAAAGTCTTATGTCTTGTTAAAATCATTCCGCCAAAAATGCTTAAATTCACACTCGATTAACTTTTCTAAAATTTTTTGCTGGGATGTAATGTGCGGAATGTTGTTGCACTCGGTAGTCGAATATTTAAATTTTTTCAATGAAATAATCATTTTTCTTTACTTCTATTTGCGGAATAATAACTCCAGCTGTGAATTTTATTTTTGTTATAGTTAATCTTTTTATCACTGTGAAAAAAAAATTAGTCACATCTTTTTAAGCTACAAGATTATTTGTTATTATTACAATCATATTATTTGTTAATACCAAATGTCGCATATATTTTTTTAAATAGCAGCTAAAGATTAAATTTTAATTAAAAAAAACTGCTAAGAATAATTCGAAAAATTAAATTCCCCAAAAAAGCAGAATTAAAAAAAAAATATCACATAAAATATAATATTTTCACAAAACTACAAAATTTGTTTAACTCATCAAAGAAAAAAATTACACAAAAATGGTAACTGTGTTTTTGTATAAAAGATTTTTCGAGTTTTATTGCTTTTTTGCTTTGTCGATTCAATGAAGTTTTTATTTATTCAATTTGGCTTTTCTTAGTTTTTCTATACAAAATTTAGGTAGAATCCACTGATGAACTATATTAGCCGTAGCAAAATAGATATGCTTTCCTTGCAGTAATACGTTTCATGTTTTAGTTTTAAATAATAAATATTTCATCAGGTTTCCATTTAAATACTTATATATAGAATCGCAAGTTTGGGGTCTTGTAAATGGAATTTATTAAAAAGAGACCTGTTAAAAGTTAAAACAGCATGTCATTATCAACACGCCAATACTTTGGTTGATAAAGGCTGTTGTACAACCAAGAAAATGGAAGGTTTAGGAAAAAATTAGTTGTCTTTTTAAACTCTTCTATTACAATTATTTTAAAGGTATAAATTATAAAAAAAACAGTAATCAATACGCTTGTCAAAAACACCGCCACCGAGTCTGAAATAGAATCAACCAATAATAAAATGAGCAGAAATTTTCCCAATTTTAATTTTCAATTAAATGACAAAATCAATTTCATGTTATGTAAAATATTTAACGAACAAAAGTCATTTAAATACTTTAATAATAATAAAGTTTCATCACATTTTAACCATTGTAAATATCCTTACAATTTTTAAGTATGTATATTTACTTAATTTGTATTTCTAAATACGAATTAAATAAAACGGCTGTTACACAATTAAACTCTTCTTACAGAATCAATTACATCTGCAACATATTTATAGTCGTTTTATTAATTTTGTATTGTTGTAGGTCTTTGGAAATTAAACGCAAGCAACACTATTTAGACCGCAAAGCCTTAATAATAACACTTAATCTAATATTGTTTTATAATAACAAGTTCATTATTAAAACATTTGTACACGAATACTCACAACAATACAGACGTATAATAAACGCCGTATTTAAAGAGAAACTACCATAAAAACCATTTACAGCATGCTCTTGGCAAAGTCTGATTTAACGTAATTTTAATTTTGTTATATTGTTGTTTTTAGACGATTGCTTTTAATACACATTAACACTCAAACATACAAACAATGAAATATAAAACCAGAGACGATAATACAACCCAACACCTTCATTCTATAAAAACATTTTTCTCTTGTTATACCCTTCACCACAAAAACTGAAAAAAGGATATATCTTAGTTTGTCATTCCGTGTGTAATTTCTTCAGTTCCGACCCCATAAAGTATATACGGATTTTCTGAATTCATAAGAATAGCGAAGTCGATTGAGCGATGTCCGTCTGTCCGTCCGTGTTAGTGCCAAGGCATACTTAATTTCACAAAATAAATATGTCAATCGATCAGATATAGTGCCGAAAGAGGTGCTATTGGAAATCAGCATAATCGGTCCTTGCCCTTCGAGGCAATAGGCAAAAAACCACGGCTATCTCTAAGTTTTTCATTTCACTTGGAATAATACAGTAACTCCAATCAAAAAGCAACAAATATATGGGCGATATAGAATTAAAAACTAAGAAACAAAAATCCAGTGAAAAAATTGGCGCTCGCCCATATTTTCCGAGGTACGAGGCTTTGAAATTTTCAATTTTTTTAAAATATCAATGTGGGTATCATTTTAAAGCTTTTGAAGAGGTCTTTAAAGAAATAGTAAAATTTTTAAAAAATGCTTAGCCTATTAAGAGCCGATGTCATTTTTATGTAAAACTATATGTGTATATGCAGTACCAAATTTTTTGGTATTTTTTAATTCTCTGTTACCCCAATATTTGCTTTTTGGTTGGAGTTATTTCACTAAACTAGATTTACATAGATGGTGAAGGATATATAAGATTCGGCATAGCAGAATATAGCACACTTACTTGTTTTAGTTTAAGATTTAAACAAAAACAAAAGCCAATTCTCACACATATGAATAAAAGCAAAAAGTGTTATGTACAAAAGGGATTTCAAACAAAGTTACAATAGCAGGAGTATATTTGAAAATATAAGTTTATTGAAAGTTTTTTACTTTGTTCTATTGTTGAGTTATTTTTACAGAAGAGATTACTTTGGAAAATTTTAAATAAACTTTAAATTATTACCATAAAAAAATTAAAAAATTAAACAGAAAAAAAAATTATATTTAATTTAAACGAGAGATATATGCCTCCAAATAAATTAAAAAGCATTCTTGTGCCTATAAGTTGTAGTGCCTAATATCTATTAATATTTTCCTAACTAGATAGACAAAATTGAATCAGAAATGCAGAAATAATTTTTTCACCCAAAACATTTGACATTACTTTGCCATATTTGGTTACCCGCTTACAAAACACTAGTTCGCAAAAAAGGCAGTAAGAATTGAACTAGTTCTTTACGTTAGAAGAAAATACCTTAAAATACAAACTATACATATTAACATTGCAATTTTATTTGCATTGTTTAAAATATGAAATGAAAGAAATTTATCTAAATATAATTATTTTTTCTATCTAAAATTATAACGTTTTTAATATAAGAAAATAGAGTTTACTACTACCAAACATTTAGGAAAGGTAATCGAGTGTGGAGTTAATCTTTTTTGGCGAAGGGACTTCCCAACTAGATTACCAAACTAATGTTTTTAACAAGTGCGCTTCGCTGCCCCAATCCAGCCTGAGTTCGTATGCATAGCGAAAGTAATTGAGCCTTTGTGTTAGTGTTAAAATCAAGTTTGCCAAGGCACTAGATCAGCTAGAGAAAAATTAATTACGCTAATCGATCAGACATATTGTCGAAAGAGCTCGTATCAAAATTCAACAAAATCGATCCACGTCCTTCGAAGCAGCGGGCAAGACACGACGCCTACCTCTAATTTTTCCATATCATTTGAGACAACGAAGTAACTTAAAAAAAAAAAAAACAAATATATAGGGCGATAGAAAATCCTAAAAAAACGAAAAATACCATTAGGTGAAAAAATTGGCGCTCGCCCATATTTTGCGAGTTACAGAGCTCTGAAATTTTAAATTTTTTAAAATATCAATATGGGTAACATTTTAGAGCTTTGGAAGAGATCTTTACGGAAATATTGCAACATGCGTTGTTCATAACTTTTGTATTGACAAGAAATTTTTTTTTACCCTTCACCACAAAAAATTAAAACGGGTATAACTAAGTTTGTCATTTCGTGTGTAATTTCTACAACATCCATTACTAACAATAACTCGCTCGAGTTATTGTTAGTATTGAAATAAATTTTTCTTCAATAGATCAGATATAGTGTCGAAAAAGGTACTATTGGAAATGAGCCTACCTCTATTTTTTCATGTCATTTGGAACAATAAAGTAACTCCAATAAAAAAAAACAAATATATGGGGCTATAGAGAGTTCAAAAATAAAAAAAAATATCAAGTGGACAGGCGCAACCATATTTTCCGAGTTACAGGGCTATGAAATTTTAAATTTTTTAAAACATCAATATGGGTATCATTTTCAACCTATTGAAAAGGTCTTTAAGGAAATACATTTTTTTTAAATGCTTAACCCATTATGAGCCGATGTCATTTTTTATAATATAATATATATGCAGGACCATTACTTTTTAATTTTTTAATTCTCTGTCACCCCAATACTTGCATTTTTTATTGGAATTACTTCACTAAACTAGATTTACATAGATGGTTAAGGGTATATAAGATTCGGCACCGCTGAATATAGCACTCTTACATTAATCACCTAAAAGGGAGCTATTGCAAAAGAATACACACATAGTCCCCGTCTATGCAATTTTTTTATGTAACTTTTTTTTCAATTCTCTTTATAAATTGCAGTGATATCCGCTATTTGAAACAAAACATAACCAACATAAACATCCCCTCAAAACTGAAATTATGCTATATTGCTTACCCGTCATGAAAAATTGCATAGTGTAAATACCGTAATATATAAAACTGTGAAAATAGTTCAAACATATTTTATTTTTAGATTTCAGGTTTTGCAAATGTTTTCGAATGTTTGGATGAAACGTAATATTTGTTCCGTTTATGTTAATAGACTTGAAACAAGAATTCTGTGATTCAAAGCTGCGATTTCTTTTACTTTTTAGTGGTGTTAAAAGTAAAATGCATGGCGGAATATCTTTCGACCCCTTTTCGGAGTTATAGAAAAACAACAATCGTTCTCCATATCATTTGTATTGAGAACAATAATGTTAACATACTTCGGACAAATGAAAAGAAATGAAATTAAAACTGTTTTATGGGACCGTTTTACTTCTTACTTTTACTTTTCTATTTTTCGTTCTTCTCAACTTTTATACATTTCGAACTACTACCAAGCTTATTTTATTAAGCTTCTCTTCAAAATAGGGTATATTTCTTTTTGAACAAGAATCTTATTTGATGTTTACTGCTAATTTCTTCTTTCTCCTAACAGTTCTATACCTTTTTTCATACTGCTTTGCCATTTTCTCTGAAACTTAGCTTGCGATTTTAGCCCTGAATTTTTTTAAAATTTCAACATCTGGTATTTATTTGCTTTAAAGGTCTATCAAAATTCTTGTACCACCATCAGCCCATACTATAAAAAGAATAAATATATATTCTTTAAATTATTTTAAATGATGTTGAAGACTCAAAATTTACACTTTTTGCATCCATTTCTGGTTATTATTTAAAAAAAAATCTTTAAATTTTTGGTTATTGCTTGTGCCATTTTTTCATGGGCTTATATATATATATATATATATATATATATATATATACAGTGGTGGCCACGAATTTAAGACACGGCATCTCACTTATATATTTGTGACAATTTTTACATTTTATAAAAAAAATTTTAGATCCCTGATATTTTTTATAAGATCTTAGTAGTGTAATGAAAAAAAATTTATAATATTTTATTAGCTATATTTGGTTAAGAATTTTTATTTACATTTTATATAGATTAACATAAATTTTATCCTGGTCATGAATTTAAGACATAGGCAAAATAAAACTTTAGTTCACTATAGTAAAGCTTAGATTCATAAAAAAATCTTAGTATTTGGTGGGAAATCCTTTATTTTGGATAACAGCAGCACATCTTCTGGGCAAACTTTCAACTAACGCCATACAACGTTGCTTTGGGATAGCATACCAAGCTTTTTGGATTTCTTCCCATAAATCGTTTACATTTGTTGGTTTTACTGCTCGTACGTGCTCCTCAACATCATTCCACAGGTTCTCAATCGGATTGAGGTCCGAGGACTGAGCTGGCCACTTTAGAACACTGATATTGTTTTCCTCTAAGCAACTCTTCACTAAGCGTGAAGTGTGCTTAGGGTCATTATCATGCATAAATTTCCATATTAAAGGCATGTTGTCTTCAGCGAATGGTTTCATAATGTCTGTGAGTATGTTTTTGTAAACCTGCTGGTCCATTTTTGTATCAATCTTGTGGATAGGACCTACACCATGCCAGGAAAATGCTGCCCACACCATCACATTTCCACCACCATGTTTGACCGTTTTAAGGGTGTACTTATGGTGATGCTCAAGGTTGGGGGGGCGCCATACATACTGTTTTCCGTCAGAGCCGAAGCAGCAAAACTTCGACTCGTCGCTCCAAAGTATATTTTTCCAAAATATCATCGGTTTCTTGAGATGTTCTCTTGAAAACGCTAATCGGGATTTAATATTTTTTTTTGACACAAGTGGTTTACGTTGTGCAATACACCCACGCAAGTTTTTTTCATTCAGATGTCTTCTTATTGTCCTGGACGATATATCAATACCGAAATTCGATGACATTTCATTTTTAATTTTACTTGAGCTCGTGAAAGGATTATTAACAGCTGTTTTATAAATTAAGCTATCCTCCCTAGGTGTAGTTTTTCGGCCTCTAGACTTCTGTTTGACATTTTTGGTGGTACCATGTTGCTTGATGTGTTCTAGAGCGTTGTATATCTTGCATCTGGAGCATTTAAGTAGCTTGGATATCTCCATTACTGTCTTTCCATCATCATTCAGCTGCTGGATCAGTTTTCGCTCTGCATCGGAACTCCAAGTACCCTTGGCCATTTCTAACCAAATATTTCGATGTATACTAATATAAAATTAACTAGAATATTCGTTACTTACCGTTTAGCTTCAAAAAACACCAAAAAGTTACATAAAAACCAAATATTTCTTACATGTCTTAAATTCGTGGCCAGCTTCAAATACACGTTTTCACAATAATATTATCAAAAAAGCAACAAAATGTAAAATCGAACAAAATAAAATAACGGTTCTTTTTCTTAACACTACAGGGTACACAGCAAAATAAATAATACCTAATTTCATATTGCAGGGTTGTACAAATTAGCACAACTAAGTCAGTCATACGTCGTGTCTTAAATTCGTGGCCACCACTGTATATATATATTTATTGTTAATGGCAGTAATGCTAACGTATGTATTCTAAACAGCATTGAAAATAGGTTACTGATTAAGAATGTATTTAAATTAATTAAGCGGTAAATAAACATTAGCGTTTAGTGTTTTTCATGGTTTTAAACGACTTTAAAAAAGAAGGAGATTATCAATTCGACTGAATGTTGATTTTTTTCATATGTGTGCCTCCATAACTTATTGTTTTCTGAATAGATTTAAATATCACTTCAGCTCGCAATGGCAAAAGCTAATACAAAAACAAATCTTAAAATTAAGGGGTGTCCACAGTCTATTCGTTCTTGACAAACGCTTGCAAATTGGTCAGAATGTCAAAATTATAAATTAAAGGATGACCCATAGTTCATTTAATTAAATGAACAAGTATAAAGTTTGGAGATGGAATATAAGGGTGGCCCAATATTTAATGTAATTTCTTGTGTGTGGCGTTATACTTGAACCGTTATAAACAGACAGATGAAATCTGTTTTGAAGTCCGTTTTTTCGCAAGAATTATTAGATATCATATTGCGAGCATTCAAAATGAAACACTTTGTTAAAAAGTGTTGGTATTTTTATTCAGAAATGTAAACGCCATTAGTTACTAAAAAATAATAATAAATTATAATTTGTTCAGATTTGATTTTTTAATTGCCAACATTTTTGATTTATTATTTTTTTATCTTCAATTCTATTTGTTTTTACAACGATTGATACCAAAAAATCGAAAATTATACTTTATTGTATTAAAACAGCCCGAGTAGTTGTGAGTACAGTCTTAGAGTTTGTATTGCTAAGCTTCGAAAAACGTTATTAAATTTAATGCCTTGTTATACTTGTACAACCAGTATTTTAATTTAATTCCTGGTTAATTCCAAGATACAATTAAAATTTCTGATGTTTATTTTTTTCAAATATATATTTGGGCACAATTTATAAAAGATGCAAAATATGAATGATTTTTTCGGTGAATTTGAATTTGCATGCAGCCTTTTTTCACTTTGATATTTCAGTGCAAGAGTTTATTACACTTTTAGCACAATTTTATGCGTTATTTAAAGGCAAATAAGTCATATGTTCATGATCACAGTAAAAAGTAAGGAAACTATTCATTTGGAAACTCAAAGGTATTTAGAATTATTTATGCAGATTTTGCTCAGGTAAAACTATACATTAAAAGTAGGTTTTTTATCCCTTATGATTAAAAAAAAAATTAAAGAAAAAATGCAACATAAAAAGTTAGTAGAGCTTAAACAATTTTTATTTAAAGTTATTTTTTAACTTTGAAATCACTAATGTCTTTGTGTGTCAAATGAAAAATTTTGTAATTAATGAAGTATTCATAAAAAATGCAAAATTTTGAATACCATTTGGTATTTAATATTTAGTAGATGAAAACAACAACGCACAGTATTGATTTTAGCGAAATAAATGGTAATAATTTAATATGATATATAAATTATAACACTGACTCATTCATTTCACGGTGGCATATCATAATACCCAAGGACGCGCCAAAAAATGAAATAAGGTCCATGGACATTATATTACACTACAATGTGGCTTAATGGATACTAGAGTTTTATTTTATGGTAAAAAAGATGCAATGTTTTTATTAACTGGCATGCCAAAAAACTTTGGTCGGTTGTGGTTATACCATAGAGGAGAAAATCCTTGTATCCCGCCAAAGGGCCGGACGAAGGATGGCTATGCAAAAAATGTTTGGTAAGCGAAGCAGTTGTTATTTTAAGGGCAGACACATTATGTTCATACTAAAAACGGCACAATGTCCATGGACATTATGTCACTTTTGACTGCGACTGTCTATTGCATGACATGTCACCCACATATATATAACAAAACTCCAACGCAACTAAATTTCATTTCGTTACTTCTCAGAAAATTGTATAGTACTTAATATCAAACTTTAATTTAAAATTGAAACCTTAAATGTTTACTAAAGTAAAAATTACGGCTGGCATAAAAGCTGCAAAAAGTTAAAAACGAAACAATTAAGTTCAGCTTTGTTTCCCCTGCAAATGCACCTGTCATGTTAAGTTTCTTTGAGAAAATTAGAAAATCAGAGAATTAAGATTGCAAAAAAAAAAATAATAATAATTAAAAGATGTGGTGTTTGGTTACAAATTGTTCTGTAACTAAATTTTCTTTTCCTTATGTAAGGCATCGTTTATTGTAACTAAGCCAGAGTTTCCTAAATCCAGACAAGAATTTACATCAATAAGATAATATTCTGTGCGAAACCTTTTTATAGTGTACATATTGATGACATGGTTTTAAATTAGATTTATTTATTTATACATATATTTAATTTTATTAAAAATCGAAAATCCTATTTAGGCCAAATTGATTTAAGATTCCTACGGCTCTATTGGTTGAAGACTTACTGCTGTTTCTGAATTTTTTTTTTTATAATTTGTTTTTCTTGTAAAAAGTTTTTCAACAAGAACTTTGTTTTTCAATTGTGGCAACACCAACAACATAATGGCTTTGACATTTGGTTTTTTGTCGTGTTCGTAGCAGATGAGTTGGCAATTATTACAACGAATTTAATTTTGCTTGAAATTCGCATTGAATTATTTAAAATCCACTATGAAAATGCTAGTCCTCTTAAAGTTACATTTCGTAAAATTCGTGGTATTTTCGGATAATATAAACGTTGTTCTGAGACAGCTATTAAGAATTAGGTCGTTCAATTTGAGCTAAGAGGCTCGACAAAATTTGCTAACACTAACGCGTATTTTACTGCCTCGTTCAATTGAAAGCATCGCAGCCGTGAACAACAGTATTGAGGCAGATCTAAATTTGTCAATTCCTCGACGTTCTCAACAATTGGGGTTATCCAAACCCACCACATGGCGAGGATCGTTTTTATTTTCGAAGATAAGACTGAAATTGCAGTAACGGTCATCGCTAGATCGCTAAATGCTAACAATTTACTTTTGACCTATTATTGATGACGTGGATGTCACTGACATGTGGCTTCAACATGTCACACAATGACACGATCAATTAATTGCAAACCAAATTTCCCGATCGCATAATATACAAAAATCTGCTGTTAAGTGACCAGCCAGAATGTGTGAATATATTTGTGGAGCAATGTAAAGACAGAGTCTTCTTTTTTAGATTTTGTTCAAGCTTTTAAGAAATCGTTTTAAAAAAGAAAAAAAATTGTTTTTGATATTTATGCAAATATTTTTCTTAAAGAGACATTATATTAATTGGGATATCATTTGAAATACCAGAAATAATAGTTCTGTGTAGGGCTCAAAACCTCAAGTTGTTTTCGAATAATTTCCTTATTAAAGCAATTACTCATCTCATCAAAAATATTTTCCTTATTGAAATTAAATTTATAAATTTTTTTTTGTAATTTTGTCCATACAAATATTGTTGTAGGAATTCTATTTAAAAGATTTGTGATTTAAAAATCACGTTCACTCTTATCTACGTTTCTCAAAAATCACGGGATCTCTAACAATTTTTTAAACGACTTCAAAAAAGGAGTTTATGAATTCGTCTGAAAGTTCTTTTTTTAATTTTTGTCTCTCCACAACACAGTAGTTATTGGACCGATTTCGATTTGACAAATAAAACGGACGGAAACTGCTGTCTCTTGAAAAGGATCCGTCAAATATCTTTTTTTTTTTTTTTTTTGAAAATGCTACATATAAAAATAAACTACTTAATATTTTCTCTAGTTTTTAATATAGTTTTTTATTTGACCTTTTAAACATTTATATATTATTTTTATTTATCAAACACATGGACTTTATCTTTTATTTTTATTTTTCAATATTTCGCTTCTCCTTTGTGTAGCAGGAAAAACAAATATTTATATTGGAAAACGTCCGCATACATTTGTAAATAATTTTTCTTTCTACAAATGTTTAGAAATTAATTAAAAAGAACCAAAAAGCCGAAAATAAAGTAAAATTTCATTAAATATTTATTTATTTTCTCTATTTTTTTTTTTATTTGAAAGAACAATCCTTCCGTTTAATAATGGAAAATAATTTATGTTTATGTTTATATATATCGTTGCCAGATCTAATAAAACTTATCCCTGAGGAAGCTGGAAAATACCAGCGAAACGTTGGATAAAAAAATGGAATTATAGTTTTGATTTACATTTATAATAAGCAAAGACCTTAAAAGCCCAATATAGGTAAAACTTTATAACCCAAAATAAAGTAAACCAAAAAGGTCAATCCAAAATAATTAGGAAAATAATTTCATTCAAATCGCTGCTTTGGCTAGCCATGCAAAAGCCTACACGATCTGTCCAATTTTTAAGCACATTTTCGATTGTGTGCAGCTGTATTTAATCAATGGCTTCACGAATATTCTCCTTTAAAGCGTCAATTGTCTCTGGATTGCCGGCGTAACACTTATCTTTGACGGCACCCTAAAAATAATAGTCTAACGGTGTCAAATCGCAGCTCCGAGGTGGCCAAACGACATCAGCTCTGCGGCTGATAATGCGATCTTCAAAAACAGGGTGCAAAACATCGAGTGTAGCTTCGGCTCTAAGCGTATACACAACCATATTCGTTCATCGGAAGGATAAAACTTATTATCTGTCAAGTCAGACATGAGCTAAGCACTAGTTGAAATAAAAAACGTTTGAGGGCGGACTCTTATATGATGTTTGTGTCAAACAGCGTTGCCAGTGGCTTTTTTTGCTAATTTTTGAAGGTTTAATTATAAAACTTTTTATAAGCTCCATTTGGAACTTTTCTAAACAAGGTTGTATAAACCAGTATTTATACCTAATCTACAAACAGGAAATTTTTTTTCAATTTAATACTATAAGCGCCGTAATGGTAACGACGTTCAATATACAGGTGTTGCTAATTGTTTAATGCAAAATTGTTTAAATATTAGTTTCGCTCACTCATTTCTTGCTGGCTTAATATCCAAGCTAATTTACAGAATAATTCTATTCTGAGAAGAAATATCACTTCAAAGGAAAAATAGAGAAAATGTGAAAACAGGCAACATCAACGATCTGATAATACTGCAAACTTGGTAACACCTTTTATTAGGTAAAGAAATTTTCAATAATAGAATTTTATATTGTTGTGATATTTTAACAACATAACGGTCAATGAAAGTAAAGTCGTGTGCATGAGCTAGTAAATAACTAAAAATATTTTTTTTTTTTTGATTAGCTTGGTATATTTTGTAAAATTATTTAATTTTACTAATTTTCTAGTCTTGCAGTATAAGTGAAGGCAGTGGGCGTCACAGTTTATGTTGTTTATATATTATTTATTTTGAATCTTTTATGTCTCGTTACAGTGAGACGTAATGATAAAGGCCTACATAATTGCTTTCGTTGTACAAACGTATATCTGCTTCAATAAACCACAGACTATTTACGTCAATATTTACAACTTAGAGTACTTTGGAACTCTCTGCTTTTAAACTGTTTAAGTTTTCTATTGTGTTTTGTGGCTAAACTTTATTTTGTGTTTCAAAGTGGTTTCGTGTGTTTGCATGTTTAAGCAATTTAATGCGGTTTGGCTACGCTTTTGGCTTATTTTAAACTCAATTAAGCATCAATTGCCAAAAGTTGATGGTAAAATGTCAAGATCTGTGTTTTTTTGATTGCAAAACAAGAAAGATATGTAACAATATGCAGATACACATCCTCTAGTTACGTATTAAAACTTAATTTTTAATTTTATTAACCCATTTTTATATTTTTATTATCTTTTGTTTTTGTTGTTGTTGTTTTTGCGAGAAATCTTAAGAAGTGTTGTAAAATTATTTCTAAAGAGGAACTATTAGAGTATTAGCAATGTTCTAACTAAATGTTACTAATTTAAATTTTTCAATAAATGCTTTAAAATAAATTCAGTGATGACAGACCTTTATATCAAACAACACAAATATTAACTAGAGTGCTTTCTTGAGCCCTACATAAATTACAAAAGTGTTACTTGTCAAAATAACTGTCATGCTGCGCTGACTCTTTGAAATTGATATCATTATACCCAAGCAAGTCAACGTGAATAAATTAAATACTGAAGGCCAGTCATTAATTATATTTATAAATTTAGCGATGATGATAATTTTTATATAATTTATTTGGTAATAAACAAAATTGTCTCATATAGCGTAATAACAATCACTAGACCCAACAATATATCAAGAAAAATGCATTGTTGGGTGCAGTTAACACATCGGGACATTTGTGAATTTATTTCTTTAAAAGTAAAGCCGGAGCTCGTTTTTCTATCGATAGACATCGTTACCGAATCATGATGACTGATTTTTTTTGTTTGTGGTTTTAACAGCATGCCGCTACGTAACAAACGTCAACCGTATGCATCAACTTCTTGGAAAATAATTGGCGATAAGTTAATTTCGAGAAGTTGACGTTTTTATTTGTCTCTAAGGCATTTCTTTTATTACCTGTGGGTCAAATGACAACAACAATTGACTCTTTGGAGACCAACAATGTTCATGTTATTCTTGACACATAGCCTAGCCAGCAATGCAGAATAATGTCCCAAAATACTCGAAATTATTTTTAATTGGTAATGACACGTTAAAGTTATTATTTGAATAAAAAAAATTCTTTATTGTTATAATTCAATTTTATGTATTTTTATTGTAATTTGAAATTCTACAAGACTCTATTGACCTCTGTCAACAAGTTAGTTGTTCTCCCAAATTTTTATATACTCCTTTTAAAGAAACATTTCGAACTGCTTACTTTTAGTTTATGTTATTTTCCACTTAATTCTACAGCAAATACGTTTTCAGATTATTTTTTCCTTTAAGTGTAAAATTGTGACAAAAGTTAAATCATTTTATACTTTGATAATCTTTTGTAAAATTAAATTTACATGCTGATATAATTAAAAACAACAGATGCTATGGTGCAATTTAAAATGCAATTAAAAATCTATTTTAAATAAGAAACACCACAAGCTGAGCACGAAACAACGTACAAGATGTGATTTAAGAGACAAAAGTTATAATTCTGTAATTTTATATATGTGCCATAAAGATATGATTGCTCTTTAAAGCATTTTTTTAATATAAATTTTAAACGGCTTTGTAGTGTATCACAAACCTTTTACTATAGTCTAGGATGGTGTAAGTGTTTATTTTTTCTACAATTGAGTTCATTTTGTTTTTTCGTTTGGGAATAAAACCTTTTTTTGTTTGTCGCTAAAAGTCAAAGAAACAATGTTTCCATCATTCTTTTGGTTGTAATTCTTAAAGCTTTTTTCAAAGAAAATTAAGCTTTTATGTTGGAAAAAAAAAGAAGCAACCCTATCAATCAGCTGTAAAAATAAACAAATAAATCAAGTTTCAAATTTATTTGTTTAAAATATATAAGAATGTTTATTAAAAAAAACACAATGTTTTTTTCTTATAATACAGAAACTCGTCTCTGTTGAAGAAGATTGCGAGACACAACAAATGTTCAAGGTTTTCAAAAGACCAGTAAGTACATCATATGAAACGATTGTGTTGCACAAATGTATTTTTTTAGATTTGCTGCAAACTTTCGAGTTAACAGCGAATTTCTTTTAATGTTGCTGGAGAAAATGGAACCTGCAATGAAAAGGAACAGCAACTGGCAGCTTCCACTTTTCTATCGCAAATCCCACTATATTCCATTCCCTCTCAATTACTAGTATAAATTTACTAAAAAATGGGCTTGCAGTAGCCAATTCTTAAAACTCATCCATTGAACGGACCAAAACTTTAAATTGCCCAGTACTGGTTTTTTAATTCTACAAAATATGATTATTAAGATTTTTCATTAAAAATGTCCATTGTTTTAACTTTTTTTAATTAAAATTTAAACATTTTACAGGTTCGTTTAATAATTTCTGATTGTTTGATTTGACAGTTGCTTATGTTTTTGTTGTACATATGTGAACCAATTTTTGAAGCAAAAGCTTTAAGCTCTTTTGTTACACTCAAAATTAAGTATACGAAAACCAAAATTTAAATTCGTTTGTTGTTTGGCATACAATACATCAACAATTATGTTTTAAAAACAGGCTGTTAATATGTATAAAAATTTTACCAATATTTTTTAGGATAATTTGCTTGAAGCATTTGAAATTTCAAACAAATTGGAAAATGATCACATTTATATCACATTTATTAAGCTGCTATTCCTAATACCAAATACTGACTCCAACGGATACATTAGAAATAAATAATCTTAAGCAATTATACAAATTATGTATTTGGTTTGAAAATAAGTAGTAGAGTAACATTTTAAAATACGCGTATAAAAGCTTAACATAAAAAATATGAGAACGCTTAATGAAAAAATTTGCTATGACCTTTCACTTATGAAAAACTATTGAAAATGCAAGTTCTCATAAATGACACTTGCGTGGAAATAAAATATTTTCTAATTTGTTTACTTTTGAGTAGAAAGAAAACACAACTATGTAACACATTCATAAATGAAAAAATTAATTACGGTTTCTTAACTAATATTCCATACTTATTTTTTTTTTTTTTGGCCCACGCACGTGAGATTCAAATTTAATTTCTGCTGTGTAACAACTAAAATTAGATGATACATTTTTTTCATTTACAGTCACATTTCAAATGAAAAAGATGGATTATTTTCTTTTATAAAGATATAACTTTACCTCAAAACAAAAAGTAGAAAAAGGGTATATATAAGTTAGTCATTCCGTGTTTAATTTCTACAGTATCCATTTCTGATCGCACAAAGTATATATTGTTACGAATAATAAAATCTTGCATCCCCTGTAGTTGTTTCCGTATGAGCGTGGTGAATAAGCTAATTCAACTAATGGTGTGTTTATAGAATAACAAAACCACAAGTTAGCCAACAAGAGCTGAGCAGCCTAAACGGCTGCGTTGGTAGAGGTGCGTACTACAAAACAGAGGGTCCTGAGTTCGATAACGTATTCGGACATGCGTGCAACGAAAAAATAATAATTGTTATAAGCAATTAAAAATTAATAAACAGCCGTACAAACCTCCCGAGAGGCAAAAGACAATTATTGTGTAAAGTCATGGCAGATAATTTAGTGGAGACGTCCAACTTAATATGAGAGCAACAGATAATTGTCAAGAAGCCCTTTATAATAAAAAAGAAAGAGCAATAGCGGTTAGCTCGGGGAAGTGTAACAGCATAACAGTGTATGGCAGATGTGTGTTGTGGCTACTGGATTAAAGTAGATGACCGGCTTGGATAAAAGGAGTAGTGGAGATGTCTGTGGATGGTTAAGGTTACTAAACAAGGCACCGAGTGAGTAGTTTATGTCTCGCCGGAGTAACACAGTAGTGTAGCGTGGATGGCTGCGTTTGTGGTGATAACACATGTTTAGTAAATACGAGACCAAGGGTTCACAAGACCGGTAGGATCAAGAAGTATAGCCAGAGAAAGCCATAAAGTTCGAAGACAGAATTTAGCCACAGTGGTATTTGCAATCAAAAGAATCCGTACGTTTGCCTGCTAAAAAGGGAAAAACGTAACAATATATATGACATCTTCTGCATAGCGAACTCGATTGAGCGATATCCGTCTTTCCGTGTGCCCGTCCGTGTCCAATCAAAAAAATAAATATATGGAGAGAATTAAAAGATAAGAAAAAACATCACGTGAGATAATTCGCTCTCATCCATATTTTCCGAGTTACGGGGATCTGAAATTTTCAAATTTTTTTAAAATATCAATATGGATATCATTTTAAAGGTTTTTAAAAGATCTTTAAGGAAATATAAAACTTTTTAAAAAATGCTGAACCCATTAAGAGCTAATGTCATTTATATGTAAAATAATATATTGCAGTACCATTTTTTTTTACATTTTTAATTTTCTGCAAGCCCAATATTTGCTTTTTTGATAGGAGTTACTGCACTAAACTAGATTTACATAGATGGTAAAGGGTATATAAGATTTGATATAGCCGAATATAGCACCCTTACTTGTTAATTTTTAATAATTAATACTCGTTTGCTCATCACATTATAGATGCTGTTTCAGTATCATATTGACTGTTATGAGTTAAGTATAAATGTAAATAAGCTGTACCTTACGTTTATTTTAATTAATTTAAATAATATAATTTCTTTGAATAAAATATTCACATCGATATGCTTAATAATACTTTTCTCACAGTTAAGAATCATTCAAAAATAATTAATTTACATTGATTCTTCTGGTTTCGGAGATATTATACTCACAAAATTTTTGGCGGTAAGGATAATATATATTATACAAACAAAAATAATAATTTTTACACTCACTTATGTTTTATGTTATCGTCTACAAAATAATTGTGGTTGACCTCATAAATTTTTACTCTTAATAAAAATAATGAAAACGCAGTTTCATAATTTATTATTTGTAAATGATGTAATGATTTTTCACCAAATGCAGGTGTTTGTCAGCATGTGATAATTCACATGAAATAAAGTGTATTGAGGAGAGTATTTGTTATTAACCAAATCTAAAACCAAATAGCCATGACTGGATGAAAATAAATAACTAATGATAAGGATAATATATCATAACTTAATACTCGTAATACTGTTAAATATTAAAAGTTCATTTTATAATAACAGATATGAATTTACTAGCTAAAATGCTTTTTATACCCTACACCACAAAAAGTGGAAATAGGGTATATGTAAGTTTGTCATTCCGTGTGTAATTTCTACAATATCCATTTCCGTAAAGTATATTAAATCTGACTTCTTAGGGATAGCGAAGTCGATTGAGCGACGTTCATCTGCCGTCTGTCCGGTTGCCGAGGCAAACTTTATTTTACAAAATAATAACATCTCAATCGCTCAGATATAGTGTCGAAAGAGGTGCTGTTGGAAATCAGCATGATCAGTCCATGTCTTTCGACGCAGCAGGCAAAGCACCACGCCTACCTCCAACTATTTCACGTCATTTGGAAGAGTTAAGTAACTCCCATCAAATAATAAATATATGGCGCGATAGAGGTTTAATAAGTAAGAAAAAAGGCATAAAAGTGAAAAAATTTGCGCTTGCCAATATTTTCCAAATTACGGGGCTCTGAAATTTTAATTTTTTTAAAAGAGATCTTAAAGGAAATACTAAATTTTTTTTAAAAGTCCTTAACCCATTAAGAGCCGACGTCTTTTAAATTAAAATTATATAAAAGCAGTACCAATTTTTTTTTTATTATTTTTTAATTCTCTGTCACCCCAATATTGGAGTTACTTCACTAAACTAGATTTATATAAGATTCAACATATTCGAATATAGCACACTTACTTGTTTTATTAATGTTCAATAATTTTATAATAAGCAGAAAATAAAATGGCAAAATTTAAAGCCTTAATTTACACTTGTAAAAGTTATATTTGTAATAGTTTAATACTAAAGATTTATTCATATTGATGCTTTGAAAAATGTTTAATTAAAAATGTGTTGCTAACGAAAATGAATACAAAAAAGTAAACATAATGATAACATTGTTATAAAATATTAAATACCATGAAGGTGCTGCATACTTAAGCATACGTAGAAATGAAAACGATTGACTTCTCAATAAAATAATCGCCTTTAGTTAGTGCCTGTTTTTTAAAGTATAAAGGAACCTTTACGGCAGTCATAACTGGCGGGAAACTATTTATTTTTATTTTTTTAAATTTACCTTTATTTTACGGCAAGCAATTTCAAATTCTTAAGCATGCCACAAAATATTTTTACGAAACCATGATATAAGCACATCTTTATTTTTTTCGCATTAAAACGAATATAGGTATGTTGAGATGAAATTCTATTTATTGTTATAAAGCAATATGGTATGGTAGCCTTGCAGCATCATTAGTATCAGCACCATCATCCCGCAATTTTTAGGCATTCAATCCAAATAGTTTGCTTTAATATTTTTAAAGTATTTTAAGGAAACTAACTTCGATAAATATACGCTCTTTACGTAGAAAAGATATTATATTAGAATATAAAAAATTATAAAACAATTTATAAAACTTACAGAAACTTGGAACACCTTGAAGAACAAAAGCTATGATATATCACTATTTACAAAAATTGTTTACTGGCTGACTCTTTTAACAACGGCTGAGTTAAACCGGCCAGCAAAAAATTTTAGAAAAGATAAGCGACTTCCTAACTAGAATACCAACCTAATGATTTTAACAAGGAATAAGACTTTTATAATTAAGTACTGAGAATGGATTACATTAAATTAGTGTAAGAAATAATGATGGTACGTATTTACAGGTATTCTCTTTATTGGTTTTTTGCAAAATAATGTAATTTGTTTTGTAAGTGAGTAAAAAATATTGCAATCACAGAACTAAGTCGTTATATGGCAAGTACTTTTTAAGGTAATGTTTAATTTTTTTTGGGCGTTTAAACCCAGTCATAATGGCGGTGGTACTATTGTACAATATATGTTGGATTTTTGCTTTTCTGTGATAACAATTTCTTTCGCATCTACCTTTTTGATGAGGGTTCAATAGTAAATTTAACTGTTATCATTTTCTATTTATTAGTTTCGTTTTTCAAAATTTGATTTGTTACTTCTTATTTTTTTTTTAATATAGATATTCTTCACATGGTTTAAAAACTATTAATTTCAAATCAAATCTTCTCAAGAACACGCACATATTCTCATGGTCATCAGCGCCATTCTTAAATGCTAAACACACACATTCCAAGATAATTATTATTAAACCCACATACACTATCGATGGATATCTTTTAAATTTTATTTTGTATGACAGCTACATATATTTTTACATCGAAAAGAGTACTTCCTTAGGATTACAAAATAATGTTTTCAAATGAATAAAATAATTCGGCTTCATCTTTTATAACATAAAAATATTTTTTCTTTTGTTTTGTATATCATTCTCTAAAGAAATAAATTTCCATACCCGTTTATGAGTTCTACAATAATCCGACCATATATATGGGGAACTCGGTTTATTCGATTTGTGTTTATATTGATATCAATTTTTCCAAGGCACCAGAAGAGCTACTGAAAATTTTATACCATTGATTTGTCAGATATAGTTTCAATATACAGAAATGAACCAAAAAGCCAAGCGCCTCTATTTTTCTTCAGGTTTTCCCATATTGTATATTTTTGTTATTGTTGTTGTTTTTTGCTTTAATGTACTAAAAGCCGAAAATTCGGAAAAAATAGGATAAGATACAATCGTAATTTTCTAAACTATCGAAAATTCACCACAACATCATATATTCACCATAATTTCACAATAAAAATAAGTTTTAGCTAAAAAAATGATTTCGTTAAAAACCGAAAAAACTCAAAAAACTATCCATAATTCAAAACTTTAATTCCGATCCATATAAAAGAAAAAAATGTGCATATTTTTTTTATATTTGGTGAAGCAAACTTATTTTTCTGGGTATTTTTGCAAACTTGCGAATCTGCTCTTTCTGGTCGTAATAAACGGTCAGCTATCGACAAAAAATAAAAAAAATCCGGAGAGTCACCGTTTCATTATAATAAACGACGCTTTCAAACTTAATGGCTTACTTCATGGAATTTACCCAATTAAGGCTTAATTGAGTTCAATTTACCATATAAGAAGTCAATTAATAAATTGTGCAATTAGTACTTAATTGCATCACTAATTGAGTAAGATACGAAATGCAACCCTTCCCAACAAGTATGTTTGCTTTGGGAATTATGTAAAAAGTAAAAAATATAAACAAACAAATAAAAAATAAGTGTCGGGTCATGCGAAAATGGATTTTGACACTTCCAACTTCAAAGCAACAACAAAAAGCTATGTTGTTTTTGTACTAAAAAGAGAAATCAGCTGGGCAGACGGCACTACCAAGTACAATAAATGTGCCTTGTGCTAATTGAACAAGCTTAATTGAGCGTGTATGAACACCAAATTAAATTGCGCAATTAAAATTAAACTAACTCAATTAAGAAAACATGTCTAAACAGGGTATAACATTTCTATCTAAATTTAGGATAATATTTTCTATAAGGAGTAAAAACGCTAAGAAGGCAATGCCGACCAATTGTATTATGGAGAAGTGTGAAATAGAAAAGGCTTTGTTTCTTATAAATTTGCAATTACAAATATTTTAGCGTCTCTGACGTTTTGTAAGCGTACTCCTTTTTTTAGCTGGTTTTATGTATTTATATTTCGCCAACAATTTATTGGTGTAGATAATATTGGAAAAGAAGCTACTGTGAAATATTCTAGGAGTTAAAACTTTAATTGTATTTTATGGAAAGTGATTTTATTAAAGTCACAGATGGTAACGTGCTAAGCATAGCATACTTTATTCATTTAAAACATTTTCTGATCATTTATATTCCTAATTAAAATATTTACATCAAAATATGATAAAAAATATTTTGATTTATAGAGTTTAAAACATTAAAATTTATATACAATTACATTAAATTATAAAATATTTACCCCCTACACATGCATCATTTTTATGCGAACTTTACTGAAAAAATACACACTAGCACCTATGTACAGAAATTATAAAGTTTTTTACTAAAATTAAAAAAGAAGAAATAAAATAAAAAAGAATATAAAATATGTACTTACTTCAACAACACTTGTTCCGTCATGTCACATTTTATAGATGTGTTTATGACTTTATATCTTTATATATTTATCGACATAGGGGTATATACATACACATACAATTTATATTTCCAACGATTACAGAAAGAGGATGGATATTTGTAATATGACATTAGCAACAGTCATGAATATTTTTTTACATATTTTTTTGTAATTCAGTAAAGAAAAAAAAAAAGAAGTCGTCAACTCTTTTGCATTTTTTTTAAAGTTAAAATAAGAGAAAATAGTAATCTTTAAAAAATAACGTCGGAAATTTGTTTAGAATTTACATAAAAAATCTGATGTTAAAAACAAATATGGCTGTAAACCTAATCTGTCCCTATACAGATGTCTTTTGTTCTGAAATAAAATATATTAACTGACATTAAAGGCAAAAAAGTGGAAACGAAGATTACCCCAACAGTAACATGATTTTCACATGCAAGACATTATTTTTTTGAACCGTAACTGAGACTATAAACTAACGCAGGATATGTATTGCAAGGTCGCTATAAAAATAAGTATTAAAAATTTAACTTTAGAGGTAAGTAAATAGTGACGTTATTTTCACAGGACTTTATTTTATATTTACCCAAAGTATGTTTTACTATGTTCGCTGTAACAAATTTTAAGAATTAAATTATAAATTCAAGAGTGACATGGTTCAGGATCCTTCGTGTTTAAGTCAAGCTCACATTTGGTATATTTATTTTAAAGCATTATGTGCTCATGTTATTCTCCTACTATAAAATTAAATTTTTATTTTGTTAAAATAAACACATACGTAAATTTATAACAACTAGATATTAATATAATTAAAAAAATTTAAGCACTATTAGCACCAAGTAGTCATAAATTAATTACTATAAATAATTAATAATCTACTCACAGCTATAATTATAATTGTGCAAGTTTAATTTAGTCATTATTTATCAACGTTACAAATATTTTTATTAAAAAAAGTCTATAAATAAGTTAATTGCATTTTACCACAGCAAGAATAATAATTAATTTAATCTGATTTTATTAATTGTTTTTGCAATTAGAGGTTATAGTCGGCATCACAGGGAGACACAATATAAATAAATATACTCATATATGTATAACAAACATTAAATAGTTTGGCTCTTCATTAAATGCACGAGGAGGGATTCGAAATGCTAATGGCAAACTTTTTGTTATCACACTAAAATTTGTTTTTATTTAGATAAACGATTTCATGACTTAACGTCTGCTTTATTGAACAACATCACTTCTAAAATAGAAATACATGGAAAATTTAACCTAAAATTGTTTCTTTACAATTATTTACATCCGCTGAAGTTGCTTTTATTAATAGTTTTAAAGGAATCTGTTATTGATGTAAATGTTTTTCTATGAGTTAAATGGATTTGGGGCTTAAATGAAATTTTTTATTAATAAATCCTAAACAATAGCAGTTTTAATTCCAGAGCGATGATTTAAGAGATTTGATTTAACCTTTATGACTATTTACATTTTTAAAAGACAAAACTACATTTTTTGGTAGCTTAGACCGATTTTAAAGTTTTTTTTTAAGTTTTGCTGTAACCCGTCTGGCTGTGTACCAAATTAAGCCTGTAAGTTCAGTTTATAAGATAACTTAGCGACGCAAGTCAATAGATTTTTATCCTGTATTAATTTGGTTTGCGGAAAATATCCCGCATTAAACCACAGTGTCCTTTAATGCTTCCAGTTTGCCGTATTTCTCAGGATATCATCACCTCGTTAAATAAGTCTCTAAATGGAGCCAACTTGTCTATCGAAGACCGGGCCACTTTCATGTTTTTGTCATTTTACCTGATGCTGCTTATAAAATACGTGAATCGATTTTTGTTGATTAGAAGATGGGAATTTTTAAGTGAAAAGTTTTTTAGTATTGTAGACTTCTCTTTCTAGTTCCAGCAAAAAGCAACAGATAAAGGAATATGATTATTTTTTAAGTATCCGTTATATTGGCACCACGTGATTTTTGCCAATATTTTTAACTTTTTGACAAAACAATATTCTACAATATTACAAAATTACAATATTTAATAATCCAATCGGGATAAAAAGGCACAATATTTTATTCTATATTCCCGTGGTTTAATTTAATTTGATAATTTTCAAGAGTCCGTGCTCAGAATAAAAATAGCAAAAAATCAGCCGTATACAGCGGATAAAGAAAAATATAATCACTTTGATGATTGTTGTTTTTGGTTAAACTTTGATTTTTGTCTTTGCTTTATTGTTTGGATAAAAACCTTAAGTTTATTTAAACCAATTATCAATATTGATGATTTAATAATTTAATCAGGATATTTTTTTAATTACTTAATTTTATTCTATTATCCCGTGGAGACATCCTGATGAATATGTTTTCGATCGTGGTCTCACTTACGATTTTGCAAAAGTCTTCATGAAGTTAATGTTATATATTTAAGAAAAAGTGTTTGTAACTCGATTCAGTTTCATTAAATTTAAACTTCTCCTCCATCGGAGTCACTTTGTTATAATCATTATCGTTTACATCTATCAGCATAATTTTCCTTATCAAACTCTCAAAGAGAAATTTGGTTTCTCTAAAATGTCTAAAATAAAGTAAAGAAATTACACGAAAACAATTTTGAGCACAGTTTCTTTGTAAAGCAATAGATACTGGTCGTTTACGGTGCATTTTTATTGTAAAATTTTTTATTTGATAAAACCGACTTGCTTGATAGAAATGTTGCTCATAAGTTGGTCATACGTACAAAAGTCACTTCCATTCAAATGCACTTTATACAGTAAACTGAACAATAAATCAATCGAGATTAGCTGTCACTTGTTAGCTGTCCTTTTCAATATTTCTTTTTACCTTGATCAATTCACTAGATTTTTGAAAATATTAGATTGAAACGGAGCATTAACAATAACATGAGTCCTGTTGAAAAAATGCTTAAAAATTTTAATTTAAAAATAGTTTAAAAAAGTTGGTCTAATAAATAAAAATAAATATTATATAAACACTCTTCGCTCTTAACTCTTCACTTAACTATTATGCTATTGTACGTTTAACTTCTAAAAATAAATTATAAACTTTTTTCCTTGCTAGGTTATTTAACAAAAGCCAAAAAAATAAGCAGCAATCTTAAAGTCAGCAATTTGTTTCTTATCTAGTACTTCTTCATTATATCCTCTCTGTTTAAAATTTATATCAAGAAACTAATTAGATCACAAACCAAACGCAAACACACAAAGATATGTCAAGACAAGTAAAAAATTAATGAAAAAAATCAAATTAAAATAATTTATCTTATATAATTTGCATAAAATCACAGAACGAGGAGTGAAAAGAAAAGCGGAACATATTCTATAACGACTTTATATGCATAAATTTATTTGGAAATATTTGTTTTCAATTTTTTGCCTTTTCTAGATTTTATAATAATTATAAAAGCTAATTACACTGGAAAACAGCATGTCTATTGCATTAGATTTTTTACATGAATCTGAATAGTCTTTCCACGCTGACTTCAAAAATATATGCCGTTTTCATGTAGCAGCTATAGTTTTGGAGTTATGAAGTGACAGGATTTTTCATTGAAAATGCACGTAGTTGAAGTTTAAAAAATTTATTAATTATATTTATTTGGAATGAAATTTCCTTTTTTGGATTTTCTATAGTCTGATGTTATATGAGTAAATTTTAAATGATCCAACAGTTATCAGCCATCATATGTTCATTCTAGTTCTTCCACAGTGGGAATATCCTGGTGAAAGCGCTCTCCTTGTTCCTCGCCTAGGTCACCAAGATTTTCAGAAAAATAGTCTAGATGACTGTGAAAGTAGTGAAGCTTAATACTCATGTTGCATCCAAGCAGCTGGAAGTGTATCAGCAACTGTTCAACGTGCTGAATGCAGCCAACAAATGTCTCATTGCCCAAAAAATTCATCACTACCCAAACAAACTCTTCCCATGCACATTTCTCGAAATCTATTGTATGGTTGATGAAAACTTTATCATCTATAAAATTCCTGATTTGTGGGCCATCGAAAATACCACCTTTGATTTTCTCACTACTCAATTTTGGAAACACTTTTACAATGTCTTTGAAACATTCTCCATCTCCGTCAAGAGCTTTCACCAACTGTTTTATCAACTATAGTTTTATATGCAAATTCACTCTTTAGATATTAGTGCAACATAAATTATATTTTGCTTACCGGAAATCAAAACCTTCCTAGAAGGCCACTCTCTTTTTGTCCAGTACTCGGCTTTATCTCGGCTGTCCCATAAAAATAGGAAACAGGGGTATTTTATTAGCCACTTTGTAGGCCCAGGAGAAAATTTACCATTTCCAAATCAACATATACAACCCAGTCATGTTTCTTGTATTTGATTGTGTCAAGAACTAAAGATATTGTAGGATATTCTTCTTAAGCCTTTGAAGAATGAGCAATTGCTTAGAAACCAAGTTTGTTACCATTACACATTTTAAACTTCGTTGTGACGAATCCATGAACAACCCCCACTGATTTGGATTATACTCTTTTAATGCCATTGCATCAATTAGGCCCGAAATATCAGTACAAAACACAAAATTATCTTTTTGAGTAAAGAATGGAATTAAATCCTTTTCCCTGTTACGGTAGTATGATATCTTCGTTCCTCTGGTCAACACATTTTTTCTTCCAATCGGGAAGCTAAAATTTCTGATGCCGTTTTAAAAAGTCCAAGGTCCCTGATCCTGTCATATAGATCATCTTGATTTAGTGATCGGGAACTACCGTAGCAATCAAAATCACTGTCGCTACCACTGTCGTCATATTCGGTTTGTCTGCTGCATTGAACTATTTTTTGCGTAGATGTACATGGGTGCTGTGGTGTTGATATGTCACTAATACTCAAGACTGGTCTTGTGGCAGATTTTAAGCTTGGATATATCCACTTAGGGCAATTTTTATGGTTTATTCTTATGATTTTCGTTATACACAAATAACAGTCGTCATGATGGTTGGGTGGTTCACGCTAAATCATAGAAGCTTTTTACTTTAAAGTGGGTCTTTTTTTGTTAGGCCACAGTCGCAAAAATTCAATACATGGTTTACATATCAAACTTGGTATCCAAGGTTTAGCGTTTGACAGTAACGGAAACCCAAAGTAGTCCAAGTATGCCTTTTTCACAAAGTCCGACACATTTAAACCAAATTTTTGAAACATATATTCTCTACAAATAACACAAAAACTCTCAGGATTATATAAACACATCCTTCTTGAGGAAGACATACTGAAATTTATAAAGGAACTAGTTCACTTACACCGCTATTAATAGAAACTATCGACTACTTATCTAAATATAATACGGTACCAGTATCTCACTAACTACAGCTGCTACAAATAATCTGTGGGTAGATTTGAAATAAGCGCACCCAAATTAGCAAACTAGAAAAACTTTATGCAACAAAAAAGTGTTATTTTGTTTTTCTGTGTTATACATTAGTTATTCAAATTCTTTAAACCTGCCACACAAAAAAGAAGTGTTGTAATTTTGGATATCTGTGAGTCTCTATAGATATACATCGGTTTCACTACAGCATCTAAATGGCCAAACCACTAATATTTTTGAGAAGAATACCGTTGACAAGTAATGAAACTTTTTTTACACAAAAATTTTTCATTTTGGTTGAGTTAAATATATGTAAGTTTTATGAAAATTCAAAATTTTGACTTCAAAAGTGGGTATTGCCATGCCCATACAAGGTATATATTAATTATAACATATTTAACTAAAGATCTACACTTATTAAGTAAAGAAATATTTGTGCACCTAACAAATTTTATATTTTCAGATATAAATTTAATTAAACTCTTAATTGATTTTATTATTTATATTATTAGAATACTACTATTCTTTTAGTTAAATATACATTATACCCTGTTCAGACATACGTTTTAATTTATACAATTAAAATTTTAATTGAGTAATTAGTTTTGGTGTTCACACATATCCAATTTAATTTACTTAATTAAAATTTGACAGTAGAATATAGTTCTGTTCAATAACAAGAAATTGTTATTAATTGTTATTTAAAAGTGTTTACTTCAGTACTCAAAAAGAAGCAGCGAAAGAGTAAAAAATAGTATGAGATGTGAATGTTAATAAATTTGTTACTACTTTTATTACTGGCAAGAACAGAACAGCAGTTTCTTGTTCTGTGTTACTAAAAAGGTTAATAAATATTAAATACTTTGAATTAAAAGTGTTTATTAGCACTCTCCACGAAAATATTTACATCACATCAGTGTGGTTTTTTGCCATAATTTATATGGCGATTTTAAATCCGAATATCTACGCTGAAATTTTTTACAACCACACAGCAAAAAATATACATAACATTTATAGTTTTCGGTTTTAAATACAAAATATTTGAATTGAAGCTAATGTTTGTATAATAGTTAGAAGAAAGCTGAGGAAACTATGTACAAGTAAACGCCAGGTTAATAAAACAATAAACAAAAGAAATAGAATAAAATAAACTAAAAGTTTTACAAAAAAGACAGAAAATTTTTGGCAATTTGCACACAATCGATGACAAAGCTCTTGCAAATGCTAACTGTTGCAATACAAAATGATTTAAGCAACGAACACCGCTTTTTTTGCTGTTTTAGATACAAATTTTTTGTTATGGTTTTTTGTTATTATGGTAAGTTCGGCTTTACTTTTCTTTTTTTTCCAAAGATGCGTTTATTCCTTTTTTTATTTGGAATAGTAATTTTGTAAATTTTTATTTTACTCTATCGTTGCTAGTTTCTGCCGGAAATTTATTGAACAGACCTAATTTTTACATTAGAAATTTGTGTTGGTAAATTTGGAAGAATGAAGAGAAGTTCGGCTTTAAAAGAAAGTTTGCTTGTTTTTATTTGAAATATGGAACTCTTCCAGTTTGTACGATCAAGTTTTGACTGCACGCTAGCTTTGAATTTCCATAAAATTTTCAAAAACTTTTCATTTCATACAATTTGAAAATATTTTATTTTTCATTTTTATGGCATTTACTTTTGTCATTGTATAAAATTTTCTCTAACTGAACACACTTCACAGGGGTTGTTGGAGGAAACCTTTTCAATTATCGACTTAATTAAGTGCTAATTGAAAAATTTTTTAATTAATTTCTTATATGGTAAATTAAATTCAATTAGGGACTTAATTGCGTAAATTCCTTTATTGCGCAATTAAAACGTATGTCTGAACAGGGTATTAGCTGTATACAATTAACTTTATGAGAATATTTGTATTAATTATTCGTCTAAGTTTATAATTTCAAATATTAAAACTTTAATAAAATTTTTATATGAAAATAAACAAAACCTTTTGTGGTTGCAAAACTTTTTTCTTTGTAAGTTCTTGTAATTTTATATGAGAAAAATAGTTTCCATAAATCGACATCAGTGAGATTTTAAAACCGGGCGTGGTGCTTCCCATATAAAGAATATTTATATATTTTTTTTCAAAGGAAATCGCTAAATTTTGCCTTAAAGCCTTTTTTGGGCAACTAAGGTGTGAAGTTAAATAACATTTATGACACAGAAAAGCTGTTTGCACCGATTAAAGGTTTTACTTGTTTTCAAAATGGAATTTAAATTGCGAAATTTCGTTTTCAAACTCTATTAGTTTGATTGTCAAACTTTGTTGGGTTGTATGAAAGAGCCACGCGCTTTGCTTATTATTGATTCGACATATCTGCGGGCGCCATCGTCGTCTGCGACCATACGCCCCAGATACGGAAATTCTTGATCATCTGGTAAGATAGGTAGGTCAGAATCATTCTCTATTCGCAATTCTTTGGTTTTGCCGGCGTGAATCAAGAGGCAGATTCGTGACCCAGATCATCGATTTTTTGTTCCATATCGTCTGCACAGCCTAATGCCTCGCGGTGTAATTTGGCATTAAGGGGTACCAAACTATTCCTCTTGGCTTGTCATAAGAAATATCAGCGGAGAAAGCAGGCAACCCTGTCGCACCGCAGTTTTGATAACGAAAGGCTTAGAAAGTCTGCTATCGTGTAAGACTCTGCACTGAAAGGTGCTATAACTGCTGCGTATTAAAGATATAATCTTTGAGGGAACACCGCAGTTTGATAGCTCAGCACAAATGCATTCTCGGTTGATGGAATCGAATGCTTTTTAGTAATCAAAGAAGAGAAGGTATAACGGGTAACGTAGATCAACTTATTTTCAATAATAATTCGTAATGAATTTATTTGGTCGGTACAGGATCTTCCTTCTCTAAAGCCTGCCTATTCAGGGCGAAGATTCTTGTCAATTGACTTGCCAATGCAAACAAGTATGATTCTCTTTATGATTTTCATCACCACCAATAGTTAAGGTCAATCAGATCACCTTTCTCCGGATGTTTGACAACAAAATCTGGGAGTCATCAGAGTAACTTTCTTGTTCCCAAACACTGGAGATCAAAGGATGAAGTTCGTTTGCAATTAAGAAGACGTCGACTTTAGAGACCTCGGCAGTAAGATTAACGATGTCGGGGGCTTTACCATTCTTCATTGCTTTAATGGCTCTTATTCTACGTCCAGAAAAGTATACGTTGCGTGGAATTAAATTTAACTTATGCACATCTGCTGGAGCATTATAAAAACATATTTCTGCAGTCGTTTTTATATAAAATCATTGCGTGCATAAATTATAAAATGCATCTTATTTTTTCTTGTGCATCGATATTATATAGACAAAATGCTCGTGTATATGAATAATGTTTAGAATGAGTTCAAGAAAATTATGCCACATTTATTTAAGTGTCCAATATCACAGTTTTGTGGTAAACAATGCTATCTTCACTTCTATTTAAGAAATGCTGAAAATTTGTGGTTTTGATATTGATTAGCCTTCATATGTGTTAGTGCTCATTAGTTTTCTTGCTATTGTTGTTGAATACTTTGCCTTTGAGGTTTCAGTGCTTGAATTGTAAATTGGAAAAATTAAATTGAGTTAAATTTTAGATAATTATTTATGTTAAGGAAATTTATGTTCAGTATGACTATTCTCGCTAGTTGATATCTTTATTATATAAAAAAGCCGCATTTATCAATCAATTGATTTATAAACTATTCCTGGTTACTTACTTATAGTTAAAGTATTGCAAACAATTTGTTTGTATCTTTAAAATTACGTAAAACACACTCAAAATAAGAAATTTATAAAATGTATTAAATTTCAGAAGAAGAACCAAGTGTAAATGAAAAACATTAAAAGTCATAATTAATTTATGGTCCAACTAAATACATGAATTTTTTAACACCAATTTTCAAATACTGACCCACAAAACCTGAAAACCAAATTGAGATAAATTTAAATTATTTTTACACGACGCAGTTTGCTTTAAAAAATTTGGCTCATGATATCGTTTAAACTTTCTTTCTCATTTTATTGTTCTTAAATTTTTAAAATTAATCCCAATTGACCAAGATAAAACATGAAGAGACTAGCGATGGATAAAATCACAGGCAGACTGGCGTTCTTAAACAATAGTAGTTAACACACATTGTCTATTTTTTACTTCTTCTTTTTGGACTACAAAACACCCACAATTACTTATTCATACATACATATATTTTTCAAACTATACAAACTATTTTCGTAGCAACGTATTAAATTTCATCTCCATAGTGTTAAAAATTTTACACATGTAACCAATCTTATACCGGTAAACTTTATTACAGCGTAACTCAATTAGTCCATGGATGTTAAAATCCATGGGAGACCAAGTTAAGCAGACAACTTTGATGGGGAAAAAAGATAACTACAAAATTAAAGCGACAACAAAAAAATTATAACGAAAATGTGGCAACAAATTTAATGAACAAAATTTTATATCAACAGCCCTTTTTAAGGGGCAAATACTTAACAAAAAAGAGCAAAAATCAAAGTGTATTTAAATTAAACATAGTATGCATACATGTTGGAGAAGTAATTTAAAAATTTTTTTAAATGTCAGAATAACAAATAATTTAGTGATAAATATTGCTGATTCCAGAAAATAATTAATTCGTGAAAAACAACTTAAAATAAAAAAATTTTTTTTTTGTTCGCAACAAAATGTTTGTATATATGCGTTTAATTTTGCTATTTAATTCAAAAGATCTGTGTTATTATTACAAAAAAGTTAATTATTCGCGCTTAAAATCGTTCTGTTTTAATTTTTGTGTACATCGTCAGCAAATAACAATTTTTAGCGAAGAAAAAAAAGGTAAATGCAAAGAATACTGAAGACAGATATGGCGGTCCAGAAAGAGTACCATAACATGCTGCTGGTGGATAAGTGTTCTTTAAAAAACGTCCGCATATACAGTAGCTCCAAGCGAAACTCGTACACTTTAGACTAATTTTTAAACTATCTTTTAACATTAAGTAAGAAGCTCTTAACAAATAAAACTGTATTTATTTTATTAGTTCATTTTATAACAAATTTAACAAAACATAAAAACTTTAAATTATTATTCAATAAAAAATTTTTTTTAATAAAAACATAAAATAATAGTAATTTCTGTGACAAAGCCAAACTCGTACACCACACTTCAATCAAATATTATTTTGTTGGTTTTAAATATTATTATTTGGTGTGCATGCCTTTATTTTTTATCACCATTTTTAATCTATTTGGCATACTGCGCACAAGGTTTTCGCAAAAACTCGGTTCAATTTTGGCCCATTCGTCCTGAAGAACTCTTTTCAAGCCATCCTTAGAACTTATTGTTTGACTACGAATTTTACGATCGAGATAGCTCCACAAATTTTCGACTGGGTTTATGTCTGGACTCTGGGCTAGTGTATCCATAACATGTGGACAATTATAAAGTAGCCATGATCGCACATTATAAGCCTTATGCTTAGGTTCGTTGTCTTGGTAAAAATAAAAGTTTTCACCAAGACAAAATTTCTGCTTACAAACTGGCAAACTTTCTTTTAAAATGTTCAGATACATATGCTGATCCATGGTACTATCGATAAATTGTAAAACACCGGGCCCAGATGCAGAAAATTATCCCCAAACCTGACCCACCACCGTGCTTAACTATTGGTTTCATGTTTTAGACAAGCAACCCCTCATTGGATTTTCTCCATACAAAAGGTCTTCCATCTGAACCAAACAAGTTGAATTTACTTTCATCTGTGAATAATACTTGCTTCCAAAATGAAAAATCCTTTGTTTCATGTTCCTTGGCAAATCGTAACCTTCTCTTTGATTTCTCTTATTAAGCAGAAGTTTAACTCTTGTCCTTCTACTATTGAAATTAGCACTTTTTAATATGTTTCTTATGGTCTGTGGGCAACATGTTTTTCCTTAGTCTTTCTACACAACTTCTACGAGTTTCGGAGCTCTTAAAAATGGGTTCCTTTTTATTTGACGTAAAATATATTGCTCGTCTTTAGCAGAGAAAATTTTGTTATATGCACTTTTCTTCTTGTTTGCAATCCTCTCTTCCATTTTACACCTTTTTATAATATATTGCACTGTTGATCGGCTTCTATCAACTATCTCAGATATTTATCGCAGCGATTTATTATTATTATGATGTTGAATTATTAATTTTCTTACTGCGACAGAAGTTTGTCCTCTCTGTCTACCCATTTTGTTCTCTTTTGTAACTCTTTCAAACAAAAAATCAAATAAATGACAATAAAAAAGGTAATAATGGGAAAACTCCCTAATTTTTTTAATTATTTTTACGAAATATCCCGAAGTTAGATGCAAATTAAAAGAATGTTGCCAAATTAAATAAGACTGTACGAGTTTGGCTTTGGCGTCGAAAGTTGGCACTTTTTAAAATATTTATCCGTATTTTAATAAATAAATTTATATTCAAAATTTCGTTTCTGATACATAATTAAGTACATAGTTTTGTACTAAAATTAAGTAAATTTATTTTATTAGCCTATTTAGTTTTAGACATATAACATAAAGAAATTTGTTTTCATAGGTGTACGAGTTTCGCTTGGAGCTACTGTACATATTTGTAAATAACTTTTCTTTTTTAAAAATTTTTAGACAGCAAAATGGAATTGAACTTAAGAAAAAATTAATTTAAATTCATTTGTTATAATATTTAACAGTTCAACTAATAATTTTACAAAATATAAATCATTAAGAACTTCTCTTTAAAATATTCATTCTCACAAACAAATCCAGATTAATGTAATTAAAAACTGAAAGGGGCAGTAAAGGAAATTGATTCATGTTCTCTGACATGCCATGTCAAAACTTTGTTGCAGTTCAAAAATTTTTTGCATTTGGTTGAATAAAAATAACTATCTCACTTGCATGTGCTAATAATTATTTTAACTCTTTGGTCACTTCATTCTCAGATGTAAATTATAATCATGTTGAAAAAATTACACATGTTGCTATATTTTATACAGCATCTATAGTATTTACAGACATATATTATGGATCTGCATGTCCTCACATGTTGTGCACAGCATAATAATAATTATGAACTTCATATAGACAAGAAAATATGTGGTAAAATTGTAACATTTTTACCTAGACGTGGAATTTTGACAATGCCAACTTGATATCTGCTACGGGCAGATAAAAGAAAACTCAAAGAATCTATAATTCTAAATAAGTTTTGTTATCCTATAAATACAAACTGTTGAAATTCGTAGTGCTCAATGAATAGTATTAAAAAAAGTTCCTTAAGTCCTCGTCCACACCTTGCAACTTTTGTAGCGCAATCCTTCAGTTTTTAGGTGAGAGAGGAAAGACGAGTAAAAACGGGTACACTGTTTGAAGTACTTGCAATTCTCTTTTGTGTTGTCATTTAACTTAGCAATAAGATCAAAATTGCGGAAAAAAAATTTGAATGTATGGACACGAAAGCAATTTTATAAGAGAATTTAAAAAAATGCATGTCTGACCGGGACTAAACGAGAATTAAAATACAAAAAAGTTTGACAATAAAGTGTAGTGAGCATATATTAAAGAAAAAAAATATATAAAATATTTATTAAATATAAATATAAAAAATATAAGTAAAACTAAAGCATTTGAGATCAACTACGAATTTTTCGATTCGAATATTCATCATCAGAAATGTAACGTACTAAATTAGTGCGTCGAATGAAATTCGTTATACGTAACGAACTCTGCTTATTTCTATCTTTCACGCAGACGAACGACATATATTTTGGTGTAAAACATTTTGCCTAAAGAGTTATCTTCTCTTTTATAGAATATATGTAAAATATATAATATTTTTAATAATTTTAATAAATATTATTTTAAATCCTTTTTTCTTATCAATGTTTGTCTCTTTCTTTCCAATACATCAATTGGTAGAAATTAAAAAAATCTTATTTAACACTTTGACAACCACGGGGACACGGGTGTCCCAAATAAATTGTATTTACATATTCGTAATTATGCTGATTTCAAATTTTGTACAAAAGTGTTTTTGAGTATTAAAGTGACTTCTAAAATTTTATATTGTGATAACAATTTTGCCTGGTAAGTACTGTTTTGTTATATAAAGTTATAAATCTAATAATAATTTCTTATGCATTGATAAATCGTCAGTTACTTCTAGAGACACTGGTGTCCCTATGGTCCGTAAGGGTGTGATACTTTTCACTAACCTATATTAAAATTATGATACGAGCATTTTACATCAACTACTAAAGTAGAAGCTTTTGCTGAGAAAGCTAGCAACCCTCACATTGATTTGAAGTAGAGCGAAAAGAACGCACGTTCCTAATGTGTTTGCTAATATCGAATATGAATTCGGAAAGTTGCAAGTTAGCCGAAATGCTGAAGCTGATAAGCTAACTCCTAATGATATTTTCTTTTGAGTACTAAAATTTAAGAATTTAGTTCAACAAATAGTGCTAGAGTCCGTTAGATACGCCCATCAAAATGAACGAGAGTTCAAGCTAGAGAATGAACAGATGAGAGTTTTTTTTTTGGTATGGACTTGGTCATGAGTTATTACTTATTGCCATCATTCAGAGATTACTGGTCTACGGAGCCAGATATGGCAGTACCATTTATTTCAAATATTATGCCTAGGGTGAGATTTGAACATATACGCAGGAACCTACATTTCTGCAATAACGAAGAAGTAAAAGACCCAAATAGTGAAGATTTCGACAGGGCGTACAAAATTCGTGTAGTACACTCAAAAAATTTTAACATTAACTGTTTGACGTTTATTTAGAAAGTTTTCAGTAAAGTTAAAAATAAATGAAAATGTAGTTGTTTTAGGAAGAAAATTTTTATTTAACTTTTTTCGTCTGTTGTTAGAAAAACAAACGACAAAAAAATACCGATTTTCGGTGCAGTAAAAATTATCAATTAATTTTTGCCTTGTTTCAGTAAAAATGAAATTCTTAATTAAAAAAATAGTTCGTCAGTAGAAAAGTACTATTTTACAATAGCTTTAAAATATAAAATAAAAAACATAAACTGTTGGAAAATATGTCAGTTATAAAAAATATATTTAGAACAAAATAATTTATGAAAGAAAAACATCAGAAAAATATTGGTAAGTTTCTTACATAGTATTTAAAATTTGCATTATGTTTTAAAAAATAATGTTCCCTTTTTGCAGGTATTCTCTTCTAAATTCTGTAGTCTTTAGGCAGGCAGCCGTGTTGACACAGCCCACTTGGGTCCATTGGTTGGTCTTAAACAAAGGTATGTCATTTAAATTTTTGAATTACAAATATATCGCTCATTTAGTAATACAACGTTATAACCCAAAAAATTGAATTTTTTATAACGTGAAGATCATATCGCTTTTTAAAACATCGTCATATTTCGTTTTGTGACTATATATACATTTGAAAAGACGATCTTTTTAAAATGTATCGACCTTTTACAAGATGAAAACGTTAACTGTGATTATCTTGAAATGATTTTTTGTTTGAGTTAAGGCGTTCTATTTCTAAATGAGCGATATGTACTTTAATTATTGGTTGCAAAAACATAAACAATTTTGTAAAAGTACATTATTTTTTCAGCATAGAACTATCCTGAAATCCTTGGACTTTCAAGGAAGAACAACAATTTAAGCAAATAAAAACAAGAAGAATTTGTGTATCAAAATAGTATAAATAATCAATAAATAAATTAAATCTTTTGACTTTCAAAATAAATAAGAAAGCTGTAGTTTTTATTGTTTTGGTAGGTTACTTTTAGAGAGTTGGAATAAAAGAAAAAAGCAGTTAATTTTACTGTTTTAGTAGGTTAAATTTTATAAATTAATTTAAATACAAAAACTATTATTATTAATGTTTTGGTAGGTTACATTTTGTTAGTTGAAATAAATGAAAAAACAGTAGTTTTTACTTTTCTAGTAGGTTGTTTTTTCGTGCGTTGGAATAAAAGAAAAATTACTTGTTTTTACATATTTTGTTAGTTATAAAATCAACATTCAAAAACAATTGTAAATTACATTTAATTTAAATGAAATGTAAGTGGACCGTTTTTTAAATGAAAAAGTAGTTGTTTAAAGTGTTTTTTCATTTAAATTTACCTACATAATATTTTGAGTGTAATGGATCACTTTAACTTATCATTTCAAACTGCTCTAAATAACACAAAACAGCAATCCAACGATGAGCACTTGATAAAGTTCAAAGGGCACAATGTTATGAAATAAAAAGCGCTGTGTATGGGCCTGTTCGTAAATGCATCAGTGCTCTGCATAATATGATTATTCTGCACTGCCACTGCTAATCAGCTGTTGCGTATACTTTCTTTTGCTCATTTTAGTATTTGCATTAACGAACGAAGAAATACTGTGAAAATCGAAAAATTGATAATAAACTCGATTTGTCAACTAGATGATATAAAAATGATAAAGATTGTGTAACATACTAAAAAAAAGAAGATTAAAGAATAAAAAACTAAATTTAATTCTATAAAAATTATTAAACAGAAAAAGACGTTCATTGCATCAGGCATTTTTATGATTTGTTTTTTGCTTTTATTTTCGCATAATATACTTCAGTGATGCCTTTACGAACAGACGACATTTGCAGTGCTGCCACTTTTTGCATTTACAAACGTACTGCGCATCATATGCAGTGCAGTGATGCATTTACGAACAGGCCCTATATTGTGCCAACTTTAAAAAAGAAAATCTAACAAATAATACTTGCTCTATATATAAAGTGCACCTTTGTTACATTAATGATCGAAATTGTTTTGCCGCATACCAAAATTATTCAATATAATTATCTTTTTCGTTAATAAAAACATAAGTAAAACTATAATCATGTTTTTCATTTAAATAAGTTGCTTAAGCTAAAAATTACTTTTCAAGACCATAGGGACATATTTGTCCCAAAAAATTTAGAAGAAAACAATACAGGTTTCAAGTTTTTTATTTCAAAATCTATTATTTTGATGCTTAATTGAACATACTAATTTGTTTAAATTAGGACTTTAATCCTGATAGGCTTATGCTCCTCAAAGGGTTAAACTGGTATAAGACGAATTAGATCATCGCACATAAGAACACCTTGTTGAAATAGTAAAGACCGGAGATAATTTACAAAATTAGCATTCTCTTCTGTTGTTTTAAAGTAAAATTGCAAGTCCAGTGATTTTATATAATTTTTAAATAATAAATTAATCTTATATAGTAATTCTTGCAAAAAAAAAACGACTTCAAAACAGAATTTAGCTGTCTTCTATAGCGGTTTAAATATTTGGCAATATGCATCAAATCACATTTACTATTAGCACACCCATTAATTTCCAAATCCAAATATTATACTTGTTAATATAGCGGACTTAGCAAGACAGCTGCTTGAAAATTCGAATCTTCCGTCTGCAACAGTTCAACAGTTTGATCATATACATCTAGTTATATAAACTATAGGGGCACCGTTTAATTTCCAAATCCAAATTATATACTTTTTATCATAGCAGACTTAGAAGAACAATTTCTTCGTAAATTTCAACCATCTTGTTAATGCAAAAATAATTTCTTTCATTCGGCACAAGCAACAGTGATGGGTAAAGATTTTCCCTTGTTAATTGATTTACATGGATGCTGAATGCTATAAAACCGCCCTGTTCTGTTGGCCTATAAAGCCTAATTTGAAATGTCAAGAGTAAAGAATGGCCAAAGATGTTGTTTCCGTTTTGACCGAAAATAATTTTCCTTCTTCTTAATTTTGTTACAGAACTAAAAGGTACAAATAGTTTTTTTCAATAAACGCTTTTCCATAAAATCCTAATATATTTGTTGTTTATTTCATATTCGTTCGATTTTCTGTTGTGTGTTTCCCTCGGCTCTAAATTTAATTAATTCCTACCCTTTGAAAATTGTCCAATTGTCCGTTTGCTCAATCGTTTAGCCACATACATCAAATTACATCAACTGATGTAACACCCCTTAATTTATAATTTTAAAAATTTATACACTTTATTAAACTAGACGAACTAGTGGAAATTTTTTTTATAATATAATAAATGTATCTAACTGTTCAAAAGATGGGCCCATATAGGTCAAATTACATCAATTACGGGAACAGCATTTAATTTTTAAATTCAAATTGTATAGTTTGTTATTATAGTGAGTTTAGTAAAAAGGGTTCCTTGTAAATTTCAACTGTCTGTCTATAACAATTCAAAAGTTTAGCCACGGTAATCAAATTAAATGAACTACGGGGACACCCTTTAATTTTTTGTTTTAAAAATTTATACTTGTTAGTGTAACGGTCCTGTTACCGGCTTTTTTTCAATTTTCAAGTGTTTGTCTATAACAAAAAATTGGCATATATAGGGCAATTTACGTCAACTATGGGGACACCCTTCATTTCTAGATTAATTCTTTTACAAAAATGACTAATTTATGCATGTAAAAACATAAGAAAGCACCATTTAGTCAAATTGATAATCTCATTTTTTTGAAGTCGGTTAAAAAGGAAAGATACTTCAGATTAACCTAATTTTTTATAAAGGTGCACATCTTCGAAAAATGTTTATTACGATGTCGTCTTTATTATTTCGCAATTGAAATAATAATTATCAACCGTTTAATAATGTCATTATTCTGCACAAACAATCTGATTTAGAAAAATAAAATGTGCATTCCAGATTATGTAAAAACAAATATATACTTTAATTTACATCAAAAAAACTTAGAAAAAAATAATGTATTTATTAAAAGTTTAATTGGCTTCAGATTCAGGACTAATTAAATTTTTAATTGGTGAAATTATTTTTAGAAAAGTTTTTTTTTCATTTTAAATTATTTAAAATTAATACTAATTAATGGAATTATCACCTGAATACAATTAAATTCCTAAAGGTTCAAAAACTTTTTTCTATGAACACTCAAATGAATGCAGTCTGGTTCTGATGAAACTATCAGAAAACGAAAATAAAGTATTAATAAAAAAATTTATTTTGAAAATTTATTAATATAATAAAAAGTTCCCGTTGTTTAATTTAATTTAATATTTGAAAAGTGCCCGTGCATAGAAATAAATTATCGTAGTGTTTTTGATATTTTATTTTTCATCCTCTTTCAACTGTATAAAAAAGCCGAAAAAATTCGACCGTATACAGTGGAGAAAGAAAAATAGAATTACTGTTGGTTATTGTTGTTTTTGCTTGAACTTTGATTTTTGCCTTTGCGTTGTTGTATGCACAAAAATTTTTTAGTTTATTTAAAATGTTTGTCAGAAGTTTCCTGAAGAGTTAAGTAAGCGGTAACGAAATGGCCATCGAGACATGCTTTGACCCTTAATAACCCATATCGGTAATTTTAATAATTAATCGGGATAATAGAAAATAGCACGAAAAATAAATGATTTTATTTTGAAAAGTTAATTATATAATAAAAAGTTCCTGTTGCTTAATTTAATTAAAATAAAGTATTATCTGATTAACTTTTATAAATAGAAACCTCAAATTAGTCTAGAAAAAAACAATACAAATTTTTACACGTTTAAAATAAAAAGTGGCATTTTAAATTTATACTGAAGAAAAATATAATTAGTTATCTTTAACCAAAATTACCAAACAATTTATTTATGTGATCAAAGTGTGCAATGCCAGCAAAATTAAATTGCTAACTTGAGTGACAAATTGCTACTTTACCAAAATTAGGTAATGTGTGCTTATAATGAGCTCGTTACTGAAAATTAATGTACCAAGATTGTCTTTGTACAAAATAATGTTGTTATTAAACAAAAACAAAGCAATTATCTTTCAACCAACAACATAAAGTATTTTAATTTTCCACTTTATCTATGTTATATTATAAATAGAACAAACAATAATATATAACTTACAGAGCTTTATTGTTCACAATTTAGAATATGGTCTTGGAATTGTCTTAAATTTTATAGAATACAATACCAAAATATAGATAAATAAAATAACACAGGTCATTGCAGACACTTTAACATACAACTGTTGTTTTAATTGAACATAAAATATGTAAAATATAGTGAAAGCAATGTTTTAAACAAATTTAGAGCGATTTTGGTATCAGAACATCAACGTAATTTAAGTATAAACCAGCTAAATTTGCATGTAATAATCCTGTTGGTATTACAGCTCTCTCAAATAATGAAATTGTGGTAAAATGCTAAAGGTCAGAAGACTTAAAAGAAAGGTTTCGTCTAACAAAAACCTAATATTCGCTTTAACAATCATTTTTGGTATGATTATCTTAAAGTTAAAAAGAACGTTTTGATACGTCTTGTAGCTATTTTGTCAAATTCAACCAAGCTTCTTAGGTGTGCAAAGTTAATTAAAGCAATAAACTTTTGTTAGTAAATAATATTAAAACATGTACAGCTGACAGGCGCTTACTCACAGAAGTCCTATGTTTTTCTGCTCAAAGGAAACGGTGCCGTAAATAAAATAAATAAGGTTAAGAGGTAACAGCTCTGTAAATAAGTCCTACTTGTACAATAATACAAAAGAATAATTCTCTCTGTGGAAGGCTGCCTTTGAGGCACCAAATCTGAAACATACCTAGTTTAAAATAAAGTAGGATAATAAATAAAACTTAAGCTTTATTTGAATAAAATAAATAATTTTGATCTGGCTTAAGTTAACGTACTTTTAACATCATTTATTTAAAACATTATTTTGGAAATTTTTTAAACCTATCTGGGAATGTAGGATTCATGACCGTTAGGTTTGTTGAATACAGAAAATAAAGTCTTCGGTTACAAAGTACTGAATGTTTTATTAAGTGATACAATAATGTCATACGAGGGTGCTCTGGCCTAATAGTGAAAATGCGAATATTTATAATCAAAAATGGTTTTATGATTTATACACTTTTGCATGCGCTCAAACCAGTTTTCGAAGCACTTTTTCCACTCCGATTGAGACACCTCTAAAACATGGTTTTTGAACACTTCAACAGCTTCTTCTGGCGACGAAAATCCTTGACCACGAATTTTTTTCTTGATGTGCGGAAACAAGAAGAAGTCATTAGGTTCCAGTTTAGGGCTGTGCGGCGAATGACCCATTAATTCGACGTTTTGGCCGGTCAAAAACGCTCTGGTTTGAGCAAATATGTGAAACCTCGCATTGTCATGGTGAACAATGATTCATCTTCTCTTGTTGGTTTTTCGAATTTCTCCGATGACTTTAGGCAAACAAATTATAGTGTACCACTCAGAAGTGACCGTCCTACGTTGCTCAAGCGGAACAGTCGCCACATGACCAGTTTTGCCCAAGAAACAGGCAACCATTTGCTTCGAAGTGCTTCTTCCACGAACAACTTTCGTTGGATTTTGTTCGTCTTTGAAGACCAACACGACCGATTGTTGTTACGTTTCGGACTCATATACATAGATCCATGATTCGTCACCTGTGACGATCTTATAAACGTCTTTTGAAGCACCGCAATTGTATTTTTGCAACACTTCTTTGCACCAATCGACACGAGCCTTTTTTTGAGCGACTTTCAAATTGTGCGGGATCCAACGAGAACAAACCTTTTTTACGGCCAGGTGTTTATGCAGTATCGAATGAATGCTGGTGAAACAAATGTGCAAGGATGTCTCTATCTCTCGGTATGTCACATGTCGATCTTGCATTATGAGTTCACGCACGGCATCAATGTTCTCTGGCACAACAGCCATTTTTGGACGACCTTCACAGAATTCGGCAACGAATAAATTCATTATACCAATTTTTACGTTTCACTCAATTTGCACTCAATTTAATAACAACAAATAATGTAAGAATTTATTATTAAAAATTACCCTCAATTTAATAACAACAAATAATGTAAGAATTGTTATGGTAAAATACCGTTATTTTTATTTATAAGGAAGAATTTGTGCAAATAAAGAAGATTATTGTTCAGCCTTTGAAATTGGCTTTTTCCTTTTTTAAATAAGCATACATCTGCTTAGGCATAAAAGTTGCCTTAACTTATTTTAGGCCAGTGGCGTTTTTAAGCGCCGGCACTCTAATAGGCAGGTTATTAATTAAAAAAAATATAAATAGCCCTCACCCTACCACCCGTCTTGTACACTATATTAATTTTTTCAAGTCACTGTTAACAACACAAATAATGGTCATACGTCAAAACGTTTTGAGTACGATTATGCTTAAAAATGACAAACTTTCCAATGGAAACGTCAGATTGCACTTGGCAGCACTCAGTGTTGCCAGGCCAGAAATATATATAGCAGCTCTTGTATATAACAATAATGTGACCTCTTTCCTTCTAGAGGCATCACAGTTACTTTTACTCTGAAAATATTGAAAAAGCAGATCTTGAAATACAGCTTTAAAAAACCTCCAAGATACGCCTTGTAATTAAGATATAAAAATAATTTTTTCATGTATGTGTCGATATTTTATAAATAAATAGCTCTTGATTTAAATACCAAGCCACCGTTTTGATTTTTACGATGAAAAATTTTTCAACAAATTACGCTTTAATAATTTTATTTTAACAGGTTGTACCAAAGAATCTTATAATTCCATGCCAGCATTACCATATTAATAATAATAATCGTTTGATAAAAAATATTAAACAAAAGAACGGTCAATGTCCCTCGAAGCAGCGGGCAAAACACCACGAACGCCCCATATCTTTTGGAGCAAATCTAATTTAGCGAAATAACTCCAATTAAAAAAAACAATATATTTGGCGACATAGAATTAAAAAATAAAAAAAGAACATCACGTGAAAAAATTGGCGGCTATATTATCCGAGTTATAGGGTTCTAAACTTTTCATAGAAAAATGCGATCATCCATATTTTTTGAGATATCAATATGTGTGTCATTTAAAATCTTTTGAAGAGATCTTTAAGGAAATACTTAAATTTTTTAAAAATGCTTAACTCAATAAGAGCTGTGAAATTTTCATGTAAAGTTATATATTTTATATTTTTTTTTCCTGTCACCCCAATATCTGCTTTTCTTTGTGTTTGGAGTTACTTTACTAAACTAGATTTACATATATGGTGAAGACAGTGTTGCCAGAATTTTAGTGTGTAAATTCTGCGAAATCCAAAAATATTTCTCGAAAAATCTGAAAAATTTGCACCTATTTTTTTTTTTTTAATCTTCAATAAATCTTCAAATGCATTTTTTAATTTATTTCTATACAATATATCCGAATATTTATTAGTTAAAATGAAATGTATTTGCTTACAGAATAGATAAATTTAAAGTTACTTACATATGTGAACGTTCTATTAGATATTATAAACTTTATATAAAAATTAATATAAATTTTTTGTCTTAGTTTTGTGCTCCTAGCGATTTCATAATATCTAAAAATCAATAATTCAATATAAGATTTGATTCTGATTGTATTAATCATCAACTATTTAAGAGCTCTTGTAATCTACTGCAAAAATTTCAGTAATTTTTATTGACTCTACGGAAAGTAAATAAATAAATAAATTTGACTTTTTTATGGTTTTAATTCTTCGACCTTTTGTTGATTTATTTAATGTTTGTTCTCTATAGTTTCCTATAGTAAGACTTTCAAGGAATGTTTTTTGCCTCTCACGACAGCAGCTCCATCTGCTGCAAATCCAACCATGTTCTCTTTGTAGTCAACGTCATTGTCCATTAAATATTTAGCAATTAATTTGTGTAAGCTAAAAGCATCGCATCGGTCTTCTTTTACCAATCAAAAAACAGATTTAAAAATCTATGAAGACCCCAACTGTAAGTAATTTTTATTTGAAATGTCGTTTTTTAATTATTTTATGAAATTTAGGAGCTGATCTGTTGATAGTATAAATGAATGAAAACCGATTTTAGTTTAAGTTAATTTTTTTAATTTCTAAAAGCTTTTTATTGGGAAGAAAAGTTATTTTACAAATGTATACGGAAGTTTTCCAAAGAAAACAAGATAAATTAGTTAACGTAACAGATTTTAAAAAATCTTCGATTTTAGGCGAAAAATCTTCAAGTCTGGTTTGTGGCATTTTGAGAGGATAAAATTTGTAAAATGCAAACATGTGACATGTAGCATAGCCGAATAAAGCACTCTTACTAAAATGTTTGTTATTGTTAAACAAGTTTTGTTTCATAGTTTTATATTGATGGTTTTTTAGTAACTTTCGCAAAAGATATATTATCGCTTAAGGGCGGTACACAGAAGTCTTACGACATATTAAATTTTTGCCCAGAATAGTACTAGTGGGATCGTCTAAACAAAATATGAAATGAATCTGCACAATTTGAGAGTTAATCGGATAAAAATTTGACAGTCGTATGACTCTCTTTATTTTTAGGACATTTTCCAGAGACAATTGCGAATCATTAGATCAGGGATGCATTTTTCTGCAAACCGCTATTTTAGTTTTGGTGTGTTTTACCCATACCAACTATGCAAACTCAAAAATAACCTGTAGTAAGACGGATGGAATTTAATATTATTTTCTTTTGGATTTTATGTTCGTTAAGTCGTAGCGTCTAAACCCCCTTTATATTTACTGATGCATTTATCAAATATCGTAAGCCTTACATCCACAACACATTTGTTACTCTTAATTAGCAATAAATTTTTATAAACTGAAATAATATCTATCAAATGTTCCATTACCTGCACTTTTAAATTAAAAGTTTTATTTTTATCTATAATTTACGGAGTTTTCTCAAGCATTTGACTTTTAAAGTTACATTGTAACTTATTTCTTTAACAACAGTTTGCTGTAAAAGAATTTTTCCTTGAGTAAGTTTATTTTTTTTTTTTAATTTATAGAATGTTCAAGTGAGTATAAATTATTTTCTTCGTCCCAATAAATCTTTTCTAACTTTTGGTGCCAAAAAAATGAAATGTTTTAGTGTTAAATAAATCGTTGTTTGTTAACGATGAAGCCAAAAGGCATTTAATTGAGAGCAAATTATTTGATTTATATATTTTTTTTGTGGTATAATTCAAATCAAATTTATGTTTAACCTTTTATAGAAAGTTACTGTTTATGTCCTTCCATAAAGATGTAACAAGGATTCGTATTATTTTATCATTTGGGTTAAAAGGTTTTAAAAAATTTTTTTGGAAAGTCCACGACCTGCTTAAATTACAATTTTCTTTAACATGAGTTTAGTATCGGGTTATTTTAGATGTTTTCTATAAGTAAAAACATAATCCAAAAAATGTTTGTACCTGCTTATATTTTTACGCCAAAATACATATTTAAGAAAAAATTTTCAAAAAATATCGAATAACAATTCAAAATAAGAAATATATATAAGATCTGCGAAGGTAAAAGTGAGAATATTTTTTTATATGTAACATTTCAATTTGCCGCCATGTCCGTAGTAAGTAGTGGAAAACTGTGAAATAGAATGTTTAAAGTGACAGTTTATACTAACAACAAAAAAAGCATTCTCAAAAGAATAGCAACAAAAACGCTGCATTAGGATTCTGGAAATACACAATTGTCGCTAAACAAATGGTGAGAATTTTCATTGAAAATAAGGCTGAAAATCGATATCACTTTATGACAGCATAAAAACGAATAAACACCATTGTATTAAATTTTAAATGATTCCTTGAAATCAAGAATCAACAGCCAACAGGGAGGGAATTTAATGCTGCACAAACAAGATTCAATAAAATTTAAGCACGATTATGACTATATAAAATATAAAATAGTGCACTAAAGGACAGTGTCCATTTGCAAGATTATATGTTCCATTTTCAAATTTAAGATTAAATGCAACACAATAAGCTGTGTATAACTAATTATTGTGTTAAGCGTAAAATGGAAAAATAGTTAAAACGCATTTCTAACACGATTTGCAATAAAATATAAAATACAACAAAAAGCAGTCGGTACACGTCGTCTGCAAAATAATTTTGAGCCATGGTTTTTAAGTCTGATGCCAGATAGAGCCATATTTTCCCTTTCTTCTGAATGTTGATGTTTTTTAAATTTGCGCCTGCGGTACTCAGTCATTTTTAAACCGATTTTAAGATTTTTTTCTTTATTTTAAAAAGTTATGCTTACAGGTGTGTCCCGTTTTAAAATATTACATAATTTTTAAAATTAAATTATGTTCCTATACAACACGCATGTTTTTACGTGTATGATATGTAAAGGGTACCACATTGAAATTAAAAAAAAAAAGAAAAAACGGCGTTTCACTATAGCTCCCAATATAAGAAGTAATACAAAAGTAAACCATTAAATTAAAAATAATTTCCATAGGTGAAATTAATTGACCTATATGAATCTATCTTTTGAATTGTTATAGAAAAGGCTGGAAAAATGCACAGACTCTGGATTACTATGATCTTTATAATAACAAGTATAAATATTTTTTTATTTTTCTATTTATCCATTTTTAACTAAATAACAAGTTATAAAAATCAGCGCTGGGTGCTCCAATACTTCAACACTTGTAGACAGACCATTTTAATTTACAAAAAACCTGTATTGTTAAGCTCCATATAACAAGTTTAAAATTTGGATTTGGAAATTTAAGGGTGTCTTAATATTTGAAGTAATTTGAGATAGGTGGCCAAAGTTTTAAACCGTTACAGCCGGACTGGTGAAATTTACAGGGAACTTGTATTGCTATGGCCGCTATAAAAACAAGTATACAATTTGAATTTAAAAATTAAAGGGTGCTACCATAATTGATGTTATTTGAGCTATGTTGAAAGCCGTGCACTACTTTGTCTGGTATATAAAGAAGTATACATATTTAAAATTAAAGGGTATTCAAATAGTTGATGTAATTTTATATATATGGCCAAACTGTAGACAGACGTTTGAAATTTACAAGAAGCTGTATTGCTAAGTCCGCTATAACGCTATAAAATTTGGATTTGAAAATAAAATAGTGCCTTAACAGTTGATGTATGTGGCTGAGTTTTTTAACCATTGTAATCTGTTTTCATATCATCTTTTTTTAAGAATTATTTAGGCAAATATTTCGTATGCGAAGATGATTCCTACAGAGGTCTTTTCTGCCACTTTACGGATAAAGAAACCAAAAAAATAAATAAATGAAGCAATCAACCATACACCGATAAGTATTTGTATCTGTGGGAAAATAAAAAAGGGGTTTCTTTGAATAAAATCGCTTACTGTATAACGTACCATAACATATACCTTCCCACAAAGTAAAACATTTATGCCTAATATCTTTCTCTTTTTTAATAATTAAGAATCGGAAACTGGAAATAAGAATCGGAAACTGGGCTGCAACTAAATCTGAAAAAACCAAGTTGGTTACAGGCTTCTTTGGTTTGCGTTTTTTTATCCCACCAAGAATAAGTCACATCAGTAAAAACATTTATGCCTCAGGAAGCCTCATGTTAAAGTTCTATAGATCTCTATGTATATGAAAACATATATCGCTCATTTACTTCTAGAACGTTATAACTCAAAATTTCATATTTTGGAGTTAATCATACAGAATTGTTCGGCATTTTATGCTTTATATTGTGTATAAGTTACATCTTTATGTCTTTTGTACTTTTAAAAGAATTAGTTGTTATTTAATTTCGTATTTAGAAAATTTGTAGTTAAGAATGACACACTTCAGCTGTGGCGTAAATTTCATAACGTGAAAATCATTCGATTTCCAAAACATTGTCACATTTTGTTTTGTGACTCTATAAATGTGCCATAATTATGAAAGTAGTCTAAGTCATATATTTCTTGTTTCAAGATATTTAATGAATTGCCACCACTATCTACTCGCTCATTTTTGACAATTTCGTATAGATTACATTAAATAAATTTAGTGGGTTCAACCCTTGCTGCAGTCAAAAAATAAAAAATGTTTTTTTCTGTTTAATGGTATAAATACATAAGCAGAATTAACATAAAAACATGCAGCCTCCTTCGTCGGTACTTCTTCATAGCATATTCGCCGGCGAAGTAAAATAATTAATAAAATGGCTATATCTATCTCCTTTCACCACCTGTCTTCTCTCTCATCTATCCCTTTCCTAAAGAATCTAGCACGGTTAAAAAAAACTAAGTAGGCATTAATGCCTGAAGTGCTACTTCTCTTTAAAAAAAAAAAAAAAAAAAAAAAATGTGGTATGAAAACAACTGGTAAATTCATTTTTTTAAATCTTGACTTAGACCACTTTCATAATTATGGGCACAAATGAGAAAGAGATATTTTTAAAATATATTGAATTTTTGCATATAATGTTTTTTTTTTTTAAATTATGGCTGTGTTGATGAAAAACTTTATTAAATAAAACTCCTTTTAATTTTTCACAAATAACGACACATTCTAGTTCACCACACTGTATCGGATATATTTTCACAGTCATAACGTTATTATTTAAACATTCCACATAGTTTTTACAGGACCTCCAATTTAATATATAATTGATGAAAGTTTTCTTAAATGGAGATTTTATTTATGAACCAGTTTACTAATTGTCATGGGAACTTAAGTTAAAGTTAATGTGCAATTAGTAATCTGTGGAAATTTTAAAACTTTAGCTATATATATTTATATTGATTATTGTTTGCAAAAGTGTCAAGCCACTACATAACAAAGCTCGTGAAATATACAATGTTTCTGGTTTACCTTCTGCGAGAGATAACAAGCCATAACCTTTACCATCTACGTAAATCTAGTTTAGTGAAGTAACTCCAATCAAAAAAGCAAATATTGAGGTCACCGAGACTGAAATAAATAACAAAAAAGAAATGTTGACCTGCATATATATATTTTACATAAAAATACCATGGGCTCTTAATGGGTTAAGCATTTTTAAATAAACTTTTCCTTAAAAATCTCTTCAGAAGCTTTAAAATGATACCCATATTGATACGAGGGCTGCTATATATATTTCTGGCCTGGCAACACTGAGTGCCGCCAAGTGCAATCTGACATTTCCTTTGGAAAGTTTGTCATTTTAAGCATAATCGTACTCAAAACGTTTTAACGTACGACCATTATTTGTGTTGTTAACAGTGACTTGAAAAAAATTGAATTAACTCGTGAACATTTTCGTGCCATCATTTTGCACAACTTTCGACGTGGATTATCACGACAAGAGTGCATTGATGAACTTAAATCTTTGTATGGCGATGAAGCACCATCCTATAGCACTGTGAAAATTGGTATAATGAATTTAATCGTGGCCGAAGCTCGCTCTAAGACGAATTCCGTGAAGGTCTTCCAAAAACGGCTGTTGTGCCAGAGAACATTGATGCCGTGCGTGAACTCAAATGCAAGATCGACATGCGATATACCGAGAGATAGAGACATCCTTGGACATTTCTTCCACCAGCATGCATTCGATACTGCATGAACACCTGGCCGTAAAAAATGTTTGTTTTCGTTGGATCCCGCACAATTTGAAAGTCGCTCAAAAAAAGGCTCGTGTCGATTGGTGCAAAGAAATGTTGCAAAAATACGATTGCGGTGCTTCAAAAGACGTTTATAAGATCGCCACAGGTGGCGAATCATGGATCTATGCGTATGAGCCCGAAACGAAACAACAATCGACCGTGTGGGTCTTCAAAGACGGGCAAAATCCAACGAAAGTTGTTCATGGAAGAAGCACTTCGAAGCAAATGGTCGCCTGTTTCTTCGGCAAAACTGGTCATGTGGCGACTGTTCCATTTGAGCAACGTAGGACGGTCACTTCTGAGTGGTACACTACAATTTTTTTGCCTGAAGTCATCGGAGAAATTCGAAAAACCGACAAGAGAAGACGAATCATTGTTCACCATGACAATGCGAGCTCTCACACATCGGCTCAAACCAGAGCGTTTTTGACCGGCCAAAACGTCGAATTAATGGGTCATCCGCCGTACAGCCCTGACTTGGCATCTAACGACTTCTTCTTGTTTCCGCACATCAAGAAAAAAATGCGTGGTCAACGATTTTCGTCGCCAGGAGAAGCTGTTCAAGTGTTCAAAAACCATGTTTTAGAGGTGTCTCAATCGTAGTGGAAAAAGTGCTTCGACAACTGGTTTGAGCGTATGCAAAAGTGTATAAATCATGCTGGAGAATACTTTAAAAACAATAAGACCATTTTTGATTATAAATATTCGCATTTTCACTATTAGGCCAGAAATATTTAGAGCAGCCCTCGTATTTAAAAAAAAAATAAAAATTCAGAACCCCGTAACTCAAAAAAATAGGATCACAAATGGATATTGTAGAAGCTACAAATGGAATGAAAAACTGAGTTATATCCTTTTTCTACTTTTTGGGGTGAAGGGTATAAGAATATAGAAATACTTAATATTTTTAGAATGTGTTAAAAGTATTGATTGAATCATTTCCTTTTCCTTTATCTTTATATTGAATTCAAATATGACTGTTAACATTTAAATAAACATTTAAATAAAATCAGGTATACATTCTTTTTTTCCATCATAAAAACCTTCTACTGTTCACTATTTTCATTAGCGCATCAATAACAATAAAAACAAGCCCCACAACTACTTGTTGTAAACACTGGTATGCAGGAATATGCTAAACATTATGATGCCAATGTTGTATTTATATGAAGTTTATTACTTTTTGCTATTGAAAAAATATGTGTATGTGTCTAGAAGCCATATACCATTTGATTGTTAACAATATAAAGACCATTATTAAAGTGGAAAATGTATGGAGAGAAAAGAATGAAAATCAATTATTATTTTGAATAAACCTGCAGATATTGTGTAAGCCAAAGTATGTTTTTGAGCGGAAATAAATTATTAAAGTCGAGTAGTTGTAAAAGAGAAAAAAAAATTAAAAAAGAAAAGAATGTAACTGTTAACATTTTGTAATTACAATAATAGCTGATATTGCATTTTAATTAATGGCTTAAAGAGAGTTTATAATTAACTATTTTTTTTTTTTGCATTTCAGCCATTAAAGTTCTTTTATTTTTATACCAGATTTAAGTCTGGAAATTACACTTGTGTAAACCGTGCAAATTTTAATTGAAATGTTGGGTTAGTGATTACGAAAAACTTTATCCTCTGGAATATACGAGAATAGCTAATACTCAGGTTTTTAATGCAGAGCGAAATTACAGGATATTTGTTTACACGTGAAATATTCTATTACTAATTTTCCGTTATAATGAATTCAGAAAAGGCGTCTTGTAATTTGTAACTCATAAAATTTTTTTAATTTAATTTTTTTTTTTAATTAATAATTAATTTTTTAATTAATAAAAAGTTTGCCCTTAAAAATTAATTAACTATTTTGGAATTATTTGTTTTTTTAAATTAAAATATCTTAAATATCCAACCTTATAAACACCAAAGACAATTTCCTTAAGATGGCGTATTACTGCTACATTCTTGTAAAAGCACCCAAAAAAAACTATCATTCATCACAGTTAATTGAAGGTATTCGCCCTATTAGAAAATGTCTGTGAAAGCTGAAGAAAGGAAGGCAAATTGTTATTAGAACGAACTGGCATAAAGGACTATAATAAGTGCTTAATAATTCATATAAAAAATTTTTATAAAATATACATATGTTTAGTAATAACTAAGCTAAAACTTGGAAATATTACAGCAGCTGTACCTATTATCCCAGAAGTTTAGTTTTTTTCAAAGTTTTGCAAAAAAAAACCGTGGCAAAAAAACTAAAAATTGTATTTCACAATTTTGATAACGAATTTATTGCTTTAATTTTTTTTCATTCATTTAAGTCTTACTTCAAGCAATTGAGAAAAAAATTTGGACCACAAATATCTCGAAAGCATTAATAAATTTCTATTCATTTATGAGGAATTATTCTGCTTAGATCTTACGATGATATAATTTCGTGTGGTTGCGTGGCAATAACTTAACGATATTCTTAAATAATTTTAGCTGTTATACCTTGTAGGCACGCACAGATATAATCGAACAAAAAACATTTCTAGCTTTGCTTAAGTTCATTATATTTTAAAAGATAAAAAATTAAAATAAACAAACAAAAATTTGCTACGTCCTCATCCAGACATGTAATTTTTGTTTCTTCAATTTGAGTCTTCATTGCTTACAGCCATACCTAAATAAAAGCGGAAAGAGCTTTTTTTGGCTGTCGAAAGTTCTTATGACCGTACATTTTGTAAGTTACATACTGAAATATAGCGGCGGCAACGTTTTTCAATTGGAAAATCCGATTTTGACAAGGTGTTTTATAAAAGTAGTAATTAAAAATTTATTCTTTTTTTATAAAATTTCAATTTGTACAACACAAACTCCAGAATTGTTATTCATGTTAAAATTTTAAGGAAATTTATGTTTTAATTTTTAAATAACTGACATTTTGCAAGAAAATTAATTTTAAACTATGTTATTTTTAAGACGAAAAATAAGACAAAAGCAGAAATAACCCCACTAAAAATATTTTTTCATTTCTTTTTTTCTCTCATTTTAAAAATGTTGATATCCCACCAAATAATATTCATCTAGTTTAACAATAAATAAAATTTGTTTATCTGAATTCAAATTAAACTTAAAAAAACAAAAGTGATTAAATAATTCAACCGCAGTATTAGGTAAAGGTTAATTTCTAATAATAACCTTGCGGTGGAATATCGATTGCTTAGGAAAAACTAGAAATCAATTTGTTTTCATTGTTTTTTTGCCCTTCTCCACAAGAAGTGAAAAAAGGGTATAAGAAAGAAACATTAAGTGAAAAAATTGGTGCAGGCCCATATTTTCCTAGTTACGTAGCTCTGAAATTTTCAAATTTTTTAAAATATTAATATACTTTTTAAAAATGTTTAATCATTTAAGAGCCGATGGTATCTTTATATAAGATTATGTATATGTAGCCCTAATTTGTATACCCTTCACTGAAAAAGGGTATAACTAAGTTTGTCATTCCGTTTGTAATTTCTACAATATTCATTTCCAACCCTATATTTTCGAGTTACTGAGCACTGAAATTTATAAATTTTTTTAAAGTATCAATACTGATATCATTTTAAAGCTTTTAAAAATATCTCTAAGCAAATGTTTGTTTCTTTGATTGGAGTTACTTCACTAGACTAGATTTACTTAGATGGTGAAGGTATATAAGATTCGACATAGCCGAATATAACACTTCTCCTTGTTTATTAATATGTTAATAAAAATTTAAAAAATAATTAACTAATTTTAAACTTGTCAATTTTATTTTTTTGGGGGAAAATTTAGATTCGTGGTATCAGCACCACTCAATTAGAGAATTTGGAACAAAAAATAATTTTTAAATTCATGCGTTTCATTCAATTCATACACTTACTCGAGATTCTCTAACGTTAAGACAATGCTGCACCTACTCGTTTTATGCTGTTTTAAAACATACGAATACATCAAAAGAAACGAAATTGAAACTGGAACAAACAATGTATTTGTTCTTATGGCTTGTCAGTGATAAAAATTATGTTGAAAAATATGTATTGAAATCGAAAGCGTTATGTCCACATAAGTTGAAAATTATTTATGTTTATTTACTTCGAGCTTCACATATTTAAAAGTATATTTGTGCTGACATAATTATTTAACGTTCGACACAAAAGCCGTGAATGTATTATATTTTCCATTTTTGCTTAGTTTGTAAATTTTAATTTATTTTTATATCCATATATTATTTTTTTTCGACGAAAGATTCCGTAGCTTATTCTGTTTAATAAGCAAACAAAAAATATGTACATTTAATTTTTTATGTTGCCGTTTAAAAAACGCTTCACCCTCAGAGAAACAACGACAACTGATTATATGCTGACAACTATTTTTTTTTTTTTTTTTTTTTAACAGAAAACTTTATAACAAGGCAATAAAAAAGCTTATAAGAAAGAGATTAAATCGCGCTGTATCTAGAAAAATATAACAAAATTGTTTATTGAAAATATTTACTGGGGGAATTTTAAATAAAAATGTTAAAACCAATGTTTCAGATAACAAAAAAAACTAATTTGTTTCTATAAAAATAATAATTTAAAATCAACAGCAAACTTTTCTCTGTTTGATTCGAGAAAAATGGAAACGGGTAATAAAAGTTTGTATATTATAGAAATTCTAGTGCAAAAAGTTTTCGAAATGAGCGATAATACGTTTAAATAAACATTCTCTTGCTGTTGTCTTATTTGCTAATACACTTTATATAATTTGAATCTTACATATATATATATAAGAAGATGGGTGGATATTAGCATAAACTTATTTAAAGTAAATTTTTTTTACTACTATAAAAACGTATGGTTTTTAAGACATTAAGAAACAGGAAACAGATTTTTTTTAATGCATTATGTTCATCTATGTTCTGTTCTATTTACATTCATTAACTTTTAACCCTAGATTTTCTCAACTTTTAGTCAATTATTAAAGCTTTTGATAGTCGAATAGAGTTCTGCCATTCCATCATTTTATTTTAGTACCCCTTTTAAACCAAATGTTTCTTTAGATTCAGTAAGAAAATACAGAAAAAATATTTTAAATTCCCATTTTGAATTGAAGATTTATGTGCTGTTTCTCTATTACAGGCGATCAACTCGTCTGGAAAATTTATATAGAAATAACTCAAAAAACTGAGTGGTTTTAATACAAATTTTTCAGACAAAATGATCGCCTGTAATATAGAAACAGCACATTACCTAACAAAGTATAGCAATATGCATTTCACAATCTCTATGAAAATGTTCTTAAGGTTTCAAACTATACGAACTTACTTACGCAATATAGCTTTTTCTTTTATAGCACCAGCCTCTACTTTGGCCTCTACTCATGCTACACACTGTGCAAAGCTGAGAAATTGGGTTGCGGGAATAGTGTTTGCTTTAAATCTTTGCAAATTGAAAGTAATAGGTAAGATCTTTACAGAATCCAAATTTACTGGCCAATCGACTAAAAAGGAATTACAAATGGAAGCGCTCTTAACAAGGAAAGGGGTACGCATACGGAATTATGGTTTTCAAGAACAAGCTCCCTGATCTCACCAGAGCACAATCTGTTGTAGTAAAAGTGAAACACTTCCCACATTGTGTCTACGCTACAATGAGTCAATAGAGCTGCATACTGACCTTCGTAGCTCTTCCCTGTACGTGGTCTAGTAACTCTAAAATTAGTCTTTGAGTAATCGGCCCATACATGAGAATTATATTTTATTTTCGGTTTAATGAAGATGACATAGAAAGCAAGGTGAGCATATGGAGTGAAGTATCTCTTGCAACATTTCATAAAATCAACGCTGTTGACTGCTTTTTTTGCAAGATAAAAATTAGCTGTTCTACCAAACATCCCATTTTATTTTCATGCCATAAATTATCAAGAGCTTCTGATTCCTTAATGTCCATAACACCCATCATTAAAGATGAGGTAGCATATTCAGCCGTATGTCCAATACTTCTGAATTTATTGGAACTCATTTAACCATATCCAATCCATAGCAAAGAGAATAGTGCAATCTCTAATAAATCTCGATTTACATCGAGGGAGACTATTGTCTATACCAAAAGCAATAACTCTGATACGAGTGCGCATGATACTACACTTTACTAAACGCCCTTGAAGTAGCTAGAGCCACCACCTTGATTTCGGCAAAACGGTGAATGAATTGAATTACTTTTTTCTGAAAGTGAGCTCACTAGGTTACCCCTAAAGGGCTCCCTACGAAAACCGTACTGCCGGTCACTAAGTATGAAACTTTACATACAAGGTGAAATTAGACGTAATTTCAAAAATTATCTCTTATTCTCTTCAAATAGTACATCATTGACTGGTCTCTAAGGAACAGGAAAACAACAACGAACACCATACCGCGCTCTTATTTTCTAAATTTGGCTCATAAGATTAAATTTATTTAGACTATTGATAATTTACTAACCAATTATTTCTGTTTCTATTGAACCAACAAATTTATGCAGTCTCTTTGCAAAATACTATTTTCTACCGAACGCTAACAATAGAAAATAAGGCGTAAAACGATCTACAAAACCAAAACAGCAAAATTTTATCAAATATTAACAAAATTCTTAAATAATTTATGACGTTATGACGTTAAGAAAAACAAATAACTCCAAAGAGATATCTTCATCCTCATGCACACTTTCTCTACCTTTCTTCTCCATTCAATAATTTTATTTTTAAATTATGACTTAAAGAAAAAGAATAATTGCATTGAATAAATGCCATTTATATATTTTTTTCCTTTATTATTTCGTTTTTATTGTCTTACCATCGAGTTTTATCGTTCAATAAATTTTTCATAGCTGATACATTCTGCTGCTAAATTCTGTTAATTCAAGCACTCTTCTGCTATTTTTACTGCATTTAGGTATGAAGAAATAAAATTATTTTTTTGTTCTAACCACTCAACTGTGTAGAATATTGAGTGAACCATGTTAGTGGCAGGCTCACGTAGAACAGGTTTGGAATCAAAAACAAACAGTCAGTTATCGTTTATATAAGAACAAATAAAAAATATGTTACCTAAAGAATAGAAATAAAGAATACAGAAAAAAAATTGCAAAACTAATACCCACAATTCAACTGCCAATCGAACGCAAATGCCAGGGTTATGTAAGTATTATAACAAATTGACGTATAATTTATTTAATTTTCTAAGACATTTGATTTGTTTGTTATAAAATGTTTTTTTATGTATGGAAAACCTCTTTACATATAACGTGTTGCAATTACAAATACCCTATACGCTACCTGAATAAAATTTTTATAGGTATAATAAAACTGTAACAGGATGTACATGAAATATTTTTGTTTTCTTAGCAGATAGTAATCGATATGAAATAAAAAAAAAATTTTTTTTTTGGAATTTTTGTCTGTTTGTCCATCTGTCTCTCTATGTTTGCATCTCTTAAAAAGATACTTAATGGATTTGCATAAAATTTTGCTAGGAAAGCCCTTAGAACCTTTGTTCAAATATAAAAATAAGTAAAAATAAGTCATTTCGTATCAAAAAAAAGAGATACAAGCGTGAAAGCACCAAATTTTACAGGTATATTATTAGTAATCCAGTTGTCAGCACATTTTATTATTATTATTATTATTGTTTTTTGGTAGATTGGAAATTTTTTGCACTTCTGACAAAATACAATAAATACTTGAAACACATTTTTCTAAATATGAATTTTTTAGAAAGTTGGAAATGGCACGCTGACTAAGTTCGGAGTACTGCTAGCATTTCAATAAAAAACTTCTTAATAAACACTAAAAAGGATTTTTTCCGCAAATATATCGACTGATATACAGGGAAAAAACCAGAATATTTTATAAAAGTAATTATTATTATAAGTCCCTGTTGATGATACTTACTTGTAAGTCTACAATATATCGAATGAAACTCTATATTTTGAATTTTATCGCTAATTGTTCCCGGCTTATTGACTTCAGTCTATCTTAAGCCGTCGCCGTAAATATTTTGTTTAGCCGCAGCCGGTGAAAATTTGATACCAGCTTCGTTCCCTACCAATATAACTACGTAGCCGGCTGTCAATGTTGAAGCCATCGACTAGTAATCTGTTGTTGAAGCAACCATTCTGCTCAGATTTAATATTAGTAATACGCAAATGGCAATTGCTACGTAAAACTCTTAGAAAAAAACGCTAGGTAAAAAATGCTTTTAAAGTTGCCTTATATTGTAACAGCCTGTTTATAGAACACGTCAAAAGCAAAATGAAACCGGATGGCATATGGACGAATACCTAATAATATTAGCGTCCATGTAACACGTTCCGGTTTATTCGAATAATATAAAAAAAACAATATGAAATACGCGTTTTAAAAACCTAAACATGGGAAACGGTAAGGTTTTTGTGCGTCGAAAAAGCAAATTGCGTTCTGTAAACTGGCTGTAAATGTTAATTTTTTTTCTTGCCTTAATTGCTCACTATCACACTTATAATTTTTTCACTACCATTGAAATTTTATTCACATTTTTTTATATTATTAAAATAACACAAAATTTTATGTTTAAATGATACTGAATTTTTTATAAAAACAATAATTTTTATTATATTACAATTATTTTTACAAACAAATTGTAAATACAATTGGATACAAAATAATTGTTTTTATGAAAAATGTTTATTTACGCAGGAGCTTAAAATAACGAAAATCTTAAGCCGTTTGTAGGTGGGTCAATAGTTGAACATTTTAGTAGCAGCAATTCTTATTGTTTACAGGAAAACAAGAAAGTGTTCTTATATTATCTTAATTTTCTTGAAAATGTTAATATATATACATATATTTTTTACATTTTTTTGTGATGAGAAAGCCTCTTTAAAATAATTTCCTACTACACTGTCGCGTGCATATTCAATGTACTTGACCGTAGCGTGCACAGAGGCTCCTCTTTGGTATGGCAAAATTTTTGAGGTGCACCAAATTAATAATAATAATAACGTTTATAGTAATTTAAACAATAAATAATAATAATTATACAACACTAAAAATGCAATATATTAAAAATTTATTTAATACATATTACATATTCATTTTTTTAAATAAAACTAGAGTTCGCCTTGCGGTCGAAATTCCATCAAGTTTATTATTATTTTTCTTTGTTTACTTTATGTACACTCTCATGTGTGGAATACATGTGAATTTTAGCTTGTGTAGTGGTAGCAATTTAAAAGGTCATTTATTTCCTTAACACTGAACCGATTTAAAGATAAAGACAGTACACTAAAGCTCAACAAAATCTGCAAACAGTTGAAACATAATCGGTTGACAAACAGAGGGAGAAGGATCCCAAAGTTTTGTGATAAAATAAGATAATATTGATTTAAATTATATAACGTTCTTGTATTAGGTTTAAGATACATAACTTAAGTTGTAGTTTACTTTTCGGAGCCATTTCTGCAAATCTGTCTATAACATCTCCAGCATCAAGTGAAACCAAAAACTCTTGCTCGATAAAACCCATAAGAGGCGATTACGATTACATTGGTTAACTGAAATCAGACAAGAATCACGTAGGTAAATAGTACAGGTCTACTGATCTTGCATGAAATATATCAATTTCAGTCAAAAAAGATATATGTATGTATACTCCAAATGCATTTGAAAAAGGACATAGCATGCAATACAAAAATCTTTAAGGAAAAAAATGCTGTTTTCATTTCGTCGAGCCATAAAAGTTTGTTATCAAAATTTCAGCAAAACTTACTTTGACACATCTTTAAGCTCTAAAAGAATCTATTTAACTGGTTGTAAGATTATACTTAAGGGAGGAGATACTTGGAGCTCACTTAAATTAATTAATGTCGAAGTATTTTAATGAAGTGTTTTTAAATAGCATTTGTGTTAAAACAAACAAAAGTTTGCCGAACTATATATTTCAACAGAAGCTAAATATTTTATGTTGGCACTTAAGCAGCTCAGCTTACAAACTTCTACTTTTACCTTACAAAAAATTAAATTCGGTCCTTGTTTCAAATTTAGTAAATAATCAAGGTGCCAAAATAATTTACTACAAATTTTCACTGCCCCCTTTTTGCAAAGAGTTAAACGTGCGATCTATTAAAGCAGCAGTTGCTTGTGTATTATACTCACTACAAATGCAACAGTTTTGTTTATAAAATGTAATGAATAATTAGTAAAAATATTAAAAACTCGATTAAGAGGTTTTATTTAACAAAGGAGAAACCTATTTATAAAAAATTTAGTTTATTTGCTAATAATAACATAGCGTATTTAAAATATTGCATTAAACAGAAAAACTTATACAAAAAATTAAACTATCTGAGATCTTACAACGTTCTCTATATATTGTAAGTACATATAGTCCATGTGTGTACATGAAATATTTATTGAAAACAAAACTTCTTATGCATAGCGAAGTCAATTGAATCATGTCCGTCCATGTAAGTGTTGTAATCAAGTTTGCCGCTGAAAACTAGATTTCGCAAAAAAAAAATTAATATGTCAATCAATCAGATATAGTGTCCAAATAGATGTTATTGGAAATCAGCATGATCGGTCCATGCCCTACGAGACAGCAGGCAAAACACCACGCCTACCTTTAATTTTTATATCATTTGGAACAATAAAGTAACTCCAATCAGAAATAAAAATTCATGGAGCAAAAGAAAATTACAAAATAAGAAAAAAACATCAAGTGAAAAAGTTGGTGCTCGCCCATATTTTCCGAGTTACGGAGATCTGAAATTTTCAAATTTCTTAAAATATCAAAATAGGTATCATTTTAAAGATTTGAAGAGACCTTTATGAAAATACTAAACTTTTTTTAATGCTTAACCCATTAAGACCCGATGGCGTTTTTATATAAAATTATATATACATATGCAGTACCACAATTTCTTTTATTTTTGAATTCTCTGTCACCCCAATATTTGCTTTTTGGGTTGAATTTACTTCACTTAACTAGATTTAGATAGATGGCGAAGGGTATTTAAGATTCGGCATAGCCGACTGTAGCACTCTTACTTCTTTTTTTTATTATTTTTCTTTTTTTATCTTTTTATTATTTCAGGCCAAATGTCCTCTAAATTTGTCTCTTAATTGTCATCTTCAAATTCTAGAACGGCATCTGAGTACTCTTCTTCCTTGCTGAATAATCGGAAATTTAAGAAAATTCAATTTACTGGTTGTATCCAAATATTTAAAAATTTGTATATTTTTTATCGCAATTGCTAAAAATCTGTGTACAAATGTCTATTTTAATTAAAAAGATACCAATCTCGACATTTTAAAAATAAACATAAAAAAATTTTTAAGACAAAAAAACCGGTTCTTAAACCGATTATATACCGCTTGAAAAACTGAATCGATATTTTGTTTAAATAAAATTTATCAAAGTGCTACTATTGGATGGGGCGTCTCAACAATTCCTGGGATATAGAGTCTATCACTTGAACTCTTATTAATATTGGCCCATATTCATAGTTAAAATAAAGTATACTTTAAGGGAACTAAAGTCGGTTTTACTTTAGAGTCGACTTTAACTTATTCATAGACAATTTAAAATATACTTTTGGCGTTAAAGTCAATTCTAAATTAAAAACTACCTAAAGCTATTTTAAACTCATTTTTCCATAATTATTTTTTTTTTTTTTTTTGGTTTAAGAACACAATACTCTGTATCTGATTTTTATATCAAAGTGAACAAAATAAAAACAAAGTTACTTTTTTCTAATGTTTGTTTAGAAATTGCATGGCACCCAGAGTTAGTTGGCTAAACTTAAAGTATACTTTATTCTTGACTATGAAAGCAAAACAGATAATAAGAGCTTTTTATTTTAGAGTATACTTTAGCAAGAGTCGACTTTAGTCTATAACTATGAATATGGGCCATTATTTTTTGCAATTCTGGCTTAAGTTCACTATTAATTGTGACGGATTATAAAGAGCAAAGTAGAATTTAGATACCAGCAGAATGAAATGCGCTCTCTAGTTCGCTAAAATCTTCGTCAGCATTCTTCGTATCTATCAATTGTAAATTTTTCAAAAGAAACAATTATTTAGACGACATAGAGTATAAAAAATTTTTAAATTATGTCTAAACATAAATAAATTTCAATTTCACAATGAAACATGAGTAAAAACTATAAATTCATTTTTATGCTACAATAAATAAAATACTCAAAAAGGAATAGAAATATTGTTCCTCTGCTTAAAACTTACACTTCTACTACACATAGTTTTCAACAGAACAGATGTCAATAAAAAAAAAGTCCCCACCATACAATTAAAAGAAGAATACACTAAGAAAAAGAAATATTAAGAAATTTTATTGAACTATAAAAATTGATGTTGACATATTTGTGTCACTTTAGTGTCATTCGATTTAATACATTGAATGCAAAGAAATATCAACTTTTTATGCTTTTTCTCTAATGTTTTCTAGTTTTAGTTTTCATAAATTCTAAACGTTATCTCTGGAATAGCAATAAATTTTATTCAGAAAAACCTCCACTTTTATCATACAAAACTCTACATATTTTTTTCGTACTCGCATTAAGTGCAATTCCTTTTATTTGTGCAAATTTAATAACTACTCCAATATGGAATTATAAATTGAGTTATTGATTTACGTATTAGCACCCAGAGTATTTATGCTAAATTATGCATGAGTTAGTTGCTGTCACAAATGTGAGTACATTAGCAAATGGAATTGAAGAAATCCACAAGTAAATAACAAAATAGTAAAAACGGAAAAAAATAAGTGAGTTAAGAAATAAACAGGGAATTTATTCCGATATTTTATGATAGAAAAAGAGTTTTTATTACACTTGTTTTTAATGTAATTGCATATAATTTCTTTAATCGTTAAAACATTTCAAAATGGGTTTTTTCATTTTTAATATACATTAAATAATGCCCAAGTCAACAACAGTTGGTGGTATTTAAAGAAGCTTGATAATTCCAAGAAACTGTGTAAATTAAAAAGGCGAAGCTTATGTTTTTTAATTGCTTCTTCAAGATTTACAGTGTCACAAACAGTTTACAAACATCAGCGTTAAAAAATATATATTTTAGTAAAAGTACAAAAACAACACATTGCCCCACATCCTATGACAATATTCACATTTCTGCTACTGCATTAATAGCTAAATATTTAGTAGGTAAACTGTCATTCCGATCCTCAATTTTCAATTTCCTAAGGATAAACTATTATTTTTTTAATTAATATTCCTGATTTTAAATGGTAATAAAAACAAACAATAAATACCAATATAGGAAGGTCCATCACAGTTCAAGATTTAAACTAGTATAATTTTAGGTCAATAGTCCGATTCACTATTTTTTTTTTTTTTTTGGTTTTTAATATTAGTTGGTTAAAATTAAATAGCAATGAATCTTTCAGATTTGCTACTCAGTAACAATTGTCACGATATTCGATATTGCTAAAAACCAGCTGTTATTGTTAGCAAACTTTCTTATCGTTACGTTGATAAATCTATCGAGATTTATCAACGTTAAAAAAAACTAAAACAAATATAAATATAAATATAAATATTGCTGTATCTTAGAAACTACTGGTTCAAATCTTATGAAATTTATCATGTTAGTTTATAATTTAAGTAGCTTTCCATCATTATTTAACAAAAATTTTTTTTGTAATTTAGGAATTTTTTTTATATCACCTTTTTTCTTAAAAGCCACTGTAACACCTTACTTTGTTCGCCTCCCCCTTTTTTAATGCAAAAAGTTTAATAAAAAATTGTTTTGAAATAAAAAATGGTACCACAGTTTTTATAAATATATACCAGTCAAATAAGAGATAACAACGAGACAACATCACAACCAGCCCCAAATTAATGATGAAGATGAAAATTACGAATTCTTTTTGTGTCTTGGTTCGCTTCAGCTCTCAGCCCTTTATATGTCATAAGCCAAATAAACCCAATATAATTATTATGCTTGGCTTCATAGTTATCATTTGGAACATTGTTTTAACAAAAATCACCAATGTGAGTCTTTAAAGACTACTCATATTTAGCAAAGCCTAACGATAAAAAAATTATTTTTTTTTTATTTGATTATGTTATAACGGGAATTTATTTTTTAAAGCAAGTATAGGTTTTGTTAATTTATTTCAGTAAACATGTGGAATAAAGAAGAAACGAATTTAAAAGTAAATCTAAAGATAGGCGAAAAAAGAAGCCGAAAAACTTTTGTGCTAAAATTAAGAAAGCAGATCGCAAGGAAAAAAGTGGTTTTGGAGTTGCGATTACCTCTTCTTAAATACATTCAACACATATGTATATGTGCAATTTTCTTTATAACAAGAAATTTATTTTTAAAATAAATTTTAAAGTTACATATTTGCCCTATTCACAAGCCCCCTAGTACGTGCTAAGTGCTAACAAAATACAACGGTGCTAGCTGTGTTGTTGTTAATTTTCATGCAAACATGCGATACAACACTTAGTACTTTTTTCCATATGTTTTTCAAACGTTGTATTTGTTTAAATGTTTTCTGCCGTATTCATAGAAAAACAAAATAGATTTGAAAAAAATTTAAGGACAAATTTGTATGAAAAATTTTTACATAAAACACATTTCAAAGTTATTTTATTTTCTATGAATACGGCAGTTTATGTTAAAATGAATTATTATTTTTGTGTTCATGTGTGAATTATATTAAATTAAATTGAATTAAAAGATATTTTTATTAGTTTTATTTATTTAATTTATTGATTTGACTGATTTATTAGAAAGTGGAATAAGTCATTTCTGTTGTATATAGTAGGAGTGGGTATATTGGAAACATATCTTAAGGTTTGTTCTTTGCCACCTTGTTCTAAATTATATTTAATAATAATGTTATGAAGAATGCAGCAAGCCATTATCCAATCATTGCATCTTTTCTTATTTTGTGCTGATAGCATTCTAAACTTAAGTTCTTTTAAGCTTCCAAATTTTTCCTTCAGTAATATAACTTACTTGAGTCAACCATTAATATATCGAAACTATATTTTTCACACAGAAATACTATCCAAAACCTTATAACTCTTCTATAGGGTAAAATCTGGGGATGTAAATTATATTTTTATCTTAATCACACATGCATTTACGCAATTACATGTAATTGTAATTGAAATTTTCCAACTACAATTACGAGGGCTGCTATATATATTTCTGGCCTGGCAACACTGAGTGCTGCCAAGTGCAATCCGACATTTCCATTGGAAAGTTTGTCATTTTTAAGCATAATCGTACTCAAAACGTTTTGACGTACGACCATTATTTGTGTTGTTAACAGATTCTTGAAAAAAATTAATATAGAATAAAATTGAATTAACTCGTGAACATTTTCGTGCCATCATTTTTCACAACTTTCGACGTGGATTATCACGACAAAAGTGCATTGATGAACTTAAATCTTTGTACGGCGATGAAGCACCATCCTATAGCACTGTGAAAAATTGGTATAATGAATTTAATCGTGGCCGAAGCTCGCTCAAAGACGAATTCCGTGAAGGTCGTCCAAAAACGGCTGTTGTGCCAGAGAACATTGATGCCGTGCGTGAACTCATAATGCAAGATCGACATGCGACATGCCGAGAGATAGAGACATCTTTGGACATTTCTTCCACCAGCATACATTCGATACTGCATGAACACCTGGCCGTAAAAAAGGTTTGTTCCTGTTGGATCCCGCACAATTTGAAAGTCGCTCAATTGGTGCAAAGAAATCTTGCAAAAATACGATTGCAGCGCTTCAAAAGACGTTTATAAGATCGTCACAGGTGACGAATCATGGATCTATGCGTATGAGCCCGAAACGAAACAACAATCGACCGTGTGGATCTTCAAAGATGAGCAAAATCCAACGAAAGTTGTTCGTGGAAGAAGCACTTCGAAGCAAATGGTCGCCTGTTTCTTCGGCAAAACTGGTAATGTGGCGACTGTTCTGCTTGAGCAACGTAGGAAGGTCACTTCTGAGTGGTACACTACAATTTGTTTGCCTGAAGTCATCGGAGAAATTCTAAAAACCAACAAGAGAAGACGAATCATTATTCACCATGACAATGCGAGCTCTCACACATCGGCTCAAACCAGAGCGTTTTTGACCGGCCAAAACGTCGAATTTATGGGTCATCCGCCGTACAGCCCTGACTTGGCACCTAATGACTTCTTGTTGTTTCCGCACATCAAGAAAAAAATGCATGGTCAACGATTTTCGTCGCCAGAAGAAGCTGTTGAATTGTTCAAAAACCATGTTTTAGAGGTGTCTTAATCGGAATGGAAAAAGTGCTTCGACAACTGGTTTAAGCGCATGCAAAAGTGTATAAATCATGCTGGAGAATACTTTAAAAAACAATAAAACCATCTTTGATTATAAATATTCGCATTTTCACTATTAGGCCAGAAATATATAGAGCAGCCTCGTAGCAATAAACTACAAATTATTTAATATAATATTGGTTTGCATGGCTTTTAAGCGCAAACAAAACAATTAATAAAACTAATGGGTGTTTAAATCATAGTAGGGAACGAAAACAATCTAGTAATTGTTGCTGAGAACCCTTAATGTTTCAGAAGTTCATTTTAAGAAGTTTTAATTTATCCTAATAATTCTAAAAATTTAACTGAATTTTGTTCAATTGCAAGCAATTGGTAATTAAACATTTAATTAAAAATTGCAAGTCATTCAAATTAAAATTTTTCGATTACAGTTACTTATATTTATAACTGACTTAATAGCATTATTTTCATTACAGTTATTTGTAAAGTGTTATTCAGAATATCCTAACATAATGCATAATTTTATTTGTAATTGAAATGTAATAATTGAAACCGTTAAGACAGTAATGCTCTTAATTATTAAAGGCAAATTGGTTGTTGTAATTTTTAGTTACTTCAACTACACAGAAAAAGGTTTTTTACCTATTAAAGGTTTTATTCTCTTCCTTGAAAAAATAGTTACAATCACTGTTGCCAGAAGTGCAGATTTATCTGCATTTTCAAGATTGTAGACCCTCAAAATTCCAAAAACCAGATTTGAAGATTTTTGGCATAAAATCGAAGATTTTTTAGAATCTGTTTGACAACTGACATTTCAACTTCTTGGCTTGGTAGAAATAGATCAATGCGACGCCTTTAGCTTACAGGATTAATTTGTTAAATATTTTATCGATAAAGACGTTGACTATTAGACAACATAGTTGGATTGTTGCAGCAGATAGAGCAGGCAAAAACATTCAGTTGCCCAAATTTTAAAAAGTAACATATCATATTTATTATAATTATTATATTTATTATAATGTCACTCACTGGTATTATGTTCGTCGTATGTATAACTCAATGTTCTTTCTGCTATGGAAACGCTAGGTAGAGATTTATAAAATTATTTGTCGAACATTATAGAACATCATAACCAATTTGATAGAATACAAACTTTATTGGGACTTCCCGAAAATATAAACAGGACTTGGACTCGGAATTTACAGATTTAAAAGTATAAGATTTTAAAGATATACTAAATTAAAAAGAAATGACTTTAGTTAATTCTGAAAAAAACGTATTCCACGTAAGACGTACTGGTTCTGATTCTGCTTTTCCAACTCTTTCAACGTTCGTCCAAAATATAACAACTTTACCACATTCATCGGCAAATATCGAGGTTATATTTAGTCAAGTAAATATAAATAAAAAAACTTCGCAATCGCTTAGGAAATAAATCTTTAGTAAGAATATTTCTTACAAGAGATTATTTAAAACTAAAAAAATTCCAAATTTTCGTTACACTTCTATCTACAGATTTGCTAAAAATTATATCTGATATTTGTCTGTAATATGTAACTTTAATATAATTTATTTAATCTGTAAACAAATACAATTCCTTTTCAAGTCATAAACGTAATTGTATTGTTTTTGTTTATTTTCATTAATATTTAGATACATTGTATAGATGTAGCCATTTTTAAAATAAAGAAAAAATGCATTTAAAGATTTATTGAAGATTTTTAAAATAAGTTGCAGATTTTACAGATTTTTTCGTAAAATATTGTTGTATTTCGCAGATTTAATACATTAAAGTTCTGGCAACACTCGTTACAATTCGATTTTCAGCGATATTTTATTTCAGTTAGTGTTAAAGTACAACTAAAAATTATGTGGTCAAAGAGAGTGTGACGTATATTACGCACATATATTTTTAATGCCGGTTTTTAACCGCTAGTTTTATTTTGTCGATCTGGCCACACTTTTTTTTATTTGTTTGTAATTATATGCTGTAAGATTCAGTTGCTTATTCATTATATTACTAATAATTCTCAATCAGTAGGTATTTTAGTTGAGTAAGTATGCTAGGTTTGGAAGGTATCGAGGCGATTCAAAGTAGAGAGGAATCTGCCATAATTAAGTGTGAATGTGAAGTGTGTTTAGTGTGCTTTGGGTATTTTATACCGCCTTGCACAGCGGCTTTAGCTTATCGCTTCAGCTGACTGTTTAAGTCACAGCGGCTTCGGCTGACTGTTTTCCACAGCGGCTTCGGCTGACTGTTTTCCACAGCGGTTTCGACTGACTGTTTTCCACAGCGGCTTCGGCTGACTGTTTTCCACAGCGGTTTCGACTGACTGTTTTCCACAGAGGCTTCGGCTGACTGTTTTCCACAGCGGCTTCGGCTGACTGTTTTCCACAGCGGCTTCGGCTGACTGTTTTCCACAGCGGTTTCGACTGACTGTTTTCCACAGCGGCTTCGGCTGACTGTTTTCCACAGCGGCTTCGGCTGACTGTTTTCCACAGCGGCTTCGGCTGACTGTTTCTACAGCGGCTTCGGCTGTCTGGTATTTTTAGTTAAGTTAGCATTGCAAGTATTTTTGTAAATATTGTAATATATTTAAAAGTCTTTGGCGATCATGACGTTGACCATCAACTCCGACTTAGTTTAGTATATCGAGAAGGCGAAAGTATTCGACGAGGGTTCCCGATAACTTCCCATATAAGAACAACCATTTCCGACTAAATTCAGTATTACCGATGCTGCTATCCATATTAAGCCGAAAACTCCCGATGGATTGCGAGCATAAGCCCGAATACTACCGAGCTGTCAGGAATATAAGCCGAATGCTATCGACTGATTAAACCAACTACTATAAGCCGAGTACTCCCGACTGATCAACGTAAAGCCTTAGCTTAGTAGCGTTACCGAAGTAAATATTTGTATGTGTCAAAGCTGTTAATAAAAATATATGTATTTAATCCCCAGAAGTGGGAAAATTTATTCGAGTTATAACTTAAGGTTTTTGTGGATCCGTAAGTAAACCCTGGACAACCCTGATCGACCTCAGCCGAAGACAACATCCACGTTACAAGAGAATGGCGCAACTGATCATTAATATTTTTCAGTATAAATTTTAAGTCCCGCTCTTTTTAATGTAATGGATAAAATATACTTTTTATCTATGTTCTTAATCGAATTTAATAAACTTTCAAGTCAAAGAAGTGCCTTTCTGTATAATATAAAACTAAATAAAAAACTAAAATTCAAAAGTAATTTTAAAATTTATTTTTTACCTGTTTTCATTTTATTTCAATAAGACACTTTAGCACATTTTTATTAGTTTAAATGCAGTTTTTAATTTATTTAGTTTTTTTCTATCTTATTTTTCTTATATTTAATATTATTTATCTATCAATTACATTTATTGTTAATAGTTCTAAAATTTATGAAAAATATATTCAGAATATTTTTTGGGGGTCTTCACATTAATTTTCTTTTTTTGTTTTAGTATTTGATTTTTTAGCAGTTTATAAGTCCAATTTTCTATTCTTATATAAGTGTATAGAATTTTTTTATTGTTCTTTCACAATGTTAAAAAAATATTTAGTTGGCATAGTCATCGATAAATGTATCGATTATGTATCGTTTTACTTCGTTTATTGATGTTCGTTTCTCTGAGCACTGAAAGCGTTCTTGATGTTCGGGAAGTATTAGTAGTTGCTGCAATTCGCCCTAAAAATAAATTTACAACTTTTGTTTATTAAACTTATAAAAATTTTACTATAGAAACAAGCTGCATAAACTAAATAACAGTTCAACGAAAACAATGTTTGCTTATTGGTAATCTATTGTTAACTAACTAAAGAGAGTGGTTTTGGTTGCTACTTGCTCGAAAAGAAAAAAAATGGAAATTCCCTAATTACGTATAAATATTTTTATAGAACAAAAAATATAACAATGTTTTGCGATTTTTGGCAAACATGTTGACAGTTGTTGCATTCGTAATAATATCACATGTATTTCGTAATAATATCACAAAAAAAATATTTTTAAAGGAATCAAGCACTATCAGCGTAAAAACTTTTTCTTATTTTTTGTCTTCATTTTGAATAAAATTTGTTTTGTGATGTTTAAAGTTTTATAAAATTTGTTTTGTTTTCTACTTTTTAAGCTGGCATCGTTATAAGAACTTGAAAATAAACAGTTTACTTGTGAAAGTATGGTTGCCTCTTAGATGATCAAATGAAGTTGAGACGAGATGAAGTTGTAGTTTATGTTTTTAAATCAATAAATTTTTTTTACATCTTAGTTAATCGATTTTCTGAATAATCTCACTTTGAAAGGTCATAAACTGCTTGTAGTTGATTTAGGGACATGGCAAAAGTGATTTCAATCAGATTACGGACTTACGGACGGACAGACGGGGTAAACTTACAAAAGGGGATACGTCGCAACAAAATAATAACATCTTTTTTTCATAAGGTAGTGAAATGGCCATCGAGGCATGCTTTCACCCTCAAAAATTAATATCGGTGATTCGATTATTTAATCGTTATAATAGAAAATAGTACGAAAAAAAAAGATTTTTTAAATAAAAAAAAATCGTAAAATTAGCTGAGTTTAAAAGAGCATCACAAAAAGTCAAAGCAAAGTTCTTATTGTGACTTTACGCAAGTGCTGGTTAAATTTTTCATTTAATTTTGTGTTTACTTTAAAAATCGTTTTCTACACGAAAAAAAACATGGTGGTGCTTGGGTCACAGTAACCATATTGTGTTCTTTATAACAATGTATAGTTGCAGAGAACCAATTATAGCAATTTTTACCAAAACTTTAGTCACGATAAATATTTTTTGTTAACATTAACGATTATATGGTTACTGTCCACGAAAAATGCAACATGGTTGGTTTTAACTTAAAAAAATTTCAACCACAACTTATTAAAAATAATATAAAATTTTTATGTATAATATATTATTTTTAATCAAAGTATAGTTAAAAGCAACAGAATAATGTTTGCGCTAAAAAAGATTTTGTTCTAGTTCTTGACAATTTAGTAATTTTTTCTGGTAGCTTAAATTTGAAATTGTTTCTCACTGTTTGAGAAAGTGAAGAAAAAAATAAAAATTTATGTACAAAATAAATAATTAAAAATAATATGCAAACAATGAAATCAAATAAAAGGGGAACCAAAACATTAAACAAAGGTTAAAATAAATATGTATGTATGTGTGTAAAGCATTTAAATCTTTATTTTTGTGTTTGAAGCAAAATTGTAAAATCATTTATTTGGGCTTATAAACTATATTTTTATAAAACTGATTCTTGCGTCTGATTCTAAGCGTTATTATAAGCAAATAATTCATTTTTTGTGAATTTATATTTTAATTGATTTTTATTACAAATCTAAAATGAATTTAACAATGATAACTAAGTCTTTTACATCGGAAAAATTTTGCACTTACGAGACTACATTATAATTCAATTATATAACATGATATTTTCACATTATGATATTTTAATTTAACCATTTAATGTTTATATTTGAACATAATTATGTTTATACTTTAGACTGTTATTGATTCGCTAGACCACAATATGGTTGCAAATGTAACAATACTATGTTTTGTTAGCAACCATAATATGTTGCTCTTAGATTATGGTTACCTCAACCATGTTTTTTCTTTGTGTGTATTACTATAAACAAAAGTTATTCAAGTGCATTAATTCTGCAATTAAATATAGATTAGTTAAAATATTTGACCAAAAAAGCATTAACAACTATTTTTAAAAATGTTTTTTTTAAATCTTGCCTGAAACGTGCCATTACCCCACGTCTCTATTAGCCATCAACTTGGCATGAACATCATGTCGCACATGAATTCGGCTAATGTAGACACTCAATGTTCATGTTTCGTTCATTTGCAACTATTGTTGTCCGAACATTTGTCTGAACAATGATGTTCGCCAACAAATATGTCTTTTAGTATGATTTCTTTTTTTTTTAACACTCTCTTTCTTGTTAAAACATTGAAACAACCCTGACAACAAACACAACATGAACATCGACACGTTTTCGCCATATACAAGAGCATGAAGAAATTAATATCGTTGTTCTCCCGTGTTATGTGCATGTCTTGTTCAATTTGATGCCTAGTGGAGACTTTGCAGTACGAATGATGATTTGAAATATAATAAATGTGATGTCTTACACTTTATATTGAGTAGGATCTTATATTTCTTATTAAATATTTGAGAAGGACAAAAATTGTTTTCCATAATTTAGCGGTTACATTTTTTTGGTCTAATATTTGACTAATCTGATTAAGATTAGACAATAATCAGTTTGTGTACGTGGAGTATTAAATAATAATTTCAAAAAATTTAAAAAAAAGAATAGAACATTTTAGCATAATTTTACTTACATTAAAACCTCTGCCAATTTCAACATCCGCTGTGACGGGTAGTGAAAATAAACGCTTTGAAACAACAAAACTATTTGTCCAGGAACAATCAACATGAATGGATATAAAATCACCATTTTGTATGCTATAAAATGCAAATAAATTGGAATAAAAAAAATTATTAGTAAAAAAATGTTCTGTTATAACAAAAAAAACAAAAAACTTTAAAAGTAATAAAAATGCAATTTCAAATTTTTATACAAATTATTAAAATGAAAGTTGTATATTTGCTAATATTATAGTATTATTATTTTATACAAAGTTAAAACCGAAATCTTTTATGACTGTTTGGCACAAGTGTTCCAGTAACCCAACGGTCAATATTGAGATTTTTCAAGAGCCTTTCATAATGTGAGATCATCGTATTGAAACTTAATAAATTCCGCATCATTCTGCAAGCAATAAAATTGTTTTCATTCGACCATTCTCTTTTTAAAAGAATTTCGATCTAATGGTGCAACTATTCAAAAATTATAACAAAGATTATTGCGTTGTTTGTGATCAGAATCCCAGATAAGATAATTTTGACGATAGACAAAAGCATTAAGTTAATCAGGTTCTCTTACTCTCGAGATGATTTTGCGCAACAAATTGTTATAAATTTTTAAGATCTTAATATAGAAAATAGAATTGAAAATTTCAATGCTTTTCCTACAACTAAATAAAAAGAAAGCTAATAGCCGCGGTGACTGAGTTGGTAGAGATATCTATGTTTTTTTGTTTAAAAAAAGATAGTGAGTTCAACATCCAATTATTTAAAAAAAACAGCTGTTCAAACCTTCGAGAGAGAAAGAGAGATAGAGTAAATTTAAAAAGAAGACCAGTAGTTAGCTTGCGGCAGTAGATGTAAAGGTAGATGGAAGCAGTAGATGGAAAAGCATATAAGTTGTTTAAGGCGTTGTTAATTCTAAATAAAGTTAGTGTGCGAACAAAGTTGACATCAGTACATAGCTATAGGCCATAACACGACTGTGTGTCAACATTTTTTTTTTTTTTATTTGGAGCACCATCTTGAGTCCACCGCATCGCTTTTTCCGGTATTCTGTTGTGAACCCAACAGCAGACACTAGTATGAAGATTGCAAGCCGTGCGGGCCACCAACTTCTGCGGTATCAGTTGTCGCCTTAAACCACTGATCGGCTTGCGAAAGCGTTTAATCTGTCAGTTTGGTCTTTTGTAAGTATCAAAGCCCACCAACACAATATGGCCCAAGGGAGAGCCTCCGTTTGAAAGGAAATTAATAATATAACAACAGTGTATGGCCGTCGGCAAACATAAGATCGTGAATTCGAGACCCGCCGGGGAATTAGCGTTTTTTGTCCATCCGTCCGTATTTTAAAGTGCTTACTTTTAAGAGATAGCGGCAGCGAATCTATTCAGAGCTACAGTGAAAGAAACACAACACCAATAATTTAATAACGCCTACGTTTAGGGAAGTGAAAAATTATAGCAAAATATTAATTATTGTTTACCAATGAACACGTGATGCTATACGATTTATTGATACGTTTTTACAAACTATCAACTCACAGACGCCAAAGATTTTTGAGGATTACTAAAAAGGATAGATTCGAATAGGATAGAACGCCCTTTAGAATTTATAAAGTTTTTAAAAGAAAAGAATATGTTCTAAAGTTTAAAACAACTTTACTTTTAAAAATATGGGAACAATCAATAATTCCTTCATTGTTTAAAGAAGTGAGAGTTAATCTTGAATGACTTGATTTTCGATAAGTGCTATTATTATCTTTTTAATATATGGGAAGTTTAATTAAATTTTTTTTATATTTTTAAAAATTATTAAACTATTGGTCGAGTTAATAGAACGGTTGTTAATTCTCCTCATACTTAATAACGAAATATAAATAAATGAAAGTGGATGATATCTGAATTTAAACTATTACTTCTGAAATTCAACCGAAAATATACCAACCATTGTGACCGTTGTACTCCAGTAAAAATAAAACAAGAATCTTACATATCCTTTACCATATATATAAATCTAGTTCGGTGAAGTAACTTCAATCAAAAAAGCAAATATAGGAGTGACAGAGAATTAAAAAATAAGAAAGAAAAATTACATATTTATAATTTTACATAAAAATGACATCGGCTCTTAATGGGTTAAGCATTTTAAAAAAATTTTAGTGTTTCCTTAAAGATCTCTTCAAAAGCTTTTTAATGATACCCATAAAGATTTTATGAAAAATTTGAAAAGTTGCTCGTAACTCCCAATATATGGTCGAGCGCTAATTTTTTCACTTGCTATTTTTTTCTTAATTTTTAAATCTCTATCGCCCCATATATTTGTTTTTTTTTTATTGTAGTTACTTCACTAAACTAGATTTTTTCCAAAAGATATTAAAAAATGAGAGGCAGGCGTAATGTTTTTCCGCTGCCTGGAAGGACACGGACCGACCTTGCTGATTTTTAATAGCAAAATTTTCGAAACACTATCTAATAGATTGTCGTATTTAAGTAGCTCATCAAGTGCCTTGCCAAAGTTTATTTCAACCCTAACTCAAACAGACAGAAGGACATCGTTCAATCGACTTCGCTATGCATAAGAACTCGGAATATACAATATACAATTTCTTCGAGTGGGAAATGGAAATTGTAGAAATTACAAACGGAATGACAAACTAAAATATACTCTTTTTCCGCCTGTGTTGAAGGGTATAAAAAGTCACAGCACAAACACAGATGTTTAAGTAAAGAACCCATTTTCAAATAATATTTATCTCCGTTGATATGACAAAAATAAACATTAACACACTTACCTTATAGCCACTTGATGCCAATGATAATCATATAAATTAAATTTAATGGGCAACATTTCAGTCGTTTTATCTCGTTCTAAATATAAACGTAAACCATCTTTGCAGGACTCTAAGTAGAGATTGTGTGTAAAATTGCGTATAGAAAATATTGTTGCTGTTGTTCGGCTATCATTCTGTTGTTATGAGAAAAGTACCAGAGGCAATAAGAGACACAATGCACAAAGTAAAATATACAATAGAAATTAAATTAAAATGGGTTAAAACAATTAAAATTAAATGCAAGAGATAAAGTTTTATCAAAAAGGATTTATTTTGCTTTAAAATTTTTTTTAATCTTTAAAAGAAAAAAGAATATTCCTTTTTAAGCCATACAATTTTTTGAGCTTATTTCCTTTTTTGATATTTAAAATGGTATTTTTGCAATATTTTATATTTGAGCCCAGATCCCCCAACACACTTACCTTAACTCTTAAAGTCAACATTATGGTAAAATTTAAAGAATTGTGCCAGCTTTGTACATATCCCATATTAATGGGAGTTGTAAATGTATTTTTACTATTTGTTTCTGTTCCGTCTACTTCACTACTTGTTGTAGAGAAAGACAATGATGCTGCAGCAGTCACAGAACTATTCATTGTTGATAATGATGGCAATACTGCTGACAATGAATTTAATTCCATCATGATTGTTTGAGCAGAAGCAGTATTTGTTTCATCATTTGTTGGATATTTACGATAAAATTTCAATAAATCATTAATATCATCTGGAATAAGAAAATAATGGATAAAAACCATTAAGATAATTTTTTTTTAATTCAATGAATAATAATGTTACATAATTACAAAAAAAAAAAAAAAAATTTTTATTTTATTTTTTGGACGTTTTTCGTTTTATATTGATTTAACGCATCGATGGCTAACCCCTTAAAATATCTGAATGATTGGAGAAGGTAAACATCTTCTGCATTTAAAAAATTAAAAGTAGGTATAAATGGTTGCAATGCATTAAAACAATAATATTAAGCAAGTCAATACAAAGAACTCCCAACGGAAATGATAAATTAATAAAAAGTGAAACCTAAGGGTGTTTATTAAGCTCGATAGAGCTTTACATGCTAAAAAATATCACAAAGCAAAGATTTGAATAAAAAAAATTATTACGCCAGACCAATACATGGCATTAGCACTGAAAAAAAGTGTTAAGACCAAACGTCTTAACAACACTTAATACCATCAGGTGAACAGAGCTGGTCTTATTCAAACCAGACATATTCAAAAGCTACCTTTTATGGCAGTTATTTAGTTTTTATGCAAATAGCTATTTGTCTCTTTCCGCAATTATGCCCAAATTAAACGTCCATTAGCCAAAAGGATAAAAAGAGTGAAAGTAATACAAACGTAAACTACAACGAGCTCTGTGAATTTGTGAAAAATAAAATATTTATTGGTTAAAAAATATAAAAAAGACTACATATACCTATAGATAAACCAAATATCACGGGAAAAAACAAAAAAATAAAAAAAAACATCAATTATTTGCACAAAAAAACCAAATTTATAATTTATGACTGACTGCAATGGCTGAATGCCATAAATGCAGGAGATCAATCCGTGGCGAAACAGGCATAGCATGTGCTGGAATATGTGGCAAAGTGTATCATTGTGGTGATAAATGTTCAGGCTTAGATCAATATTCATCAAAGATATTGGACGAAAATGCATTTCTGAGATTTATGTGTGATGATTGTGTCCAATATGTCCACAATGTAGATTATGCTTTAAAGGAGATTCAAGATGGTGTCAACAAAAACAAAGTAAACTTAGCTGAATATAAAACCGAATTAGAAGTGTCATTAAAACAAAATGAAAATGAAATCAAACAATTATTAGAGGCAATTGAAAAAAGATACGAAGAAAGATTAAAAAAAAAAAAATGGATAATGCACAAAAAATATGTGAAAAAAATGTAAATGAAATTAAAAACCTTCGCGGCGTCGTAAACGATTTTGAAAACAAAAATAAAGTCATCTATAACACAATTGAAGAAAACAATGTAAAGATGTGTAATGAAATTAAAAAAGTAATAAAAGAAACAGGTGAAAAACAAAACAAACTGTCATTTGCTGATACAGTAAAAAAAAATACGGTATTGCCAGATTTGAAAAAACAGGTACCATTAATAATAAAACCTAAAGAAAAACAAAAAATTGTAAAAACAAAAGAGGACTTAAACAATAAGGTGGATCCAGTTAACCTGAATATAATAAACATTGAAAACAGAACAAATGGAACAATTGTGATACAAAGTGAAAATAATGAAGAAAGAGAAAAAATTAAAAATGCTATTGAAAAAAAAATATGTGAAAAAAATGTAAATGAAATTAAAAACCTTCGCGGCGTCGTAAACGATTTTGAAAACAAAAATAAAGTCATCTATAACACAATTGAAGAAAACAATGTAAAGATGTGTAATGAAATTAAAAAAGTAATAAAAGAAACAGGTGAAAAACAAAACAAACTGTCATTTGCTGATACAGTAAAAAAAAATACGGTATTGCCAGATTTGAAAAAACAGGTACCATTAATAATAAAACCTAAAGAAAAACAAAAAATTGTAAAAACAAAAGAGGACTTAAACAATAAGGTGGATCCAGTTAACCTGAATATAATAAACATTGAAAACAGAACAAATGGAACAATTGTGATACAAAGTGAAAATAATGAAGAAAGAGAAAAAATTAAAAATGCTATTGAAAATAAAATGAGTGATGCATATGAAATAAAAGCGCCAAATGAAAATGATATGTCAATAATAATAACAGATATGTCATTTAAATACAATGAAAAAGATTTAATAGAGAAAATTAAGAGACAAAATCAACAATTGCAGGAACATGAAATGAAAATAGTGAAATCGTTTGAATATAGAAAATATAATAGAACAATCTATAATGTGAAAATAATAGTAGATAAAGAAACGTACACAAAGATTAAGGCAGCTCAAAAATTGAACATTGGATGGGAAAGATGTAGAATATTTGATGGAACTGACATTATTCAATGCTTTAAATGCCTAGGGTATAATCACAAGGCGGGCGAATGTAAAAATGAGGAAGTTTGCTATAGATGTCTTGGAAACCATAAAGCGAAAGAATGTAACAAAGAAATTATTAATAAATGTGTCAACTGTATAAGAGCGAACAAAAAGCTAAATATGGGACTAGATGAAAATCATATAACATCAAATAAGGAATGTCCAGTATATCAAAATAAGCTGAGCATGAGGAAGAGGAGGTTGGGGCTAATATTTTAACAATTACAAGGGGTACACGGTATTTACACAAATGTATGTGGATTAGTAAATAACTACAATCAATTGGAAATAATTGCTGATGAGCAGGACCCAGATTTTATAATACTTACAGAGACCCATTTAACAAAGGACATTGATGAAAGTGAAATACAACTAAAAGACTATAATCATTATAATACGCTCTCCAATTCAACCAGAACAGGAGGCGTTAGTATATATTTTAAAAAGTTATGGAATGTTATGAAAATTGGTGAGAAGATATCTGACTCAAATTACTGGATTGGTGCATATATGGCTAAGCTCGAAAGGAAACAAATTTTATTAATGGCGGTGTATAGATCACCAAGTGGTAGTGAAGCGGAATTCTGTACAGTATTTGAGGAAATAATCGAAGATATATGTGAAAGGAACTATGATATAATAATAGCAGGTGATTTTAACATAGATTGGAACAAAGAAGATACATATAAAATCAGACTAGAAAGTCTTTTAAATGATAACGGACTAAAACAAATAGTTAACGAATATACTAGAATCACACAAAACTCGAACACATTAATAGACTACGTAATAACAAATAATGGCAATACTTCAACGAGAAACAACAATGCAAATAAAATATCAGATCATGAAGCTATAGATATAAAAATCGAATATATGAACCAAGAACGAAACAAAATAAATAGCAAAGTAATAGAAATATTTAAATATACTAAAGACATTTTTAATAGAGAACTCAGTGTAATTCTAAAATGTAGCGAAAGTGATAATTTAAATGACTGCGTTAATATAATTGATACATGTCTGGAAAATACGATTAAAAAATTTACAAACAAAATAATTGTTAATACAAGAAACGATACAAAAAAATGGTTCAATGAGGAATTAAAAACACTCAAGGAAGAAAAAATTCTTAAATACCAAATTGCAAAAGCAGATAATACAGATAATGCGTGGAAAGAATATAAAGCAATAAGAAATTTATATAAAAACAAAATTGAAATAGAAAAAAACAAATATGTGAATAATAAAATAAATAATGCCAAAGACCAAAAAGAAATGTGGAAGGAGATAAAAGACTTAGTACTTAAAAAAAACGAGACTGTAATAAAAACTGTGATATTTAATAATATAGAGTGTAAAGATAACTATGAAATAGCTACCCAATTTAATAATTACTTCGTAAATAGTATAAAATTAATAAGAGATACAATAGAAAAAGTGCAATATACGAACAAAGTACCTGTGATAAACTTTAGATTTAAATTCCGTGCAATATCTTTAACAGAACTAAAAAACATATGTAAAAGCCTAAAAGATAAACCAGATTTCAACAAAGTCTCAATTAAGATAATTTTAGATAACTGGAACATTGTTGGCAAAAATATGCTTAATGTTATTAATAAATCCCTCAAAAATGGGGTTTTCCCAGATAATTGGAAATATTCAATGGTAACTCCGGTAGAAAAAGTAGCTAAAACAAACAGATGTGATGAATTCCGCCCAATAAACACTTTAAAAACTTGCGAAAAAATTTTAGAAAAAATTGCAAAAGAACAGTTGGAAAACTATATGGAAATAAATAACTTATTTTCAAGATATCAGTCTGGATTCAGAAAAAAATACTCTTGTGAAACAACAGTTAATTATGTGATAAATAAATGGAAATACAGAGAAACAGATAATAAGATAATGGCACTTTTCTTGGACTTTAAAAGAGCATTCGAGACTATTGATAGGGAGTTATTAATTCAAAAATTATATATGTACGGTTTAAGAGAAAATGAATTGCAATGGTTTAAATCATATCTTACGAATCGAAAGCAAATAACTAAAGTTAACGGTATTAAATCAGATAAAATTGATAATGAATTTGGTGTACCGCAAGGATCAATATTAGGAGCATTATTGTTTATAATATATATAAATGATATGCCAAACATTTTAGAAAAATGTGAAATTATTTTATATGCTGATGACACATTAATTTATGCTAAAGGAAATACAGAGAAAGAATGTGCAAATAATTTAAATCAAGACATGAACAGCATAAACAATTGGCTCAAAATGAACAAATTAAAACTAAATGAAAGTAAAACTAAAATTATGGAAATTAACATGAACAGCAACGTAATTTTTAAAATAAATAATCAGATAATTGAAAAAGTTAATCAAATAAAATATCTCGGTTTCATAATCGACAAGGACTTAAAATTTAAACAACACGTTGAATATATATGTAAAAAAATTGGTAAAAAAATAGGTTTCTTTAAACGGGTGCGAAATAAAGTATCGATAATAACGGCAATTAATATGTACAATACTATTATAAAACCACATTTTGAATTTGGCTCCACAATACTATACACCTGCTGCACAATAACACAATTAGATAGACTGCAAAAACTCCAGAATAAAGCTATGCGTGCAATATTAAAATGTAACAGATATACTCCGATACAGATAATGCTTGATACATTAAAATGGCTAAATATACAACAAAGACTGGCTTTAAATACACTTAACTTTGTCCAAAAAATGAAGATGGGAAATGCTCCAGAATACTTAATCGATCAGCTAAATTATGTAGGAGAGGTTCAACCATACAACCTACGAAACGCAGAAAACTTTAGACTACAAAGGGTGACAACGACAGCAATGCAAAGATCGCTTTTCTTCAAGGGACTAAAACTATATAATATGCTGCCTAATTACATCAAAACGGAAAGAAATATTAACATCTTTAAAAGAAATATCTCAAAATTTGTTAGAAATAATGGAAATAACACAATTCATGAAAATTTATAAAATTGTTAAATATTATTTTCAAAAGTTTAATTAAAAGTATAATAAATACTACTATTATTATTAAAAAAAAAAAAAAAAAAAAAAAAAAAAAAATGTCTTTAATACTATTTCCGTTTTTTTATACCCGGTATAATAAATATATGTAATTAAATATGAGTTAAAAATTTAGAGCAGCCAAGTGAATTAATAATTTAATTACTTCTTTGCTCAAATTCTATATCATCATCACCATTTTCTTCATCAGGCGAATACTAATCTATTCTCCTCACTGTTACGGGACAGTCAACCACGCGTCGATAATAAGCACGTCTACCACGAGGTGAATGTTCCATATGAATATTTATTTCTGGACTATTATCATTTGATTCCCTTGATGCCACTCCATCATCTTCGAGAGCCTTATCGTCGTCGTCATCGTCAAAATCAATATAATCGCCATTAACTGAACCACAAATGATTAAGTCGTTCACGTCCAAAAAGCAATAAGAACGCATCAATAAAATTAACGTGACTTTACTTCCCATTTGGTTATAATATCGCCCTTCACTTTTGTAAATTCACGTCGACCGCGATCCTTTAATTCATCCATTTGATTTTGCAAGCGGAATTTCCTTTCCGAAAGAAATGAAACGTTCAAGTACTTTGCCGAATAGCCACGAGCCAAATTACGTCGCACATACAAATTATAATCTTTTACAATACGAGCAACAATATCTGACGTAGAGACTCCTTCAGTACGTTCAGTAGCAACAAACATGCCCTTAGCCTTTAACCAAAAATAAATATCATCAACTCCATCAACATTATATGGAATGTTATCATTACAGCAATAAATTCATCATTTAAAGTCCAGGGAGCATTTAATATAGTTTCATCAACATAACGACAGTGGCGTACGCCTTCATAACGTTCAAAATCATTCATCACCGTAAGTCCCTTCATTTCATGGGTAAGTTCATCATTGCAAATACCCACAATCAAGTAAATATTGGGGAACATATTTTTAGCCTGCATTAATTGCCTTGCATGACCTTGATGAAACAAATCATAGATACCATCGGTATAAACACGAACTCTTCTTGTCGCTTGACCACTGCGAGCCATTTGATAGGTTATTTTATAATTATAGTCACACCGTTCACGTTCACTAACAGCTTCTTCATCGGTGGAAAATGGTGCTGGTTTGCAAATTGTAATTATTTCAAAACTACTGCTGCTAACGCTGGGCACGGTCGCTAATGATTTTTGTGGGGCATATTTCTTTTTAACAGGACTGTTAGAAGCAGCTGTATCGACAGTTAAAATAGCAGCAGCACCTTCGCCATCATCTGGTTCACTTTGGGAAATTGTGCGTGTGTAATCTTTAGTAGCGGATGTGCTTAGAGATCCATTCGCAAATTTGTGTTCAGCGACGTTGGGTCAGTAAAAGCTGTTTCGTATGTCCTTTTGCGTTTTGAACTGGTTGTTGTTATTGTTGCAGTATAAGAATCGTTTATTAACGTTGTTGATGTGTGTTTTGTAATTGGATTGTTGGCGAGTATGGAGGATGATGCCATTGCAGCGTTAAGTTAGCGTTTTATCAAAAATAAATATTTAATTTGGAATTAAAAAAATTCTTTTTTTAGATCTTCCAATTCCTTTAGCTTTTATTTTGTTATTTGGTATTTATTCAATTTTAATAATTCTTAAAATTTTATTTTCTTTGCGACAAGTTGTTTTCTAAAAGTGTTGTTATATACAACAGATTTGTTTATGCCTTTGAATAAAATGACGTAGATTTGTATAAATTTATTAATATATGTCTGTCTTCTAATATTCCTGTGAAAAAATCGATTAAAAATGTTTTTGGAGTCACTTTACTCACTTGATCAAAATGTAATATTACTGTGCAAATCTTTTTATTAATTCACAAAATGTTGTTCTTTTTTTATTGACATATGTTACAAATAAGTTTTCGATACACTTTGTGAAAAGAAAACCTAACACGGAAATAACAAGATTTTTTCACATTTCCTCGCAGAAGCACACTTTTATCACAACTTGTCGCAATCAACTACAGTCTAAAAGAAACGAAAAGCTACAAATGATCACAGCAGATGTTTCCAACGAAGTCCATCATTGACGTCCAAGTTTCGGTCACTCTTTTGTGTACTGGGAACTGTGTGTCACAAATATAATGAAAAATATTGACCTCCAAGGCGCCAATTGTTGCTAATGCATTGGTATAAATTAGTCACTACGAGATGTCAAAGGAAATAGTGAAGAAGCATTAAGTCGCAGGACCTTGAAAGCCAATTCACAGGTGCGCTTCCTAAAATCAACCAATCGGCAAATTGTTATCTCAATAATTCGATGGTTGCGATCGCAATATGGCTATCAAACCGCATCTCACCCGGATGAAAGTCATCTATATTTTCCAAAGAAAAGCATGGTGGGGTAACGATGTCAGTAGACTGCTACGCATGCTCTAGCTTCATTTTTGAAGAAAGAAAATCCAGTGATGCCACCAGAACACACGACGCATTTTTTGAGTGTAATGAAGTCTGTAAAATCTGCTGTAAATTTTTTACTTCACATTTTTCAATTTTGTTTACTAACAACCTACTGTTCAAGCGTCAATCTATTCATGATAATTCGTCAGATTATACTTAATAAAAATATCAAAAAGTAAGCAGATTATTTCAATTGGTTTGTCTATCGCACACTAAAAAGATATAAATCAGATCAACGACAACATAAGTTACACGTGTTACACATTGGTATCCTGTTTGGGATACCCTTTAATTTTTAATTTTATGTTTTAAACTAGCCGAATCTTAATTACCCTTCCAATTACCCAAATTTTTCAAAGCATTGTTGCTATAAAATTATTTAAAAAAAAATATCTTGAAAAATAGAAAATGGAAATTTCGTGTGGAATGCAGAACATGCGTGATAGGTACCATACTGCATATTTCCCACTGAGTAGTTAAAACAAAAATCGGCATTAGAAGTTCTTTCCTACCTTATGGTTTTTCTGTTCAAAATTAGCTTTTTTTGTAAATTGTAAGTTTTGCTTAGGGTTGTTGTCCCAGCTTATTAAATGAAAATAATAAACACAAACTACCAGCAGGAATACTAACCAAAGTCAAAAAAGCAATTGAAAACTTAGAAGCAGGCGAGGTGTATTGACCTATCTCGCTGATTTTTAATAGCAAAATTTTCGAAACTGTCTAATTGATTGACGTATTTTCTCTAGCACATCTGGTGCGTTTTCAAAGTTGATTTAAACACAATCACGGATAAACAGACGGACATCGCTCAACCAACTTCGCTACATATAAAACCCGGAATATATAAGCTTTATGGGGTCGGAAATGGATATTGTAGAAATTATAAACGGAAACACAAACTTTGATTTACAGTTGTTTACGCTTGATATATTATTATAAATTAATTTGAAGCCCATAAATATACTTGCGACTGTTCGATAGACAATTGATTATTGAATGGGTTATATTATTCTTTTAAAATGGCCTACCGCATACTGGCAGTGTAAATGAAGGGTACTTGGTCCGTTTAGTTGCCCTTAAAGTCACTAACCATCCCTTAACATTTCCCCCGTAGTCATCTCATATTCCTAAAACCATATGCTAAAAATCTTAAGTCTGTTCTTAGCGTAGAGCTGGATAGTTCCTACCTAACAGCCTGTACGGGTGCTACTACTATTAATGCTTATACCACTCTCCGGTAACCCTCAAATCGTGCACTATATTATTGAGGTCAAAAACCAAATTTAAAATTATATAAAAAGTGGGGTCTTTCCTATAAAGCTACAAAATTCTACGTAAGATATCCATATTTTAAATACTTCTTACGTTACTCAATCTAAATATAAAACAGCTGATAAATTGGTTATTCATTTTCATAAAAAAATTAAAAAAAAAAATTTACTGAAGCGTAAAACATTCCCGACCAAACATGTATAGCAGACAAAGTTATCAAATAATCGTTAATAACAACTGTTTGTTAAAAAGAAAACAACAAAAAACTTTTTAAATACGTTTAATGTGTCGAAAAAATAAAAACGAAAATAATATTCAAGCACTTACCACTACACTCGAAACTATTGCAATTTCTTTGCTCAATATTGTAGCCTTCACAAGACATGGTTGAATATAATTTAGCTGCTTTATGTTTTTTATGTTTAACATTTAATTTTTCTTGTTGTTCTTTTTCAGTGTCCTTTTTGTCCTTTAATGATGTCGAAGTGGCTGCCGATAATTGTGATAATGTTTTTTCACTAAATTTATCATTGAAATGACCCTCGAATATTCGCATCACTTCAGGCTGTTCTTTTGTAAAATTTTCTATTTCAATCTCCGTTTTTGCTGTTGTTACGAAATGCAACATGTTGCCTGCTATTATGTCATCTAACTTTTCTAAATCTCTTGTTTGAGTTGAAATCATTTTAATTACTTTCTTCTGTTCGCCAATATTTTCATTTAGTTTGTTAACTTCACCCTCATTAATACTCTTATTGTCTGCTTTGTCTGTTTTATTATGCTGTTCACTTATTTCATCATCCGCCATCATTGAATCGTTATCCTCATTCACTTCTTCTTCTTCCACCTCCACTATCAAATCGTTATCACCATCCATGTCTACAACTACATCGTCGTCATTTTCATCCTCATTAATATTGAAATTCATGTTCAAATTAACCATTGGATTATCAAGCAGGCAACGACGAAAACGTTGTTGAACACCTTTACCACAAGCCACACTGCAAACGGTAAAATCACTCCAATCATCCCAGCCTGCAGTTCAATAAAATAATTTGAAAAATCTACAGTTAATTAAGTTTCAATACAAATTCATTGTTGTATAATTCTTGTATTTTTTTATTTTACACGAAAATGCTATTAAACAATTGTGTGTATCGTGTTGACTATTTAATTACTTTTAAATCTTAGAATTTTAGCAGCTGTTTTAGTACTTAAATGTTTTGTATTATTAGAGAAATAACATTAAAGCAATAATGTTTTCTTTTTCTTTAAATAGGAAAAAAGAGAGGCGTTAAGTGGAAAAAAAAAGTTTGTTGCTGCGCTGTTTACAACATACATTGCATCTTTATAAAGTTTGAGTATTTTTTTTTTTATATATTTTGACTTTAAAAATGTGATAGTAATTTTTCTATAGTTTTATGCAATGACGCACGTAGGGGTATTTTGACCATCTAGCCGGGCGTTAATTTTTTTTTTTGCCTATATTGGCTTTGAAAAATTACGGTGCTCATTTTAGTCAATAAAGCTTCACAGAAATATGTCTTTAGTCATATCCTGTTAAAGCTTGAAAATAAAAAATCGGATCAAGAAGAAAACACACCCCTTAGATGAACTAATTTTACAACTGAAGTTTCACATACTTCTGATTTACAAAAGCAACTTTAAAGGTAGCAAAAGTTCAAAAAAGCTTAACATGGACAAAGGACACTTAAAAATTCTCTTTTAGCTCCGTCTTCTTAAGTGGGCGGTGGCATAAAGTATTAATTTAAAGTAATATAAGTAATAAATTAAAACTTTTTAGTTTTATGGGCAGAAATATCCAGTGAAATATTTTTCTCATTTTTTTTGGTAATTTTTGAAAAATATTTATTTTAGCTATCTGCCAATGCCTAACTAATCCCACCAACCAACAATATTAATAAAACAAAAATTGTACTATATAACGCTATGGAATTTATTTCATTTGAAAATAATTACTTTTTTATTAAATGATGATTTGTACTGTAGATATTATAAATGAATCGCAATTAATTTTGGCTTTAGTTTATTTATTTTAATTTATAAAAACCATTTTTAGAAAGAAAATTTTTTTTACAAAAGTATGCAGACGTTTTCCAAAGAAAACAAGAAAAATTAGACGCCAGCAAAATATAATGCTGCACTTTTTAGAACGCTACGTCCTTCATCAGCATTCTTCGCATCTATCTACCTTAGTCGTGTCAATTTAAACATCATATATTTAACCCACTAACTTCACGCAGAAAAAAAAACATGGTTGTAATATGATCACAATAACCATATTATGTTCTTTGTAACAATGTATAGTTGCGGAGAACCAATTATAGTTCTTTTCATCCAAAGTTTAGTCAACTTTTAATGATTTTATGGTTACTGTGCAAAAAAAATTTCAACCACAACCATAGTTTTATAACTTATTAAAAATAATATAAATTATTTAACCAAAATATATTATTTTTAATCACAGTATGGTTTAAAGCAACAAAATAATGTTTGCGCTAAAAAATATTTGGTTATATTGTTTTTGACAGTTTATTAATTTTTCTAATAGATAAAATTTTAAATTGTTTTTTACTGTTAGAGAGAGTGAAAAAAATAAATTTTATGTACAAAATAAATTATTAAAATTAATATGCAAAATATGAAAAGAAATGACAAGGGATCTAAAACATTAAAAAAAAGTCATGTATGTGTTGTAAGCATATAAATCCTAATTTTTGTGTTAGATGCCCAATTGTAATATAATTTATTTGAGCTTATAAACTGTATTTTTATATACGATTGTGGGAGGGAATGCAATTGATATTTTGTGTTATAGAGTAGCCACAACATCACATTATGCGCCGAGTGCTTGGGATCATTATCCTGTTGGAACCAAAAGTCTGGTCCCAAATTCAGTTTGTCGGCGCTTTGCTGCAAATTTTGTTTCACTATATTTAAATAGCCGTACTGGTCCATTGTGGATTCTATAAAAGTCAAATTTCCGACCCCTTTAGCTGCCATGCACCCCCACACCATAACACCACCTCCACCATGCTTTACAGTTGGAACAAGGTTTTCTTTATTAAGCACTGATCGATTTTTTCGCCAAACTATCTTTTTCCCCTTAATGCCAAAAATGTTTTCATCAGAAAACAAGACCTTTTCCCAAAACTCGGAAAGCATTTTGATGTATTTGTTGGCAAATTCCATCATTTTTTTTTTTTCTATTGATGTTCGATATGTACGGCTTCCTACGTGCTACACGGCCATGATAATCAGCTTTTTTTTAATATTTTGCGCACGGTGTCTTCGTGGATGTCTGTATTAAAAGGTTCTTTTATATTCTTGCTGATTTGGGAAGCCGTAACTCTTGGATTTTGTTTTACCAGTGCTAAAACAGTTCGTTTTTCCCTTTCGGTCAATTTTGATGGGCGGCCTGTGCGTTGTTTAGACAAGATGGAGTCGGTAGATTTGAAATTTTTCATGACGTATTGGATAGAAGAATGACTTCTTCCAACAGTCGCAGATTTTCCTTTATTGCGCAATTTTATAATAGTTTCCCGTTCAGCTGCACAAATTTCTTTTGTTTTAGAACTCATCTTGATTTATACTTGATTTGTACTTTGAAAATTTTACCATTGAGACGTCTGAATTAAGTAGAGCTTTTATTATATATTGTTGCTTTTGGCACAGTTTTGCTTAATAAAAAAGTCATGGGATTCCCAGAAATAAAAGTGTTCGAATATTTTTTCTGGTAGTACAACGTTGCATTTTTTTTATTGAAAAACTTTGCTGTGAAACCATAAAGATTTAAAAATATACTTAAATTCAAGGCGAATCAATTACTAGGTGGCAGCGTAGGCGAATTCATTAATTTTCGCCGTGAACACTACTGTCAAACTCCATATATAAAAAATCTGTGTACTATTTTTTATATATGAAGTTTGACATTCGTTTCTACCAGCAAAAAATAATAAATTCTCTAACGCTGCCACCTGGTAATTGATTCGCCTTGCTAAAATTAAAGAAAACTATATGAAGAACAAATAATGATAAATTTTGCCACAAATTGTTTCCTATTACTTTTTTATAATTATTTAAAAATTAAATGTTGCAGTGTACGAATAGTTATTCTGGCTAGTGTAACTGCTATTAGCTTTATTATAAGCAAATAATTGATTTTTTTCTGAATTTATGTTTTAAAACTTTAACTGCCGTATTTATAGAAAATAAAATAACTTTGAAATGACAAATTTTTCATACAAATTTGTTCTAAAATATATATTTTAAATCTATTTTGATTTTTTATGAATACGGCAGTTAAAATTTAATTATTTAAAAATTTATGACAAACCGTTTATGAATAAAAGAATAATAAAATAGTATTTTATATCAGAAAAATTTTGCACTTACGAGACTATATTATAATTGAATAAAATAACATGACATTTTCAGCGATGTGAACATAATTATGTTTATACTTTAAAATGTCATAGGTTTGCTAGACAACAATATGGTTGCAAATGTAGCAATACTTTACTTTTCTCTCTGTATTTCGTCTCGTAGTCCATCAAGTAAGAGTGATATATTCAGTTATGCCGAATCTTTTATACCCTTCACCATATATATAAATCTAGTTTAGTGAACTCACTTCAATTAACAAAAAAAAAAAAAAATGGTAAGGTGACAGAGAATTAAAAAGTATGAATTATGTGTAAAGCATATTTAAAATTTTAAGTATTTCCTTAAAGATGTCTTCGAAAGCTTTAAAATGATACCCATATTGATAATTTAAAAAAATACAAATTTCGGAGCACCGTAATTTGGAAATATGTGCGAGCGCCAATTATTTCCCTTGATATCTTCTTTTTTTAATTCTCTATCAGTTTTTTTACTTGAGTTACTTTATTGTTCCAAATGACATAAAAGAATTAGAGGTATGCGTGGTGTTTTACCTGCTGCTTCGAAGGATATGGACCGATCATGCTGATTTCCTACAGAACTTCTTTCGATACTATATCTGATCAATTGACATTTTTTTTTTTCTTGTGAAATCAAGTTTGCCTCGGCTTACACGGACGGGTAGAGAGACATCGCTCAATCGGCCTCGCTATGCATAAGAAGTCAAAATATATATGTATACTTTATTCGGATATTGTAAAATTACACACGGAATGACAAACTTAGATATACGCTTTTGCCACTTGTTGTGGTTAAGGGTATAAAAATAACAAAAAGTATTCAAAGTTTAAAGACAAAATAAATTTCTTATTGCTGCATTTGTGGTGAAATAAAGAATACCAACTTTCTTAAGCTACTAAAATGAACATGTTGCCAAAGCAATATCCTTATTTATGTCACAATTATCAATACATGTACATATTTTAAATCATGTTTACATTATTGCTAAAAATATTTATATTACGCTTAATATGTCACTTCCGTTCTATGCATTCATAATTTAAATTATTCGTAGTTTTATAAATTTTTCTTTGTAAATGATTATTTACTCAAATAAAATTTCATTCAACACATATTTGTAATATTTAGATCTTTATAAAGTTAAACATATATTCAAGTGTCAAATAAATTAAACAAATAAAAATATAAAAAGAAATAAAAATCTAGAAAATAAAAGATAAAATGTAATATATGAACCCAATATGTCAATGTACTCTGCTCTATTCAGCTCTGAAATAAAACAAACTCCATTGTAATTTAATGCAAAGAAAATCTCTTAAAGTGTAAACACATTTGGAGTCAGACAATATCTAACTGGTAGCATTAGAAGTGGTAAAAAGCAGTAGAAAAAAATCGATACGGCAATGAAAAAAAACTGATTAAAGTAGAGATACATACTTCTAAATAAATAAAAATCTGCTTTAACAAATTTCACATTGTCTATGGCTTCATTATATAGAACAAAAATATTTTGTCTATCAGAAAGCAAATTGAATTAAGTATGATTAAGTGAATTTAATATGTTTTTTATTTATTCTTTATAATTTGAACATATTTAAATTCAAGTTAGATATGTGTATGTCAACAAAGTCTTACCTAAATGTTTCCATATATAGTTTTCAAACTGTGACGACCAACGATGCAGACCATTTACACTGATTTTTAATACATCATTTGCGGGCTGCTTTTGCGAGCGCTGTGATAATATCGAGGACGATGATGAAGATGATGATAATGTGTAGTCATGGATATCCATTAATAAATCATCCTGATGACGGTGTTGCTCGTCTATTGTTATCAACTTACCAAAAATAATCAAATCACTTGGCAACATTTTTAATAGATTTTCATCAAAACACGACAACGGTTGAACAGTTGCATTTAATTGGCTGTAATAAAAGAAAAACAAAAAACAAAGAGTCCATAAAATTAATGATGATATAAAATAAATAAAATGAAAAAAAAAACATTCAACTGTTGAGTTCACAACCTGTTGTTGTTTCCCAAAGGCTGCAAATTTAACGATTACAGCCTTATTTTATCAGAGAATGTAGTGCTATATTTGCTATCAGAATAGGTACAAAAGAAAAACATTAACTGAAGGGTATCTGATATGTATGGCCTTTTTTTTGAACCGTAATAGTCTGATACTGTAACTTCATACAGTGTTTATATTGCAAAGTCACTATAAAAGCAAATATAAATAATTAAAAGGTTCCCTTATAGTAACAATGCCTTATTGTAAATTTATTCACACTATATTTTACTACGTCTGTACCAAAATCTTCGTCTATAAGTTAATCAAACACTTACTGGATTTTTCAGTCAATTTTAAAAAGTTTATTATATACTTCACTACTTCTCTCTTTGCTGTTCATATAACTTTTAACTTTAAGCAAATTATGAATTTAATAAATGTTTTTAAGTTCAAGAGGTAGACAAAATTTTTTGTTGTTTGTTAATGACCCTGAAAAACATACAAAATTTTTTTTTCTTCGTTAACTCATATTTGAATGCTCATAAATGAGAAGTTTTCAAAGCTGAAAAGTTCTTCGCATTCGCTTATGAAAAGCGGCACTAATGGGAATGATGCTGTTTATCCCTTATCATTTATGAATGCTTAAAAACGGAATAGACGCACTCATTAATGTGTGATCGTAGTAAGAAAATTTGTTGATGGTCGTTTATGAACGTGATTAATATCATAAATGTTTATAATTGGATGCTCATAAATAAAAATAGAACAGCCAGAGGCCTGAGTCAGACGGACAGGCAAACATCATAGCAATATTAAAATATATTCAATTATAAAATTTAAAGTTTAATTAGACTTTCAAACGTTATGTCAGCACTATAGCCGTATATCTCTACTGAATTTTGATTTTTTACCATAATAATATATAGCTGGCTGCTGAGTCGAGTAACTAATTGCATATATTTTTTTGCTCTTAAATTTGTACGTCTGACTTATTATATAGATAATTTTAATTCATGTGCTTTTTTTAACAAATGACGATCTTATGTATCGATGACTGCAAATGAATGAAATGATGAATATGAAATGATTATGTTTACGGCCATTACTAACGGCTACGCTGTATTACATCTAATTTATGCAATAGAAAAAACCTACATTAGCTACAGAGAAAACTAAATTTTATTTCAATAAGGCGGAGAATGGTAGGAAAAACGTAAATTCAATTAGGATAACTTTTCTATACAGTCCTATATAAATTAGAAGACAAAACTAAACGATTTAAGTTACAAATTGAAGTCGCTTCAAGAGACTAGCAACATTTTTAACAGTCCTGAGGGATTTCAATGTTATTTCAATTAGAATTAGAATTACACGCATTATTTAATTATATATTCTCAATTATACATTACTTGTAATTGAAATTAAAGTCAGAGACTAAAGTCAATTAAAAATTAGGTCTAATTGCAATTGAAAAATTTCAATTTAAATTACCTGTAATTTGTAATTTCACTTACATTTATCAGTAATCGAGAATTATTTTTAACATAGCAGGTAATTTGCACTGAAAATGAAATAACAAATTACAAGTAATTATAATTATGCAATTATCATTACTTGCAATTGAATAAAATTCAATTATGTCCTTAGACATTTATGATCTATTTTATCACCTGAAAAAATTGTTTCATACTGCTAGTATTATCTTAACACCCAGGCAACAAAGCTGAAAGGATGATGATTTTGAAAAAAAAAATTATATAAAAAGTAAGAACGAAATATTCATTTAAAGTTTTGTAATTACAATTATAATTACTTGTAATTTTTAATTATTTATTTCCAATTCGAATTACATGAAAATGCGCAATTCCATGAGTAATTAATTACAAAATATAACTGAAATCGTTACGCAATAATATATTTGATTTTAATTAGAGGGTCTAACGGTTGTTCTCAAGGAACTTGCAAAATCTTACTTTGCGCTGACTTTTCAAAAGAGAGATTATGCTGGCAAAAGAAAAATTATTTTAAAATATGTTTTATAGATTTTTTATTCCTTTAAATATCTTAAAAAGATATTTAATATCGTAAAAATGATAAAACATTAACAAAACTTTTTTAAATAGCTTTTACCCAGCAAAAAATTTTTGAAAAGGTAATCGAGTATGGAATTAAGCATTTTTGGCAGAAGTACTTTCTAACTAGACTTTTATAATCAATTACTGAGAATCGATTACATTAATTATTGTAGGAAATAAGGAGTACCATTAGTATGGTAGTCTCTTTTAACATAAAGAACTAATTCCATTACTACTTCCTTTTTTGGAAACTAATGTAATGTGTTCTGTAAGCGAGTAACAAAATATGGCAATCACAAAAGTAAGTCATTATATGGCAAGTACTTTTTAAGGTAATGTCCAATTTTTCGCTGGGTAATAACTAATATTTCATAATAAATGCTTTAAACTTTAAATAAAATAAAACACTACTTTACACTTTTTTCTTAATTTTAACTACGATTGTTTTGAAATAAAAAACATAATTGATTGCTCCAATCTGAACCACACTATAAATTAATTCCCCACGAAAGTATAAACATAAAACAAAGAAGAAAAAAAAAAAGGAAAAATTTAATTCAAATTTTTCTTCTGTAGATGTTTCACTTACCCCTCATATAAATAAGAAGCTTCTGATGAGTTAATGGTGCCACTATTGTAGCTAGAACTTGTGCCATCATTGGCATTGTTACCACTATTATTGTCAATCGTATTGCTGGTGATACAACCACCATCATTACTGCCACTACTTGGCATATTGTTGTTGTTAATACCGCTACTACTACTACTACCGCTATTCGTGCTACGTGATGTTGCAAGTTCAGCAGCATTGGGTGTCATTTTTAGTAACGATGCTCCTTTGTAGATGGTTTCCGGTGTTAATGTTATTAAAATAGCATCAGCATTCATAGACGCCAGCATGGCGGCTCTATCAGTTGCAGCATCACTAAAAGTTTGTTGTTTATTTTGCTTAATTTTTTGCTCGCTTTTGATTTTTTCAGCATTTTGTGTTGTCGTTGAATATGATGACGATGTAAATTTTTGTATTTTTTGTGTTCTTTTCAAAGAAGCAAGAACTTTATTTTGTTCATTTTGCCATTTAAGTAAAAGCGCATCGTTACTATTGTGCAAAATACGTAAATCTTCATCATCGTCGTGATTAAAAATGTGGGCACCCAAGGCCTTAAGTATCACTGGACTTGTTTTAATGAGTTCACTAAGACTTTTATGTTCACATGGCGAACTACCAACACTAGTACTGCCATCAATTCCTACAACTCGGCTACGTTTTTTGATACTTCCTCGACCTCCACCTTCTTCTCTGGCTGGTTTTTCATGATTTCTTAACCTTCTTGTGGCTGCTTCAGATACTGTTGATATTGTTGGCGCTGTCGTTACAATGGGTGTTGCTGCTGCAGCCTGCCATTCTAACACTAACACCAGACAACTAAATAAAAGGCAGGTTATAACATGCAGACACTTTGGCTGCTGATATTTTCGTTGTTTTATGTGCATTTTCTTTAAGTTTTTTCAGTCCTTAAAAAATACAAAATTATACCAAACTACTAAAGAAATCTTGAGCAATTATTTTCTTTTGGTTTAATATCTTTTTAAACAGCATTTTTTCTTTTACTATAATTAGACTTTCTGCTTGTTCTCTGCTCTCTTCAATTTTAACAAGAATATTTTTTGATGAATTTTATCTCACGTTTTTTGTCCATTCACTTCATGATGTTATTTGTTTCTGAAGCATTTTTAACTTTTTATAGTTGAAAGTCACGTAGTGTTATTGTACTTCATTTTGATTACAGTAGATAAATTTTTATCGTAAAAGCCTTTTGAGACATTCGAGTTTTATTTATTTATAAAGTAAAGCTGCAAATAAATAATGAGTTTTTGTGTTAATTAAGTAAAATAATTTTAAACATTTTTTGTTTAAATTATTTTTATGTTAACAAGTGGAGCAGAGTAAATGAAATAAGATTATTGGTTTTTGAAAAGTTTTTGATCCTACAAAAAATTTTATTTCGTTTGCAGAAAATTTAATAAAATTTTTAATTAAATCAATTATATGTCTAAGTTAAATATAAAAACAAAAATTTTAAACTTAGTAAATAATTGAGTCATTCTAAAATTTAATTAAAAAAGAAATACAACTAGTTTTCTAATTAAATAATTAATTGCATCAATTAAAATTGACAAAGAGTTTTCTGTGTTGTTTCTTCTTCTATACACAAATAATTTGCATCTAAAAGTTTGTCATTTCACAGCGTTAACAAAAGGGAAAAAAGCAAAGAGAGTTATTGATAATATTTTCAAAAAAATAACATTTCCTTCAGGTCAAAAAACTGCAGTTGTTTTTAAATATTCTAAATATTCCCAAATTTGACTTGCTTGCTCAGAAATAAATCTGACCTTGGCTGGACTTTCGTGATCATGAATCAATCATTTAAATTCGACTAAAAACTGTTTTTGTTAGTTATTGTCTTCAGTTTTACTCTTTAAAATTTTTATAACCTTCATCACAAGTTAAAAAGGGTATATAAAGGATAAACTTGTCATTCAATATTCATAAGCGACCCCATGCTAATGAATATTAGCTCCGTCTGAGCATGCTATCCGTCGAACTGTGGATAGATTTTGTACCTCATACTCTATAGGGGATGCAGTACATTAACATGTCGAAGGAATGTGCGTACTGAAGACAATATCGCTGCTTTAATGAAAATCCCGACTTAATAATTAAATCACCGATATTGATTATTGAGGGTGAAAGCACGTCTCGATGGCCCTTTCGCTACCGCTTACTTAGCTCTTCAGGAAACTTCACACAAACTATTTAAATAAACTAAAGATTTTTTTTCCAAATAATAAAGACAATAATCAAAGTTTCAGCAAAAAGAACGATAAGAACCCTTCATCAGAAAAAGTGGTTAAAGGCGAATAACTAAGTTAGTCATTTCGTTTGTAATTTAAAATATTCGCTTCCGAACACCTTAAAGTATATATATATTCTGACTTCTTATGCATAGCGAAGTCGATTTAGCGATGTCCGTCCGCCCGTGTTAGTGTTAAAATCAATCAACAAAAATTTAAATACTCCAATCGATCAGACATAGTGTCGAAAGAGGTGCTATAGGAAATCAGCAAGATCGATGCATGGGCTTACACGCAGCGGGCAAAACACAACGCCTACCTCTAATTTTTCCATATTACTTTAAAAAATTAAGTAACTCCAATGACAAAAAAAAAACAAATTTATGGAACGATAAAGAATTAAAAATAAGAATAAAACATTGCATGAAAAAATTGGCGCTCGCCCATGTCAATATGGGTATCACTTAAAACATTTAATGATATCCTTAAGAAAATGATAATAATTTATAAAAATGCCTAATCCATTAAAAGCCGATCACATTTTTATTTAAATATATGTATACATGTAGTACTTAATTTTATTTTCTTATGTTTTAATTCTCTTTCACCCCAATACTTGCCTTTTTTAATAGATCGACTTCACTAAACTAGATAGTGAAGGGTTAATAAAATGCGGCACAGCCTTATATAGCACTCTTGTTTTTTGATATATAAAAGTAGTATTAATTGCACTTTCAAAGTCAAAACTTGAAAATGAGTGATTTAGAAGAAACATAAGTTAGTGGAACAATAAGAAGTAGAGGAAGATATGGCGTTTCGCGGAAGCATCTCGTATAATGCTAATAAATATAAACACTACTAAAACTATTATTTCGCGATATAAAGAAATCACTGCGAACTAGTGAATCTTCTTCGTGGACCAAATAGGCAAAAAAAAAATTAAGTACCCAAATGCTGGAAAAAATTAAACGATTGTGGAGAGTGAGCCGGAAATGACAATTTAATGTAACGCTTGCATTGTCTACAATTTTCAGCGGGGAAGGGATTAATTATTAATTAAAAATGAATATGTTTAATATGTTTTATTTATTTATTATTATTTTTTTTTTTTTGTTTTTTATTAAATTTTAAAACTTGTTTAATTTAATTTGAAAAATGTTTAAATAAATTTGCATAAAGTTTAATTTATTCTGAAAAGATTTTCATTTATTTTGAAAAAAGTTTCGTTTATTTTGAAAAAGGTTTAATTTAAACTGAAAATGCTATATTATATGATTCCTTAACCGATGTGCCTTTATCTTTATTGATTATTACAATTTTCTATTGTTATTTGTTTGTCGAAACCGACGACAAAAGTCGCTGTTTTTTATAATAACGTTCTTAAAAACTTTCCTATAACATACATTTGCAATAACATACATATTGTATCCTTTAAGAGATATCTCAATGCCGTACTACTTTTTCCAACTGAATAATTGTTTCCTTTATAAAAGGAAGCAGTTTTTCATGTAATACAGGGTGTCCACTGGGAAGGTATACTACTATTTTGCTTAGCCGCAATTTTTGTAAACATATGTCTTGACAGTTCATATTTGGTAGTCGTGAAGTAGACAGGTGGCAAATTTATTTTGAAAATATATTCCATAAACCAATGTGTTTAAATCGTTAAAACTTTTTATCAAAATCAATCATCGATTATTGTGACGATGAGAAAATTACGTTAAATTTTTGAGAACATGCCAACAAAACCCACTATTTATCGTGTAGTGAATGATTTCGAAGAAAGAGGTTCTGTAGGTGATAAGCCCAAGCATTACTGCTAACGTGTTAAAAACGATCCATCAACCTCAATACGACGCCGTGCTCAGGAGCGTGGTCTGCAAAGAATAAATTTGACCACAATTTTGCACAAGGATTTGCATTTGTTTCCATTTCAAATTCAACTGACCCAAGAACTCCTTCCACAAGACCATTTACGCCGCATTACACATGCCAATAGGATGTTACAGCTCTTGCATGAGCAATTTTCATGAACAAATTAAAATAAGTGACGAGGCGCATTTTCTTTTGGACGGATTAGTGAAAAAACAATATAGTGGATTCTGGACAATAGAAAACTATCAAATTATTCATCAGTCACCTTTGGATCCATTAAAAGGGACATTCTAGTGTGCAATTTGGTCAGGAGGAATCATTGGACCTTGCTTCTTTGAAAATGAAAACGGCTTTAACGCCACAACTTCATGCTTTGGGCTTGATTAACATGTAGTATCAACAAAACGTTGCCAAATGGCATATAGCTAGTATTTTAGTGGAATTGCTGCGAGTAGTGTACCTTCCTTGTTCTATTAAAAGTAAAGTCAGTTTAAAATAATCTAAAAAAGTTCTTTTTTTATTAAATATTAGCATTACATATTGAAGTTTTTACAATCCTACTGAATAAAACAAAGACTACCTTACAATAAGTTTTATTCTACTCGTTCTACTTATCCTTTAAACTCAAAATGGTTATAGTTTAGTGATTTTATGAGTTGAAATTTCTATTGTTTACCTAGGATTATTCTCATTATTTTCTGCACACACACACATACACATACACACACACACAGTAATACACATCTACACAATTTTGTGTACAGAAAGTTAAACAGAATAAATAAAAATGGTAGAAGTTAAAAGGTTTTTACAGATAACAATTACACATTAAAAACATAAAATACTATAATATTTAATAAAAATATTTTACAAAAGCAATGGCTTGTAAATAATTTTCTATTAAGTTAAGCTATTTTATCTAAATTTTCTTATTGAGCAAAAAAAAATACGTAGAAAATATTCACAGCAAAAGTTTGCAAATTAAAATAATAGAAGAAAAGGAAATGCAAAATACAAAAAAAAAAAATTATTTTAAAAATAACTTTAAGTAAATTTATTTTATTTAAACAAACATGATGGCTCTTTAGATATGTTTACATAAAGTTTTCGAAATATAGAAAAACATATTAAAAATCTTTTTCTTTAATCTTACAAGTCATGACACAAATGGGTTAAATATTTTTGTACGGCCATATGTCATATTAAGTAAAATTCTTTGAAAGTCGACTAGTAAAATTGTTTTTTTCTTTTGAAGTTTCTTGAGTCCATTTTTATACTCTTCACCACAAAAAAAGGGTATAATTTCTACAATATCCATTTTTGAGTTCTTATGCATAGCGAAGTCGACTGAGCAATATCCGTCTGTCCGTGCGTTGGTGATAGTGTTAAAATCAAGTTTGCAAAGGCAAATACTCCAATCGGTCCGACATAGTCTCGAAGAGGTGCTTTTGAAAATCAGCGAGATCGGTCCATGTCCTTAGACTCAGCGGTCAAAACACCACGACTACCTCTCAGTTTTCCATATTATTTGAAACAATGCACTAACTCCAATTAAAAAAAACACAAAAATATGGGGCGAGAGAGAATTAAAAAATAAAAACATCTAGTGAAAAAACTAACGCTCGCCCATATTTTCCGAGTTACAGGCCTCTGAAATTTTTAAAATATCAATATGGGTATTGTTTAAGAGCTTTTGATGATATCTTTAAGAAAATACTAATAATTTAGAAAAACGCTTAACACATTAAGAGCCTATGACATTTTTATGTAAAATTATGTATATAGTATTTAATTTCTTTTGATAAGAGTTACTTTACCAAACTAGATCCAGCATAGCCGAATATAGCACTCTTATTTGTTTAATTTTAGTTATATTTTCGAAACCGTAACCACAAGAGCGACCAAATTTAATGCTAGTGGTAAGCTACCGCCACTAAATAAAATATTTTATATAGTATGAATATTTTTTATTTGTGATCTCTTTCATGTTAATTTACTTTATTCATTCAATGAAGTTCTTATTTAATTAATATTGCTTTTTCAGTTTTACACACAAGTTTTGGGTAGAATCCACTGATAAGCAGTAGCGAAGTAGTCATATTGATATGATCTCGTGGCAGTACTACAATCAAGTTTCTCAGATTTTTTCCAGGCGTATCCCCAATTTGATAAATTTTATCCCCACAACTCCCAAAAACACAATTTACACTATCCCCAAAATTCCCCACTACAAATAATGTTATTTATTACACCCTTCACCACAAATAATGAAAAAGGGTTTTTTTAAGATTGTCATTCTCTTTGTAATTTCTACAATACCCATTTTAGACCCCATTAAGAATGTATGTTTTGAGTTCTTATACATAGCGAAGTCAAAAGGGGAAGGCAACGGGCAAAACACCCCTTATTTTTCCATATTATTTGGAACAATGAAGTAACTTCAATAAAACAAAAAAATGCAATAAAGAATTAAAAAATAATACAAAACCAACAATTGAAAAAAAATTTATTTTTAAATAGTAATTGCACAGTTCTGTTAACAGTGTTAAATATTTGCCATTTACGAAAATAATTTTTGCTCACAACTATTTAAGTAGCATCTTTATTTTCTAAACGAAATGTCATATTTGTATTAAAAACAGTATTCTATATTTGAACAAAGGTTTTAAGGGACCTTCTTACAAAATTTTACTCAAATCCATCAAGCAGTTTTTACGTGATGCGAACACAGACAGAAGGACGGACGTATTCCATATGCATTACAATCTACATCAGAAACAAAATCTTAAAAAAAAAAATTATGAACAGAAATGATGGAACAAAAGTGTCACAACAAAACATATTATTTTTAAAATTTGTGTTAATTCTCAATAAATATTCAAGCAGCTCGTATTGCGTTTTATTTCTTGTTTTGGTTTTCATTAAATTCATTGTTTGAAAAAGGCAAATTTATTTTTCAAATTTACGAAGAGACTTAGTCTTAAGGTACGGTCACATATGACAAACATTTGCCTAAAGTTTGTTTGCTCTTGTTTGACCTAAATTTTTTCAAAACAATACAAAATTTGTTTTGTGGTCACACTACGCACATTTATTTGCCTATTTTTATTTGTTGAAACAGCTATGAAGCAATGTCAAATAAAATATAGGCAAACATGTTTTATGTGCGGTCACATTTAAAATAATATTTGCCTTAAAAATATATTCGATCAAACCGAAAAAAAACATAAATTTATTTGCTCACAAACTGCTGCGCATGGGATGTCTTCACTGCCATTCAATTTCTTCGGCATTATTTCAAAGTTATTGCAAAGAAAACGTGTAAAATATTATTAAATGCTAATTACAAATGATGAAAAATAGTTGCTACTCTTAAATATTTAATTGCAGTATAATATACTTACATAAGTTCAAAGCAAACAAGTAATAACCATTTGTAGATGGAACAAAAATATACAGCTGTAGAAAATTTTTTTCCATCTAGGCAGACTCTAGGCGCATCTTTTTAAAAGTCTCAAATTAAGTTTTTATTCTCTTCCTATAATATACTTTTCCTATACGTTGTACGAGAAATGAAATCCCAGTTTTTAATATAAAAATAAAATATCCACACCGCTGATAGCCATAAACAATAAAAGTTGGTCAAATAATGGTGGCTAATATTATATTTATGCCCCCGCATGTTTTATTTATAGAGATTCCATTAAAATAACTATTACACATAATGGCAATGTGAGAAGAAAGTTTATAATGAATAACTCCCATGTATGAAAGTTCCAAATAAACAAAGCCAAGCAACAATATCAAATTTTTCATATTCTATGCTATAAAGAAGCTCCAAAAGGTGTTCTAAGGAAGAAGCACAATAAGAGGATGAAGCTAAATAGGAATTAGATTCCACTTCTTAACAATAAATTTTAATATTCATTCATTAAATTTTTTTGATTAAAATTTCTAAACATTTAATTTATTTCATATATTTTTCAAACTACAGCTGTTTATTTGTTTACTTGATATAAGTGTAGACAAATAATATGTTGAAATAAAAAGTCGCTTAAATTAAAAAGCCAATTTCACAAAGAATTAAACTACGAATATGTAAAATTTTTATTGGTATACAAAGTTCTACAATTTTTAAGAATTTTTAATATTTCAGATTTCGGGAAATAGGGGAAAAACACTTGTACATGTAGTTTTTAAAAATTTTTACATTATAACATACCGTCAAACGAATATATTTATATTAAAAAAAATCTCTTTACATTAATTGCAAAAATAATCTTTCAGCTTAGTACTTATAGAACATATATCTTTTGATTGCAAATTGAAACTTATGCAGGAACAGTTTAAGTGCTTGAAATGGATATTCACTAATGACTTTTAGCTCTATTCCTACGCTTCGAGTAGGGCGGAAGAATTATTTTGGTTTTGTTCTGCACATAGCCGACTTTTTTCGTCTCTTTAAGCAGTTAAAATGCGTGGGCACTGAGCAAATCTTAATTAAAGTTTAATTTATGTTGGTTAAATTTAAGCGTGTTTAATTCTTGTTTAATATAAATTAATCGATATTGATTCTTAAAGTGAAAGCATGTCGCTTGTTGTCATATAAAACTTCATTTAAAAGTTATCTTTAAGCTTTTTAAAACAAAATGCATATCAATCTTATCATAGGTTTATGTGCAGATATATAACAGTATATAATACAACTTTAACTTAACTTTAGTTTAACGGCAACGCAAATTTTCAAGTATATAATTTCTTGCGACTTTACTTTAAACTAATACTTAACTAAAAATTTATAAAAGAATATTTAATAATCCCCAATTCCACATCTTTTTTACATACAACTTTGAAACTTTTCACCATTCTGAGGCGAAAATGTCGAAATATACCAAATTATATATAAAATACTTTGATGATATTTAACTCGAAAAATATGTGGCCCGACAACTTTTTTAATTTACTATTTCTTCCGAAAATTGCACTTTATTATTTTTCATCTATAATTTTATTTTTAATTGCTTATTTTGTTTTTATTTAATACACATATAAGTTTAAAATTATCAGCGATTTTTTCCGAAACCTAATAATTTAATTTAAATACTGGGCAACATTGTTGATACAGCTGTTATTTGTCTCTGTTTGTTCTTACAAAAACTTTGTAAGAACAAATATTTATTTGCCTAAAAATGAGTCAAATATTTGTCGTCGAGTGGTCACACTATGTTCACATTAGAAACATTTTTGTTTACTGGCAAATAATTTTATTTGCCCAAAATCAGCTGTGATATTATTTGCTTCTAATAAATATTTTGTGGTCAGACTACGGCAAATAAATATTTGCCGATTTGAGTCAAATGTTTGACTAATGTGACCGTACCTTTAGACTAGTCATAATTTTTAACAATGTTTTTTGTAGCCTTACTAGGAAACTTGTACTAGCATAAACGTAAAATTTATTTAATAATACACACCGAAGAAGGACTTTTATCAAATTTAATACTAAAATTATAATTAAATTTTTGTTATAATTAAAATATAATCATGACATATTATTTAAGTACAGAACTAAAAGCGATACTGAATAACAAAAGTTGGTTGCAACAATAGTTTACCTGGCGGATTTGTGTCTTTACTAAAATATATCCTGTTAATTGGGAGATGCATCTAAACTTATTCAACACTTTTCTACTAATACCTAGATGTTAGAAGTTAAAATCAAATAAACTGACCGTCTTACTTCTGAAAATTAAAATAGTTTTGAGGTTCATAATAAATTTATACATTTAAAGTTAAAAAGTTTAAAAGTTATGTCGAAGCGTAAGTTCACGAATAACTAAAAAGGACTTTTGTAAACAAAAATGTATGAAAAATGCGTTTCATTTATTTAGAATTGGCGAAAGATGCCGTATTTTCGATTTAAATGGAAAATGGATGGTTTAAAAAAAAAGGACCAAATCCAAACGAAATAGTGAGGCGTAGTGGTGTGGCTGAAGTTGACGTTTTTTATCATTAAATTTATTAAACATAATCTTATTCTTGTAAATTTTTTTTTAATTTTATAATTTCTTTGTTAGCTGATCTGCCAACTCTACCAGATAATGCCTGCATCTCAAATTTTTTTAAATTCCTGGTAGGATGCATATCAGTCGAAACAAATCGTACGTTTCTTGCTGATACGTTCATCATATACGAAAATAAGGCAATAGTTATTCGCTTTGTATCAAATGTAATAAGAAGTACAAAATTTTCACCGTGACTTTTTTTCTAGTTGTGTATTTTTTGCCCTGTCTGTGTATACCTTCCTATTCTAGGTATATTTAGTTGTGGAATCGCAAATGGCGTTACCATATCCTCATAAAACAATTTTCATGTTATGCTGTTGTTATAATGCCTCTACGCAATAAGAAAAATAATGGTAAAGAGGCGCTAAACTTGCAATATCGCTTGTTGGGTCATATTGACCCAAAGGATATCAATGTTTGGAAATCGTATTTTGTAGGGCGAAGGAAAAAGCAAAATGTTATTATTTTCTTTTTAATTTTTTCCTGACCAGGATTCGAATTAAAAACGAACCGAAAAGTCGAAAATAAAGTCAATTTTCATAAATTTATAAAATAGATGGTTCGAATCCTGGTCAGGAAAAAATTTAAAATTAAAACAAACGCTAGGCAACGCGTATTTACATTCATAATTAACTTATAACAGTCAATATGATACTGAAACTGCGTCTATAATGTTGTGAGCAAAAAATTATGAATAATTAAAAAATAAAAAAAAAATAAAAAAGTTGCATTTCGTGGCTATCAAATGCTAGCACAAAAAGCAACAACAAATGTACAAGACGAGTTAGAAAAAGAACGACAAAGAAAAGCTTTAAGTAGTATGTAAACTTCGTCTCAGCAAATTAACATTAAGATTAGTTGGTTAAATAGATGATGTTTACGACGTACATAACATAAGGTAGATAGATGCAAAGAATGCTGATGAAGGATGTGCTAGCGTCTAATTTTTCTTGTTTTCTTTAGAAAACGTCCGTATACATTTTTAAATAATTTTTTTTTCTGAAAATGTTTAGAAATTAATTTAAAAAAACCAAAAAGCCGAAAATAAAGTCAATTTTCATAAAGTTATTATTTTCTTTTAAAACTACGATTTTCGTTTCTCTTATGGACAAATTCATGTTTAACGTACATATTTTATTATAAAAGGGAAACATTTTCCGTCCGAAAATCAAAGTTGAGTCAAATTGGCCTAAGAAGGATTCGAGTAGAAATACAACCTCACGGTTGCGGATGCGGTTGTTTTTTTTATATGGAGTTTTGACAATAAAAAACGTTCAACGAAACCGCATGAAATTAGAATCTATTTTAATTTGAGTGCGTTTTCTCTCAAGCTCTCAAATTTTAATTTTTTCTCTTTCTGTATGTTGCCACAGTTTTATTGTTTTTCTAACAAAAAATACTATTTGTTAATATTTTTTGTGAATGACTACGAAAAAAGAAGAGAAAGAAAATGTAAAAAGTCATTGAAAATCAACAATAATTTTGAAAATTTTCAATTTATTGCTTATTTACATTTAAAAAATTTTTTAAATATATTTCAATAAAAAATAATAAGAAAATTAGTTAACAAATAATAAAAATGACAATAAAATCCGCATCCGTCGCCGCAACTCATTTTATTTGTTTTTTCTCTGGCTTGTATTTCTACTCTTAAATAAATTTAAAAATGTAAACATTTTTTTTTTAATTGACAATAATATTTTTAAAACAGTTGGAAGTACTATATTAATTCAGTTATGTTAACAGCATTCCATATAATGTTCATAAACGACAAAATTTGATTTACTACAAATTCGGTTATCACAACTAATCTGTTTTCTATGTGTTGCGAAATTACAATAACCATAAAATAATTAAAAAAAAATTACCAAAAAACCTCTCTAAATTCTCAAGATGCAAAATATAACCGAATTTGTGAATCGAATTTCGGTTATGACTATTATTTGGAATTCGGTTAACATAACTGAATTGTTATGATACTACTAACATAAAATATTATTGTGAATTAAAAAAATTTTTTTCATTTTTACATTTATTTAAAAATTAAGTTACAAGAATATAAATATGTTTATTAAATTTAATGATATAAAACGTAAACTTCAGCCTCACCACTACGTCTTCCTATTTTGTCCCGTTTTCTAACTTTCCACTTAAAGCAATCCACTTTCTATTTCAATCGAAAATACGATATGCTTAGCCAATTCTAAAAAAAATTTACATATTTTTGTTTACAAAAGTCCTTTTTAGTTTATCGTGGACTTATCCTTCAATAAAACAGGCAAACTTTGGCTGGCAAAAAATTTCTTATTTTGGAACTAAAATGTTTTTTAACTTTGAATGTACAAATTTAATTTTTATTATCAGGCATGTTCTGAATTCCTAACGAAATTTTCACTATTGTTGCAATAAAGTTATTTTTTACAAAAACAATGCTTTGAAAATTTTAAAGTGAAAATTTCGTGTGGATTTCAGAACAGGCCTGTATGTATGTAAAAATTATTTTTATTATAATTTTTTTTAGAAGTAATACGATCGATTTATATGATTCTAACTACCAATATTCGGGTTTTAGTAGAAAGTTGCTAAGGAAGTTTAGTTGCATCTCCCAGTTAAGAGAATACATTTTAGTAAGGATACAAATCCACCATAGACTTGATTAACAGTTGTTGCGACCAATTTTTAATATCCATTATCGGTTGTTAATTCTAAATATAAAAAAATAGGTCAAGTTTATATTTCATTTACAATAAAAATTTAGTTATGATATTAGAAATCAAATTTTAAATATATTAACTGATATTTCGCTAATCTTTTTTTATGCATTTTAAAAATAAAATCTCCGATTTGGGGCAAATCCTCTAATCTTACAACACAATCCACAATTCATTTTTTAGTTTTTAAAATTAAATATTTCATGAGGGCATCATGAAATATTTATAGTTGAAGGAATCAAGCTCAACTTAAATAAATTACTAAATAATATAGCTTTTTTAACAACAGACTAATAATTAAGATAACTACAGCTTAAACAATATCTAAAAATAAATTTAACATAAAAAAGAAAACCAGTAAACTAACAACTATTTTGACAGAAAATCTTTCTTTCAATAATCTCTTCAATACACTCAAACGAAAACAACATTGTTATTTAATTTTTTTTTACCTTAAAATTCTATTTCACTTGAAGATGAGGTACCACTAACTTATCTACCATTAGCAAACAATCAAAAAGAAATCAACGACAATTTAAAATACATGCAAGTTGATTTGTATCTGCTTCTTTTGTCATAAATGTCAGTAGTTTTGGATTTTAATTGACATGTACTAGCTTTTATAACAATTACTTTAAATTCAGAGAACTCTTCATCATACTAAAGCAAGATTAGAAAAAAAAAGATAAAAATGTTTATATGTTTATCATTCACAAGTTTTGTATCCTTTTTTGTGAAATTTAATTGCAAATGTATGCACTTGTTTAAATTGCCGCAAAATGTAACAACACACATTGGGGGAATTGCTTAGAAGATGGAAATAATTCTGTACTTTAAAAATGCACAGACCAATTGTAATAAACCTTAACAGGGCTATAGTAGAGATGTAGCTGAGTTCAAGTTTATATTTAGAAACAACGCTGCGATGCTATGAAATAGCATACATCAGGAGCCACCTTTGATATATTCTTTGTTTTTTCCCGGATTTCGAGAATTTTTAATTCTGACGATGGCTCTTGTCCATCTCTAAACAAAAGGTTGTTAGAAATATGCATTATTATTTTTAAAATCCGAGCAGGAGAAGAATTTGGAATTGCATGGAAAAAGGTGACAACCTGGAGCATTCAAATCGAGAAAATCTGGTTTTAGTTTGATTTTACATAAACCTTCGTGCTTAGTAATAATGCGTTGGAGCAATTTTAAATTTCCAAATACGAGGAAAAATAAAAGTTTGGCTGCGAATATCTATAATATCACACTTGGGATTTATTCGTTACTATTAAAATTTAATTGCCGTTGTTTAAAATAATCACAATGAAAAATATTTAAATACTATTTAACGATAATGTTTTTATTTTAATTATAATTTTTTTTACTAATGATAATGAAATGCAAGTAGTTCCTAAAATGAACTGTGTCAGTTTAGGGGGAAAATTAAAAATTTAACATTAATTTGTCATTGGCCAGCATGAGTTCACATTAAAAAAACGGCTTGACATTTAAATTAATACTTAAAACCAGTGAAAATTCGATGATTAGGATACGTTTTTTCATTATTATTTTTTATAATTTCTTAAAGTAAATTCAAGCAGCTCGTAAATATTTATTATAAACTTGAATAGTTTTCATTAATTTTTATTTGTTGTATTAAGTGAATACAGTGGTTAAGGCATGATAGCTCCGCACAAGCATCGACGTGTGAGCTGATGCATTATCATTATTATCATGGTGCAAAATCCATGGTTGTTTTTTCCAAAATTCTATGCGTTTCTGGCGAATTGCTTCGCGAAAACGGCGCATAACTTTAAGGTTGTATTACTTATTGACCGAAAGACATTGTGGCAAGAATTTATGATGCACCACGCCATTGTAGACGAAGAAAGCAGTGAGCAAAAAATTCATATTTCACCGAACTTAACGTATCGTCATTGACATCTTCTCGACCTTCCTTATACCGGTTATACCACAATTGAACTTGTGGTCTGCTCATAGTAGACTGACTCTCCAAAAGCCACAGTCAACATTTCAAATGTCCTTGCGCATTTAATTTCATTTTTTACACAAAACTTAATACAATTTCTTTGATCCATTTTTACGAATAGTAAAAAATCGAAGAGCACACTAAAACACGACTAACCATGTGTAGCAACATAACAAAAAAAAATGCGAAAATCGAACATACGTAACCCACTATATTTTAAAATTACGGTTATTTTTTGATCAGACTTTGTATGTTGCTCTGTTTAGGAATCTATTGAAAAACTATAATTATAAATAAAAAAAAGTAACATGTGGAAAAAATATTTTTGCATTTTTCAAGCTAAAATTTTGAATCTACTGTATCATCAACAATTGCAGAAGTAGCATTAGGAGTGCCTGCAACCCAAGTATCGGCGTAAAAATCTTTTTGCGCTTTTCCTGTTACTATGACGAAGCAACGCCGAAACTTAAGCGCAGAACAATCAGAAAACGTATTACTGCGAAAACTTGATACAAGACTAATTGATAATTTGACTATTTAGTTGCTGCTCGTAATATCATTGTCATGGTCACATTTGAGTTAGCATAATAGCTTTTGGTCAAACTTATAGTTCATAAGTTTTTTATGGTATTGTATTTATTAAAGCCGACTGCTTTCAGTCAGCATTTTCATTTATTTATAATTTGGTATAAATAGTTTATAAGTTCTTATAAAAGAGTTTTAGTTTAGTTTTTTTTTTTTTTTAAATCACCTCAAAATGTCTATAAAAACCACTGATGTGATACATACACAAACAGCTACAATATAAATAAGTACGATTTTTGTAGAGTTGTCCACATTACAAATTGTGTTTTGTTGGTATATATTTTGAGGCAATCAAACACGATTGATACTAATAAAAACGTTTAGTAGACATAAAATTTTATAAAGGTTTTTCAGTGGAACTTATTATTATTATTATCTTCTTATTTATTTATCTTCGTCCAGCTTTGTATTGGATAGTAAAAAAATATCAACAAACTTTTGATTTTTTTAATTTAATTTTAAATCTTTTTTATTCTTACATTGATTTCGTTTGCAGTCGTTGTATAGTTAAACGTTTAACATTATTTTAAAATACTTTAACAATTCAAAGCCTGTTGTAAATGTTGTTATTTGTTGGTAAGCTCTATACTTACTTGCTAAAATACTTATGATACTTTTTCATATGCTTACTTATTGGAATACAAATACACTACTGGCGTTTTATATAATTATTGGTAATGTTTATTTAAATATTATTTTTTATTTAAATTATTTTAATTTACTTTATACGTGCTTGATTCCTTCAAATATAAATATTTCATGATATTCTCATGAAATATTTTTTATTTAAAATTACAAATTGAATGTATTACTGCGGGGAAAGCATATCCATATGGCCATTTCACTACTGCTCAAATAGCTCACCAGTGGATTTTATCCAAATTTTGTATAGAAAACTAGAAAGTCTTATATCAAAAGCCAAATTGATTAAATGAGAACTCCATTGAATCAATAAGACAAAAAGACAATAGCAACTCAAAAATGTTTTATACAAAAATACAGCAAACATTTAGTAACTATTTTTATTTTTCTTTCATTTTCCTACACAAGGGATCCCATTGGGAATCATTCATATGTATTTGAAAGATTTAATGAAAAAATAAAAATTGAAAACAATTTTAATGAATAAGCAATGTGCACATCGAAATACACCAATATGAGAATTTATTATTTAGAATCTTTTTTATTTTAATTAACTTTATTCGTGCTTGTTTAGTTTAGTTTAACTATAGAAACTGCAAAATCGTTTTTCATACCAGTCTGTTTGAATTTGTTATAACATACAATTTTCAACATTATGTCAATTGAAGAACTTTCTTATGAAGTTAACGGTTTGGCTAGATAGATGTCAAGGAAACTTTGCTTATCGTTCCAATAGCCTAAATGCTCCTTACTCTTGTCCAAATAAAAAATTTCAAATATCTCTATCAATAAACAAAATATAAAGAAAAATAAACAAAGTAAAATATAAACGTTTTTTTTTTTTGCCGCGAAAAATTGTCTTTCGAATCGAATTTGAAATATTCAGTATCCGTGTATTTAAAAAAATGTTAATTTTTACAAGCGTCTCTTAAATCCTTCTGCCATTTTAATTTTTCATTCTTCATATATTTTTTTTTTATTAATTTTTTCAGGATTCATTATTTTTATTTATGTATTATTTAATTATTTTTTTATTTATGTATTATTTATTTTTCATTTTTTTCACATTTCGCGATATTTTGTAGTTAAAATTTCAATTGAATTTAAGCTGTATTGAGGCGTTTTTAAGAAAAACTATTTTACTTAATATAAATGGACTTTGAAAACACAAATTAAATTTTAATAACACTTAGATATAATTTTGCATAACTTAAAACAAACCCAGTATGAATAACATTAATTAATTAACTGTTAAATTTATATAAGAATTATTTATTTTATTAATAAGTTTTACATTTGCATTATATGCCAGTTGTAGATACGTATAAAAATTTTTTTATAAAAGAATTAAATAAGAAATTTACTTTTATTGCTCCTGAAGATTTTAAATATTTATTTTTTATTTGTTTTTGTTTTTAACTATAAAAATTGTAAAAGTTATGGACAATGTATTCCACGCCGTATGAGTAATTTTATTTAATTTAATATTGATCATACGTGCTCCTTGTTATCTTTAATGCTTTAAATGTTTATTGTTGTTAATAACATTTCTTTGGCATTTTGTAGACAGTCTTAAACACGCACCCGTAATAAGCGATTATTTATTTCTAACATTTTTTTTAATTATTATATTATTGTTTTAATCCAATCAATATTTCAATATTGATGTTATAAAGTTTTCTCTTTTTTTAAGCCAGTTTTATTTAGAATTTAATCCATTAGCTCTTGTTTAATCCCCCATCCAATTTCAAGTGTTTTTTAATAGCGCGTCCACGTTCAACTAACTTGCTGATTGAAAATACGTGCGCTTTTATACTGTTGTCGTAGGTTTGTTAAAAAAAAGCTCTTTTTTATCCTTAAAAGCTTTTGAGAACAAACACTAAAAAGCTTCTGAGCGTATTATCCATGCACTTTTCAGTAAATTTACCGGTTAATATTTTATTTACACTAAATGAAACACGTGTTGAAGTAAAACTGAGAGTTAGTTATTATATTCATTTCAATGTATAAATATATACATTTATAACAACAATAACAACATGCGGAAGAAAAACACTTAAATATCAACAACAGGCACGTGCTTAAGAAATAGAACAAACCAACAGACTAAAGAACTAAAGAAAAAAAACTTCTTTTAACAAGCGCACGAAAACACAATATGAGGCTGCTTTAACTGAATTATTTTGTATTCTTTATAAATAATATATTCAGATATTTTATAATGCCAGTAATTTACTCGAATGACTTAACTTGTTTTGTTAGTTCATCTTAAGGAACAGGTATTGTATATTAGCGGGATATACTTTTAGAGGTACTACTAATGGGTCTTTATGAAAGCTATCGAAAAAGTATAAAAGGTGACAACTAAATACAACTGGCGAAGAGACTGGAAGCCAGAATGATGTCCTCGTTTAAAAAGCAACAATTTAACTTTAAGATATGTCTGCCTACTTCAGTTACCTTCATAAATCTTTTATTAATATGTTAGTACAAATTCTCTGTTGCATTAAATCAGTGGTTACGTCGAAAATTTATTTACGCTTGTTATTCAAAAATTCTACTTAAATCAAACTGTCAACTAAAACTTTTATAGCAATACATTATTATAAAAGAAATATTGAAGCAGATTGCTATCTATTTGCGTCTATTCTCTACATTATTTTGTTCCTCAGTTCGTAGCCGGGACTACTTCCGAAATATTAATTCCAGTTTAACACTAAGTCTCTCGCTACTCAACCGGTTTTTAATACAGAAATATAATATCTTTGTAATAAGTTTCCTAAAAAGCTACGTAAGCGATAGCGAAATGCCCATCGAGACGTACCTTAATAATTTAATCGGGATAAAAAATATGACGACATTTTTTAAAAATTGATTTATATGATATTTTGTTATCGACTGTAAATTAAAAAAAAAGCTTTTTTTCTCCACAAAGCATAGAATAATTACCTGTTTGTACTTTGGATTGAATTCCCTAATTGCATTTATACTCTAGTGCCACTAGTCCTCTCTCTAATATCAGGTCATGTACTAGTCATTCGCAAATTATATGCAATACCTTAAATGAATTTTCGAACCATAGCCTAAGGGCTCTAAAGATTCCATTATGTGTGTACAGAAATACTTTCGAATAGTTTAGTTCCATAAATAGTGGTAATATATTTCAACAAAGGAGAACCCCTCTATTTTTCTTAACTTAACCAGAAAAACTGGAAAAATGGTATAACTAAGTTTGTCATTCCGTTTGTAATTTCTACAATATCCACTTCCGACCCCATAAAGTATATATATCTTCTTATGCATAGCGAAGTGGATTGAGGGATATTCGTCTGTCCAGCTGTCTGTCCGTGTTAGTGTTGAAATGAAGTTTGCCCTTGAAATCGCCAATCGATCAGACATAGTGCCTATATGAAATCAGCATGATCGGTCCATGCCTTTGAGGCAGCGGCCACGACACCACGCCTTCCTCTAATTTTTTCATACCATTTGGAACAATTAAGTAACTCCAATCAAAAAAAACAGATGTATGAGGCAATAGAGAATTTAAAAATAATACCAAAACATCAAGTGAAAAAATTTTTCAAGTTACAGGCCTCTGAAATTTTGAAGATTTTTAAAATATCAATATGGGTATGATTTTAAAACTGTTGAAGAGATCTTTAAGGAAATGTTAAAATTTTAAAAAAATGCCTAACTCATTAAGAGCCGATGGCATTTTTATGTAAAATTAGATATATGTAGAACTAATATTATTTCTTATTATTTAATTCTTTGTCACCACAATATTTGCTTTTATATTATATTTGCTCTAGATAAGATAAAAATTGGAATTAAACTTAACCATTAAATTTAACCAATAACATATTACGACCCTGTTTTTCTCTGCGTGTATACATTGGACTACCTATAAATGCAAAAATTTTCAACTGTGGCTAAATTGTTTGCAAGTTTACGTGAGTAAACAGATTTGTTTGAGAAGTTGATAGGCGCTACATTCTATTTTGACAGTAGCTTAAATTTGTTTATGCTTGCTACAGTTAAGTCTTAAGAGAAAAGAGTGGTAAACAAATGCAGCGTGTGCAGTAAGATTTTCGCTCTTACGTGTTTTTTTTTTATCTTAAGCTGGGTAAGTAGCTGTTAACAACAAAAAAAAAAACAAATGCTGATTATTTCAACTCCTCAATCACAGATTTTTTATACTTTAAACTCCACCTAGTTTGCTAAGCCTGCATAAATAAATACTTGTGGTAATGAGTTTTTGAAAACCGTTTTTAATTTAAAGATCTCGAAGTAAAATTTTTCTATATCTGCCCGACTCAATTTTTTCTAGCAATATTCTTCAAGTAACTGTTAACTATTCACTAACTCTCATAAATACTGACAACCCTGATCTAAATTCACTTTGAAAATGTATGTAAATACATATCAGACTAAGTTGGTTTAGCCGGTGCGGCAATAAAGTAGTTATGACAAAACTTGATAAATTTCCAATTCGATACTACACATCTATCTATCTATCTATCTATCTATCTATCTATCTATCTATCTATCTACCTATCTACCTATCTACCTATCTGGGTACTTTATGCTACTTGATATTTTTGGCGCTATTTTTGTATTTTTATAACAGATTGAGAGTTGTACACTTATTAACTTAGATAGTTTTACGTAGAAAACGAAAGTTGTGTTTTAGCCTTAAAATATACCGCGCAATTAAAATCAAAATACGCATCCCTGCAAATACGAAATACTTAATATCAGTTTATTACACCCTTTACCACAGGTAGATATAGCCGTTTTGTACGTAATTTCTACAATATCCTTTTTCGACCCCATTAAGTATATATATATTCTGATTTCTTATGCATACCGTAGTTAATTGAGCGAAGTCCGGCGTTTCGCGTATTCGTTCGTGTTCGTGTTAAAATCGACTTTACTTTCTAAAGAAAATTTAAAAACGCCAATAATTCAGATATAGTTTCGAAAATGTTGCTATTATAAATCAGCAAGATCGGTCAGGATCCTTCGAGGCAGCGGGAAAAACACGCCTGCTTCTAATTTTTCCATATATTTTTCTTTCAAATTTCGTTTGTATTTCTGCAGGTGGTTGTTATTAATGATAAAAAACAATTGACATTAACTTGGAACAACAACACTAAGAAAAACTTACACTTATAAAAAATCTTTTTTTTGGACTGAAAAACTTTATGGCAAGAAAGAATATCTTATGCCGATTTTTATTTAAACTATTCGAAGGAAAATATGTTTTATGGTATATGTGATTATACATATATGTGACTCGGTCTATGAAAAGGTGGCTTATGACTCAAAAACAAATTTCGAAAAATCAGCTGTTAAAGATAAACAATGCATTTCGTCACTTTCTCGGGAGTTGTTCCCCTTCATTCTATTTCTGTTGGTCTTTTGCGTTATAAACTAGTTAAGTTTATTTTTACATTTTCAATTCCATGTATTATTCTCATTCTCGATTTTCAATAAAGTTCTGTTTTTCTTTCATTTGTGCTCTACTTTCTATACATTTTTACTACACTTCTAAGTAAGTCAGGACTTTCTGCTTTTCACCATTTTAAAAAGCGTCTCAAAAACTATCCGAACCAAAAAAAGGTTAAAAACAATTTTTTGAGTCATAAGCCACCTTTTTACAGACCGGGTCTCATATGGCGAAGGTTATATAAGATTCCGCATAGGCAAATACAGCACCATTCCTTTTTTTTTAATTAAAAAAATATATTCCCAAAACAAGTAAAACCTTAAGTAGATGCAAAAGCTTTATTTGTGCATCCCAAAAATATAATGATAGTAAAAAAATAAATATAAAAAAAATAAATGAATTTAAAATAACCGACCAAAAAGCAAACAACGTAGGAAACACTGCCGAAGACACATGTACTATCAATTTGCAATTTGTAAAATTGGTTGCCAGTTTATGAATATTTATAAATTAATTTTTGTTTGTATAAAATTCCTTCAAAATTACAGTGTATAACAACTAACTCATACACGTTTATGTAAATTTTTAATCACTCTTATTTTTATTTTTTTCTTTACGTTTAAATGATACTTGAAGCTTTTCACATTTGCAAACAATTGTGTCGCATTTTTATGAATTGTTCCCATTTCATGTTAAGAACGCGGATGTATGTTTTTAAGTCTTTAGGTTTATATAACATAAACTCTATTTTCCGCTTCCGGTTTAGGTTATATTTAGAATAATGAGAAGAAAAAACCAATAACAAATATTTTACAGAAATGATGCAGCATTTTTTTTATTATCCATGAGTGATATTAAAATAAATTCTTTAAAAATCATAGTGCTCATGTGTAAATTTAAAAAAATAATAAATATGTTAAAGCGAGTTGGAGTGAAAGTATACCTCTTATGTGCTTTATTTTTTTAAAAATACTAAGACAATACATTACAGCTGGTTTTACTTTTTATCCATTATAATCACCTTCCAGACGATTGTGTAAAAGCTTTTTTTTTAATATATTTCATATTGTCTTATAATCAAAAAATAAAACTTGAATAATAACAACTTTTATTTTCGAAACAAAAAATACAACTTGAACAACTACAATTCTTTATCAAACAGAAAATAAAAATTTTGAAATTATTATTAAAAAGTAAGTATTTGATTCCTACCGTTTTTTACCTAAAACGAAGGGTGTAATTAACACGCAAAAATATAATAATAAGTGGTCTTTATAAATAAAATTTGTTATTAAAATACATTTGCATTTATGCAAAATTAAAAATTATTTGATATTAATGCTAACAAGTAAGAGTGCTGTGTTAGGCTATGCCGAAGCTTACATAGCCTTCACCATCTATGTAAATCTAGTTTAGTGAAGTAACTTCAATCAAAAAAGCAAATATTGAGGTGACAGAGAAATAAAAAATCAAAAAAAAAAATTAATACTGCATAAATATAATTTATACATAAAAACGACATCGGCTCTTAATCGGTTAAGCATTTTTAAAAAATTTTAGTATTTCCTTAAAGATCTCTTCAAAAGCTTTAAAATGATACCTATATTGATATTTTCAAAAATTTGAAAACTTCAGAGTCCCGTAACTCCGAAAAAATAGCCGAGCACCAATTTTTTCACTTGATGTTTTTTTTTTCTTATTTTTTATTTCTCTATCGCCCCATATACTTATTTATTTGATTTATTAGAGGAAGGCGTGGTGTTTTGCCTGCTGCCTTGAAGGACATGGACCGATCATGCTGGTTTCCAATAGCACCTTTTTCGACACTATATCTGATCGATTGACATATTTATTTATTTATTTTTTGAAATCGACACTAACACGGGCGGGCAGACGGATATAGCTCAACCGACTTCGCTATGCATATTAGAAGTCAGAATATATATCCCTTTCAGACCTAGCTTAATCGATTGTGAGGTCTGATTTAATATGTGTTAAATTATATGAAAAACTCATTTCTCGTCAATTAACCTGAAAGCAGCCATTGTGAGTTGTGTGATTTCTTAAACCAAAAGCAAAAAAGTAAAAACAAAGTGCAAAACAAAAATATTCTCAGTTTGATTGTGTCGTTCAACATATTGTTGATTTGAAGAAATTTACACGCAATACAAGGTACAGGTCTGAAAGGGATATACTTTATGTGGCGGAAATGGATATTCTAAAAATTACACACGGAATGACAAACTTAGATATACCATTTTTCCTGTTTTTGTGGTTAAGGGTATAAAAATAGTTTGAATAATAACTATTATTCTTCTTTTGCTTCTTAAATAAAAATTGTGAAATTTTGCATGAAAAGAACAATTTTTTTACCATTGCCTTTTAAACAAATTTGAAAGTAATGGGCCTGTTAAAATATAAAACAGTATATATTTTGATATCCCTTTAGGTCTTTTGTTTTCAATGAGCAAAGCTTCTAAAAAGTTTTAATTATTAAAACTCTAAAACAGGACTTACAATCGTGTTTGTATATTTAATCGTCGTCACAAAATATTTTATAAAATATAAAAAACTCATTAAATTCATGTCCTCAAAAGAGATTAATCATTTATTCTACCGCTAGTCGGTATGTATTCGAATGGTCTTTATATTTAATTGTATTTTTTTAGCTCCCTTTTGTGAAATTTATTCCTTTATTTTTGTTTCTCTTGTTCTTCTTATTAAATATTCTTAGTACTTGTATATCGCTAACACCTGTTGTTATTCCATGTTGTTTTAAAAAATTAAACAAACATTACAATCACTTTATAACTGCTTTTAAGACATTTTCTATTTGTACTTTTCCCTAGTTGTTGATGTTCATTTCATCGTCCTTTGATGAGAGAATTTTGTTTTTGTATTTTTTTTTTTTTTAAGTCATCAGAAACAAACAAGCAAACCACCACCCAAACAAAAGAATATAGAAACAAGTGTTATTAAACCCTTGGGCCCTGTTATGAGTTTGTATAAAATATATCTCAATATCTTGTCTGGTACACAGAACACTTATGCCGTCTTACGAATATTGCATTTGCCTTTAAGGTGTCTTATAGTGTTAACAGAAACTATTCGGACAGTTTAATTTTATTAATTTTGATGTACAATTTTTCTAAGTACTAAAAATCGTTGTTAAATAAAATTACTAAAGAAAAATAAATAATCAGTAGACATGTTATGTTGCACTAAAATACAATAGTATAAATTTGTTGACTACGCCATTTCATTTTGCATGAATTCAAATTTTGTACCAATCGAGACTAAGTTATTTATTTAACATCTTAGTACATATTGCGGAATATTTTATCATCAAAATATAAAAGTTTTATTTCATTTGTAATAATGTTTAACTGTGATGCAATAATACTGCAAATTTACCCATGCCGACATAATATTATGTTATGGAAAAATTCTTTGGAGTTTTAAGCATGATTAGATGCAAATATGACTATTCACAACCTCAAAAACGAAAAGTATCTTCATACATGAAACACAACACAGAGAATATTGTAAAAATATATTTTTATACCCTTCACCACAAAAAGTGGGAAATGAAAATAATTATTAATAATTTTTACAATATCAATTTACGATCCCATAAAGTATTTATATTCTGACTTCTTATGCATAGCAAAGTCAATCATCTAGAGAAAATTTAAATAATCCAATCGATCAAATATAGTGCAGAAAGAGGTGCTATTGAAAATCAGCATTATCGGTCCATGGCCTTCGAGGCAGCGGCAAAACACAATGCATACCTCTAATTTTTTCATTTGGAACACTGAAGTAACTTCAATCAAAAAAACAAATATTTAGGCCGATCGAGACTTAAAGATTAAGAAAAAAAACAAAAGATTAGCGCTCGCCCATATTTTCCGAGTTACAGGCCTCTGAACTTTTCAAATTTTTTAAAACATCGATACGGATATCATTTAAAAGCTTTTAAAAGAGTTTTAAGGATATACTAAAGTTTTTTAAAAATGCTTTTTTGATTTGAGTTACTTCAGTAAACTAGATGGTGAAGGGTATATAAGATTCGGCATAGCCGAATTAAGCACTCTTACTTGCTATATACTCATACAAATTATAAATATATTCGAATTTTTTAATTCTATAGATAATCCTTTTTAAAATTATTTCAAAAGCATTTATGTTTTCACGATGCTGTTTGTGCCATGTTAAAAAATCTGGAAGTTTAACTTTTTATAAAATGAAAACAACAAATTAACTTTGACAAAAGGTAATACGAAGACAAATATTTAAGTTCTAATTATTAAATCTAGGTGAAATATTATCTATACCTCATATCGCACTCACGTGTATATCACAAGAAATTGTATTATAAAACTCGTATTATATTTTCTTTCCACAAACCTTGACAGTGTTGCTCTATTGACTTGAAGTATACGGCAACGTCATCAACATTTGGCGGGAGCTTGCAGCAATAAAGTTTAGTAGATTACTGCGGTGCTAAAATGAAAAGTAAATTTAAAACTATACGATTTTTTAAAAGTCAAGTTGTGACTAAAATATATTTTCTTGTTACTTGGGCTACATTTGTGTCAAAACATCTGGGTTCAGAAATAAATACGAAAAAACTCTGTTTCAATCCATCTGTAACTATTGATGAGTTTTCGCATCAGTAAACTGTTGTGTATCATCGTTTATTAAATTTAAAGCGGTTTAGCAATAACCTCCAAGGGTGAGTTTGACTCAAACACGAAGGATTCCGTATTACGTATTGGTTATCCTTTAATTTTGAATTTTAATTTGATTTCATTTTTACAGCAGACAATAAAATATGCTTTGTGTAAGGCGGCTGAGGAGAGAGAGTGGTTTGCTATTACACGATCAGGCCAAGTTTGTCAAACATCAGTAAGACCGTATTTGTGATAGCGCATGAATTAGTTGCAATATGTTTATTTTATAACTTTAATTGTTGCATTTGGTTCTAATTTTTTTTCAATTTTTCTAAAAACTTTTTCAAGACTTTTGTTTTAAATTTATATTATTATAAAAATCACTTTGTATTTGCAAATTACGGTAAACTTTTATATACTTTAATAAATTCTTTAAAAATTCGAATTAAGTAATGTTTTTTTAGTTATTTCAAAAAGATATATACCATTTTATTGTTTATTTGTTTTATTTAAGATTTTATTATGATATTAACAGAAGAAGATAAAACTTAAAGCTAAACTTACAAACTAAGTTATGTTTACCTATATTCGAACTTTCATTATCATAAAAAATTTACTAACTAATTGCATTGCATTATAAAAATATGAGTGCAATAACATTTATTTAAAATAAAGCAACTTTTAAATTGTTAATATTTTATTTTATTTTCAACCTAGCAATTAATAAGAATTTCAGTGTAATATAATTTACCTATTACTTTTAATAATTTTTCATACATATTATCTTTACTTAACTCATGCGCTCATGCGCTCATGCGCTCTAGCCAAGCCATCTTTACTGTTCGACGACAAAAAAACAAATGAAATTTACACTGTGTTTGACAAACACGCTAATAAATGAGTTGGATGACCTGATGGCAAACACAAAATATCAAAAATTTTTGATTTTCATCCAGCGCGGCTGATCAACACGAAATTTACCCTATTACACGGGTTTGATGGCTTGTCATCGGGCCGTGCTCACAGGCGAAGTTTGATCGTCTAATAGCCGCTTTAAGTAAAGAGACAGCAACACATACCCTGCTTTAATTTATAGATTCAGCCTATTACGTTTAAAAAAATTAGACCGTGCATGTAAAAATCTGTTTTTGTTTGATTTATTCTGATTGTGAACCTCACTTAGCGAAGATCTTGTTGTACAACAGTTTTATCCGTTACAAAGTTAGTAAAGTGTCCATCGTGTATTTTTGGTGTATTAATCGCGAATTAGAAAATATTCGCCTTAATAAATCATGTAATTTTATTAAAGCTGTAAAAGTTGTGGGGGATTATTTTGCAATAAAAGAACTCAATAAATTTACTCAAAATACATCGACTATATTCGGAAATGGATATTGTAGAAATTGCAGACGGAATGACAAACTTAGATAAACCCTTTTTCCACCACTGGTGAAGCGTATAATAACTAAATCCGTCATTAGAAATCTTTACATCATTACATTATGTTTTATACGAGGGCTGCTATATATATTTCTGGCCTGGCAACACTGAGTGCTGCCAAGTGCAATCTGACAGTTCCATTGGAAAGTTTATCATTTTTAAGCATAATCGTACTCAAAACTTTTTAACGTACGACCATTATTTGTGTTGTTTACAGTGACTTGAAAAAATTAATATAGAAAAAAATGGAATTAACTCGTGAACATTTTCGTGCCATCATTTTTCACAACTTTCGACGTGGATTATCACGACAAGAGTGCATTGATGAACTTAAATCTTTGTATGGCGATGAAGCACCATCCTATAGCACTGTGAAAAATTGGTATAATGAATTTAATCGTGGCCCGAAACGAAACAACAATCGACCGTGTGAATCTTCAAAGACGAGCAAAATCCAACGAAAGTTGTTCGTGGAAGAAGCACTTCGAAGCAAATGGTCGCCTGTTTCTTCGGCAAAACTGGTCATGTGGCGACTGTTCCGCTTGAGCAACTTAGGACGGTCACTTTTGAGTGGTACACTACAATTTGTTTGCCTGAAGTCATCGGAGAAATTCGAAAAACCAACAAGAGAAGACGAATCATTGTTCAACATGACAATGCGAGCTCTCACACATCGGCTCAAACCAGAGTGGATTTGACAGGCCAAAACGTCGAATTAATGGGTCATCCGCTGTACAGCCCTGACTTGGCACCTAATGACTTCTTCTTGTTTCCGCACATCAAGAAAAAAATGCGTGGTCAACGATTTTCGTCGCCAGAAGAAGATGTTGAAGTGTTCAAAAACCATGTTTTAGAGGTGTCTCAATCGGAGTGGAAAAAGTGCTTCGACAACTGGTTTGGGCTCATACAAAAGTGTATAAATCATGCTGGAGAATACTATGTAAAACAATAAAACCATTTTTGATTATAAATATTCGCATTTTCACTATTAGGCCAGAAATATATAGAGCAGCCCTCGTACGTTGTAGGCATTATATGGTGAGAGTCATTAAGTCCAAGGACATAATGTCTATGTAAGAAAGCTGTAACATTTTTATAAACTGGCTAACAGAAAATCATTGGTAAGCGCAGCCGGTGTTGGTTATACCATAGAGAATAAAATCTTTGGGCCTGGCCGAAGGCCTTACATTTAAGAAATCTTTAGTAAGCGAAGCCGTTGTTGTTTTAAAAGTCGACAATATGACACTTACATAAGTGATACTATGTCCATACTAAAAACGTCACAATTTCAATAGACATTATGACGTTTTTTAAAGCGACATAATGTCAATAGATATAGACAGATAGAAAAGGTCAGTAAAAGTCGCAATAATAACTGACAGACCGTTCATCTTTGTTATGGTATTACAAAACGTTATTGGTTTTATTTTAATACTAGCGTTGCTCACGACTTTGTTTGCGTGTCATTATTAATTTTCTTAAAATTTAAATTAGGAAAAACGTGTTTGTAAATATTTGTTCCAGAGTTCTGTAGATACTGTTAAAAATTACCCATTTATAAAAATAAAATGTTTCGACAACTGTTTTAGTACCATTATATTAGTAAAATTAGATGCTTTCAGATTTATATCTCTATTTTCTCTACGAAATGATTAATTTTTATGAAAAAGTATTTTATATTGGAACCAAGGTTCTATGGGACCTCCTCACAAAGGTTTGCTTAAATCCATTCAGTAGATTTTGCGTGATGCGAACTCAGACAGACGGACACACAGACAATAATTCCAAAAATAGGTGGTTTGTATTCCATATTGATTACTATACACCTACATCTCAAGCTTCGCATTTATTTCTATGCGTTTCGTTTTATTAACACAAGTAATTATTATTTTAGTAAAACTAAGCACGAACAACATTAGGTTTACAGATTTATCTTAAATGAAAAGCATGGCCGACTTTCAAAATAAACAATTGTTATACCTGTATTATTATTGTGATATAGAGTCTTTAATAATATTATATTTGAAATTACTCATACGAAGCTATCATTGAAAAAACCTGAAAGACACAAGTACATATGTACACAATTTAAAATCAGTAAATTTCCTGCCTTGATTTTTAGATGTAAAATTGCTTAGGATGCCTCTAATTCTAATCAAATTAAAAAAATCAGCTATGGCTATACTATTTTTACATTGCAATTACTAAAGTTTCCTACATTTACAGTTGTGTTATAATCACAAAAACCAAATGAAAAAAATATAACTGTGTTATTTTTATTTTTGATACGCCTTACGTCTGTATTAAAAGTCGGCATGTAATCAACCTAACGCAGAAGGGAATGTAAGCAAAATTAAACAAGTGGTTTGTTGGTAATTTTTGTTAAAGCCTTAACACTTCGGTATTGGCTTCTTAAATAACTCTCATATTGTTTTGCACAAGCAATTGCATGTTATTTTTTATTTGTAAAATTATAATGGGAATTTTTATAATATTATTTATTATATTATGGCAATATCCCAGTCACTCAGTTTAATTCTAATCTTCTAATAATAATTCACTTTTGAGATTTTATTTCTTTTAAACAATGTAGCGTTTTGCATTGAATTCTGCAAGCAAGTAATTTTTCATGTTTTCTTTAAAAATTAGCACAAAAAGCCGCATTAAATTATTTTTTTGCTAATTCAAAATTCAACTCCACTTTATTTGCACAATTATCCGAATAAAATAAATAGGCGAATATTTAAATGCACTTATCTTCAGTAAAGCATTATGATATTTATAATTTAAAAGGTGACATAAAAATTGAATAAAAATAAATTCGAGAGCTACACCAGCTTTAAAGTTATTTTGCCCCAACCAGCGATGTTCAACATTGTTTTAAAACTTAATTTACAGCTCGATTCTGTGCACTTGATAAGTTCACGACATTGAGTATTTATCAACTTTTAAGTATTCAAGATTTGGTATTCTATTACAAAAATTAAAAGCTTTTTAGTTGATAATTTGTCAAAGTCTCATTTGGTATTGATAAAGGTACGGTCACATATGACAAACATTTGCTAAAATTTGTTTGCTATTGTTTGGCCTAAATTTTTTCAAAACAATACAAAATTTGTTTTGTGGTCACACTACGCACATTTATTTGTCTATTTTTATTTGTTGAAACAGCTATGAAGTAATATCAAATAAAATACAGGCAAACATGTTTTATGTGCGATCACATTTAAAATAATATTTGCCTTAAAAATATATTCGATCAAACTGAAAAAAACATAAATTTATTTGCTCACAAACTGCTGCGCATGGGATGTCTTCATTGCCATTCAATTTCTTCGGCATTAGTTCATAGTTATTGCAAAGAAAACGTCTAAAATATTATTAAATGCTAATTACAAATGATGAAAAATAGTTGCTACTCTTAAATATTTAATTGCAGTACAATATACATAAGTTCAAAACAAACAAACAATAACCATTTGTAGTCGGAACAAAAATATACAACTGTAGAAAATTTTTTTCCATATAGGCAGACTCTGGGCGCATCTTTTTAAAAGTCTCAAATGAAGTGTTTATTCTCTTCCTATAATATACTTTTCCTATACGTTGTATGAGAAATTAAATCCCAGTTTTTAATATAAAAATAAAATATCCACACCGCTGATAGCCATAAACTATAAAAGTTGGTCAAATAATGGTGGCTAATATTATATTTATGCCCCCGCATGTATTATTTATAGAGATTCTATTAAAATAACTATTACACATAATGGCAATGTGAGAAGAAAGTTTATAATGAATAACTCCCATGTATGAAAGTTCCAAATAAACAAAGCCAAGCAACAATATCAAATTTTTTATATTCTATGCTATAAAGAAGCTCCAAAAGGTGTTCTAAAGAAGGAGCACAATAAGAGGATGAAGCTAAATAGGAATTAGATTCCACTTCTTAACAATAAATTTTAATATTCATTCATTACATTTTTTTGATTAAAATTTCTAAAAACTTTTAATTTATTTAATATATTTTTCAAACTACAGCTGTTTATTTGTTTACTTGTTATAAGTGTAGACAAATAATATGTTGAAATAAAAAGTCGCTTAAATAAAAAAGCCTATTTCACAAAGAATCAAACTACTAGTATGCAAAATTTTTATTGGGATACGACTTTTTTCGTCTCTTTAAGCAGTTAAAATGCGTGGGCACTGTGCAAATCTTAATTAAAGTTTAATTTATGTTGCTTAAATTTAAGCGTGTTTAATTCTTGTTTAATATAAATTAATCGATATTGATTCTTAAAGTGAAAGCATGTTGCTTGTTGTCATATATAACTTCATTTAAAAGTTATCTATAAGCATTTTAAAACAAAATGCATCTCAACCTTATCATAGGTTTATGTGCAGATATATAAGAGTATATAATTTACAACTTTAAACTTTAACTTAACTTTAATTTAGCGGCAACGCAAATTTTCAAGTTATATAATTTCTTGCGATTTTACTTTAAACCAATACTTAACTAAAAATTTATAAAGATTTAATAATCCCTAATGCCACATCTTTTTTACATACAATTTTGAAACTGCACCATTCTGAGGCGAAAATGTCGAAATATACCAAATTATATATAAAATACTTTGATGATATATAACTCGAAAAATATGTGGGCCGACAACTTTTTTAATTTACTATTTCTTCCAAAAATTGCACATTATTATTTTTTTTCTATTATTTTATTTTTAATTGCTTACAGTATTTTGTTTTTATTTAATACACATATAAGTTTAAAATTATCAGCGAGTTTTTTCGAAACTTAATAATTTAGCTTAAATACTGGGCAACATTGTCGATACAGCTGTTATTTGTCTCTATTTGTTCTTACAAAAACTTTGTAAGAACAAATATTTATTTGTCTAAAAATGAGTCAAATATTTGCCGTTGAGTGGTCACACTATGTTCACATTAGAAGCATTTTTGTTTGCTGGATAATAATTTTATTTGCCCGAAATCAGCTGTTATGTTGTTTGCTTCTAATAAATATTTTGTGGTCAGACCACTGCAAACAAATATTTGATGATTTTAAGCAAATGTTTGTCAAATGTGACCGTACCTTAACTCTATTTTATTATGTGTGTATTCAAATTCGGTAAATAGTGCACGCTTCATGTAAATATAAACATAATGGATTTTTTTTTTAAATACATGTATAAATTTACGTATCCTTTAATGAAAGAAGAAATAATTTTGTTAATGCTGATTTGTGAAGACAAAGAAAATACGGAAAAAAGAAGGGATAAGTGTGACTTACAGAGATTACATGACTTGAGCGATCCTTTTTAGTTGCTGGAGGCAAAATTTACAAAAAATTTTCGCCTGAGTCGTGTTCTTGCTCGGCAATCCATTGCAGATTTTGATATTTCGGTTTTTACGCGTTAATGAATTATACAAAATTATATGTTAATTAATATACTATACAGCCAATTAATTTATAAAAATACTTACTTAGCTGGTGTATCCATATTTTTGTTTTTGCCAATAGAAATTCACCACACTGGTGAATTTCAAAAGATTTATTTACTAATGTTGGCACAGAATACCAACCGAACTTTTTGTTGATAAAAAACTTGACAAAATACTTATCTTGATAAAAAAAATGTATCAAGAATTCACAGAATCGGGCTCTTAATATTCTGTTTTTAAATAATAAAGAACACTCTTTAGAGAACGACATAGAAATGCTTTAAGTTTTGTGTGAACTTCGTCTCACCAAATTAACATTAAGATTAGTTGGTTAAATAGATGATGTACATAACATAAGGTAGATAGATGCGAAGAATGCGGATAAAGTATGTGGCGGTTCAGAAAATGCTGCATCTTTGGAAAACGTCCGCATACATTTGTTTTTTTATTTTTTTTTTTTTCTTAAAATGTTAAGGAATTAAATTTAAAATGAACGAAAAAGCCGAAAATAAGTCATTTTTTTCGAACATTCTTTAGCTTATAACATTGTAATTGTAAAAAGATGACCTGCACAAAATTAAAACAAATTGTTTCGAATAAAATTAGAGTTTTTTTTAATTCATTATATTCTTATTGAAAGAATAAATTAAAACACTTACTTCGACATTAGTGTGCATATAAGAAACATGAACTGCCCTAATAAAAAGAAGTGTATGAATTTTCATAAAGTGTAGATATTACAGCATATTGTTTTAGTAAAACATCTTACAATAATGCATTAAGAAATTTACTCTGCACGTAATCCTTTCTAAGGAATTACATCGCAATTCCTTCGTAACATGAATAGGTAAAAGTTTACATGTCAGTGTATATTTAAAATAGCTGTTCTTGTCATAAATTAAGCCACCATAAGCAGGAAGACAACATGCATGTCTAATACATGAACATGTCTGCTTTTGTATTTAGTCCTAATGACACTTTTATTAAGAATGTTAATTTATTCTTACACCAAATGTGGGTCATTGAATAATAAAACTCAAAATTTCGTTTATGTTTTAGCTTTTTGTATATTATAAATTTAAACCTAAATGAATATTTCTGCTAATTAAAATAATGTTGATAAATCTGCGCAAAAGTTAATTTATATAGTAATCATCTATTTGAAAACCCTTATCACAGATTGAAATGTTTCATCTAAGAGCCAATTTACGCAATGAAATTTTTCATGAAACTAGCATAACATTTGTTTAGGCAGTAAGAGGTGAATTTTGCTTATGTTTTGTTTAAAATACAACGCATATCTTTAAAAAAGAATTTAAAAAATTGCATCAAAAAATGGCATGGCATAAAATCATTATATATGTAGTTTCACAGCACTCATTTCAGACCCTATAAAATATATATAAAATATTCTGGATCTTTAAGCACAGACAAGTTGATTAGGCGATGTCAGTTTCTCTGTCCGCCCGTTTTTGTATTTAAACAAATTTCCAATGCGTCAGAAAAGAATTTTGCTATTGAAAACCAGTAAAATTTTGCACATTAACGCTGATGATGTAGCTATTTTTCTTTTTTTTTTTTTAAGAATTTCCATACAGTTGATGTTTTTTTTCTATAGTTATTATCTCTTGCTTAGCAAACATTTTCAAAATAATTGCTTTGCTGCAGAATTAAACAAAAAGTCCGCTAAAGCAAATTCGTTTCTTTCTTTTTTTTTTTGTATTTGCTTTTTGTTGCATATTTTTTCACAGCAACAGTTAAGCAACTGCATATGCATTGAAAATAGTCAAGCACTGGTGTATGTGATATTTTTTAAGATTTTTATATTTAAAAAATAATTTATTGTTTTAAAAAATTTGTTTTTTTTTTTAATGAAAATATATATTTCTAAGGCAACATAAGGATAAATGATAAAAAAAACATTAACTCTCCAAGAAAATATGTGCTTAAAACTAATTTTGTTTTAGCACTAAAACATTTTCAGCACTTTTTTGGTGCCAATTTAGGTCCAAAAATTTGTAGGATCTGGTCACACTGATTAATACCTTTAAATAATGTCAATCGGACGAATTGGATTCTAAACTAATAAATCAACTGGGACCAAATAACGGCATTCGATATCGATCAAAATCTGAATGCAATTCGTATCTTTATTTCGATCGATAATTCGTCCCCTGGCGTTGACTACTACAAAATAGGTGGACTCAATTTTACCTTTTATTGTTATAAGCATTATAACGAGTCCGCAATCGAACGGTTTTTTTTAACTAGTGCTTATTTCGTGAATGGTAACACTTAGCTCATGTCCGAATTGACAGAAAATTAGTTTTATCCTTCCGCTAAAAGCTTGAACAACACTAGGAAATATTGCGAAAATTGCATACGGATTTTAAAAGCAGAGAAGCACCCTTAGCTCCGTATGTTCGTTATCTTCTGAAAAAAATTAAATAAACTGGCATCCTCATCGTAATAAACTAAAGCGTGAAAAGCCAAGAACAGTGCGTACACCCGAGAATATTGTTGCTGGGGCAGAAAGTGTGCGCGAAGCACCATCAACATCAATACACTTTCGTGCTCCACAATTGAATATTTCGAAGACATCATTAAAAAGAATTTTGCATAAAGCCCTTGGTATGACGCCATACAAAGTCCAATTGGTTCAAGAGTTGAGCCAACTGACCATCCAAAGCGTTTTTTTATAGCATTTAAAAAAATAGAAGTTATTTGGCGGAACCTATATAAAATAATTCATGCAAACAAAAAACCGTCTTCAAAATAAATTTTAACTATCTGAACATATTACGAGGGCTGCTCTATATATTTCTGGCCTAATACTGAAAATGCGAATATTTATAATCAAAAATGTTTTTGTTGTTTTTCAAAGTATTCTCCAGCATGATTTATACACTTTTGCATGCGCTGAAACCAGTTGTCGAAGCACTTTTTCCACTCCGATTGAGACACCTCTAAAACATGGTTTTTGAACACTTCAACAGCTTCTTCTGGCGACGAAAATGGTTGACCACGCATTTTTTTCTTGATGTGCGGAAACAAGAAGAAGTCATTAGGTGCGAAGTCAGGGCTGTACAGCGGATGACCCATTAATTTGACGTTTTGGCCGGTCAAAAACGCTCTGGTTTGAGCCGATGTGTGAGAGCTCGCATTGTCATGGTGAACAATGATTCGTCGTCTCTTGTTGGTTTTTCGAATTTCTTCGTTGACTTCAGGCAAACAAATTGTAGTGTACCACTCAGAAGTGACCGTCCTACGTTGCTCAAGCGGAACAGTCGCCACATGACCAGTTTTGCCGAAGAAACAGGCGACCATTTGCTTCGAAGTGCTTCTTCCACGAACAACTTTCGTTAGATTTTGCTCGTCTTTGAAGACCCACACGGTCGATTGTTGTTTGGTTTCGGGCTCGTACGCATAGATCCATGATTCGCTACCTGTGACGATCTTATAAACGTCTTTTGAAGCACCGCAATCGTATTTTTGCAACATTTCTTTGCACCATTCGACACGAGCCTTTTTTTAGCGACTTTCAAATTGTGGTGGATCCAACGAGAACAAACCTTTTTTACGGCCAGGTGTTCATGCAGTATCGAAAGTCTGCTGGTGGAAGAAATGTCCAAGGATGTCTCTATCTCTCGGTATGTCGCATGTCGATCTTGCATTATGAGTTCACGCACGGCATCGATGTTCTCTGGCACAACAACAGTCTTTGGACGACCTTCACGGAATTCGTCTTTGAGCGAGCTTTGGCCACGATTAAATTCATTATACCAATTTTTCACAGTGCTATAGGATGGTGCTTCATCGCCATACAAAGATTTAAGTTCATCAATGCACTCTTGTCGTGATAATCCACGTCGAAAGTTGTGAAAAATGATGGCACGAAAATGTTCACGAGTTAATTCCATTTTTTTTTCTATATTAATTTTTTCAAGTCACTGTAAACAACACAAATAATGGACGTACATCAAAACGTTTTGAGTACGATTGCACTTGGCAGCACTTAGTGTTGCCAGGCCAAAAATATATATAGCAACCCTCGTAAATACATTACCTATTGAGACAGCTTTTAATTTTTGAAATTGAATTATATTCTTGTTGTTGTAGCAAGAATATAATTCAATAAAAGGTCTTTCTAAATTTCCACCGTCAGTCTACGAGTATAACGCTTCAACAGTTTGCCCATATACATGAAATTACATCAGCTAAATGGATACCCTTTAAAATCCGAATCCAAGTTTTATATAATCGACATTCTGTCCAATTTTCAAGTGTCTGCCTATAACTGTTTAAAAGATAGGAGCATATAAGTCAATTTACCTCACCTATAGTGTAACCCTTAATCTTTCGATTTATTTTTGTATTACATTTTCCTATTGGAAGCTATAGTGAAACGCAGTCTTTTTTAATTTTAAAGTGGCGCTCCTTTCAAGGTTCATAACACACGTAAAAACATGTATGTTGTATGGGGACACCCTTTAATTTTTTAAAGCATAAACTGCTTTTTAAACGGGACCAATCGGAAAGCATAACAATTCAAATGAAGAAAAAAATTTTAAATCGGTTCAGAAATGGGTTATGCAAGCACAAACATAGAAAAAAGCAACATTCAGACGTAGTCGGTTAAAAATAAGGCAATGCTATCTAGATGTATGTCACTAAAGTCAGAGCAGCAATAAAATTGTATCTCTGTTTTACAAAAAGGCAAAATAATTGGTTTGAAGTGAAGAGAATTGACTTATTTAATACTTTTATTAAGAAACGTATCCGAAATTAAAACCGAATAATTTAAAAATTTAAATAGTTTTGGCTTCTTTAGCTTAATTTCAGAGTAAGTAAATGCGCAGCTCTTTTCTGCTCTTTTGGTTCTTTTACGCAAAGAGCAGAGCCAATTTGTTATCGCGCATTGCTCGGCGCCAATATGTTTGCTCTGCGCAATGAAGGAGCAGCGCATTAAAAAGAGCAATATTCTTGGCTCTTTTTTTGCGCTGCTCTTTCACTGTGGTACAAAACATATTTTTTTAACGTCAAGATTATAATGTAAAAATCAATTCAATAAATAAATTATTTGATTTATGTGCTTGGGAAAGTGTTTGGGACAGTTTAAAAGATTGTTTATCGTTTTTTAAATATAGCTAATATTCAAATGAAGGTTGGAGAAATATATACATACTTATATATGTATATTTATTTTATTTATATTTGTACGCATACATAAATCTATGTATGTATATATGTACATATGTATGTCTGTATGTATATTTACGAATAATAGTGTTATGTATTTTTGTGGTCTACCATTGTAGTTTGTTTTTGATTATTGGTAAGTAGTGGAGTTCCTTGTAAAATCAAGCGAGGGTCATATGAATGGCTCATTAAAAAAAATTTGCAATAAGTGATGTTAAAAAAAGTAAGGATTAATTATACCTAATTAAGGAATTTTTGATGTTTACTGGTTGGGTAAACGTCCGTAAGGTCAGTATGAAGCAGTAGTCGGCATGTTTTTATTTAAAATCTAAATAATTAAAAAACACGGTGATTATATGCATAAATATGATTTATATTTAATAAAAAATACATTCAGTTTTCTCTATTTAATATTTAAATTGCACTGAGATTAGTATTTCTATCTATTGTTGACCTCTTTCAGTGACCACCTTTCAACTCATCTAGTAGATGCCTGTTTTTTAAATAATTATTTAGTGGTAAAGCTAACTTTAACAATTAAGTAATCATGGTAATTAAATAAATTTTTTTACCATGGCAGTTTTCAGTGGAAGAAATATATTTAAACTTTGATTTACAATCAGTGCTATTTTTCAAAAAAAATTATTTTTGTGGTCATTTTATTGGCTGCCGACATTAGGAACAAAACCTGCTTTGTTTTTCTATAGTCGGCATGGGGGTGTCGACTTGTAAAAAAAAGTGTTTTATCAATAAAAATAAAAAAAGTGTTTTCTACAATATTATTTGTTGCTCACCTCTCTTGGCATTAGTTATAAAGAAAATAAGTTTAAAATGAGTTTACTAGTACTATGACTATGAAATAAAGTTTTCTAAAATCGGCAGGAAGTTGTGTTTAAATGAAAATGAGATGTAGCAACAAATATTCTTAAGGACATTTCTGGATCAAAAAATATTAGCATTGAAATATCCTTTAAGCCTTAAATTTCCTCAATTTCCATACCAGCTATGTACCTACTCATGTAGATCTAAACCAAACGACTATTGTCTCATCAATTAATAACACGTTCATTAAAAATTACATCTTTAAATCTGATCTGTTTATTTTTTACATGGAGGAATTTAAACAGCTTTTATTATAAATAAAAACTACAATTTTTGAACGGGTTATTTTTTTTCTCTTATAAAAAATACCATGCCGACAATAGAGACAGCAAATGCCGGATTTAGGGAAATGTATGCCGACTATAGGCTCAAATGGTATATTTGACAAAACACTTAAATTACTCAAACTTAATACAAATATATTTAAAAATTGTTAATTGAGCATAAAACCATGTAATATTTGGACAGTAATAAATAGTTGATACACCAATACATGGTTTACACTCATAACAGCACCAGTTCAAACAGAAAAAAAAAGTTAAACTGCCGACTACTGGTACATTTACCCTACATATATTTCTCTCTGATTAAATATGTAAAGTGAAACAAAACTAACGTAACGCTTGTAGGATGCCGATGTTTTTAGTTAAAACTACGTTACCAAAAATTCAACCGTATATCATCCACATTTCCTTAAATTGATTATGAAATCATATAGAATTCATACTTTTAATATAAGTATCAACTTTAAATCCCACAATAAGCAAATCTTCAAATAAATAAAATAAAATAAATCCAAATAAATTAATCCTTCCTTATATAAACACACATTAATATTAAACAACATATTGTTACGAAGTTTTTTTGTAAAACTTAATAAAAGCCAAAAGGAGCACGAGCAAAAGAGCTGCTCTTTGGCTCAATCCGCAGAGCAAAAGTGCCAAAAATAAAATTGAATGCGCTTGGCTCAAAGGGCAGAGCATGAAAAGAAGGAGCAAACGCAATGTGCATAAACATTTGGCTCTTTTTTTCTGCTCTGCTCTTTTGCGTATAGCTTAAAAAGGAGCGAGCATAAAAAGAGTACGCAAATAGCAGAAGAGCAATAGAGCGAGCCAATCTGAAGCCTGCTTAATTTTTTTGTCTGAATGTAACTGTTGCTTGTTCGCAACAAATTGTTTTAATATTGGGCGGTGTGAATAAAAATATAGTTCTAGCTAAAACTGGCAAATTTTAAGTTTAAACTAGTGAATAAAATTTTCAGATAAAGCTAGTGATTTTTGTTGCCTAATTCAAGCTAGTTTATCCAGTGTTTGCTGAAAATATGTGTGAATAAATACTAGTAAGTACTTAAAATTACTAGTTTTAACTTAAATTTTTATGAGCGTGTTATTAAGGTGCTGGAAATGGAAATACATTTATTCTTGGTTTATTCGTAAAAAAGTGCATTGTCATTTGTTATAGCCTTCACCACAGGTGGGAAAAGGGTATATCTAAGTTTGTCATTACGTCTGTAATTTCTTCAGTATCTATTTCCGACCCCATAAAGTGTATATATTCTGAGTTTTAATGCTTAGCGAATTCTATTGCGCAATGTCCGTCTGTCCGTCCGTATTAGTGTTGAAATTAGTTCAAATTAGCCAAGGCATTAGATGAGCTAAAGACAATTTAAATACGACAATCGATCAGACGTAGTTTCGAAAATTTTGCTATTGAAAATCAATATTCGAGATAGCGGGCAAAACACCAGACCTTTTTTTTGCCATATCATTTGGAACAAATCTAGATGTATGTCACTAAAGTCAGAGCAGCAATAAAATTGTATCTCTGTTTTACAAAAAGGCAAAATAATTGGTTTGAAGTGAAGAGAATTGACTTATTTAATACTTTTATTAAGAAACGTATCCGAAATTAAAACCGAAAAATTTAAATAGTTTTGGCTTCTTTAGCTTAATTTCAGAGTAAGTAAATGCGCAGCTCTTTTCTGCTCTTTTGGTTCTTTTACGCAAAGAGCAGAGCCAATTTGTTATCGCGCATTGCTCGGCGCCAATATGTTTGCTAAAACTAGCAAATTTTAAGTTTAAACTAGTGAATAAAATTTTCAGATAAAGCTAGTGATTTTTGTTGCCTAATTCAAGCTAGTTTATCCAGTGTTTGCTGAAAATATGTGTGAATAAATACTAGTAAGTACTTAAAATTACTAGTTTTAACTTAAATTTTTATGAGCGTGTTATTAAGGTGCTGGAAATGGAAATACATTTATTCTTGGTTTATTCGTAAAAAAGTGCATTGTCATTTGTTATAGCCTTCACCACAGGTGGGAAAAGGGTATATCTAAGTTTGTCATTACGTCTGTAATTTCTTCAGTATCTATTTCCGACCCCATAAAGTGTATATATTCTGAGTTTTAATGCTTAGCGAATTCTATTGCGCAATGTCCGTCTGTCCGTCCGTATTAGTGTTGAAATTAGTTCAAATTAGCCAAGGCATTAGATGAGCTAAAGACAATTTAAATACGACAATCGATCAGACGTAGTTTCGAAAATTTTGCTATTGAAAATCAATATTCGAGATAGCGGGCAAAACACCAGACCTTTTTTTGCCATATCATTTGGAACAAATCTAGTTAAGTGAAGTAACTCCAATCAAAAAATATATGGGGCTATAGAGAATTGAAAAATAAAAAAAAAAACACATCAAGTAAAGAAATTGGCGCTCGCCCATATTTTTCGAGTTAAATATAATTTTATGCCTTTGGTCTATATCAAAAATATTTGCACTATTTTTGTCACCCATCATGATAATAAATAATCAAAATAAACTTATATAATAAATACTTTATGTATATTATAAATAATCAAAACAAATCATAGTGTTACCAAAATATTTAACTAAAAGTTTTGTTTAGAATTTATAAGAAAAAAAATTTCTTTTAAACAGAGGCAACACTTAAATGTTTTTATTTTTTAGTATAAGATATCTCTTTTCAGTACTAGCTACCTAGTAGTAGCAAAGATTTATTCACACTTTTTGTAGTTTATACCATGTTCACATTGCAGCGTTTTTTCGTAATTCGCTCTCCCATTCGTAATTCAGCCTCTAATTTCCAACAGAATAACGTAATTCCCCATACAAATTTTTGAGAGCGAATTACCAATTTTGTAGGTAATTGAGTTTGAATTAACACGACAATTATAAAAAAATCAGTGTCATCCCTAACTTTTATCAAAGTTTTACCTGAACAACTGTCAAAATAATAAAAAGTAAACAAATAAAAAAGTGAAAAGTTGTATAGGACATTAAAAATTTAAATAAATATGGAGAAGAAATATATCATAAAAAAATTGTAATGTCAAGGCGCCTACCATCTACAGTTAGAGTACTGGAAGAGACCAAAAAAAGGTAAACAAAATAGTTGTTTTAAAATAAAATGGTTGTTTTTGTTGTTTAAAATGAATTGGCAAAACTTTTTTACAGTCCAACGTGTTTTCTACGAAATAAACAAACAACTGCCAAACCCAATTACTTAGATGCAATATGTGAACACTCAAAATAGCACAAGTCATTCAGAGAGCGAATAACGTCATTCGAATTGTAATGTGAACATGGTATTATACTTTTCAGCCTTGCTAGTACTGAAAAGTTTAAGCTAGTGCTAGTACTAGGTACTATCTAGTATAAACTGCCTTTTTATTCACTCTACCCATTGAGTCGAAATTAAAATACAACACTGTTTAGAAGATGTGTTCGAAGGAAAACTTCTAAGTCTCAGACACACACCAATTGTGTCTAAACTAAGCTAAATTTTGTCATTTAAAATATTAGACACAAGCCAATTGCGTCTAAACCAAACTAATTTTGTCAAAACACAGAATATTGACTCAACAAAGGTTCATGTATGAACATACTATAAGTGAAAAGACTTTTATTAACAAACTTATCCGAAATTAAAACTAAATAATTTTAAAACTTAAATAGTGTTGGTTCCTTTTACTTCAGTTTTTTGCCGAATGTAACTGTTGCCTATTTGCAACAATGATTTTTTGAAATAACCTATTATTTCAGATAACGTCGCGTTAAGGTTGCGACGTCTTAACTTACTTTACAATTAAATTTTATAACGTCGGTACATGGTAAACAAAAAACGTTAAAAATGTGAAACTTGAATATTTTTGTAGTGCGGACAAAAACATCTCGAAGTGGTAATATTTAATAAGTGAAGGCGCCATCTATTTCTAAATAAATAATAATGGAAAAAATCTAGAGTACCACTTTTGACTTGTATGTACATTTCCACCCTTAATAAGCAAAATTTTTATGTTGACCAATGAAAATAAAAAGAGCTGTTGCCAATTGGAATGCGAATATGGCGGCGTTTAAGTTTAAAATGGGGTAGTTAACTGTGGTCTTTAATTCCAACAGACAGCAAAAAATTATATAAAAGTAAGTAACCAGAAGACCAACGTACATTCAGACAATAACTTCCAAGTAGAAAAGTCAAAAATAATTTGTGCAATGATAAATCTTATAAGACAATAATTTAATTGGAATAAAAGTCTAATTTATAAAAGAATAAAAGAGAAGTTTAATTAAATATTAAAAAAAAATGCAGCATCATACAGAATCTGGTTACATGCCAGAAGTGCCATTTCAACCTTTGTGGTCACAAGAGGCACCACCTCCTATAGTACCATATCAGGAATTAATAACTGGATTTCCCTGCACAGACTTGGGTAAGAAAAAGTCTTTTTTAGTTAAAACTAGATTTTGATTAAAAACTTAAAAAAACGATTACAGCTCTTTGGCAACGTTCCCAAGTTAATAATTTAGTAAATACACGCTCTAACAGTAGTAGCAGAGGCAATAGCTCCTCTAACGGTACATCGTCAACGAATGGAAATCCTATCAAAAAAACACGACGTCGTACAGCATCCATGGCACAACGACGAGCCGCAAATATACGTGAACGCCGTCGAATGTTTAATTTAAATGAAGCCTTTGATAAGTTGCGCCGTAAGGTGCCGACATTTGCCTACGAAAAGCGTTTGTCCCGCATTGAGACTTTACGTTTGGCTATAACTTATATTGGCTTTATGACCGAACTCCTTACCGGTACACCGATGAATTCGATTAAAACTCGTTCAGCCGACATTTATGGTGGCATGAATGGTCATCATCATCATCCCGGCGCTATGCCACATCATTTGCATCCTTCAGCATTTCAAAGGGATTTCGTTTCACCTTATGGTCATAGTTTGGCTTAGAATAGAAGTTAAATGTTAATATTTTTATTATTGTTTGTTGATTATTGTGTAATAATTTATTTTAAACCGCGTTTGTATTAAAAAATAAATTTTAATATAAATTAACAAATGTACAAGATGAGCTACAGAGAGAACAGTGAACAAATACTTTGGTTTGTATGTAAACTTGGTCTAACCAAATTAATATTGATATGAAAACTTATTTAAATAGATGATTTTTACAATGTATACAACCTGAGGCAGATAGAAGCAAAGAATGCTGATGAAGGATGTAGCGATCTAGAATATCCAACATAACATTCTACTTATGTTTAATTTTTCTTATTTTTTCTTTGAAAGACGTTCATTTGTAAAATAATTTTTCTTTCTAAAAAAGAGGTTTTTTTTTATAATATCAATACAAAAAAACTACAAGAAAAGTAGAGAGCAGTCGTCTCAAAGTGTGTTGTCCCCATATAGTAAGAGAATCGACAATAAAAGATAAGTTACCGCAAGCTGTTGCTGGATATAATATCAGGTGGCCAAATTACGGCACTCGATATCGATCTAAATTACAATTGAATAAAAATGTAAATTTCGATCGACATCGATTGTCATAATTTACCGCCAGGAAATTTTATAATGCTATGGAAAAATCATGTACAAATTTTTAATATAGAGCACTGCTTCAGTTTAAGACTTAACAAATAGTTGAAGGTATTTAATTAAAACCTCAAACAACCAAAGCAGTTACTTAAAACAAGAACATCCATAAAACTTCTAGCAGAGAATATACTAAAGATTGGAACGTGCCTGTGCCTGCCAATCACCAACATCCTAAATGTTCGTAGCCAAATCCTTTATCTTGCTCGATGATGATGATAAACTTTTATCAAGCAACTTGTTAAGTTTGTAACGGAGTCCTTGCAGGAATAACTTCAATAAACTTGAACGGAGTCCTTGCAGGAATAAAAAAGCCAAAATGTTATGAATTTTGAATATATTTGCACTTAATATTAAATTTTTAAATATTTCCTATATATCCAATAGGAGGCGGTGGACACTTATTGAAGTAAAATTTGAAATGTTTACTGTATTCTACATAGCGAAATTACGCACCAGGTAATTGCAATGGTGAATTGATTAATTTTTGCCGTCACAGGGAATATTTATTTCCTTCACCACAAGTGGCAAAGGGTATTACTAAGTCTCCATTTTGGACCACATTAAGTATATATATTCTTTAGTTTTTATGCATAGCGAAATCGACTGATCGATGTCCGTTTGTCTGCCCTTGTTCTTGTCAATTTTGTCAGACACAGTGTAGAATACTTTACTTTTTAAAATCGGCAAGATCAGTTCATGATTTTCGACGGAGCTTGCAAAACAACACGCCTGCCTCTAATTTATTCATATCATTTGGAACAAATTTAGTTTAGTAAAGTAACTCCACTACTTATATATTTCTGGCCTGGCAAGTGTAATTTGTCATTTCCATTGGAAAGTTTGTCATTTTAAGCATAATCGTACTCAAAACGTTTTGACGTACGACCATTATTTGTGTTGTTTACAGTGACTTTAAAAAATTAATATAGAAAAAAATGGAATTAACTCGTGAACATTTTCGTGCCATCATTTTTCACAACTTTCGACGTGGATTATCACGACAAGAGTGCATTGATGAACTTAAATCTTTGTATGGCGATGAAGCACCATCCTATAGCACTGTGAAAAATTGGTATAATGAATTAAATCGTGGCCGAAGCTCGCTCAAAGACGAATTCCGTGAGTGTCGTCCAAAAACGGCTGTTGTGCCAGAGAACATTGATGCCGTGCGTGAACTGTTCCGCTTGAGCAACGTAGGACGGTCATTTCTGAGTGGTACACTACAATTTGTTTGCCTGAAGTCATCGGAGAAATTCGAAAAACCAACAAGAGAAGACGAATCATTGTTCACCATGACAATGCGAGCTCTCACACGTCGGCTCAAATCAGAGCGTTTTTGACCGGCCAAAACGTCAAATTAATGGGTCATCCGCCGTACAGCCCTGACTTAGCACCTAATGACTTCTTCTTGTTTCCGCACATGAAGAAAAAAATGCGTGGTCAATGATTTTCGTCGCCAAAATAAGCTGCTGAAGTGTTCAAAAACCATGTTTTAGAGGTGTCTCAATCGGAGTGGAAAAAGTGCTTCGACAACTGGTTTGAGCGCATGCAAAAGTGTATAAATCATGCTGGAGAATACTTTGAAATACAATAAAACCATTTTTGATTATAAATATTCGCATTTTCACTATTAGGCCAGAAATATATAGAGCAGCTCTCGTATATGGGATAATACAGAATTAAAAGAAAGAAAAATTTTACATTCGCCCATATTTTTCTAGTTATTGGCCTCTGAACTTTATAACAAAAAGTAGGATTGTGCACCATATTTTTGAAGGTATCAATATGGCTATCAATTAAAAGCATTTCGAGAGATCTTTTACGATATAATAAATTTTTTTAAAAATTCTTTAACCATTAAGAGCCGATTAAATTTTGATGTAAAGTTATATAATTTTTTTCTAATTTTTTAATTTTTTATCTCCCCAATATTTTCTTCTTTGATTGGAGCTACTTCACTAAACTGTATTTACATTAATGGTAAGGATATATAAGATTATACATAGCTCTTTTACTTGTTCAACTTTCGTTTCTATTTCTGTAGGTCTCTGTTAATGATGATAAAAAATTAATGAAATTAATTTATAGCATTCTTACTTACAAAGGTTGTCTCCATAAAAGACACGTGGTCTTGACATATCTTTTGAAAGTTAAGGGCCAGAAATTTATTTTATTCACATAAAACTATACTCGAAATTCAAAGGACATTTGAAATTTGCATACCTAAGCCCACTATCAGCAAGAAGGAAAACTAAAAGTAGTATTAAAGGGTTTCCCAGAAGTTCATATCTTATTTATTATATAAGAAACCAGTATAAATATCAAAAATCATCTATTATAATTCATATTTATATAAACGTTTACATTAACATTCGATAATTTACAACCATAAACAAAATTTTATAAATAAAATCATAATAAATAAGTTAAACAAAATAAGGTGATTTCTTTTGACTATTCTGATGTATTTAACAAACCTTACCTTCGACATAGTTCTTAAACAAACAAAATTTTTACATCTTTTTTCAGAAAATGCCTCAAAACATATCGTTAATCGGTAGAGTTAAGCTCCCTATCGTTAACGTTAATAAAAAACAGTTTTCAGTCTAGTATAAGATATTTCTTATATTTTGAAAAAAAAAAAAAAAGAGAATTGAAGTTTTAAAGTGGCTACTCTCGAAAAAAAAAACTGTTTGGGAAATATTTATTTAAACCGCATGCGAATTTGTACAGAGTATAAATTCAAGTCTGCTTACATTTCTACTTAATCAGTTGCATCTATCAGAACGGACATCCTACGATTGGGATTTATTGGAATAGAACCCCCACAAGATAAGAGATAAAGTCTCACGATCTTTATGAAACATTTAGGTTGTTCGTGAGAGATGTCTTCTGCAGTGTTTTATTAGTAACATGCAGTGCAATCATACTAAAACAAAATATACTGGGACAAAATTAATCGGTTATCCTTGTTATGTAATGATAAATGTTGTTTATAATTGCGTTGTTTTTTTTGTATTACCCTATACGCAGTGAGAAAAATTCCAAATGAAATGAAAGGAATTTGTAGCCAAGTGCTCTTAAAGCAAACAGAAAAGTCATTTTTAAAATGACTTAAATGACTTAGGTTGATAAAAATTAACACTTATAATGCGGCGAGGCGATTTCGGCTTCTTTCGATACCAGCCAATTTGTAGTTGTTGGCTTTTTCTTTTTATACATATACCAGCGGACCCGGCGAACTGCGCCTCGCCCCAATTTTAAGCTTCCAACAAACTTTAGAGCAATACTACAATTATCAATTATCATCAAATATTGTCATAAAAAAGAGGCCCCATAAATAAAATTTCATAAAAAAATCAATTTTTTGATTTTTTTAATTTTCCGCATTTTCCGCAATTTTCCATGTTTTACACCAAGAACTTTCTATTTTTTTACTTGTAAAGCCATTAAGAATAATTTCACACAAAATTTCGTACAAAAAAAAATCAGTTTTCGATTTTTCCAATTTTCCAACTATTCCGGATGGATTTTCCAAAATTTTCTTTCTTAAAAACCTTCCCCTCGAAAATACGAACAACTGAAAAAAAATTTACAGAAATCGGCCATTACATTATTTTTATATACACTGGCGAGCAAAAGCGAGTGCATGTTCGATATGCTTTTACTTAAACCGTCATAAAACGATAACAAAAACATTTTTGTGTACCTTTTATCAATTAATCTTTATTGTATTAGCAAAAAAACGGTGTATTGCAAGTAATGATTACATAACAAAAACAAAAAAATTCATACTCATGCACAACATAATATTTTAATCTTTACCACAAAAAGTGGAAAATACATTTTTTTTTAAGTTTGTTATTCCGTTTGCGATGTCCGTCTTTCTGCCCGTCTTATTGTTGGCAAACTTGATTTCACAAAAAAATAAATATGTCAATCGATCAGATATAGTGTCGAAGGTGCTATTGGAAATCATCATGATCGGTCCATGTCCTTCGAGGCAGCAGGCAAAACATCATGCCTACGCCTAATTTGTTCATGTCATTTGGAACCATAAAGTAACTCCAATCAAAAAAATAAATATATGGGGCGATAGAGAATTAAAAAATAAGAGAAAAATTGGCGCTCAAATTGTATTGCTAACTCCTCTGTAACAAGTATGAAGTTTGAAATAAAGGGTGTGCCAATAGTTATCGTAATTTGATATATATGGCCAAACTTTGTAACCAGTATAGACAGACAGACGAAATCTGTTTTGAAGCCGGTTTTTACGCTAGAATTATTATCTTATATATTTTTACTCTTTGTAGGTGCAAATCTGTTGTTAATGTATAAAATTTAGTTGTTAAAGTAGTATTAATGTATTAATAGGATGCGTAGATTCCTGATGATGAATATATAACACTTAATCGCCAACTTAAAAATATTTTCTTATTGTGAAATTTTTTCTTGGAAAACGTCTGCATACCTTTATAAATAATTTTTATTTGTAAAAATATTTACTTAATACCGTATTTATAGAAAATAAAATAACTTATAACTCATATAAATTTGTCCTAAAATACATCAAATCTACTTTGATTTTCTATGGATACGGAAGTTAGATGAATACGGAAGTTAGAATTAAAATTAAAAAATGAACCAAAGCCAAGAATTTATATAATTTAACTTTTTTTGTTTATACTTAAAAATTAACTTCAAGAATTTTTGATGACTGTGGGAATATTTAAGAAACATAATTGGTTTAAAAAATTTGAAGTAAAAAAACACACATACACAGCAGGTGGTATTTAACACTGTATGTTGATTTGCTGATATCTGCTTATTAAAATTTAATAATTTTTTAATAATCCTTAGACATTAATCAATGCTTTTCCATAAAGTGCTAAAAGGAGACACGTGAATCCTCTTAACAATCTAGAACAACACAAACACAACTATTATATTTCATTCCATCACACTGCATCAACCCTTAACTTCCCCGCCTTAACCACTGCTAATTTCGCATGAAGTGTTACTAATAATCTTTCCGTAATACTCGTATACGATTGTACAAAAAAAAAAAACAAAAAAAACAAAAAAAAACAGGAACATATTGCTTGCCAAGTGTTGCATCTTCGAAATCGTAACACTAACAAGGGTGATATTTATTTGGTTTAATCTGATTACGACATATTGACTTTTCGTTCCTATTTTCTACTTCTACCCTGCGCAAAACTTTGGACAAGACATTGTAGATGGCATAGTTTAGTCAAAAGTGTTTATGCAATATTTTGGGATTAACATTCGGTCTTTTTTGTTAGAAAATAATAGGAAAGTGTTCCCTTTGTTATAATTTGTTTGAAATTTATGACAGCAAGGACGTCTGTAATGAGGTTTACACATTTTTTGTGGTGGTTAGGGTAAAATCAAAACAATGCTAGAGATGTGGAATGTTGTATCTGTTTTATATAAAACTATTAATCGAGTACTTGATTATAAAAAGAATATTTTTTTAAAGCACTGAATGGATTCAATCAAATCTAATATATTGTTACGAATAATAAAATCTGACAACCCCTGTAGTTGTTTCCGTATGAGTGTGGTGAATAAAGTTAATTCAACAACCAATGGTGTGTTTACGGAATAACAAAACCACAAGTTAGCCAACAAGAGCTGAGCAGCCTCAATGGCTGCGTTGGTAGAGGTGCGTACTACAAACCAGGGGGTCCGAGTTCGATACCGCATGCGGACATGCGTGCAACGAAAGAAAATAATAATTGTTATAAACAATTAAAAATTAATAAAACAGCAGTACAAACCTCCCGAGAGGCAAAAGGCAATTATTGTGTGAAGCCATGGCAGATAATTTAGTGGAGACGTCTAATTTAATAAAAGGAGTAACAGATAATTGTCAAGAAGCCCCTGTATAATAAAAAGGAAGAGTAATAGCAGTAAGCGCGGGGTAATGTAACAGCATAACAACAGTGTATGGCAGACGTGTGTTGTGGCTACTGGATAAAGGAGATGACTGGCTTGGATAAAAGGAGTAGTGGAGATGTCTGTGGATGGTTAAGGTTACTAAACAAGGCATCGAGTAGTTCATGTATCGCCGGAGTAACACAGTAGTGTAGCGTGGTGGCTGCGTTTGTGGTGGTAACGCATGTTTAGTAAATACGAGACCAAGGGTTCACAAGACCGGTAGAATCGAGAAGTAAAGCCAGAGAAAGACATAAAGTTCGAAGATAGAATTTAGCCACAGTGGTATTTGCAATCAAAAGAATCCGTACGTTTGCTTGTTCTAAGAAGGAAAAACGTAACATTGGTGTCAGAAGTGGGATTGCAAAAATAAACCACAAATGAAAGCCGTACACTAGTTGTGAACATTTGAAAAAGCGGACAAGCAATTATCCTAAAGAATAAAAATTGTGCCTATTCGGGACGAACAGGCTTGAGTGAGGGATAATGTTACGAATAATAAAATCTGACAACCCCTGTAGTTGTTTCCGTATGAGTGTGGTGAATAAAGTTAATTCAACAACCAATGGTGTGTTTACGGAATAACAAAACCACAAGTTAGCCAACAAAAGCTGAGCTGCCACAATGGTGCGTACTACAAAACAGAGGGTCCTGAGTTCGATACCGCATGCGGACATGCGTGCAACGAAAGAAAATAATAATTGTTATAAACAATTAAAAATTAATAAAACAGCAGTACAAACCTCCCGAGAGGCAAAAGGCAATTATTGTGTGAAGCCATGGCAGATAATTTAGTGGAGACGTCTAATTTAATAAAAGGAGTAACAGATAATTGTCAAGAAGCCCCTGTATAATAAAAAGGAAGAGTAATAGCAGTAAGCGCGGGGTAATGTAACAGCATAACAACAGTGTATGGCAGACGTGTGTTGTGGCTACTGGATAAAGGAGATGACTGGCTTGGATAAAAGGAGTAGTGGAGATGTCTGTGGATGGTTAAGGTTACTAAACAAGGCATCGAGTAGTTCATGTATCGCCGGAGTAACACAGTAGTGTAGCGTGGATGGCTGCGTTTGTGGTGGTAACGCATGTTTAGTAAATACGAGACCAAGGGTTCACAAGACCGGTAGAATCGAGAAGTAAAGCCAGAGAAAGACATAAAGTTCGAAGATAGAATTTAGCCACAGTGGTATTTGCAATCAAAAGAATCCGTACGTTTGCTTGTTCTAAGAAGGAAAAACGTAACAATATATTATAAACTTTTTGTAAGTTTTTTTTTGTGCGTGCGTTAATCTCGGCTAAAAGACTGAACCCAGTTTAACTAAATTTGAAACACGGGTAGGTATTTATCCTCATGGTAAAATAGGTACCAGAATCATAAGGATTTGATTCTGATTATGTTCAAATTTGTAGCTGCTTTTAATTCCTATAAAGGGTTTAATAATTATTTTTCTATCTGCAAATAGCGCTTACATTTAAAATGCAAACAAAAATTTAGCATTATATACTTTATTAATTTCATGGTTATTCGTTTTAAATACTAATAATCGTTTGAAATTGAAGTTTAGTAAAAATTTGTCTTTAAAAATGTTTAAAATACCAGGGTGTAAATTTCGTACTTAACCTCAAAAACGCTGAACTGGCAATACTGGGATAAAATTTTGAAAGTTCATAGAGCAAACAATTAAAGTAAAGCGATTTATGCTCTGAACACATTCGCCACAGCAAGATACACGAACACACGACAGCAAATGATGCTAGCAACATTTGTCGCCTTGTACGCAGCTACATAATTATTTTGAAGGCAGCAGCTACATAATAAAAATACGAATTAACTGTATTTCAGTGATGTTATTTAAGCGATTTTTAAAGAAGCAGCTCCGATTTATAATTAAAAAATGTTTTAACAATTTTGTAAGAGGCTATTTAAAGAGTAGAATAATTCGTTTGGATTGTCTTTAAGATTGAAAATATATAGAAGTAATTCTCAAAAGCAATAATAAGTACAGTAGTGTGTAAATAAAAAATACTAAAAACCACAGTTTTTGATATCTATTAAAACCAATCGTGTTATGTGTTTACAGATATCCCATACGACAATTGAAATTAATATAAGTACTTCAACCAGCAAGTACTAAGAAGAGAAGTAAATTTTTAACTTAATGTTGTCCACACAAAAAAGGAATTTTAGTTTTATGTACATCTTAATACATTACTCTGAAATTTTTACAATTATTTTTCGTACACTTTCGCCAAGACAATTGTAGTATTTTTAATTCGTCGGTGTGGCATTTCTAGTTTTTTTTTTAAATTCAAATTTCGAAAAATATGTTTTAAGCAATTATTGAAAAGTATGTAAAAAGTGTTAAGATTTTTCTATATACAAAACTAAAATGTGCTGACAACTGTTTAAGTACAATTATACCGGTAAAATTGGGTGATTTTACATTGGTTTCTCTATTTTTCTACTAAAAAAAAATCCGTGTTTGAACCAAGGTTCCATAGGATCTCCTCACAAAATTTTACTTTAATCTATCCAGCAGCACTTACGTGAGACAGATAAGAATTCAATAAATAGTTATTTTGTATTCCAAATCAATTATTGTCTTCATTATTTTCCTTAAATATTTCATGTACTGAAATTATCCTTTTACAGTTTTATTTTATTTTATATTTTTATTGTTCTTTTCGTTTTTCATAATAAGAGATTTTAAGCACTTATTATTTTACATGTCTTATAGTACTGACATCACTAAACTGTTTATTGTCGCCAATAAAAATAGAAATTAGTTTAATTTCACTGCAGCGGCGAATTCAGCCCAGACAAGAACCTGCCGCCTTGTTGCCTTGCTGTCAATAAATTAATCATTCTCATATAAACACATGTATTCTAATTTTGAGATTTTGCAGTCGGTAGCTGCCGTCTCGAATGTGTTCAGAGCATTAAGCATAATTAGTTGCAAAATCGTTCATCAAAAATATCAAAACCGTAGTTTGGTATCTAAATCAATAGCTATTTATTAATAAACTATCAATACATGTATGAATAGATTATTTTTATTTTGCAAAGAAATGCTATATATATGTCGTTGCTAGCATGAGTCACTGAAATATGTAAGTTAGCTACTATTTAGGAAATCCTTCTTTGAAAATATTTATTTGTTTTCCAGCACATACATATATTAAAAATGTTTAAATTTTTAATCATATTTAATTTTTTTGAACTGACAATGTAACGCCTTTTGCACTATTCTATAAAGATCCGAAGCAATATTGCATTTTCGTGCATTTTGAAAAAGAGTATGAAATATTCTGCAAGGAAAATTAAAAAGTAAGTAAATAAATTTAAGTATAAAAAAAATATAAAAGCAATGATTCTTCTTATAATTGCAGTCAAAAATGTATAAAAGTAATCATTATTTGTTATTCGTTAAACTATCAGGCCTAGGAAAGCAATTTAAGGCGCGTTAAAGCATGAAATTGTAACTAAAAGTCTATAATATTACATTTCATACAAAAATTGTTGTTGTTGTTGTAGTTTTCATTTAAATCAATTTAGTCAAGTATAAATTACCAACAAATATGTTTGCTGACAACAAAGTAATACCTACTTCCAAGCACTTGTTCAACATACAGGGAAATATGTGCAATAGAAAAATCAAGCCTGCAAGCTGACAGAATGATAGTTGGAACAAAACAAGTCAGGCATGGAAAATAGAAATTTTTAAAGTGTATTAATTGCGCAATGATGCTTGATTTATTAAAAAATATATATATAAATAACACTGTACAACAAAATCAAATTTTTTCAAAAATTACAAGGTCCGGGCTATAAATTCTGATAGAGGAGACAAAAAAAAGATATACGTGTATCGGCGTTTTGAAAGTTTACATCTGGATTTCATTTGAGAGGGGGTTAAAGTTTCCCAGCTCTGGCACATTCTTATTGTTAAACGGCATAAGAAACCATGTGACCCTTACATTTTAGGTAAAAAATGTGTTCAGCAAATTTATGTAAAATGTTACGGAGAACATTTTTGTAGAAATGTTAACCCTCTAACTCCTCAAGATATGGGTCTTTTTTGTCCTTCTTTTTAAAAATAGCAAAAAACACCATTAAAACAGGGTTTTAGAGGGTTAAAATGTTCCACAAAAATGTTACCCGTTAAATTTTACTATAAGTCCCTGAATACACCAAAAAGGAAAATTCAAACATAAAGTCAGAAATAAGACGCAACAAAAGAGAGCTTAGGGTTAATTTCGCATTTATTAAGAATTTTGTTTTAAAGCAAATTTGGATAGCATTAATTACATTTTTTTTAGCTCTAGGCAATTCCACTTCATTATCATACAATGTCCAATATATTTCAGCGATAAGCGAATGAATGCTTTTACCTTTATAGCGTTCTTCAATGGGTGCGCATGTCTGATGAAATTTTTCACCATGCTCATCAGATTCTGTTGACAACTGGTTCTCAAAGTAATCCATATGGGAATTTAAAAAATGAATTTTTGTTGACATATGAACGCAATAAAAGGTTCCTGTTTCAGCGATGGTTCCATCAACATAATGACTAGGACTTCGAAGTTGTAGCACAGGTACTGGGAGTTCGTCAGAATGCGGAAATCGCAGCATGGCTGATGGCACAGTTTTGAATACAAAACTCTTTCGCCTATATCTATTCAACTTTAGTATGGAAATATTTTGGCACACGTAGCACGTAGCGTCATTATGTTCACCTGGATCTAACCACCGCAAAGGAATACTAAACTGCATTTTTAAAAAATAAGAAAAAAAAAACATCAAGTGAAAAAATTGGAGCTCGCCCATATCTTCCGAGGTACGGAGCTTAGAAATTTTCCAATTTTTTGAAATATCAATATGGATATCATTTTAAAGCTTTTGAAAAGATCTTTAAGGAAATACCATTAAGAGCTGATGAAATTTTTATGTAAAATAATATATATGCAGTACCATTTTTTTTTAAATGTCTGTCACCCCAATTTTTGCTTTTTTATTGGAATTACTTCTCTGAACTAGATTTACATTTACTATATAGTGAAGGGTATATAAGATTCGGCATAGCCGAATATAGCGCTCTTACTTGTTATTTACAATCTTTAAGGGGAGAAATAATTTTGCGAAGTAATTGAAAATGTATTTATGGCCTCAATAAGCTGTTGTTTTATCATTATTCTGGCTGAAAACAATTATTTTACGATTATAAAAAATACAGATTCAAGGGGAATACTCATATAATAAATTTCTAGGACCACTACTTCATAGAATTAAGTATTCTTCACATAATTTATATCCAAAACGGGAACTGAAAACAAATTTTTTTGTTTTAAATGTAAATATGGTTAACACCATCGTTAACCGTTCTGGTTGCCAATCATGGAAGGAATAGCCCCGTTGATGGAACACTAAAATAATTTATAGAAAATATTTTAAAGCTTTTTCAAGTATTTAAAATATGACTTGTAAAAATGGTTTAACAGTTTTTTATTCTAGTACCTGGTTTTAATTAGGGACATTCCCAAATTTGTGGAATTTTAACAACCACAATTACTATTTACATTATTTTGTACATCCAAATTGACCTGGGGTGGAATCGTTACATCCGTGAACGTACAACACGTATCGTAAAAATACGTTTTTCGGATTATGACATACGTTAACGGATGGTAATTAACAATAACGCAGATTATAACATACGTTATCGTATACATGAACATACATTTTTTACGAACTGTCATACGTTAACAAAACTTAGTTCGAATAAGATGAAAAATTCAACAAATTCGCTAAAAAAAAAGTGCGAATTAAACAAATTTAATTTTAGTTTATGATAAAGTTGTTATTACAATAAGTTAAATCTAAGATTCATGAATGAACACAAAAATTTGGCAGAAAACATGCTTCCTAATTGGGCATATTAAAATCTAATGCTAACAGACTATGGGATGAGCTTTCCAAATGTATGGACGCACTAGTCATAATTTTAAAATAGGAAATTCGCAATTTATATTTTTGCAAGAAAATATTTATATTTATAATTTTGGCTGATCAAAAATAGGTATCAAGCAAAGAAAAAAGCTTTTTCTTTAATTGAAAAACCAGAATGAAGGAAGCCTTTATGAAGAAAAGCTGCTGGTGCCAAGTGAAGAAGTGTTAATTGAAGCAGCAATCCTTGAATCGAGCGCTATAGGCAAAAAATCGGTTTTGACCTTTGGAAACAACAAAATTTGATAAACTGACCAGCCTGAATACTCTTTCTTTAGCTTTAGAATATTTTAATTTCAAAACTATTGTGACTCATTTAAAAAATTACGATCCGTTTACAATCGTATGTCATAATGCCATTTAGTTCATACGATTAACGTATCACGTAATTTTTTTTCGTACGATTGTCGATACGAACACGGATTTAACGATTCCACCCCTGATTTATCATAAAATTTAATTGCTTTTTCAAATTTGTTATTCTAAATGAAACATTTTCCTTTTAATTTTCAATTGAAATTTTTTTTATATATTTATTTACCTGTTTTTTTTTGGTCTATGGACATTCTCGAATTGGTTTTTTCTAAAACAGATTTTTTAAAACCACAATTATTATCCCTTTTCACTCGTAATAAAAGGCATATAAAAGGGCAGTAAGTAATAACAATTTTCGGTAGATAAAGGTGAAAGCATTCATTCGCTTATCGCTGAAATATGCTGGACATTGTATGATAATGAAGTGGAATTGCCTAGAGCTAAAAAAAATGTAATTAATGCTATCCAAATTTGCTTTAAAACAAAATTCTTAATAAATGCGAAATTAACCCTAAGCTCTCTTTTGTTGCGTCTTATTTCTGACTTTATGGTTGAATTTTCCTTTTTGGTGTATTCAGGGACTTATAGTAAAATTTAACGGGTAACATTTTTGTGGAACATTTTAACCCTCTAAAACCCTGTTTTAATGGTGTTTTTTGCTATTTTTTAAAAGAAGGACAAAAAAGACCCATATCTTGAGGAGTTAGAGGGTTAACATTTCTACAAAAATGTTCTCCGTAACATTTTACATAAATTTGCTGAACACATTTTTTACCTAAAATGTAAGGGTCACATGGTTTCTTATGCCGTTTAATAATAAGAATGTGCCAGAGCTGGGAAACTTTAACCACCTCTCAAATGAAATCCAGATGTAAACTTTCAAAACGCCGATACACGTATATCTTTTTTTTTGCCTCCTCTATCAGAATTTATAGCCCGGACCTTGTAATTTTTTGGTGTGTTGTACAGTGTAATCAATTCATGATATTCATATGAAATATTTTTTATTTAAAACTAAAAAGTATGAGTTCAATAGCACAATATTTAGTTTAAAATGCATCATAAAATAAAAGTTTTCATTATTGACACAGGACAGAGTTTTTGTCACTTAGCCTAGGATATATATCTTTTGCGACATTTTCGCTTTTATATGCCCTTCCTTTTATATGCTTAGGCGGTAAGATTTTAACCAAGATATATGACATGAAGTATTATTGTTTTTAATAATTCTGGTCAAAGTAAATGTTATCTAGAAACATTTCAGTTGAGTCCTTAGCATATAGTTATATCTGAACACTGTCGCTTACTTACATGTGCCAATTATGCAAGAATTATTAGATGGGCCTAAAAATGCAACATTTAAGATCATTTAATATACTTGGCACTAGCTATTTAATTTTCGAACCAGTGTTAGGCTTGTCAGCTCGTTAACGTGATCGCTCTTTTTAGCTTGGCTAATTAAAAGGAACTAGTTCGTTCATTCAGTTGACGCTCACTTAGACAGCTATAATAATCGAACGAATTCAGTTGATCTATTTAATTTTCACTCAATTATCTTTTTTTGCTTCTGTATTAAATTTATTAAAAATTATAAATTTATACATTGTATATACTAATTAAAAATCGTGCAATTTCAAGATTAATTATATGTATCCGTTAAAATTAAGAACAATGTGGTTCATACCAACTATCTCGGAGATATCATATGTCAAAGAAACAGTGTGCGTAGTATATGGCAACGCTATAAAAATATAAGCAATTTCTATCAAAATAAATTTCTTAACCGTAAATTTGCTTTTGAGTTTAATACTTTACAAAACAAGGATTGGGACAAACTGCTTTATTCATTAGATAAGAACTATAAAATATTCTGGAAGCTAACAAAAGTTTTAAGAAAAAAAACCAATATTCCAATTTTAAAAGAAAATGATTTCTGCTACACCACTAATTCGGAGAAATGCGAAGTTTTAGGTCATAATTTCTTCTTCAACTATTTGACTTTATCAAATATATGTGATGATGAGATTATTTTAATAGTAAATTCATGGTTCACTTTAATTTCTTACATCCAATTGCTTCACATCCAATCCAAATTAGTACGTCGAAGATATCTTTAACTATTAAAAATTTGAAAATGAAGAAAGCTCAAGGAATTTAAGGAATATACAACAGATGTTTAGTTATGAATAATTTTGAACTAGAAAAAGTTCTCCGTAACTGACTTAAAAGCTTTCGGAAAAAATAGACATATAGACCAATTAAGCAAATAGTGCACGGTTTACCCAACTCTATTTCTAACACTTTGTTTTTGCTTCAGAGACACCTACGAAGAGTACAGAAAAATATTTTCTCCTCTACTAAAACGTGTGACTACTCGATATGTCCTGTTCTAAGCCATAATTCTGGTGTATGGTTGGTAATTTATCAGGTTAGCGCAGTAGCTGTTGTTGATAGATATCAAATTCAAGAAGTTCGTAAAAATCAACTGTCGAACTGTACACATCTGGTAAATGGTGAATGATTTGAGGATTAACAAGCCATCCCAGATATGTGAAAATTTAATATTTGAGATCTCTTTTATTCCAGAAATATTTTTGTTTAAATTGCAACATAGCTCTTTTTGTAGATCGGGCTGTAACTTCAATGAAATGTTATTTTTAACTTAGGTTAAATGCAACAACCAATTCATTTTAATAGATTTTAAGGTAAAATATATACTAAAGGCCTTATTCCCAATCAATTTTAAATTTTATAACAGGTTTATGAAATAAAATTTCCATACAAAATTGGTTTTATAAACCTGTAATATATTTAAAAATTGATTGTAAAGAAGGCCTTAAGAATAAACTGAAAATTAAATATTCCTCATTAAGACATGTATTTGAACTTATATAATCATTTGTAAAATGAGTGATAAATTCCGTTGAAAATTTTATTACATTGTTAATTTCATATGTGTATACGGACATTTTACATGGTATATGGACACTTGTTTTGTCTTCTTTAGTTTTACTTTAAAAGTAATAGTACTGCATTTTCCATTCCTGACTTATCATTCCCATCACCCACCGTTACTTATTTCAAAATTGCATACATATTACCCATCTGAAGGTTTGATTTACGTTATTGTTGGTTATTTTTTTTAAATAATTAATTATAATTTGACGCTTTGTTAGCGTTGTCAACATTGTTTTGTTGTTCATATCAATTGTTTTCTTTATGCAGAGGGATGTTTGAGAGGCAGGTGATGTTTTTCTCACGCATCATTTTTTCGCTACGTTCAATTAAGTTTTTTGTTTGCGGTTATTAAATAGATTTCGTTTTGTTAAAAACAGTCGTATGAAGTGTTAAGCTAAAGAGGAATTATCAGGTGGATTTTGATTAAATTTGTGGTAAATAACGCTTTTATAAACCATGAGATATAAGTCAATTAACTATCATTAATTCACTACCGATCACATGATTAGAACTAATTAAATTTCTGTTTTTAGTAACACATTCTTTCTTTAATTTTTTGTCGACTGCTAAAATATGACTGTGGAAAGGTAAAGTGTAATGCAACAGTATCTTAAGGGGACATTTCTTAACATATGATGTGATCCACTTAACATTTTTAAATTCATTATAAACAGCCGCATTTTATTTATACCTATTTAAAATATTATTTTCTGAAAGCATTAGTGAACAAGTAGTGGGAAAGGTATTTTAAATATTGCGGAAAAAGCCAAAATCAGTGTTTATCGTTCTCATAGATGTTCTACATTCTATGGCGCAGGTAAGTAGCAAAGTTACAAATTTATACTCGGATACTTAAAAGATATTTAAAGTCATCGAAAGAATTACAAAAAAGAATAGCAACCAACCAAAAAATATCCAGAATTGCTTCTGAAATTAAAAAAAACCCGAGGAACTAACCGCCACTGAATAATGTACACATCAGTGTTGCCAGGAAAAGACAAGACAGAAGTTACTCTTTTTCTTCAAAAAAGTTACATTTTTTCGTTAAAAGTTACATTTTAAAATTTTCTTTAAATAATAATTTAATGTAATTTGTATAAAAAATTGTAAATAATTATATTCAATATTTAAGCGAAAATAACAAGGCAACAAATTAATCCACTGCACAAAAACAATAGAAAAATTTCAGCTCGATGATTCTCATGAGTATTTAAATCAGGATTCAAGACTAATATTCTGTAATTTGTTAAAGTAGGAATAATAAATCCGTTTAACCTTTTTCTTTGAAGGACTAAGCTTCGAAAGAATTTATTATTAATTAATGAAATTTTACTTTATTTTCGGTTTTTTGGTTCCTTTTAATTAGTTTTCTAAACATTTTTAGAAAGAAAAATTATATACAAATGTATGCGGACGTTTTCCAAAGAAAACAAGAAAAATTAGACGCTAGCAGAATGAAATGCAGCATTTTCTGGACCGCCACATCCTTCATCAGCATTCTTTGCATCTATCTACCTTATGTTATGTACATCGTAAACATCATCTATTTAACCAACTAATGACAAAGAAAAGCTTTAAGTTGTGTGTGAGCTTTGTCTCACCAAATTAACATTAAGATTAGTTGGTTAAATAGATGATGTTTACGATGTACATAACATAAGGTAGATAGATGCAAAGAATGCTGATGAAGGATGTGGCGGTCCAGAAAATGCTGCATTTCATTCTGCTAGCGTCTAATTTTTCTTGTTTTCTTTGGAAAACGTCCGCATACATTCGTAAATAATTTTTCTTTCTAAAAATGTTTAGAAAACTAATTAAAAAGAACCAAAAAGCCGAAAATAAAGTAAAATTTCATTAATTTATAAAATCGATGGTTCGAATCCTGGCCAGGGTAAAAATTAAAAAAAAGAATTTATTATTTTAATAATTTTTAAAATATCGTTATTAAAGACAAATTTTAGTCTTATGTGCTTAAAACTGCAACATAAAATTACTGACAATTTTTCCATATATCTTTTAATGTAGTTAAACTATTTTATGTTAGAAAACAGATTTGTAGTTTTTATTACCATTAAGTAAACATCTTATTTCGTAAAAAAATCCGTAAATCCGGCACTTATTCAAGCGGAAGAACTAAAGTTGCTAACAATTTTTGTAAGTTTAAACAGAGTTCTTAGTTTTCGGCACGGCTCATATTATATCACAGTTAGAAAAATTGCTGTTTCTAAACAAGAAGCAAGAAACATTTCGTAATTTCTCACTGATTAAAGGAAGTTTTACTGCAGCGACGTTATTTTGTGTTTATTACGAAAAAAATTTTTATAAGGGTATTTTATAACACTTGCAAGTGTGTAACGTTTGTTACTAAAAACAAATTGATATATTAAGAAAAACGGCCATTAGAGAGATTCTTGCCTTAAATAATGAAACAGGTACTATTTAAGCAATGTTACTTTATTTCGTTTCTGCACTAAAAGTTACGAAAATTTAAAACAAAATTTTACACGTTACTTGTGGAGCCTTTAAATGTAAAAAAAAATGTAAGAAATGTAACCAAACGGCAATACTGGTACATATGCTCTCTAAATAGTACATGGGAGAGGCCCAGATGTCTACAATTATTATTTTCACAATTTGAAATCAACACTACAGCAAAGAGCGTAGAGTTGTAGTCCTTATTACTTACTGCCAAATTGATCTAGAATTTCAAAGTGCAAAAATTACTAAAAAAAAACATAAGTTCTGCTAAAATCTAAAGTAATCAATTTAAAATATCTTAAATATTATCAATAAATAAACTTATTATTAAAGGTTTTATTTTTAAACTAGCTATTCCCGGGGCGATTCGCCACCCCAAATATTAATAATTTTTTATTTATTTATTTTATTTTATTTTTTTTTAATTTTATTTTTTTTTTTTTTTTTTTTTGTTAAAATCGATTCCGCGCATTTTTTCTCTCCCCCACTTACCCCTCCTTTACCTTATTTTTTAAATACGCACTTGTAGGTAAATATCTATCTCTGTTTTAAATTTCTTAGAAACGGTTTAGTTAAACACGACCATACGAACAAACCCTAGGAATATAATTGAATTTGATTTGACCGTTTGTGAGTTATAAGGTCACAACGCACTTGCAACATTTTTTATATAAATATATAGATTATAACTAAATACATTTATGATTTGAAGGTTTTAATGATATGAACGATAATAAATTTTAGAAACAGAACTTTAAAATACAGTTGTATTTTTTTTATCGTTAGAACATCTTTTTTTGGTTGTGGTAAAATATCAGCTTTCGACTAAAAATTTTTAATGAAATGGACAGCTAAAGACATTGACGTAGAAAAGCTTATCTGCATAAAATTTTTACTTATAGGATTTCTTATACATATATTTTATATTATATTATATAATAGAATTTTTCTTTACATGTAATACCCTCCAGAGAAATTGCTAGTTACACTAAGAAGTAAAAACAGATTTTTAAGTGGTAGTTTCTAATTAATGTTAATATTTTATTTAAATAAAGTATTTTCAATTTTGCATATTGCACAATTTATAATTATGTACATAGGAAAAGTTCGGTAAAAACTTTTAAGGTCTGGGCACTTTATAATATATTATCGCTTTGCTTACTATGGAGCTATACTTCGAACACATGAGAATTAATATTTTGTAAACGAAGTAGTAATTTCGGAAATAGTATATTAAAAATCTCAAAGGAGGTGTCACTTATCAGGTCCAATCTTCAAGTCTGTGACTAAAGGTACGCAAATACCTGCTAGTGCAACACTAGAATTATTGCGTATATCTGGCTTTGTGCTCTACGTCCGATATAAACCTGTTGCTCCTTCTCTGCGGTCCTTATTGCTGACTGTCGCTATTTCATTTTTTCTAAACTTTGAACTGAGATATTTTAATATCAATAGTTTCAAATGTACCCCAAGCACCATCTAGACAAACATTAGCCGTTTAGCCGTGAATGATGCACCCACAATCTTACAAAGAGAATTAAAAAATACACTGCCAAACCTTTGAACAAAATGTATTATTTGTCGTATACATACATATGTTGCAGTCTTCCTAACAGAAAAACCTAAATTATATGCAATTATGTTTTAACTTCTTTATAAAAAAGAAATATAGTAAAACTATGCGACATTTGTTTTCTATTAAATATATTCGCATATCAAATCAAATTAACTTTCCATGATTTATTATTACATATATAACTGTTTAACGCCCTAATTTTGAACTAAATACCAAAATAATGCACCCTCGTCCTAAACAAAAAATAAAAAAAGAACAAAAATATAAAAATATAGAAACAAGCAACAGAATTATGCTTCCTTTTTAAATGAGATTTTGCCAACCCCTTTGTTCGACTAACAAGTTGTTATTTCAGTAATACTAATCTTGTCACCTAATATGACAAATTAATTGAAACTTTTTGAAAAATCTGCACAAAATTTCATCAAAAATTGTTTATTTAATTTTGTTGGAAATTTTCTTATTGTAATTGTAATGATTGATAGGTAGGTATACAACAAAAAAAAAACATTACAATTTTTTTGTTGGTTTTAAACTGTACTATACACGTTTATGGGATTGTAGTAGTCTGTGGTGTGTATCATCGGCAAACCCACCTCGTATATATTACACTATCTTATGTCAAAACCACTCTAAGTAAGAAAATGAATATATGCCTCCGTGGCGCAATTGGCTAGCGCGTTCGGCTGTTAACCGAAAGGTTGGTGGTTCGAGCCCACCCGGGGGCGTTGATTTTTTTAAGTTTTAAATATACATTTTTCGTTTACTAAATTGAAAACTAAAAAAAAACTCTTTTTTTTTCATTTAAGTTTTTATTATAAATTTTTATCGTTAAGATAATAAAAGCGAACCATTTGACCGCATGATAAAACGAATCTTAAATAAAATTTAAATTGCAAAATATTGCTAAAATTCCAGTTTTCTGAAATAAAAGGAAGTAAATGTAAATGTTAGTTTTTTCTTTATTTTCTTTACTTTAACAACCAGGTCTTGTGTGATCGAACAAGTGCCAATCAGACAAAGTGTGGCCCGTCGTTATCGTGCAGAGGAAAACTTTGTTGTTTTTTAATCAAACCAAAATGGCCATTCGATTTTTTTTTATAAATTTGTATATTTTTACATAAAAAGTTTTAAAATCTCTTTCATAAATGAAGTCCAAAAATGGTTATATAATGGGTTGTGCAGTGACGAAGAAGATTCCTTGAATGAAAACGAGAAATTGTATAAAACAATAAAAAACAGTTAAAAAAGTGGTTAGAAATTAAATTAAAAATGAACCAATAGCCGAATATAAGTCAATTTTCATTAAAATTTGAAATTTTCAAGTACTACATAATATATACAATTTTTCATAAAAATGTCGGCTCTTAATGGGATAAGCATTTTTAAAAATTTTTAGTATTTCCTCAAGTTTTAACATTTCAGAGGTCCATAACTCTAAATATATGTATGAACGAGCGCCAATTTTTTTCTTCTGAAGTTTTTTCTTATTTTTTAGTTCTCTATTGCTTCATATATTTATTTTTTTGTTTTTGATTGGAGTTACTTTATTTTTCCAAATGACATGAAAAAATTAGAGATAGGCTTGGTGTTTTGCCTGCTGCCTTGAAGGATATGGACCGATCATGTTGATTTCCAATACATACATCTGATCGATTGGTGCAATCAAGTTTACCTTGGCACTAACACTAACACGGACATACAGACAGACATCGCTTAATGGACTTCGCTATGCATAAGAACTCAGAATATATATATTTTATGGGGTCGGAAATGGATATTGTGGAAACTACAAACGGAATGACAAACTTAGTTATAACCTCTTTGCACTTATTGTGGTGAAGGGTATAAAAACTATTAAAAAGCATGAAAAATAAGTTTTTTCAAGACGGTTTGCTCATTAAACGAAATTTTGTAGATGATTTAATAAACAGGCTGTGTGGTGAAAATGTAAAAAACTAATTTTAAAGCAAAAGTGCATTTTTAAATTTGAGCTTAAAGACAACAACAGCATGACAAAAAAAAAAACAATAATAAAATAAAATAAAAACTAAATTCTATTTTATATATTTTTGTTTCAAATTTATTTTGAAAAACAAATTTGCTGCATGGAAAGGTTTATTTTACTTTCAGTTATTTAACAAATACGGTCGGTAATAATTATTATACATTTCTTTAAAGAAACATTAATTTACAATAACTAATAAAATAAATAATTTTTCATAAGAATTTTCATAAGCCAATATATCTGGTAGCCCGCAATAAGTCTTCCTTAAAAAGCTTTAGACCCAAACTCAAAATTTCACTCGACTACATCAATTTTCTTCCCACTTTAAATTTCTTTCATCTCGCTGTACCCATTTAGAAGTTATTTTCAGTTTTGCGCCAAAAATCTCATAAAAACATTAATTTTAATTCTATGATGACGTATGTATGTGCGCAGTAGAAATTTTTTTTGTACGGCTGAGTGCATTCTTGTTATCTGGACACATGAGTTTTAATAAATCTCTGTACAGGTAAACTATAGAGTCAAAATAGAATTAATAATCAAATTTGATATGAAGTATTATTTCAAAATGCTTCTAGACTTATATAATACGAATATAAAAGCATTTGACTACGTTACTTAATATGAGGTGAATAAAAACAAAAAAGTTTAAACAAAGAGAATGAGAGAAAAGTAGAACAAATTTTAAGAGTTTATAAATTAATCAGTATGATAAAAATAAAGGAATTAAATTATAAAATAACCCTTATCTTAATTATAAAATTAGGAATTGTTCGTTTAAAAACAGGACGATTATTGATTCTATATTTTTACATTAAACTCTTATGTTAAACAATGCTGGAATGTCCTCCGAATTGAGAAATGTTCTGTCTTACGTGCCCTAGGAAGTCGTAGTTGTCCTATTCTATTTACCCATTTTTAAAATGATCTCTCTAATATTTAATTTTCTAATGTTGTGATGAATGCGTTCAGATTTTAAAATAAATAAAGTATTTTTTCTTATTCTTTATTATTTAAATATTTCCCCACAAAGTTGGGTTGGCATCTTTAGAAAACAGGAAAGAAAAATATTTGAATTTTTCTAAAAGCACTTTAGAAACTAAAATTAATAATGAAATTTAAAAACCTGTTGTATTCATTTTTTACAAAATATTTAAATTAATATAACTTAATAACTTTCTTGTAGATGAAAACAAACAATGGTAGAAGAAAGTGATCCAGAAAATATATAAAGTGTAGAAGTGTATAAACTGTTACTGTTTATAATTAAAAATAAAAACGGTACCAACTTTTTAAATATTTTTATGTCTTCGTACTTTTTCGAAGCATCATAAATGAATCTCATCTTCGCCAGTATGACCAGGTCGGCCTTTTTTTCGATTAATTTTTGCATTGAAGTATTTTATTAAAAAAAAGTTTTAAACTTTCTGTTTGGGGCACCAAATATCAACCAGATTTTAAAAGTACACTGCTTATTTACACTGTTCTTATGGCTGGAAAAAACACAAACAAAAATTTTTGAAATACATATACAAATTAGTTAGCATTTATTTTTGTTTAAGTAAAAAACCTTAAATAAACTTTGAAGGTTGTATTTTGTTATAATGGGTCAGCGTTATTCAAAAAATAATCCTAAAAGCTATGACATAGCTCCGGTGGCGTCAGTTAAAGGCTTAACTCACAAAAATCCAATACCATCGACCAAAGCGGAGTTGTCACTTGCTACTGAGTCAACTCAAACTGTTAAACATGATTTAAAAAATAATATTTTAGAAGAAGACTCACGTATACCAGAATGGGTCAATAAAGATAATTTTAAAAAGCTGCTGCTTAAAAATAACTCTAACTCTTACATAAAATGGCCCAGTTTCATGCTGCTTCAGCTTGTCGTGTGGCAATCAAGGGTTCATATCCTTTAATTTTTTCACCAGATATTGATAACGAAATGGCTCGTGATTTGATTCATAGAATGGTTAAATCCTTTAAGGAACCCTTTTTGGAAAACTTAAAAACTTACGACAATGGTGAAAAATATTATGAATCAATGGTAAGCCAAAACTTCATTTACTAACCAAATCAAAAGTATTTATTTTCCAATTTTTATACCCTTCACCACAAAAAGTGGAAAACGGGTATATCTAAGTTTGTCATTCCGTGTGTAATTTCTTCAATATCCATTTCCGACCTCATAAACTATAAATATTCTGAATTCTCATGCATAGCAGAGTCGACTAAGCGATGTCCGTCTGTTCGTCTCTCAGTCTGTGTTAGTGCTAAATTCAAATCGGTTCATGTCCTTCGTGGCAGCAGGCAAAAACCACGCCTACCTCTAATTTTTTCATGTTATTTGGAGCAATAAAGTAAACCAAGAAAAAAAACAAATATATGGGGCGATAGAGAATTAAAAAATAAGAAAAAACTATCAAGTGAAAAAATTGGCGCTCGTCTATATTTTCCGAGTTACGGGGCTCTGAAATTTAAAAAATTTTTTAAATATTTAAGGAAATACTGAAATTTTTTAAAAATGCTTTACCCATTAGGAGCCGATGTCATTTTTATGTAAAATTATATATATGCAGTACAAAAAATTTTTTTGTTTTTTTTTTTTTAATTCTCTGTCACCCCATTATTAGCTTTTTTGATAGGAGTTACTTCACTAAACAAGATTTACATAGATGGTGAAGGGTATATAATATTCGGCATTGCCGAACATAGCACTCTTATTTGTTTTTTTATTTCTTCACATTTTTATTATTCTTTTTTTAATTGTGCAAATCTTATTCTTTTTAAAATTTTTTTTGTATTTGCTTTCCATTTATTTCACAATATTTCTTTTTCATTTATGTTTAATGTTGCCTTAAATTCGCCTTTGTATTCAGTTAAATTGCTACTGTTCTTTTTTACATTTTCTTGAACTATCCTACCGCCAAATCTATATTAGAAGACAATCTTCACATAATAATCCACTAGCTTCCAAATCCATTGAAATCAAGTTTGCCCTGCTAAATTCAATCGATCAGATATAGTGTCGAAAGAGGCGATATTAGAAATCAGCATGATCGGTCCATGTCCTTTGAGGCAGCAGGCAAAACACCATGCCTACCACGCATTTGCATGTAAAATAATATATATGCAGTACCAAATTTTTTTTATTTTTTAATTTTCTCTCGCTCCAGTATTTGCTTTTTTGATTGGAGTTACTTCACTAAACTAGATTTATATAGACGTTGAAGGGTATATAAGATTCATCATTGCTGAATATAACTCTTTTGCTTGTTTTAGCTAGTGAAAAAAACTACATTTTGTTAGTTCTCCAGCATAACTTCAGCCTATTCTGCATAATGCAAAAACAGTTGCTCTTGGTCCTATTATTAAAGACATTTCTAGTTCCATTTTATTAAATTATTTAATATCTTAGTATACGCATAGTAAAATTTTTGTCAAAGATGAAAGGTGTTACAAATGTAACTGATTTTTTTTTCATTTTCAACATCTTCCACTCATTCCTAATGGATGTATGCATTGCATATATCGATGCATTGCATACTATAAAAGTGTAAAAAGCCTATTACAATAAACTTATAAAGTTTATAAAGACAAATTTTCGGGAAGCTGAGCCAGCATTTCTGTAAGCAACTTTTTTAAATATTAAAAAAAAAAACAGTTTTTTGCAAAATCAAAATTTACATTTAAAACAGTTTCTTCCATTCGGTTTGAAATTTTGTGAAAAAATTAATGCTATTCATATTCAAAAACGAATTTTATAAATATATTTCCGCCTTAAATTTTAATTAATTCATCGCAGTTTTCTTTATTGTAGCTTTTTTTGCTGTCGATGACATTTCTCACTTAAGTTTAACAATTTTGATTTTTATCTCACTGCGTTTTTTAAGTGCCTTTATTATTGGACATTTTTTCAAAAATAAGTATATACATATCTATTTGCATGTATAAGTCAGATAAAAAGGTTCGTACAAATATAGGAGCCAAGTTAATTTGCCAATATAAGTACATACATTTTTAGTCAACCTTAAAGATAACAAGTACTCGTAAGAGTGCTATATTCTGATATACCGAATCTTATAGACCCTTCACCATCTATATAAATCTAGTTTGGTGAAGTAACTCTCATAAAAAAAGCAAATATTAGGGTGATAGAGAATTAAAACATAAAAAAATTTGGTACTCGATTCTTTATTTGAATAAAAATGAGATCGGCTCTTAATGGGTTAAGCATTTTCAAAAAATTTTAGTATTTTCTTAAAGATCTCTACAAAAGCTTTAAAATGATACCCATATTGATATTTAAAAAAAAATTAATTTTGTTGTTTTTTTCTTATTTTTTAATTCTCTATCGAGTCGTATATTTATATTTTTGATTAAAGTTACTTTACGAGGGCTGCTATATATATATATGTCCTGGCAACACTGAGTGCTGCCAAGTGCAATCTGACATTTCCATTGGAAAGTTTGTCATTTTTAAGCATAATCGTACTCAAAACGTTTTGGCGTACGACCATTATTTGTGTTGTTTACAGTGACTTGAAAAAATTAATATAGAAAAAAATGGAATTAACTCGTGAACATTTTCGTGCCATCATTTTTCACAACTTTCGACGTGGATTATCACGACAAGAGTGCATTGATGAACTTAAATCTTTGTATGGCGATAAAGCACCATCCTATAGCACTGTGAAAAATTGGTATAATGAATTTAATCGTGGCCGAAGCTCGCTCAAAGGCGAATTCCGTGAAGGTCGTCCAAAAACGGCTGTTGTGCCAGACAACATTGATGCCGTGCGAGAACTCATAATGCAAGATCGACATGCGACATATCGAGAGATAGAGACATCCTTGGACATTTCTTCCACCAGCATACATTCGATACTGCATGAACACGTGGCCGTAAAAAAGGTTTGTTCTCGTTGGGTCCCGCACAATTTGAAAGGCGCTCAAAAAAAGGCTCGTGTCGATTGGTGCAAAGAAATGTTGCAAAAATACGATTGCGGTGCTTCAAAAGACGTTTATAGAATCGTCACAGGTAACGAATCATGGATCTATGCGTGTGAGCCCGAAACGAAACAACAATCGACCGGCAAAACTGGTCATGTGGCGACTGTTCCGCTTGAGCAACGTAGGAGGGTCACTTCTGAGTGGTACTCTACAATTTGTTTGCCTGAAGTCATCAGAGAAATTTGAAAAACCAACAAGAGAAGACGAATCATTGTTCACCATGACAATGCGAGCTCTCACACATCGGCTCAAACCAGAGCGTTTTTGACCGGCCAAAACGTCGAATTAATGGGTCATCCGCCGTACAGCCCTGACTTGGCACCTAATGACTTTTTTTTGTTTCCGCACATCAAGAAAAAAATGCGTGGTCAACGATTTTGTCGCCAGAAGAAGTTGTTGAAGTGTTCAAAAACCATGTTTTAGAGGTGTCTCAATCGGAGTGGAAAAAGTGCTTCGACAACTGGTTTGAGCGCATGCAAAAGTGTATAAATCATGCTGGAAATTACTTTGAAAAACAATAAAACCATTTTTGATTATAAATATTCGCATTTTCACTATTAGGCCAGGGAGACCGGGAGACAGATCCACTGGTAGGAGTCCCATTAAGCTGCTGTAGAGCTTTACTTCAGCAGGAACTCCTCAGAGCTGCACAGTCTAGATGGTCTGAGGAGGTTACCTGCAGGGTATCGAGGACATTGTGGCCTCAGTACGATAATAGGAGAACCGCAAATCTACTGAGGTTTCCTCGGGGGCAGCTGGGCACACTGGTGGCCGTGCTGACAGGGCACTGCGTCATTGGTGCTCACGCTAGGAGACTGAATCTTCCTCATCATGACTACTGTAGAAGTTGTCAAGATGAGGAGGAGGAGGAAACGGTGGAGCATCTGCTCTGCCACTGCCCGGCTCTTTCTGGGAATAGAGCGGCTACTTTTGGCAGTCCGAGACTGCATGGTCTTGCAGACTTATCCGTCTGCGATGTTTCTAGGATAAACTTGTTTATGCTACTTGTTTCCAGGCAACACGATGGGACCTTTGGGACCCAAGTGAGTCGGTCTTTCTTTTTGCCGACGGCCTTTACAACCTAACCTAACCTAACCACTATTAGGCCAGAAATATATAGCAGCCCTCGTATATTTTCAAATGACATGAAAAAAATAAAGGTGGGCGTGGAGTTTTGCCTGCTGCCTCGACACTATACCTAATCGATTGACATATTTATTTTCTTTAACACGGACGGACATACTGTCAGACAGATATTGTTCAATCGACTTCTCAATGCATAAGAAGTCAGAAAATATATATTTTATGGGGCCGGAAATGGGTATTGCAAAAATTACACATGGAATGACAAACTTTTTCTACTTTTCATGGTGAAGGGTATAAAAATAAAGCTGCCAGGTTTTTTATCTTTCTTTAAGTGTAATCTTATCGCAGAGGAAATCATAAAAAATTTCTAAAAATGTATGTTAAATACCGCTGAGAATCTCGCATCTCGCCATTCCAAATTTTATCACCAAAAATGGATTTTTATCGCCACGTTTGGCGAGAAAACGCCATAACTGATAAAACTGGTAGTGATAATTTTGCATAAAATTATAAAATTGGCAAGAAGATATATACCGTTATGCATAAATCCAGAATATAGTTATACATCCTTAAAATGTTGTAAATTAATCTTATAATTGTAGTGCACAAGCACTACAATTCAAAATATAATAACAAGTGAAGTGACGAACACTTAAAATTGGGTTAACACCACTATTGGAAGTTAAGGGTCGTAAGTAAATGTTTGTAGTCCAAGCAAAAACATAAGCTTGTGCCAATTAGTCAGTGTATTCAGACCTTTTTTAATTTCATCATTAAACAACTTACTGATGGCTAAATTGATGTCTAGTTCGAACAATTTGGTAAAGTTGTTAAAGCGTTGGCGTATTTATGATTATCTGTCAGAGTATGCTGAATCTAAATGTCAAAAAGTGAGCGCAGTTGAATTGTTTATTTGACAGTTAACCTTTTGATAAGTTGTATCACTTAACTCTACTTTTGTACGATCTTTCCCTGGTTTAGGTATGATGATAATTAGTCAGAGAAAATATCTATCAAACGATTAACATTATTAGATTAGATCGATTCCCGAATCACATCTATCTTTTCCAGGTATTTTTTCAAAGATGTTGAGTTTTCACTAATTTCGATAGAGAACTCCTTTTTCTGTTTTTCATTGATTTTATATTGATAAAAGCAAAGCTATGCCGTGGCTTGGTCACCGTCAAATTATGCTTCCCGTAGATATCGTGTCACTAGCAGAGAAGAACTTAATATTCTTTTACGTTTATCATGTACGAATTAATTATAATAATAAATATATTTAAACTAACGCACATTTTCAATTTAATAATTTTTTAAATATGAATTTTAAGATACCTTAATTTTAATTCTGTTTTATAATTCCTTTTAGAATAATTTCTTTGATAATTTATGCGACTTGTTTGTAAACAGCCGTAAAATGTTGCCCGGTTACTTTTGTGTACTAAACCATGGAGATCTTTGGTCTAACAATATTATGTTTCAATATGCTGACGACGGTTCATTAAACGAGACTCTGTTTGTTGATTTTCAAAACACCAAATGGGGTTCACCAACTTTGGACTTATACTACTTCATAATTTCATCGGTACGAATTGATATAAAACTCTCACAATTTGACTATTTTGTACGCTACTATTATGATCATTTAAGCCATTATTTAAAATTGCTCGATTATCCCTTGGAAATACCCAGCTTAAGAGATTTAAATGTTCAGTTAATCGATTTTGGTTCAATGGCAACTGTTACATCTTTCATTACATTGGGTGCTGTTTTGCTACATCCAACCGATAGTGCAAAATTTGAAAAATTTTTGGGTGATTCAGAAGAATGTAGAAGTTTTAAAAGATCCATTTACTCAAATGAACGATATCGCAAATATATAAATGAAATCCTACCTTGGCTTTATAATCGTGGCTTTATGGAAATAAATTTAACGTAAGTATTGTTAAACTAAAAAAAAAAATATTTCTTGAGATTTACGAGGGTAGCTCAATATATTATTACAACTGTTTTTTTTTAATTTGCTTTCAAAAAATATCAGGTTGCAAAATTCCAGATTTTGTACAAATAAGAAAACACAACAAATGAGCAGCAAGCTTAACTGAGATGTAATTAAAGTAAATGTAAGTAATGCACTAAAAAAATGTTTTAATTGTGTTGTTAAGACTTACTGATCTACCCTCGTATTGAATATTTTAAATGCATAAGTTCATTTTAATTTTAAATATTTTTCTTTGTATTTTCTTCTATAATAATAAAGTGATATTGATAATAGAATTGCAGCAGCTGAAAAATTTAAAAAACTTGACTCTCAACAAACAACGAAACCTGCAGAAACTGGTCATTAGTTATAATCTATAAATCATGAAGCACTTATGAAAATAAAGTTCTTTTTTAAAATTTCTAGCTCTGCGTTAGAAGTCTCTGGCTGAGGCGATTTGATAAAAATTGTTATCTTTAGTTAATCGATTATTTCTAAAAAAAAATAAAACAAAGCTAAGGAGAATTAAATAAACATGTGATTTGAAATTATAAATTTATTGTATCTAAATTTTCAAAGTAAATAAACAGTATTTTTTATGCGGCGATAGAGCATAAAAAAAACAGAAAAATTGGCGCTCGCCCATAATTTCCGAGTAGTACTTATTTTTTATCTCTTTTTTTTAATTCTGTCACCGCAATATTTGCTTTTTTGATTGGAGTTAATTCACTAGATTTACATGAATGATGAAGGGTAGGTATATAAGATTCGGTATATCCGAATATAGCACTCTTACGTGTTTATTTTAGATTTGTAGCTATGAAATGCGCATTTCGGCCGTAGATGCAAGCCGACCGGGATCATGGTGAAATTCCTTTGTTTGAAAAATGAACGGTGCAAGTAGATATTTTGACGAAATGTATAATGAGGGAAGATGGAACTGTTTCTTTTAGGAGGTACCGAATATGCGTTAAAACCAAATCTAATGATCCCTTATAAAAATCCTAGCTTCGGCACTACACAGCACACGTTTAACCAACAACAAGAATTTTTGTGTAGAATGCCCTTTTTGAACTGAAATTTTTTAAAAAAATTTTTAACTTTTGTGTATAACTCATATATTTTTTTAGAAAAGTAATACAATACACATCATTTTAAATATATAAGTAGTATCGGTATTATTGAATTTTAAAAGAAAAAAATAGAAAAAATGACCATTAAATATAAATCGGTTATCATTTAGTTAACCGTTTTCAAATCGCGTGATTTTATGTATGTGCGCACAGAACATCTTTTACAAAAAGTAATTTACAAAACAGTCCTGATATTCTTAACGTAAGTAATAAACTAAATAAACTAATAAAATTCCTAATTTAGCCGGTTAGCATTTCACTCCATAACTCTTAAAATTAATATACATTTCTATACCCTTCACCACAAAAAGTGAAGCCATCCAACGCTACACTACTGTGTTACTCCGGCGAGAAGTGAACTACTCGATGCCTTGTTTAGTAACCTTAACCATCCACAGACATCTCCACTACTCTTTTTATCCAGTCCCAGTCATCTCCTTTAATCCAGTAGCCACAACACACGTCTGCCATACACTGCTGTTATTTATGCTGTTACAGTTCCCTGCGCTTACTGCTATTGCTTTTACTTTTTATTATAAAGTGCTTCTTGACAATTATCTGTTACTCCTTTTATTAAATTAGACGTCTTCACTAAATTGTCTGCCATGACTTCACACAATAATTGTCTTTGCCTCTCGGGAGGTTTGTACTGCTGTTTATTAATTTTAATTGCATAATAAAACAATTATTATTTTTTTCGTTACCCGCATGTTCGAATGCGGTGTCGAACTCAGGACCCTCTGTTTTGTAGTACGCACCTCTACCAACGCAGCCATTGAGGCCGCTCACTTTTGTTGGCTAACTTGTGGTTTTGTTATTGTATAAACACACCATTAGTTGAATTAGCTTATTCACCACGCTCATACGGAAACAACTACAGGGGTTGCCAGATTTTTTTTTATTATTCGTAACAATATTATTTGGAACAATGAAGTAAGTAACTCCGATTTAAAAAAATGTACGAGGCGATATAGAATTAAAAAATAAGAGAAAATCATCAAATGAAAAAATTGGCACTCGCCCATATTTTTGAGTTACGGGCCCCTGAAATTTTCAAATTTTTTTAAATATCAATATGGGTATCATTTAAAAGCTTTTGAAGAGATCTTTAAGCGAACGTTAAAATTTTTAAAAAGTGCTTAGCCCATTAAGAGCTGATGAAATATTTATGTAAAATTATATACTTTATTATATGTTTTCTTTTGTAATCCTCTGTCTTCCCAATATTTGATTTTTTTGATTGGAGTTACTTTACTATACTAGATTTACATATATCTATGGTGAAGGGTATATACGATTTGAAATTTAACGAAGTTAAAGAGTAAACTGAAGTGTGTACTCGCCTATTATTTATATAAATTGCTAACAGAGAATATATTCAAAAAACAATAATTTACATGATAAATCAGTTTATAAAAAGATTAGTTAATTAAAAAAAAATTCGGAAGAAGCACTACACTAAATTCTTAAATAGAATTTGAAAGTATATTTTTAGCATTTTTTTATTTATTTAGCACAAGAATTTTTTAAGGTCTGGTTACTCTGGTCTTAAATGGCAATATAAAAAAAACTAGTTCTTTATACATTTTAAATTCAGAAAATGCGAAAGTTTAAAGTATGTCAGATGTTTTATTGTTTTACGATGGTACTTTTCGAATTGTACTAAATTTTAACCAACTATGCCATCCCTAAGTGGAATAGATAAAGCAATTTTATTAATTAGACTCTCTATTTATTTTGTAAAAAAAAAACAAAAATTAATAGTATATAAAATTTAACTAACAAGCTTTTATTTCATTGTTTCAATGCAAATTTTTTTTAAAGCTCTTAATTTTTTTAGAAAGCTCTTAATCTCAAAAATATATATAAACTTACATAACCAATAACCAACATTAAGTTAGAACAAAAGTAAAAAATTCACAGAATGGAAAAAGGCCAAATTCTTAAACGACGATTTAGCAAAACTTATATGTACATAAATTTCGGTGTTGATATTTAACGACCTCTTTAAAACTATGATAATGTCTTAGTTACGCTAAACGTTAAAACTGTTATAAACTAACTAATTACTTGTTGATACATATAACGTTTTATTTTTTTTTTTTATACGGCATTTTGAGGTTGTTTGAACTTTTCTTATAACTACTATAAACTTAAGAAATTATAAATAATATTAAATTAAAACAAACTACGGGAATATTTAATTAAATTAATCATTTTTTAAAAACTTTCGTGCTATTTTTTATCCCGATTAAATTATCAAATCACCGATATTGGTTATTGAGGGTAAAAGCACGTCTCGATGACCATTTCGCTACCGCTTACTAAGCTCTTCAGGAAACTTCTCACAAACATTTTAAATAAACTAAAGATCAATATATTTATTTAATTTTTAAGCACTAGGTTTTTTTTATTTTTATATATTTTCTCAATATTTCGCTACTCCGTTGTGTAGCATCATCAGGAAAATAATTATTTATTGAATCAAACAAAAACAAACAATAAAATGTAATAAAAAATTTTTTCAAACTAACATATTTCAACAAACAAAAAATTATTTTGTCAAATAAAAAATTTTTTATAACAAATACAAAGTACAAAACTATTTCTTATTTACTAAATGTCTGTAAATCTGTGCTACATTATCTGTGTCTGCCTTAAAATTAATTCTTTGTGCTGCTGGTGTATTAATAATTTGTAACATCTCTAAAATATAACGTCTTTTATAATTGTTTTCTATGTTTATTACTGAAACATTTTCAAAATTGGGATAGTGATTTAATCTGGCACAATGAGACGATAATGCAGTTTTTTGTGAATTAATATTTCTATATCTTTGATCAGATTTATGACCAGCAATTCTAGTTTTTAGTTTATTTTTCGTTGTTCCTATATAAGTTAATGATCGATGCCTATTGTCCTCTATGAGGAGTTTGTCCAATGAAATAATTTGACTTTTCTTTTCAATGGTTGACAACAAACTGCTTTATTTTAAAATATTAGGCCAAATTTATATTACAAAAGTAATTTACTTCAAAAGCATATAACAGTTGTGAGAAAAGGATAACTATATTAATACTTAATATTAGTAAAAGCTAATCTAAAGTGACACATTAAAGAGCTATTAATATAAAAATATAATTAATAAAGAGAGTTTGAACAAACGTTGTAATCTAATACTTAGTGATGCTAACTCTTCCCTCTCTTAAATTCGAAGCGTCCTCGTTTCGATTGTTAATTTGACAGAGTGAAAAAAAAATCATTTTTTTGTATTAATTTACACTAATATTAAAACAGCTCATATTTTATGAAATAAAGTTACAAATTTAAATAAATGTAATATTAATGTAACATTGAGAATATCTGTGATAGTGATTCGTACATTCTCTAAATACTCCTGGCTAACTTATTATTAATACATTAGTTTTATCTTTTTTAATTCTTATTTTTTTCTCAAAATATTATGTACTCTCAAATAGAGACCTGAAAATATCAGCTATACTAATTTTAAATTTTCAAGTTCTAAAGCTTGAATTTAATAGTTTCAATTTTACTTTTAGTTATTGATATACATATTCATATGTTCCAAACATAAATGATATTCAGGTTACTAAAATACATTATTATTTTAATCTTACAATATACTTATTTATATAATTTTTTATCTGTATGTTCCCAGTGCACAACGTTTACAAAAGCTATAATAAGATATATCATTTTAACATATTTGTTCCAGTTTACAAATTTCTTCTATTTGTAGAGTTTACAGTATAAAATAACACGGCTTAGCGTAGATTACTCTTATGTACCTGTTTTCCGTCTACCAATACTTTAGATCCTAAATCCTTTTCTACTATGCCCTGTATAAAAACCTTATCAAATTTATTTCCCAGTCTCTTGTTTCTCCTAATAAATACCATATCGCCTGGCCTGAAAACTTTTGTCACTGCGTGTTTATTATGCCTCTCCAACAAATTGTCCTGTGCCCTCATTAATTTTTCCCTGATTTCTCCTAAAGAACAATCCGTGTGTTCCTGCAAAACATCAATCGGTTTTTTCCCTATAACCGAATGAATGCTGCTATTATATTTAAATGTGGATAATATTAAAAGGTCAGTTATATCCGAAATCCCGCGATCCGCCCTTAAACACCGCGCAATTTCCAAAAGAGTCGAGTGAAAACGCTCAATCTGCCCATTGCTTTCGCTGTGTAATGGAGGAACAAAAAATTGCTCGATGGAAAAATAATCCCTTAAAAGCGTGGTTACGACACCGGATGCAAAAGCCTTTTCATTATCTGTTACTAATAATCTAGTATTTTTAAATTTGCACACTGCCTGCATTAGGGCCGGTTTAATGTCTATGGATGATCTCGAAGCTATTGGAATTGTTGCTGCATATTTCGAAAATTTATCTATACAAGTTAGAAAATGTTGTTTGTTTGTGATCAATATATCCACGTGTAAAATTTCACCTGGATAAGTCGGAATAGGTGTAGCGCCAGATTTTGGATTTGGAGGTTTCCTTTGATATTTATTTTCCTGGCAAATCTTACAGTTTCTAATGATAGTTCTAAGCATTTTTTTGATGTTTGGAAAGAAATATTCATTTGTAATTTGTAGAAAATTTTCTTGAAGGGATCTATGAGCCCGATTGTGTTCAGTATTTACGATTTCTAACTGGTCGTTTTTATTTGTGACATCCATGACAATTTTCTCCGTGTGAATAAATTTTATGCCGGGGAATGCAATAAGAACTTCAGTCTGAATTTCACCTAGCGTATGTAGATCGCAGTGAATAGCATTTACTGTTGTTGTGCTAACACATTCTTTTAAATATTTAATTAGGATGTTTATACTGGAATAATTTATATTATGGCGTATGAGCTTTTGAAACATTATCTTTCGCCCTAAAAAGCTATGTTCACTTTTATTTATTATAAGTTGCACTTTGAATTGATTTACCGGAAATTTAGTAGTCCTCATCACCTGACTTAGAGAAATTTCGCTATGTACCGTTTCATTGTTAGTTGATAAATTAAAAATGTGTTGCCTTGACAAGGCGTCGGCTACAATATTATCCTTCCCTGGTTTGTAATGGAACTTGGGAGCGAATTCCTCTATAAAAGCGCGCCATCGCTTAATCTTAGAATTTGGATTTTTGTCTGATACAGCACCTGTCAACGGTTGGTGATCTGTGAATATATTAATTTTAGTTGTTCCATATAAATAATTTCTTAAGGAGCGCAAGGCCCAAACGATCGCCAATAATTCCCTCTCATTTGTTGCATAGTTCTGCTCTGTTCCTGATAGTGTCCGAGAAATCATGGTTATGGGCCTGCCTTCCTGAGACAAAACAGCTCCAAGTGCGACTGAAGATGCGTCCGTTGTTAGGTCGAAATACTTTGAATAATCTGGATGCGCCAGCAAAACATCTTCTGATGCTAATATGCCTTTCAATTTTTCAAATGCTTGCAAACCCCCATTATCCAGATTGATTTTCACATTCTTAGAATGGCGTTTTCCGGTTTTCCCATTGTCACCCTGTAAGTACTTCGTTAAGGGCTTAGCTATCTGGGCATAATCCCTAATAAACCTACGGTAATATCCAGATAGTCCTAAAAAGGACCGTAAAGATTTTAAAGTTCTGGGGGTTTTATAATTTAAGATATCCTGTACTTTAGATTTACAAGTTTTTATACCATTTTGGGTTACCATAAACCCCAAGTACTCAATTTCTTTTTGAAAAAACGTAGATTTATCTGCTGAGATGCGCATGCCTGCCTGTGATAATTTTGAAAGTATTCTATCTATGTGTTCTAAATGAGATATTTCGTCGGATGAAAAAATTATTACATCATCCATGTACACATGACAAATTTTACCGATATCTTCCCTTAATATGTCGTCAATCGCACGTTGAAATATACTTGGCCCATTTTTCAATCCAAACGGCAATCGGCAAAATTCGTATTTGCCATTATTTATCCCAAAGGCAGTTTTCTGTCTATCCTCTTCAGCTAAGACTATTTGATGGAAGCCTGATTTTAAATCGATTGTACTAAAATATTTTGCTTTGCCCATATTAGCCAATATTACCGATATATCCGGTATGGGGTACCTATCGGGAATAGTATGCTCGTTAATTTTTCGAAAGTCAATAACCAATCTTTGTTTCTTATTTCCTTGCTCATCCAGTCCCTTTTTGTTAACAACGTGAATTGGTGAATTATACGGCGAAATCGATGCTCTTATAATGCCATCGTTAAGCAAGGTTTTTATTTCACTATTTACGAATTCGGCGGCTGCCATTGGATATGGGTAACTTCTCGTATAAATGGGATCATGAGTAGTAGTTCGAATTCTTGCTATAACTTGAGTGTTAACTGGAAAAGCACGATTTGGTTGCGCAAATGCCTCTGAGTTCTTTTCCATTACCTGTTTTAATTTTGTTTTGATGTGTTGGGGGGTAAATTTTTTATTGTTTTCTAAATTATTCACTTCTTGGCAGGGTGTATGCCTTAAAATTTCTTCGCCTGTTTTATGTAAAAGTATTTCCCTTGCCGTATCAATTTTTGCTTCTATTTGTTTCAGAAAATCATAGCCAATTATACCGTCAAAACTATTTAAAAATGGTAGTAAAAAAAATGTTGAAGTGTGATTAAGAACGTTCATTAAACATTTTTCTGAAACAAGGTTTTCGCCATTTATTGATTTCACTTTGAAAAATTTGTCTACTCTAGTGATGCCCTTCAAACAACTATACGGCTTAATATAGTTTTTTGAAGTCCCAGTATCTATTAAAAGTCGTAGCTCTTGTCCATCTTTAGTCTTTTTAACTAAATATGGCAAGAGCGAAGTTACTCTAAAAAATTTATTTCTTCTGTTGCAAAGTTTGATTCTGAACCAGCATCTTGCTGTGATCCGGTGTAATATGGGTGTTCATGTTCTTGTTGGAATTGCACATTTGATTGATCCATATAGTTAAGTCTTTGGTTCTTTGGTTGGGGCAAAAATGTTCTTTTAGACGAATATATGTGATCTCGATTACGCTTGGGTGTGATAAAACGATGGGGGTTTTGAAAATTTGGATATGAGTGAACCGGTTGCTGCTGATGGTATTGAAATTTATTCTGAAGTTGAATTGGTTGTTGCTGATAGTCTTGAAATTTATTTTGAGGTTGAATCGGTTCTTGTCGTTGATAGTCTTGAAATTTATGCTGAGATTGAATTGGTTGTTGTTGTAAATAATTTTGAGACAGAAAATTTGGATTGTGGTTGGAATTTCCCCTGTTTCTATTAAAAGATGTTGTCTGTCTTAAAAATGAAGAACCACGATCTACTTCCATTGGAATGGGATCATTTTGTTCCTGCTTAAAAACAAATGAAGGATGAGAAAAATTTCGTTGCATAGAGAATACCCTTGGTTGCGAGTCAGAGTAAGTTCGCATATTCTTTGTTCGTTCTCCAACAGCAAATGAATGTGCAAAATTGTTGCGTAAGTGATTCACCTCTAATTCTTGGGCGGTCGCAAGAGCTGATGGGAGATCTACTGGTTTAGCTGAAAATAAAATATTCGATAATGGTTCCCTTAGCCCAGATATAAAGACCCGAAGTGCGTTGTCCCTAGCCTTCTCATTTAAAGCCGCTATCACCGTTTCTTCGCTGTTATTGCTCATTCGATTTTTGTTTATAATTAAAGTTAATTGTTTATCAACTAAGTCATAATATTTAGCCAAAGACAAATTGCCTTGCCGCAGTGTACTCATTTCGTTTTCTAGAACATGTATAGGACGCTTATCAGCATAACGTTGATCTAAACGAGCGATAATGGCTTTAAAATTGAGTGGAGTATTAAATGCCGACAGAGCTGTATTTGCAGAACCCTTAATTCTATTCCGCAGAATTCCCATAGCGATGTAATAGTTTTGTGAACCTTCAGGGTAATAATTAACAGCAAAGTTTGCTGCTTCCCGCCATGATGGATATTGTGCCAACTCACCATTGAATTCAGGCAATGATTTTATAAGATCTAAAGTAGTTTCATTATTACTCACACCCGGTCTAATCGTGACCGGAATATAAGGCTCAACTGTTGGTGGTCTTAATTGATTAACACTTTCTGTCAAATTTCGCACTTGCTCTGAAATCCCATGCAATCCCACCTCTACGCTTGCTTCTATCAGTGTTAGTACCTGATCCCTATTCATTATAAATCGATCGACTCCACTTTGTTTTTTAAAAAAAATATATATATACTGTAAAACTCACCTCAATTCTGTTTTTCCTATCGCAGCCTTTTATTAATTTTTCTGTTTTAAATTATACTACAAATATTTGCACTGAAAACATACTTACAAAAATTTTATGCCTAAATAACATTCGTTGTCGACACTGATGCTCAGCTACTGTATTCGGCTACTGCGATTGGTTGCTATGTTGGTTTTAGTTTGTGCTTGCTATTTTGATTATTTGGTTGCAACTGTACTCAGTTTCCAATTTAATTTTATTGAGTTATTTATTTTTATTTTTTAATATTTTTTCTTTAAAATGTAACAGAAAATATAAGAATTACTGTTATTCTTTTAACATTCAATTAGAGTACTTTTGTTTTTTGTTCTTTTTTCTCTATTCTTTTTTTTATATAGGTTATGATTATGCACTTTTATGAAAGCACTCTTCACAGAATGGTGCTATAATACTAAACGTTTTCTTAGTTTACTCTCCAAATAGTCTTTTTTACTATTTCATTATTCTATTTCTGGATTTTCCAAGTAAATTGAAAACTTTTATTAAGCTTGGCATTGGCACTGACACTTTTTGTTATTTTGTTTTTAATATAACAATGAATTATTAAATATTTAGTTTTTGTTAAATTTTTGTTTTTAACTTTCGTTCGATTTCTTTTATTTTATAGATATGCAGTGCTGCAGTGTGGTCTTTAATAGTATGTTCTTTTGCTTAACTAGTTTTTTTCCCTGTTTCAAGCTAATAATTATTATAATTTTTTGTATTTGGAAGTGGTAACTGTATTTTTCTTCGGGTACTTTTGCACTTTCTTTATAAGAAACTTAAAGCAAACCACGTTGGGCGCCAGTTAATGATCGATGCCTATTGTCCTCTATGAGGAGTTTGTCCAATGAAATAATTTGACTTTTCTTTTCAATGGTTGACAACAAACTGCTTTATTTTAAAATATTAGGCCAAATTTATATTAATTTATTTAGCTTAATTTACTTCAAAAGCATATAACAGTTGTGAGAAAAGGATAACTATATTAATACTTAATATTAGTAAAAGCTAATCTAAAGTGACACATTAAAGAGCTATTAATATAAAAATATAATTAATAAAGAGAGTTTGAACAAACGTTGTAATCTAATACTTAGTGATGCTAACTTATACACTTTATTACAAATCTCATTACCGTTTCCGCTACATGGAATTTTATAGACTAAATTTGATAATTCTTGAATTGGTATTTTATCTTTAGTTTTGCTAAATAACCTTTTTAATGTATAGTGGGTTTTGTATGCCATTTTATATTTATTACAATCAAAAATGTTTGATTTCACCAATCGTTCTGATATTCCTGGTACATAAATTAAAGACTTATAAATCATTGGCTCGATTATATGTCTTGTATTTATATTATTCCTATTTCTATACTGTCTTATTAATCTATTAGTAAGATGAATAGGAAAATTATTATCATTTAATACATTTCTAATTAACTCCTTATTCTTTTTATGAAATTCAATATCACTTATCGTAAGTATCCTTTCTATCAAATTATTAGCTGCATTTATTATAATTCGTTTACTGTGTTTAGAATAAAAGTTAATGACTCTTCCAGAAGCTGTTGGTTTTTGGTACCAATCTATTAATAAATTATTTCCACTCCTAATGAGTAAAGTATCTAAATATGGAAGCCTTGAATCACAATCTATTTCTACTGTAAACCTTATACTAGGATTAAATTCATTAAAAGTTTTAAGTAAATTATTAATGCCATTTTCTGATATTATACAAAATAAATCATCAACATATTTGGTCACTATTATTGGTTTAATGCTAAGCTTTCCAATACATGTGTCTAGTAGTTTCTCCATAACAATATCAGCCACAATTGGAGAGGCAGGAGATCCCATTGGTAAACCTTTCTGTTGTTTATAAAATTTACTATTATATTGGAAATACCTGTTATCTTCTATACAAAATTTAACAATACGTAGAAATAGACACTTTTCTATATTAGTATGCCCTTCAATAATATTACACTTTTCCTCAATTGTACTCATTACTAGATCAACAGGTATGCTTGGAAATAATGACACTACATCTAATGAAATTAACTTCTCATCATCTTTTATTTTTATGTTCCTTATCTTATTTTTAAATTCTACAGAATTTTTTATGTTATATTTTGAATGTTCAGTTATCTTTTTTAGAATATTGGTTATATATATACATAGTTCATAAGATGCTTTTGCATTACGTAAAAAAAACTGATGGTTGTAAAAATATTTAATTAAAAAAATTGAGTGCTAATAACTTGAAAAAATTTTGTGATAAACTTGAACTTGATCTTGATAAAATACTTGTGTAACATATACATATAAAGACACAATTATATAGATTGTTTTAATTATACATATATTTTCGCAAATAATGCATGTTAGAAAACTCAGTATAAAGCACAAAATTACAGTACGGCGCACTGTGGGACATTTCGTGTAAATGTGATCAAGTGTGAACAATATTGGTCAATATTTATTTATAATTTCTTTTTTTTATTTCAGTTGATTAGAAAGTACTTCAGGCTTCAAGATGAGATAAATTTTAGATTTGTACGAATAGCTATACCAAAGTACAAGTATCAGTATTGAAAAACTTCCTTTCATTTTAAGCATTTATCAGCAAGAATCTGAATTCGCTACAAAAGAGACAATTGTGTTCAAGTTTAGAGTTGCCTTCAGTAGAAGAAGTAGAGGAATATTTCAAATATTATTCAAATTTAATATTTATTTGTATCTGACTTAAAGGAATCGTTAAATGTTTAAAAGCAATTAAAATCTAGGCATTCGGAAACTAAACAAAGCCTAAATTTAACTGAAAAAATGTCATCAAAATTTTTCATCATATTCTTAGTGGGTACATACTTAAAATAGAATCAAGACTCCCAAGGGTCGATTATTAACCTGTGGCAGTGGTTATTCGATCAAAGTCAGAGATCAGGTGGTCTACGAAGGCAGTTACATTTATATTTTTTATAAGCTAAATCTTAATTATTTTAAATGGTTTCACATTCACACTTTAACTTAATTCGAATTTAGAAAGAAAGTCAATAACTCACGAAAACAAAAACATTTTTAAAAAATTTAAGTTTTTACAAAATAAACGAAATTTAAATAAAAACCATAAATTTGACTAAAAAGTCAAACAGAAACAAAATTTTATATTATAGTAAAAACCAAAAATATAATATTCTCAAAAATGTAGAATTCACTTAAAAATTTAAAAAAAATCTAAATGTTAAATAACAAAAAAAAGTTAAGACTGTATCCCGGGCTTTTTTTGGTCAGATTTGTTTCCGATGCGGATAAAAAACTTATTCCATTTTTTCCCAACGTTTCGTCGGTTTTTTTCCGACTTCTTCAGGGGAGTGTTTTTTTTATTTATTATAAACTTATCTGTTTACATTATTGAATACATGAATAGTTGATGAAACATAATTTGAAAAATTAATGTGTAATAATAATAATAAATTGTGGACAGCACGACACATTAAAATATGTATATAAATTAGTCAACGAAAAAATAATAGTATCACAGAAAAAAATTTTTTTTATTAGTCAAACAAATATCACAGAAAAAAACCGACGAAACGTTGGGAAAAAAATGGAATAAGTTTTTTATTCGCATCGGAAACAAATCTGACCAAAAGTAGCCCGGGATACAATCTTCACATTAACAAAGGTAATTGGTCAGAAACAAACAAAAAAATAATAAAAAAAAAAGTTCTTTTACGTGCAGATTATAGGGAACTTTTTTAATATTGGCAATATACAAAAAAGTTGATAAACATTAATTTTCAATTTGTTTGGTTTAATAATGAAGAAATATGGTTTTCATCTTCATTTATGTGAAGGGTGAATAAACATTTTAATTAACAGACTAAAATTATATAAAAAATTTGTTTTAATGAACTTAAATTATTGTTATTGCATTTTTTTTTTTTTTGTAAAAGCCAATGTTTGCTTTTGGTTAAAACTTATTTTTATTTATTTATTTATTTAAAAAATTCAATGCAACAAGAATACAAATCTTATATAACAGCACTGGGTAGATAAAAACACATAGTTTGATTTACAAGTAATATTAAAAAGTATATAAATTATAAAATTATACAGAAACAAGTAAATCTAGTTAAATGAAGTAACTTCAATCAAAAAAGTAAACATTGGGGTGACAGAGAATTAAGAAAAATTTTATTTTGCAAATGTATAATTGTACATAAAAATGTCATCTGCTCTTAATGGGTTAACCTTTTATTAAAATTTTAGTATTTGCTTACAGATCTCTTCAAAAGCTTTAAAATTATATCTATATTGGTATTTCAAACAATTTAAAAATTTCAGAGCCCCTTAACTCGGAAAATATGGATGAGCACCAATTTCTTCACTTGTAGTTTTTATTATTTAATTCTCTATCGCTCCGTTTATTTATTTTTTGATTAGAGTTACTTTATTGTTCCAAATGATATGAGAAAACTAGAGATAGGCGTAGTGTTTTGACTGCTGCTTCGAAAAACGTGCACCGATCATGCTGATTTCCAATAGCACTTCTTTTGATACTTTATCCGGTTGATTTTATTATTATTTTTTTTTTTTTTTGTGAAATTTCAACAGTAACATGGAAGGAAAAACGGACATAGCCTAATCGACTTTGCTATGCATAAGAAGTCATCATATATATATTTAAAGGGGTCGGAAATGGATATTGTAGAAATTACTTACGGATTGACAAACCTATATATACCCCTTTTTGCTTTTTGTGGTGAAGGGTTTAATTACAGTGTCCTAGAAAAGAAAATATTGTGTCAATATGAAAATTTATTATTCGGATTCTTTTTTATTTTAATTTACTTTATTCGTGCTTGATTCCTTCAAATATAAATATTTCATAATATTCTTAAGCACGAATAGAGTAATTTAAAATAAGAAAATTTCGAATAATAAATTTTCATATTCATATATTTGCATGTGCACTTTGTTTATTGATTAAAATTGTTTTTAATCTTGAACAGTAGTAAAATGGCCATATGGATATGCTTTCCCCGCAGAAATACATTCAATTTGTAGTTGAGAATATCATGAATTATTTATATTTGAAGGAATCAAGCCCGAATAAAGTAAATTGAAAATATTGTATTTATATTTAAATGAAATTTCGAATGTTTAGTGATATTACGATTTTTTTTTGCAGAATTTTAGGTTAAACAAGTTTAAACAGTTCTGTAAATGTACTGAAAATACCTTTTCGACCTATGTTGTAAAACGTGGTAAAACGTCTCCGTGAATGTGTGGGGGGAAAATTAATGATAAATAAAGTTTAAAAATATCTCATTTTTTAAATAATATTTAAATTGGTAACTAAGTCATAGATGTGGGTGTCTAGAAAATATACTAGATTCAGTTCATGTGTTCTTTAAAATTAACCGATAAAATACTGAGAAACCTAAAAAACCTAACCCAACTAAAAATTACACTGTGTGACAAATGGTAGGGGTCAGTGATCAGGAAGGGTTCAAACTACTGGGAAAGTTATATCGGTAAAAAAGAAGTTATACGTGTTCCGGCGTTTCGCTGGGTCACGTCTAGGAATCGAGATATATCGATTTGAAGTTAGTAACTATCAAACAGGGAAAATTGTCACCTTTGGTGGTCTTTTTTTTTACATAACTCGAGAACCATTAATCCGATTTTGCTTAAACAAATTTAAAAAAAATTAAAAATTACAATTCCTTTAATCTGTTCATATAACGTATTTCTATATACTCAACAGTTTTGCCGGTAAAAATTTTTTTATTTTTTAAATTCATAAAAAATCCAAAACAGAAAAAAAGTCAATTCATATTACTTTTACGTAAAGTCCCATAACCTTTAAACAAAGTAAGAAAAAGATCATGAAAATTGCTGGACGAGTTTCGCTTTTATTCACAATTAAGTGAAGGTATGAATTTCAAAAATTTGCTCGGGATATGCTCAAAATTCCTTGGAAAAAACATTGGTGACTTTTATGATTGTCAGAATTTAAAAAAACTAATAAACAAAAGCATATTTGACTTTTATGGTAACGCACACGAATCGGGTATATAGCCACCTTTCATGTATGTGTATAATATTTATTGCTTCAAAAAACAAAAATTTTAAGTGTCATTCCTATTGAAAATCAGCACCTCAGCCTACCTCTAATTTTTCCATATTATTTGGAATAATGAAGTAAGTCCGATTAAGAAAGCAAATACATGGGGCGATATAGAATAAAAAATAAGAAAAAAAAAATCATGTGAAAAAATTAGCGCTCGTCCTATCTTCCGAGATACAGCCCCCTGAAATTTGCAAATTTTTTAAAATATCAATATGTATATCATTTACAAGCTTTTGAAGAGATATTTAAGGAAAAACAAAATTTTTTAAAAAATGCCTAACCCGTTAACAGCCGGTGACATTTTTAGCCAAAATTATATATCGTAGAACTTAATTTTGTTTCTTATTTATTAATTTCCTATCACAGCAATATTTGTTTTTTTGATTGGAGTTACTTCACTAAACTAGATTTACATAGATGGAGAAGGGTATATAAAATTCGGCATAGCCGAATATAGCACTCTTACTTGTTTTTATTTAAAACCGCCTTAAAAAGCTGAAAGCTTGAAACATTTTGAAATACTTTGTCCATCAAATTAAAAAATCACAGATTCCAATCATTTTTACGTTATATTTACAACACTTCATATTAAATATCAATAATCAAGGGCTCCTCGATAACACAACCATGGTAAGACAATTTTTAAATGTTGAATAAAGCGCTCATTGGAATATAATATTTCTTTAAATTTGTCACTATCTTCGGTAGTTCCAACAAAATTATCAATACTGGCAGAATCGGTAGGTTCGCACAAAACGACAGCCATAACAGTGGTAACTGTTAGAAAACCTTGAATAGAAAAAAAAATTATTATGAACAAATTTTACTAGTGATTAATGGAATTACTTACCCCATATTCCATATTTAATTAAAGCTTCATGGATATTCCGTAAAGTGGGCAAAGGCTTTGTATATTTTAATAATTGTAAATGTTCAATTAGATTATCGTAATAATACTTGATCATATAATCAAAATGTTTAATTTTTATATCTAAGTGAGCCGATGATATTATAAAATATAAAAGATCTTGAGCTGGAGAACCATATCGGGGCATTTGTAAATCTACCAAATAGGTGTCCTTTAAATTTCCTTCAGTATCATATTGAAACATAATATTGTTGGCCCAACAATCGCCATGATTTAAGACATTAAACTCGCTCTCATCCGCCGAACACTGTTCATACAAAACATCCGTGATGTTAGTAGCTAAACTATTGATTTGATTATAATAGACGTTATAATTCTCTAGCGTTTTTATTGTTCTTTTTAAATGTATCATAGAGGTATCAAACATCGTTTTGCACAAACTTTTGCTTTCTTCCTTTAAGAATCCATTTAAATAAGGCTTTGCAAACATGCCTTTTCGTTCTACTCTAACAGCGGATGCTGCATGAAATTGTGCTATTTTCTTTAGCACAGCCTTACAATGTACCATATTCAGACAATCTTGTCTTTTAACGTTTTTGAAACCTCGCACGGATAAATCTTCCAATAATATGTATTCCTTATCCACAGGTAATTTATAGCCTTTGGCACCAAAATTTACCTCCAACCCGGCCTCAGCATAAAGTTGTTCAAACTCTGGCTTAATATCACGATACATACCAAATTCAGAGATGAAAAATTCCCATTTAGACATTTCATTGCGATATAGTTCAGTGTCATGGGCTACTTTTAACATAAAACTTTGACGTTGCATTGAACCACTTGCAAGCAAAATATCTGCTTGTACTCTGAGCATAACAGTTGCATAATTTTCGCCTGGAGCTAAAGCTGGAAATACTTTGAATTCTTTAATTTCTTGAAAATCTTTAACAGTTTCGCGTAAAACATTTTCAAATAACTTGGCCTCAATCCAGGCGGGTATTTCTATTTGAGTCATTACGTTTTTATTTTAAATATTATTTCCTTGTTTTACAAGCGAATCTTAAAAAAAACTTGTTCTCTGTAAAGCTTTTACTCAACTACTGAGAACTATTATTTTTCGATTAGATGATTTTGTCTAACAACTTGTTTAAAAAAATTTCAAAAGATCGTCACACATTAGTTCACGAGTTCAATTACCTTGTTATCTTTTTTAACAAAAAAATTTTTTATTATTTATCTACAAAATGTTGTTGTTCTCAAAGCTAGCTATTAAATCAGATATTATTTTATATCTCGGAACACCATGATTTGTGCAAATAGAAACGGTTATGATGAATCTACTTATGCATACGTTTATAGTATCAGCAAATTTAAGTTCCAAAATAACGTAACTATTGGGACACCCTACACAAAATTTTATTTTAATTTTTTTTTACTTGCTTATGTCGGGGACATTCATAACAATAAACGCATTGTGAAAATTTTAAACGTCTGGCTTTAACGGTGGAAGAGATAAGTTTCTATTTGTAAAATTATGACGTCTATGGAAACTGCATTCAATTTTTAAATTTATTCTTTACAGTTTAATTTATACCGGATATATTTTGTATAAATTTTAAATATCTATCTACTACTGTTGAAAAGCTAAAAGCAATTCACTATAGCGGCACCCTTTATACTTTTGTTTTATTTTTGACTTTTCTTGTTCTTATTTATTTAAAATGCTTAAACTGAAAGTTCTTGCCTATTGGGGTAAAAAAGAAGACCACATGGAAATCAAAGATTTTAACCGACTTCAAAAAAGATGGAGGTTATCAATTCTACTGAATTATTGCTTTCTTATGTTTGTGTCGATTTTAAAATTTTTTTGTAATTTGACAGATTGTTCTCGTTCTAAAAATAATTCATAACCTTATAAATTAAAGGGTGTCCCCATACAACACACATATTTTTTACGCATATTATAAACTGTAAAGGGTAATTCTGTGAAATTTAAAATGATTGCGTGTTACAATAGCTTCCAATAACAAAAAGTAATACAAAAATACATCTGAAAATTAAAGGGTACCCCATAATTGATGTATATTTACTTATATGGGCCTATCTTTTGAACCGTAATAGACAAACGCTTGAAAATTGGACAGAATATCGATTGCTATGGCCGTAAGTATTAATATTAAAAATTATAAATTAAAGGATTCGCCAATAGTTCATTTGATTTGATGTATAGGGCAATACCTTTGAACGGTTGTGGACAGACGATTAAAATTTACAAAGAACCTGTATTTCTAACTCCGCTATTTAAATAAGTATAAAATTTGGATTTGGCAATAAACGCGTGTCCCGATAGTTGATGTAATTTATGGCCGAACTTTTGAACCGTTATATACAGACAGCTGTAACTTACAAGGGACCTGTGTTGATAAGTCCGCTATAACAAGAAGCTTATAATTTGAATTTAGATTATTAAAGGGTGTTCCCAAAATTAATGTAATTTGACCTAAATTAATGTAATTTGATCCATATGGCCGTATTTTTTAAACCGTTAAATACAAACATCTGACAATTAGACAGAATGTCCACTACTTTGTTTGGTATAATAAGTAGTATAAAAATTTTTAATCATGAATTAATGGGTTTTAAAATAGTTAATATAATCTTAAATCAAATAAATCAAAAACCATTTGTGTTGTTGTATAAAAAAAAAAATATTTCCAAGATTTCGACTAACTTTGCTTTAATCATCTTTGTTCTTTCCGTTATTGTTTCTTTAAGCTTTGACAGTGATATCACTTTCGGAATAACTTTTCAGCTTTTTAATTAATGTCCGACGTTGCCTGGGTTAAATTTTAGGGATTTCCTAGGCACTGTAAAATATATAATAGATTTGCTTACTATATATTGTAATTAAAAGAGCAATTTCGCAGATAACGTATTAAATATCTCGGAAGAGGCAAAAGCAGTTTAAAGCGTGATACTTTGAAATTTTATGAAATTATTAGTTGATTTTTAAAATATGCTTTTGTCTCGTCATTGTGTCAGTATTTTTGTATTATCAAAAGTCTTTCATATTGGTATTTGTATTACTTGCTTTTTCATTTGAATTAATTTTAGAGCAATTTTATCCTGCAACTCCACATACAAACATGACTTTATTATAAAGTATTTAGTAATTCACATAATTGCCATCTGAATAACAATTGAAGACAGGAATTTATATCAGTTATCATAACATATATAAAATCTGTAACGGTGTCATTTCTGTCTGCCTGTCTGTATTCGCATCACGTAAAAACTACTAGATGGATTTTAACAAAATTTTGTGCAGAGGTCCCCTAGAACCTTTATTCCAATATAGAATACTTTTTTTCGTAATAAATATTTACAAAAAATAGAGATACATATGTGAAAGCACTCAACTTTAACTTTAATAGTTTGCACTATAGACCTTAAAATTGCATGCCCTTATCACCAGTTCAGCGTTTTTAAGGCAAAATTCTGATTTTTATATTTTTACAAGTTTTAATAGACCAATTTCGGTCATTCAATTATTCACAAATAATTATTATTATTTAACACTATAAAAACGAATAACCATTAAAGTCTATAATGCGAACCCTATGTGTATTTTTATTTTAAACGCAAACAAAAGCGACATCTGTTTGCATATAGAAAAACAGTTATCAATTATTTCATAGAATTAAAAAGCAGTTAAAAATTTTAACTGAATCAGAATAAAATGGAAACTGTAACTGAATAAAATGAAAACTGTAATAAGAACAAATATCTAACCGTGTTCCAAACGTCATTAAAATTAGTACAGTCGTTAAGCCAAAATAAACTTTTAAAGAGACTTTTTTTGGAACGTTGCCACATGGATGGCAACGTTATCAAGTTAATAAGCAAATAAAATAAAGCTCTTAAAAAATTTTAAATAAAATAGTTAATGGTTTGAAAAAAGACAGGATTATTATAGTAAACCGAGGATTGTTGGTCATTTAAAGTAATTTGAATAGAAGTGTTAATAATTTGTCAAATTTGTCCGGTCTTGATCAGTACTCTCGAGGAATATTGGAAGCTAGTGGATTTATTCTTTTTTATGTAAAGATTCGCTTCAGTATATATAACCTAGATTAGTTCAAGAAAGTCTAAAACAAAACAGTAACAATTTAGTTGAATACAAAGGCGAACTTTAAGCAACATTAAAGCAAAATGAAAACGAAATATTGTGAAATAAATGCAAAGGAAACACAAAAAAATTAAATTAAAAAAAATTAATGATCAGCTCTTAATGGGTTAAGTGTTTTTAAAACATTTCAGTATTTCCTTAAAGATCTCTTTAAAAGCTTTAAAATGATACCCATATTGATATTTAAAAAAATTTTTTAAATTTTTTTTTTCTTATTTTTTAATTCTTTATCGCCCCATAAATTTATTATTTTTTTTTTTTTTTTGATTGGAGTTACTTTATCATTGCAAATGCCTTTAAAAAATTAAAGGTAGAAGTTGTTTTTGTCTGCTGCCTCGTAGGACATGGACCGATCATGCTGATTTCCAATAGCACCTCTTTCGACACTATATCTAATCGATTGACATATTTATTTAATTTCAACATTAACACGGACTGACAGACGGACAGACGGAAATCTCTCAGTCGACTTTACTATGCATCAGAAGTCAGAATATGAGCACGGAAATGGATATTGTAGAATTTACACACGGAATGACCAACTTAGATATACCATTTTTCCACTTTTTGTGGTGAAGGGTATAACAACAGACACAAATGTTAAAAAGTTAACATATGCAAACTTTTTAAAAAATAAAATGGGGATGCCAGATAAAAGTAAACCAAACATAATAAATAAAATATCAGACCACGAAGCAATAGATGTAGCAATAAATAGCGCCAAATACAAACCTAATAAAAAAAACTAATAAAGAATTTGAAATATTTAAATACAATAGACAACAATTTAACAATGAAATACGAAATATATAAAGTATTAATAAATATAATGATCTGAACTATAATGTAAATATCTTCGATGAATACATGAAAAGTTCAGTGCAAAAGTTAACGACAAAGAAAAATATTTTTAAGAATTTTAAGTTTAATTGCTTTAAGGATGAAATAAGACAAATAAAAACTGAAAAAATTATTAAAGACCAATTAGCAAGATACGAAAATTCTAACGAAGCATGGACTAATTACAAAACAATTCGAAATACGAGGGCGGTTCGGAAACTTCTTAGCCTAGCACAAAAAGCGCGGTGTTTTGGAAACTTTAATCTGTGTTATGAACACGTGTTAAATGTTGTTTCGATCTGGAAACTCCTTTATATAGAAACAGGTGTTCAAAAAAGACGCATCCGCAATTTTTTTTGCAATGGAAAAATTAGAAATGCGTGCTGTCATTTAATATTTACATAAAAAAGGTTTATCGGGACAAGAAATTCATAATGATATGGTGAATGTGTTAGGTGAAAGTGCTTCTTCATATGCAACAGTAAAAAATTGGGTTGCTGAATTTAAACGTGGTCGTACAAGCATTAAAGATGAACCACGTAGTGGACGTCCAAAAATGGACGTCGACGAATAAAAGTACGTGAAATTGCTAATATCATGTGCATCTCAAATGATCGAGTCCATTTAATTTTGCATGAAGAACTACAGATGAAAAAGCTTTCTGCAAGATGGGTGCCGCATTTGTTAACAGTCGACCAAAAACGCATAAGAATGAACATTTCTCAAGCTTGTTTGGATCGTTTTAAGCGTCGTTTCATTACTGTTGATGAGACATGGATCCACCACTATACTCCAGAGACAAAAAAAAAAGAATCCAAACAATGGATTGAAGCTGGAGAAAGTGCCCCAAAGAAGGCAAAAACAATTCAGTCGGCTGGTAAGGTTATGGCAACGGATTTTTGGGACTTTAAAGGTATTTTATGATTGACTAACTGCAAAAGGGTAAAACAATAAATTCAGAGTACTATTGCAACCTTTTGGATCAATTAAGTGTACAAATTCGAGAAAAACGTCCTGGCTTACAACACAAAAAAATAATTTTTCATCAACCAGCGCACAAGAGTGTTTTAACAATGGCTAAAATTAACGAATTAAAGTACGAGCTGCTTCACCCCCATCCTTATTCGTCTGATTTAGCTCCCAGTCACTTTAACCTGTTCCTAAATCTAAAAAAATGCCTTGCTGGCAAGCGTTTTATCTCGAATGCAGATGCAATTACAGTTGTAAACCACTATTTTGAAGACCTTGAGGAAAACTATTTTAATCAAGGAATAGATTGACACAAAAGCGTTGGACTAAGTGTACTCATATTGAAGTTTCAGGAGATTATATTGAAAAATAAAAATATTTTAAAAAAACTAACTATTCTTTTTCATTGATAGGCTAAGAAGTTTCCGAACCGCCCTCGTATTTATAAAATAAAAATTCAAAATGAAAAAAATAAATACGTAAATTAATGAAATTTTACTTTATTTTCAGCTTTTTGGTTCTTTTTAATTAATTTCTAAGCATTTTTAGAAAGAAAAATTATTTACAAATGTATGCGGACGTTTTCCAAAGAAAACAAGAAAAATTAGACGCTAGCAGAATGAAATGCAGCATTTTCTGGACCGCCACATCCTTCATCAGCATTCTTTGCATCTATCTACCTTATGTTATGTACATCGTAAACATCATCTATTTAACCAACTAAGCTTAATGTTAATTTGGTGAGACGAAGTTCACACACAACTTAAAGCTTTTTCTTTGTCGTTCTCTTTGTAACTCGTCTTGTACATTTGTTGTTGCTTTTTTGTGCTAGCCATTGGATAGCCACAAAATGCAACTTTTTATTTTTAATTATTCATACTTGTTTTTTCACAACACGCTGTTTCAGTATCATATTGACTGTTATGAGTTAAGTATGAATGTAAATACGCGGTGCCTAGAGTTTGTTTTAGTTTCCATTAATTTATAAAATCGATGGTTTAAATCCTGGTCAAGAAAAAATTAAAAAAAAAATAAATATGTTAATAATAAAATTACCTCCACCAGAGATCAAGAGGAAATGTGGAAGGAAATAAAAAATCTTATTTTTAAAACATCTTAAAAATACACTAGACAATGTGATTTTTAGTAATGTAAAATTTAAGAATAATTTTGAAATAGCCGATAACTTCAACAAATATTTTTTAAACAGCCTAAAATCAATTCGATCTGTGATAGATGATGTGCAATATATCACCATCGTACCTGTGATATATTCCCGATTAAAATTTCGTCAAAAAACATATAATAATTAAAAATAGTATGTGAAAATTTAAAAATAAGCCTGACTTTAATAGAATACATAAACGAATCTGGAAAATTTTAATGATAATCCTTTAAAAGGTGTCAAAAGCAAAAAATGTGAAGAATTCCGTACCATTAATACGTTGATGACATGCGAATTTAGAAAAGGTGCTTAAAGAACAATTAGGAATATACCTATATGGAATCTTAAAAATATTATTAAAATACCAACCTGGATTTAGAAAGAATTTTTCATGTGAGCCTGTAGTCAACTACGTTATTAGTAGATGGAAAAAAATTTAAAAAAATAAAAAAAATGTTGGAATTTTTTTTTTATTTTAAAAGAGCGTTTAAAACCATTGAGAGTTATATTCTTTTAGGGAAACTATATAACCACGGCGTTCGGGATACAGAGTTAAAATGGTTTGAATCATACTTTACAGAAAGAAAACAGATAACAAAAGTAAACAACGTACAATTCAATTAAAAATTATTGTGGTCTACTACAAATAGCAGTGCTATTTATAATTTATAATATTAATAATCTACCGGAAATACTGGACATAAATGAAATAATTCTATGTGCAGAAGCACCAGAATATTTAACATAACAAGTAATATTTATCAGAGGTGCACAACCATACCAGTTAAAAAATCTGCACAACTTTAGAATTAATAGTACCTTCAACTGCAATGCACCGAAATCTTTTATATAAAGGATTACAGCTTTACAACACGTTAACAAATTTTATATAATTCTTGCTAAAAAAAAACCGACTTCAAAGCAGATTTCATCTGCCTGCCTATAATGGTTTAAGAGTATGGCCACATAAATTAGATAACCTTATTATTGGGACACTCTTATATCTCAAAACTTTATACTTGTTCAATAGTTTGGAAATATACATCAAATTACAGCAACTATAGGGTCACCCTTTAATTTCCAAATTCAAATTATATACTTGCTCATGTAGTAGATTTAGCAATCAGGTTCTGTATAAATTTCAACTGTCTGTCTATAACGGTTGAACAGTTTGCCCACATACATCAGATTATATCAATTATGGTAAAACCCTTTAATTTATAATTTAAAATTTCTATACTTCTTATTATACCAAAAAAAGTAGTGGATATTCTGTGTGAAATTCTGGTTTTTGTATATAACGGTTCAAAAAGTACGGCCATATAGAACAAATTACGTTAATTTTGACAACACCCTTTAATTTCTAAATTCAAATTAAAAGCTTATTGTTTTAGCGGGCTTAGCAATATAGGTCCCTTTTGAGTTTCAGCGTTCTGTCTATAACGGTTAAAAAATTCGGCCACATACGCCAAATTACATCAACTATTAAGACACCCGTTTTTTTCCAAATCCAAATTTTATACTTGTTGTTATAGCGGACTTAGCAATAAAGATTCGTTGTAAATTTCAATCCTCTATCTACAGCTGTTTAAAAGTATGGCCATATTTATCAAACTAAATGACCTGTTGGGGCACCCTTTTATTTATAATTTTTAGTATTGACTTGTTACTATAACAGCCATAGCAATCGACATTCTGTACAATTTGCAAGCGTTTGTCTATAACGGTTCAAAAGATAGGCCCATGTAAGTAAATCTACATCAATTATAGTACACCCGTTAATTTCAAAATTCAAATTATAAATTCGTTGATAAAGCAGGCTAAGAAATACAGGTCCCTTTTAAGTTTCAGCGTTCTCTCTATAACGGTCCAAAAGTTCTGTCAGATACTTGAAATTACATCAACTATTGGGACACCCTTTAACTTCCAAATCCAAATTGTATACTTGTTGTTATAGCGGACTTAGCAATACAGGTTCGCTGTAAATTTCAAGCGTCTGTCTACTGTTAAAAAGTATAGCCATATATGTACATTAAATTAAATAAAATATTGGCGCACCCTTTAATTTATAATTTTTAATATTAATACTTGTTATTATTACGGCCAAAGCGGTCGAAACTCTGTCCAATTTGCAAGCGTTTGTCTATAACGGTTCAAAAGATTGGCCCATAAAAGTAAATTTACATCAATTATCTTTAATTTTTAGATTCATTTTTGTCTAACTTTTTTGTTTTTTTTTTTTTGAGAGCTATAGTAATACGCAGTCATTTTTAATTTTACAGAAGTGCCCTTACAGTTCATAAAACACTTAAAAAATATGTATGTTGTGTGGGGACACCTTTGAGTTTCTAAGATTATGAACTGTTTTTAAAACGGGACAAATCTGTGAGCAAGATCTATCATATTACCCAAACATTTCAAAATCAGATCAGAAATGACAGAGTTCTGCAACAAAAGCAACATTCAGTCGAATTGATAAAACTGATAATAACTAGAATCAATTTAAAAAACAAGTCTCACAATTTGTAAAGTATTATGTAAATTAGCGCTTTATAAATCAATTCAAATTAAGAAGTAACAAATTGTACATAATGTATATCAAAGTATTTTTTTTTAATACTAATAAAGATCATTATTTAATTAATTAAAAATTTAAATTAGATTGTGTTTTTTTCGCTGCAACAACACCAATCGAAATTCTTTATTTGGTTTTAATCATGTTTTTAAGCAAAATATATTTTATTTTAATTTTTCATATTAAGTCGAACTATTTGGTTATAACTAAAATATAATTATTTTATTATATTTTGCTTGCTTGAAAAAATTCCATTTTTAGGGGATATCTTGCTTCCTATTATTGTTGTTGTTTTTGGCCACATAAAGTTTGTATTGATACGTAAAAATCTTAGTATTAAAAGCTTATTAGACCTAAATAAGTAAAAAATAAGTTTTATCACATATATATTTCCCTAAAGTTTCGTTAATTTTTGATTTATGTTAATATTAAACCTATTTCGATTTCCTAGTACGATTATATAGATGGTCCTGGTTAAATTGAACAGCTACATATAATTTATATACGTTTACTTATTGTAGAAATCACAATTGTAATTAAAAACTATTATTATATAATTTTCTATACAGCTTTTTAGTGTTCCTAACACGTAAAATTTAAAATACAGCTCGTCATGCCACAGCTTTAAAAATGCTTTGTAGACGAGTAAAACGAATTTAAAAATTGAAACGTGATGTGAGTGTGCAAAATGTTTTAATCTTTTCTTAAATCGAGTTATGAATATTTAAAATTTTTTCTAATCATAATTTTTAATTTGTAGAGTATCTGCCTGTAATATTTAACATTTTAAGTTTAGAAAAAAGATCAAATATGTGTTTCTTTGTAACCGGCTTAAAAAAAAAGGAGGAGGTTATCAATTACAGTGAATATTTTATGTTTGAGCCTGCATAGCTCAGTCATTTCTAAATCGATTTAGCAAATTTCTTTTTATTTGAAATGTTAGGCTTACAGATTGGACCCTTTTTAAAAACATTTCATAATTTTAACAATTAAGGTGTGTCCATATCCAACATACATGTCTTTTATGTGTATTATAAACTGTAAAGGGCACCACTCTAAAATTAAAAATATTGAGTGTCACTTTAGCTCCCAACAGAAAAAACTACAAAAAAAATTATTGAAAAATAAATCTAAAAATTAAATTAAAATTAGGTGATGAAAATTGACCTATATAGGCCTATTTTTAAACCGTTATAGACAAACGCTTAAAACTTAGGCAAAATGCCCATTATTATGACTTTTATAATAAAAATCATATATTAAAAAAATTTTAAATTAAAGAGTGCCCCAATAGCGTATTTAATTTTATGTATACGGCCATACTTTTAATCAATTTTAGACTGACGGTTACAAGTTACAAGTTACCTGTATTGCTAAGTCTGCTATAACAACAAGTGTAAGATTCGGATTTGGAACTTAAAGGGTGTCACAATAGTTGATGTAATTAGTTGTATGTGACCAAACTTTTACAAAGAACCTTAATTGCTAAGCCCGCTATAACAACAACTTCACAATATGAATTTAATAATTAAAGGTTTTTTCCCATAATTGATGTTATTTGATCTTTATGGACCTATCTTTTTAACTGTTATATATAATTACTTGAAAGTTGTTCACTACTTCGTCTGGTATAATAAGAAGTGTAAATATTTAAACTTTATAAATAAAATGGTGTAATGGCCGTACTTTTGAACAGTTGAAGACAGACGGTTGCAATTTATAAGGAACCTGTATTGCTTAGTCCTATAATAACAAGTATAAAATTGGGATTTGGAAATTAAAGGGTGTCCCAATAGTTAATGTAATTGGATGCATGTTGCCAAATTTTTAAACTGTTATGGATACGCAGCTTAAATCTGTTTACAAGTCGGCTTTTGTTTGCAAGAATGAATTGAACATTTTGTTGTTGGTGTACATAGTAATCGATATGGAAAATAGACCCCTGCACAAATGCATTTGCTATTCAAAAGTACATATGATTTGCAAAACATGAACGCTTGCTTTGAGAACATCAAACTCATTGAGTAACTATTGGTTGTACTCGACTGAGAGTGTGTTAGGTGAGTACATGTTGTTTTTTTTCTCTTACTTGCAAATGTTTTCCACGAACATGTCGAGTATCATGCGACAGTCAAACTTCTCTTGATACTCGCAGTACTAGGTGAAGTTTGGCAAATATTTAATTAAATTCATTTGTTTTGAATCTTCCTTTTGATTTTGACCAAACGGCCAAAAAAAAAAAAAAAAATAGAAATAAATGAGGTAAGTTAATAATTTAGTTTATTTATATATTCTTTAATTATTTATAACTATGTTAAAATTATATAACTATGTTAAAATTATAAAAAAAATTATTATAATGATACGTATATATATATTAGAGTTCGTTTGGCAACCAGCTCACCTGATTTGTTTTTCAGGTATCATCATTTTTTTTAAGAGCTTTGCCTAAATAAAAATAAAGCGGTCTTTTTTTGGGAAAATTTTTACTCCTTGGGGTGGTTCAACCCAACTAAAAACGCGGATTTTGAGCTGCTTTCTCCGCAGAGCAAAAACGGTTAAATATATGTCAAATCTGATTTCACCAGCCGAATCTGCAGCAAAAATTATTACAATGAACGTTTTTTTTTAATCCTTAAAACAGTTCCAAAAACCCACAACAGAGGGCGCAAATGTCATTAAAAAAATTAGTTATTTTTAAACATGCACGCAAGGCAGATTAATATACTAGGTAGTGGCAGTAGATCAGTTGACTTTCTTGTTTATGTTTTTTTATTACAGTGGTGTTGTGGAAATATTTTTTAAATTTTCATAAAACAAAATTGTTTCACACACTTTTTGAAACTGAATTTTATTTAAAAATTGTAGGCTTCGCCTCTTCATGATTTTGTTTGCTCATTTTATATGTTAAACCCAAGAAGTTTGGTACAAAATGTGTTTATACACATTTTTGGTTTTTACATATAAAAAATAAGATGACATAATCACGAGCATCAAAGGAAAGTTTATGACGTCTAGATTAATAATATTCTAATTATTTTTTTCGAGCTACATTTTCAAAAACTGAAAAAATCATGTTAAGATGATCACAATAATAATCACGGGGCTGTCAAATGTTTTTTGGAGTATGTAGCCAAAATTTGAAGACTTACCGTTTACCTTTTTTTAATCGGTGCTTTCCACTCCGACGAACTTTACACTAATTTTAAAATTTTGTTCCAAAATTGGCAATGTTGGAAAGGGCAGGAGGGGGAACCGTTATAATTGTTTACCTAATTTTGCTTTTATTCGCATTTGCTATAGTTTGCCTTTAAAATTGTTTAAACAAATTTGCTACTACTGAAGTCTGACCGTCCGTAGATTTACTGCGAAACAGCTGTGCTCTGCCTCTGCAGAATTTCGTTGAGATATATTAAGTGGTTTATAAGATACCCAATTTTGTAAAATTAAAAAAAAATGTTTTCAAACCACTGTGCGTTATTTGAATTTGACATCTGAAAATATATTTTACACAAACAAAATGCATGTTGTTTGCTTATTGTTGTAGTTGTTTTAGAACTGCTATTACCTGTAAAATTAATGTGCCTTGCATGCACGATGAAAAGGCATTTTACACATAGCAAAACGGTACCAATATTTTATTTTTATCACAACCCGTTAAAAAGTTAAATGCCTTTTAACATTTTTTGTTGTTAGAAAAATGTTAAAACTGTTTAAAAAAAATTTGCAAAGAGTTTCCTGTCATTGAAAATTTTTTAAAAATTAAACCTTAAACATTTGTTTGCAATTAATAATAATTTATCAATATTTCGAATCTGATACATTTAACAAATAAAAAAGTTAGGCGAATACCACTTAAATACATAACTTGTTGTAATAACCTGAAATAACTCTTAAAATTCTTTTTAGATGTTCAATCGTGTACTCATTTAGACGTCTTACGCCGTTTTCTCACGATTCATGAAGGTAATAACAAAAAAAATGTGTTTCTATCAGCATCATCTCTAGTATCCGAAATAGAAATCGACGTAGAGAAATTGTTACTTTTTCCAAAGCAACGCTATTACGTTCGTAACAAGGTAACCAAACTTTACCGAAATTTTTGCAACGCCAAACGAAATTTTAAAAGAGGGATTTCGGGTCCAATGAAACACGTAAAAGAATTCTACAAAATACTCTCTATTCCATTTCCGTTGACACAAGAATTTAAGCGAGCATTGAGAAAACAAGTAGTTAAAGCATCTATTACTAACACATTAGAAGAGGAAGAAATACAAATAGACTTTGACAACAAAACTCAAGTCCCAGATTGGATGCTAGCTGAAGCAAAATCCAAAATTGGTAAGTTTCTTTTTATAGATCCAAAGACTTCCCGACTGTTGGACAGCCTTGGAATTTTTTCCAATTCGATGTCACTTCTTTTCAAAGAATTGAAACGTCTCAACAACGTAGAAGGAAATACATCATCTTTATACTTGTTCAAACGACGATCTAGCCAACGTGAGCAATCAATGAAACGGCTCCAGGAATTTAAATTTTCCGTCTACTTGATATTACATTGGGACGGTAAACGTATGCAGAATAATAGCCGCGATATGGTAGAAAGATTAGTCATTAGTGTTTCCGCAATAAATGGGTTACAAAAACTAATTTCTTGCAACTTTATTGACGATAACTCAGCAAGATCTATTTCAAACGAATTAAAAAAGCAATGCAATACATTAAACATCACAAACAAGATTGTTGGTCTATCTTATGATACAACAGCTGTAAATTCAGGCGCGAAAGGAGGTGCAGCAGTGTTATTTGAAAAAACAACAAAAAATCAGTTGAATCGTCGACCTTGTCGACTTCATCAAAAAGAACTGTACGTGGCAAATCCATTTAAAAGTGGTAATGGAAACGGTTGGTGCTGGAATTCCAATTTTTAGTCAATTTAGAAAGTGGTTTATACATAATCGTGGTTTAGAGATTACACCGGCATATAATTCAAAAGCAGCTAAGAGCATTTTGGACCAAAATCTCCAATCGTTGATAGATTTTTATGTTAAGCAAACCCAGATTAATCACAGAAGGGCGGATCATAGAGAAGCGGCCGAACTTGCACTTGTTCATTTAAATGCGAATCCTGGCTATAATTTAAAAACCTGTGGAGCAGATCACTATGCCCGATGGCTCTCAAAAGTATTACAGTAGCTCCAAGCGAAACTCGTACACCTATGAAAACAAATTTCTTTATGTTATATGTCTAAAACTAAATAGGCTAATAAAATAAATTTACTTAATTTTAGTACAAAACTATGTACTTAATTAAATATAAGAAACGAATTTTGAATATAAATTTAGTTATTAAAATACAGATAAATATTTTAAAAAGTGCCAACTTTCGACGCCAAAGCCAAACTCGTACAGTCTTATTTAATTTGGCAACATTCTTTTAATTTGCATCTAACTTCGGGATATTTCGTAAAAATAATAAAAAAAAAATTAGGGACTTTTCCCATTATTACCTTTTTTATTGTCATTTATTTGATTTTTTGTTTGAAAGAGTTACAAAAGAGAACAAAATGGGTAGACAGAGAGGGCAAACTTCTGTCGAAGTAAGAAAATTAATAATTCAACATCATAATAATAATAAATCGCTCCGATAAATATTTGAGATAGTTGATAGAAGCCTATCAACAGTGCAATATATTATAAAAAGGTGTAAAATGGAAGAGAGGATTGCGAACATAAAGAAAAGTACAAATAACAAAATTTTCTCTGCTGGAGACGAGCAATAAATTTTTTTCGTCAAATAAAAAAGAATCCATTTTTAAGTGCTCCGAAACTTGTAGAAGTTGTTGAGAAAGACTTAGGAAAAAAATGTTGCCCACAGACCATAAGAAACATATTAAAAAGGGCTAATTTCAATAGTAGAAGGACAAGAGTTAAACCTCTGATTAATAAGAGAAATCAAAGAGAAGGTTACGATTCACCAAGGAACATGAAACAAAGGATTTTTCATTTTGGAAGCAAGTATTATTCACAGATTAAAGTAAATTCAACTTGTTTGGTTCAGATGGAAGACCTTATGTATGGAGAAAATCCAATGAGGAGTTGCTTGTCTAAAACATGAAATCAATAGTTAAGCACGGTGATGGGTCAGTAATGGTTTGGGGATAATTTTCTGCATCTGGGCCCGGTGTTTTACAATTTATCGATGGTACCATGGATCAGGATATGTATCTGAACATTTTAAAAGAAAGTTTGCCAGTTTGTAAGCAGAAACTTTGTCTTGGTGAAAACTTTTATTTTTACCAAGACAACGACCCTAAGCATAAGGCTTATATTGTGCGATCATGGCTACTTAATAATTGTCCACATGTTATGGATACACTAGCCCAGAGTCCAGACATAAACCCAGTCGAAAATTTGTGGAACTATCTCGATCGTAAAATTCGTAGTCATACAATAAGTTCTAAGGATGGCTTGAAAAGAGTTCTTCAGGACGAATAGGGCAAAAATGAACCAAGTTTTTGCGAAAACCTTGTGCGCAGTATGCCAAATAGATTAGAAATGGTGATAAAAAATAAAGGCATGCACACCAAATAATAATATTTAAAACCAACAAAATAATATTTGATTGAAGTGTGGTGTACGAGTTTGGCTTTGTCATAGAAATTACTATTATTTGATGTTTTTATTAAAAAAAATTTTTTATTGAATAATAATATAAAGTTTTTATGTTTTGTTAAATTTGTTATAAAATGAACTAATAAAATAAATACAGTTTTATTTGTTAAGAGCTTCTTACCTTATGTTAAAAGATAGTTTAAAAATTAGTCTAAAGTGTACGAGTTTCACTTGGAGCTACTGTATATATTATCAAAATAATGTTGTACAAAAATGAATTTTAACATTTCGGAAACGTTGATGGAGCAATTTGAAGCTATACTTTTCTATTATATAACCATATACCTAAAGTTTTGGTTCACGTGCGAACCAACAATATATGCTACAAAAAATGACCTAGACTTTTTGTTCCAACTTGAGAAATTTTCGCAGTTGAAAGGAAAATATTGTTCTTTAATTGCAAACAGTGCTAAAGCCACTCAGCTAAGGCATTTGGAATACCTAAGTGAAGATAACGCAGTATTTTAAATTTTTGACGAACGAATTTCATTAGAGGAAAAGGAACAACTACGAAAAAAATTGTTACCAAATAAAATCAAAGATCAAACTCAAAAGTTGTTTGAAAGTGATCCAAATTGTAATTTACACGATTTCAAAGAATATGATACCGAAACTGTTACATATTCATTCAACCGATCAAATACTTTATGAAAAAGATTTCATTGATGTCGAAGAAAATGAAAATGTATTAAACAAAACTATCGATGTAACTAGCAAATTACCAAATTATGATTCTTTTTATTCTAAATCGCCTTTTGATTATGTCACCCTTCAGAGCCTAAAAAGTTTAGTTAATTTTGGTATAAATATTTCTTTTATGAGTCATAATGCCATTGATTGGACAACTAACAAAAGCTATCTAAATGCAATCAAAATCGCCAATAAAATCTAAAAGCATTTTTACGGAACAACTAGTTGGCCGAATTTCAAGACTAAACGATTCGTGTTTGCTGAAAAATAAAGATGGTTTAAATCGTTTAGCTATAGCCGCACTAGATAACACTGAAATTGCTTAAAATTACTTTAAGTAAATCATTTGAAATAATAAAAAAATGTGTAAATTTTTTTTTTATCAATTGTTTTTGATTACGAAATAATTTTACGATGTGCATAACATAAGGTAGATAGATGCAAAGAATGCTGATGAAGGATGTGGCGGTCCAGAAAATGCTGCATTTCATTCTGCTAGCGTCTAATTTTTCTTGTTTTCTTTGGGAAACGTCCGCATACATTTGTAAATAATTTTTCTTTCTAAAAATGTTTAGAAAATTAATTAAAAAGAACCAAAAAGCCGAAAATAAAGTTAAATTTCAATAATTTTAAACTCTCATAACTTTTTAACGGGTTGTGATGAAAATAAAATATTGGTACCGTTTTGCTCAGCTTAAAACGCCTTTCCATCGTGCATGTTTAAAAAACCTAAATGGGTTTTTGGAACTGTTTAAAGGATTCAAAAAACGTTCATTGTTATAATTTTTGGTGCAGATTCGGCTGGTGAAATGAGATTTGACATATATTGAACCGTTTTTGCTCTGCGGAAAAGCGAGCTCAAAATCCGCGTTTTTAGATGGGTTGAACCACCCCAAGGATTGAAAATTTTCCCAAAAAAATACCGCCTTTATTTTTATTTACACAAAAACCTTCAAAAAAATGATGATATCCGCAAATCAAATTTTTAAAATTTACTCTAATATATATATAGTTTTATTAAAACTACTACTTATTTTTATTAAATAAAAAACAAAGTAATAAATTTGCTTTATATTCATTTATTTTAAGCTGTGTTACTGTTTTCTGTTTCTATATATTGTTGTTTGTATTTCTTATTCTTCTATGTTAACGACAAAAACATTAAAATATTATTTTAAGCTTCACTATAAAGAAGGTAAAAAATACTTGCAGTACCATATGAAGTGAACATATTTTTTTAGGTACTTCATTTTTTTGTACTTGCATTCTTATATGCTGGTTTTTTCGGAACGTCTTAACTTCGGCTTATTGCATATTCGTTCGTGTCGAACAAACAATCACTACTCTTCACTGCTTGTGCTCTCACTGAGAGAACAAATATAAACGATGTTTGGGAGCGAGTTTCACATATTCACAAAAAAGTTACTCGTTGCAGATGTCTAATGGAAAATAAAATATTTATTTTTGGAATTTTTGTCTATCTGCCTGTTTTTGCATCACGTAAAGCTGCTGATTAGTTTTAAATAAAATTTTGTGAGGAGGTCTTGATTGAAATATATACTCGTATTACTTTTTTCCTTAAAAATTCCTCTATTAATTGGTAGAATATAAACAGATATATAAATAGATATAAAAATATGAAAGCACCCAATTTTACCACCGGCATAATGGTACTAAAACAGTTGTCGGCGCATTTTAATTTTGTAGATGGGCAATTTTTAACACTGTCTACAGAACTCTAGAATAAGTATTTAAAAACACATTTTTTTGTCGTGGGCGCTATTTGCAATTTGCACTTGCTCTCATATTTATTGTAGAATAATTAAAACTTTTTGTTACTGAAGATTACGTAATCATAAAAAAAACACACACAAACTGTTTTTTTAATAATTAAATAAATTTCGAAAAATGCTTAAAAGCTTCTATCAACGAGGTGCTTTAAATTGATAAAGATTTTTGTTTTATTTCAGTTGTTACTATAAGCCCAAATAAAATACACGAACTATAGTTTAGAAAAATGGCGAAAAGACCAGATAACATACCAGTGTGGATTGAATCAAAACTGTTTGAAAATGTTCTGCACGAAACTGTGAAAGACTTTAGCAAAATATTAAATTTTAATGCCTTTTACGCTTTGGCACCGGGTGAAAATTTTTCTACATTAATGATAAAAATTGAAGTAGAAGTCCTTCTCAAAAATAACAACACTAAAATTAAAAGTTTTATGCTAAAAGTGGCCCATGATAGTGAATTGTATCGTAAGGAAATATCTAAATGGAACATGTTTTCTACTGAAGCGGGTATGTATGAAGAAGTTGTACCAGAACTTGAAAAAATCTATGCCGACAATGGCTTAACTGTTAAGTTTGGAGCAAAATCTTTTCAACTGCCAGTGCAAAACGAATACATATTACTTGAGGATCTTAAGCAAAAAGGTTTTTGTAATGCTCCTCGTCAGAACTGCTTAGACATGGAACATTGCAAGGCCGTTTTGAAGAAGTTAGCACAATGGCATGCGGCCTCAGCAGTGAGAGTAGAAAAGATGGGACCTTATGAATACCGTTATGCCAAAGGTAGTTTCATAGAAAGTGGAAAAGATATGCTAAAAATGATGCTTGAAAATTCTCTTAAACATTTATTAAACTCAGCGAGAAAGCTGCCAAATCATAAAGAATACTTGATGCAACTAGAACGGTTAAAGAACAAAACGATTGATTTATTTTACAATCTTAATGGAAACGATGAAAATGAGTTTACTGTATTAAATCATGGTGATTGCTGGTCTAATAATATTATGTTTCAATATGACGAAGCCGGAAAATTGCAAGAGACTTATTTCGTTGATCTACAAATACCGAGTTATGGTTCTCCCGCCCAAGACTTGTTGTATTTTATTATTTCTTCAGCAGAATTAAAAATCAAAATAAGCGAATTTGATTATATGATTAAATACTATTACGATAATTTAACAGAACATTTAAAGATTTTGAAGTACGGAAAAAATTTACCCAAATTAAAGGAGCTACACATGAGCCTAATTAAACATGGTCAATGGGGTATGAATCAAATAATATTCAAAGAAATTATAATAATAATTTATATCATGTTTGTTAACATCAATCATCTTTTTATTAAGGTTTTTATTCTGCTATGATAACTATGGCTGCCATGCTGTGTGATCCAACAGACAATGCTTCAGCAGATAACTTAGTTGGTGATTGCGAAGAAGCTGCTAAATTTAAGGAAATAATGTATTCCAATGAACGTATTGTAAAGCATTTAGAAGTGGTTTTACCTTGGCTTTGCTATAGAGGAGCCTTTGAATTAAATGAAGTTGAATGCTAATAATATTTTTTGATTAAAACTTTGTTTTTAAATGAACAGTTTTAGATTTTCTTTATAAATAAAAAAAAAATAAAGGTAATGTTAATGTTATGATACAGCATTATTTTATGTGTTTTTGTAAAGTTTTATGCACCCAAGATTGGGATTTACTCATTTAATAAACTTACTTAAAAGTTTAATATTTAAAACCAGTTGAACGTTTTACACACAGTTTAAGTAAAATTTATATTGTGAAAAAATTTTTGTTTACAGTAAAAACAATTTATATATACCCATACCTGATTTAATTTCATGTAGTTTTTTAACAACTTATAGAATGACAAGTAAAAGTGCTATATTCGGTTATGCCGTATCTTATTTTCCTTCACAATATACTTATATAAATTTAATTTAGTGACGTAACTGCAATTAAAAAAAAAAGCAAAGAGAATTAAAAAATACTATCACCCTTATTCTGCGTTTCGATTACGTTCCCGCATTCAGTTACGGTCGAATCGAAAATAGGTATTCTACAAAAAAACCTAATCGAAAGAAAAAGAAGAAGAGAAGAGTATGTTCAAACCAGCTGCTTTGTTATGAAACGTATGAAATAGAAACATAAAAAAACAAAAAAAAATTTTTAAACATTGTAATTGTTAAACTATAAATACAATTTTATCAATAAACAGTGATAAATACATGTATTAGAACTAAATATTGTGGAAGCTATAATTAAATAATCTCATGAGTTAAGTGCGGAAAAAAAGAAAATAGTCAACAGACTAAAACCAAACGGTATTTGTGGCCAAACTATTCCAGCGAGAGGAATCCTGAAGCGCCGGAGCGAAATTTTTATTTTCTACACATCATTTAAATTATTATTATTAAAATGTCATACTTTCTTTCCTGTTTTGGCCCTATTGCATTAAGTGCACATGGAACTTCTTCCCAGAATGCCTATACTTATAATATTCAGACGCAATAAATATCAGCCTTCGTTGCCATTATACTAACCTGCAATAAATTAAATAAAGCTTTAAAATTACAAAAAAAAATGTTACAAAATAAAGTTATAGCATTTTATACTCACATTTTATTAAATTTTACACTTTTTTAACTACAAAAACAAAAATCGAAAAACTTTCCGCTAGTAAGTAAACAACTTGAAAAAACGTAGCTACGATCGTAACGCAGAATCCATACAATCGAAAAAGAAATCGAATTAATACGGGGAACGGAACGCAGAATACCAAAGTTGACAAACTGAGTAATTTTCGATCTGAATCGAAACGCAGAATAGAGGTATATATATAATTTTACATAAAAATGTCATCATCGGCCCTTAATGGGTTAAGAATAAAAAAATTTGTATGTCCTGAAAGATATCTTAAAACGCTTTTGAATGATATCCATATTGATGTGTAAAAAATATGGTGCACAATTATACTTCTCTATTAAAAGTTCAAAGTCTCATAACTCGGAAAATATGGGCGAGATCCATTTTTTCACTTGATGTCTTTTTTTTTAATTTTCTCTCTCCCCATTTATTTATTTTGTTTTTTATTAAAGTTACTTCACTCAATTAGATTTGTTCCAAGAGACATGGAAAAATTAGGTTCAGGTGTGGTCTTTTGCCCGCTGCTTTGAAGGACATGGACCGATCTTGCTGCTTTTTAATACAAACTATGTCTGATAGATTGTCGTATGTTTTAAAGCTGACTCTAGCTCAACGAGTGCCTCGGCAAAGTTGAATTCAACCCGAACATGAACGGAAAGACGGACGACTTCGCAATGCTGAAAAACTCAAATTATATTGAAGGTTATTAGTGTTCACAGTCATAAATGTACATAAAAATTGTATTTTAAGTTAAATTAAATTAAATAAAATTAAAATTTTTAACAGAAGATGCACGCTGCACGTTGGGTTATTTTGAACAAAATGAAAATAGTTCTGCACTTTCAAAACGGCTGCTCCGATTGTGCTGAAACTGTCATCCTCAGCTTTTTTAAAAGAATGTTATTTCACATTATTCTAACAATTAATCTTCGACACTTTATATTTTACTTTAACTGCTTGGCTCATGATATCGAACGTTGTCACTCACAAGCGTTTTAAACGAAAAAAACTCTTTTGGTGCTCACTAAAACTCACAACGACAACGAATTCAATCAATGACGTAAACACCTCTATATAATTTTGGTGTTCACTAAAAATTTTAGTTGTCAGCACTGCGAAAAGACCTGTCAAAATCAGTCACTTATTTATTTGTTGTCGTTTGGTTGCGAGTGAGCAAAATACTTACAATTAAAATTATCAGGTAAAAGAAAAATCAAGAAATAGAATAGAATATATATATATATATATATATATATAAATGAATGAATAGATTAAATACATACTTATGTACATATACATATATACTTCTTTCACGTAATTTACCACTAAAAAATCAACAACATCCCAACTACAGGCACTTGTTGAATATATGGAATTTTTTTCTAAGCATAGAAATTTTTATCATTTCTTGAATATATTTTTGAAGGGTAACAAGGGTAGGACCAAAAATAAAATTTCTGTATTAAAAGACGAATATCTTCCAAATTTATAATAGATGGTGCATATACTGACAATGTGTAGAGCTTGACAAGATCTATTGCCAAAATTTAAAATTTCAAAATTCGTTGCAATGTTTTTGACTTTACATACCGCACGAGGTGGGCTACTTTAAACACTCGCGGCACTGGGCCCCTATTTCCGTTGTTTTTTTCCTTAATTGTGTATTGAACATTTGTTTAAAAAATAGATAAAAAAAATATTTTAAAAACCTGGATTCACAAGAAAAAATTTCTTGCAAATATTTAAAAAATTAAATATATGTCCTTTGAAGATTAAAATTTTTGCTCCAAAAATATTTCGCACCATTCCGTCCGTCATTTCTGAACGAATTTTTTTTTGTGCAGAAATTAAATTTTTTCAAAATTGTAACGCTATGACACCCAATAACAAAACGTTATAAAGAACTAAACTCATAAGTTAAAAGGTGTCCTAAAGATGGCGTTGCTTAACGTATATAACCTTATTTCCTGATTCGTTATAGACAGACACAAGAAATTTATACAAAACTAGTTACTCCCGGGGCGCTTCGTACCACGACCACCCTTCCGAGCAAGTTATTTGATTACTATGGAAGTTATAAAAGATTTCCTTCTGCCAATTGGACCTTTTGAATAAGGACTTATTTATCTTTCAAATATTCTTAAAATTTGCGCATCAGTTCCGCTCATTTTTCCTCTCTCCCACTTACTTTACCATACGAAAAAACTCTTTAATTTAATCGAATTCGGTTTGACCGTTCGTGAGTTTTAAAGTCACAACAACTTACAAAAAATTTATATATATATACATATAGATATGTTAAGAAGACGTATATATTTAAACCTGAAATATCTATACCTATTTAGTATTTTTTTAAAGTTATGCACACGGATTTGTTTCATTTAAATTTCATTTTATATTTGACGACCCACCTTCTGGTAACGCTGTATATTGCATATCATTAAAATTTTACAAGATAAGTTAAACACACATTTACATATATGTAATAATAGTGATAAAAATTTTAAAACAAAATTAATAGATATTTTAAGTAGTTATCAACGAATAAAGCTTTCACTTAACAAAAAGAAAAATAGCTTTTATTTTAATTTAAAGCTTTCGACAGAATTTCAAAATCATTGCCATAAATAAATCTACTCCTCAATGTAAAACAAATAGTTTAATAAAAAAAAAATAATAATAGTGAATAGTTTTTGGTGCTTAGATATTCTAAGCAAATATTCTAAGCAGTTGCAGTTTAAACTTGTTGTAGGAACGTATTATTTATTGCGCTACAAAAAAATTCTGACGAGCTCAAACATTTCACCTGTTTGCTATTTTGCTTAAAGTATTAAATTATTATTTTCGCGGCTTAGTTATGACTAGTAATCAGGATACACCAAAAGATACAAATGGTATACCAACATGGATTGAGCCATCATTGTTTGAACCAGTTTTTAAAGAAATTTGTCCAGACTTTCGCCAAACTAAAGATTTTAAAGCAACAAAGGCATTAAGTGCTGGTGAGAATTATGCCACCATAATGTTGCGTCTACAAGCTGTCATCGAGTTAAATGGTATCTATTGATCATATATCAATTGTATAGGAGTTTCTTTACAAAATTTGACTCTTCTACTTTTGAGGTTTTCCCAAAATAAAAATCAGTTATGTCGAAAGTGGAATAGTCAAGTTTTGCGTGTAGTTCGAATTTTCAAATTTTCTTTATGATATACTATCTTTACTAAACTTTTGAAGAATGCCATTATTTTAAAACTAATCAAGTATCTTTTAAAATAAATTCTATTATTTACTTTTAGATCGCTCTTCGAAAACATTAACTCTTATGTTAAAGACCGCTCACGATAGTGAATTATTTCGTGAATTAATGAAAAATAATAACTTTTTCGATGTTGAAGCAACCATGTATAATGAGGTGGTGCCAGAGTTTGAACAGTTGTATAAAGATGTAGGTATAGAAGTAAAATTTGGCGCCAAAGGGTATCAACTCGCTACCCAACAGCCTTACATACTCTTAGAAGATTTACAACCAAAGGGGTTTATAAATGTTAATCGTTTAGAGGGCTTGGACATGGAGCATACTCATTGTGTTCTTAAAAAACTAGCACAGTGGCATGCTGCATCTGCGATGCTGGTTGCTACTAAAGGGGCTTTTAAAACAAATATATCCAGCGGTTTCTTTAAAGAAGAAACTCGCGAAATGATGAAAGGAATGAATGAAAATATATCTAAAATTCTAATGGAATGTATCAGGACATTTGACGGTCATGAATTATATTACGATCGCATGTATGAAAAAAAGGATTGTAGAATAGATGCTTTCTACGACGCTGCCAAAGTAGATGCTAATGAATTTAATGTCTTAAATCATGGTGACTGTTGGTCTAATAATGTCATGTTTAAGCACGGTGCATTTGATAAAGTTATTGAAACATATTTAATAGACTATCAGGTACCGCGCTATGGTTCCCCAGCTCAAGATTTATACTACTTTATTTTGTCATCCACAAGATATGAATTGAAAACGAAACACTTTGATTCCTTTATTAAATATTATCATGACCAATTATTGGAACATTTAAAGCTTTTGAATTACCCTAAAATAATGCCCACTTTAAAGGATATTCATATTATGTTACACAAATATAATCCTTGGGGTAAGTAGATATAAATACGTAACGATAAAACATATAAATTTTAATCACCAAATTGTTCAGAAGTATTTACTTAAATATTCTCGCAATATTCATTTAGCCTTATCTACAGTAACTGGCGTTATGGCTGCGGTTCTCTTGGATCCTCAGGATGATGCCAATTTAGATAATTTTGTTGGTGATAGTGAAGCTGGGATTAATTTAAAAATAAAAATGTACTCAAATGCTCGGTATCGTAAACATTGTGAAATGCTTTTACCTTGGCTGTATAATCGTGGAGCAATATAAAATTACTGAGTATAATAATAGCACTTGTTCTTATATTCGTGTATGTGTTAAGCAAAAAGTGTTCCCAGATTTTTTTCGAGTCGTATTCCCAATTAGGTAAATTTCACCCGTAAAATTTCCTCAAAAAGTAAATTTTAATTTTACCTAGAAATTCCCACCATAAATAATACTATTTAATTTAAAATTTTGTTTAAATATTAAAATAAATTTTTTCAATCATTGTATTTTTTCAACCAATATAAATATATTTTTTAAGTTGATTAACAAAATCAAAAAGTTCTAAATCAAAATGTTCTATCTCGTTGTCTAAAGCAATTTTTTAGTACACATTTTTGGAGTTAAAAATTTAAAGCATTTTTGAAAATGGAAAAAATGTCATAATAAATTTAAGCAGCTCGTATTGAATTTAATTTCTTATTGAGGTTTTCATTGAGTATCTGAGAATTAAAATATAACCAGCTATAGGAATTTTATTTAAGTTCAAAAATAAATTGTACAAAACAACAAAATATATAAGTTTTTAAACATTGATTAAATTATTTATCTCTGGTTTATAGTGCAAAAAAAAAAATCTGATTTAAAAGTGCTCCAGATTCTCCAAAACAAATCCCTTAAAGCCGTTTTAAACTTCCGCGATTACAATCGACATTCTCTCTATATAGAAATATTGCCAAAACTGTGTTAACAATAATGCGATTAATTAACCCGCGATTATAAATATATACGTTTAGGCCTTACATTCTATTGGTCATCATACAATAAATTTTTCAAGAAACTAAAACTATATTAATACACGTAATAATAGCATTTTATGGGCACCAAGATGTAGGCTTTAAACAACTAAGCAAAGAGTAGAATACGTAGGTAGTCTTGAATATAACTATTTGCCTAAGTACTCAAAAAAATGTTGCACTATTTTATCGTTTAAAAATAGGTGGAAAAAATATCTATTACAAAATTTAGAACTGCTTTTAATACCTTAGTATGATACGTTTTTTTCGATAGTTAGCAATAATATTCATTTTGTTATAAATAATTAATTATTGCCAACTTGCCTCTAAAATGCTCTAGTGGTGCAGAGGCCAAATATTAAAAAAAAAAAACAAATGATACATTTACTAAATTTATTTACTTTTTTATGGTTAACATACGTGTATACATAAATTACACACTTTTTACTAAACATAAAAAAATGTACAATGAATAAGACATTTCAAATAAAAAAAAAGTCAAAGTAATTTTTAAAATTTTCGGCGAGACTTACATGTTATAATTTTTAACAATGTTTTGTTTTACCATACTTAAAAAATTGTACGTAGCAAAAAAGTAATAATATTAGAATTAGTAATAGTCAAATTACAATATCCTAAAACAGAATTAAAAAAATCTCCAAAAAACTTCTTTAAATCCTTAGAACTCAAAAATATATCCTTAATGAATTCCGCAATTTGCAAAATGATATTTTCATAGTATCCATTTTAAATAAAATCCCCAATGTGGGGATAAATCTCCCAGTCTGAGAACACTGTAAGCAGAATGTATTACATGTATAGTATATATGTAATATTTTCATGATTAAATGACTAAATAACTGATGTGTTTTTTAATAAATAATTATTGTAGTATCAATTGTTGATATTAATTAAAAATTATTTTTGTAATTTTTCCATACGTGAATCTTAATTTATATTATTAAGTACTGCAGTATAACTGTTGTTATTGTAGCCAATTGTGTTTGTTATCAAGCAAAGTTATTAATTATTTTTGATATTAACAGGGTTTAGAAAAACGCAATTATATCATGTTTATTTAAAGTGTCATTACAATATATTTCTGGTATTATATGCTTTTAACAGTGTTTGTTAATCATGCCGCTGGTAATTTCTGCAACATCTATTTGCAAACCTCTAATATCAATTGCATACTACAATATATCATAAAATGTAAGAGTGCGATATTCGGCTATGCCGAATCTTTGTACCATTCACCCTCTATGTAAAAGCAAATATTGGGGTGACAGAGAATAAAAAAATTAAAAAATATTTTGGTACCGCCTATATATAAAATTTTACATAAAAACTACATCAGCTCTTAATGGGTTAAGCATTTTTTTAAATTTTTAGCATTTTTATAAAAATCTCTTCAAAAGCTTTTAAATGGTACCCATTTTGATATTTAAAAAAATTTTAAATATTATTTTTTAATTCTCTAGGGCCCCATAATTTATTATTTTTGATTGGAGTTACTTCATTGTTCCAAATGTTATGGAAAAATTAGATTTACATACATTTGCTCTAGCTTATTTTAACGTTAACACGGACAGACGGACATCGCTCAATCGACTTCGCTATAAATAAGAACCCAGAATATATATACTTCATGGGATCGGAAAAGGATATTGTAAAAATTACAAACGGAATGACAAACTTAATTATACCCTTTTTCTACTTTTTGTGGTGAAGGGTATAATAAAGTGAAGTTACAAAAAATTAAAACAACAATAATAAATTCGAAATTCCTACTAAAAGTGAAAATAGCTATAGTCGAAAAGCCAAAAACTTGAAAAAATATTTTGCAAATTACCAAAAGTCAATAAAAAAACAAACACAAAAAAGCATTTATCCCAAAAAAAAAAAGTTTTTAGTCTTTGTTTGCATTTATACAAATTACTCAATTAAAACAATTAATTCTCATTTAAAACGGAAATTTAACAAAGTGGTGAGCACTTTGACTACAAACCGGCTGTCCTAGGTTCAACCCTTGCGACAGTTAAAAAATAAAAATGTTTATTTCTGTATAATAGTATATATATATATATATATATATATATCGCTGGTCTCATGTAGAAAGGCCCTAACTCGATTTTTTACGAAATTTAAATTTTTCGTGATTCCAATACATTTCACATAGATACACCTTGTCACAAAATTTGAATGCAATAGAATCAAAAATAACGGTTTTCGAAGCATTTGCATTTTTAATAGTACATTGTGATAAATACAGTTTCTATTATGTTTTTACCTTCTCCTGTAAAGTTACTTATACGACTTAGGGCCTTTCTACATGAGACCAGTGATATTAAAATCTAAAATTAAAACATGCAACCTCCTTCGTCGGTACTTCTTCATAGCATATTCGCCGGCGAAGTAAAATAATTAATAAAATGGCTATATCTATCTCTTTTCACCACCTGTCTTCTCTCTAATCTATTATGAAATAAACTGAAAAACCTTAATTTGCACAAAATACCAATATCGAACCTTTTCTAACAGATCTGAATTTTTTCAAAATAATTCGTTATTAAAAGATGTAAGACTGCTATATTCAGCTGAGCCGATGTTATATACCCTTTGCCAAAAGAATTGTGTATTTAGTTTTTTGTAAATATTGTTTTTTCGTCGGAATATGTATATCTTCGACATAACAAAGGTATGTAAAATGAAAAAGAGTTTTATTATTTGTCACCTTGGCATCTACTGTGCACTTTCCTACATTAAAATCTCTTTAGATATATAATTGGGAATAACAAAGCTCTTAATAAGCTGAGTTTCCCTGAAAGGAACATTCTGGAGAAATTAAATATTCGGCCTTCAGCTTTCTTGTACAAATACAATATAAACAGGTAAGAGTGCTACATTTGGCTACGCCGTATCTTATATACCCTTCACCATAGATGTAAATCTAGTTTATTGGGGTGACAAAGAATTAAAAAATATAAAGAGAAAAAAATTGAGCACTACAAAGAATTTTACATACAAATGGCACTTAATGGGTTTTGGATTTTTAAAGAAATTTAGTATTTCCTTAAAGATCTCTTCTCTAAAATGATACCCATATTGATATTTTAAAAACATGGCGCACAATAGTAGTTTTCTATGAAAAGTTAAGAGGCCCGTAACTCGGAAAGTATGGTCGAGCGCCAATTTTTTAAACTTGACGTTTTTTTCTTATTTTTGAATTCTTTATCACCCCATGTAGTTGTTTGTTTTTTTATTTTTATTGGAGCTACTTCATTGTTCCAAATGTTATGGAAAAATTAGTGGAAGGCATGGCGTTTTGCCCACTTCCTCGAAGCACATGGACCAATCTTGCTGATTTCTAATAGCACGTTTTTCACCTATATGTCTGATCGATTGGCGTATTTTACTTTTTTTCCCACAATGCGTTAATGTAAGTATTAGATTTAATGAAACTATTGTCGAAATTATGAAAAAATTATTGAAATTATTAAAAATTTTAGTTAAATTCCCACTGTGTTTATACCAATGATGAATTTTAATTGAGTCACTTTTTATACCTAATGTGTGCAGAATACAATAGGGCGTATAAAATTCGGCACTACCAAATATCTTTCTATTATTTTTAAAGGGAAGTCACCACGATACTGATAATGACACTGACCTTGGAAATTTTGTAAACGGAAAATAATAAGTTGATGTTACGAAGTTAGAATAAAAGCTATTTTATTTACAATACAATAATTAATGACCGCACTCTAAAGAAGCAACTTGTTTTCTATTAAAATAAATTTTCTCTTTTTTTTATAAAAAAAAATACAAACAAAATAAACATTTTGAGTCACCCACGAATAATTGCTTTGCAAATTAAAACAGTGCGCTGTACTGAATTGTGAAACAATTACAAGAAATGGGTTTATTGCGGTTTTTGAATGCAAGAAGATGAGAATAAAATTGTTTATTGAACGTAAACTTACTGAGCATAAATTTGCAAATAAATTTGTCTTAAACGGCTATTAGACGGTAAAACTTGTCATGTAAGAACGACTTGATGACAGGCCATCATACTCGTGTAATAACGTAAAATTCGTGTTTGCCAGCGCGCTGGATGGATTTCAAAACTTTTTGATATTTACTCTCTCTAATCAAACCGCTCTTACATGCACATGTGTGCAGAATACAATAGGGCGTATAAAATTCGGCACTACCAAATATCTTTCTATTATTTTTAAAGGGAAGTCACCACGATACTGATAATGACACTGACCTTGGAAATTTTGTAAACGGAAAATAATAAGTTGATGTTACGAAGTTAGAATAAAAGCTATTTTATTTACAATACAATAATTAATGACCGCACTCTAAAGAAGCAACTTGTTTTCTATTAAAATAAATTTTCTCTTTTTTTTATAAAAAAAAATACAAACAAAATAAACATTTTGAGTCACCCACGAATAATTGCTTTGCAAATTAAAACAGTGCGCTGTACTGAATTGTGAAACAATTACAAGAAATGGGTTTATTGCGGTTTTTGAATGCAAGAAGATGAGAATAAAATTGTTTATTGAACGTAAACTTACTGAGCATAAATTTGCAAATAAATTTGTCTTAAACGGCTATTAGACGGTAAAACTTGTCATGTAAGAACGACTTGATGACAGGCCATCATACTCGTGTAATAACGTAAAATTCGTGTTTGCCAGCGCGCTGGATGGATTTCAAAACTTTTTGATATTTACTCTCTCTAATCAAACCGCTCTTACATGCACAGTTTGACCGTAAAGTAGCCGATTTAAGCTTAAATACACGCAAAAACAAAAGACACTTGATGTGACCAGTGTTGTCAGTTATGGTGATAACAAATCCGATAAAAAAATTTCAAATGGCGAGAAGCGAGATTCTTGGCGGTAAAATATGTAAGTTTTCTCAAAAACACCAATTGGTAATAATCGTAATTATTAATTAATTTATTTATTTTAAATCTGCACAAAAGTTTTTTTTAGTAATAAATATGCAAACTGCCGTATTACACTACTTTACAGCCAAAAAATACCAAGAGCACCACATGGCTAGATAAGTTAATTAAGACCTCCTGAACACGAAAAATGCTGTAATTATTTTTTTCTAAGTACCGGTTTTTAGATAACGGTATTTTTGTGTTTTTCGGTGTATAGTCCCACTCAAACCCTTGTGGAGCCCAACAGAAAAGTCCATGCTGATTTTCAATAGCACCACCTTCGACACTATATTTGATCGATTGACATATTAAGATATACTAAGTACATTTGTTACTATTTGTTATAATTCTTTTACATACAACACTCGTAAAACCACGCATTCAGCTATTCAATTACTAAATCATTAAATATTGAATATTTTTGTGGTTGTTAATGTAAAACAATATGACAATTTAATCATAAAAATTATTATAATTTGAAGAAGGTTGTTTCTTCAGCGCACAATCATCCAATTCTCCTCTGAATAGCGACCCCTCTTAGTTTTTATTAAGAGAAAACATGAATCAAGAAAACAAGATTACGCATTCACCCGTTTAAAAAATTTTTCTAATGCGCATCTACGTCACAATAGAATGAAAATGAGTGTTTGTTGTAAAAGTGAAGGCGATTTCTGGCACAAAACTGGAAATAATTGCATAATGTCTAAACGGGTGCATCGATTATTTCATTAGTTGTTCTAAATATATCTTTTTATAAAGGAAACACAAACTTAGTTATATAATAACTATTAATGACCTTGCCAAATAACTGAAAGCAAAATAAATTGTTTAAAAAGCAAGTCAATTTTTTATTTATTTTTTTTTTATTTTCTTTTTTTTATTTTGTCACGTGAAGCTATTACGTTTTCGTATTTTAAAATACATTTTTGATCTTAAGAAAGCTTTATTTACTTTTTCATTACATTTAATAATCTAGTTTAATGAGAAGACCGTCTTTATTATATTTTTTTTAAACATTTGGTTCAGTTCTTCAACACATTGGTGTCGGCTTTATTAGTCTGCTCTCAGATACATGATCAACCCACGAATACGTTCTACTTCCTCGTTTTGTGCCACTACAGTATCTGGAATATAATTTTTAAGTTTGTGGCAAATATAGCCTGCGAGGTTTTTGAGACCGACATACTCTAATTCGGTTAACTCTTTTTTTTAGTTTTAACAAATTTTCACCATTTTTACTTTAATTCTGTTGCACTTTTGTTTACAAAAAATATTCTATGCCTACATCATACATAAGAGAGAGAACGCTATACAACAAACTAACGGACCTGCGCAATGTGCAATCTTATTTTCTTGATTGATGAAGGGAAGAATCTCATTTGCAGGCATGCCTGCCACGTTTGCCGATTTATTCTCAAAGCACCGATACGCAGATTTTTGTTCCAAAAATTCCGACTTTTCGATAAACTCTTAAAATACAGTATCTTTATTTATTTTAGTTCTTTTGGGCATTGCTAGAATATTTGTCACATTAAAAAAGACTGCTGATAAGTTTGTTGTTTCCTTTCATGAAAGTGATATAAACCAAAATAGAAAAGTGAGTTAATAAATTCTTTCACATTTTATGAGTTTTTCATGATATATGCTTTAAGCTAAGAAAATATAAAAGTTCAGTTTATAAATAATGTTAAATTCATAAATGACCGTGATTTGAAATTGATAGAAAGAAAAAAGTAGAATTACTTCTCCTTGAACATTATCATGAATAGATTAAACTGTGCAGCGAAAGAAGTTTTTTTCGTACAACGAATGTAGCAGCAGAGTTTATGCCAACAAGGGAAGAAATTTATTTGTAAAACAGATTTTTTAATTGATTACGTGTTGTTTATATGTTGTAAGCATTATTTAATATAGAATTGTTAAGTTTTGATTTTTTTTTTTTTTTTTTGTTAATAAAACTTTTCAAATGGAATTTAAAGTTGATATTTTTTGCCGTTTTTTATTAAATAGGCGATAAGCCGATTTTATTAATATGCACCATTTCTTGTGAAAATCATCTGGCAGCCCTGTTTGCAGATCTTTCTCTTCAAATAAATATAAACACCAGGGATGGTTAAATTTGAAGAAATGTATGTATATATGTATGTATATTTTAGATTGATTGCAGCTATTACTCAATTTCCACAATTTTTCTATTCCATGTAATTTTGATTTCTTGCAGTAGAATCTTTTTTATTTTATGACAAATGTCTCAATTTTTATATTTTTAATTATACGAGTAATTATTATATTTTTAATTATATAATAATTTTATTTCCTAATTTTCTAGTAAAAAGATTTTTTAGACATAATAACAACTTGGTTTTCCTTCCCTGTAGATAATGCTCTCATAGAGAACAAAAATATGTACTTATGTTAACCCTGCGGGAAAAGGTAATCAAAAAGATTCAAAAACGTGATACACAACATATGTACATATATGTTGTAGAAATATAATAAATTAACTAATGTTCAATTGTTTTCGACTTTCTTTGCAATTTCAATTCTTTTCTTTTATATTTCTCTTAAACAATTAAAACGCCAAATTTTTTTATTTGAATTTGAACATTTTTACAACCATTGCATTCATAGAATGCAATGTTTTTTCCATCGTTCAATGAGAAAGAGAAGTATAAAATGAGAGAAAGAAGAAGTCTGCAACATTTGATTCCAAGAATTTATATGTGGATATACTTTTTACTAATCACTTCATTTATATAAAAAGATACAGCATCAAGCAGTTACTGTTTAACAAATTTCTTTTACTCTCTAAAACTTTTTTAGTTAATCCTCAGCGGTAACGATAAATATAAGCGGAAAGCGAAACGTTTTCTTTTGCACGTTAAAAATGAGTAAAATGGAGTTATTTAAAAAATACAGACTTTAATCTAGTTTACGGACACAGTTCAAAAATATTGTATGTTGAATCCAGTTCTTAGCAAAAAATGTATTACCTTTTCAATGATTTCCATATTGTTTCACACCACCATAAACTAATCGATATATGTCATATTATACATACAAAATTTTGGAGGTCCGTAACTCCGTAACGGATCGGCCCCAAAATTTTCACTTCGTATGTTTTACTTAAGATTACGTTTTACACCCCGAAGAGAACTTTTTTCATTCTTGAAATAAAAGATTTCAGAGCCCCGTAACTCGAAAAATATGGGTGGGCGCCAATTGATTTAAACACTATCACGGACGGACATCGCTCAATCGACTTCGGTATGCATAAGAAGTCAGAATATATATACTTTATGGGGTTGAAAATGGAAATTGTAGAAATTAAACATGAAATGAAAAACTTCCACTTTTTGTGGTGAAGGGTATAAAAACATTTCTAGTACTTGTGTTGTGTAAACTAAAATTTTATAAAATTCGAAATAAGTAAATAGCATACCGCGATATTGCGGTATGTACGACAGTATGAGCAGTAAGCGTTTAAACACAAACTTCTTTTATTGAAAAAAGTTTAAAGTTTGGCTCAAGGCACATTTATTTTACTAGGTAAAAGCGGCTCTACTACAAATACAACATTGCAAAAACAACATGGCTTTTTATTGTTGTTTTGTGCGTTGGAAATGTCAAAAGCATAAAGAGAAATAGAAGATAATTGCTCTAAATATATATGGTTGCTTGCTCTAAATACAAATGCTTGCTTTGTTTTGCAAATGCTTGTTGTTAGTGTTTTTTGAAATTTGTAAACAAAGTAAAATACAAATAACTTTTGACATTTCCAACTACAAACCAGCTTGGCAGACGGCACTACCTAGTATAAAAAATATACCTGGGTTTGGCTGCTCTACGATTAGTGAGAATCTCAGCCTGAGAGAATTAGCTTCTCAAAAATTAAAATGTTTATTTATTATTCAAATATTATTGAAATCAATATTACTTATCTGCTTATACCTATTATTATTTGCTACTTTTCCCGTTGGGAATAAAAAGACTGCTCTCTGAAAAAACTATCTCCAAATTTAATAAATTGCCCCGTACTGTTTATTATCTTACAATCAAAAAATATTATAATTTCTTAGCTATTCATTGTGTTAAGTGAATTAATATTTTATTGTTTATTAACGCAGAGAAAAGATAAATTTTTGTGAAAAAATTCTTTTTTACGCAAAAAAAATATGTCTGCTGATCAAAATTGTAGTTCAAGTTCAACACAAAATATTCCAAAATGGATTGAGGCCGGTTTATTTGAATCGGTTATAAGTGAAACTGTACCGGGGTTTAAGCAAATAAAGGAATTTAAAGTCAATAAAGCCTTAGAAGCTGGAGAAAATTACAATACCATTGTGCTGCATTTGAACATCGAGATTGAATTAAATGGTAAATAGAATAGATTAGAAAAATATATTCTTGAAAATTTAAAATCAGATTTCATATATTTGTGGTTTATTTAAAACTTAAACTAAATACCTCCCTACATATAGGTACACATACATATATAATTTTTCCATGTCTATTCAACAGTCTGCATACGATACGGCCTTATCAATTAATTAATAAATTAAACGTCGATTATTTTATGGTCGATTAATTTCTCCATATTTTTATATTTCTTTTCAAAATTATTTCTACTTATATTTTAATTTATTAAATTTTTTATTTATTTAATTAAAAGTTACAGAAATTATTTAATGAATTTTAATACAATTTTTACGCATATAAACAAGTATTTATAATATTTCTAAATTAGTTTATTTCAATAAGCCTAGGACAACAAAAAAAAAAGAATGTTTTAAAAACCGGAAATACTTCTTATTTACAAATTCTTTATATTTGCTCCCTCATTCGAATTTTTAATTTAAGTTAAACATATTTATGCTTAAAGAAATGGAACCATGATTAATTCAATAGTAAGTTTTAAATCGGTTAATTTATGACTTTCCATGGCTACTTATTTTTAGATGTTACGGAATTTCTCATTTTTTAAAATAAATTGAAATATGAACATTATTCTAGTGAAATACGCAGTAGATGTTGTTGATTAATTTTGATTTTTTCATTTTATGTTGTGGTACTCTCTGGTGAATATGAACACGTACTATTAAAGAAAAAATTATTGAATAGAGCCAACTTACACCATGAAATTTTTAATGAAACTAGTTGAATGAAATTTTTGTGTGCCGGCAAGTGGAATTGAGAAGCAAACAAAGTAAGCAAAAAAAGGTTTGTTTACATTCGTTGTATACGTTTTATTGTTTGTGTTTTACTTAATAACACAAGCAACCATAATAAAAAATATCAAGTTGAAAGTGATGTGTACAAATTACGGTGGCCCACTATAGACCTCACTAAAAAGTAAGTGGAATAGAAAATTACATAGTACAAGACTAGACAAATAGTACAAAAGAATTTTTACAAATACTTACATAATTCAAAACCTATCATTGTATTGCGTATGATTTTGTTGTGAACAGTATTTAGAAATAATTAGCAGCTTCTACGACTTCGTCTGCGTGTCGCTTCTAATTTTCTTAAAATTCAAATTTTCGAAAGATGTGTTTTTTAATATTTATTCCAGAGTTCTGTAGACAGTGCTAAAAGTTTTCCGTTTACAAAAATAAAATGTACAGAAAACTATTTTAGTACCATTTTGCCGGTAAAATTGGATGCTTTCACAATTTTATCTCTATTTTCTCTACGAAAATACTTATTTTTACGAAAAGAAAGTATTCTATATTGGAACCAAGGTTCTAAGGGATCTCCTCACAAAAGTTTGTTCAAAACCATCCAGTAGTTTTTACGTGATGCGACAGACAGAGAAAAATGGGTGTTTTGTATTCCATACCATTTACTATCTACACAACCATCAAAATTTTCAAAAAATATTTTATGTACAGAAATGACTCCGATACAGTTTTATTATATGTATAGATTAATAAACAACATAAAATTTGGTAAACTTGCAGTTAAATACATAGTTAAATTCTTATGCTGATGAACAGCACATTCAACTTTTAATATAGTTTATCCCATGCGTGGTTTTAAAATATTACTTTTCCAACATATTTGTATTGTATCGTTGCGAGTGTGTTGTTGGGTTTGTACGCATGGTCGTAAATATTGGCTTGTACGAAATCGTTAAACGCGTTCGTGAGTTCTGACTTTTCATGATAACATGTGATTTTGTAAAAGTCCAGATTTACACTATGCAAATTTTTTAAGAAATTTTTCTCTCAATTTTTTATTTAAGTTACAGCGTTATGCGTTATTTAAAAGTAAACATTAGCAACAGTAACATCCCCTCAAATCTCAAGCAATACCATATTGCTTACTACTCCTGCTCCACAAACAAACAAAAATTTCATACTAGTTTCATGAAAAATTGCATAGTGTAAATGCCGTAAAAGTACAGGGGGAAAAAGAAGACATTTACACCGATTTTAATAAGATTTAGAACAGAGTTAGATATTAAATTATAAGTTCCAAGAGGGGATGTCCACTTAAAAAATAAGGAACAAGAGGGGTTAATAAGGGAGAGGAAAAATGCGCTAAATCGAACGACAACAAGAAGCGATTAAAAGATATTTGAAATATAGATAAGCTCTGATGCATAAGGTCAAAAAAGCCATAAGGAAATCTGTTTTATTTTCCATATTAATGTGTATAATCAAATGAAAAACTGGCTTGAAAGGGTGGCCGAATTATGATTATTTCCTTTTGAGGTAGTGAAGCGAACCGGGATTAACTACTGAATATATAAAATTGTATAACATTTTTTAATAAAAATTACTACCAAAAAGTTAAACTGCTACAAAACGACAAACAGCCGACATGACAATATATAGGGGTTGTGAACAGAACAAATATGCTTACGTATATAATACACATAGATTAGATTAACATTAACAGCCAACGCCCAAACTATTTATTTTGCTTTTAGAAAATTTCAAGTTGTATGTTAAAAATTAAATTTTACTCTTTGATTTACTAATGATTTATTAAGTTTTTTCATATAATTGTGGATTCACAAAATATTTCACATATTGCAAGCATTTGAAATCTAATGCAAAATTGTTTACATTATTTCTTTCTTTCTCCTGCATATCAAATATGTTAGTATGTGCAATGCACATACAAAGTATGCATACATATGTGTTAGGATGATCCACTATTGGAAATTTGTCAATAACCGGTTTTCAGATTTGTATTTAAAAAATAACGATTTCGGTTTTTAAAATAAAAAAAAAACATTTATCCGATTTTTGAAATTGATTTATTTACGTTGTTCGTTTTTCTAAAAAAGAAAATTATTTGCCATCCGAAAACCTTCGCAAATGATGATTTCTTTTTACTAAGCTGGTTCAGCGCAAGATATTTAAGAAAAGACTCTTTTTGATAGCTTTTTATCTGTAAAAGAGATCTTAAATACACATATTTGGGTGTGATATAGGAGTCATGACGTAAGGCATACTCAGAAATAGATTCCTAGATCGGTTCTTATAAGTCTTTTTTCGGAGTACTCTTGTATTGGTTGGCTGGGTTATGAGCAGTAAAACAAATCTGATAAAATGAAAAATCGAAGTGTTTAGAAAAATTTCTAAAAATGAATTTGTGTTATGTGATGTCCAATTCCTTTCCGTATTATTCGACATATACGTTATATTTACTTTTACACCATCACACTTTTCGATATTACATAGGTATTTGAAAAATATTAATACTCAGTGTTATTGTGGGAAATGGTCATAAGAAATTTTCTGGAGTCAAAAAATAAAAGCCATGAAAAATAAAAATTTGGATAAGGTATTTTTATGCATATTTTGGAGAAACATGTTGCAATGGATGCAATGGTTGTGCTGACAAAAAGCTCTTAAAGAGTTGATAAAAATATATTTCTGCTGGTAGTTATGACCTGATATGGAGAATAAATAAAAAATTTCGAAAATCGCATTAAAAAAAGATTCTTGCTTCACAAGTTGACCAACACTCACGGAATTTATTGGCTCTCTACTAATAACACAATGTCCAAATTAAATATAAAGGCCCAACTATAATGTGCTAGCTTTAGCTTATGTCAAAAATCCAACGAAAAGCCTGTCAAATGCTTAGGTAACTTATTAAAGAAATTTGCCAAAAATAATTTCCCTTATAAATAAACAAAATTTTAAAACGAAAATGCTTTAAAGAAGATATTTTATATATATTTAATAACATTCACATACACATTTACATATTTCGGTTCATGTTCTAAGAAAAAGTAAAAAAAATTATTACAAGTTATTTTCTGTTTTGTGTTTGTGGCCAACCGTACTAAAAATGCAACGATGTTCATCGCTTATATCGTACACATATGTGTGTATAAATACAAATTTAATTTAAATATTTTATATTTGTAAAAAAATTGGCCATAAAGAAAAATGTTGTTTTTTCTACATATTCAATTGAAATAAAAACTAAAAATTTAACAGTTTAGGTCTTAATTAAAATTTTTCTTTAACAATGTATAACACAAAGCACAATCAGCTGTTTCCGTACGGAAATTGCGATCAGTTTCGTACCTTGCATAAAGAAATGATATTTAACGAAACGTTATCTTATGTACATTATAGTTTACCACATATAATTTAATGTATTTGCACAGTTGTATAAGCTTTCTTAAGTTGTTTTATGCACCTAAAGCCTCGTAAAATTTTATTAAAATGGGTTTATCCGTTTTTAAGCCGGAGATTAAAATAAATAAATTTCTCAACCTAGACCTCTTGAAGTTTATATTTTAAAAATCCATGTTTCGTGCCTTAACTGCTTTACAATCCGTGGAGGAAATTTTAAGAATTTTAGTAATACTCTAAAATTAAAAATGCATACAACAAATCATTGTGTTATAGATTATAAAAAATCTAATAATAATATACGAAATGATTATTATATTTTATCAAGCACAGCGTGTTATTTCGAAATTTTCTTAAAATTCTAATTTAGAAATATGTGTAAAGGGGGGTTTAGACGGTACGACTTTACGTACGTAAAATGCAGGAGAAAATATTATCAAATTCCATCCGTATTTTAAAACTGAGAGTAAAAATCTTACGACAGATTATTTTTGAGTTTACACAATTGGTATGGGTAAAACACACCAAATCTAAAATATCTGTTTGCAGAAAATACATCCCTGATCTAATGATTCGTACTTGTCTTTTGAAAATTTCCAAAAAACAAAGAGAGCCATATGACTGTCAAATTTTCATCCGTATTTTCTCTCAATTTGTGCAGATTCATTACTTATTTAGTTTAGACGATCCCACTGGTACTATTCTGCACAAAAATTTGACATGTCGTAAGACTTCTGTGATCATGTAAACCGCCCTTAAGGTGTTATAAAAAAACCTTTACACGGGTAAAATTGAACGCCTTCACATTTGTATCCATGAATCAACAAAACAAGATTGCGCATTCAGCCATTCAAAAAATTTTTCTACTGCGCATCTACGTCACAATAGATTGAAAATGAGTGTTTATTGTTAAAAGTGTAGGAGATTTTTGGCGCAAAACTGGAAATAATTGCATAACCTTTAAACAGATGCATCGATTTAAACAAAATTTTAAATGGGAAGAAAATAGATACAGTCGAGTAAAAGTTTTGTGTTTGGGCTTGAAGCCCGAGAAGAAGAAGAGCTATTTCGGGCTACCAAAGTTTTAAATTTTGGCTTATATGAAAATTCTTATAAAAAATTTAAAATTTCAAGTTATTTCATTAGTTATGCTAAATAAATCTTTTTATGAAGAAAATACATATATAATAATTATTAATGACCTTAATGCCAAATAACTGAAAGTAAAATAAAATTGTTTTTAAAATCAAATTAAAACCAAAATGTTTAAATAATAAGTTAATTTTTATTTTATTTTTTTTGTATTGGTCATGCTGTAGTCTTTAAGTTCCGCATTAAGTTTTCGTATCTTAAAATACATTTTTGATCTTAAATATAGCTTTTTTTACTTTTTCATCACATTTAATATGAAGAGCCTGTTTAGTTAAATCTTTTACAAAATCTTGTTTAATGAGAAGATCGTCTTTATTATTTTTTTTTTGAAATATTTGGTTCAGTTCTTCAATGTGTTTTATAGTTTCAGGTGTCAGCTTTATTAGTCCGCCCTCAGATATATGATCAACCTACGAATACGTTGGACCTTCCTCGTTTTGTGTCACTGCAATATATGGGATGTAATTTTTAAGTTTGTGGCAAATATAGCCTGCAAGGTTTTCTAGACCATCATCGGTTAGCTCTTTTTTTATTTTTATTTTTAATAAATTTTCACCATTAAAGTAAATTCTGTTGCACTTTCCATACACAAATGAAGCTTGTATACAAAAAATATTCTATGCCTACGTCACACATGAGAAAGAGAACGCTATACAACAAACTAACGGACCTGCGCAATGCGCAATCTTGCTTTCTTGATACATGATTTGTATCTATGTTTTCTCTACGAAATTACTTAGTTTTACGAAAGAAAGCCAAACTGCCATCCCTAAATTAGCGCGTAAAGCGCAAGATAACTGTCAAAATTTCTCATGTTCATACAAAATGTATGAAGCATCCCTAAATAGCACGGCGTCAACGCTTAGCAATTGGAAAATCCAATTTTGACAGTGCGTTAGGAAGTGAAGTTGGCTGCTCGTTGCTTTGTTTTGTTATGGCTGAAAAGTAGTGACAATTTAGTTATTTTTAAGGCAATCTAGCGGTTTTATCTCTGTTTTTATTTTTATACAGCGGGTTTTATAAAATAAAATTAGTTAACATTACTGTTATAGACACAAAGTTGACGCTGTTATTTAGGGATGACATTCTAGCGCAAAAGCTATGAATTACATTGCTTTGCGTCTTACGCGCTAATTTAGGGATGGCAGTAAGGGACCACCACACAAAATTGTATTCCATACCGTTTGTTATCTACAACAACAACAAAATTTTTAAAAAATAAAATAACTGATTTTACTTTTTTTACTTTAGATGGTACTTCAGAGACATCCTCTTTCATTCTAAAAACAGCTCATGATAACGAAATGTTCCGGATGATGATGAAGGTTAATAATGTTTTTGAAAATGAAACCGTCATGTATAAGGAAGTCCTACCAGAATTTGAACAACTTTATAGAGATGCCGGTGTTGATGTAACTTTCGGAGCCAAATTCTATGAATTGCCAACAAAAGAACCCAATATCTTATTACAAGATTTACGCACAAACGGTTTCCAAAACGTAAATCGTATTGAGGGTTTGGATGTGGAACATACCAAGGCAGTTTTAAAGAAACTGGCTCAATGGCATGCTGCTTCTGCTGTACGTGTAGATGTAAAGGGACAATTTAAGCCAAATCTACTTTGTGGTTCCTTTAAAGAGGAAATGCGGGACATGATGGTGGCTATGTTTTCAAGCATTTATCCAATATTTTTAAAAATTAGTCAACAATTTGAAGGTGATGAAGAGTATTTTGATGCCATGTGCTTAAAGCAAGAGCATTTGATCGATGAACTGATAAAGTGTTCCAAAGTGGATGTCAATGAGTTTAATGTTTTGAATCACGGCGATTGTTGGGCAAATAATATTATGTTTCAGCATGATGAATCTGGCAAAATCCAGGAAACCTATTTAATTGATTTTCAAATGCCAAAATATGGTACACCCGCTCAAGATTTGTACTATTTTCTTTTGACATCTACAAAATATGAAATTAAAATCAAACAATTTGATTACTTCATTAAATACTATCATGAACAGTTGGTTGAACATCTGAAGTTATTAAATTATAGCAAGGAGATACCAGCCCTCAAAGATATTCACATTATGCTGTACAAATATGGTATTTGGGGTAAGATAGTGTTCTAGCCATTATATCAAGTTATGCTTACAGTATCAAATTTTTATTCATAGGTTTTATGACGACAAACACTACTATGGCTGGAGCGTTGCTCGAACCAAGTGAAATTTCGAATACAGAAAATTTAATTGCAAATTCTGATGCTGGTATACAGTTCAAAATAAACTTATTATCCAACCCTCGATATCGTCAACATATGAAAATTGTCTTACCCTGGCTTTATAATCGTGGAGCTTTTTAATACATTCAGTTAAATTATTACGTCATTATTATATCTATTTCAGTATTTTTGTTATGTAATATACATATTGGTGTTGTAAAAAAAAATTAGAACAAATAAAGCAGTGTCTGTCAATAAAATCATTACTAAAATGTAAAAACGCATTGTTATTTTCTTTTTGTTTCTGTACTCATAAAGCAAAGACTGCGCTTGGTCCCGCTTTAAAAACAGTTCATAATCTTAAAAATTAAAGGATGTATTATGAACTGTAAAGGGCACTTCTACAAAACTGAAAATGACTGCGTATTACTATAGTTCCCAATAAAAAAAAGTTATGCAAAAATAAATCTAAAAATTAAAGCGTGTCCCATAATTAATATAGATTTACTTATATGGGCCTATCTTTTGAACCGTAATTAAAAAACGCAAATTGGACAGAATCTCGATTACTATGGCCGTTATAGTAACCAGTGATAATATTTAAAATTATAAATTAAAGAGTGCACCAATAGTTAATTTAATTTGATGTAATGGCCATACTTTTAAACAGTTGTAGACAGACGATTGAAATTTACAAAGAACCTGTATTACTAACTCCGCTTTAACAACAAGTATAAAATTTGGATTTGGAAATAAACGGGTGTCGCAATAGTTAATGCAGTATGGTGTATTTGGCCGGACTTTTGAACAGATTTAGACAGACAGCCGAAATTTACAAATGACTTGTTTTGTTAAGTCCTATATAACAATAATCTTATAATTTGAATTAAGAAATTAAAGGCTGTTCCCAAAATTAATGTAATTTGTTCTATATGGCCGTATTTTTTGAACCGTTATATACAAACATACCTGAATTTTAGACAGGATGTCCAATACTTTGTTTGGTATAATTAGAAGTATAAAAATTTTAAATTATAAATTAAAGGGTTTTACAATAGTTGATATAATCTGATACATATGGCCAAACTGTAAAACCGTTATAGACAGACGGTTGAAATTTAACAGAACCTGATTGCTTAATCTATTACAAGAGCAAGTATATAATTTGCATTTAGTAATTAAAGGGTGCCCCTATAGTTGCTGTTATTTGATGTATATTGCCAAACTATTGAACAGTTGAATAAGTGTAAAGTTTGGAGGTATAAAGGTGTCCCAATAGTTATTGTAATCAAATGTATGCGGCCATACTTTTGAACCATTACAGGCGGACAGATGAAATCTGTTTTAAGTCTTGAATTATTTTGTTTTTCAAAAGTTTTAAGATTTGGTTATGGTTGTTGTCCAAGGTGAAAGCTCCCATAAACTTTAACAATAACCGCCTGCAGGAATACAAACAAAAGTTGAAAAGAAGATATAGAAAAATTAGAGGCTGATTTTTAATGGCAAAATTTTCTAAATTATGTCTCATCGATTGGTGTACCTGAATTTTATCTAGCTTATCTAGTGCCTTGGCAAAGTTGTTTTCAAGATAAAAACTTACGGACAGACGGACATCGCTCAATCTACTGAGCATAAGAAATCAGAATATATAAACTTTATGGAGTCGGAAATTTATATATTAGAGGAAACTACAAATGGAATGAAAAATTTCCAGTTTTTGTGGTAAAGGGTATAATATGATCTTTCGTGTCCCAGCAACCCTCGTCATCATTCTTCGTATTTATCTACCGGGTAGTTTTGAATTGTACATTTTTCTATTCTAAAACTCTACGAGTAATATTAAAATTTCTCTACTTGCTCTTCGGATTTTGAGTAGAAATACAACTTTACGGTTGCGGCGACTGATTCCGCATGTCAGAAATAAACAAATAAAATGAGGTGTGGCGACGGATGACTTTTTACATTTTCTTTCTCTTTTTTTCGTAGTCATTCAAAAAAAATATTAACAAAAAGTATTTTTTGTTAGAAAAATATTAAAACTGTGGCAACATGCCGAAAGAAAAAAAAAAATTAAAATTGGGAGCTTGAGAGAAAACGCACTCAAATTAAAAAATGGATTCTAATTTCATGCGTATTTGTTGAACGTTTTATATTGTCAAAACTTGTATTGTATTTCTACTCTAAAATAGATTCTAATTTCATGCGTATTCGTTGAACGTTTTATATTGTCAAAACTTCATAAAAAAAACAAACGCATCCGTAACCGTGAATTTGTTTTCTATTCTATATCTGATTTTTTAAAATTATATTTTATTCAAATTATTTTTACAGACGAATTATTATTCTTCCAGTTAGTATTAAGTTCAATATTAATTGATATTAATTGTCAAGAGAGCAGTAAATTGTAGATACCAGCAAAGTAAGTCCACCACATACAAAAAATTCAGAAAATAAATAAAAAAAAATTTTAGCCCAAAATAACTTTTATTCGAAAGATGATTAAAGATGATACAAAACGATTTCTGCCACATTGAACAACATTTAAATGTAGGTCTTCAATTGTACACTTGATTCCACAGAAAATAATTTTCCATTCAAGTTTAGTGATTACACAACTCGACTCTAAACTCTCGCAAGTACATGTGTTACGCTCTCGCTGCTGGCAATATGTCCGTCTGACGTTTTCAAAATGCGAAATAAGAGAAGCGTGAAAAGAATTAGGAGGAAAACAAAAAGCAAGAAAGGCATTTTACAGCAGACATTAAACAAGCCTGAAAGCAAGTAGAGCAGAGTAATGCGGAGCCAGCCATATTAGCCTTATATCCAAATTATAAAACGAAACGAAAAGGGCCTTTTTAAGACTAGCAAATTAATTTAAAATAATTATGACTGTCAAGAGCGTTACATCAGATTTACGCGAACTCTTCGATCTTTTAAGAGGCCTATTGCGGTTAAAAGCAACAAAATAGAAAAACCCAGAACTTTCTGTCTTTCGGAAGTAGGTCTAAAGAAAAGGGTAGAAAAGCACAGTTAAAAACCAAAAGATACAGCTAAAGTAACAGAGGTTCAGAAAAATACTGCGCTTCCATATGAGATAGAGCTACGCCAATAGAAACACAAAAGGAAATAAACAGAAAAAAAGATGAAATTATGTTGAGAAGAACTCTGAATGTACGTTTCTTTCTTCGGAATATAGGGGGAATCACTCCCCCGGTGTGCAGGCACTAAATCTGGATAGACAGTGGGGTAACTGTCGAAGGATGTACCAGTGTCCTTAAAGATAATAACGTATGAATAATAGTAGCAAAGAAATAAACTGGCACCACGGGAACCGGTAGCCCATACAGAGAGCTGCCCCTCTCTTTAGCCGGTTAATTGTGAAGTCCCTTCGGGGTGCACATGGTGACTGTGGTTAAATTTCTGCTGGTCTGACGTGGAATATACGGAAGTATAGCAAGGGGTAGATTCATTATCCTGCAAGCCATGGTCTTAAAATTGCACAGAATAGTAGTTTGACCACCGTCTGGTAAGGGCTTCGCGTCAAGTACAGACGTGAATCTAATCACTTATTCCGTAGGTTTCTTTAACCACTTCTTCACAAAGGGGATAGCAGCTGTTGCACCTGAAGCCGAAAAATGCCATCATAGATACAAACATACATTAGCAAATAAAAGTTTTTCTGTTTGACCCCTTTAGCTAGTGCTAAATGACGTGTTGAAAAATCAAACAATTTGATAATAAAATTTTATAAAGATATGCATTCTTATCAAAGCAAAGTATTTGATTATTTGCAATTATTTCTGGCAGTCTTTTAGAAACACTGGGAGTGTTTGTGGTGGCTCTTATAAACTTTGTAATTTTTTTAAAAGAAGGTATCATGAAGGCTGAAAGTATTGATAGCTTTAATTCCATACCAAAATGGATTGAGGCTAAACTGTTTGAAAACATCTTAAAACAAAATATTGAAAACTATAAAAAGGTCAAAGAATTTGTCATTAAGCCTTTGGTGTCTGATGAAGCAAATTATGACAGGCTTATGTTAAGAATTAAAATTGAAATTGAATTGAAAGGTAAAATATTGAAATATTGTATTCCTTATTTTCATTTCAGTTAATTTTAATTTATCTCTTCTTTTCTTAAGATTCATCTACAAAAGTTATGAGCTTTATTCTTAAAACTATATGTAATGATGGAATTGTTAGTGATATGATATCTAGCAATTTTGCTATTGAAAAGAGTATGTACGATGAAATAATGCCAGCATTTGAAAAACTTTACTCCAATGCAGGCGTAGAAGTAAAGTTTGGTGCCAAATCCTTTAATTTACCCTGCAAAAGACCATATATATTATTAGAAAATTTAAGTGTTTGTGGTTTTAAAAATATTAATCGCCTAGAAGGTCTGGATAAAGAACACACAAAATGTGTTTTGAAAAAGTTGGCTCAGTGGCATGCAGCTTCAGCGACACTTGTGGCTTTTAAAGGGCCATTTGAGGATCAATATATACATGGGCTTTTTCGAGAGGAAAACAGAGATCAATTGAAAGCCAAAATGGAAAGTATGGTACAAATGTTTGTCTGCTTTGTTAAAACTTACAGCAACTCGAATGATTATGCAGATGATATGGTAAATACACCCATGGAAAAAACTCCTTGGGAACACAAGTTAAATCATTAGTATCCATAATTTGTTTTCTTGTTTCATTTCAGAATTCTGCTAGCACTTTAATGATTGATGAATTTTTCAAAATGGCTCAATACGACCCCAATGAATTTAATGTTCTTAATCATGGCGACTGTTATTCCAATAATATCATGTTTCAATATGATGCTTTTGGTAAAATTAAAGAGACCTATTTTCTTGACTATCAAGTACCCAAATATGGTACACCGGTCCAAGATTTATTTAATCTTCTATTATCATCAACAAAATATGAAATAAAAATTAAAGAATTTGATTATTTTATTAAGTTTTACCATGACAATTTGGTGGAAAATCTTAAATTGTTAAATTACTGCAAAAAGATTCCCACTCTGAGCGATTTACATACAATGTTGTACAAATATGGCGTTTGGGGCCTTTCAACGGTTACCGGTCTTATGGCAGAATTTCTTTTCGATTCAACGATCATATGGAATAAAGGCGATGTCAATGGTGACTCTATATCATCTACACTGACATTGAAAACGTTGATGTTTTCAAATGAGCGTTATCGCAAACATGCAGAAGCTGTTTTACCTTGGTTAAAGAATCGTGGTGCTTTGTCTTTTTAATTTTAATTTAATTTTTAAAATAAGAAAATAACTTATATCAACTATTTAATTTATAACATTTTTATACTTCTTATTATACCAAATAAAGTAGTGGACACTCTGTCTAAAATTAAGGTGTTTGTATACAACGGTTCAAAAAATACGGCCATATAGAACAAATTACATTAATTTTGGGATCACCCTTTACTTTCTAAATTCAAATTATAAGCTTCTTGTTGTAGCGGACTTAGCAAAACATGTCCCTTGTAAATTTCAGCTGTCTTTCTATAATGGTTCAAAAGTCCGGCCACATACACCATATTATAAAAACTATTGGACACCCGTCTATTTCCAAGTCCAAATTTTATACTTGTTGTTATAGAGGAGTTGGTAATACAAGTTCTTTGTAAATTTCAATCTTCTGTCTACAATTGTTTAAAAGTATGGCCATATACCAAACTAAATGAACTTTTGGTGCACCCTTTAATTTATAATTTTAAATATTATCAGCTGTTACTATAACGGCTATAGCAATCGATATTGCGTCAAATTTATAAGCGTTTGTCTATAACGGTTCAAAAGATAGGCCTATATAAGTATATCTACAGTATTTATTTGACACCCTTTAATTTCTAAATTCAAATTATAAACTCGTTGATATAGCAGTTTTAGAAATATAGGTCCGTTTTAAGTTTCAGCGTTCTATCTATAACGGTTCAAAAGAACGGCCAGACACTTGAAATTACATCAACTATTGGAACACCCTTTAACTTCCAAATCCCAATTTTATACTTGTTGCTATAGCGGACTTAGCAAATCAGTTTCGTTGAAAATTTCAAGCGTCTGTCTACAACTGTTAAAAAGTATGGCCATATACATCAAAATAAGTAAACTATAGGCGCACCCTTTAGTTCATAATTTTTAGTATTAATACTTGTTACTATATCGGCCATAGCAACTGACATTCTGTCCAATTAACAAGCGTTTGTCTATAACGGTTCAAAAGATTGGCCCATATAAGTAAATTTACATCAATTATGGGGGCACCCTTTAATTTTTAGATTTATTTTTGTATAACTTTTTGTTATTGGCAGCCATAGTAATACGCAGTCATTTAAAATTTTACAGAAGTGTATATTGTATGGGGACACCCTTTAATTTTCAAGATTATGAACTGTTTTAAAACATAAAAAAGCAACATTCAGTCGAATTGTATAACCTCTTTCTTTTTTTGAAGTCGGATTATAAAATGCCTAATGACGACAATACGCATATTGACAAAACAAAATTTTTTTTCCACACGAAAACACTGTTCATGCATACTTGTTTATTAATTTATATGAGTTCATTAGGATAAATAACGTTTACCTTTAAAACGTTATCCTATTTTCTATAATTCCATATATTAAAATGTATTATACCTGTATAAGAAATAAGTTTCTTATAAAAAATAATTGCATATAACAAAAACCAGCTTATAAGAATTATTTTCGCAAGACTTTAAGATTTTCTTCTATCCGTTATGTATTTATGTAGCGTTATGTATTATTGTTTTTACATTTAAGGCTAAACAACAACAGTTAAGCACGATATTACAAACCACACATTTTCGCTATTGCGTTGAATTGCCTCAAAATTTTATAATTAGTACGTTTCGTACGTGCCCTGGATAAATTTTCAATGCAAATAACTACGTTTATAACAAACACTGTTATGAACTTGTTCAGTTTGTATAAAATCGGCAACTCAACGCATACAATTCATTAAAACACTACCCGCTCCGTTAAGGTAGCGATTCAAACTAAACTCAAACCGTCGAAATAGTAGTTATAAGACTACAACTTTTCAATCTTTAATGTTAACAATTGTCCTATATACTCCCAGAAATAAGATCCCTTGCACATCTAAATTTTCGCAATTGCAAGTGTTTACAGCTTATGTAGGCTCTACGTTATATTATGTATAAGATTAATGCTTGTGTGCCAGCATCAGATCTACTTTTTGATACCGAAAGCATTATGTTAGACGCAATTCTCAGAAATTTTTGTCGTTTATGGTGGAACAACTCTTCCTTTGTTATTTTAAACAAGAGTGCATAATTTTTTTTTGTTTTAAATTTTGAGAGAGCAACCTATGTTTAAAACAAATCCAAACTGCCGGTGCCTTCGAGTTCGTTATAACCGTGTTCGACTGCAGTTATATCTTGTATTACAAATTAGAAGCTAAAAAATATTTTTATATTTTATGTTTCTTATATTAAAAATTCTCATAATTTTGTTCTATAATTATTAATTTTAAAATAATTTCTGACAACGATGAAGAAATAAAATTTAATATATTATCAATATATATTTTTTTCTCGAAGTAGACACTTATCTATTATTTATCGTCTAATTACCCTTTACAGTAATTGGTGCAGGTTGACGCCTTGTTATTAAATATTTATTAAAATAATAATTATAAACAAAAAAAAAAAAACAGTTTGATAAGGAATAGTTTTATTAACATATTTTTCTTCGAAAACTTGGTTATCGACATACATGTGACATGTTAATTTAGATTCAGAAAGTCAATATAAAAAACTTGTCCAAATCCCATGTTAAGCATTTTTATACCCTTCACCACAAAAAGTGGAAAAATGTTATATCTCAGTTTGTCATTCCGTGTGTTATTTCCCGACCCCATATATATATTCTGAGTTCTAATGCATAGCAAAGTCGATTGAGCGATGTCCGTCTGTCCGTCCGTTTGCTAAGGCAAACTTTATTTCTCAAAAAAAAAAAAAAAAAAAAAGAATATGTCAGCATGATCGGTCCAAAAATACTTAACCCATTAAGAGGCGATGTCATTTTTATGTAAAATTATATTTATGCAGTACCAAATCTTTTATTGTTTTTTAATTTTCTGTCACCCCAATATTTGGTTTTCGGTTTGAAGTTACTTCTCTAAACTAAAAGATATACATAGGTGTTCAAGGGTATATTTAAAATATAATATAAAATATATATAAATATAATCTTATTAGGGGTTGTCTATTAAAAAAAGTCCCCCAAAGCAGGTACTAAAAACTTAGATATGTCGTTAATGGGAAAAGTGTAATCAACCAGATTTATAATAACTAAACTAAGTACATATATATGGTTCTTCCTAATTTATGCAAGATGTGAGTTTGCAGCAATATGTGCAGGCGCTGACAGTTTTGGATGAAAAAAACTGAAGCATTACTATACGCGTTTTCGGTGCTTGACAATATTTTGAAGCAACGAAATTGTAGATGTTGTTTGAATAAAATTATTCTAAAAAGTTAATCTGTTATTACTTCTGGCCCAAAGAAGCCATGTTTAATTTTAGAAGCAAAAATACAGCAAAAAGATGTTTCTATTTGGTTTATGGCCCAACATAATTCTAGGAAAATTAAGATGATCTAAAAGTGACTGTTAACTGTTACTCGACACTTTGCCATGATTATATCTATGTTTGATGATGTTAATATAGACGTTGGTGGTTTTATTATACGTGCATGAGTTATTTTACGTGTCACTAAACCTGTTGAATAACTCAATTTGTACATGAGACATTTCTTGGTCGTGTGCTCCCTTTTTCCGGTGATCGATATAGATACTTTGTCTTTTAAATTAAAGGGGGAGATTACATGTTGCTCTAACTAAATTCTGTTACATTTATGTTATATCGGGTGTTTCTGAACGTGGACCCACAGGAAATAATAGAGAGGTTTCTATTCGTTCGACCTGCGAGGCCAATTGGCAAGTCCATTTCTCGAAACCAACTTATTGTCAAATTTTGATTTCAACGATTCGATGTTTGCGGTCGCCGTATGGCAAGTAGCTCCATCTTATTTAAGCTATATTTCGTCTGGATTAATGCCATCAGCGTGTAAATCAAACCAAACGTTGCATTTTTCTGGATGCAGTGGAGTCTGTACGGTATGTTGTTGATTGGCCTCATGGCATATGCGGCAGTTTTGCTTGTTAGCAAACTTGTTAAGCTAAAAATGGCGATGAAACAACGAGTCAGTTACTAACTGCTCTAGAGCCCGATCGGCGAAGGAACTACGCATATAATGGTCTCGTGGCTTTAATTTCTGCACTAGCTAGATCTAATACAGGTGTAGGCCAAGATCATTGGGCAAAATTTTATAAGTAGTGGACGGACAGAGCTCCAATGCCTGCGACCAACGACGAATCGATAAATTTGGATCTTTTTTCACATCTTCGCTTACAGCAGAGTACTCACATTCCTTCGACGTGTTGGTATTATTGCATCCTCTAGAGAGTATGATGTGATGACTGATGGCATGCATAGATGGAAGATTATGAGCTCCATAAAAATCAAGATTTCGTCTATAAGTTGCTTGAATTCATGACTGATTTTCAAAGTAAACTTGGATGATTTAACGGAGTTTACTGAAAATAATAAGAACAAATTTTTAATCTAAATTTAGTTTTTAGTGTTATTTTTTATAATTTTGAGTTCTATCACGCTTTAAAAAAGTATCCTTATGTTCTTGCGAAAAAGTGAAAATCATTCGTCTGATATTGTAATCGATACATTAACCTATCCTGTGTAATTGAAGAAATTATGGAACACCCTTTAAAGAAAATTTCAGTTTAATAAATATATGAATTCTTCCCTTAAATTATATGATTTCATTTTTGTAAAAATGGTTATCAATCATAAGAATAATGAACATAAATCAAGCTATCATTCGTTTGATTAAAACTTTTACTTAAAGTTTTTGTTAGTTTTTTTTTTTTTTTTTTTTTGAAAAATAGAAAAAAAAGAATAAAATTATCGATTGGTCTGATTTCTTTTAAATTTTTACGCGCAGAACTCAGTTGTTTTTGAACAGATTTTTATAGTATTCCATAGTATAAAAAATTAAGGGGTTACCCTCTCATTACACACATGGTTTTACATCTCGATTATAACGGACAACCTTAAAAAATTTGGTATCACTAAGGTTCATACTTTGCAAAGGGCGTCCCAGTAGGTGACGTAGTTTAACATATTAGTTAAACGTTATATTCAAGCATTTGAAATGTTACTTAAAATGGGTGCTTTTGAATCTGCTATAAGAACAAATACACTGATGAAACTTATGAAATTTACACAGATATTGTATTGCAAAATGCGCTATAAGAACAAGTATAAGAATTTAAATTGGGAATTATAGGGTGTCCCTGTAGCTGATGTTATTTGATGTACATAGCATTATCTTTTGAATCATTTTAAACAGACTCTTAAAATTTATCTACAACGCGAATTGGCTTGTTATGTAACAAAAACTATAAGCATTTAAATAAGAAATTACAGGGTGTCTCGAACGGTTATGTATTTATTTTAAACAAAGTGTGTACTTCAATATTCATTGCATACATCCATACTCGCTAATGATTATTGATCATTTGTCTATCTTTTATATGACCAACAGCAGTGCGAGCTCCTAAACTTGCGTAGCTAAGACCGCGTTAGTAGGAACAATCATTGCACTTTTCATTTCCAATGGGAGTGTAATGAAATTATTAACGATATTATATAGTTTATTATAGAATTTATTAAAATTTTATATAGTTTATTAAAATTTGCTAAACAAATTTGACAAAGTATCTTAGTTCAAATAAAATGTCGCTTTTTAAAGAAAGTCTGAAAGCCACAATACACTCACACTTCTTAATAAACACATTCACGTTTTTTACTTGCCATTCAAATTGTTAACGATTTTTTAAAGTGCGTACCTTTTTCTAACTTTTTCTGAAAACTTAGCGTTTTAAAGTCGCAATAGACTTGTACTTTTTTTTTATTAAAATGCTCACATATTTTTCACTCAACTTTTATATATATTTGATCCTTAGTCAAGAAGAATTTTGTTGTATATTTAAGGATAATCTCATTATGTGATGTTCTTGGTAACTCCAAAAAAGTTACATTTTAAAAGAAGGAGAAGGGGAAAATTCATACACTAAAATATTATAACACTAAATAATTTCTATGGCTTATATTAAATTTTATTGGTCACTTTTACTTAAAAATTTTGTTGTTTTTTTTTTTTTTTTTATTTTGAAAAATGTAAAAAAAGAATAAAATCATCGATTCGTCTGCTTTTTTCTCAGTTGCTTTTGAAGGGATTTTCATAATATTCCATAGTATAAAAAATTAAGGGGTTACCCTGTCATTACACACATGATTTTACATGTCGAACGTAACGGACAACCATATAAAATTTGGTATTACTAAAATTCATACTTTGCAAAGGGCGTCCCAGTAGGTGACGTAGTTTGACTAAGATGGTTATAGTCAAGCATTTGAATGTTACTTAAAATGGGTGGTTTTTTATCCGCTATAAGAACAAATAAAAATACATTAAATTGAAAATTAAAGGGTGTCCTCATAGGTGATGCATTTTAATGTATGTTGCATTGACTTTTCAACTGATGAAATTTACACAGATATGGTATTGTTAAATGCGCTATGACAACAAGTGTAAAAATTTAAGTTGGGAATTATAGGATGTCCCTGTAGCGGATGTTATTTCATATATATTGCATTATGTTTTAAATCGTTTTAAACAGATTCTTGAAATTTATCCTGAACGCGTATTGGTTTGTTAGCTGTAACAAAAACTATAAGCATTTAAAATAAGATATTACGGGGCGTCTCTAACTGTTATGTAATTTATTTTATAAGGACTTATCTTTCAATTTGCTATAAATTGAAAATTAAACAAAGTGTGTATTACAATTTTCATTGCACACATTCATATTCGCTGATGATTATTAATCATTTGTCTATCTTTTGTACGACCAAAAGCAGTTCGAGCTCCTTAACTTGCGTAGCTAAGACTCCGTTAGAAGGGAATACAAAGTCTAAAGAAACAATTATTGCTCTTTTCATTTAAAATACGAGTGTAGTAAAATTATTTACGAAAATATTTTATATAATTTATTAAAATTTGTTAAACGAATTTAACAAGTTATCTTAATTAAAATAAAATGTCGCTTTTTTAAAGAAAGTCTGAAAGTCACAATGCACTCACACTTCTTAATAAACACATTCACTTATTTTACTTTCTACGCAAATTGTTAACGATTTTTTGAAGTGCGTAATTTTTTCTACCTTTTTCTGAAAACCTAAGCCCCAATTATAAAGTGTACAAGCTAGCTTTAACTTATGTCAAAAATCCAACGAAAAGCCTGTCAAATGCTTAGGTACTATATTACAGAAATTTAAGTGACTATAATGTACTTACATAAATTTAGTAACTTATTTGCAACAGTTGCACATTTATGTTTAATTCGTACTTTTGCCAAAAATAATTTCTATATAAATAAACCAAATTTTAAAACAAAAAGATAATTTATATGTTTAATAACATTCACATACACATTTACATTTTTTGGTGCATGTTCTAACATAAATTTTCATAAAAAATATTAAAATTCATTTTCTGTTTTGTGTTTGTGGCCAACCATACTAAAAAATTCATGAGTGTTCATCACTTATATCGTATACATATGTGTGTATAAATAAAAATTTAATTTTAATTTATTATAGTTGAGAAAGTTTACCAGAAACAAAAAAGTTTTTTTTCTACATTTTGTGTTAATTAAAAACTAAAAATTTAACACTGTAGGTCTTAAGTGCTGTTTTTGTATTATAGGCGATCAAATCGTCTGAAAATTTTATATGAAAAGCACTCAGTTTTTTGAGTTATTTCCATATAAATTTTTCAGACGAGTTGATCGCCTGTAATATACAAACAACAAATTAATTTCAATTTTTCTTTATAAATTTTTAAAGCACAATTAGCTGTTTCCGTACAGAAAGTGCGATCATTTTGTACCTTGCTTAAAGAAATGACATTTAACGAAACCTTACGAAAAGTTATCTTATGTACATTATAGTTAACACATAAAATTAAATGTATTTGCACAGTTATTTAAGTTTGCTTAAGTTATTTTATGCAGATTATAGTTGGGTCTTTAGCGTTTTAAAGTCGCAATAGACTCGTACTTTTTTCTATTAAAGTGGTCACATATTTTTCACTCAGCTTTCATTGATATTTGATCCTTAGTCAAGAATAATTTTGTTGTATATTTTAAGGATAATCTCATTACGTGATATTCTTGGTAACTCCAAAAAAGTTACCTTATAAATGAAGGGGAAGGAGAAAATTAATACGCTTAAATATTATAAAACTAAAGGTACAATTATGCGAACGTCCACGTAAGCTAACCTAACGGCCGTTTGTTTTTAAATATACTAAAACAATGCAAACGCTTACCGAAATTAACTGTCACGTTTCCGGAACGCTTCAACCTGTATAAAATAGGTTTTGACGGCATTGTTACGTGACATTCGTAAGATAGTGCTGGAATTATATGTGATAAGTACCATTGCGGCACATTTGCCCATTTTAGGTACTTTTGAAGTATTGATAATAATCGTACATTCATCAGTTTTTATTATTTTGCTTAATAAAAGTATAATAAATAAATAGTTACATTAAATACATAATAATATTTTTTAAAACAGATAATTAAATTCGTCAATACATTGCACATATTGCAATGTAAATTATCTTTCGAAGCGAAATTAGTACTTTTTCTAAATTTACATGTACGGAACAGTGCCCGTAACTATGCCACAAATCTCAACACTGTTCTGAACAGCTGCAGCAAATTGAAAATTGTGTTAGGTTTTATAATTTAATATTTTGGCTTTATAGGTTTTTTTTTTAAACAATTGTACTTATTTCATGGACATCAGCAAATAAATCCCCAATATCCATTTCTAAATTCTTTTCGGGCTTTTGAAATTAAAATTACACTTTGTGCTGCACAATGTTTTGTTTTTGTTTATTTTATTGACATGCGTCACATTTGTAAAGTTTCTATAAGTACATAAACGACCGTACGTTTAAATACGTTAAGTTTTTCTTACATCAACGTTCGCATAACGAGGCCTTAAATTTTTCTTACACCAACGTTCGCATAACGAGGCCTTAATTAATTTCTATGGCTTATATGAAATTTTATGGGTTATAAACTATAAATTAATTGTACCTTTATTAAGAAATTGTAAAAGAAATTTATTTCCTAAATGTTAAAATTGAACGAACATTATATTGAAATTTTCCTTTCAGAATATATAACGAAAATCATAAGAAATAACATTTATTTGGAAAACGAAGTAAAAGAATTAAGTTTTACGCACAATAATCAACTTTTTACGCATAAGTTTAAAATTTTTTTATAGTTTAAATGATGTTGTTTTTACATTTAAATAAATTGATTAATGGTATAAGTTTTAATACTCTTAAATATCATTTGAACAAGAATTCATTAAATTGGTAAACACTCCCAAACGAAAAAAAATGAAGTACATAGTTATTTTTTTCAGATAATAGCAACCAATATGGCAAAAACCAAACAAAAATATTAGTCAGTTGAAAAACGTTAATAGCTGCAGTTACATTTATCAAACAGAAAGTTTTTAGCGGTAGGAATATCAATTGATATATTTTATACAGTTATTTTATACAGTTATATTTGATAAAGTTAAATATTTTTTCAACGCAGTTTTATAGAACCATTCGGAAATTTTAAACAAAATTTAAAGTAAAAATAAATATATTTGCATACAAACATATGTATTTATTAAATTATCCATGACAATTATTTTTTATACAATTTTAAAACTTTTAAGTTGTTTCGTTATCAATTGTGTCAAGTTCACATTTTTAAATCATCATTCACTTTAAATAAATAAAGCATTTTCTTTAAAATTCAACTTTTAGAATTTGTCTACAACGACTTCTTTATTTAATGTTAACATATTTAAAAGTGTGAAATGAAAGTTATTAAAAGAATAAACCAAACAAACTAAAAATATCACCCCTAAAGATTTGACTCCGCCTCTTTTTCATATTACATCTCAAGCGCCCTCTGATAGTGAAATTATATAATTTTCAAGTAACAAAGATAAAAACCAAAAATGACTTGTAAATATAACAGTAAATCAATGTTGCTACTTTCTAGAAATGTTCTTACTTATTTTGCTAAATTGCACCCTGTTGTTACTCTGTAATTAAAGTAATAGATTTCGTACTCTCTTAAGAACGTGTATACGTTTCATCTTTGTGCCTTTTGTTTGGAAACTTTGCTTGTCAATAAGTACACACACATTTGAGTTGTGCAGTAAACTTCATAACGTGAAAATCATATCGCTTTTTAAAATGTTATGTTTCGTTTTACGTCTGTATAAATGGAAAGGTGATCTTTTTAAAATGTTTCGACTTTTTGCATATAATGAACTTTTTTTGAATTATGATTGCGTTAATGAAAAATATTATTTATTAAAACTCCGTTTTTCTTTTTATAAAAAAGGAAACATTTTAGTTTATGACACAGAAGCTGATATATTTTCACAGCAATAACGTTCTTCATTGTTTTTCCTTTAATACACAAATAATTGATGAAAGTTTTCTTAAATGGGTTTTTTTTATTTATAAATTATTTTACTAATTTAGTCAGAACTTAAGCAATCTGATATATTTATAGATAGAGAAAACGAGTCAAAAACTTGAACTGTGATTATCTCGAAATGATTTTTTTTTGCTTTATGATGTTCTATTAGTAAACGAGCGATATATTTTTGCTTGTATGTATGTACATGTCAAATACTAGAGTGACCATCTATTTAAAAAGTAGGAAAAAATTATGATTATGGTATATTTATTGTATATGATTTATAAATAAAAAGAAAACTAATCTTTCAAACAAAATATTTCAAAACTTTGTATTTGCTTAAATAGAGTAGTTCGATTTATTAATGTTCTTTATTATAGGGACCACATTTCAGCTTATTTAATTCGCACATTAGGTTCAGACTAAGGATGAGCGATTCCGTGATTTTTGAGGAACACCGTTACCAATGAACGTGTTTTTTTAATCACAGTTCTTTTAAATAGTTACTGTGATCACCAGTTGCAGTTATTTTTTTATTTTTTATTTAAACATAAATACATTTTTATAAAAGAAGTATATGGTACTAATTAATATTTTGTGCAAACATCAATCGTAATGGAAAAGGTATTTTGATCTCTACATTTAAAGCAGCTGTAACATGGCGAAATAATACAAGATAGTAGCGATGGCGAATTCATTTAATTTTGCCGTAAGTGCTAAGTGTCAAACTTCATATATAAAAAATTTGAATAAGTTTTTTTTATATGGTGTTTGATATTAGGCGTTTACAGCGAAAATGAATGAATTCGTCTTCGAGACCACCTATTATTATTTCGGCATTAGCTGTAGTTAAATTTGCCCAGAAATATAAAGTCCGGTAACACTGATTCAAATTAAAAAGGCACACAATATTTTTTTTGTTTTGTTACATATGCATGTGTAAAGTTTGGAAAGTAGAATAGTTGCTAATAAGTAGAAGCAAGGAAAGCTACACAGCAATGAAGTCGCTTTGACATATAAAAAAATGAAGGAGTCAAAAGCACTTATATTTCTCTTTCACACACTAAAATCACATTTAAGTTTGTATGTGTGCAAATATAAGTGAACGTTCTTACGCAGAATTGTTACTTGATAAAAGCAGTCACTGTAGTGACCAGTGATTCACTTGCAGGTGCTAAAAAAATGCTCATCTATAGTTCAGACCAGAGAAACAAGCCGATCGACTCACAGCCGACGGCGCGCCGCCGTCCACAATTTTTCCAACACTGCCGCCACCGCTGTTTTGATCGGCTTTCTTCGGCTCAAAAACAGCTGTCGTTTTTGACGGCTTATATAAATTCACCGCCAAAAATTTTAGTTTTTAAGGACAGGATTCACTATCATACATAATCGTACGCTTAAAGCACACAAAAATTTAACAGAATTCTGTCCTATACTTTAAAAATTGTTACAAAATGGCTTCGTAGGTGCCACACTATTTCCATAAACATATGATGTTTTTTCTACTCATCTTATAAAAACCAACTCTGATCACATAGAGAAAACTATATTATGAATTATTTCAAAAGATAAGAAAATCGTACAGATCTGTCCAAAAGTCTGTCACACATATGCTCGTTTAATCCACACTATCAAACATTTTGAGCACACATGTTTTTTATAACTGTTCGTAAGAGAACGACAAAGAAATGCTTTAAGTTGTGTGTGAACTTCGTCTCACCAAATTAACATTAAGCTTAGTTGGTTAAATAGATGATGTTTACGACGTACATAACATAAGGTAGATAGATGCAAAGAATGCTGATAAAGGATGTGGCGGTCCAGAAAATGCTGCATTTTATTCTGCTAGCGGCTATTTTTTCTTGTTTTCTTTGGAAAACTTCCGCATACATTTGTAAATAATTTTTCTTTCTAAAAATGTTTTGAAATTAAATTAAATTAAAATGAACCAAAAAGCCGAAAATAAAGTCAAATTTCATTCAATTAATTTTTTGCTTAATTTTTTTTCCTTTAATAAACTTGAAATTTTAACTACATTTTTTTGGTTTTAACTAAAATTCTTTAATATTATTAAAATTCTCTGATTTTAAAAAATTTCGATTGAAAAGAAATTTTCGATTTTTATTAATACTTTCAAATTTTTCTAAAACTTTTCTTAAAAACTCTTTTTTTAGATTTTTGGTTTTTACTCAAATATTCTAATTTTAGCAAAATTTTAAAAATTTCATTAAAAAAACTTAAGCCTAAAATTCAGCCGCCGCCGCCGGTAAGAAACTACGCCGCCGCCGAAAATTTTGGCACGGCTTGTTCCACTGGTTCAGATTTTTAAACTTTTATAAATCTGCGAATAATTTCTCAGTTTTATAAAATAATGAAAAATAGGTGGGTCTTCTAGAACCAATATTTTGATATGTCATATTCACTCTAATTTATACATGAGCCGATCATTCGTGATAAAAGTAGTTTGAGGGTTTCATAAAAAAGTACATAAGCAAGTTGTTACGTTACTAATTAGAATTATATCAAACTACTTAAATTCAATTTTAATCAAATTGATTTGTCATTATTTGTGCAAAAAAAAAATGGGGGATTAAATTTATATTTATTAATATTTTGAAATAAAATTATTTATATCAAGATTAAACTTTAATAATTAAATTGTAGTTGCCATTTTGGATTGCAGCTTGTTATTCTTTAAATAAACAATAAAATAAGAGAAATAGAAAACGGTTACTCTGTAGACAAAAGGCTTACGCAAAAATAGAAACAAATCTTTCACACATTTCGTTGGGCAATAATATAAAAAAATTTACAGTGGGTAAATATTAGTACTCAAAGTATATCTACATATATCAAGTACATGCAGGAGCTTAGCTGAAAGTCTTCCCTTCGTTTTTTTAATTTCATATATGTATGATAAAATTTATTTATTTTTTTATAGCGCCAAGCTAAATTTGTTGTTGAAAAACTGCATTGGAAAGTCGTTTAAATAAAAAATCCGTTATAAGCAGCAAATAAGATATAGTTTTTGTTTTTTTACGATATTTCTATGAAATTTTAATCAATATTCAAATTGTATATTTTTTAGTTTTTCTTTTTTGTGTATAATTTTTTTACATTTTTCTTTTTTTTTTTGTATCAGAGATGGTAAACGAATTTTTCATAAGAAATAGTAAGGTCTTAAATTGCATTTAACACACTTTTTATGAATTCTTGCGCAATTCTTATAATTTACATAGTTTTTAATAAGAAAAAGAACAATTTGTTATTCTTTTGTTATTACTTATCAAAATTTGATATAAAAGAATACCCACCTTACCATCCTTGGACTGTAGTCAGCTGGTTTTTGACACAATGCTTGATTTTACACAAACAAAATGCCTGTTGTTGTTTTAATGTTGTATTTGTTGTAGACTTGCATTTACTTCTTATTTATATACTTTGTAAGTACTATTGTTTAAAAAAAAAATAGTAATAATCAATACACTACTGTTGCTAAGTGTTAAATACAAAAATCATCGATAGTAAAAAATATACAAATGCCTTTTAGTTTTAAAAATTAATTTTATTTTTTATACTTTTAAAATTTTCTTTTATTAGTGAATTTAATTTAAAATATTTCTCGAAATCTGTTCGTTAATACTGTATTAGCAAGATTTAAATTTTAAAAATTATACTATATTTACAAGTATCGCTATCTATAGTCATTTTTATACCCTCCACCACAAAAAGTTGAAAAAGGCTATATTTAAGTTTGCAATTCCGTCTATAATTTCTACAATATCCATTTCCAACCCAAGATCAGCTAGAGAAAATTTAAATACATCAATCGATTAGACACAGTGTCGAAAGAGATGCTATATAAAATCAGAAAATATCGTTAAATGACCTTTGAGGCAGCCGGCAATACACCGCGCCTGCATATATATTTTTTTTTTTAAGTAACTCATATAAAAAAAAATACATGGGGTGATAGAGAATAAAAAAATAATAAAAAAAACATTAATTGAAAAAATTGGCGCTCGTCTATATTGTCCTAGCTATGCCCGAGCAACATGTTTATTAAGATATCAATAGGGACATCATTTAAAAGCTTTTGAAGAGATCTTTAAGGAAAAAATTTTACGAATTCTTAACCCATTAAGAAACCGATGACATTTTTATGTAAAATTATTTACAGTACTTAATATTTATTTTTGTATTTTTTGATTCTGAATTTTTTGGAGTTACTTCACTTCACTAGGTTTACATATATGGTAAAGGGAATATATAAGATTCGGCATAGCCGAATATAGCACTCTTACTTGTTTTAATTTTCTTTATATATCGCGTCAATTTGTTTAATATTTTGTAAAAAATGTTGCATTTTTTGCAGCAATTCTCTTTGGTATTTTATTTAAAATGACAAAAATATAGATGCATCACAAATCACTGCTACATATTCCGTATATCTTTTTCAAAATCTACTGGAAAAGGATATATTGTGTTGAGTGCCAAATATAATAGAATTAAATAGGATTATCGAGCAAATTCTTATACTGTATCTTAGTGAAATGTAAATGCAGTTTTAACACTACGTAAGAAATAGTAAACTAATAAAACTTTTAAAATGTTTTTAAGGTGCAAATTAAAATTTATAAATAAAGAGTGATTTACTTTTTTATATTTATTAGAAAAATTCTCTTCAAAAAGATTACATTTTTAACTTTAGCAATAGGAGTTTCAATTGATTCTTGGCGTATTTTAGATAAAAAACTCTACATGAACTCTTTAGATTTGCTACTCTAATACTCTGCCCGCAGTTTTAATTTTCGTAGCGCTGAGCAAGGTTACTTTTCTTACAACAAACTCAATGTAGATGAAAAATTTTATTAAATATATAATTAGTGTACCATGATACTTTCACGGCTAGAATTGTACCGAAAAAGTGCAGTTCTACAAACTTTGCCATTCCTAGCATAAATTTATTTGCAAGTGTATATATTGGGACACTCAAATTCCTAGATAAGATTTTTTTTAAATAATTTCCAATGTTATATTTAGTTTTAATATTGATAAAATATTTCTTAACCAGTATATTAATTTAACTAAGTTTATTTTTATTAGCAATATGTCTCCACAGCAAAACGGAGTTTTAGTTCGCAAAGATGGTTTACCCAAATGGGTAGATAATATTACACTAAAGAAAGCCATTAATCAGCAAATTGGAGAATACAAGCAGATTTTAGAAATTAAAACAGAAAATGTTACCAAAGCTGGAGAAAACTATTCATCTTTGATGATGCGCATTAAAACTGAGGTCGAAATGAATGGTAAGTTTAACGAAATTTCAAATATTTGACTTCCTTCAGCTTAAAGTTATTTCCTCTCAATAGATGGCAGTGTTAAAATCGCATCTTTTGTCTTAAAAGCTCATCATAATAATGAAGCGATGGCTAAAATTTTAAATATGTTACGACTTTTTCCCAAAGAAGAAGAAATTTATCATAAAATCATACCGAAATTCGAGGAACTTTATAAAGATGCCGGCAAGTCTGTACAGTTTGCTCCAAAATCATACAAGTTTGATCGTGATATAGGAGTAGATTACATATTGCTGGAAGATCTAAATGTTAAACAATTTAAAAATTGCAATCGCGTGGATGGTCTTGATATGAAACACGTTGAGCAGGTGCTAATTAAAATGGCTGAATTTCATGCTGCTTCAGCTTGTTATGTTGAGCATTATGGAATGTTTAGTGAAGATTTCACCATTGGCTTATTTAGTGAGAAAAATAAGTCATTGTTAAAGGAATTTAATGCGTCAGGCTCGTTTTTATGCCAACTTAAAAAGTGGCATAACTGTCAACAGTATTATGAAAAATTGGTAAGACTACAAAATACTTTATCGTTAGGAACGGCAATAGACTATAAAATTTCTATAAATTAAAATTAAGCACAGACTAAACTAATTATAAAAAGCTTTTAGGAAATTTATGCGTTAACACTTTAGTGCAATAAGTTTGCGCGTCATTGACTTGATGTGTGTATAAAGTGATGTCAAACCATAATTTTAAAGATCCCTGCATTTCTCCAAAAAATTCACATTTTTCTATACATTTAAATTTTTTCCCACTAACAAATTTTTTCCCTATGCAATTGGTTAATAATATTAGTAATAAAGCAAACATTTTTTAAATAAAACTAAATTTTATTTATGTGTTTAAAACATTGTACTTCCAATCCTGTTATTTTTTTGATTCATGATTAGATATATATATTTATTGTATATACAACTATTTTGCAGGCTAACAGCGATAAAGTGTTGGTTGAACGTTTACTAGAAAATCAAAAAGTCAATCCTCGAGAATTCAATGTTCTAAATCATGGTGATTGTTGGTCAAATAATATTATGTTCCAATATGATGTCTTTGGAAACATTAAAAACACATTATTTGTAGACTTTCAAGTCAGCAAATACGGTTCTCCGGCTAATGATTTGTATTATTTCATTTTGTCGTCGGCTAAAAGGGATATTAAGCTCAGCCATTTCGATTACATGATACGTTTTTATTATGAACATTTAGTAAAGAATTTAAAATTATTGCAGTATCACCGACCACTGCCAAAATTGAAAAATCTGCATATATCTTTGCTCAAAAATGGTTTAGCCGGTAAGTAATTATTCAGATTAAATTTTTAATATTAACTTATACGAGTATTTTTAATTTATTTAAGCTTATATGGTGGTTTCGAAAGTATTGCCTGTAGTCATTTTGGAAACAACTGATCATGCCAATTTAGAAAATTACATTAATGATGAGTCTAAAATGAAAGCGGTTATGTTTAGCAATCCTAAGTATGTTCAGGCAATGTCAGATATTTTGCCATGGTTGGATAATCGCGGTCTGCTTGATTGGCAATAATATTAATAATATTTGAATTTTGACATTTTATGTTTTTATAAATGTTAGCAGTAATATATTGTTATATACTATGATTTTATTAATATGTTATATAATTTGTAAAAAATATATGAAGACAATGACAGTTTCATTTAAATAATTAAATAAAAATTGCCTGTGCGAAAAATAACTCCAATTGGGCAATGACTCAACATAGATGTTATTCAACACGAGTGTGGCTGGTATCAGGGGGAGATTACGGCATTCGATATCGATCGAAATTCCCATTTTAATTCTAAATTTCGATCGATATCGAATGCCGTAATTTGCCCACAGGTTCAAATCATACATAAAAACACAAAAATATAATTCTGTAACTGCTCCACCTGTTAACCGTTTTTTTATCAATAACACATGGATGGACTGGTGATTATCGTCAAGGGGCAATTTGCTTTGTAGAGGCAAATTAAACTATTACATTCAAAGAAAAAACATGGTTGAGGTTGAGAGCAGCATATTATGATAAAATTGTATTATAAAACACTTTTTTTGAAACCCTATATATTTTTACCCACCTGAAAAAAGGTTTTGCAGGATTTAATTAAAAAATTGATATACATGTAATTAGCATCAAAGGAAAGCTTATACCTTCTGGATTAATATTATTGTAATGATTTTTAGCGCGCTATATAACCTGCACATTTTTAATAAATATTTTTAAGGTCTCATTAAATTTAAAAAATCTTAACATTTAAGTTAAAAATAAACTTTTTATGTCATTTTTAAAAATTATACGTTCGAGGTACCCAACTTTGGTACCCTACCCAGAAGCCCCCTTCACCCTAGGAGCCGACCTCTGCTTTGCCTCTTTCAACTTTCGTTGAGATCTCTTAAGTGGTTAATGAGATACCGAATTTTGTCCAAATCATTTTGAAACTACTTTGCGTTATAGACAAAAGCTTGAAAATTAGACAGAATGTTGACTGCTATGACCGTTATAGTAACAAGTATTAATATTCAAAATTATAAATTAAAGGGTGCCCCAATAGTTCATTTAATTTGATGGATATAGCTATACTTTTGAACAGTTGTAGACAGACGAATAAAATTTACAGAGAACCTGATTGCTAAGACTACTACAGAAGCAAGTATAAAACTTAAATTTGGAAATAAATGGTGCCCCTCAAAGTAATGTAATTTTATGTATATTGCCAAACTGTTGAACAGTTGTAACTAGCCGAATGAATATTACAACCGTAAGTATAAAATTTAAATTTGGAAACTAAATTTTAAAAATTCATTTTTAAAAAAATATTATTTTGATTTTAACTTAGAAAAGCTTTTTTTCATCAAAAAAAGACCCAAAGAAATTTGTTTAAGTTTTTTTATTTATTTATGTTTATATATATACGAGGGCTGCTCTATATATTTCTGGCCTAATAGTGAAAATGCGAATATTTGTAATCAAATATGGTTTTATTGTTTTTCAAAGTATTCTCCAGCATGATTTATACATTTTTGCATTCGCTCAAACCAGTTGTCGAAGCACTTTTTCCACTCCGATTGAGACACCTCTGAAACATGGTTTTTGAACACTTCAACAGCTTCTTCTGGCGACGAAAATCGTTGACCACGCATTTTTTTTCTTCATGTGCGGAAACAAGAAGAAGTCATTAGGTGCCAAGTCAGGGCTGTACGGTGGATGACCCATTAATTCGACGTTTTGGCCGGTCAAAAACGATGTGTGAGGGCTCGCATTGTCATGGTGAATAATGATTCGTCTTCTCTTGTTGGTTTTTCGAATTTCTCCGATGACTTCAGGCAAACAAATCGTAGTGTACCACTCAGAAGTGACCGTCCTACGTTCCTCAAGCGGAACAGTCGCCACATGACCAGTTTTGTCGAAGAAACAGGCGACCATTTGCTTCGAAGTGCTTCTTTCACGAACAACTTTCGTTGGATTTTGCTCGTCTTTGAAGACCCACACGGTCGATTGTTGTTTCGTTTCGGGCTCATACGCATAGATCCATGATTCATCACCTGTGACGATCTTATAAACGTTTTTTGAAGCACCGCAATCGTATTTTTGCAACATTTCTTTGCACCAATCGACACGAGCCTTTTTTTGAGCGACTTTCAAATTGTGCGGGATCCAATGAGAACAAACCTTTTTTACGGCTATCGGTATGTCGCATGTCGATCTTGCATTATGAATTCACGCACGGTATCAATATTCTCTGGCGCAACAGCCGTTTTTGGACGACCTTCACGGAATTCGTCGTTGAGCGAGCTTCGGCCACGCGTGCTTCATCGCCATACAAAGATTTAAGTTCATCAATGCACTCTTGTCGTGATAATCCACGTCGAAAGTTGTGAAAAATGATGGCACGAAAATGTTCACGAGTTAATTCCATTTTTTTCTATATTAATTTTTCCAAGTCACTGTAAACAACACAAATAATGGTCGTACGTCAAAACGTTTTGAGTACGATTATGCTTAAAAATGACAAACTTTCCAATAGAAATGTCAGATTGCACTTGGCAGCACTCAGTGTTGCCAGGCCAGAAATATATATAGCATCCCTCGTTCTATATATTCTTAAAATTAAATGTTTATACGATATATTCTTAAATTTTTTTTAAATACTTTTAAAATTAATACAAAATTGACATGCGCATTCTGCATTAAATATACAGTTTATACACAGTTATTTTCTTGGAAATGAAGTCGATTCAGTGATGTTTGTCTGATCGTTTCTAAAGACTCCATATAAATTATGCAGCAAGCGCCGCTACTTCCTTAACGTTTTTCCCAGTTATAATTTGTTTTGTTTTATTTTTGTTTTTTTGGTTTATTGTATTAAAAACTAGAAATACAGAAAAAATTTACATTGTTTTTTAAAAGTCGAAATTTACCAATCGAAAATTCACCGTAATATCACATTTGTACCAAAATTTCACCAGAATGTTAAAAAATTATAGTTTTATTAAAAACCTAAATCTACAAAAAAGAAAAAGTAAATAGTTGTGAACTCTTAGTTTCTGCAAATATATCTTTTTATAGTTTTAAGGAAATTTTTAACATTTGCTTTTTGATTGGAATTACTTCACTAAACTACATTTACATAGATGGTGAAGGGTATATAAGATCGGCGTAGCCGAATATAGCACTCTTACTTGCTTGATTTTTTATTGCAGTTACTTCACTAAACTAAATGTATTCTAAATGATATGGAAGCATTAGAAGCAGTCGAAGTGTTTTTCCTGCTGTCTCGAAAGACATAGACCGATCTTGCTAATTTTCAATAGCAAAATTTTAGGGACTATGTCTGATCGAGTGATGTATTTGAATTTTTTCTAGCTCATCTACTGCCTTGGCAAAGTTGAATTCAACCCAACACAGACGAACAAACGGACAGATAGACATCGCTCAATCGTAAATGGATATTGTAGAAATTAAACACGTAACGACAAACTTAGATATACCCTTTCTCCACTTTTTGTGGTGAAGGGTTTAACAATTTAACGTGAGCTCAAAAGCTTGTTCAAAAACTGCAAAAACTAGAAAGATTAGTGTATGCATGCGCGATAAGTTTTTTTTTTTTTTGTTTTATCTGGAAACCTATATCTAATCTAATAAATATTTTACATCTCTTTGTGAGTTTGCTTTTTTAATTTATTTATTTATTATTTTTTTTTTTTTTGTTAGCTTGCAGACTAAACGCCTGAACCGATTTTAATGAAATTGGAAACAAGGTTAAATATATGTCTGGATGGTAAATATTGTGCTTATATTTTCAAAACACCAGGAACATTTACAACAATTATTTGATTCTAATTGCGCTCAAATTTGAAGTTGCTGTTAATTTTTATGAAGGGATTGCAAATTATTTTTTTGTATGGCAAACAAATGGCGCCTCCTATGAGCTGACATTAAAAATGCTAACAGAATGTTCGCAGTACAGACTTAATTAAATACATTGTTTTACACCAATATATAAAAATATAAAAAATTCATTTAAAATGAATGAGTTTCTAGTTGAACTCGTAGTTGCCATAACGAATTCAAAAATAATATGTAGATTCAAAGTCTTTTTTTAATTTTCTTTAAATAATTTATACATACACCTTGTAATTGACAACAATAAAATAATAATTTTAGATCATTTTTAAAGTTAGTGGTTAGTTTTTTTATTAACGTATTTTTTTCTGATTTGCTAGTATTAAATATCAACACATACACAAGAGACAGTGGGGGTTTTAGTGAAAAAATGTGCAATTAATATGTTGTTTCTAAGCCACTTAAACGATGTAAAAACGGCTATAAATTTTATATCTGAGTCTATATAATTTTACAGTTTTAAGAAGACCTGTTGCAAATAAAGGAGCAAAATGTGTTCGAACTTCATGTGTGAATTTTATTAATTTTAAATGCAATTAAATATATATTTGCAATCAAATTTTTTTAAAGAAATTTCTGAATTAAAAAGAATTCCATAAAACTGAGACAGAAGGGAAACATAATATTAAGGTTCATGTTAATATGCCTATTGGCTTTGTATTAATTTGGCTCGTGAGCACAAACTGTGCAATACATTGAACGTACACAAGCAGATGGGAAACAATAAGAAAAAATAGAAGCGTTTTTAGAAAAAAGGTGTTCAGATTTATTTAATCATTATAGTAGAGAATGCAGTAGCGCATAAAGAGACACACTACGATTGTCATTTGTTTTAGTTTTACTTATACACAAAACGATTGTAAGATTTTTAAATGTTTATGCTTTTCCATGAAATTGTTGCAAAACGATTGTTTTAGTACACAGATTCAAAGTTAATATTTGCCTAAAAATAGGTGTAAGGTCTAGGAAGGCTCTGCTTCTTGTAGCCACACATTGGTGAATTGTGCTTATCCATTTATATTGTATAAAAAATACCATTCGCATAATATTTTATATTTTTCGTTAACACTTTTCAACTTTACTACCAACTGTGGACGTAACTTTTCGTCAAAAAATAAAAAAACGACTTACTTTAATTATTAAATTTATTTTGGCAAAACTTATCAATCTAAAAACTAAAGTGAAAAAATCGAACAGATATCGCTGTATGTTAAAAAAAGCAAGCTTAAAAGCCGAATTTTGAAAGGTAACACATATACATACGCTTTAAAGGGATAAAAAAGAATAATCGCCAAGAATCTAGAAAAAATTTAAATTCTTATCGATTTTTGTTTTTATTATCTGTTCCCATATAATAAAAAAATTATTTTGAAACTGGAAGTTGAAAACAAAAACAATTAAATAATTTTAAATTTTTGTGCCAAATGCTACACTGTGCAGCAACGAAAAGAAAAAAAAACGTCCAGTAGAAACACGAAAGTGTAAATAGAAACAGATCTTTCGTAAAGTGAATTGTAATAGTTTGAACTTGAGTTTTGTTGTTGTTATTGTTGTTGTTGACATTTGGCCCTACCGCAATACAAAAAGTTTTTGTTACGTTGTGTAATTTTTATTACTTTTCTATATTTTTAATTTGTTTCATGCATTTAGCAGCAGTTATTCGGTTTTAATTTAATTCAGTAGTTACTTTCTCTCTCGCTCTTTCAGCATCTGAATAAATAATTTAAGATTTATATTTTTCAATATTTTAGATAAATTGTTCATAGCTGTAGGTTACGGGTACGCGATACACATTGATTCTGTTAAATATCCAATGTTTTTTTTTCGATCTAAAATTGAATATACGTTTTGAACTTCAAAAAATTTTTGCAGCAATTTTTTGTAATATTAAAAAATTAATCTAAAAAAATAAATGTTTAATTTCAAGGCAACGAAAAAAGTGAATTTATTTATTAAATATTTTTTCTCAGTTAAATTGAAGCTGGTTATATATCTACAATTAACAACGTTTTTTTACGTTTAGAACAAACAAAAAAGGGTTTGTAATGTGTTTTTTAAAGAATCCCGAAAATAATATATAATTTTTGCAAAATTTTATAATAATTTTATTTCTTATATCTTAGTAATATATACAAAATAAAATAAATAAGTTATTTTAAATCGTGAAATTTTTTTATTATACTTAGAAAAGACTTGTTTTTTTTTAATTATATTACAGAAAAATGTTCTGCACACGTAAGAGGCGAGCAGAACTTTAAACATTATGTTGATCGCTTCACCTTTCTTCATCATTGTCCTTATATATTTCCTCGCTAGTTTTTTTTTTTTTGATATTAATATAATACAATTTAAATAAAGGAATAGGTGAATGCTTTTTAAATTAAAAAAAGTTATTAATGTTTGTTCCCTTCCATTATTATATATACGTATATAGTCGGAACGGGATATTGTAGAAATTACAAACGAAATAAGAAACTTAAATGTACCCTTTTCCAGCTGTGGTAAAAAGTATATTAAAAAATAACAATAACTTAACTTATTTTACAAAAAGCATTTGATTATAAACAATTAAGAGTGCTATATTCGGTTATGCCGAATCTTGTATACCCTTCACCATTCACCATTAAAACCAGTTTAGTGAAGTATTTTCAATAAAAAAAGTAAGTACTATACATAATTTTACAACAAAATGTCATCGACTCTTAATGGGTTAAGCATTTTTTAAAAATTTTAATATATCCTTAAATATTTCTTCAAAGGCTTTTAAATGATACCCATATTTATATTATAAAAAATTTTAAAAGTTTAGAGGCCCGTAACTCTTATTTTCAAATTATCTGTTGCCCCATTTTTTTTTCTTTTTTTTTTTTTTTGATTGGAGTTACTTCATTTGACTAGATTTATTTTAAATGATATGGAAAAATTAGTGGTAAGCTAGTTATCCAGAGCAAAATTTTCGAAACTATGTCTGATCTATCAGCGTATTTAAACCTGCTCTAGCTCATCTAGTGCCTTGGCAAAGTTGATTTCAACCCGAACAAGGACGGACAGACATCCCTTTATCGCGTAGATTTTCTTACAACCTACTGCATTTTTTTCGCCTAATATCCCTCTTTCTGAATGTGTAAGCTGTATTTGGGAATATTTTTAAGTTTTAAAGTAAAAGCCAGTCGCATGCCACTTTTCTACCATTTTTACCGAAATCAGTGTTGTGATAACTTTTCAACACAAACATAGTTATCTCTGGAACCACTGCTTAGATTTTCCTTTAACCTACTGGAATTTGTTCATCTTATATCCCTCTTTCAGAATGTGTAAGCTTTATTTAGATATAATTTTAAGTTTCCAAGTAAAAGCCAGTCGCATGCCCCTTTCATACAATTTTTACCGAAATCAGTTTCATGATAAATTTTCAACACAAACGCAGATATCTCTGGAACCACTGCGTAGATTTTCTTACAACCTACTGCATTTTGTTCGCCTAATATCCCTCTTTCAGAATGTGTAAGCTGTATTTGGGAATATTTTTAAGACAGTCGCGTGCCACTTTCATGACATTTTTACCGAAATCAGTTTTATGATAACTTTTCAACACAAACTCAGATATCTCTGGAACCACTGCGTAGTAAGTTATAATATGTATACTTTATGTGGTCGAAGATGGATATTGTAAAAATTACACACGGAATGACCAACTTAGAGAAAACCTTTTTCCGCACACAACACAACTAGGAAAATAGATGATTAGCTGATTTTTACAAAACTGTACTTAGAAATCGGTCACTGTGAAAAAAGTCAATCAATTTAATTAAATATAAAATATAAGAAATTAAACAACAAAATAAACTCCCTTTGTCCACTTTTTGTGGTGAAGGGTAGAAAAACATCAACGAAAAAAATTTCCGAGTTATGGGCCTCTGAACTTTTTATAGAAAAGAACCATTTTTTAAGATACCAATATGGGTATCATTTAAGTGCATTTGTAATTTATAAAATATCCATTTCCGACCCCATAAAGTATATATGTATATTCTGAGTTCTTATGCATAACGATTAGCGATGTCCGTATGTCCGGCCGTGGTAGTGTGCAAACAAACAAAAATTTAAGTAAAAAAAAATTTTAAGCGAATCTGTCAGACATAGTGTCGAAAGTAGTGCTATTGGAAATAGGAAAGATGGGTCCATGGCCTTAGATGCAGCGGCCAAAACGCCACGCCTAGCTCCAATTTTTCTATATTTTTAGAAACAGTGAAGTAACCCCGATCAAAAAACAAATATATGGGGCGATAGAGATTTCAAAAATAAGAAAAAAAAACATCAAGTGAAAAAATTGGCGCTCGCCCATATTTTCTGAAATCAATTTTTTTTTTAAATATCAATATGGGTTCATATAAATCTTTTGATGCGATCTACAAGAAATACTAAAAAATTTTTAAAAATGCTTAAACCACTAGGAGCGAGCGGATAACATTTTTATGTAAAATTGTAAATATGTAGTACCAAATTTTTTTTTAATTCTCTGTCACCCCAATATATGTTTTTTGATTGCAGTTACTCCACTAAACTAGTTTTACATAGATGGTGAAGGGTATATAAGATTTGGCATAGTCGAATATAGCACTGTTTCTTATTTATGTTTAATTTTAAAATTTTGATAAATTTTCATATGAATTAATTTAATTACAAGTTCATATTTATGTAGATTGTTTAGAAAACTTTGTAAGTTTCTAACTTGTGTAATGAAATTAAATCACTAATAAGCTGAAGGTCTGTGCATTTTCATCAATGTCAACCAATGTATTCCATCAAATCGTTCATTTAACTGATAGATTTTTTGCGTTTAATTGATATACAAATATGCAAACGTGTATAATTACTGTTAAAAAACAAATATAGAAATTGTTTGATATTTACTAATGTTTTTGTTTCTTTGTTTTTTTTTTTTTTTGTTTTCTGCCGCAAAACTTTTTTGTTCAATCGCGTTTATTAAAGCTTTTTTTTAATAATAAATATGTTTACAAAAAAACAAATGCTGTTTTGTACGTTTTTTGAGTGATTCTAAAACAAGATTTTTTGTGTGATTCAAATATTAATTAACTTTTTTTACCTGTTTATATATTTTGTAGATTGACTGCTGTTAAGAATGAGTCAAGAAGAGTTTGTTAATCCAAATGAATTTTTAAATATACCAAAATGGATAAATGAAAAGTTGTTCTTGCCAATATTAGAAAAATATGTAACAGATTTTAAATGCATTACAAAGTTTATACCAGTTGCTGCAACAGCACCGGGAGAAAATTATACATCAATATTGGTGCGTGTCATAATTCATGTCCAATTAAGGGGTGAGATTTATTTTATTATTTGTTAAAAAATATCACAATGACTATAATTTACGTACTTCATATAAAAATTTTATTTATTAATTACTGCAAATAGTTCGCTTTTTAATGTTTATCAAGATTTGCGAAATTCCTGCAGAAATTAGTCAAACTTATCCAACAAATCGACTTAACCTTGGACAATCAAAATTTTAAACAATCTAAAGATGCCTATTTATTTGAGCAAAATAGAAGTGGACAAAGGAATAACAACAATTAATAGTAACTTCCCCATGTCACAGAACTCAAATCATTTTTATACCCTTCACCACAAAAAGTTGAAAAAGGGTATACAAAAATTTGTCATTCCGCGTGTAATATCTACAATATCCATTTCCGACCGCGTAAATTATATTCTGAATTCCTATGCATACGAGTAGCGAAGTTTGCGAAAGCACTCTTGATTTCACAAAAAAAAAAAAAACAAATATGCCAACTGATCAGACGTAGTGTCGAATAAGGCGCTATTGGAAATCAGCATGATCGGTCCATGTCCTTCGAGGCACCTGGCAAAACACCACGCCTGACGCTAATTTTTTCATGTCCTTTGGAACAATAACGTAACTTAATTAAAAAAATAAATTAATGGGGCGATAGAGAATTATAAAGTAAGAAAAAAAAGATCAAGTAAAAAAAAATCGGCGCACGCCCATATTTCCCGAGTTACGGGGCTCTGAACTTTTCAAATTTTTTAAAACATCAATATGGGTATCATTTAAAGGCTTTTGAAGACGTCTTTAAGGATATACTAAAAAATTTTTTAATTTTTTATATTTTTATGTAAAATTATATATATGCAGTACTAAAATTTTTTTTATTTTTTAATTTTTTGTCACCCCAATATTTGCTTTTTAAATGGAGTTACTTTACTAAATTAGATTTACATAGATGGTGAAGGGTATATAAGATTCGGCATAGCCGAATATAGCACTCTTACTTGTTATATTTCAAAGTGAAATAAACTTGTTTTATTTCAAAGTGAAATAAACTTTCCAAAATTTTTATTTTTTCGGGTTACTTTTATTTTTATCCTCATTTAGATTATCCTTGTTTGTTATTTTTGAGTTCGCAATATTGCAACTTTAAATTTAAAAGTAGAGTTTCAGCATTTTTTAGGAATAACGAAGATCGATCGGAATCTGAAGAAGGTACAACAAAATCGATAACAGTAGTTAACGCGGAATTAAAACTATTACGGTCGGAATGTGTGACACGCCTAATTATCATGATTATTTTCTAATTTAAAAAAATTCAACATGATCTAGAGGCTTCTTTCAGATAAAGAGTTTAGAAGCACTAGGAAATTGCGAAGGACAGCAAATGCCAAGTTCTAATAATTAGTCTAAATTTTGTCACTAAAATTTTTACAGTAAATAAAACGCACAAAGTGTTTTATTAAAACTTATCTACAAACGCTTTTTTCACTTACTAAGAAGTATTGTCTTACTTTATTTAAAATATTCTTGTTTAATATTTGCAGATTGCAATTCTCAACAAATTTCATATATTTTGAAAACAATATTGGATCCTAGTTCCCATGGCTCAGCATTCGTTACAGCTATGAATCTTTTCCCCAAAGAGAAACAAATGTATGTCAATTATATTCCAAAATTTGAACAACTATATAAAGAAGCTGGACTACAAGTCAAATTAGGACCTAAATGCTTATATTTTGACGAAACCCCTGAAATGATTACCATTGTAATGGAGGATTTGAAATCTAAACAATATGCCAATATTGATCGTTTAGAAGGTTTCGACATGGAACACATGCAAGTCGTACTCAACAAATTGGCAGAATTTCATGCGGCTTCAGCTGTTTATCAGGAAAGGGAAGGACCATTTGAGCCCATGTTTCATGATAGTTTTTTTAACGAATCGAATCGTTCCATGTTTTCAGCCTTGTATGAACCAAGAACGAAATCATATCATAAAGCCATGTTGGAATGGGGTTTAGAAGATGTGGAAAAATATATCGCTAAAACTCCTACATTAGATGAATATTTTAATGAAAATGTATTTTTAAATGCAGTTGATCCGAGTGAATTTAACGTACTAAATCATGGTGATTGTTGGTCAAACAATATAATGTTTACGCATAATGAATTTCATAAAGTTAAAGAGACATTATTTGTTGATTTTCAAATATGCAAATGGGGTTCGCCGGCTCAAGATCTTTGGTATCTAATAACCACTTCAGTAAATTTGTCTATTAAAATAAAAGAGTTTGATCATTTCATACAAATATATCACAAGCGTTTGGTGGAATGTTTGTTATTGCTAAAGTACAAGAAACCCATCATTTCTCTTAGGGAACTTAATATTATGATGTTGAAATATGGTTATTGGGGTAAGTTTTGATTTAAAAATAATCACAAAAAAAAATACTTTATGTGTGTTTTTGTTTTTGCATATATTTTTAGGAACTTTTGCCGCCAAAAGTGTTGCCCCGGCTATTTTGTTTCCCTCGGATAAAGATGCTAACATGGATAGTTTAATGAAACTTGGTCCTGAGGCAGAAGTCTTTCGTTATAAGTCTTATATTAATCCCATATATGTACGAGCCATGCTTCAGTTTTTCCCATTTTTATATAATAAGGGTGTTTTTGATATTACGCGAAACAAATTACCTAATCAAAGCAATAGTGTATAAAATTTTTGATTGCACCTGTCATACTTGTGATTTTCCAGTAACATTAAAATTTCATTGGCTTTGTTTGAAAAATTGATAATGATAAAAATTTACAATTGAAAGCTTATGATTTTATTTTTATTATAATTGTTCTTACTAATGTTAATGATATTTTAATGAAATCGTTTAATTACTAATTACAAGTTAATAAAAAAAAATTGTTTTTATGAAACACAAATTAATGATCACAGATACTTAAAAAGTTTGCTGTAGCTTAGATGGTTAGAACGTTGACTAATAAGCTGTTATTGATTCGACGGCCTGGGTAGGTAGCCCACCTACTGTGAATTTTTGACAACTTTAGTTTTTCAAAGTATATATTAAAGACTGTATACTAATATTAAAAAAACATAGCTCACTTCTTCGCCTGTACTATTCTACAGCACTTCGTCGGCGAAGTAATAAAATATGAAAAATTGGCTGTACAAGCTTCAAAAAGTAATGCGGCTGTTATAGCAGTCCCTGCAACATTATTCCAAACAGTGCAGTTACAATAATGTGAAAAGAAAATTAAGCCTTCTATCCAGCGTTGCCAGAAGCTTTGAGAAGAAAATCTTCATGTACAGAAAAAAATCATATTTTACGGAAAAAAATTATAATTTTTTTCAATACAAAAATTTATTTTAAAATTATAACTAAAATACATACATATATAAACATACAATGTATATATTTAAATTATCATGTGTACGAAGTTTTACGAAGAACTATTACTATAATACATACAGGGTTTCATATTTTTAAGAATATCTTGATTAATTTTTATATTAAAGCAGGAACAGTTTCTTATTTCTAAGTAATTTTTGCGTATAAGATATCTTCGAGAGTGCTGTGTTCTAATCTATTTCTATATTTAGTTTTGTTGAAATTGGCTGTTGAGAATATTCGTTCGACATTTGCTGAAGAAACGGACTTATTAAGTTTTGAACAAATTTTGACAGCACCGGAAAAGCTGACATGTTGTCAGCTCGAGTTATTTTTGAAACTTTTGAACAAAATTCCTCACAGCTAAAATTATCTAGAGTTGTATAATTATCACTGAATTTTATAAAACGGATTTTCTCTAAATCCTTTTCACTAATTAAATTTGGAAAATTGTGTATTAGGAGTCAGAGAATTAACTTTTCTATTTATAATTTTTAAAGGATCAAGACATGAGAGCTCTTTTAAAAACGTATCGTTTAAATCAATTATGTTAACATTTGTTTACATAACTCAATGTTAAATGCCACACAATTTTCAATCAATTCATAGATTTCTTCGTTATGTAGAAATAGGCTTTTGTTTTCAAAGTCAAGGTCGTTATTGAGACTCATGTTTACATATTCTATTTCTATAAAATTGTCTCAAAAATTTTTGAGTAAAACCGTTGCAGTTCCTCATGCATTCTATGCATTTGACAGGATGAGCTTTGAAAAATTTTGTTTTGATTACAACAAGCTGATACAAAACTTAACTTCACTATGTAGTTAATTACAATGAAAGTACTACACACTTAAAATAAAAAAAATCATAATTTTTATAAATTACAAATCATAATTTAAGAAAAAAAAAATCATCTAATCATACTTTGGTTCAAAAATCATCAAAAATATGATAAAATCATTGTTTTGGCAACGCTGCCTATATTCTTTACATTATCCCTTTCTAAAGAAGGCAACTGAGTATTACTTCTCTTTAAAAAAAAGGAATTTTACATAAAGAAAAAACTTTCACCCTTTTGTAATTTTAAGTGAGACGGGTGTAAAACTTGAATTCTCTCAACACTCTAACGCTAGCAGTTTTATAACTTACAGCAAAACTTATTTATTGTCTGGACAAAAATTTTTAGTTTATTTAAAATGTCAAAAATTTCCTGAAGAGTTGAGTAAGCAGTAACGAAATGATCATCGAGACGTGCTTTGACCCTCAATAATCAATATCGGTAATTAAAATAAAATTAATAAAAAGATTTTATTTTGAAAATTAATGAATGTAATAAAAAATTACCGTTGTTTAATTAGCAAAAAAAAATATGTTCTCATATTATCTCAATTTTCCTAAGAATATTAACACATACATATTTCACCAAATTTTTTGATAAAAATACCATTTTAAAATTATGTTCTATTATATTTAAAGGTGTTCATTGAGATTTCAAAGCATAGCTGTTAAGTAATGATTACTAATTGTAATAATTAGTAACCAGATTTATTTATTTATTATTATTATTATTTTTTTTTTTTTTTTTTTTTTTGAAAGTTGAAATAATGATTATATTAAGATTATTTTCAAATTCGTACGATTAATAATTGATTACGATTACAGATAATCCATGAATAATTAAGCTTAATAAAAATTACAAGAAAGTAATCAAAATAATAAGAAGTAATCAAAAAATAATTCGACTTCTTTCATAGATTACTTCGATTATTTTTGGTTATTATTATTTTTTTTTTAGATTGGCGAAATTATGGAGCTACTATCACAAATATATTTTTCTACATGAAATTCTACCATTATTTTTTGTTATTATTATTGTTGCTCATCGATTTGATAATTGATAACCTCTTTGCATTCTTCTTAATTTTTTTATATGCATTTGAAAACAATTGCTAGTGGTATTTACTGTTTTTATTATTAGCGTTTCATTATGTTTGCTTGTGATTCCGTTTGTAAACGAGTTAATAAATATTACATCAATTGGTTTTTACTTCAATTGTACTCTATTTGTATAAAGTATACATTTCTTTTATGTATATTTTTTTGTGAGTTTTGCCGGAATTAACTGTTGAGAATATAACCAGCGGAGTTTTAGAAACATCTTACAGTTTTTACGCCAAAAATTGTAAAACATTAAATTTTGCAACGAAAATTATAAATGTATCGACTATGCCCGATTTTTTGATTTCACTAATGATGGTGAGCTTATGCGTATATTTATTTTGATTTTTACTTTAAGGATTTGACTTTGCAGATGATGAAATTGAAGTAAGTCCTTCTCTACAAGAACAGATTAAAGCTGACCAACGATAATAAAACATCAGTTCTTCAGCTTTTTAAATGATAATGCAGAAATATGATTTACTAAGGGATGCATTTTTTTAACACGCCCTTAACGTCTTCAGCTTCAGCTGAACGACTGTTTTCTTTTCCAGGAATCGTCAATAGTCCAAGGTGGCAATCATTGTCTGATTTTTCTTTTGAAAAATTAGTTGTAATGAAGGCCACCTATTTTTTTATTTTTTGTTGATTTACGAAGTACTAAAATTTTAGTTGATTGTTTTGCTATTGAAATGAATATACATATGTACTTATCTATATTTTGTGCACAAAAACTATCTAATTTTGTTTTTTTTTTTTTGTGAATTTTTTTACGTTGTAAATGCAAGTTTTTCAAAACAAAATGTTTATATAACATGATGTAAATTTAAAATTTTTAAAAAAATAATCCTTGAAAATAGTCAATTTTAAATTTTTTATTATCTATTACATACAAATTTCTTTCAGAGGTACGCAAATAACGAAAACGTTGTATTCGATTTGCGTTAGCGAAACCTAAAAAGGGTGTGATATAAAATTAAATAAATTTTATGCACTCAGCTTGAGAGTTTTTTATTTATAAAAAAAAATATTTTCTTTTTAATTTTTGCTTTCAAAATTTCGAATTCAATTCCGAGTTATGGAATTTAAAAAGGATTTAAATTTTTGTATACCTCTCAGGCATAAAGTAAAAATTATATACCAATAGACATTTTTCAATAGTTTTTATTAATATTTGAATAACATTAATAAAATACAAGCAGCCTTTAATTCTCGTAGCTAAATCTAAATCTCGATCTCTAAAAAGCTAAAAATAAATTCCGGAAAATATTTTAGCTGTATCTTCAAATTTGTATTTCATATATTCAATCGCTCAGCTAAAATTTTATATTTTCGCCGTAGCTAATTTACTCTTTTTAATAAACAATGAAATGTAAAAATGTAAAAGTTATTTTAAAATTCACATAAAATTTTCTCTTTTTAACCGACTTCAAAAAAAGAAGGAGCTTATCAATTTGACTGAATGTTGCTTTTTTATGTTTGTGCTTGCATTTACCAGTCACTTTTGAACCGATTTTGAAAAATTTTTCTTTTATGCTTACAGATTGGTCCCGTTTTAAAAACATTTCATAATTTTTTCATTTTTCTATTTGACTTCAGTAAAATATGGTTTCGTACCTGTCATGTTCCTTCAAATATTGAATGAGTACAAAAATTTATCTGGTTCTTTGTAACCCATTTGGTTGTTAATTCAATTTTTTTCTAAAATAAATAAAATTTACTCAATTGACACCAAATAAAGAAGCATATTTGTTTTACTTACATTTTAGCACAACAAAATATTCGTTGCTAAAAATTAGAATTGTTTTTTTAAATATTACTCGCCTTAATTGAAGAAAAGAATACAAAATTAGAATAAACGCTATATATGCGGCGAATTGGATTTTAAAACCATGCTAAAATTAGAGATAAGGTCATGGCGAAAATATATTAGATGGTCGCAATGGCGAATTCATAATTTTCACATTTTTTTATGTATGGAGTTTGACATTTAGCGTTTACGGCAAGAGTGATAAATTCGCCATCGAGACCACCTGTATTATTTCGCCATGGATAAAGTATTACAGAATTGCATTTGTAGCCAAAAATCGCTAAATAGATTTTTTAGACTTTTAGCGATGGAGATTAAGCTTTAGCTATTTACAGAATAGGCTGTTAGTTTTAAAAAGTGCATCCTTGAATAAGGTCATAACACACAAAAAAAGCGCGTGGTCGACTTTCTATATGTGTATCATCCCGAAATCATATACTGGTGACAGTGGCGAACTCGTTTATTGCCATCGTTGCAGAAAATGTCAAAGTCCATAAATCAAAAATCAGCGCCAAATTTTTTTATATGAAGTTTGACATTTCCTGCAACGGCGAAAATGAATGAATTCGCCACTACCACCACCTGTTACAGGATTTCGCCATGATGTGTATCACAGTTTTTGTAAAACAAAAAATTTTAAAGCTACCGAGAAATCGTTTAAGAAATAGTTTCTGTTTATAAAGATGTAATATAGTCCCCAAAATAATTGTTATGACTTACATAGAATATTGGTACTCTATGCTCAAGGCATGCAATTTAAATTAAAAGAGTCAGCGAAAAATCGGCAAATTAAAAATAAACATCTTAAATGCAATAAAAAATGATTTTATTAAAAAAAAAATAACCAAACAGAACTAAATAATGCTAACAACATTTTATATTAAAAAAAATCAATAATAATAACCGTTTTACAAATAAATTGCTTCCGTCATTGGTCTAATGGCCGTATGTAGTAAAAATAGTCCAATATTTTCATATATTTTCATTCTTCCCCTAATCAGTAATAGATTTTAAATGTCAAATTAAAAATCTTTTAAAAAAGTGTTGCTTATTTGTAAAAATAGTTTACAATTTTTATTTTTTTATTACATCTTTCAAATATATATGAATGGTTTTCGATAGCAACCCTTATGTAGAAAAATGAAAAAAAAAAAAAAAAAAATAGTTACTCAATAATTACTGTTTTTGTATTAAAATTTTTGAAGTTTTTTATGGTTTTTTGCCTTATTTATTTAATGAAGTTTTCTTTACAAAATTTGGGTAGAATTCACTGATGAGCTATATATAGGCAGTAGCGAAATGGCTATATTTCATGAGAATATCATAAAATGTTTATATTTGAAGGAATCAAGCACAATTAAAATAAATAAATAAATATAATAATTAAAATAAAACATTTCTAATTACAAAGATTTTGAGTCTGCCATTCTAAAGTTAATAAAAATGCAGATTAGTTTTTTTTTTAACTTAAAATTGCCACTAACGTGTTTTACTGTTCACCAAAAGCATTTCACTTTTAGCAGAACTTTTACATGCTTTGAGTAACTGTTTAATTAGATTTCTCTTCTAAATTATCTTATCACACCAGTACAAGTACCTATTTTGCTTATAATCGCTAATAATTTATTATTTTAAACGAACAAACAAATAAAATAAACTTAAAAATAGCTGCAGTAATCACAAAAAACTAGAAATGATAAAATTAACATGGTTAAATATAATCAAAAAGAAATGACATTTGTTTTAATAAAAACATAAATTTGTGTGACTAACGTAATGAATTTAAAAATTGTTAGCAATGTACTTATCAACTCAACAGTCTGAAAGACTGTAAATATTTCTGGTTTTTATACCCTTCACCACAAAAAATAAAAAAAGGGTACAACTAAATTTGTCATTCCGTTTGTAAATCCTACAATATTAATTTCCGACCCCATAAAGTATATATATTCTGACTTCTTATGCATAGCGAGCTCGTCCGTCGTAGTAACTATGTAGTACTTAAAATTTTTCTTATTATTTTTTAATTCTATGTCACCCCAATATTTGCTTTTTGGATTGCAGTTACCTAATTAAACTAGATAGTGAAGGGTATATAAAATTCGGCAGAACCGAATATAGAACTCTTACTTGTTTATATTATCGTTATTAAATGAGTTAGTGTTAGTGTAAGTGCTTTTTTTTTTGCTTAAATCTAGTAAGTCCATTTGACTGAAGCTCGATTAAATGTCTTATTGTTAGAATAACATTTTATTTTATCATTAAACATTTAATTCAACTAGAGTCCGCATTATGCAGCTGAGGATAACGCTTTTACCAGCTTCACATTTTAAAAGCAAGGAAAAGGGCAAAAATTATATCAGTGGATTTGGTAATTCCTGGCGAATACCTCCTTAATATAGTCTAGGGAAATTTTTAAAGTAAAATTTAATTAAATGTTTAACTTACTCAAATATATATACTTATATTTAGTTGAAAAATAAATACCCAAAAAAAAACAATCGTACCACGACTACTATTCCAATCAAGCTTTTTATTTATAGAAGTTATAACAGATTTTCTTCTGCCTGTTGGACCTTATGAATCAGGGCTTATTTATCTTTCAAATATTATCCTCCACTTATCCGTGTTTCTTATTTTTTAAATAAACATATACTCTTGGAACTTCTTAACAAATATTTAACTCTGTTTTAAGTTTTTTAAAATCGGCATAATCGCAGAATAAAAAATAAATTTAAATAACTGACCTCCAGCTGGAATAATTTTTCATTTGTACTTTATGACAAAGAGGTTATTAACAAAAAACTCAATAAGGTACCGATTTATGTCTGAAATAAATAGAGTTCAAACTCATAAGTTTCGCATTCAGCCTCATTCCTGTCATTTATATACTACATACCTCTTTGAATCTATTTGACCAAATTTTTAATTTTTTCCCAATCAGGATTTCATTAGGAAAAAATTTCAGTTCTATAAATGAATGAAAATAAGTCAATTTTCATGTATTTTACCAATATATGATAACTTCATAAAACAATGTAGAAAATTGAAACGGTTATTCGCAACAAATTTTAAAGTTATTTCTTTAGTTTAAAAGTAAATTCAAAATGTGTCTGCAAACATTTGCATACGGGCATTTCCACGGCACCTTACAAGAATTTTTTATACAATTACCCGAAAAATAATGAGAACATTAAGTGTAAATAGCATTATAGAATACTATTTTTGAAACGAATTTTAAAACTTTCGATAAATAAGGATATATCGTTTAGTAGCCGACTTCAAAAAAAGACGGAGATTATACAATTCGGCTGAATGTTGCTTTTTTTATACTTGTGCCTCCAGTAATCAGTCAGTTCTGATCCGATTTGGAAAATTTTTGGTAATATGATAGATTATGCTTACAGATTGGTCCCGTTTTAAAAACAGTTCATAATCTTGAAACTTAAGGGGTGTCCCCACACAACATACATTTTTTTTACGTGTATTATGAATTGTAAACGGCACTTCTGTAAAATTTTAAATGACTGCGTATTACTATAACTCCCAAAAACAATAAATTATGCACAAATATATTAAAAAATTAAAGGGTGCCCCCATAATTGATGTAAATTTACTTATATGGGCCTATCTTTTGAACCGTTATAGACAAACGCTTGCAAATTGGACAGAATGTCGATTGCTATGGCCGTTATAGCAACAAGTATTAATATTATAAATTAGAGGGTGCGCCAATAGATCATTTAATTGATGCATATTGCCATACTTTTTAACAGTTATAGACAGACGCTTGGAATTTACAACGAAGATCTATTAGTAAGTCCTCTATAACAAATATAAAATATGGATTTAGAAGTTAAAGGGTGTTTCAATAGTTGTAAATTCAAGTACGTGGTTGTACTGTTGAACAGTTATAGACAAAACGCTGAAACTTAAAAGGGACCTGTATTTCTAAGTCTACTATATCAACGAGTTTATAATTTGAATTTAGAAATTAAAGGGTGTCCCATAGTTACTGTAGATTTATTTATATAGGCCTATCTTTTGAACCGTTATAGACAAATGCTTGTAAATTTGATGAAATGTCGATTGCTATGGCCATTATAGTAACAGCTGATAATATTTAAAATTATAAATTAAAGGGTGCACCAAAAGTTCATTTAGTTTGGTATATGGCCATACTTATAAACAGTTGTAGACAGACGATTGAAATTTACAAAGAACCTGTATTACTAACTCCTCTATAACAACTAGTATAAAATTTGGATTTGGAAATAAACGGGTGTACCAATAGTTGATATAATATGGTGTACGTGGCCGGACTTTCGAACCGTTATAGAAAGACAGCTCGAATTTACAAGGGACATGTTTTGCTGAGTCCGCTATAACAAAAGGCTTACAATTTAGAAATTAAAGGGTATTTTTTGAACCGTTGTATACAAACACCTTAATTTTAGACAGAATGTCCACTACTTTACTTGGCATAATAAGAAGTATAAAAATGTTATATGATAAATTAAATAGTTGATATAATCTGATATAAATGGGCAAACTGTTGAACCGTTGCAGACAGACGGTTGAAATTTACACAGAACCTGATTGCTAAATTTGAATTTGGAAATTAAAGAGTGACGCTATAATTGCTGCAATTTGATGTATATTGCCAAGCTATTGAACAGTTGAAAAAGTATAAAGTTTGGATATATAAGTGTTTCCCAAAGTTAATGTAACCTAATTTATGTGGCCATACACTTGAGCTGTTATAGGTAGACAGATAAAATCTGTTTTGAAGTCGGTTTTTTTTCGAAAGATTTATGACTTAAAACGGAAGTGATTTTGAGATAAAACAACAATTTTTTTTTTATATTTTTATACTAAACCAAATAATTTACGTTTACAATCCATTATATTCAAATAAAGGCAGTCTTTGGATAATTTTATAATGAATAAAATTTAATATCGTTTGTGAATTACCGCAACCCACAAACTGATAGTATATCTTGCTTTGAACTTTAATTTTGGAGCACTTAAACCGATAAAATACAAATGATGCAGTCGTTACATAAAAATAAAATTTAAGGCAAACAAATAAATACAACTTATTAAAATCTATATTTTCTTTTTAAACATAAGTCCTGTTCATTTGCGTTGTAGCGCTCACTTAAAATATGAAAAATAACTGAATTTTGTCACTAGATACGCAATTTAAACCGTATATTTGCTCTGTAATTTTTCAATATCGTATAAATATTTACTCTTTTTTTCCTCATTAACTCATTTTGAAAAAAGTTTCAAGTTTATAGGTTTTTATTTTTTCAGGCGTAGTTGACATATTCGTGGAGTTGCCTATATTCAAAACCATTTCTCAGTTTTGGAAAATGCTAAAAAAAAGCAAAAAGAGAAATTTAAGGCCAAAAAGCAAATTGCTAAAACCGTTATTTTTGGAGTTTATTTCTTATTCAAACTCATGTTTGACTATTAATAGAATATCAGGATTAAATAAAATAATTCTTGCACAAAAAAACGACTTTAAAACTGATTTCATATGTCTGTCTGCAACGTTTCAAAAGTATGCCCACATACAGTTGCTCAAAATGAAACTGGGACAAACATTAATATTTTATTAGCATTAAGAAAAAGCTAACAGAAAATAAAATAATTTTTTTTTAATATATTTGTTTTAAAGCTTTATTTATAAGGATTTTAAAACATAAAAAAAAATTTTTTAAATTTATTAATATTTATTTTAAAATAACAAAAACAATAGAATAGATATATTTCAATGTCAAAATGAAAGTGGGACATTTCAAACTTAACAGTGTTTTTTAGCAGAAACGTTGTATTTTTGGATTGGTTTTTTAATTTTAGTACTTTGTAGGTAATCCTTTACAGGATTTAACTGCTAAAAGTCGACGCGGCATAGATTCCACTAATTTACGGCAAACCCGTGGGTCAATTTTTGACCATTCTTCTTTTATAGCCGCTTCCAACTGACTTCTGTTCGAAAAACTGTACGCTTTTAATTTTTCTTCAAGGTGAGCCCATAAATGTTCTATGGGGTTTAAATCGGGCGACTGGGCTGGTGTTTCTAACACGTGGGGGCAGTTGTATAAAAGCGACATTCGCACGTTATGAGCTTTGTGTTTAGGATCGTTATCTTGATAATAATAAAAATTGTTCGCGATTCCTAATTTTTCTGCAGATTCTTTTAAATTGTTTTTAAAAATTTCTAAATACATCATCTGGTCCATTTCCATTAATAATACACAAATTTCCCGGCCCAGCAGCCGACATGCAACCCCATACCATTATTGAACCACCTCCATGTTTCACAGTAGGCCGGAGATTACGTTTTAGAAGTTCTTGATTTGGTTTTCTCCACACGTATGAAGAGTCGTCAGACCGAAAGAGATTAAATTTCGACTCATCAGCAAACAAAACCGTTTTCCAGAAAGAAAAATCCTCATCTTTGAACTCATTAGCGAACTTAACTCTTTTTAATTTGTTTTGCTTGCTGATCAGTGGCTTTCTACGAGGCACTCTACCATGAAAATTGTGCTTTCTAAGAATATTTCTTATAGTTTCCGGGTTAGCGTCTTTTTTTAGGTGTAGCGATGCCAACTTTGCCAACTTTGGTGCACTTATTCGTGGGTCTTTCTTAATATGTTGAACAATCCACCGCTCATCTGAGTCGGAAAATATCCTTTGTTTTCCTAATTTTGTCTTGTTTTCGACAGATTTTGTTAATTTGAACCGTTTAATAATATTGTGGACCGTGGAGTGACTTCTATTTACTAGTTCACAAATGGCTCTTATTGGAAATGCTTTATCACTAATCTTCTTATGTCTACTGAAGTTTGACCACGCTGTCTGCCCATTGTTTAATTTTTTTACTATTTATTAATTAAATTATGTTGAATTATTATTAAAAGACTGTAAAACTTATTTTTTGCAATTTTTTTTTTTGGCAAAAAACACCAATCTCTCTTAAATCTTAAACAAATTTAATGTTTGTCCCACTTTCATTTTGACATTGAATTTAGTAATTTTTTGTTGTTGTTGCTTTTTCAAAAAAAGTAACGGAATTTTGGTGTTGCTTGTTAGCGATTTTGATGAAGCACAAAATAACTGAGATAATTCATTTTAGTTAAAAAAAATTGCATAGTTCTTTTTAAGTTTTTTATGAAAGAAACAAAAGTATCAATAGATGTCCCAGTTTCATTTTGAGCTACTGTACATCAAATTACAGCATTTTAATTTCTAATTTCAATTTATAAGCTTGTTATTATATCCACTATATTAGCAGCACAGATCCCTTGTATGTTTCAGCTATCTGTCTATAAGGGATTAAATTAATCAATAATTGGGACACACTTTTATTTCCAAATCCAAATTTTATACTTATTGTTATAGCGGAGTTAGCAATATAGGTTCATTATAAATTTGAATCATCTTTCTAAAATTGTTCAAAAGTATGGCCATATACATCAAACTACATGAACTTTTTGGGCACCCTTTAATATATTATTTTGAATATTAGTACTTGTTACTATAACGGTCATAGAAATCGATATTCTGTATATAACAACGGTTTAAAAAATAGGCCCATAAAGGTCAATTTATGTCAGATTTAGGGACACCCTTTAATATCCAGTGTTATTTTTGTATTACTTTTTGTCACTAGGAGCTATAGTGATACGCAGTTTTTTTAATTTTATAGTGGCTCTCTTTACGGTTTATAACACAGGTAAAAATATGTATTTTGTATGGAGACACACTTTAATGTTAAAGATTATAAACTGTTTTTAAAACGGGACCAATCTGTAACCATATATCAACTTACAAAAAAATGCCGAAAACCGGTTCAGAAATGATTGATTTCTGCAGGCAAAAACATTAAAAAAAGAAACATTGAGACGAATTGATAACCTCCTTCTTTTTAGAAGTGTCGGTTAGAAACTAAAAATCATTGAAAAATTCAATAGTGTAAAATTAAGTTACACTGTCACACTAATGAAATATGCTCATATTATATTATTAAAATTATATCTGCTTAAATTTCAAAGATTTCAGAAGTGTAATCAGTATTTTTATAAGAAAATACATATACGATAATGTTTACTCTTTATTATCTCTCAAAGAAATTGAAATTGATAAAAAAAAAGATTAAAACAACAAATACCAAGGAAATATAAAATAAATAAACCTAAAATAATAAACAAAAACATTTATTATATTAGTCTCTTAACAAGGAGAATAAGAATGAGAATTTTTTTGTTTTAAATATCGACTCAACTGAGAGGGTGCTTGCAATTTCGAAAACAATTTAAAACAGTTGATGGTTAAAAAACGACGTTTCAAAACTACAACGCAGGCATAAACTAATTCAACACAATTTGTTGAAATTTTAAAAACATGAACAAAACCAATTAACAAGACACACAAATTGTTCACACATTAAATAAATTTACAATAAATGAAAATAAACAACTGGACAAACCTTTCATTGTCAACGATAAATTGGCTACTTTGAAAACCAAACTAAAACAATGATGTGGCATTTATGATTAGAATAAAATCTATTTAAAAATTTAAAGTGAAAATAAAATTTGTAAATTTAACATTATGCCGGACAATAGTTCCAAATTCAATCCAAATTTAAATTTGAATATACCCAAGTGGATAAATGAAAAATATTTCGAAAAGATACTCAAGAATGATGTAGAAAGTTTTAAGAGAATTTTAAAGTTTTGTATTATACCGGCAACACCTCCAGGTGAAAATTATACCTCAATTATGTTACGCATTAAAATGGATATTGAAATGGATGGTAAGTTAACCGTGCTTTTTTTTTTTTTTTGCAAAACTTTACCACCGGTAAAAAGTTTAAACAATGTTTGCAGTTTATTTGCGAGGCCATTAAAAGCGTATTTTGATGAATTTTATAATTAACTTTGTTCCTCTATTATTCTCTGTTAAAGTAGTATTCTGAAAGAGTCTAAAAATGTATTATATACAGATTAAAGTAGAAATCTAAATACCAGTGAATGAATCGCTAACACGCAAGTAGAAAATGCTTGGTACCACTATACTTTCACATTCTTTCTTGTTGTTCTTATTTTAGTTTACAGTTACTACTCAATCTTTGTTTGTGTGCAGTAGAATGGAAATACACTTAAAACAAGAAAACTTATTAAAGAACAAAAAGTAGAACATACATACAAAATAGAAAAGTAACCAAAAATCTACAAAACACAAATACTTTTAGAATAATAATTCTTGCAAAAAAACGACTTCAAGACAGATTTCATCTGTCTGCATATAACGGTTCAAAGGTATGGCCATATACATAAAATTAAATGAACTATTGGTGCACTATTTAATTTGTAATTTTTAATATTAATACTTGTTACTATAACGGCCATAGCAATCGACATTCTGTCTAATTTGCAAGCGTTTGTTTATAACGGTTCAAAAGAAAAGACAGGCCCATACAAGTAAATTTACATCAATTATGGGGACACCTTTTAAGTTTTAGATTTATTTTTGTATAAATTTTTGTTATTGGGAGCTATAGTAATACGCAGCCATTTTAAATTTTACAGAATTTTAAATTTGCAGAATTATCAAAAAAAAATTAAGTCTAAATTTAAAATAACAATTATTTATCAAAACTTTAACGGTTAACCGAAATTTTTACAAAAGTCCGTAGAAAGTTAAAAAAATTTAAATTAAAACAAATATTAAAAAAAATCTAAAACGTACACACAGAACAGAAATTCGTTCTGAGAACCGAATTCGTTGCCAATAGAATTTTGTCGGTTGTGTGTATTATTGAATTCGGTTGTAATAACTGAATGAATGTGGCACTCACAATTATTTAAAAAAATGATTCTTGGGTGACTATAAATTATTATTGTGAATGAAATAAAACAATAAAATGTGTTAATATTTACTTTTATTTTAAAAATTAATTACAGGAATAATATTACACTTTATAAATTTCGTGTTTAGAGTGTTCCTTTACATCATGATCCTTCTTTACGACATATGTATATTGTTTCTTAAAATTTTCATCCCATACCGCCAGTTTTGCTGCTGCGAATTTTTTTTAATTCACAAATGTCTTTGTGAGATTGATTTTGGACTTACCTTTCTACAATATTTGAGGAGTTTTCACCTCTAACCGTATATGTATCTTTGTATTTTTAAATTCGGTATTCAGTAGTAATGTGCTGAATAAGTTTAGTTGTATCTTCTATTTAATACAATAAATTTTAGTAAATACACAAATCGGTAACGATAACTTTTTTAAGAGCATTTACAACCAAAATTTGGACGCAAATATCATTTGTTAGCTTATAGTATTAAAAATAAGTCAAAATTATAATAAATAAAAAAATAAATATAATATATAAAATAATTATATTAGCAATTAAATTTTAAGCATATCAACTGAATTTTTACCAATCTTTTTTCTGTGTATACGAAATAGATTTTAGACTCCATAAAATACTATAATTTCAGTATATAATTGAAAATTCAATAATTATTTTCAAGTTATCAACATGATCAAACAGTTGCAATGTTCAATAGAGCAGAAAGATTTTTGAGTACAAAAAAAGACCAAAATTATTCATAAAATTTAACTCCAAAACTCTTGAAATATTTAATGAAAAAATATTTACTAAAAATTCCATGTTAAAAAATTATTTTGGAATAAATCGTTAATAAAATTTTTTTTTTACAAAACGATAGTATATTTTAAAGATTTTGAATCAGTGACATCACATCTATTTGTTGCATTAATAAAGATATTTTTAAGTCATTAATAAAGATATCACTTTACAATTTTTATGCTTTGAGCAATTATTGCTTTGTTTAATTATGAACGTAATGTAAGCAAATGTTCTAAATTTTTCACCATTCTTAGAACTTAGTTAATTAAAAAAAAGTACTTTCTTCAAGAATAGTTTTATGAATTGTCTTTAAATTTTAAAGACTTAAGTCATTAAAATTAATACAACACTTCAGAAAGTTCTCAAATTTTTATCTTATATTTATGTACAACATTTAGCCCAGGTAGCATTTATTATATCTGCGAGTCAGGGTTTAAATTGCTTGCTTAAAAATAGCAACAGCACTAACATCTTTGCTTTGCTTACATGTTTTTTAGCAATTAAAAAAGCTAGATGTCTCAGCATTTACAAATTATTTCATTATAAACGAAGCAACAGCAAAAAGCAAATGCAAAAAAAGGGGGAAAAACGCATTTGCTTTAGCTGACATGTGTTTCTTTCTGCAGCAAAGCAATCAGCAAAGCATTTATTTTGAAAGGGATTGCTGTTACTTAAGCAATAAATTGATGTTTGTTTGCTGTTGCTTTAAAAAAAAAACCCAATTAAATAATGTAATAAAAACAACGTTATTAAAATTTATTTTCTTTCGTATTGTAGATAATAAATACATAAATACGTTTCCAATGTTAAAAGGGATGAAAAGCAGCAAGGTACAGCAAATAACAACAAGAAAAAGCAATCGTAGTCAGCCTTAACTTCATAGTAAAGAGTTAAGTAATAATAAAAATAAAGAACAACTGATTGCTTAACCAACAGCAAACCTTTTCAAAATAATTGCTTTGCTAAAGAAAGAAACATATAGTCAGCTAAAGCAAATTTGTTTCTTTTATTTTTTTTCCATTAGCTTTTTGCTTTTGCTGCAAATTTCCCACAGTAACAGTTAAGCAACTACATATGCATTGAAAATAGTCAAGTATTTTTAATCCCTGGTGCGAGTAAGCATACTACAAGACTTTAATCCAAGCTTCCTGTCCCATAGATTATTTACATCAAATTAGTTTTCTTCTAAAGTTACCTTATTTTTATAATATATATGGCTTTCCCACGAATAAAAACACAAATGAATTTAACATTAAAATATAAAATACTTATTTATCAAATTAGTCCCCGTCCACACCTTGCAACTCTTGGGTTTGAAGGTGAAAGACGAAAGACGAATAGAAACTGGTACATTGTTTCGTGTGCTTGCAATTAATTTTCTCTTGTTTTGTTATTCATATTTTATAAAAAAAAACAAAATCGAAGCAATCAAGACCAAAATGGCGAAACAAAATGTTAATGTGTGGATACAAATGAAATTTAAAAAGTAAAAAAAGAAGAAAATTACAGAAACAAGGATTGCATGTGTGGACGGGGACTTAGGGCCAGTTTATTTACTTCATATTTAAATACGCATTTAGCTAATTTCCATTTTAAATTAAAATGTACAGTTAAACCTTGGTTAACCAGACCTCTATTAATCGGATACATCTATTAACCGGCATGAGGTTCTTTTTACTTTTTCCCTCTATTATCCGTGCTTTACATCTATTATCCATTCTATACAGCTATTATCCGTGCTTTAGATTTATACCTCTATTAACCGTGCTTTACATATATTATCCGTGCAGCATTCACATGTTTCCCCTTTTTAAGATCATGTGTCCACACATAAGAATATATTTGTTTTATTATTAATTTAGTAAGTGAAATTTGGTCTGCTAACACCTGTGGAATGATGACTTCTTCAAATAGCAAATTACAAAAAGAGCAAGAAAGTTTCTTTCAATTAAAGACAAAAATACTTTGAATTATGACTACGACAGAAACATATCTTTTAAGTTGCTGTTTCTACATATATATTTTAATATAACCTCTATTAACTGTGTATTTCGATTATCCGTTGGTGCCGCTCCCACGAGAGCTGGATAATCGAGGTTTAATTGTATTTAAATGTTATTTCAGCTTTTTAGGCATCTATGATCGTTCTTTTTTAATTATGATAAAAATATGGCAGCAATACGAAATATCTAAAAAAAATCATTAAAAGTTTTGTTACATATATTTCAAATATATTAAAAAAAAAAGGTCCTCGATACTCATATAATCAACACCTAAACTTATTTCATTCGTTTATTTAACTTTTTAATTAATGTTTTTTCTTATTTTTAATTGTACATCGCCCCATATATCTATTTTTTTGATTGGAGTTACTTTATTGTTCCAAATGACATAAAAAATTAGAGGTAGGCGTGGTGTTTCGTCTGCTGCCTCGAAGGACATAAACTGATAATGCTGATTTCCAATAGCACGAATGGTTTGAGTGTCCATCCACTTTATGGAAGATTTTGCGGAAAGATTTTGGTTTGTGTGCTAAAAAAATCCTACTCATGCAACAATTGATCTTTTAGCAAGGCATATATAATGTGACTAGGCGTCCAAAAAAAACAAATTTTGTTTAGCGATGAAGCTCATTTTTGATTGAGTGGATACATCAGTAAATTCGCATTTGGAGTTTTGATAATGATATTTTACATCCAGAAAAATTAACTGCTTAAAGTGCTTTATGAGCTGGTGGAATCATTGCCCCTTACTTTTTTTTAAATAATGCTGCTTAGAACGTTACACTCAGTAGTGACCGCTATAGAGCCATGATCACTGATTTTTTATGATGTGCACTCGCAACATATAACACTTGTCCCACAATTGATTTATTAAAGGAAACGTTTAAAGAACACATAGAATCACGTTCCAAACCCGTCAATTGGCGTCCCAAATCGTGCGACTGAACGCCGCTAGACTATCTTCTGAAGGGATATGTGATGTCGCTAGTCTAATTCGATAAGCCTCAACAAATTAACAACTTGAAAGATAACACTTGCCGCGTTATTGGTGATATAATGCCACAAATGTTGGAAAAAGTCATCGAAAATGGGACACCCAGAGAAGATTACGTCCGAGCCAGCCGTTACCGCTATGTGCCACAAGTCATATTTAAATTATAATGCCAATAGATAATTTTTCGAATAAAGTAAATTTCATATCAGTTTGAAAAATTCATTTTGTTGTACTCCATTTGAAAGTTCTATACGTCTTAAAAAAAAAACATCCTTTGTATGTTAACCAAATCAGCATTCTTCTGATGGATTGACACCAATAAACTTAAAAGTGTCATTGAACTGGAGGTAACCTTTGCTGCTATATTTTGCCGGGTGATACCGATAAAACTTTACTTCAGAGTAAGGTTCATTGCACTGTCCATTTTACAAATCTCTATTACACGTATGCTTTGTAGGTTCTTATCAAAAATTATTTAGATTTCAATAATATTTAAACGTTTTGATTTAAAGTAAGCAGGATCTACTAAGAATATAGAAAATCACAAAATAGATAAAATAAAAAATACTTCAACTTATTTATCGCTTTACAAAACACACTCGGCAGCAGTTACGACAGTCTAATCAGAGTTCGAAGTTTTTCAGCCTAAGGCTATGTAGCATTCGATCTCCTTTCAAGCAAAAAAAAAAAAAAAACTACAAATTTTTGCTTTTAATCCGTGTTTCATTTGAACAATGCTTTCAATTCCTGTATTCTCTACTAAGTGTCGTAATTGCTGTATGAAAGTAGTGTCAGAGCGAGTATGCTCACCACAACCCGAGAAAATAAGTATATGTCGGTGGTATGGTTACAAGAACGATTTGATATTCGCTATGACAACATATGATTGCGTTGAGCAAATTATTATTGTTTTAAAAATTTTTTTAAGTAACGATAAACAATTTTTATTTTTTAATATTATGCGGAAAATTTGTAAACAAAAAAACATTACACTGTTACGATGTTTAGAACAAACCTTGGAACTTGCATTCACCTTTGATAGGTTTTATAATTATTTTATTATCCTAAAAGTTTCAAATTATTTGTTCAATTCATAACCACTTTTAAGTGTGTTAAGTTGTCAAATAACACTGTTGCTGTACAAATGTTGCTGGTAATTTTTAATATAATATTTGATAATTACCTTTACAATATTTTTTTGAAAGGTCCTCGGAAGAAATTGTATTTATTTGGGCAAAAAAATAATCCCACATTTTATATATATATATATATATATATATATATATATATATATATATATATATATATATATATAAAGTGAAAAAGGGTATACCTAAGTTTGTCAATCCGTTTGTAATTTCTACAATATCTATTTCCGAACCCATAAAGTATATATAAATATTCTGAGTTCTAATGCAGTAAAAAGCGAATTGAGCGATGTTAATCCGTATTCGGTTTGAAATAAACTTTGCCAGGGCAATATATGAAGAATGGAGAATTTAAATACGCCAATAGATTAGACATAGTTTTAAAAATGTTGAAGATCGGTCCATGCGCTTCAAGGCAGGGGACTAAATACCACGCCTGCCTCTAATTTTTCCATATAATTTGGAACAAATCTACTTTAGTGAAGTAACTCCAATAAAAAAATTAAAAACAAAATATGGGGTATAGAGAATTACAAAAATAAAATTAGAACATCAAGTAGAAAATTTGTAACTCGTCCATATTTTCCGAGTTATGGGCCTCTGAACTTTTCATAGAAAAATAAGATTGTGCAACATATTTTTTAAGATATTAACTCGGGTATCATTTAAAAGCTTTTGAAGAGAACTTTCAAGAAATACTAAAATATTTTAGAAATGTTTAACCCATTAAGAGCCGATGGCATTTGCATGTAAAAGTACATATATTACTTAATTTTTCTTTTTTTTATTTCTTAATTCTCTGTCAACCCAATATTTATTTTTTTTTGATTGTAGTTACTTCACTAAACTAAATTTGCATATACGAGTATGTATGATGAAGAGTTTTTTAAAAAAATTAAACGTTTTTAGAAGTTTCGCAATAGAACTAAAACAACGAGTTCATAACTATGTTGGTTGTATTTAATACAACATAGAATTTACAATAAGTTTTTAATTGAACAAATACATTTTATTTGTTTTAATAATAAATATAGTGAAATATTTTCTCTTGTTTAGCACTATCAATTGTCGTAAAACTTTTTCTTAGAATTATATCTCACTAAGACTTAATCACTTTGATAATAAATTACTATTTAAGTGCCAACAATTATATATGACAGCTAAATTTTTCTGTGTATGAATTTATTTAAAATACTCTTTGATACAAAATTTTTTATATTTAACAAATCTTGCTTAACTGTTGCTATTGACTTCTATAATCGAAATTTGGTTCTGTTTAAAAGTATGGCGAAATACAAAATATTCAATTAATATTGGGGCACCCTTTAATTTATAATTTTGAATGTTAATACTTGTTACCATAGCGGTCATAGCCAATCGACATTCTGTCTAATTTGAAACCGTTTGTCTATAACGGTTCAAAAGATGGGCCCAAGAAGGTCAATTTACATCAATTATGGGCATACCATTTAGTTTTTAAATTTAAATCATAAGCTTCTTGATATAGCCGGCTAAGCAATACAGGTCCCTTGTAAATTTGAGCTGTATGTCTACAACGGTTCAAAAGTTTTGCCACATATATCAAATTATTACAACTATTGGGACACCCTTTAATTTCTAAATCCAAATTTTATACTTGTTGTTATAGAGGAGTTAGCAATACAGATTCGTTATAAATTTTAAGCGTCTGGATACAATTGTTCAAGAGTATGGCAAAATAGATCTAATCAAATAAACTATTGTGACACCCTTTCATTAAGTATTTTAAATATTAATAATTGTTGAAAATGTGGTGTATTGTTGACCTTTTAATTTTTGATAAATGATTTAAATTCTTTGTTCGGCTTAAGGTCGTTTTTGGGTATTTAAAACACTTTGTTAATGTTATTTCATTAATCCCAATATTTCGAATAGCTTCGCTTTTCATCTTCAGGGGAAACTGTCAAAAATACAAAACAATACAAAAAACATTGTTACAATTAAACAAATAAATAAGCGAAAACAAATATTTACATATTGTTACTATAACGTTTATAATAATAGATATTCTATCCAATTTGCCAGCGTTTGTATATAACAGTTCAAAATATAGGCCTTTATAGGTCACCTATGCGGATACCTTTTAATTTTTAGATTTATTTTTATATTACTTTTTGCTATAGGGAGCTCAGGTTGCATAGTCTTCAATTAAATACGAAATGAAATAAGCATAAAGCAGAGCTAAATGCACGCAAAAAAAAAAAACATAGTTGAGCTAACCATAATCTAAAAGCCACATATTATGGTTGTATTATATGGTTGTTAACAAATCATAGTCATAATTGAATTATGATATAGTCTCATAAGTGCAAATATTTCTTAATACATATAAAAGACAATAAATAACAAGTTATTGTTTAATAAATTATTTTCTTTTTTCTTAAGCTTTGGGTCCTTATATTTTTTAATAATATTTTATTTCAATATTTCGGTACTTTCTGCGTACCTTCTTCAGGAAACAAAATTAATATATAACCAAAATAACAAAATTAATTAATTAATTTTGGTTATATATTAATTTTGTTTCCTGAAGAAGGTACGCAGTAAGTACCGAAATATTGAAATAAAATATTATTAAAAAATATAAGGACCCAAAGCTTAAGAAAATAGAAAATAATTTAATAAAAAAGGGTCAAATAATCATTATTAAACTAGTTATTGTTTAATTTATTATCGATTTGTCACTAAAGTTATTGAAAAACATAAATTCACAAAAAGACAGTTTTTTGCTTACTGTATAAAAGTAATAATTAAAAGGCTTTAACACATAGGCTTCAAGAATCATTTATACAAAAAATACAATTTATAAGCGCAAATAAATGTATTTTATCCTTATATATTCCTACGTTAAAATCCATTTATGGAGTAAACGTTATGATTTCGTATTGAAGATGTACGGTACGTAATGGTAATACGGAACTGTCTTTACATTTATCCAAGATTTCTAGCACGTTTATCTAGCATCTGCGGTGATATATTTTGTTACATAATAGCAATTATTGTATAATATGGCAGCTTTAAATAAAAAATATTTAAATGGTTTCAAATTCTGCCTCAAACATAAAAATAGAGATTTATATGCTTACACACATATGTACATATACGTACATATATTTCATCTATTTTTGAAATGTTTTGCTAACCTTTTTATTTTTATTTGTTTATTTTGTACATACATTTTTATTATTTTTTTTTCTCTAACAATAAAAACAATTATAACTTTAGTTCATATCTCGCCGGAGTAACACAGTAGTGTAGCGTGGATGGCTGCGTTTGTAATGTTTAGTAAATACGAAACCAAGGGTTCACAAGACCGGTAGCATCAAGAAGTATAGCCAGAGAAAGCCATAATAATGAGCTAACTATATTTTCAGAAGAAATAAAGTGTCCTGAAGACGATGAAGTGTTATATTGGCCGCAGGTAAACAAAAACAGTTTAATAGGTGTGAATGCATTGGTTGACTTACAGTTAGTAAATTTGAATTTGTAAGTAAAAACTGAATTCTAAAAATTTCTTTTTTAAGGGCAGGTAATCCATCATGTTGGTAGTTGTTAAAAGTGACTAAATAATATTTCACATCAATAATTCAAAAAACACAAAAGTTTATGACAACAATAAAGTATAAGAAAAAGTGCATTATGAGCAAAAATAAAAAAAGAAAAATTTCAAAAAATCACTAAAAATAATGCCGCAAGCTTGCGCAAAATTTTTTTCTTTTCTTTTTCTAAATTGGAGATCTCATATTTTATTGTGGTATATAACATTATTTGTACAACAGCTACTTTTACTTTGAAAAAAAAAAACTTTTCCTTTTTTGTTTTTGGTAAGAATTTATACATAGTTTTTTTATAAATAAAATTTTATAAAATAAATATTTGAGAAAATTTTTCTTTTTAAATATTGAAAATAGCTGCTGATGAAATCTTTCAGGCAAAAAACGTAATACCATCAACGTTAGCCACAAAAAGATATCATATAAATATCTTGAAATCGAAAAAAAATTCAATAAAAACTGAGGCAATTTTCTTGACTTTCCTGACTTTAACAGTGTCCCGCAGCTACAAATCTTAATTTACAACCTTTAAAATCTATGATATGATGTAGAATTTTGTTCTCTGTCGATCTGCGTAGTTTGTTCTGAGGATATCATCAAATTAACTTTTGCCTTTTTGGCCAACTTTTTGGGTCAAATACTCCTCTGTGCGGACGTTAGACCAAAAATTAATTTTGAGAAATGTAAAGATTCAATAACGCAGCTCGACAGATAAAAAATTTTGCATCTTATAGTGAATTTTCAAGGCTTTTGCTTGAGATTTGTCATTTTGGGACACTGTAAAAGTTAGGAAAGTTAGATAAATCAAAATTATATAATTTTTTTAAAATTTTTTTGATTAAAATTTTCTTTAAAATTAAAAAAAGATTTTTTTTTTAAGAAAAAGTGAAAAGGTTTTTGAGATTGATCTCCATGTCGATCCTAAAAATGTTATATATCACCATAAAATTTACGATCTCTACTTTTATACTGTAGAAAAAAACGTTGCGCGTTTTTGCCCCTAACCCACTTTTTACTGGTATAAGACCCACCACAAAAAAAGTTATTAACTTTCTTTCATTCTTTCACTTGTACTTAACGCTGAAGACGTTTCAGATTCAAAAGAGGTCTTTGAAGTATTAGACATAGAAGGACCATGGCAATCATAAATAACTTATGAATAAATTAATTATTTTTAGGTATATATAATACTATAAAGTATAATAATATTTTTGGGAGGCGGAGATTCGAAAGGCATTGGAAACATTAATAATAAACAGTTTTAAGTAATTGGCAAAATAAATTGCAAAAAAATTCTTCATATGGAGGTTTTTGGGCTGTATTTAGAGGGATATCTCCCCCTGCCCAAATAAATTAATTTCTATGGTTTTAAGGCGTAAATAATCCATTTCATTTAATAATTACATTCTTTTTTCAAATAATATTTTATTCCACCGCGCACAACACAAGAGGTGGGGCGAAAATGACATTTTAGATTCTATTGAAAAAAAATGTCCGGCTAGGTTGGTGAAATACCCCTCTGTGCGACGTAGAGAACAATTTAAGTTAAATACTTGTTTTTCACACAATACTAAATATAAGTTCTTTTAAAATTTTTGAACATTTGTGCCTAAGTCCCTAGTGGAAGTCCAAAATCGAGGAGAGCTTTGTCAAAACACAATACAAAATTTCTAATAAGTACTTATCCCTTGCAGATGGTTTTACTGGACAGAAATCATATATAATGAAAACAATGTTGGATAACGATAAGGGCGGCACCTTTTTAAATACTCTTAATTTATTTCCTAAAGAAAAAATAATGTACGAAACTATTCTGCCGCAACTAGATGCCCTTTATGAAGAATTCGGAAGCAAAGTAAAATTTGCGCCAAAATGTTCATGGATTGAAGACAAGTCTGGTAGAATAACTCTGGTCCTAGAAGATCTATTAACGAAAAAATTTCGAAATATAAATCGTTTAAAGGGTTTCGATATGGTGCATATGAAAAGAGTGCTAGAAAAATTGGCAGAATTTCATGCAGCTTCTGTAATATTGCAAGAGCGTAACGGTGCATATTCCAAAGAGTTTACAAATACATACCTGCCCGCAAATTATCAAAAATCGAAATCGTACCAAGCTAGAGTGTTAAGCTATAAGGCAGCTATGTCCAGTTGGGGTCTGGAGGATTACGAAAAATATGCCAAGAGAATAGTAAGTATTTTTATGTAAAAATTCACTATCGTTTTTTAATATCTATTGCCTTTTCAGCCCAATGCCGAAAAATATGTTCATGCTACTTTACAGTGTTTTAGTGAGGAAACTAATGAATTCAGAGTCTTAAATCATGGTGATTTTTGGTCGAGCAATATAATGCTTAATTATACCTCAAACGGAGCGGCAAATAATGATATTAATCAAATACGCTTTGTAGACTTTCAATTGTGTAAATGGGCCAGTCCTGCCATGGATTTATGGGAAATTATTATTTGTTCAGTGGAAAGTAATTTACGTATACGTAATTTCGATTTATTTATACGAATTTATCATACGCATTTGTTAAAAAGTCTTAAATTTCTAAAATATGAAAAACCTATGCCACTGTTAAGTGATCTTCACATAAGTATGCTGAGACATGGCTTTTGGGGATATTTTACTTCGTTCACGCATTTGGTTATGATTCTGTTGCCCAGCGATAAAGAGGCGAGTTTGCTAAAACTAATGCAGCCCGGAGAAGAAGGTGATAAGTTTCGTATGAAAGCTTTTACAAATCCTTTGTATGTAAGAGCTATTTTAGATATCTTACCGTTTCTCTATAGGAGGGGTTTATTGGAGTTTGATTAAAACGAAAGTCATGTTGAATAGAAAAATCTCAAAAAAGTAATAAAAGTTAAAAAACGAAAACAACAAATTAAATTGAATCGTTTTTACATTATACAGAATGCATATGTAAAGTTGGCAAATACTTTGCTTTTATAAATGAGAACAGACACATGGAGCCTATGTTGTATTATGTTTTCAGATAAAGAAATAAGAAAGTGTTTTATCTAATATTTGATCAAGACTATTTGATTTCTGAGTACAAAATTTATCAAACTGAATATTGTATTCTGAGAGTAAATTTTTGCACACGATTTATGAAATAGTTTTTAAGAGAAAAAAAAACTAAAATTTTTACCGTCTAATTCATAACTGTACTTTAAGAGTTTTTTTAATAAGCAAAAGTCGACAAAAGAGTTTCATAAACGTTAAATACTGTATTAAGCCTCTTATAAGCCTTCAACAAATATCAGTTTCTTATTGTATCCTCTAACTCACTTTAAACCAAAAAAAAATTGTTATTAAAATATTTTGTTTAAAAATAAATGTTTGATCTGTTTCTTTTTTAAATTATTTTGCGAAAAAGTTTGCGTAAACAATATAAAGTATCACATTGTACTCTTTAGGCATCTACCTATCGAAGTTGCTTTCGCATCGCAATAGAAAGTATCCCCCTGGTTTGTAATGGGCTAATTTTTTTTTAAGAATCCTGATACTTTATTTAAAGCTTTCCTATTATACCTATATTGGCCCATTGCGCCTAATAATATGTTTTTCTTTTTTAATTTATTAAGCACTAGGTCAGTTTTATAAATAATAAAAGTTTTTATTTATCTTTTCAATATTTCGCCACACCGTTGGGTGGCATCATCAGGGAACAGGAAACAAAAAATATTAATAATTAGATTTTCTTTTTTTGAATAACAAAATTAAAAAAAGAAAATCTAATTATTAATATTTTTTGTTTCCTGATGATGCCACCCAACGGTGTGGCGAAATATTGAAAATATAAATAAAAATTTTTATTATTTATAAAACTGACCTAGTGCTTAATAAATTAGAAAAGAAAAACTATTTAAAAAGGTCAAAAAAACATTTATATCTAATAATATGTTCATACATGCATTTTTGACTCAATGTCAATATTCTGTGTATTGACAAAATTAGTTTAGAAGCAATTGCTTTGTGTCTGGAGATTACTGCGATCCCTAAATTAGCGCGTAAAGCGCAAGATATCTGTCAAAATTTCTCATGTGCATACAAAGTTATGAAGCATTCCGAAATTGACACCGTGCAACGCTTAGCAATTGGAAAATCCAATTTTGACAGTGCGTTAGGAAGTGAAGTTGGCTGCTTCTTTGTTTGTTTTGTTTTGTTATGGTTAAAAAGTAATGACAATTTAGTTATTTTCAAGACAATCTGGCGGTTTTATCTCTTCTTTATTCTTATACAGCGGGTTTTATAAAATAAAATGAGTTAACATTACTATTAAAGACGCAAAGTTGACGCTCTTATTTAGGGATTACATTCCAGCGCAAAAGCTATGAATTACATTGCTTTGCGTCTTACGCGCTAATTTAGGGATGGCAGTTAATTTCAAAATATTACTTAGTTTAGAAGCATTTGGTTGGTGTCGGGGTTTAAATTTCTAAATTTTGCTTCAAACACATCTTTTAAACAGTGTTGTATTTTAATTTCTACTCCATATTATAAAAATTTCGTACTTATTGCGAAATAAATTATTGAGATTAAATATTGCAAGTTTTATATAAAAACGTTAGGGGTCCGTAACCCTGAAAATGTGAGGTTTCGCAGGGTTTATCACATTACATTTTCTCCTCAAAATAATTTTCCTAATCTCGGACAAGATTTGATTTCATTTGCAGTTACTGGCAAATTAAAGCAAGTTTATGTGAAAAGTAAAGAATAAAAAACAGCTAGTTGAAGTGCTTATTCGAAAGCTCTTCATTTTATTTAAATATTTTTAAAAATAGTCTCCTTGTAGACTTTTACCTGACCATAATATTGTTAGATATCTTACAATTGTGTGAAGGCTTTTATTTGTATTGTCAGAACGTTGTCCGAATTTGTTTGTTAAAACTATGTAAATTGTAATATGTTGGTAATTTTAAACATCTGACAGCGATATCATTGGCAGACAAAAGTAAATGAAAAAGTGAAATAGTGCCTTGAAAAAACTTAAAGTGAAAAAAATTAAAATTAAAGCAGAAAAAGAAAAATAAATTTAAAAATATGAACAGTGACGATATTTCACGGGACGATTTTGATGGTGGGAAAGAACTTGTCTGTTTTCAAGCAATTTGTAAATGGCATATAGTGCTTCAGGAACAAAGCTCAAATAGTTGAAACGAATACGAAACAAGTATTGTAGTGACCAAAATTTTTCATATAAATGGACCTATATGGTCCTAACTTTTGAAAAATTATAAATTAAAGGGTGACCCAATAGATAATTTAATTGTATGTATATTATGGCTGTAAAAAGACGATTCATATTTACAAAGAACTTGTATTGCTAAGTCCTCTATAATAGCATGTATAAAATTTAGATTTGGAAAAAACGGGTGTCCCAATAGTTGATGTAATTTGGTGTATGTAATCAGACCTTTGAACGGTTAACTGAAATTTACAAGGAACTTGTATTGCTAAGTCCGCTCAAAAAGCAAATTTACAATTAGATTTTATAAATTAAAGGAGTGTGCTCCAACGTAGTAGTTTGATATATATATACCCCTATATTTTGAACCGTTATATTCAAACACTTGAAAATTAGACAAGATGTCCACTATTTGTATGGTATATTAAGAAGTATAAATAGTTAAAATTGAAAACTAAGGAGTGTCCCAATAGTTAATATACATATATGTGAACAACCTTTTGAGCTTTTAAGCCCTGTGTAGACAGTTATCAGATTTTAAAATGTTGACAGGTCTAACAATGACAATGCATCGTAAAATTGTCAACTCAAATGTTTAACTATACTCATTTTTAACAGACACAAATATATGTATATTAGTAAAACTTTTTTATGAATTCGAAAAAGTTAAATATTAATTTTTTTTTGGTTTTTTCATAATTTTTTGAATATGCTGTTTCTGTAGTATAGGCGATCAATTCTCCAAGAAAATTTATATGAAAATAAATCATTAAACTGAGTGCTTTTCATGCAATTTTTTTCAGACAAGTTGATCGCTTGTAATTTATTAAAATAATATGGATGCACTATTTGTAAAGTATGTATAAAATAAAAAGGCCCAAACTTCAGACGGTTATATGGCAACGAAAAGAAAGAACGGTTCTAACTTACCTTTTATTTTAGTATTGTTAATACGAAAATGCAAAAACTTTTAGTATTTTTTTCATTATAGGGGCTTTACTAATACATTTTTGGAAAAATTTCAGAAGATTTAAGTTTTAGAAAGTACGTTTTTTTCTTTAGGTACGGAACACTAAAAAACTTATAAGACTGGATTTATATAATTCATAATCTAATACTGTATTGTTAATCTAATGTATTTTTAATCTAATAATTGTATTGTTAAACTTAAAGAAATTATAACATTGCAACTTTTAACATATATACAAAAAATTTTCACATAATATACAATTGTATCTAAGTTTTTAGTCAAATCGTAAAACAATCATATGTAATTACAAATTATTATAGTGATGTCAACATTATCCAAATAAATCAGTTAGTCTCAGGTGTGGCTTGAATACAACTCCCCTAAAACTTTAGTAACGAAACTGAATTATTGTAGGTCTGTTTGTTTACTTCTACAGTAAAATCCAGTAACTGAGTAATTATTGAGTAATTTTAAAAACTTACTCTCAAAACTAGCTCTTGCCCAAAAAAGTACGCAAACGGAAAAATTGTAAGAACTAGTAAGATTAACGAAACAGCTGATTGCAAATAATTTTAGTTCTGAACAATATTTATATTTATGACTACTCAACTCATTTTCGTTTTGCTAATCGGTACAATACTTGTAACAACGCAAAAATCAAAACAATATAAATATTTTAATTTACCATATAACCTTTGTTTCATTTAATTTGATTTTCATAATTTGATTTTGGTGATATCAACGGAAAAATATATGGATACCTTAAAATAAGTGCAGTACTCAGTAACCAAATATCCAACACTTCTACAACTCTTAAAAAGGGAATGAATAGCATTATTTTACATCTTACTCGTTATAGCCTTTGAAAACAAACAAAGTCCCAGAAACGAGCTCTCGAGTACATTTAATATAGTATAACACATTTTTAATTGTAAATCTATATATTTATTACTAGTAAATAAGAAAATAATATATATTAAACGTAATGAAAATTTATCAAAAAGATTACTTGTATGAGGCAAGGTTAAAAATCATAAGTCTAAAATAAAACAAAAGGAAGAATTTCATAGTTGCCTTATCATAGTTCTTGTAACCACCAAAATTTTTTGGTTTTTTTTGTTTCGCATTCTACGAAGTTCTTTATCTGACATAGTTTTGTCATATCTACTTAAAATATTTGATATATTGCAGTTAACTGCTTTATCATTAGCCCGTCTATAATTATGATAAAATAATGGTACACCATTTTCATCTTGAATAAGATAAAAATTATCTAAATATAGAATTGACTCAGCAGGTCCAAAGCCATTTTGTAGAGCATTAGCCATATAACTTAGGTTCGTATAATACGGTGCCATTATTAAATTAAAACAAACATGTGTTTTTAAAATAGCTGAAACTACAGGCCTCATGACTAGCGAACCACAAGAACACAAGAATATGTAAACTTTCGGACAATCCTTTATCAGGGCGAGGATTATTACAAAAATCCGATTACTTAAGTTTACATACAAAGATCTTGAGATTCTGGAATGTTTACGAAATTCTGCATCTGCATATGCTGGCACCAGCTCATGTAACTAGTTTTTTATATAAATACGAGGCACTCTTTCGTTTTTACAGAGCATATGAATGGGATAAAAGTCCTCATCATTTCTCAACATTCGAAGAATTACAATTTTTTCTTCTTCATCCTCGCTTTCGGATGACGACTCCATTATGTACATAATTGTATTTAGAACAACATTGTATGAAGAAAAATAAAATCAAAGTTGATTATTGTTGTTTTGCTTGAACTTTGATTTTTGTCTTTTCTTTATAGTTTGGACAAAAATCTTTAGTTCATTTAAAATATTTGTGAGAAGTTTCCTGACGAGCTAAGTAAGCGTTAGCGAAATGGCCATCGAGACGTGCTTTCACCTTCAATAATCAATACCGGGAAAATAGCACGATAAATTTAAAGTTAAATTATGTTATTAATTATTCCCGTGTTTGTAATTTTTAAATATAACATTGCGTTTGTTCACATGAACACTAGCACCTAAAATTATCATTCTAATAGACAAATCATTAATGGAGCCAATGCTTGGCTCAAGCAGTGTCATGTTAAACCAAGTGAGAACTTTTTATATGTTCAAAAATAAACTAAAAAATTAAATTACAAAATACATGTTTATCCACGATTATTTTTAACAAACTTACTGGATGACCATATTAGTTATTTTTTATTCCTTAAAATTTCTTTTACATTTTTAATTTTATGTTTTACAGAGTTTTATAAGTTTTTTTCTTTTCATACCACATACAACTCGAATACAATAAAGAAAGTTTATTATAAGTAATTTTGTTTCTATTTTTGTGACAATTTTAATTCAACTTTTCTTCTTTTAAATAATTTTATCAAGAAAGATAAGCAAGCACTAGTATTTAGAGCCATTATCTTCTATTTCTCTTTATGCTTTTGACATTTCCAACGAACAAAACAACAATAAAAAGCTATGTTGTTTTTGCAATTTCGTGTTTGTTGTAGAGCCGCTACTATCTAGTAAAATAAATCTGCCTTGTAATTTTATCAAAAATTTTATACTTTTTGTTCATTTATTTTTGTTTGTTTACTTTTAGAATAATATGTTTAAACGTTTTACTAAATTTTACTGGCAAAAATTTGTCCAGTAAAAGCTTTTAAATACTCAGTCAATAACTGTTAGTTTTGGGTAAGCAAACGCGATTCAGTTATATCCAGTAAAAAATAGTAAAAACTTTTGGGTACGCGAACGCAGCTTATATTTATCTATATAAAAAAGTTATTTTTGTTGAAAAATAGCAAGAAAATATTAGCACTTTAGTCACACTATGGCAACGTTGGCTGTCTCTACTGGTTGTTATCACCGCTAAAATTGTTTGAGTAAAAAAGCTCTCTCTGTTTATTTTGTTTATTAATTGCTTTAAAAACAACTGGATCAGACACAAACGTACACTTGTAATAGTACTAAATCCAAATTGTAAGGGCAATAATTTTTCATTATGTTTTATGAATAATTAATATGCGGTATCTGTGCTTGCAATACAGAAACCGCACATAAATTTTAATGAATTTGTAATTGTAAGTTGTAATTGTAAAAAGAACTTTAAGCTCTACCTTAAGTTCGTTATTAATTGTTCTCTTTACAATTATTATAAGTTCTTTATTAGCCAAAAATGAAAAATTAAGAACAACTTGTTCTTCATAAACATGTGTTAATTTCATTTAATTTAAATATCAGGATTGAAGATCCACTAGCTTAGCAATTTCTCTTTCTGTACCAACACCTAATTATTGGCATTAATTTATTTTTATAGCATGTAAGACTAAATCTGAAGCCAGCAATAGACGAAGCGTAATTACATTTTTTAACACCTTGAATGTAGTCGAAAAATAGCTACGCCGTCTGAATTATTATAACCACATAGGGGAATCATCACTGAATCCATGTAGAACTATCCTGTGTTAAGCAGGTACAACGTTCTTACGACCTCTAATGCCAGCCTCATTTTATTCATGCAAATCGGCCAAGTATTTCAGAAGACCTTATATGCAAGCTACTAAGCAACGCCAATTAACTTTTTTTTTTGCATTTTAAACCTTGGCATATGTATCATTCAAAATATAAATAGTACCAAACGATTAGTACCGCTGAGTTTATCTATTTGAAATTGTGCCAAACAAAGTTTACTTATTTCATCTCTGATATGAACTAATTTAAATAGTGAGAACTTTTGTTAGAAAATAAAAACTACAAACAAATAAACCCAAAAATATCTCCCCACACTTTATCAGCACTATATTTATTATTTATCAAAAATTTAAGTTGTTCAGACGTTGGTTGTAGCAAGCGATTATAGTTTAATATTTTTAATTAAAGTCAGGTGACCTAAATTAAAAAAAAAAATAAAGAAAGAAAAATGGGTACCGGTGCAAAAAATTATACCGCTCCAGAATGGATAACAGCAGACTTTTTGCAAGATGTTCTCAAAGAATATTTTAATGACGACACACTGGAAGTGCAAGATATCGTTATAAAAAGTGTTTCTTCTGAAGGTGAAACGGGAAGTGGATTTGCAAGTGAAATGCATCGAGCTGTTTTTAATCTAAAACGTCATGATGCTACCGGTAAATTTTCAGTCATTATAAAGGTAAAGAAAAAATTTTATTTTCATTTTTTTTAACAACATTTGTTATTAATCAATATATTTTGTTTTTTGTTTTTGTCGACATTAAATCACATGCCCAGTTGAAACAAAAAACACTTGTTGTGATTGCTTCAACACAAAAAAGCTTCAATGTGTAAAATTATTTTTGTAAGACTAAATGTGTTAACTCAAAAAGTCTGTTACGAAAGCTTTTGAAACTTAAAATTGTAGTCTTGAATTTTATGAAGTTAAAGTTATGTAAAGCATTTCAGAAACAGTTAACAGTTATTTATGTAGCGTTTTAATTAAATTTGTATTAAACATACACAAAAGCAGCAAATAAATATTTCAGTTCTTTATTTCGAATGAATTATCATGCATATATCTTTTAAGTTTCTATTAAGCTCTTCCTTTAATCTAAAAAGTACATCTATGGTTTTCTTATTATATTCTATTTCTTTATTATATTCTATTTCTTTTATTAAAAAAAAGTATGTCACTTCGCTTTTAAAATGCAAAAAAATAGATTGTTTATCCTTATAATTAGGGATATATATTTTTGTTAAATTGAAAAGTTATGTTTGCAACCCCGTAGTAAGTCCTTTAGTAAAATTAAGTGCCATAAGGACATAAAAAATAAGAATAAAAGAAAACATTAGAAACACAATTGAAATCTGCGGCCGAAAAAACAAAATTGAGATCGCGTTAAAATGATTCTTTGCCGAAGGCTTTAACTTTTCACATAATTGAATATAAAAGTACCTGAATTGCTTGGAAAAAGTCTGAAGCTTTTCGAACACGACGTTTTTTGAGAAAATAATGAATTTAGTCCATATGTTCTAAAAACTAAAAGATTATCAGCTCAATTATAAACAAAAATTCCGTGGGAGTTTTTCCACTTCTCCCTTTTATTCCATTATAAATTTGTCCGTTTTTTTGTTGGGTGGGAAAAATAAAAAAATCAAGGGTAAAATATGAATGTAAAATGGAAATAAGCAAATAACGGTGATGCCACTTTATTTTTGTTCCCACGGAATAAATAATTGGAGAAATATTTTCTCGAGAAAATATTTTCCTTTTCACACTTTCAATATTAATATCCAGATTTGGATTTAGGGCTATAAAATATTATTAAAAAAATCTACAGACATATAGGGCTTTTTAAAACAAATTTCATTACTGGATTCAAGTTTAGCGGTTATAGAAACTAATTGGCTGAAATCGAAATTTTAGTCCGTCAATACTCTTCAAAGACAGGGGGTTTCAAGTAGACGTTCAAAAATATTTGAGACCAATCTGTGCGCATAAAAGAGAGTTATAACAGCAAAGGCTTTTAAGACGATTTTTAAAAACTTAAAAAATCTGGTCCCTCCGTTCAAAAATTTAAATTAAATTTTTTCTGTTTGCAGAGGATATAGGTATTACCACTCTCTGTATGTTTTCACGATCCATATATTACATATTGTTTGGGCATTCTAAATACATATATTATTGGTTTTGCTATAGCGGCCAAAGTAATACGTCCACCGTAGTTTATTACGGTTGAAAAAATAAGGCCATATACATTAAAAGCACTTCTCTATGGGTATACTTTTAGATTTTAAGGCCTATTTTTATTGCTTTTACTAAAGGCCATTGCGGTACACGCACTATAAAAGTTAAGAAAAACGCTTAAAAATTAAAAAAAATAGCTAACGGGAAATATTATTTAAATGAAATATTTATAATAAAAGTCAAGTTATGGAAAGGCAATTTTTTTAAGATAAAAAAAGGCTGAAAAACAAAAGTTAAAAATATTTTCTTCAAATCTGATAGAAATTAAAATTATGTCATCTATTTAATTAATGTCTTACGAAAAGTATGTGATGCCCTCTAAATAAATATTTAAGAGTTGCTTAAAATCTGTTAAAATTTTAATTTTTTTTTTTTGCTTCTTTCACAGGATCATCCTAAAGGCTTTACTGGAGTAGTAGCTCATAAAAGTAAATTATTTAAACGTGAAATAATGGCTTACAAGGAAATATTACCTCGTGTAGAAGAGCTGTTAGCTTCTATAGGTGATGCTACAAAAATTGCTCCTGCCTGTTATTACACGACTGAAACACCTGAACCATTTATAATACTGGAAGATATGAAACTGTTTGGTTTTGAAAATTTCGAAAAGGGACGTTTACTAAATTTGGATTATGTTTTGCCCACTGTAATAAAATTAGCCAAATTGCATGCCTGCTCAGCAGTTATTGCAGCAGAAAATTCAAAAATTATGGAATTTTTCAAAGAAGCGCCCATATCACGTAATCCAGATCGTAAAGATTTCTTGGGATTTTTTCCGGTTAATATACGCTGTGTAGCTGAAGAAATATCACACTGGAAGGGTTACGAAGAAATCACAGAGAAAATGTTTAAATTGGCTGAAAATGTATTACAAAGTGCGGTTGATATGTATGAATCGCATGAGAATGGTTTCCGAGTTTTCAATATGGCAGATTTATGGATTGATAATTTAATGTTTCATGTGAATAACGAAACGAAGGAACCTGATGATGTCATATTGGTAAGGAAATGATAAAAATCTGAATCCTTTTCAATTAAGTTTTTTTTGTTATTTTTAGTTAGATTTTCAACTATCTTATTATGGATCTCCAGCTATGGACTTGAATTACTTTTTGTATGGTTCTGTTAATGAAAATGTTCGCAAAGTCCATATGAAATATATTGTTAGAGAATATCATCGAGTTTTAAAAGAAACTTTAGAGAAACTACATTATGATGGAGAGATACCAACACTGAAAGAAATTACCATTGAAATCATTAAAAATAGTTTGCAAGGTATTAATAGCAAAACTGATTTTTGATGAATAATTTTTTTAACGAATTCCTTAACTGTTTATTTTAGGTGTTATAGCTGCTACTTGTCTAACACCCATTATATTTATGGAAAAAGATGGTTTTGAAAATTTAGAAAATCTTACCTCACGCACTCTGGAAGGCGATGAAATGCGCCGTAAAAATGTTGAGAACCCCAAGTATAAAGCATTTCTTCAACGTACTGTGAAAGAATTCGAACTGAGTGGTTTTATAGACGTATAAACCTATTGTTACAGTTGTTGAATATATTTTAAGAATTTGTTAAAATATTTTGTTGTCACATTTAATATCAGAAAGTATTTTTGTAAGTATTTCTAATAAATCAACCCATTGAAGACCTTCGCTTGCATTATTTTTTAGGCTTGTTTATATTCAATTTGTATGGGTGGTATTGTGCCTATTTGTTCCATCTCTTCAATATTCAAATGGATAACACTACTTTGTATTTATACAAACGATATACTGCTTGAGAGCAACGAATATATATTTTTGTATCAAATTTGAGAGTCTCTAAATTTTGTTAGAATAATTCGTGTACTCCTCGTGTTCGTAAACGTAACCAGATTTTAAATATAGCACATTGATCAACTTACAATACTGGTTTCATAAAATTTTTGTTTGTAGGCAAGAGGCGTTGTGCCTTGGCTTGAATTTTGAAAGAGTGTTTCTTCCAGTAATTTTTGTACGTTCGCTGCATATATTTTGTTGTCAGCGTATTATTTGTTGTTTTTTTATATCAAATTAAAAGCAAAATGTACAAATTCTGTTGCCATAAAAAATTTCGTAGTATATGGCAAGAAAAAATTACAAGTTGTAAATTTGGACATTCATGATTGTTTTCGGTACCGTGTAAAATTAAGAGGCACATATCGCACTTGATCAACACTTAAAATTTTACAGCCGTATGCATAACAAAAACTTAGCATGAGGTTAGCATAAGTGATGAAACTAAGAAGCGTCTGTACAAGGCTCTCCACATAATTTGACACCAAAAATAGTCACAAATTATAGTTATTAATCATGGCACCAACCTACAATGATTTTGAGTGCCAGGCCGTACGGCAAAACAAACTGGGAGTCTAATCAATAACTTCACTCATGCCAAGCACATTCTTAGTTTTTGTTATGAATATGGCTGTTAAAATTTTCAGTAGAGGTGAAAAACTGTTTTTAAAAGAATTTGAAAATTCGAATACATCAGAGTAAACAAAATACATTAGTCTAATTCACAATCTTGTGCATATTGGATAGCAAATTTATGCAATTGCGAAATTTCCTGTCGATTCTGAACGACCTCTTTGTTTTAGTTTACAACGCTTCTGGCAAAACACCATGAAATTTATAGCTGATTCAAAAATGGAATTTTTTTGAGTTTTCTAAATAAAAAAATGTCTAAGAAAAGCTTTAAAATACAATTAGTTGAATCTTTAATAGACTTCGTTCACTGACTGTCAGCTGTCGGTTTGCAATCAAGTGTTCCATAATTAGAGTAAATAAAAACTATTGGTTTCAAGTGTTGTATATCAATACAAGAGTTGCAATGCATTACAGTTGCCCTATTCACAAGCCCCCTTGTACGTGCTAAGTGCTAACAAAATACAACGATGCTAGCTATGTTGTTGGTAATTTTCATGCAAACATGCGATACAACACTTAGTACTTTTTTTCATATGTTTTTCAAACGTTGTATTTGTTTAAATGTTTTATGTTTAAATGAATTATTATTTTTGTGTTCATGTGTGAATTATATTAAATTAAATTGAATTAAAAGATATTTTTATTAGTTTTATTTATTTAATTTATTGATTTGACTGATTTATTAGAAAGTTGAAGTTGAAAGTTGCCAATATAAAAACTGTTCTTTAAGATTTAATATTGCTTTAATGACTCGATTTCTAATGTTTTGTATGGTACCGCCATCACCTATACCAAAAAGAGATGCTACCTTACGAACACAAGCACCATTTCCTGAAGATCCCAAGCAGTAAAGTACAATTTTAAGCTGCAAGTCAATGCGTAGTTGGAGCCTTTCGCCAATTGTGTGAAAAACATCGTCATTTTTTATAAGGTTGAATATATAGGCAAATTCCTCTGGCCGTAGTCGTATCATATGAAGAAATCTGTTTTCATCAAAATATCTTGAAACCCGATTATGCCATAATGATGATTTTGGTAGCCCTAAATGTCTAATTCTGCGACTGGAGAGCAAGTACATTAGGTTCATCCTAAAAATGTCTTGAATTTCATCCTCACACAAAAAATTTATTAATTTACTTTTTTCTGTTTTCTCTCCCATTTGGCTTATAAATAACAAATGATGAATAGCACTTTTCTTCTTCTTATTTACTTTTTGACGTATGAAGTACAATGTACAATGGCACACTGATACAATGGTTGTTCACAAAGAAATAAACAAAAGGTAGTACGCAATACTACCTACACCTTAGCAGAGCTTGTGAATACGGCAAGTATGTTTTGTTGGTATAGAGTAAAATTATACTACACAGTAGTAGCATATTTTTAGTCTACACCAACAAAACATACAGTAATGAGTAAAATATGCTACACAATTTTCCAAATATTATGATGCAAGACCATTTGAGCAAGATTGTAAATTGGGCTATTAGAAAATATTAACATTAGCCCAATTCACAATATTGTGCAAAAGGTCTTGCATCATAATATTTGGAAAATTGTGTAGCATATTTTACTCATTACTGTATGTTTTGTTGGTGTAGACTAAAAATATGCTACACAATTTTGCAAATGATATGATGCAAGACCATTTGCACAAGATTGTGAATTGGGCTATTGTCTTTTCTTTAAATCTGTGCAAAAATCTATTTTATTAAAACTTGTCGATCACAAAGTGAAACAGTACCAACTCAAAATAAAACTCAATTCAAATAATATAATTTGAAAAATGGCTTAATTTAAAAACAATACCTTTTTATGAAAATATACGATGCATTTTTATTTTATTTTTAACTTTTGTATTATTTTAAAATAATACCTATTTGGTAATATGAATGTAGTCACTCAAATGCTGTTTTAGAGATGAAAGAGTTATCGGAATGCGTAGAAATATTTATAGTAGATAGATACTAATGATTAAAAATACTGCAATTTATATATCGGAGTACTTAGTTAGATAGACTAATTAAATACTAATTTCATTAGCATTGAATGATAAGTAATATAAATATTTATCCCTGATGGTAATGATATTTATTTAAAAAGTTTCATTGATACTTAGTTAAAAAACTAAGTCATTATAACTGAATAATGACTAAATAGTTTCAAAGCATTTCGATAAGTAAACATTAATCCTTGCCTTTGAACAATAAATAAAAAAGTAGAGCAAAAATTTGTGAAACATTTTTTTTCTTGTAATACAGTTCGTTAGATGACTTTCTATGTCAAACATTAATCATTAATTATACAAAATTTTCAAAAGAAGATACACACATCTACAAAAGGTTAATTTGTTTAATGCATAGTTATTTTAAAGCTTCTGTGATTATAATATTGTGTTTCATAAAAGCAATTATTTTTTATTCGAATATAATTAGCACTTAAATGATTATCATCTTTAGTAAAAACAATTATAATTAAAATTAAATTATTAGCATTAAATGAGAGTTAAATTTTTTTCAAAATTATTATTTTAAACAATACAAATGAAATCTAAATGGTAATCAAAAATTCGAAGTATGCTGCGATTATTTACGAACGAATAATTAACCCAAAACTATACCGATTTTTGAAAAAAAAATATGTGTATTCTAAGAAAAGTCTATTGCGACATTGTGATATGTTTTTCAAAATAAATATTTATTCGTTGAAAAATATATCAAGAGAAGTTATAAAGAAATAAAAAAAAATTCATCTCGATTACAATACATCATTGATTATGCCTGGCGTCCACAGAAGTATGTTTCATACATATTTACATGTTGAACCTATAAAGTCACATACTTAGAAAGAAATGGAAGGGCACGTCTTTTCTCTTATTTAGTGAAAATTTCATAATGCAGTACATTTCCTGCCTGGCCCACGATGTCGATTGATAACTAAAGCGAGCGACAACAAGTCACTCGTTATCGTTCTCATACGGGCCCCACTATCTTTCGACTTGTCGGTCGCTAGGACTTACGTTTTTAATGTAATCAATTTACTTATTGCCAGTTGATGATATTGCCACATCAACTATTTCAGACGTTAAACGCTTGTTTGAAAATAAATATCGGTAAAGCAAGTAAATTAGGCAATAAAAATGCAAAATTTTAGCACTAGTAAAATTTTATTTTATAAAAAATGGAAACATTTATATTTTTTTAAAAATTGTTGTAGATATTTTTTGCTGTGTTCTACGAACAATTGGGCGCAGCTAATTTACACAGTTCCTTACCTTTTTCCACTCAACAACGCTACGCATTGGTGGCCCATGCGAATTCAGTTTCTTGGTGAGCTTTACCCACTGCTCTTCCATTGAGAGTTTGTTGCTTCCATAAACAGCAGATCCTCTTGCGAACTCTAGATTTGTTTCCATATATTCTACAAGAACTTGCAGCTGTTTCAAACTTAATTTTTTTATGCTAAACAAATAATTTTTGATGGTTTAAATTATATAATATTATTACCAATTTTATATTTACCATTATAAAATTTTTAACATAAACAATAAACTATTTTTTGGTTTGTTTTGTTAAATTTTGTTCCTTTTGTGTCTGTCGACAACCACAACACAAGTGACTGATTTTGACATTTATGATCGCAAGACATTTCATATTGGGGCGCAAAATTGTATGAAAATGATTACGTTTTTGTACGCATTTGTTGTCGATCGACTTGTCGTGTTGAAAACTTTAAGTGGGGCGCAAATCAGCTGTTTGTCGTTGAAAATCCATGCGAACGATAGCAGTCGATATCGTGGGCCAGGCAGTTCTGTTCCTTTAATTTTGGAGACCCTATTGCAGAGTATATTTCTTTTGGTTGTCTCTACCTTAATATGTACAAACGTGAATTCGGATTTTTCATCCTTTTTGTACTAATATTTCTAGTTAGTGACACATTTTGTACCATTTCACCAAAATCGTACTAAGCCACTTTGATGCCTTTGAAAAAAGAAGAAAAAAAGGATACTTATATTAAACAACGGGAATTTTTTTATTATGTTAATTAATTTTCAAAAAATCTTTTTTTTTTCGTGATATTTTCCCGACTAATATTATTTAATTTTACCCGAAATTTTTCCCTTTAACACAGTTAGTCTAAATATATTTAGAATATAAAAGGAACGCGGAAATTTTGATTATGATTGGGCTGATAAAGAAAAAAACATTATTTGCTTTTTAATTACTGTTCGAAAGCAAAATTTTTCATCATTATTATTGCTTTCATTATAAAATTAATTCACTTACATCTACTTGCTTTTTGAAGAAACAACTTTAAAAAACCTGAAGTACGCTTGAAGTACCATTTTGGTTGTCTTAGAATGGTTCTAAAACATAGCGACTAATAATTTCTTTGCATCACCTGACTTTTAGATTTTTTAACGCAATATGGGAAGTTAAAACGCTCTTTGGCTCTTCCTATCATTTTTATACCCTTCATCACAGATGGAAGGAGGGTATATCTTAATTTGTCATTCTGTGTATAATTTCTACAATATCAATTTCTGACCCCATAAGAAATATATATTTAGAATTTAATTAATTTACTTTATTCGTGCTTGATTCCTTCAAATATAAATATTTCATGAGAATTCATGAGAATATCATGAAATATTTATTATTTTAAACTACTGTTTTTGTGTAGAACTTTTTTCAGTTATTATTGTCTTCTGTCTTATTGATACAATGGAGTTCCCATTTAATCAATTTGGATTTTGATATAAGATTTTCTGTTTTTCTATACAAAATTTGGGTAAAATCCACTGATGAGCTATTTGAGCAGTAGTGAAATGGCCATATGGATATGCTTTCCCCGCAGTAATACATTTCATTTTGTAGTTTAGTTTAAAATAATAAATATTTCATGAGAATATCATGAAATTTTATATTTGAAGGAATCAAGCACGAATAAAGTAAATTAATTAAATTTTGAAAGATTCCGAATAATAAATTTTTATTTTGATATTTTTAGAATTCTTATGCATAGAGAAGCCGATTGAGCAAAGTCCGTTTGTACGTCCGTGTTCGGGTTAAAATCAACTTTACCAAGCCACTAAATTAGCCAGAAAAAAATTTAAATAAGTCAATTAATTAAAAATAGCTTAGACAATTTTGATATTTGAAATAAGCGAGACTGGTCCATGTCCTTTAAGACAGCTAGAAAAAAGAACCAAGTCTGCCCTAATTTTTCCATATTATTCCAAAACTATAAACATATTTGAACAAAATTTTAAAACCTCATCTCCCTTATTTTTCTAGAGAAATACTACTAATCATTTCTCATAAAATGTGAGGTACAACTTTTAAACAACTTTTTTTTTCGTTTGATGTTTGAAGATAATATTAAGCAAATCAGTTCAGCCATTGTTAATTACGCTTACGAGGGCTGCTCTATATATTTCTGGCCTAATAGAGACAATGCGAATATTTTTAATCAAAAATGGTTTTATTGTTTTTCAAAGTATTCTCCAGCATGATTTATACACTTTTGCATGCGCTCAAACCAGTTGTCGAAGCACTTTTTCCACTCCGATTGAGACACCTCTAAAACATGGTTTTTGAACACTTCAACAGCTTCTTCTGGCGATGAAAATCGTTGACCACGCATTTTTTTCTTGATGTGCGAAAACAAGAAGAAGTCATTAGGTGCCAAGTCAGGGCTGTACGGCGGATGACCCATTAATTCGACGTTTTGGCCGGTCAAAAACGCTCTGGTTTGAGCCGATGTGTGAGAGCTCGCATTGTCATGGTGAAGAATGATTCGTCTTCTCTTGCTGGTTTTTCAAATTTCTCCGATGACTTCAGGCAAACAAATTGTAGTGTTCCACTCAGAAGTGACCGTCCTACGTTGCTCAGGCGGAATAGTCGCCACATGACCAGTTTTGCCGAAGAAACAGGCGACCATTTGCTTCGAAGTGCTTCTTCCACGAACAATTTGCGTTGGATTTTGCTCGTCTTTGAAGACCCACACAGTCGATTGTTGTTTCGTTTCGGGCTCATACGCATAGATCCATGATTCGTCACCTGTGACGATCTTATAAACGTCTTTTGAAGCACCGCAATCGTATTTTTGCAACATTTCTTTGCACCAATCGACACGAGCCTTTTTTTGAGCGACTTTCGAATTGTGCGGGATCCAACGAGAACAAACCTTTTTCACGGCCAGGTGTTCATGCAGTATCGAATGTATGCTGGTGGAAGAAATGTCCAAGGATGTCTCTATCTCTCGATATGTCGCATGACGATCTTGCATCATGAGTTCACGCACGGCATCAATGTTCTCTGGCACAACAGCCGTTTTTGGACGACCTTCACGGAATTCGTCTTTGAGCGAGCTTCGGCCACGATTAAATTCATTATACCAATTTTTCACAGTGCTATAGGATGGTGCTTCATCGCCTTACAAAGATTTAAGTTCATCAATGCACTCTTGTCGTAATAATCCACGTCGAAAGTTGTGAAAAATGATGGCACGAAAATGTTCACGAGTTAATTCCATTTTTTTCTATGTTAATTTTTTCAAGTCACTGTAAACAACACAAATAATGGTCGTACGTCAAAACGTTTTGAGTACGATTATGCTTAAAAATGACAAACTTTCCAATGGAAATGTTAGATTGCACTTGGCAGCACTCACTGTTGCCAGGCCAGAAATATATATAGCAGCCCTCGTACTGAAGGCATATGTATAATTTAATTTGTATGCAACAATGATTTTTTTGGTTTGTTATTGTAGTGGTAATTTTGTTTTCTTAAATAAAATAGGTTTTTGCAATTCCTTTTCCAAATTGTTGTAATGATATTTAGGATGGTTCTTAGTCTGATACAGTGTCGTCTTAAAGAAGACTGCTTCTTAAAATTTTTTTATTATTTTTCTTATTGGAGTACAATGAGGTAGGGCACGTTTTTTCTCTTATTTAGTGAAAATTTCATAATGCAGTACATTTCTGTTCGTTTAATTTTGGAGACCCTTTTGCAGAGTATATTTCTTTTGGTTTGTCTCTACCTTAATATGTACAAACGTGAATTCGGATTTTTCATCCTTTTTGTACTAATATTTCTAGTTAGTGATACTTAAAGGATACTTATATTAGACAACGGGAATTTTTTTATTATGTTAATTAATTTTCAAAAAAAATTTTTTCGTGCTATTTCGGGAGATTTATTATTTAAATCACCGATATTGATTATTGAGGGTGAAAGCACGTCTCGATGGAAACTTCTGACAAACATTTGAAATAAACTAAAGATCTTTGTCCAAACAATAAAGCAAAGACAAATATCAAAGCAAAGCAAAAAATAATCAGTATCGGTGATTTAAATATTAATCGGGAAAAAAGCACGAAAACAAGATTTTTTGAAAATTTATTAAAAAAAGAATACTATTGAAACCCTTTTTTAACTTGTTTAAAAAAATATCGATCACTTACTTTTTTGGTAAACTCTCTTTTAATTGGCTGGTAAAAAAATTTGTGTAAATAAAATTTTTCCCTTTTTATCCGAAATTTTTCCCTTTAACACAGTAAGTATAAATATATTTAGAATATGAAAGGAACGCGGAAATTTTGTTTATGATTGGGCTGATAAAGAAAAAAACATTACTGCCCGAAAGCGAAATTTTTCATCATTATTATTGCTTTAATTATAAAATTAATTCACTTTCATTTATTTGCTTTAAAAGGCCTGAGGTACGCTTGAAGTACCATTTTGGTTGTCATAGAATGGTTCTAAAACATAGCGAATAATAATTTCTTTGCATCACCTGACTTTTAGATTTTTTAACGCGATATGGGAAGTTAAAACGCTCTTTGGCTCTTCCTATCATTTTTATACCCTTCATCACAGATGGAAGGAGGGTATATCTTAATTTGTCATTCTGTGTATAATTTCTACAATATCAATTTCTGACCCCATAAGAAATATATATTTAGAATTTAATTAATTTACTTTATTCGTGCTTGATTCCTTCAAATATAAATATTTCATGAGAATTCATGAGAATATCATGAAATATTTATTATTTTAAACTACTGTTTTTGTGTTGAACTTTTTTCAGTTATTACCCGCTTGTTCGAGGTTCTAGTGCCGAACTAGTTATTTCTCTAGACATTAATACCCAGCACTAGTTACCGTTCAATCTACTTCCCACGTATTTGACTGGTGAATTTAACATGAAGTTGTCATATGAGGGGTACAATTGTCTACCTTCTGCATTACCTTTCTCAGGTTATTTCACTAGTCAAAGCGACCATATGAATTCAGTGGTACTTTTAAGTCAACTAAATAACTATTGAAATTGGGCTGGTAATTTATTCGACGTTAAATAGTCCACTAGGTTACTAGAATCAATTCACTACCACTTTTTATAGAGATAAATAGTTTGTGTAATACCTAGATATGAATAGTTTATGAACTAAAAGAAATGAACATGTTTTATCGTATAATTAATTATATCATTCATATAGATTATTTATTATTTATTTCATATTTAGGTACATAGTATATATTTATATTAAGAAAAGTAAATAATTTTAAGTTCATTAACAGTAATTAAAAACCAAAACAAAAGTGAAATTTTTTCAAAAGTTGAAAACTTCGAAAAGAAGTAAATGGCTCGAATCAGTGTTTGCCGTTTTCGTAACGCTTTTATTTTTAAATTGGCGTTTTTTCTGCCTCTGCATTGCTTTCCTTATTTGTTCCTCAGCGGGTCCCTTGTAATCTGTCAGTGATGAAACAGCTTCTAAAACGTTAAGTTTGAATATATGTACATATAAGAAATGAATTATGTGCAAAAATTATTTAAACCATTACCTAGCAGAGCATTATAAAAATTGCCAAGGTCTTTTAAGCTTTTCTTTCCATGTACACCATCGACATTAAAGCCCATAGTTACATGGTCATCAATGATGTACTTAAAGTTTTTTAATACACCTCCAGTGCCCAGCAGAGAAGCCATTGCTTTAACCTTTGTAAAAATAGAATAAATCATATATCCGTATTAAGCCGTGTCGATTTGTATGGAGGCAAAAAATCTCTCAACGTGCAAGGAAAAGCGTATTCTAGAGATCAAAATAAGAAACTTTGCCAAAGGATTCACACTTTTAAAACGAATTCTGATGTCCTGGAATTTGAACCGGTAGGTAGGGTTCCCCATACAAACATTTAAAAATCTAAAAAAATTCCGGGACATCACAATTCATTTTAGAGGTGTAGTTCCTTCGGCAAAGTTTTTTATTTTGATCCTTAGAATACGATTTTCTTTGTACGTTGAGCGATTTTTAAATCGACGCGGCCTAATATGTATGTATGTATATCGAAATAAAGTAACTGTTACACAATAATACTTACGTATTGACTTTTATTGGCTGCACTAATTTCTGAATTTAGTTGAATTAATTTTTGTTCCGTTATTACTGGAAATTTTTTCTGAACTGGTAGCTCCTCATAGTGCTGCCGCAAAAGTTTGCCTAGAACTACTTTGTTTTCTGCCTGTGACTCAATTATAATTTTAAGTTGACCTTTTGAAGAGTAAAATGTTTAAAAACAAATATAAATGTCCAACAATTTAGCAGTATCATCAAAATTGTTTTCTACCTTGAATGACATTTAGCTGCTGTTGCAAATTGCCTGCGGTTTCTTTAAGCTCTGCTATAGATTTTATAACATTATGGAAATTTACAGGATCTTGATCTAAAAATATGTTAATTTTATTAGTATTGTTAACGCTACGTTTACATTAGACAATGCTGCCATGACAATAAAAAAATACGCATTAGTTGTCAAAAATGCTGACAATTGCTACTGTAGTGTATGCGTCTAGACAATAATTATGACAATTCATTATGAGTACGTTCTCGTAAAATTTCAAATAGCTTTCGCGTTTGTTCCTGCTATTTTTCCATTCTATTGTTATATGCAAATAAAATTTTACTAACTATAATAATAATTTAATTAAAATTTCATTAAGTTAAAGCAATTATAAAAAAATAATTGTCGGCATACTGTTTTAATATACTTATGAAAATACTTACTCTCTGAGTTTGTTGTAAGTGCAACTCTTCTTATTTTTTTAACCGGGCTGTTGGGATCCGACATATTGTATGTTTTTGAACAGTTTAACTTTATTTTATATATTTTATACCTTTAGGTAATTATAATGGCAAAATAAATTAATGACACCCATGCAAAACAGGCAGCAGTAGTAATTGATTATTATATGGAAAACCTACAGCTTTACACTCGATATCGGCTAATGGAAAGTTTTCAACTTCATCTACTGGTTCTATATTAACACAAAAAATGCCTAGAGAAATTGAGTCGCATGGTTCTTTGAAGAAGCTTTTAATATTTGTTAGCCTTTGTCCTAGTAGTGTACCGCCACTTTTATTTGAAAACCCAAGGATTTTAACGGGTGTCGCATTCTTGACATAACATATATTGTTTGGCTTTTCTTTGGTTAAAATGCTACTACGAAACCTGTATCTTTTTTGTAGTGGGTCTAGTCCGTCCGTTTCCTCCGGCACTGAGAACTTTTCCTCAACAACTTTTCTATATATTTGTTCAAGAATTTTTGATGGTCTTTTGACACTTTTTTTCAATCTTTGTAAGTAGTTCTCAAAGGAATAACATGAATTTTGCGTTGGGCAACCAATTATTTTAATTGTTTCCTTAAGATGAAGTAAACAATGTACGTTGTACGATATACTATTAGATCCAAAAATAATTTCAAAGTTTTCAACAAAAGTATTGAGAAGAATTTGAGCTATATGTAAGTTTGAGCTGCATTGTTTTGGACAGCACAACATTCTGTATGCGCAATGCAATAGCAAAAATTCATAATAGAGATCTTCGCCGAAATCATCCTTTAGGGCAATCAATCCTGTGTATAGAAGGAATTGCCTAAATTCTGTGGCTTTCCAATGAGAAATTTCATCTAAAGGACGGGGCTTACGCCCAAAATCTTGTGTTACATAGCTCGACATTCCTTTTAGCTTAGCGGATATACTATCTAATTTTTCTTTGGATACCATATGATTTTTTATTACTCTTAACAAAAATTTACGCATCACCCCCAAATCAATCAAATGCATACAGTCCAAAGGCACCTGAGTAACAATTAATATATTGAGTTTCTCTAATGCTATTTTTCTTGTTAAATATGGGTAAGAGTGGTGATTTGGAAATTTGCGGAATTTAAAATCTTCATCAGTTATTAGAGTTCCCGAAGTTACACTATAAGTTAGAATTCCATTAATTTTTTTTCCAACTTGAAGGCACTTTGAACATCCGTAGCGAGAAGTATGACCGGGTGTTCCTGTAATAAATGCTCTAGCCGGAGCATCACAAAGAACTGCTCTTATTTCAATTGTGTATAATTCACCATCGATTTCTAACCCATTTTCTATGTAGAACGATACTTCTTCTACTACTTTGTCGAGAAACTCATCACAATTGGATGGCTTGCTTTTGCCTACAAAAACTCCTATTGGAAAGACAGGTTGACTGCTAACATTTATTGCCCTGAGAAGGATTGGCCAAAGCTGCGTTTTTGAACTATTAAAAAGAGGTAAGCCGTCAATATTAATATCAAGAATAATATGCTTAGGCAGCTGAATTATGGCTGACATTTTATTTAACTGAGCCAGCATACCAATATGCATGTATGACCCACCACAAATGTTTTCTACAACAGGTTTTTTTTGGCAATCAAATTTATAAAAAGGTCGAACAACTACATTTTCACTTCTTAGAATTTCAATTAATTCTTTTGAGCAATTCCGCGAAACCCTATGCTTGATACTCCATTCTTTGAGTTTTTCACTGAGATTAGACTGCCGGACTTTTTTCAAGTTGTCACTGCCACGGACTTCTTTACTAACTTCTGCCCTTTCAAAATCATTACAAATACTTTCTGTAGGAATAAATTCTCCCAAAAACTGTTTTTCCACTTCATTAAATTTCTCTAAATACAATTCTTTTTCCTTTTTAATTAACCTTTTTAAATTTCTTTGCTCATTATTATTACCTTATTTATAAAACACTTGAATACACTTTAATAACTATTAGAGGTCCACAATTATTCAATTAAAATAATGTTTATTGAAAGAAAACTTACAATGGAATGAATAAAAACAAATTTAAGAACGTATTTTACAAACATGAAATTCATGGGTAATATAATTAAATAAATTATAAGTAAATTCTATTATCTGTTCATCCATTTAACTGTCTACTGGTAATGCATAGGTTGGACAATTATCGCACTTATGCATTGCTATTAGAATAGTGAAATACCTAGTGTTGTTTTCGCTGGTTATATAACTATGTATCAAACGACAATTGATATTTGTCGAACAAGCGGGTATTGTCTTCTGTCTTATTGATACAATGGAGTTCCCATTTAATCAATTTGGATTTTGATATAAGACTTTCTGTTTTTCTATACAAAATTTGGGTAAAATCCACTGATGAGCTATTTGAGCAGTAGTGAAATGGCCATATGGATATGCATTCCCCGCAGTAATACATTTCATTTTGTAGTTTAGTTTAAAATAATAAATATTTCATGAGAATATCATGAAATTTTATATTTGAAGGAATCAAGCACGAATAAAGTAAATTAATTAAATTTTGAAAGATTCCGAATAATAAATTTTTATTTTGATATTTTTAGAATTCTTATGCATAGAGAAGCCGATTGAGCAAAGTCCGTTTGTACGTCCGTGTTCGGGTTAAAATCAACTTTACCAAGCCACTAAATTAGCCAGAAAAAAATTTAAATAAGTCAATTAATTAAAAATAGCTTAGACAATTTTGATATTTGAAATAAGCGAGACTGGTCCATGTCCTTTAAGACAGCTAGAAAAAAGAACCAAGTCTGCCCTAATTTTTCCATATTATTCCAAAACTATAAACATATTTGAACAAAATTTTAAAACCTCATCTCCCTTATTTTTCTAGAGAAATACTACTAATCATTTCTCATAAAATGTGAGGTACAACTTTTAAACAACTTTTTTTTTCGTTTGATGTTTGAAGATAATATTAAGCAAATCAGTTCAGCCATTGTCAATTACGCTTACGAGGGCTGCTCTATATATTTCTGGCCTAATAGTGAAAATGCGAATATTTATAATCAAAAATGGTTTTATTGTTTTTCAAAGTATTCTCCAGCATGATTTATACACTTTTGCATGAGCTCAAACCAGTTGTCGAAGCACTTTTTTCACTCCGATTGAGACACCTCTTAAACATGGTTTTTGAACACTTCAACAGCTTCTTCTGGCGACGAAAATCGTTGACCACGCATTTTTTTCTTGATGTGCGGAAACAAGAAGAAGTCATTAGGTGCCAAGTCAGGGCTGTACGGCGGATGACCCATTAATTCGACGTTTTGGCCGGTCAAAAACGCTCTGGTTTGAGCCGATGTGTGAGAGCTCGCATTGTCATGGTGAACAATGATTCGTCTTCTCTTGTTGGTTTTTCGAATTTCTCCGATGGCTTCAGGCAAACAAATTGTATTGTACTACTCAGAAGTGACCGTTCTACGTTGCTCAAGCGGAACAGTCGCCACATGACCAGTTTTGCCGAAGATACAGGCGACCATTTGATTCGAAGAGTTTCTTCCGCGAACAACTTTCGTTGGATTTTGCTCGTCTTTGAAGACCCACACGGTCGATTGTTGTTTCGTTTCGGGCTCATACGCATAGATCCATGATTCGTCACCTGTGACGATCTTATAAACGTCTTTTGAAGCACCGCAATCGTATTTTTGCAACATTTCTTTGCACCAATCGACACGAGCCTTTTTTTGAGCGACTTTCAAATTGTGCGGGATCCAACGAGAACAAACCTTTTTTACGGCCAGGTGTTCATGCAGTATCGAATGTATGCTGGTGGAAGAAATGTCCAAGGATGTCTCCATCTCTCGGTATGTCGCATGTCGTTCTTGCATTATGAGTTCACGCACGGCATCAATGTTCTCTGGCACAACAGCCGTTTTTGGACGACCTTCACGGAATTCGTCATTAAGCGAGATCGGCCACGATTAAATTCATTATACCAATTTTCACAGTGCTATAGGATGGTGCTTCATCGCCATACAAAGATTTAAGTTCATCAATGCACTCTTGTCGTGATAATCCACGACGGAAGTTGTGAAAAATGATGGCACGAAAATGTTCACGAGTTAATTCCATTTTTTTTTTCTATATTAATTTGTTCAAGTCACTGTAAACAACACAAATAATGGTCGTACCTCAAAACGTTTTGAGTACGATTATGCTTAAAAATGACAAACTTTCCAATGGAAATGTCAGATTGCACTTGGCAGCACTCAGTGTTGCCAGGCCAGAAATATATATAGCAGCCCTCGTATTAATTTGGAGAAGGAGTAATCATTAAAATAAACACTAAATTACCTCTCTGTTCATAGCTGCCCTTTTCAAAGACAATTGCACTAAAGTACTTAAAAGTAGTTATTTGGTACAAAACAAAATCTACCAGTTTCTAACGTTTTAAAAAATAGATAAAAATTAATTTATTAGCATACTTTAAGTTATTTAATTACATTAAGATTTAATTATTTTTATATTTCAGTATATTTAATCTTAGACAAGGTTAAATTAAACACCAGTATATAGAGTGAATAGAGGGTTAAATAAACAGAAGATAAATTTAAAATTTACAACTCAAACAGCCATTAAATAATACAGACTACTTAAAAAATATAGATAATAATAATGGTTCCTCTCATCGTTACTGATTTGGATCTAAAAGGCCTTTACGTTCATAGACAGGTAATAATTTTCGTATGATATTTTGCATGTAGGGATTTTTATAACAAGTATCTTTAAAACGTATGGCTCGTTCATCGCTCTGGATGAGAGCATTGAAATCGGCATCGTCGTTATCTACATTGCGTTGAACGGGCTGAACAACACAAGTGCAGTGAAAGGCTGCAAAAGTTAATTTTTAATATATTTTTTCTATTTAAATAGATATAAAGAAGATTATAAATAAATACAACTCACCATAAAAAGATTTCTCTTGCAGCTGCAGGAGAAACTTGTGCAAACTTGGTATGTCTCCTTGATATTGTAACCTTTTTAAAGTGTCACGCAAATGATGATAATAAAATTGTAACAATTCATCCTGGCTATTCAAATGCATTTCTTCCTTTAACGAAGTATTACAGAGATAAAGTAAATCAATGGCTGGTGAACCCCAAACTGAATATTGAAAATCAATAATTATAACGTCTAAAGGTTTTTTAGTTTTTGGATCATATTTAATCAAAACGTTATTTGTCCACAAATCACCATGGCAAAATACATTTAGATGGCTTGATATAGGATCAAATACTTGCTTAGATAGTTCCATATATTGTGGTTTCAGTTCTACTAGTTTTTCACTTAAATGCTTATATTCTCGCCATTGAGCAACACGCCTAGTGCAAGCCTCTAAACAGCCCACAAAACATGGTGCATAATTTTCAGTATGACGATTAAACATACCACGATCATAGCTTTCTAAAGAACCACACTCTCGCTCGTTTAATACCGCTGAGCAGGCATGCATTTTAGCTAATTTTCGCAAGACAATTTTAGCGATGTCCATATCAAGACCCTCTAAACGATTGGGCATAACAAAGCCTCTTTCATTAAGATCTTCAAATATGAGAGCAGATTTATCCTTATCTACAGCCATAGTTTCGGCAAAAATTTGTTCATCATCACCAATTTCCTTGAGTAAGAGCTTTAATTTTGGCAGAAGTTCTTCATAAACTTTAATTTCACGATTAAATATGTCATAAGGTTCCATAGCTTTGATGGCCACTTCATTGCCCTCAAAAGATGTTTTTATAATATAACATCCTTTTCTGATTGAGTTGTTACCGCCACTTAGTTTAAATTCGACTTTGCAACGAGTCAAAACTCCACCATAATTTTCTCCTTTGCCCAGAGCTGGTTTTGCACACATTTTCATTAATTTTATTTTAGGGTCATTATAATAAGATTTCAAACACAATTCTATATAATCTTTGGTCAACCAATCAGGTGAATCTTCTATACAAAAATCTTCACTTCTTGTTTCTGTTGGACATTTGGCCAATTGTTCGTCAGCATGTTTTAAAACTTCCGTAGATGACATTTTACGAAATCTTTTCTACTTTTCGAAATTAAGAGAATTTAATCAAATGTTTAAACGTATATTTTTCTTTAAAAATTCAACTTTTCTTAACAACCATCTAGATAATAATGACAATGATTTGGTCTACATGTATTTTATATATTTCATGTTCCGTCCCCTTAAACAAAGTGTGTTTTTGTGACTTTTATTTTGATTTATGCATTTTATTTTTTATTTAAAAATTTTAAATTTAGCATTTTATATACTCATTATTTAAGTTCTTTCTCGCTTGTACTTTCTTTCATAAATAAAAGTAGATTTTTTATCTTTTATTTGAATTTAAATTAAGTTGCACCAACGCAAAGTGCAACGTTTTGATAACGTATTGTAAAAGATCATTATTGCTCAGAATTACGTAAATAATACTATTCTTCTCTTCTTATTATTCTCTTATTTTAATCGTGTCGCTATAAAATAATGTAATTTAGTTGTTTGTTTAGTTTATATTTGACTTATAATATTGGATTGAATACGTGTTGCATCACGTGTTAAATCTTTCACTTGAGTTCAAACGAAATTGGATAATGTGGTTTTGACATTTTTTAAGAGATTATTTTATACTAATACTCCCATATATAAAACATAATCGTCTCAATAAAAATAAATATTTGGCGATACTGCAATTTGAATTACAAGTATTTTCTTTACTGGTTACTGAACAATTTCACAGTTATCAATAAATGTATACTTATACAGGGTCCGCCAACTAACGTTTTTTTTTTAACTGGTACTTATTTCGCGAATGGTAACATTTAGCCCATGTCTGATTTGACAGATAATTAGTTTCATCCTTCCTCTGAACGAGTATGGTTGTGTATACGCTTGAACAACGATGGGAAATATTGCGACTTTAAGATGCCGATTTTGTCAAAAAAATCATCTTTTCAGATGAAGCTAATTTTGATCTTGGCGGGTATGTAAACAAGCAAAATTGTCGTATTTGGGGCACAGAAAACCCCCACGTATACATTGAAAAGCCGGTGCACCCAAAACAAGTCACTGTTTGGTGCGGATTTTGTTCCAGAGGCATAATTGGACCAATTTTCTTCGAAAATGAGGAGTGGCCATTACAGTCAATAGTGATCGTTATCGGGCCATGTTGAACGATATTTAACAATATAATATTCCACTTACTGCAATAATGATAATAATATATTCAGTAAAAACTTACTGGTAATGCTAAATAAATTACATTATTAGACTAACATTTACTGATTGTTGCAATTTAGAAAGCACTCAATGCAATATGTCCAACTAAGATCTGAAATACGCGTTAACAAAGTAAAACTTAAGAAGAAAATTTTTTCTTTTTTGAAAATCTCAAAAATGTGTGCCTGCTTTTTAAAGAGAAAGAGGGAGAGATACTGCAACTAGGATGACTATCGGTACTGATTTTGAAAACTCCTATAGTTTTAAGCTTCTCTTATTTCTGTATTTTTTAGTGTCCAATATTTTTGAAGTTATACACAATAAAACAAATGTGCAAGACGAGTTACAGAGAAATCAGTAAAAAAATTCTTTGGTTTGTGTATGGATTTCGTCTAACGAAATTAATATTCCATTATTCTGGATACAGTGAAAACTTTTAGTCAGCGAAGCCGGTGTTTGTTATACCATAGTGAGCGGAGCCGGGGTTTGTTATACTAAAGAAGTGAAGCCGTTTCATCCGCCCGAAGGCCTACATGTTTCTTTGAAATAAAACACAAACTATTTGCAATTTTTTCAATCTGTTTTCTTATTAAAAGTATGATCCATTACAATTATAAGTGGAATAGAATATCATTCAAATGTCCACCATGACTTTCCGACATGTTGCTGGTGTTATTTCACGAATTGCAACTTGAATGTTGTTCTTTAGATCATTAATTGTTTGTGGCTAGTTAGCATACACTCGACTTTTCAAAAAACCCCACAAAAAAATCTAATGGTGTTAGATCACATGACCTTGGAGGCCAATTGAAATCTGCATTTCGTGAAATTACACGTTGAGGAAATTTTGATCGCAAAAGTGTAATGTTTTCTCGATTTGTGTGACATGTAGCACCGTCTTGCTGGAAATAGACGTCAGACACATCAATATGATTCAACTGTGTCCATAAAAAGTCTCTCAACATTGATTGGTATCGCTCAGCATTCACAGTAACAGCATTTCCAGCATCATCTTCGAAGAAAAATGGCCCAATGATTCCATTTGCCCAAAATGCACACCAAACAGTAACTTTTTGTGGGTGTAGAGATATTTCATGAATAACACGAGGATTTTCATCACCCCAGATACGACAATTTTGCTTATTGACGAATCCATCCATTCTGAAATGAGCTTCGTTACTAAACAAAATTTTGCTTGAAAACAATGGATCTGTTGTTCTGGTTGTTCTGGTTCTGTTGCAATGTGTACCTGTCCATGGTTAAAACTGTACTACCTTCTAATAAAACAAAATGGCTTATGCCATTTGAAAAGATGTCACTTGTAAAATTTATATAGTGCTGACATCTAGGCGTCACATTTGGATGACCCTTTATATGATCTATAGTATGATATCCAAGTTGAGGACCTCTTTCAGGAGATACCTGCTATTCCATAGATATTAAAGCAATTAAACAGTGCCCGGGTGCAAATATAATTTGTTTTGGGAGTTATTTCATTTTTTTAATATTTTTATTTTGAATTAACGGTTAAGTTTTTGGGTCTTATTTCATTTTGGCGTTGGGAGTTATTTCGTTTTTTTAATTTGGAAATTTTTTCATTTTTGTAGGGAGTTATTTCACGATACCTGAATACTCCTGGTATTCTTATTTACAAAGTTAGTTGGTTAAATAGATGATGAGAAAAAAGAAAATTTTTTAATTTCATTAAGTCGGTGTAAAATTATACTTGTTGGGAAAGTCCTGTGCACAACAAAATAATATTCTCTTTCTGCTATTTGCTGATAGTTTTTAAAAATGCTATTTCTTTTCGGAAATAATATTTTGTTTTTTTTTCTGCAAAATGTGTAAGGTAAAAGGTAAAAAGATTCTGCATTTCAAAGATATTTGGAATTTTAAAAAAATATTAAAAATTTTGAATAAAAAAAATTACACAAATTGACCTAGATAAATTTTCACATTTTTGTGTGATTATCCTCAATAGTTTGGTTCATTCCGTTATTTATGTATTAGTACCATATCTCAAAACGAGGTGCGATGAATGGAAACATGACTTCATATACAAGAACAGTAAAAAACTATTTCGCCATAAATATTTGGGCATTCACGTAATTTTTAATATGTTTCACTGTTTTTACCATTGTTTTTAGGTTTCCATTTAGTCGAAAATTTATTTATAATAAATATAAAATATCTCTTCTTCTCTGTCGAAAACAAGTCAAATTTGATTTGGCGTAACACAACAAAAAAAAAGCGCTTCATCATTTTTTAAATAAAACTTGATAATAATTTAAGCAAATGTTTTTTTTAACACTTCTTTTGAAATATTTTTTTTTTTCAGCTCACAATCGGTACCTTATTTTATATCCCACTAGCTGGGCCCGGTTCACGTTTCCGGCGCCATCTGTCGGTTAATCCCTAATCTAATCAGAAAAACTCCTCAGGAACAGTAGATACATATACATCGGTGATATAGGTCTTTAGTTATCGATCTCAAACACCAAAAAGGGAAATTTTTTTCTCAGCTGTTGGACGAATTCTAAACTACATAGAAGCACTGCTGGTGACCCATTAAATATAAATTTAAATTTTACGGTGCAAAAACACAAAAAAATTATATATTGCGCCATCTGTCGGACGAACTCTAAACTAGACAGAAACACTCCTTACGGCTTATAGAGCATGCATATAAAATTTGCTCAAAATCGGTCCAGTAGCTTTTGAGTGTATCGACTACTCACATACACGTAGTTTTTATATTTATAGAGAAGAGATAGAGATAGCACTTTAAATATATTTTATTGCGTTCAGTTTACGGTAAGAAAATATGAAGAAAATGGTACACAAATGCCATTAAATTAAGACTGATACCATGAAAGTTGTAATCCTCTTTTTGGGAACTCGACAGTACATTTCAGCTTTGTGGATAATTTGCACCGGATGATTTGTACGGCTATTTTGGGCAACAGATCACAGTTTCCATTGAAAAAATCAGCAACACTTTTGTTGTGTTTCTTATAAACGCTTTTTTTAACTTATGTTGTATATTTTTATTTTGTTTTCTATACGTACAGTTATTTTATTCATTTATAAATCAAATCCAAATCCAAATCAACGGTAATATTATTTTTTAATTGAAAGTAGCCAATTGCGGCGAAAATGTACTTCCCGGTTTTTCTCTTATTTTTGAGATCCCCAACGCTATTTCGACAATATTTAATTTAATATATTGAAATATCTTTTGAAAACTAAAATAATAATACTGACGGTACAATTAGATCTGACTTCGACAATAATATAATTGTTCTTCTTCTTAATTATATAAATCTTCAGGCAGTTTTAAAAATTTCAACAATTGAAGCAAAGCCGCGAATAACGTTGTAAAAGACAAATTTTGCAAAACCTGTTTTTTGTAGATTACCGTTAATTTTACTCTCTTACATTTGATCCAACAACAAAACATTAAAATTATGCATTTTATCACCGTCAAAACGCAATTACAATGAGGCAGTCAGTGGAGATAATCAAACCATTTAAATACGTTTTATTGCTCTCCTGAAAAATTATTATTTTGTCATTTGCATCGTTATTCGCGGCGATCCTTCAATTGTTTAAATGAAATATACTTTATGGTTAAAGGTATTTAACATTCGGCTTAGTCTACTAAATAAGTTTAATTGTTTTTTATTACAACAGTAAAATACATCGTTATCACAGAGCCTACGTATACAGAAGCACCAGTTAAATAATAAAGTGACAAATTGTCACGCTACTATCTAAGTATAATAGCTAACGATTGTAAAAATAGCGTTATAATTTTTTATTGAGATTTTTTTTTTATTTAAGCATTCATTATGCAAATCAAATCTTATAGTGGTAATCCGTCCAATAGATAAAAGAAAATGCATATATGTAAATCTTATCTAACTTTCCCCTAGTAGTCATATTAAAATATCGCGTGAAACATAAAATAATGAATTCTTCAGGAAATTTTTGTTTTCAAATATTTTTAATTACTTCAGTTATTATTTATTAAGTTCAGACAGTGCTAAATAAAATCTTTATGGTTACTGCCATTAAATTGTATTCATATTTCTAATGTTTAATCAAATGAAACAAAATCTGTCATTTGTAGTCGAATGTAACGACGATCATTTCAAAAGTGTATTTTTCGCTCAATCGACTTCGCTACGCATAAGAAGTTGGAATATTATACTTATGGGGTCGGAAATGAATATTGTAGAAATTACAAACGGAATGACAAACTTAGATATACCCTTTTTCCAGTTTCAGCGGTGAAGGGTATAAAGAGTAACCGTTGGAAGATTTATTTTTCACAACAGGTTTGTAGTAACTCTTATATTAAGTAGGACTATCACAGCTAAATGAGGCATTTTATTTACGTTTTTCTTCATCGACAACACAAAGCTATAGAGAAACGTAGCCACTATGATGAATGTATGAATTTGTTTAAATATCTAATAAAAATAAATTTTCTTTACAAAATTTGATAAGGTATATGAGCAGTAGTAAAATGGCCAGTGGATATGCTTTCCCACTAATACAGTTTACATTTTAGTTCTAAATAATAAATATTTCATGAGAGTATCATGAAATATTTAACTTTTATTTTATTTTTAAGTAACCAAGCACAATTAACGTACATTAATTTTAAATAATTATTTTTTAATTATTATTAAAAAATAGTTATTTTAGGAAATATTATATTCTATTTAATTACAAGTATGTTACTTACAAGAAAAAAGTTAAAGTATTAAATTATTGTTTGTCAGGAAACAGTGTATAATTTAATACAAAAACGTAATAAATGATATAAATAAAATTTTAATGAATAAAAAATCTGTTTTGTTACAATGGAAATGTGAAAGAATTATATTTCGATTTTAAGAACGTGAACTTGACATAAAATATATTGTGTTATATATTAATTAATTTATAATTTTTTTAAAGGAACGCTTTAATAAATATGTCATATATTATGCGTAAAAATATTTCAGAAAGTATTTTAAGACAAATAGATCACAGTGTTCTATGATTCTGAAGTTTATCGTGTCGAGTTCTAACTCAGATTCTGGGATATTTAGCTATCTTGAGAGCGTAGTTTATACGTTAATTAATAGTTTGTTTTAAATACGGGAACTAATTAGTTGCAGATCTATTAACAAAATTAGTAAATTTATTAATTATTAATCCCTTGAAATAGTTTGTTTTAAATAAGAGAACTAAGAAGTTGCAGATCTATTGCCAAAATTAGTAAATAGATTTACTTTTGTAAACACTTAACTTTCCTTAATCATAGAAAAATGTTTTTGCACCTTTTAAAGGTTTTATTTATTTTAAGATTTAGTTTTAATTAAATTTTTAACTGATGCAGTAATATATTTAATTTTCTTAACTAATTATTTCATTAGATAATTTTATTATTTAATTTTAATTAAATATATAATTAAGAAAATTAAATTAAAACTTAAATAAATTTCAAACTGAAAACAAATTAAACATTTAATGGGTGCAAGTACTTTATTCTGAGATCTTAATCCGCATAAAGGTTATTCAATTGTTATAATACTAAAATAGTTTGAATAATAATTTCCAAAATTAAAAATTAAATTTAAACGTAAGGCACCGCGTCTTTATGCTAGCATCATAACATTCAGTATGATGCTGGAACAGTAGTGTTGAAAAAGTAAAAAAATATTGTGCTCGTGCTAAATAATAATATATGAATAGAAATGTTTTTTTTTCAGATAACACAAAAAATATATACATAATTTCTTCAAGAACTCCTAAGTTGTAAAAAAGAAAAAGAAGAAACAAGAAATCCTCTCCTTAAAGTATTATCAGCAGAAAAAAATGCAACAGTTTTATTTTGGTAATGAAAATTATTTTACCAAACTTAATATTAAATCGAAATGCAGAAGTTAAGAGTTTTTAAGTATTAGCAATTATTTTAAGACCAAAATAAAAAGTAACATGTCAATTAACACAGTCAAATAGACAATCAATATAATCTAAAATTAGAAATCAATCTGTTCTGTGACCAGAAGATGAGCCAAATGTTTTAAATGAAATTATTTTTTATTGACGACTTCTACTTTTCTAACTTACAGTTTTCTTTCGCATAGCTTTAACGCTGAAATGCCATACCTAAATAGAAGCGACAACGCTATGAAAAAATTATAAAAACAGGGTTATAAAAAAAAATAAAGGCTTAAATATAGTCTACGGACGCAGCTCAAAATTAAAAATAAAAGGTGTGTACGGGGGTGTAAAACGTAATTCTAAGCAAAAAATTTGTTACTTTTCCAATGATTCCAATATTTTCTCATTTCGTCAATACTCGATGTATGCCATATTATACTAACAATCTTTGGAGGTCCGTAGCTCCGAAACTAAGAGTCAGCCCCAAAACTTTCACTCGAAATTGCATTTTACACCCAGTAGGCAACTTTTTTTATTTTTGAACTGCGTCCGTTAAACTAGATTTGTTTTAAAATAAATATAAATTGCTTGATAATTTTTAAAGGAATAATATTGCTGATATTTATATTGTGTAAATAAAAAATTTATAAAAAAAGAAATGAATTTAAATTTTTATTTAATTTTAATTATTATTATTAAAATTCAAATTGTAAGGCGTTGCCGCCGCGTTATTTCGGTATGCTACATTTAAAATGTACTGGCATGAGAACTTTTGAGAGTAAAAAAAAACCTTTCTTGCTCTTGTTGTGGTAAGACTGTTATTTGTATGTATCAAAAATTTCGTTTTTAGGGCGTGTGTGAAACGGTAGCAAAGTACTCTTATGAGTAAAATTTTGAAAGCATAGAAATTTATGACACAAAAATTTTAATACTTTTGTGGAAAAATAAAATTGTAACTTTTGAAAATTAATGAATGTATATAAGTTTGTATGAAAAATAATATATTAAATAACTGCGATGATGACATTCCCAAAAGAATTGAAATAAGCAACGGAAACAATTTTTTAAATAAAATTAATTAATTAATAAAATTATAAATTCTGTAGAAACGTCAAAATTTTATATTGCCAACAAAAATATCATTTCACACAGCAGTAATACAAAATTTTCTCCCTATAGAAAAAATTTATTTAATCGTGGTACTTTGCTACCGTTTCACACACGCCCTTAATGTTTTTTAAATTCAGTCAAAAAATTAAAATTTTAATATTATTTATTTTTTAATGTTCCCACGTAATTTTTTTCATTTTAATTTAAAAGAAATTTCTCAATTTCAAATTGAAATTTTTATTTTCATTTGGAATTTTCTTAATTACAAATTGAAATTCTTATTTTCATTTAGAATTTTCTCAACATCAAATTAATATTCTTATGGTTTAGTGGAAGTTATTCAATAAATATTGACAATGCTTACAGATCCCTTGACATTCCTTTGTTTTAAAACAAGAAATCTCAATAATCATATTTATTTTATTTTTAATAAAATTTAAAGAAGGTTAAATCCTATTTTGCTTTTAAGTAAAGAAAAAAAATAATCACGATTAAGTAACAATTATACTTGATAACGCATGATTTACGCAAAATACCTGAGCGGTGTCTTCCTCTGATATAAACTTTGTGGTCGGTTGACTACTTTGTTCTATAATTTTATAGCCCAATGACACTTCAACTTATTTTTTGCTTTAAAAAGAAATAGAACAAATATAAAATATACAATAGCCGTAAACGTTTCGTATTTCAAGAATTTACCTACCTATTATAGGGTGTTTTTAATAGCGTAGCTATTGAAACTTACAGCTATACAGCTGCTTCAGATTTCGCTGTTTGTTGTTAATATCGCAATATTCACACAGAAAAATAAAGTCTGTACTGAATTTGCGCATATTCATCTTTATATCGAGCCTTTGCTTTGCCTTTCAAAATACTAATTTCTAAGTTGTGCACGCAGAAGTGTTTTTTCGTGATAAACTTCTATCTAAGCAAAAAAAAATAATGTATTTCTTTCTTCAAAGGTGTGCATTCTACAAATAGATATGTCTTGAATGCCTCCATGGAATTAAAAGAAAATTAATAATTTTGAAAGCATTTCATCTCAGTTCGAGTTTTTTGGAGCAAAGATGCGATATATTTATTTCCCATCTGTAGTAAAAATGATAAAACGCGAAGAAATGTATCTTGATATTAAACTTATTCGTATAACAAATTCTCACTTTTAGAAGTTATTATAATCTTTAAAAACTATTTTATAATCTAATTAGTCGTACTTAAGCTTTACGTTCACAAAAAACAATTAAAGATCTTATCACGTGGTCATCGTAAAAAACAGTTAAACAAAATGTAAAATAATAATAAAACCATATAAAATAATTATTATTAAGATTAAAACAGATGAAAAAATCTGTTTTATTATAGTGAAATATTTATTTAAAAAAACTGTTCATTTCAGCTTGTGCTCTTGGCTTGTGAGACAATTAGCTGATATTTTAAACTTAAATGAACCCTACTGCTTTTATTTTAAAATTTTTGTTTTTTTTTTTTAATTGTCAAAATCAAAATTCAGTTTTAATGTTTTCGGCTATCCAAACGTTCCGATTTTTTTTGAGAATTTTTTGTTTTTTATTTTAATTTCACCTTTTCTTTTTTAATTTCACCTTTATGAGGCACGAAAAAAACGTTTCCGTATTTACAGTCAGAATTTTAATAGAAAGTTTTCAACGGTTCAGTGTAGCATAAATATTAGGAATAGGCTTTTGCTAGGTTCTAGTATCATACCCACTCCAAAAAAATGTTATTACCTTTTACGAAAGAAGTCTCTTTCATGCTTCCACCTGTACTTAACGCTGAAAAGGATTCAGATTCGAAAGAGGTCTTTATAGAATCAGACGAAGAACGACAATGGCTCTTATCATCTTAATACAAAGGGGAAGTTGTTTTAAATATACTAGTTGTTACAATTTTAAATAAAAATTACCGTTACAATCATAAATAAATGATTAATACGAATAAATTATTTATTTTCAGATAAATAAAATACTATAAAGTAACAAATTACAAAAATGTCTTTTTAATAATATTCTTGGGAGACATTGGAAAGCTTAATAATTAATATTTTTAGGAAATTGGCAAAACAAAAAATTTTTGGAGGGATATCTCCTCCTGCCCTTATAAATTAATTTCTATGGTTTTATTATTTTTCAAATAATATTATTTTTTTCAAATAATATTTTATTTCACCGCTTACAAAAAGAGGCGGGCTAAAATGGCTTTTAAAAATCTCTTGAGTACAACTTTAAGTTCTTGCATATTTTTCGATCTTAAAAGTTCTAATTTCTTAACAAATGAATGATTCAAGAGGTTTACGAGGCTAATTTCGTCCAGCAAAGCGAGAAGTTATACGTAAAGGTTATTATTCTTTTTAACTGTTTCGTAAAAGAAGAAAGTTAGGTTAGGTGATGTTATTTGATGCATACACGAAAAGAAAATACATGGTTGAAGTAACCATAATTTAAGAAAAACATATTATGGTTGCATTATATGGTTGCTAACAGAACATAGTGTTGCTATAGTTGCAACCATATTGTTGTCTAGCAAAACAATAATATTCTAAAGTATAAGCATACGAGTAATTATGTTCAAATATAACCATTAAATATTTAAGTAAAATATTATAATATGGCTGAAAATGTCATGTTACATAATTAGATTATAATATCGTCTCGTAAGTGCAAAATTTTCCTGATATAAAAGACTTAGTTTTTATTGTTTTATTCATTAACGAATTGTCATAAAAATTATTTAAAAACATAAATTCACAAAAGAATCAATTAGTTGCTTATAATAATGCTTAGATCATAGGCTACAAGAATCAGTTATTTAAAAATATAGTTTATAATCCCAGATAAATGATTTCACAATTGTGCTTCAAACATAATAATAAAGATGTATATGCTTACCATACATACACACATATTTATTTCAACTTTTTTTAATGTTTTAATTTGTTTCATATTTTGCATATTATTTTTAATTATTTATTTTGTACATTTTTATTTTTTCACTTTCTCTAACAATAAAAAACAATTTCAAATTTTAGCTAACAGAAAAATTACTAAACTCTCACGAACTAGAACAAAATATTTTTTAGCGCAAACATTATTTTGTTGCTTTTAACCATACTTTGGTTAATAATAATATATTATGATTAAATATTTTATATTATTTTTAATAAGTTATAAAGCTTTGGTTGTGTTTGATTTTTTTTTTTAAGTTAAAACCAACAATGCTGCATTTTTTGTGCACAGTAACCATATAATCGTTAAAAGTTAACAAAAAATGTTTATCGCGACTAAAGTTTTGGTAAAAACAAGTACAATTAATTTTCCGCAACTATACATTGTTACGAAGAACATCATATGGTTATTGTGACCATATCACACCATGCTCTTTTTTCTGCGTGTATGGCCTTATCTTCGGAACTGTTGCAGATGGACAGTTGAAATTTAAAAAAATGTATAATACTGTATGAGGTAGTTACATGTTAAAAGAGACTAAATGGTATCCTCATTGCTGATGTCATTTTACTCATATTGTCTCATATTTTGAACCCTTCAGGCTTAACACTAAAAAATTACACAGGACGTGTTTTTCTTGATCATCTTTTGTACCATTTTCGATAGAAATTTAAAAAAAAGTGAATATTAGATTTTTTACTTATTATTTGAGGACCCTCTGCCCGTCTGTCTGTTTTGAATTGGTTTTTTGCAAGTTTTATTAAGATTATTAGGATTAGTTCTTCTAAGGGGAATTTTTTTCTCCTTAGTCCTTGTTTTTTAGCATATGACCATAACAGGTTTTCCTGCTAGTTTTCATTAATCTAGGGGCACTTAAAAATTTTTAAAGCCAATATAAGCTAAAATAAATAATTTACGGCTAGAATGACAAAGAAGGGTAGCAAATATTTATATAGAAACATTGATGCTACTGTTGTAGAATTCGACGACTTAGCACACTTATATTTACGCGTGGGTGAAACGGTAGCAAAGTATCATGGTGAAATACATTTTTTCTATGGGAAGAAAATTTTGTTTTACTGCTGTGTAAAATGATATTTTTTTGGCAATAAAAAATTTTTACGTTTCTATAAAAAAAAGGAAATTTGTATATTAATTAAAATAAGTTAATTAATTCAATTCTGTTGAGAATGACATCGCAGCAGTTATTTAATATTTTATTTTTCATACAAACCTATATACACATTTTTAATGTAATTATTTTTTTTACATTTTTACAAAAGTATTAAAATTTTTTGTGTCGTAAATTTCTATGCTTTTGTCAAAAATCCTACTATCCCTCAGGGCTAGTGAAATTTTTTTCACCTTAGAACTCTAAAAATTTTACTTACAAGAGTAATTTGCTACTATTTCGCATACGTCCTAAATGTAGTAAATTTTGTTAAAAAAAAAATTATAAACAACTTTTAAACTTTTCATGCGGTATTAAATAGAAAACTTTATATACCCGTTAACCACTGTAGGGGACATAATAGATTCAGACAACTATAAAGGTTAAAAACTGTAGCAAAAGTGCGACAGTTTTGCTTTATATAGTATTGGAGAATCTACAATTGTTTTAAGAAAAATGATTATTCCTGACTGGCTTACAAAAAATTACATCGAAGAAGTATTGAAAGTTTATTATAAAGATTTAACATTAAATGTAAAAGAGTGTAAAATTAAACCCGCCTTTGCTAAAGGAGAAAATTATGGCAGCTATATGAATAAAATTTATGTGTTATATTATTTAAAAAATGGACAAGAAAAAAGGGAAAATTATTTTATATGCAAAACATCATTTGAAGATGAATTTTCGAAGAAAAAATTAGAATCTTATGATATATTTAATCGCGAAATGTTAATATACGAAAAAGTCTTGCCAAAAATGCATGATTTACTTAAGGAAATTAATGATACAGATCGTCTCTTTCCCACAGTATTTCATATTGATTACAAACGACAGGCTCTTATTTTTAAAGACTTATCAGCGCAGGGCTATGTTATGGCGGATCGTCTACAAAGGCTAGATATGGAGCATGCAAAATTAGTTTTACGAAAATTATCCAAAATGCATGCCACCTCAGCTGTACTTAACGAACGTGAAAATGGCTGTTTGGAAAAATATGATCGTGGTTTTTTCAATGAATACACCGATACTTTTAAAACCTTTTTCGTCAACACACTTATGGCATGTGGTCGATATTTGCAACAACAAAATGATAAAGTATTCCGCGAATATGCCCAAAAACTATTTGCTATGGAACCTTATTACATGGAGATTGGCAAACGCTGTTTTGCTCCCGTAAAGGGACATATAAATGTTTTGTGTCACGGTGATGTTTGGACTAATAATGTTATGTTTAAGTATTGTGAAAAAACAGGAAAACCCACAGATGCTTTGCTTATTGATTTTCAGTATTCACATTGGGGTTCCCCCACCTTGGATTTACATTATTTTTTTAATACCTCGATCAAAGAACCCTTAAGGCTTCACTATCAAGATGAATTGTTTCAATATTTTCATCAGTTATTCACCGATACTTTAAGAAAATTAAAGTATAATCAGATTCAAATAACAAGTTTAAAACAATTTATGTTACAGGTTGAACAAAAAAAATTTTTTGGTAAGTGCAATCAATGTTTTTTTAGACTTTTTATAAATATTTCTTACATATTTTTTAGCCTTCCACTCTGCTGTTGTCATACAACCAGTCATGCTTAATCAGGACTCAACTGATGCCGATTTTAATGCCTTAATGGGTGAAGATGCTCGCTCCATAAGATTTAAAAATAATTTGTATAATAATCCTAAAATTCAGGAGAATCTAAAGAATCTCTTGCCTATATTTGATAGAAGAGGACTTTTGGAAGTTAATCAATAAACAACAACAAAAACTAGTTATAAAATAACGCTTAAAAAACGCATTAAAATTTCTTATGCCAAATGTACATATTTTAATAATTTGTTGGAAAGAAATAAAATTTAACTTCCTACATTAAACTTTTCAAACATTTAAAGGATTTAGGTCTATAAACTTTTATAAAACGTACAAATACATATGAAAATTTCTCCAATGTCGAATGCGACATTCGTATGCAATGAAAGTCAATATATTATTTTATTTTGTGGAAAGGCGAAACGTATAGCTCTTAATTAGCACTATAATTGGTGGTAAGGTTAATTTCAGGTAACTGTTTCTTTTCAAGATCAGCACAAGAAACCGAGGCATTCGCATGCGACAAAAACAGAAGTTGCTTTCAAGGCGAACAGTTCAAACACTGATTTCAGCGAAACCTGATCGAATATTTTAATGCGACTTATTTTTAAATTTATTTTATTTTTTATTTATTTTTATTTTATTTTTTATTTATTTTTAATTAGTGTCGCACGTTATATGTCGCATGCGACATTTAGTTCTATCAAACTTCTTCTTAATTTTTATAATAGCGGATCCAATCTAGCAGACAATTTCTAAAAAGATTTATAAAAATAAAGATATTTTAGAAATAAATTTATTTTGAATTTATACATTTTACACTTACGATGTCGCATAAGTACCAAGAGCAAAGCGATGATTATTTTCCACAAATTTTTCTTTAATATAATACCATCGGCACACCAATAACAAATGTTCCTTTTTCAATGTCGCACGCGACATCGAAATATACGCACAGTAAAAAATTTTGGACTTTTTTTAACACCGAGCCGGGGTGTATATATATAACAATTCCAAAAAAGTATTAAATTTATTCCGTAAAGGCTGGTTCACCGGCAAAAATTTTGTTCCGCAACATTTTTTTTTTATATGTAGTTTCTCTCTCTCTCAAAAAATAAAATGTCAAACTACATATAAAAAAAAAATGTTTCGGAACAAAATTTTTGCCGGTGAACCAGCCTTTATAGTATAAACGTAAAGAGATTAAATAACAGATAGAGTATGAGAGAGAGAGTTAATTTTGAATTTATTTTTAGGAGCATAATAACAACACCAATATTTATTAAGTTTAATTCTTTTTTTGTGTTACAATAAACCCAAATTATTTAGATTTAATAAATATTAGGCATACTTTTTTCAATTTAAGGTTTTAATTTTATGACCTCTTGAATTAGCTTTACACCAAGCCAAGTGTTGTTATAAATATATTTAAGAATAATAATACCATCGGGAATAGATGGTATTCTTGGTTTGGTGTAAGTTATATTGCCTAACCGAATAGATTGTATGCCAAACGGGTGTTGCCTTTTGTAGGCGGGGCAAAATTACCGCCCGTTTTTTCAAAATAAATAAAACAATATAAATTTCTGTTTTATAAAATTTTGTCATTTTATTTTTCATTTAATCTTAAAACAGTTAATAGTTAATGCAGTATTCTTAGTGTTAATAATATAAGATTTCTATGGCCTTAAAAATTCTACTCGTATCACTTTAAAACTAAAAAATTTTGATTCATTTTGGTTTGTTATTTTATATGCATTTAGAATCCTTTCTAGTTCTTTACTCATATATGTACATATCTAAGAGAAAAAATGAGACTATTTATTTACAATAAATATTTGCTTTGTTTTCCCAAACATGAAAAATATAAAACGAATAAGGGCCTATAAATTAAACCATTCTTCAGTACAAAACTGTTACTTACGAATAGAGATATAGATAGAGATAATTTTAAACTTAAAAATTTAATTTTTTATTACAAAAACAATAAATAAATATAAAGAACTAAGTGCAAAAATTAGTATTGATAATTAAATAAGTTCCTTAAAATTACTGATTGTATAAAATAATAGTTCTAAACGTGAAGCAAGATCCGAAACTTATTTTAAAATTTAGAATGAAATTCAAATTAAATATTGAATATATAAAAGACAGATGAAATACCTGAACAAAGGTAAAATTAAGAGGTTAGTTAATACACTGCCCGTCATTATGAGATTATGTTTCTCCAACTGCAATACTAGTTGGTTGCAGAGATTCAAACTTGTATTCCCTTACCGGTGTGTGAAGCTATAAGTAAAAAATAACCAATTAGAAAATAACATTGATGTTTTTCAGCGAATTACCTCTTCAAAGATCATAAAGCTCTTTACTGATTTATGAATATTAGCTCTTTTCGTTTCTCTTCCAGTAGCAGTCAAAGGAAGCAACTTCAAAAGATTTAAAAAAGGTAAGATGTCAATAGACCAGTCGCCTAACCCTTTCAAATTTTGTCCACCAGCCTCATTTGCTACCTCATCAACAGAATTTTTGTATTTATCCCAGTTTTTTTAACAACTTCCTTGCTTTTATTTCACCATATTGAAACTCAAAATTTAAAAAAATGTGTAAGAAAAAAGATTGTTAAATATGAAATATATGTAACTGTTAAAGAGTACTTACCAGTCTAGAATGTAACGTAAATATCGAAAAGGCCCTAACACGCTTACTCCGACAGTGGAGTATTTAATCCACGCCTTTAACGTTTGCTACAGCTTTTCTTTCACAGTAACCAGTTGTTCAGCAATTTTCAAAAATAATTAATATCTGCTTGACTAATATTTCCGTCGTCGCTTCCACTATCACCTTCTAGATTTTTCCTGGTTTTGTCGGTGTTGTTGACAACTTGCGTCTCTTAGAGTTAGAGTTAACTTTGCAGCTAAATAACCCGTATTACCACGTTGGTAAAAAAGATCCTTAATAAATTAAAAAAAGGTTAATCAAAAGTTACAGTCACACTTAAGATACATATATGCAATATATTTCTTACAATGCTACCACAACTGCTACCTTCAACTTTACGTGTCGGAAACAGATGTATTATTTCTTCGACTAATGCAATTTTGTCCTCTCTAGTCGGGTAATTCCCACTTCGTCGGCGCAAAAAGTTAATTGAACCACGTTCCAAACAACGTCGAGAATTATCGCTATAAGTTTGTTTGGTAGAGTATTCATCAAAGATTGAAGAGAAATTCCCGCTTTTAAAATAACACTATAATTCTTGCAAAAAAACAAAACAAAAATTTAGTATAAAAAGCCTTTTACTTACCTTCTGAATATTTATAAAACTGTAATAAATTAGCTGCTGCATTTATACTGTAAAATAATCCCTGGCAGCTCATCGAAATCAATTAATTTAATTTAAATTCTCTTTCTTCTATGTCTAGATTCAACTTGTGTAAAGCTAAAATTGAACAACAATTGTAGGTTAGAACAGGCCTTAGTAAATAATTTCTAAGGATAAACGCTTGTAGTAAATACTTGCTTGAAATTATAATTCCATCCGGAGCAAGCTCCTCACTTTCTGAATCAGAAATTTTAACTACAAAAAATTGTTCACCACTTTTTACTTTACATTGTAACCGTTTACACAAACTTTCTTGTATGAATAAGCATTTTTCTAGTTTTTGAACCACATGGTTAAAAAAGGGATAATTTTAAGACTTTTATTTGCATTAATTTCAAACGACTGGGAAAATGAGAGAGTTTTTATTCTTTTTCAGATATTATTTGTAAACCAAACCAAAAAGTTAATGAGAGCGACAAAACTTACCTGCAGTTTGTTGTTGCACTATTTTAGAAACAGATGAATTTAACTACTTTTGAGGTGTTGTTTTTAAACTTAAAGGAATAAAACTATTGTAAGAGAGCATTTTAAATCTTTTTGGGCATTATAGTTAAACTAAAAATAATAAAGTAAAAAAAAATTTTTTTTTTGATACCTGTTTTGGTGTTGTATGAAAACTACCAATAATTGTTTTTTGTAGTGAAATATTGAAGTTTAAAATTTGGTTTTATTTTAAATCCCAGTAAATATTAAATAAAAAGTACCAATTTTTATATGGTGTTAAAAACATTCATTCAAGTGTTTTAATTAAAATGAGATGGTTTTGGATATAAACCATTACGGAATAAATTTTAAAGTTAATTCCTAAATAACTTATAAAGAACACTGTCCGGTTTTAGAATTAAACTAAAACTTTTTACAGTGCGGTAAAGAAAAAAAAAATACCGTAATTGGCAATCATATCGTTCCTTTTTCTTTTATTCTTTACAAACAACAAGAAATTGAAATGAACCAATGTCCATGTATAATGACACTTAGCAGGAACATTAATCAAAACAAAACGAGCAAGAGAAATGTTCAGAACGGAACTTTTGCGCTTGCTCGGCTTTGGTTTTAAATATTTTAAAATATAATAATTTACTTTAATTGTGCTTGATTTCTTCAAATATAAATATTTCATGAGAATATCATAAATAAATAAATAAAACTCAGAGTCTTATACTTAAAGCCAAATTGATTAAATGAGAACTCCATTTAATCAATAAGTATTTTAAAATATGTTATAAGTAAATATAAATATTTTTACATTAGGTAAATAAAAACAACTTTGAACTTTTTGATTGCGGTTGACATTTCTGTGGAAATGCCCATATGTACATTTCATTCATTTTTCATTTCACACAGCGTTTCTCCAACTTTTTACAGCCCTCCGCAAGCTAACCTTATTTAATTTGACTAGAGTTCACTTTGTGGTGAAAATTCGACCAAGCTTATTATTGGACACTTTTTTCTTCTTTATTTTATGTACACACTGGTGTTTTGAATACATACATATATGTGACTTTTTTGCATGTGTAAATTCTGAATCGATTTAAACGAGATAAAGATCTATCTGCAAATATGTGAAAGGATAAACAAAATCAGTTGACAAACTGATGAAAAAGGATCCCGAAGTTTTGTCTTTGCCTATTTATACTTATATGTATGTATATGTACGTATGTATATATAACTCTAATTTATTACTTCTAATTTATTATCGTTTCATTGTTTTCGTTGTTTTAAATCCGTTGCTTTGCTTACTTGCGATTGTTTTTTCATTACTACCATTTTATGCTAATGATTTTATTTTAATTATAAGTGCTTTTACTAGTGGTTATTAAATTATAATAAAACTGTTTCTTACTATTCAAAATTGAAAAAATTTAATTGTTTTTAGGAAAAATAAATATATGACAACAGAACCGTCAAAAAGAGTTATGCATAAAACAAATAACTCTTTACGCTTTTTAGGTGTACCCTTCAAAAAATTTTAAAAAAAGCAATCGAGATTACCAACCTGATGATTTTAATAAGGCATAAGACTTTTATAAGCAATTAATAAGAATTGATTGCATTGATTACTGCAGGAAATAATGATGATCATTAGTACGTATTTTAGTATTACCGTTTGACTTAAAGAACTTGTTCAATTACTGCTTCCTTTTCCGCGAACGAATGTAATGTGTTTTGTAAGCAAGTAACAAAATATGACAATCAACAAAGTAGGTCATTGTGTGGGAAGTAGGTTGTGTCTAATTTTTTCTGAGTATCTACATTTGAAAATTTTAGGTGTGATAGGTAAAAAACTTAATATCTGAGATCTAGCAGATCTTATTTTTTTACGAAAACAAAGATATGTTCCTATAATGGATCATTTTTCCTGGCAATGTTAAAATATACATACATGAGCTGGCTTTTTTGAAAGTGGTATAAGTCCATTAAAAAAAAATAAAACTAAGTTAACAGAATTTTTAATTCTCTCCATACTCACAATCAGAATTACAATAGGGTTTTATCTTAACATAATCAAAAACCTATGGAAAAAAATTTCAGCCCGATTATTCTCATGACTATTACAATCAGAACTCAATACTTAATATTTCTTGACAGAAATGTGCATCACCATTCAATAAAATAAGTTAAAGTCGGATTTTTTATAAATCTTTTTATTTGAAATATGAATAAAAATTACTGACAATTTTCCCGTAATATAAGCTGACGCTCTCCAAGGAAATTAAAAGACAACTTTCAACTATTTCTAGCGGAATAACTACTCGTAAAGGTGGAAGCATGAAAGAAAGGTGATAAATAACTTATATATACTTATACTAGTATATAGTGGGTTAGGCGCAAAAACGGTTCTTTGCCAATCTATTTGCCACAATGGAATCGACTGTTGGAAAAATGTTTCATAAGTTCTGGCCGGTACACTTTCTACATATTTGTTCGTACTTTAAAACTTAACATCTTAAAATACATAAAGCGAAGTTATCTAACGAAAATTCTATTATATACATCTAGTAACTTTAAATCGTTTAATGAAACTTATCTACATGCGATAAGTTTTATAACTTTATGATTTTTATCTTAGTAATCTTACTACCATTTATCTTTTCTTCAATAATAAAAGCTACGATCTGTTGGAAAAGGTCGTTTGAAGGTTAGAACAGTTCATAAAGTATAAAAAAAAAATAATTTAAAAATAGAATGTGTGAAAATAAAAGTACGTAATAGTAGCAGGTGGTAAACTGATTTCTATTGGAAGAATGTTTCACTTTAAAATGATCAAATATAAGTGATAAATATAATGTTGCCATATCAAATGACAAAATAAAATTTGCAGTTATTTGAACCTTATCAAAGTAACATTTTTTAGCAGCTGTCCAAACTCGTAAAGTCATTTCTCTGATTAAATAGTCTTATGAAAGTGGGCCTTTTGTTTCCAAAATACTAAATGGTTAAGAAGTTGTTTATACAGAAATAGAAATGTATGAACAAGTACTATCGATGATAGCTAAAGACTAAAGAGAGTAGGTGGCATTAAAATATATTATTCACGAATACTCTAAAAATTCTTTACAAGAAAATTGTTAACTGAAGGATTAATATTGAAATAAAATCAGCAATTTTGTATCTTTAATGCCGTCAGTCGCTTCCATAATTTCCAAGTCAAGATAACGTCAAGATCCTAGGAAGTAGTCTTCTATCAAACTTGTGAAAACAGGCGAAAAAGAATGTATTTTGAACCTCAAATTTGGAATCAGAGGACAATATAGCACCATCAAGCGAACATACAGTAACTTTTAAGGGGAAAAAGTAACTGATGTTTCTCAAGGAATTGATAAAATATGGAATCCGATTTATTTTTTCAATTAATACAAAATGTATCCAAAATCTACTATAAGTTGCTAGAGAAAGATTATCTAAGCTCGCTCGAACCAATTGAAGCCGTAGTTCCTTAAGACAATATCTTAGAATGCGTCTTTCGCGTTCACACATCGACTGATAATATAGTCATTTCCAGCGATCTTGAAATCCCCCAAGTAGCATCCACATATTTGGAGAACCATATATCTCAACTCGAAAGGTGATTGAAGGAAAAAGGAAGAGAGGTAAATATGAGATAGGCGCCCTATTCGAATTTATAAACAACTAACCCCAACTCTCGAAAGGTAAATACATTGAAAAACATCTTGACAGGAACTTAACCTGAAAGCTAAAGCACATAAAGAATTGAGAAAGTAAAACTGCGTATAGGGACCTATAGCGCTAAGGCATACTAGAGTAATTCAAAGTAGCCACGGAGGCTTGCGAGTAAAAAATATGACAAAGCAACTCGATCTTCTATTACGCGGCATAAATTATGAAAAAATGGTTCGTAGGGGCATTATTTCAACAATGAAAAAATGCCATCAAATATAATAATTGTTCAAAATATGGAAACTTATGGAATATTTAAGAACTTACTAAGAATGTGGTTAAAGGCTTGATTGTGATTACTTCGCTTCATTAATTTTTTAGCAATTTTATATTTTCTTTTAATTTTGTGTAGCTTGCAACTTTCTGCAATTTATAAAATTTTCATTACCCACATTGTTGATATCGTTTGAAATGTATACACATGTATCATTAATTATTATCTGTCCTTCAGTGAGAAGACTTACTTAACCTGACAAGGTTGAGGCAGGCTACTGCATGTTGAAAGGCTCGAATGGTGCTCAAAGAGCCCCTTGACTGGAAGGCCATATTGTTACGGACCGGTTGAACTTGATTTGTTTCCGATTAGCTCATTGTTTCTCTCCGCAGGCGGTTCCAACCCTTCTCACCAGCCGCGTATCCGAACACATAAAAATAGAACAAAAACACAAAGAATTTTGAGACAGGTGGACTGCATAGTTTTTATATAAGTGACTTCAATAAAATCTTAACAGTAAAATACTGGCGAACATCGTGCAGATTTTATTGAGTTCCATACTAAATTTAATGAAGCGTTTAGTTAAATCAATTATTTATTTAATTATGAAATTTTTTACTATTTTCGAGGCTGCTAGTTATAAGCACGTTGACTACGAATGTGGTTGGCCAGGGTTCGACCCCTGTGGTCATCAAAATATAAATGTTTTTTTTCTGTTCAATGGTATAAATACATACTTAGAATTAACACTACAACATGCAGCTAGCCTCCATCGTCGGTACTTCTTCATAGCATATTCGCCTGGGAAGTAAACTAAAATGGCTGTATCTATCTATCTCTCTCTTAAATAATGTAGCACAGATACAAACTAACTAAATAGGTATTATTTTCTTTATAAAAGAAAAACTATATTGTTATTTTTAGCTAAATATATTAATAAATCAAATATTATTTTCATCTTGAAATCAAATAAATGCTTCAATAGGTAAAATAAATTCTCTATGTTGGAACAGACATAATTGACTTAAAGCAATTTAAAATAAGAATCAACTTCTTAATAACAACCCCAAATGGTTTCAACTTTTTATACCATTCACCACAGGTGGAAAAAGGGTATAACTTTGCTATTCCGTTTGTTATTTCTACTATACCCATACCCGACAGACTCCGTCTGTCCTTCGAAGGAGCGAGCAAAATACCACGCCTGCCGATAATTTTTAATTCGCTTGAATGTTACTCTGATATATTTGTGTGAACTCAGTCATTTGTAAACCGATTTCGAAAAATAAAACATTAAACCAAAAGATTTTGCGAGTAATAAATATTTTTCGAGCTATGGGCCTCTGAACTTTTCATAGAAAAGTACGATTGTTCACCATACTTTTGAAGATATCTATAAAGTATCATTTAAAAGCTTTTGAGATCTTTTAAGAAATATGAAAATTTTTTAAATGCATTAAGAGCCGAAGATATTTTTATGTAAAATTATATATAGTACTATATTTTTTTTCTTAGTTTTTAATTCTCTGTCACCTCAACATTTTTTTTTTTTTTTGTGGAGATACTTCACTATACTAGTACATACATGGTAAAGGGTATATAAGTTTCGGCATAACCGAATATAACACTCTTACTTGTTTTATTCTTATCTAAGATTCTAGATCTTTACAACCTGTACATTGTATTTTTTATCATAACTGTTACGTTAATTAATGATCTCAAGATACTGAATTCTGCCGTTAAATTCCCTATGAAGATAAGGAGAAGAAGTTTTGTGCAAATGTCTAAATCAAGAAAAAGTTTTAACACAAAAATGAAAATGTTACCATATTTTGATGGTGGGGTTTATATATTATATTTGCTCAATTTACATTAAATATTCTTGGTAAGAATATTATTAATGATTATATGTTTTATAATTAATTTTCTCAGACATTATTCGATCAATTAATTATTTTTAATAACTTAGGAAAAAACAAAAAAGGAACAACTTCGCAGACAAATTAAGTTTGCAACACATCTCTTTCTTTTATTACAACTGTCAAGCGAAATACTTCATATACTTCAAAAAATTAAATAAAAATCAACTGATGTGGGAGCCTCTCTTTATCATAGAAAACAATTATGCGAAAAAAAGGAGTTGGTATGAGTAGCAATGATTACGGCACTTAAATAGAATCATAACTTTGTGTAATAATTCTTGCGAAAAAAAACGACTTCAAAACAGATTTCGAATGTCTGCCTATAACAGCTCAAGTGTATGGCTACATAAATTAGGTTACATTAACTTTTGGGACACACTAATATCTCCGAAACTTATACTTTTTCAACTGTTAAATAGTTTGGCAATATACAACTAATTGCAGCAACTATAGGGTCACTCTTTAATTTCCAAATTCAAATTATATACTTGCTGTTGTAGTACATTTAGCAATAAGGTTCTGTGTAAATTTCAACCGTTTGTAACGGTTCAAAAGTTTGCCCATATACATCAGAGTATATCAAATATTTAATTTACAATATAACTTTTTTATTCTTCTTATTATACCAAACAAATAAGGGGGTTTGTATACAACGGTTCAAACAATACGCCCATATAGAACAAATTACGTTAATTTTGGGAACACCCTTTAATTTCTAAATTCAAATTAAAAGCTTCTTGCTATAGCGGACATAGTAAAACAAGTCCCTTGTAAATTTCAGCTGTCTGTCAATAACGGTTCAAAAGTCCAGCCACATACACCATATTATATCAACTATTGGGAAACCCGTTTATTTCCAAATTTTATACTTGTTGTTATAGAGCAGTTAGTGATTGTCTGTCTACAACTATTTAAAAGTATGGCCATATACCAAATTAAATGAACTATTGGTGCACCCTTTAATTTATAATTTGAAATATTATCAGATGTTACTCTAACGGCCATAGCAATCGACATTGCGTCAAATTTACAAGCGTTTGTCTATGTCGGTTCAAAAGATAGGCACATATAAGTAAATCTTCATCAATTATGGGACACCCTTTAATTTCTAAATTCAAATTATAAACACGTTGAAATAGCGGATTTAGCAATACAGGTCTCTTTTAAGTTTTAGCGTTCTGTCTATAGCGGTTCAAAAGTTTGGTCACCGACACTAAATTACATTTACTATTGGAACACCCTTTAACTTCCAAATCCAAATTTTATACTTTTTGTTATAGCGGACGTAGCAATACAGGTTTGTTGTAAATTTTAAGCGTCTTTCTACAACTGTTCAAAAGTATGGCCATATACATGAAACTTAATGAACTATTGGCGCACCCTTTAATTTCTAAATTGTAATATTAATACTTGTTACTATAACGGCCATAGTAATCGACATTCTGTTTAATTTGCAAGCGTTTGTCTATAACGGTTCAAAAGATAGGACCATATAAGTAAATTTACTTTAATTGTGGGTGCACCCTTTAATTTTTAGATTTATTTTTGTATAATTTTTTGTTTTTGGGATCTATAGTAATACGCAGTCATTTTATATTTTACAGAAGTGCCCTTTACAATTCATAATACACGTAAAAGATATGTATGTTGTATAGGGACACCCTTTAATTTTTAAGATTATGATTATGTTTTTAAAACGGTACCAATCTGTAAGCATAATCTATCATATTACAAAAAATTTTCAAAATCGGATCAGAAATGACTGAGTTCTGGAGGCACAAATATAAAAAAAAGCAACATTCAGCCGAATTGTATAACCTCCTTCTTTTTTTGATGTCGGTTAAAAAGTCAGTTACAACAGCTGAAGTACTATTATATTAAGGTATGTGATGGAAGTCTATCGATTTAAAAAGATTCGTTCTTGAATTCGTGTAAGTTTAAATAAATTTTCTTTCATACATTTAAATTTTTTTATGTGTTAAAATCGATTCATCAGGGAATCGATTTAAATTTCTCAACGAATGTTTTTAAATCTATTGACTTCCATCCTAAATCTGATTAATAATGAATTAATTGTTCAAAATACAAAATAATCAAATCTTATTTTAAAAATTTTCAATAGAAGAAAAACTGTTTGAATATTTATGGAAAAAAGGGCACGAATTCTATACATTGATATTTCCCAAAAACTAACAATAGGTTTTTACACCGGCAACACTGATTTAAAATGGCCTTATAAAGTTAATACTACAATACTTTACAATTGCATTTTATTTATAAAATAAAATATGAGTTGTTAAATATTTAAATAATGATTATTCAACGACTTTTGTTTAGATTTGTATTTCTATAAGAAATTTCTATCATTTATGGAATTTATATTCTCCCGTTAACACATTAAACTTTTGAAACCTAAAAAAATCGGTATAAAATAATTTAAAATAAAAAATGGGTAAAAATGGTAACTGGCAGGCACCATCGTGGTTAACACACGCATATTTGGAAAATGTTTTAAAAACTTACCTCAACAACGAACAGGTTCAAATAACAAATGTTGACATAAAACCGGCCACTTCGAATGGTGAAAACTATGCCAGTGTTATGAGCCGCATTAAAGTGGAATATACACAAGCAAATAAAACCCAAAAGTCACAAAAGTTAACTTTTATAATGAAATATTCATACGAAAGTGATCCTTATCTAGCGAAAATAATTTCTGGCTATGATGTCTATAATACTGAAATGAAAATGTATGAACGAATTTTACCACAATTGAATGATATTTTGCAGGAAGTGGATAATGCTGAAAAATTATTTGCAAAAACTTTAAAAGTTGATTACGAAAGGTCAGCTATTATATTTGAAGATTTATCAGTGCAAAATTATGTTTTAGCTGATCGCTTAGTGGGGCTGGATGAAGAGCACACACGAATGGCTTTAACGAAATTGGCCAAATTTCATGCTGCAGCTACTGTTCTTAATCAAAGGTTAAATGGAGAACTTGAACAGTTTCAACGTGGCGTTTTAAATATACATACACGTGCTTTTGGTTGTGCCTATGAATATTTAACAGAAACTTGTGCAATTTTCGCTAAAAATTGTCCTGAATTGGGTTCTTATTATCACGACAAACTTATGAAGCTTAAACCCCACATAGTGGACTATGGCACCCGAGCTTACAATAGCAATCCAAATCATTTTTTTACTCTTTGTCATGGTGATTTTTGGGTTAATAATATTATGATGCTTTACGAAACATTGCCAACAAATAAAAAGCTCTTAAAAAATGTTTTATTAATAGATTTTCAATTCTCTAATTGGTGTTCGCCGGCCGTTGATTTATATTATTTTTTCCACACATCTTTAGAGCCAAAATTACAACTAGATATTCATTCTTTAAATAAGTTTGTGCAATATTATCATGGTATATTAGTTGATGTTTTAAGAAAATTAAAATACAATGGTTACATCCCTACATTGCATGAAATCCATGTCCAGCTGGAAGAAGGAAAAATATTGGGTATGTTTTAAAGATGCACAAAAACACTAGAAACAGTTTATTATATTGAAATTGTTTATTCTATTTAGTTTAACTGTGTTTTAAAAAACAAAGATATTACAGAGTAAGAATTTTAATTTCCAATTTCTTTTTTCAGCTTTAATTTGTTGCATTGTCACTCAGCCTTTTCTAATTAACAATCAATGTGGTGATGATGATTTCCATGGTTTGTTCAAAGACGACGAAAGATCCAGAAATTTTCGCAACTCCCTCTACTCTAACAAACGCATACAGAATAATATTAAAACATTATTACCATACTTTGATCAGCTTGGATTGTTGGATGTCCAAAAATAGTTTCTTAAATTTTTATTAATTTAAGTAAAGATTAATGCATTTTTAAATACTTAAAATATTAAATACGAATATATATAAGAAAAACAAAAAACTTGTAATTAGTTATACTATGTTTACACGGAGCCCAATATTCTTGCTTCGCTCTCTTTTCATGATTCACAGCTCAATCACGACCGAATCAACGTGCTTCGCCATATAAAATTTTGAGAGCGAAGCATTTTGTTTTGAGACGATTCAGCTTGAATCTACTTGCGAAGCATGAAAAATTTCTGTCTTCCCTAATTTTTATCGCAAGTTTATCTGAACTAGCTGTATATAAATGTAAACAAAAAAAGTAAACCAATATTAAAAGTGCTGTGTGAATATGTGTTAATATAAAAACAAATAATTATATTATAATTTAAAATTTTATTAATTACAAACACTAAAAATGAAACGAAAAACAAAATTTTAGAACAGCAGTCAATGTGAAGCATGTAGTATGTGTCGTGGAAACGGCATGCTTCGCAATCATGATTCAGAGAGCGAAGCAAGTGCTTCAAATTGCCGTGTAAAAATGCTATTAGAGATTGCCTGGTACTATTGTCATGGTATTTATTTTATAAAAGCACATCTCTAACAAGAAATACCCGCTTAAAAAAGGTTTGTATTTTGTAAACACTAGTATCCCAACTATAAACCAAAATTCCGTGGTTTTTCACTTTTCCCTTTTCTCCGATTATAAATTTTGTCCCCATTCAATTGACTAAGGCCGAGGCCACGCCATGAGCGGCAAGTGGCTTATTACTAAGCATCATTTCTGAGCGGTTAGTTGTTAAAATGCCATTGTCAAGAGAAATTTTGTTTAATGTTTTTAGGCGAAAATCGTATTCATATTTACAAGAATTTAATGCGTTTAAGAAAAGAAGAAGATTTGGTATTCATCCTATAAATTAAGCAAGGCGACATTACGGCGATTTTAACTATTTATATACAAACCTACTCCAATTTCCAGACAGATTTTGGCAATACTGCCGTGTGTCTGTGAAATCCTTTGATTTGTTGTTGCAAAAAGTTAACACCAGATTGACAAAGCAAAGAAAAGCAATTTCTGCAGAGGAAAGGCTTGTTTTAATTTTGAGTTAAGTTTATTTTTTATTTATTTGCTTTGGATTGTGTACATGTATTATTTTCAGGTTTTTAGCTACAGGAAATTTCTTTTGAGATTTGGCGTTTGCTTTTCGAATGGGTAGAAGCACCGTCAGCAATATAATTTCAGAGACATGCATTATCATATGGGAATAACTTGTTCAGGAATACATGCCTATTTTAATTTTTCTAATTGTTTGAGCACTAGTTCAGTTTTTAAAATAAATGTTATCAGTTATATTTTTATTTTTAAAATTTGGTAATCTATCTTGCCATAATAGCGGTCGGCTTTGTACAGATGAAATTATAAGCGCCGCATTCACTTTTGCCATGTTTATACTTTGCCGTTCAGAAATCAACTAAAATTAGAACTAGTTCTATTCCTGATGTTTTAATTTTTTGCCACTTACCGCTCGCCACTCTGCCGCTCATTGCGTTGCCTCGGCCTAAAGAAAGTGAAAAAAATTCGGAGAAAAGAATTACGTACATATTATGAACTATAAAATAATAATAATAATAATAACGAGTAAATAAACATTTTTAAATTACGATGGTGCCACTTTTTTATTATTTTGTTTCCACGAAATTCATAATTGGAGAATTTTTCTTGAAAAAATTTTTTTAACCGACTTCAAAAATGCAAATTTCTCCAATTTTTTTTATTTTTTGTGCCCATAGAACTCAGGGTTTTTTTAAATTCTTTTTTTAATTGAAAGGTAATGCTTGCAGATTGTTTTCATCTTAAACAAGTTAAAACTATTTTAGGGTGTCCCCATACAACTCATATGATTTTTTACATGTGTAACAAACCATAACGGACGCCCATAAACAATTTTAGCAATAACAGAAACTAATAAAGAAAAAAGCTGAAATGTAAAAGGGTGTCCCCTTAGGTGATGTAATTAGACTGAGATAGCCCTATCTTTTGAACAGCTATATTCAACCACTTGCTAATTATACAAAATGTGCAATTCTACGTTTGCTACAAGAACAAGTGTTTATACTTAATATTAGAATTTAAAGGGTGTCCCCATAGATGATGGAATTTAATGAACATAACATTATCTTCTGAACCGTTATATACAGATTATTTTACACATAACGTGCATATATTATTAACTCCTCCCTAACACTTAGTATAAAAATTTAAAATTAAAGGCTGTACCCATAGGTGATACCATTTGACATATATGGCATTATCTTTTGAAAAAATATAGACAATTAAAACTTATACAGAATATCTATTGTTAAGTCTACTACAAGAACTAATGAGTTAGAAATTAAAGGGTAAAACAATTTAACATGTGTGGCATTATCTTTTAAGCCAATATAGACAGTTAAAACTTTTACAGAATGTGTCTTGTTAAAGGGGGGTTTAGACGGTACGACTTTACGTACGTAAAATCCAAGAGAAAATAATATAAAATTACATCCGTATTTTAAAACTAAGAGTAAAAATCTTACGACAGATAATTTTTTGCGTTTACACAATTGGTATAGGTAAATCACACCAAAACTAAAATAGCTGTTTGCAGAAAAATACATCCCTGATCTAATGATTCGTACTTGTCTTTTGAAAATTTCCAAAAAACAAAAAGAGCCATACGACTGTCAAATTTTCATCCGCATTTTCTCTCAATTTGTGCAGATTCATTACGTATCTTGTTTAGACGATCCCACTGGTACTATTCTGCACAAAAATTTGACATGTCGTAAGACTTCTGTGACCATGTCCTCTATAAGAATTTTAAAATTGGTAATTAAAGGGTGTCATATAGGTAATGTTATTTGATTTATATGCCCTTAAATCTATCACAGAAACACGCTTGAAATTGTAAAAAAAAGTGTGAATTGCTAATTTTTCAATTAAAGTTATAAAGAAATTTAACTGTATATGGCCTTATCTTTTGAAGTGTTATACAATCACACTTAAAATTTGCACAGAAAGTGTATTACTATGTCCGGTGAAGCTACAAGTATAAAATACAAATTAGAAGAATTTCCCAACAAATAATTTTATTTCATGTCCTTATCTCCTAATTCTAAATATACACTTAAAATTTACTTTACTTTAATTTTAAAAATAAAAGTTAAATTTTGAAGACTAGTCCTATAAGTGACTAAGTTTGACAATAATACTTGTCTCTCTAACCGATATAGATAATACATTTACACAGTGTGACTAATCGCTATAAAATAAGTGAAAATTTTAAGAATAAGAAATTAAAGGGTGTTACCATAGCTAATGCAATTTTAAGTATAAGGACTTATTTTTTTAACTGTTATAGTTAGACAATTGAAATTTTAACAAAGTGTGTTTAATAATTCTTATTTTATATTCTATGACCTTCAACCCGTCTCACATTGGGGTATTTTGACAATCTAGCCTGAAATTATTTTTGTTTTTCGTTTATATTGGCGCTAAGAAATAATTATTATTATATAAGTCAATGAAACTTGACAAAAATATGTGTTGTGGTTATGCGCTAAATAAAAATATCGGACCAAGGAGAAAAAAGTTTCCTTTGGAAGAACTAATACTACCTCTAGAGTTTCCCATACTTTTGTTTAGCAAATGTAAATTTTAAAGTCAGAGAAAGTTCAAATCTTAAATTCGCCCAAGAAGACTCTAATTTCCTATTTTCAATTTTTTTAATTTCAAAACAATTTACGTATTACAAGAAAGAAATGAGCTGGCGGAGGTGTCCCTCCAATCCCTGCAAAATATCCCTTTGATTCTTTTATTTTCCAAAACATATTTATTTCTAAGCTTTTACGACGAGGTAAAGGTATCTTAACATTGCCTAACCAATCCCAATAGCCTAGAATTTTAGTAAAAATAAATTTTTGTAATTTATTACTTTGTAGAATTTATTTCATTTGAAAAAATTTTATTTATTCATAATAACTATATTATAGTCTTTAATAAAATTGTAAAGTGCCTGTGCATAGAAATAAATTACCGAAGTGTTTTTGATATTTTATTTTTCGTCCTCTTTTAACTGTATAAAAGAGCCGAAAAAAAGTCAGCTGTATACACTGGAAAAAGAAAAATAGAATTACTGTTGGTTATTGTTGTTTTTGCTTAAACTTTGATTTTTGTCTTTGCTTTATTGTTTGGACAAAGATCTTTAGTTTATTTAAAGTGTTTGTCCGAAGTTTGCTGAAGAGTTAAGTAAGCGGTAACGAAATGGCCATCGAGAAGTGCTTTGACCCTCAATAATCAATATCGGTAATTAATTAAATCGGGATAATTTAATAAAAAATAGCACGAAGTTATTAAATTAAATTTTTTGTCGTTTTGCCTACACTGTAAAATGCGACCTTCGGGATGTCGGGTCATTGTAATCAACCTGAAAATAAAGTTTACTCACCGTAAAATGATCTTTCTAGCAGCTGACCATTGAAATATGTTGTTTATATTTAACCTCTCCAATAACACTCTATGTATACTGTAATACTGTATTGATTTGGGGTGATGATTCAAAATCAAGTCATCTTGTAACTATGTATTTAATAAAAAGATGAAGATCTACAGCTGGAGAAGAGCAATTAGAATATTGAAAATCTATTAGCAAAACATCTTTGACATGAGGATTTCTTTCTTCCTCGTCATTATATTGCACCATAAAATTATTATTCTACACATCACCATGCATTAGTGTAAAAAAATGCTTAGGATTTGGATCCTAACAACGTGTAGCGTATTCCGCCACTTAGGGGCGCAGTTTCAAAAATTTCTCCTCTTGTAGTAAATACTTAAATGGGGACATGTTTCGGAAAATTTAGCACAGAAACCAAACCTGTTTTCTAAAAATACTGCAATACAGTTGACATGTCTATTAAATATGCCACGACAATTTGTTTCCCTTTTGAAGTTCATTTAAAACGGCTGCAGCTGTATGCATTTTGGCCAGCTTTCTTAAACAAAATTTTATATGAATTTTAACTATGCTCTTTAAACGAGTAGCCATAACAAAGTTACGCACCGTTAAGTTCTCGAAAATAATGTTACGATCATAATCTACTTGAATGGTTTTTGCACACAGTTGCTTACCATCGCCAATGTCACTTTACATTTCCTGTGACATTGTATTTGCTGCAGGTAGAACAGTTTCGTACATTTGTATTTCCGAATTGAACAAGTCATAGTTTTGTAAAATTTCAACTAATTGAAGTTAATTATCAAAATCAGACTTGACTATCAGGCATGTTCTGTTTTGTTTTACATGTTCTGAACTCACACGTTTTGCTTGCGATTTGCTCTTTTTTCAAAATTTTGTTCGAAAAGAAAAACATATGATTTTACGGTGCAATGCAGCTGCCTTGCTTAATTTCATTTCTTAAAAGAACATGCAATTAAACAACGGACGCTTAGAGATTGTGACAATTCAATGAATACTTCAACCCAATATATATTTATTAATTTAAAAAATAACGCAAGCCAAGAAATATTTTGGCAACAAATGGATTTTCTATTAGTGATATTGCATTTAGCATCTTTGATATAAAAGGTTACTTACGTTGTAAGAAATAATAAAAAAAAAATTTTCACATGAACTTCCTACTGATCTACTTAGTAATTGACTCCTACTCTAGTGGTTATGCTGCAATAATTTTCGCTTTCTGATGTATCCGTCGGTAAAATCATATCAATTACTTTTAAAATATTTTATCAAAATGTTTTTCACATATTAACTTGTTATAAATTTTGAACGTACTGAAAACAAAACGTTTGTTAAATTTGCACTGCTTGTTAGGCAAATAAAAATGTGATAGTATTTCTGTTATAATTCGAGTAAAGAAAGATTGTCAATTTTTAATATTTTTATAGAACTAAAACTAACACAAATTATTCTTGCAAAAAAAACCGGGTTTAAAACAGATTTTAGCTATCTATAACAGTTCAAAAGTCTAGTCATATACATCAAATTGTATCAACTATTGGGACGCCCTATAATTTCCAATTCTAAATTTTACAAGTCCCCTATGGAATGTATTATTTATACTTGCAAATAAATTATATATACTCTAGACTTTAAATTTCAAAAAGGACGCATCTCATTAATTTAAAATATACAAACATATGTATGGATACAATAACGTTAACATCAAACTCTTTCTTATTATCAATTGCAAATTGGCCATTGTAACCCATATATACGTTAGCTGTGGGATAGTGGTAGGTATTACTAAAAACCCTTAATGTATGAGTTTAGATAAAAATGCCTGGGACAAAAATGGTACAAAGGAGGTAAATACAAATAGTTCCCAGAGATAGTAAAATTATAAAAATCCCAAAAAAGCATCACAATCATGCCATTACCATTGCTTAAGGGGGGCTTCATACAAAAATGTTACTATTCATAAAATTTCCAGGTGTAATATTTTCATTTTATTTAATTGCAAAATAAAAATGCAAATTCACGAAGAGACTAAAAATATACATATAAAATTTGAAAAATTCTTATTTAGATTAATTTTTTAGATTTTAACTTAATAATTAAAAATCCCAACCGGCATATTCTTTTACAACATCCTTGTTCTCTTTACGGTGGCGATGTACAGCACTCGCCTCGCCTTTGGCTACACAACTTTTTCGTATTTCCGTTTTTTCCTTTTTATCCATATTGCGTTTGATACGATCCGTTATCACAGATGGTGCTATCGTACTAGCCGTCGTCGAGTAAGAACGTTGGGAACGAGCATCGCTTAATAACTTCTCAACCATTTTTAAACGATACATGCGAGAATTTGGATCAATATTTGCTAAATCGGGAACATTATCAGTCTCCAATTCATTTGAATTTATCGATTGACTGTCAATGTCTTTTCCCTTCTCAGGTTGATTTGAAGCAATTTCTTTGTCGTTTTCAGGGCTTAATGAATTAATATCAGTTGTATTTGTCTCTTGTGTTTTCGGACTCAACTGTTTTGTTGCCAGTTTAGCTTGAATTACTTCGAGTTTAGTAACATCTTCAGGTATTTCTATTTCAGGCCCTATTTTAATACTTCCCAAATATTGGGAGCACGATTCAATATAACGTCTAATTGAATCATCACTGACCTTAGATGATTTTAATTCGCTGAATTTGATTTCATTTTCTAATTGCTGGCGATATTCATTTATGTCCTCATTCGGGTATTCAACGCTCTGTTCAACTTCGGTTTTATCATTGATTTCTACATCATCATCATCCGATTCTTCAATCATACCATATTCCTGAAGAAAGATTTTAAGTATGAGTAATATAACAATGTAAAATATGTAGTACGTACCTGAAGCAAATCTTTTTCCATTTCTTTAGTGAAACCATACCCCGAACAGTGAACTTCTGCATCCAAGTTATCATCTCTTATTAAATCTGTAAATTTGGGAAAATCTTCGCTTTCGTAATTGTATTTGCGACGGAAAAGTTCACGCACACACTGCACATCACGATCAAAGAAACTGTAAAAAAAGAAAATTATAAAATATATTTTATATTTATAACAAATGGAATGGTTTTAATCAGGCTGAGGTTAACTTCTATATTAATTTCTAAATTTATTAAGACAGAAAAATATTTGTATGTTTTAATTTACTTTGGAAACATTTTAAAATAAGATTTTCATTTTATTTTAATTTACTTTAATTTTGAATAAAATATAAATATTTAATGCTATTCTAATAATATATTTTTTTTTTTAATTTAAAAAATAAATCAATAGGATCAGTGGATTCTACTCAAATTTTGTATAGAAAACCTAAGAGTTTTATGTCAAAAGCCAAATTGATTAAATGAAAACTTCATCGAATCAATAAAGCAAAAAGACAATAAGAAACTCAAAAAATTCTTTATTTAAAAACACAGTAACCGTTGAGAAACTGTTTTTATTTTTTCTTTCATTTTCTACATAAGGGTTGCCAAACCCTTATGTCACTTTTATAAGTGACACTATGTCCACACTAAAAACGTTTTTCAAAGCGTTATATTGTTCATGGACATTATGTCCGTGGGCACTATGACATGCTGCCTAATTTTCTTGTCATCTGTCTTTCGCAATTCTGTTATAACTCTAGCTAAGTGTGTATCGGTGCGCTGTGATGTTAATCAATTTTATATCTACAATTAAACTTCACGTAAAAACACAGCTCATTTTTCATTTTTAACCAGGGTAGACGACCCATCTTATGGCATGATATTACTTGTTCCTTGTACTTCAATTTTTACTCTGTCCTCTACGACAGTAATGCACATTTATGACAACAGTAGCAAATTCTGACTTTTTGTTAAACTGTTTTTGAAAAACAATTTTATGGAATTTGAAACGGTTTTCAAGGGCTTTTTTCTTTTTTTTTTTTTTTTGTATGTTTAAATTTTGATGTTATAAAATCAACTTTCTTGTGTTTTTATGAATCCGAGAATTTTATTTTTAGTTTGATGGAATTATTTCCGGCTTTTATTATGGATTGAGCGACATATTTAGTATTATTTTTTCCGGTTTAAAGAGAATTTTTTTCTTTAAGTAACAGAACCCTTAGTGGCCGTTTAAAGGTTCAATTAGTCGTGCCATAACCATATATAACAGCTGTTCAAATCAGTCTCACACTATATTTGATTATTAGTAAAATGCGATAATGCCAAAGCAGTAACCATAGATATCAATTAAATTTTGATTTTAACCATATGCAGTTGAGTATTGAATTTAGGTATCAACTGTTATTTTTTATGATTTTATTCTTATTTTTCACGTTCGCTGTATTGTATTGGTGAGTTTTTATTTACATTTTTCGTTGCGACTCTTTTTTTTTAACAAACCGAAACAAAAATAAGAGTTGCTTATGGCTATGGCACCACTATTTGCTGCCAGTAAATATGACTACGGTTATGGCCATGGCGCTATGGTATGACACTTCTAATTAAACGTTAAAATTGTTTTCTGTTAGTTAGCTTAGTGTATTTGGATTGTCTTTGGGAGTCGTATTTTTAAGACGACCTTAGTATAGCTTTGTTTTAGTTATGAACATTAAATGGTCTTTTAATTAAGATTTATTTTATATTTTGTTCCGAATATAGTTTTCAGTAGAATACACATCAGATACAAGTATATTCTGCATAAAAACAGAAACGTTTATAAGAAAGTATGCAATAAACGCCATGTCTTTAATGTAAAAACTATTCTATATAAAATCGTTTATGCGAAAAATGATATAAAAATTAAAAATATTTTTTATCAGAAAATTTCCAACTAAGGACATACTGTTTAACAATTATTTCTGTAGCAAGACGAATTTAAAACAGATGACTTTTTGTTGAAGTTTATTCAGCCCAATCATGAATATTCTCACGGAATTTCTTTTCCACGGAAAAAATTTTTCTCAAGAAAAGATTCCTCCAATTATGAATTTCGTGGGAATAAATTTATACAAATGTGGCATCATCGCAATTTGAAGGCAGTTTTTTTTTTTTTGTTTATTTTCATATACTTTTAATTTTATAATTCCGCAGTCAATCGAAAGGCGAAAAATTTATAATTGGAGAAAAGGGAAAAGTGAAAAAACTCGCACGGATTTTTATTTATAATTGGGCTGATTATTTTTTATGAATTCATTAGGACAATAATAAATGTTTATCCAAGGCATATAAATTATAAGGTGGCAGCACGATGACAACAAATACAGCAATACAACAACAAATCAATGATAAATGTCAAAAACAGGTGACAACAGAAAAAAGTTAAAAGAGAAAACGTTGATCCAAGCCACCATTATTTTATTTTGTACATTTTATTTATAGATTTAAACGCAAAGTTTTATTTATATTTGTTCTATATCGCTTATTCAATACTTAAACAATTAAAACAAACATCGCACAGCACTTGCAAATAAAATTTAAATAAACTTTTTCTCATTCGCAGAGAAAACAAATTATTTTGACATTTGTAAAGTGTCAACAAAGGAAAAAACTAACTTAAACAAAAAATTATCATCTGTCCTAGCACTGCCACCTGGTTAAATATGCCTTGTGTTTATCTTTAAAAATAAAAATATTATTACATAAAAAAATATATAATATCCGTATAAACTTCTTTAAGAAATAAGTTTCTTATATAAAATAAATACATACATATGTATATGAAAACACGCTTGTAAGAAACATTTTCGTTAGATATTCCTAGCAAGCCATATGGAATCAGAAAGAAATATTTAATAACTCATTTGTCGGACTTTAACGCTCATAAAAAGTATAAAAAAACAATCATTTTTTTTATCCGAAAACTTTCAGACTAAGCTTGTTTATCTTATAGAGCTCTTAAATTATCTCAGAAAAGAGTTTTTTAAAATAGTAAAAAGCAATATTAAATTTGAAAATTTTAAAAGTTATCTACCCAGATACTAGTGTCTGCTACAGCAAAAGTTATGGAAATTTTCTTTCGAAAATACCATTTTTTAAAAATTTTCTAAATTTATATAGGTTTTTATATTTTTAAACATGCGAAATTATATCGTCGAAGTGAAAGCAACCTTTTTCAAATTTATCCTGACAGTATCATCAGCAGGGTTTTTTTTAATTTAGGATTAGTTTTAAAGACGCTGTTGCTTTTGTGCATATAACTTATCCACTCATACATTTCACTGATTTTTTTCTATTAGGGATAGATTTAACAGGGTTAGGATACATGTTTTGTTACACATTGTAATTGCACTCCGGATAGAAGACGGTATTCTTGCTTTTATATGATATTTCAAATGAAACACGCCTGCTGCTTATCTATAGAAACTTACGCGGACAGTCAGAAAGTACTGCTCATATTTTAAACTTTATTGCCAACTTCTTTAAATGCAAACTAACACTTTTCCGCATACTTATATTGAAAGCAAAAAAAATATGAAAAATTGTTTTTGTCTTCAATATAAATATGCGAAAGAAATATTCATTCCCATTTAATGAAATCGTCAGCTAATCGCCAGTTTATGTTATGGATATCACAAGCAATAAAATTAATTTATCCCTTTTACCAGGATAAAGCAAGTAAGGTGAAAGAAAATAGCTACATATAGGTATAGGCAACCAAAAACTTTTAAGCTTAGTTTAAATTTAAGGGCATTCGGTTTTAAAACCAAAACTTACAATTCTGCATTTTCATGCGAAGTTGACATCATTTGTGGAAAATCTATCAATACTGGTTTACCGTCATCGCCCAGCATTAAGTTGAATTCGTTAAAATCTCCATGTATAACTCCGGCATTGCCCAAACGTACGATTAAATTCATAAGATCATCGTATACTTGATCAGGATCTTTTAATTCATGTATTTGTGTCCTAAAAAGATAAATCAATAAATATTACATGTAAATAATGCTTGATACATACATTGGCCAGCCATTAACTAACTCCATTAAGACACAATGACGATTAAAATCTATTGGCTTGGGTACTGGAAAGCCTCTTTCGTATAAGGCAGACATATAGGCAAATTCTCTAGTAGCTGAAATTCTTGACAAATACAACCAAGATGCTTTATGTCTGCGTCCATGGTAATCGCGTTTAGACTTAATGTTTCGAAAACATGTTCGTCCCAAACGATGTAATTTTAAGCAGATAGGTGAACCCTCTTCGTCAGCTACAACATAAATATTCGATTCTTTACCAACACCAATTTGATTGCCAAATGAGGCTATAGAACCACGCAGAGTTAAAGATTTCAAAGCCAAGTAATCATAACCAGTATTGGTAAGGCGATAGCCATCGACTAGAGAGAAAGTTATATTAAAGTTTTTACAAAATTGACACTGCAAAAGCTACTTACACCTTTTTCCCCTTTCGTAAGTCAACAGCTTGTGTTTGCACAGTTCCTTAAGCAATTTATGGACTCCACCAGCTTTAAGATTAGCAATAGACGCAACCAAAGGACCCGGAACTAATTCATGATTTTTCATACCCATTTCAACCTAAAAAAACTGTATGAGTACATGCGCTAAAATTTTATAATTATTTTACACTTTACCGCTGTTAAAACACGAAAATCTTCTTTTGTTAGATAACGTAATACAGTGACATTAAGTTTACCCATATTTTACATTTATTTTTTTTACTAATTTGCCTCTTAACACGTGCGCTACCACCACAATTAATTAAAAACAAATCAAGTTAAATGTTAAAATTAACAGCTGTTCGTTTCTGTGCTGCCAATATTTTGTTATGGCGACATCTACAAGCCGGTAGTATCGTTAACATACAGACATTTTTGTGCAGACCAAATTTATACTAGGTGGCAGGGCCGCTACAGCAATACAACAATAAAAAGGAAAATAGACACTTAAGGTACATTTAGCAGACCGTTGAAATCGTAAATGTAGCTGTACAGTAAATGTAGTTGTGGTTATAGAATGCGTAAAAAGTTGTCATGTATTTTTGACATAAGCAAAAAATTAAATAAAACTGAGTTTTGTTTTCTCTTATTTTTTGTTTTGTGTGTGCTTTTAAATTAGAATGGATACCGAAGATTTATTAACTTCTTGCGTTTATGTAAACTTTCGTCATTTTTTTCTGGATTTTAATATCCTTATTATTTTTTTTTCTATATTTTAGTTTATAAATAAATAAAAACACACAGCTGTTCAAACCGATGATGGCCACTTTGCAATTTTGTGTAAAAAATACGTAAATAATTAAATTGTACTAACTTCTTGCGTTTATGTAAACTTTCGTCATTTTTTTTTTTTTTTTTTGGATTCTAATATCCTTCTTATTTTTTTCTATATTTTAGTTTATAAATAAATAAAAATACACAGCTGTTCAAACCGATGATGGCCACTTTGCAATTTTGTGTAAAAAATACGTAAATATTTAAATTGTACTAAAAACGATGTTGTATTGTAATAATGAAAAATATAACATTTGCATAAATTATATTCAGCCTAACAATTTTAAAAAATATTACATGTATAACATATTTAATTTAGGAAAGAAAACTTCATAACTTATTTAAAATTATATCGTGTGTCATAACATTTAACAACTTAAAAGTTTAAGTAAATAAGCACAAATAAGTACTTCACTATCATACTCAGTCGTACGATCTGTCAAAAATTGCATGTGTGCTCATGTATGATAGCGTGGATTAAAAGTGTATGTGTGTGACAGATTTTTTGACAGATCTGTACGATTTTATAATCTTTTGAAATAATTCATAAAATATTTTTCTCTATGCGATCAGAGTTGATTTTTTTAAGATGATGAGGAGAAAAAACAACAAAATATTAAAACCATATGTTTTTGCATCTTTTTTGTATAATAGTGTGGCACCTACGACGCCATTTTAACGATTTTTAAAGTAGGATAGAATTCTGTCAGGTTTTTGTGTGATTAAAACGTACGATTGTGTATGATAGTGAATCTGGCCTTAAAGGGGTATTGTACTTCACTTCAATGTATGATAGCATTTACCATCACTGGCTACATCTGTCACGTAACCTCGTACTGAAATTCTATTTTCAGCAGATTCAAACCAAGCGAATTCAGTCCTTTTAGCCGGTATCCTAACGTCAAACTCCATATATAAAAAATCTGTCTAACAGTTAGATAAATTTTTTATATATGGAGTTTGACAGTTAGAATACCGGCGAAAACAAATGAATTCGCCTTGGTTCAAACGTTACGGCTAAGTGACATTTCAGTCGGCTAAGCATTTGCATAGCTTTTCATATATCAAAAATGATCAGGTGACACATCTACATTTACATTTCTACATTTAAGCCTGGTTATTCTAAAACAAAGTTACCTTGTTACAGTGTCTATCAAAAAATCGGCATTTTTGGAGCCAAAGTCGCAAATCGGCACTTTGTTGATTTTGAGGCGAAAAATTGGCAAAATAACGATAAATCGGCAAAAATGGCAGGCCTGACTACGGGAACAGTTTTCAGTAACATTTGGATCCCGCGGGATTCTAAAGTTGAGTACGGGAACGCACCTATTATAAACGTTTTACATAAAAATTAATTAAATTTGTTTAGATAAGATCTTAAATATTAGACGAAATCTATTTTTAGCAAATCTGTGGATATTATTGAATCGATATATTGTTAACTTAGTTTTAATTTAAGTTTGTATTATTATGTATTACTATGTATTGCATTTTCTAAGCGATTGCGAAGTTTTAGTTTAACTGGCTAAATATTCTCTCGACATTAGCTGATGAATGTGGTAAGGTCATTATATTTCGGCCGAACGCTAAAAACTTAGAAAAGCATAATCAGAACCAGCACGTTTTATCTGGGATACTTTTTTATAAATTAACTAAAGTAATTTCTTATTCATTTAGTATATCCTTAACATTTAAATTTTAAATCTCTAAACTCCGAGTCCAAGTTATACTTTTAATTTTATTTAAAAAACCTCGGATTCTTTTAGATGCGCAAATGTCTTTGTAATGTACTGGTTTTTGGAGATGGACAATGCTTAATTATTAAATACTCAAATTTTTTCTGTCTACATTTTACCAGTTAAATATAAAATTGATATCCGGTACCACTAAAATGGCGCAAATATACTTGCCATTTCACAAGTGGTAAAACTTATATCTAAGTTTGTCATTCCGTTTGTAGTTTTTACAATATTCATTTCCGACCCCAAAAAGTATATATATTCGAGTTCTTTTGCATAGCAAAACGGACATAGTTTCGAAAATTTTGCTACTGAAAATCAGCAAGATCGGTTCGTTTCTGAACTGGTTTTTGAAATGAAAAATTAAGAAAAAAACATCAAGTGATAAAATTGATGCTCGCCCATATTATCCGAGTATGTATTTGAATGGTTCCCAATGGGGTCCCTTATGTAGAAAAATGAAAAAAAAAATAAAAATATTATTTATTTATTTATTTATCTAATCTTATGAATAAATTCTAAGATTAAAAACTATATTTAACAAGCACTAGCTGTCAGGACTATTAGCTCGATGTGGGGAACTTATACATATATTAATGTATACATTATAAGTATATAATTTATACAATGACGTTTGTTTCTCTAATAAAATTATAGATACTATTTATATTTGTGTTCAATGGGTTCTGTAGAATGATGGTTATGTAGAAGCGGTCATTCATTGAGTAGGTGGCGTACGTTTAATTTGCAATTACAGTTGGTGCATCTGGGACTGCTCTTCTTTTTTAACGTTGCTTTTTTTAATATTTGTGCCTCCAGAACTCAGTCATTTCAGATCCGATTTTGAAAATTTTTAGTAATATGATAGATTATGCTTACAGATTGGTCCCGTTTTAAAAACAGTTCATAATCTTAAAAATTAAAGGGTGTCCCCATACAACATACATATTTTTTACGGGTGCTGTAAAATTTGAAATGACTGCGTATTACTATGGCTCCCAAAAACAAAAAATTATACAAAAATAAATCTAAAAATTAAAGAGTGCCCCCATAATTGATGTAAATTTACTTATATGGGCCTATCATTTGAACCGTTATAGACAAACGCTTGCAAATTGGACAGAATGTCGATTGCTATGGCCGTTATAGTAACCAGTATTAATATTACAAATTATAAATTAAAGGGTGCGCCAATAGTTCATTAAATTTGATGTATATGGCCATACCTTTGAACAGTTGTAGACAGACGCTTGGAATTAACAAGGAACCAGTATTGCAAAGTCCGCTATAACAACAAATATATAATTTGCATTTGGAAATTAAAGGGTGTTCCAATAGTTAAAGTAATTTTGTGTAAGTGACCAAACTTTCGTTATAGACAGAACGCTGAAACTTAAAGGGACTTGTATTGCTAAATCCGCTATATCAACGAGTTTATAATTTGAATTTAGAAATTAAAGAGTGTCCCATAATTACTGTAGATTTACTATTATAGGCCTATCTTTTGAACCGTTATAAACGCTTGTAAATTTGACGCAATATCGATTGCTATGACCGTTGTAGTAACAGCTGATAAAATTATAAATTAAAGGGTGCACCAATAGTTCATTTAATTTGGTATATGGCCATACTTTTATACAGTTGTAGACAGACGACTGAAATTTACAAAGAACCTGTATTACTAGCTCCTCTACAACAACAAGAATAAAATTTGAATTTTGGAAATAAACGGGTGTCCCAATAGTTGATATAATATGGTGTATGTGGCCGGATATTGAACCGTTATCGACAGACAGCTGAAATTTACAAGGGACATGTTTTGCTAAGTCCGCTATAACAAGAAGCTTATAATTTCAATTTAGAAATTAAAGGGTGTTCCAAAAATTAATGTAATTTGTTCTATATGGCCGTATTTTTTGAACCGTTGTATACAAAACACCTTAATTTTAGACAGAATGTCCACTACTTTATGTGGTATAGTAAGAAGTACAAAAATGTTATATTATAAATTAAATAGTTGATATAATCTGATGTATGTATATGGGCAAACTGTTGAACCGTTACAGACAGATGTTTGAAATTCACACAAAAGATGATTGCTAAATCTACTACAACAGCAAGTATATAATTTGAATTTGGAAATCAAAGAGTGACCCTATAGTTGCTGCAATTTGATGTGAGTATATTGCCAAACTATTGAACAGTTTAAAAAGTATAAAGTTTGGAGATATAAGTGTGTCCCAATAGTTAATGTAACCTAATTTATGTGGCCATACACTGGAGCTGTTATAGGCAGACAGATGAAATCTGTTTTGAAGTCGGGTTTTTCGCAAGAATTATTTAATTTGTAGTCGTGGGAGAAAACTGAGTGGCCGATTCGAAGTCTGGAGAATGTTTTTATTTACATTCGTTGGGTATATAGGATGCTTGAAATTTGGATTGGTGTTTATGTAATAAGGGTGTTGTATTTGGTTATTTTTTATCTTGAAGTTGATACAACTCGTTATTTGTTGGCGTAAGTCTATTTTTTCTACAGTATCATTCAAAAAGATGGGTGCGTTAGAAGCATATCGCGCCGCGTTATCAGCCTTTTCATTTCCTATGATTCCTATATGGCTAGGAACCCAGTGTAGCCTTATTTTCCCTTCGTTATCTATTAGGGCATCTCTAATTTTAACAATTTTGTTCCACCTGTTGTTGAATGGGTTTTTTATTGATTTGAGAACCGATAAGCTATCTGTGAAAATCATGGTTTTAAATGTTTTTGTAGCGGCATATTGTAAAATTGCTCAAGCTTTAGTTGTAAAAATTGAGGAAAATTGGTACATGGTGCTGAGTACTACATTATTGCCCTCGTCGTCAACTTCAGCATAAGCGGGTAAAGATTCTTGAAATTTAGATCCGTCTGTGTGTAGAGAATACCAATTGTTGTTTTTGAGTTCAAATTTTTTTTTTGCAAAAATGCATAAAACACTCTTTGGTAGTGTTGGATTTTCTTAGTTAAAATAGTGATAAATCTACATAGGTATTGTTGAATTTCCAGGGAGGTTTCTTGGTGGTTTTTTTGGTTACTTTTATAGGAATGTCTATAGCTGGAGCAAGTTCCAACGATAAACCCATAGCAGATTTAATACGTTTAGGTTTTTTGGCGGAGATGTGTGAAGAGACATCATTCTTAATTATGGAGTTTGTTCTTGTTAAAAGTTTTGTCAAAATTCTTCCTTTTACTTCCAGTATTCTTATTTAAAAACACTAAAGTTTTTGATATTTTTAATAAACACACTTTATATTTCATCCAAAAAACTATATTTTAATTGTAAACAATTATACAAATGTAAACATTAGCTGATTCGAATATTGGTTTTATTTGGATAAGAATTTAACAAAACCGACTTGGTTTCATAACACCAAATGAAACCAATATTGGTTTTCAAAACCGAAAAAATTAAAACCGACCTGGTTTCTATGACGCCCCTGATTAAAAAGATTCAAAAAGAAAATATTCTAAAAGTTATATCAAAACTTACTAAAGTATTAAAATTGTAGAAAAAGACAAGCGCAAGAAATTTTAAATTGAACTAAAAGATTAAATTAAACAGATCTGAACTTAAGAAAAAATCATTGAAACAGTGCCTACTTTTAACGTTGGTGTTTTCAAGGATCAAAAAGAAAGCAAAATTAAAACAATTTGTTGCATACAGTTCACATTTAGCAATTTTTTATTAAAATTTTTATAATTTTTGTTGCTTAAAAAGAAAACTAGATATAATGAGAACTTCATCTTATGTTAACAGAAAATGTAGCAAAGCTTATTTATCACGGTCGTGGCAAAACTAAGAGAGGTAACTTTGATTTTTTAATTTATATAATTTTTCATATCTCAAAGGTAGCGGTATGATCTTATTAAATGTGCCTCATGCGTTAGTACAGTTTATTTATCTTTTTTTGCAAATAATTCTACTTAAAACCGAACTAAACCAATTCCGGTTTTTTATTGTGGCATCTCTTTGCTACTCGTATTTATAAGATAACCTTGGTTGCGGGGTTGTTGGCATTTTTTAAATAAACTTGACAAATGCAAATATTTAAAGCGCAGCTTAAGATCCAAATATAAGACAGGTATTCTAGGAACTGGGTACTTCTTATTTTTTATCTTAAAAATAAAAATACAGTTTATAATATATTTACTATTTTGTGGTAAAAAACTTACTTTGACGTTTTTTATCTTCTGTATCTTTAAGAAATGTATATTTTTTGCAAGCAGTTTTTCGTGGATCTTTGCAGAATTTTGTACAATCCATATCATAAATGGGATAACATTGGCGTAGACCATCTTTGGGGTAGGGATATGTAATATCTTTGCGCTGAGACGGTACATGAATTTGCACAGTTTTGCATTGACTATTTTTACCCTCTTTACCGTCTTTACCCTTTTTTGAGCTATAGTGACGCATATGATCAAATCTGAAGAAAGTCTTACTTTTTATTGAGGGCAAAGTTGAAAAGTTACGCTGATTTGGACAATTTGGTTTGGTATCTCTTTTTGCCGAACCACAGGTAGATTTTTTATCCTTAACTTCATCGTTTTGTTTAGATGCACATTGTTTTGTAGATCCCTTTTTATTTTTACAAGGGTCTTCCTTTTTCTTGTCGCCACATGGGTTTTTCTTTTTACAAGGATCTTCCTTTTTCTTGTCGCCAGATTTCTTTTTACAAAGGCCTCCCTTTATTTCGTTGCTATCTTTCTTTTTACAAGGGTCATGCTTTTTCGTGTCATTCTTTTTACAGGGGTCTTCTTTTTTCTTGCTATCGCATGGATCTTTCTTTTTACAAGGATCCTCCTTTTTCTGGTCGCCACATGGATCTTTCTTTTTACAAGGATCCTCCTTTTTCTGGTCGCCACATGGATCTTTCTTTTTACAAGGATCCTCTTTTTTCTTGTCGCCACATGGATTATTCTTTTTACAAGGATCTTCTTTTTTCTTGTCGCCACATGGATTTTTCTTTTTACAAGGATCTTCTTTTTTCTTGTTTCCACCTGAATCTTTCCTTTTGCATGGTGACGCTTTCTTCTCTCCACAAGCAGGTGGATCTTTTTTGCAAGGATCCGGATTACATTTTGGTTTATATTCTGAGTGATCATCCTTACATGTGTCCCGTTTTGTTTTTGGCTTAGATTTTCCGCTTTCGACTTTACCACAATTACCCTTGCCACCATCGCCACCTTTTTTGCAATATGAACAAGCGCAATCCTGAGATGTTTTAATTGCTGATTTTATTAATTCTTGATTTGTTGGACGCTTTAAGTTTAAAGAGCTTACAACTTTTTCTTGGGATGCTGTTGTAGGCTTTGAAGAAAGATGAACTCCACTAGTAGTGGCCGACGCTTTTTTGCAAGGACTTTTGTTGGGATTCTGGGTACATTTATCACCCTTTTTACATTTTGGAGACACGCAGCCGGTAGGCATTTTATGCCGTTTGTCCCTTTCAATTTTCTCTCGCATATTCTCTATTTTATTTTTTTCTTCTTGACATCCATCTCGTGTACCTTTAGAGTCGCAAGGACCTTCTTTTTTGCAACCACCATCAGCCTGCTTTACTTGTGTTGCAGGATTCACACAACCTGTTATTATTTTTTTGTGTTTTGTCTTCTCAATCTTTGGCATATTTTCTAGTTTATTTTGTTCTTTTTGGCAATGAATCCGTTTAACTTTTGAGTCCGAAGGACCTGCTCTTTTGTGACCGCTATTAGCTTTGTGTCTTTGTGCTAAGGGGTGCACGCAAAGGTTCTTTTTTAAAGCTTTTAACTCTTTTAAAGCGGCTCTTCTTTTAGCGGCTTCGGCAAGTGCCTGATTATAAGCATCACTCCTCATCAGAAAAGCTTCAGTGTCAAATATTTTTGAAAGATAAGGAAAATCGTAATTTGGATCAGGTTTACACCGAAAACTATTGCTTGATCCATAACGTTTAATGGGTGGGCTAACGACTTGCATAACAATTTGAAATGAACCTTGAGGTAAAATATTTGATATTTGCGAGTTATATATTTTAGGGTTCGATTTAGTTGTTAGCATCAAAGCTGATGTGGTAGTTGAAAAAGACTTTTTAGCCAAATTTAAAGGAAATGGCATGCTTTTACTCCAAGCAATTTCATATTTTTTAAGCGGAGATGCACTTAATGCTAAGATTGAATTATTTTCATTTTTGTTTAGGTTGATAGCTGCAGCATTTGTTTTTGTTACAAAGACTTGTTTTAAACTTTTATTTGCAGCATTTGCAAAGACATTCATATAATCTGCATTCCGCGGCTTATATTGACCAGCGGATGAATTTCCTAAATTTTTATACTTCACTAGTTGAGATTCTTCTTTTAGATCGAGCTTTTGACCCGTTCGAGTACTCCTGCGACCCTTTGTTTCTTTTTCACCATATGCTTTATTTTTTAAATCTGAATTTAATTTACCTATTTTTTCCAGTTTTTGGGATTTCGAAAATATAGACGTTATGGTACTTCTCATGGAGTGTTCATTGGCTCGAAGCCAGTCCAGAGGTATTAGAAAAAGTTTAAGCGAATTATTATTTATGGAACTCGAATGTATCAGAGCAACTGATACAATTGTAACTCTTTGGGTATTTTTAAGTAAACCATTATTTTGATTCATCAATTCTTTACTTTTCTTATTACATTCATAAGATCTTCTTGCAGCTAAATTATTGTTAAATAAAAAATTATTCTGTGGTATTACTTGTACCAAAGCGGTATAACGACGATTCGTAGTACTACAAGAAAGCCTTGAAGAAAGCTGTAAAACGATATCATATTATCACAAAGAATAATTGTCTTCCAATTAAAAACTTACGTTAATACACGGCAAAATTTTGGCGAGTAATCTCATTTTAAAACATTTAAATTCTGGAAAATACTGTGGATTTAGTTAATAAAACAGCAAAAATAACAATTTTTATTTATTTAGTTAATTTTAATAACAGAAATTATTTTTTATTTTTTTACAGAAAATTTTTCAACTTCTCTTTTAATTGTCAATTGAAGCAACTGATTACTTTGTTTAAGAATCATTTTCAAATTTTATAAAGATATTTTAAGTTTTAATTTTAACGATCATTCTAAAATTATCAATTAATTGAGCAGCTAAATATGAATGGCTGAATATTTTTATGAACTGAAAGTCCTTCACAGTTACATACGCAGTGGCACCGAACAAATGTTCAAGTGCTAAGTTGTTCGCTTGTGTACAATTCTTACAACATTTTTACGTTAAAGTTCATTCATATTTTTCTAATTTCATTAATGAGAAATTATTTTATTATGAAGAAATTGTAGGACTGGGTGCAGCATGTGAGATAGTACAGGAGTTTTAGATGTGACGATTTTACGTCATTTTGATGATATTTTCCATAAAGATATTTTGTACGCAGAACACCTTTTGCGTGATTTGAAATCACTTTGACAAAAAGTGATTTCTAGAGCAGACCTGATTAAAACGAAGTTATTCATAAATTTTTGAAGACTCTGCTTCTTTTATAAAAAATTGGATCACTTTATTTAGTAATGCTCGTGATTTTCTCTTTTTCGTCAGCAGTTAGCTGGTTTGTGTTTTCGAAGACAATTCTTATTTTTCAAATCGCCACAGTTTAAAACGTAATTTAAGATTTATCTTTTTTATTCTAATGTTTTTAGAAGCAAATTTAGATAAAAATAGGTGCAAATTGTAAACTTTTTGCTTTAATATTGATTTTCACATTTTCCGTTTTTATTTGACACCAAATATTAAGCCCTTTGATCAGCTCCGATAAGTAAATGAAAGAACATGTATTACAAGCAAATAAAAATTCACTAATTTATTTGAGTTCCACGCATTTAACTTACTTAAATACTAATAATAAACACAACATAAATCTAAAAAAATCACGTGATTTGCAGAACAGCGCCAAATCGTCTGCGTGATTTTAAAACCGTTCTTGATTTAAATTCACGTGATTTTCAGAACAAAACTGTCTAATTATTGTGTTTTAATTTGGCACTTGATCAGCTGTTTATCAGATTCTACATATTAAATTAAGACATATAAGATCTGTTCAGCAACTTTCGTATTTAAATACGCAATTAGTTAATTTTCATTTAAATTTAAGTTGTATTTAAATGCAGTTTCATTTTTTCAGTCCTTATTTAAGTTCTCATTTAAATATCACAAAAATATGGCAGCATTACGAAATATCAAAATAAATCTCCATTGTTTATGAAAAACAGCTGCTAACAAACACAATGAATTGCAAATTTTGTTAATAGTCTTTGAAATATATTAAAAAATGCCAGCGATACTCATGTATTCACTACCTAAACTTATTTTATTTATTAATTTAAGTTTTTGATTACTATTTTCATTATGAAATGTGTGCAAACATAAAATATTGTTCTATCAATAGCTAAAAAGTTTGTTTACTTTTGTTTAGTTTTGCGAAACAACAACAAAAAATGCCATTACCATATGGTAAAACTGTATTATTTAACCCTTTCGGGACTACTGGGATAATACGTCCCAGCAATTTTCAAACTGTCTTTTTTCTTTATTTTCAACGCAATCGCCAGGGAGGTAGAACTGCCAAACGTCCAAAAACGGATAGCATCAATATTGGAGACCATTTGCCAGTAGAGCAAGAGAAGCGTTGTCGCTGTGTCCGCTGTTCTTCACTTGGCATAGAAAAGCGAACAAAGATGATATGCTCAGATTGTAACAACGCCTTATGTTAAAAGTGTTTTGGGCCATTCCACAAATAAATACCTAATTACATCCCTAAAATGTTAAAAATAAATGTAAACTTTTATCTCAATCTAATAATATATATATTTTAGTTGTCTTTTTAATTTCGAATCGCTCTTCGAGAACACTGATTGTGATTTTATGCCCGATGAAAACACTTGTTGGGATTATATGTCCCAGGATAAAAGGACGAATTTAAAATTTTTAAATATGGAGAACATAATACTTTTATCATACCTTTTAGAATATGAAAAAAATTTTTCCATACATAATTTGGTTTGCAAAATAAAACTTCGTCCCGAAAGGGTTAAATGGACTTTAAATGCGCAAGATTGGTCATTCAAGTTTCATTTAAGTGTGCATTGAAATGACATTTAAATATGAAGTCAAAAACTGGCCCTAAGTAACCAAATAGCAAAAATATGTACTTACATAAAGAATACACAGTTTTGCAAAAGCTTGGCAAATATAAGGCCACAATATTTAATTCATTTTTCAGTAAACAAAATGAAAATAGAAAAACATATTAATTAAATTACATTTTCTAATTGAAAATTAATTTCTTAACAATATATTTATTTGTTTACATTTATGGGAAAACATCTCAAATTCAACTTGTTTTGCACTTAAACATTTAAATCTTGCTTAAACACATACACAAATTGTCAATCAGTTCTAAAATTTTTTCAAGAATAACAAAATTACTTAGATATCTTAAATCAAAGAAACACATAGTAGTTGCTCCAATTTAGCTCCAATTTTTAGCCAACGCCCTAAAAACGTACATAATTAATCTTGCTTCTATTATCAATGACATCGTTACGGCAAAAGAAAATTGAAAAATACAAATGATACAATTGATTTGTTTTAGAGTTAAAATTATTTTTTTTTTTTTTTATTTTTGTGTTTTTTAATAAATAAAATGTGTCTTAATATAAGAAAATAAGCATATTTTATATAAAACTTCCAATCCATTTTTTTCGCATGTTAAGAACGTTTCTTTTACAAAAATTAAGGGTTCTACGTGGAATTGTTTAAGAACGTTTCTTTTACAAAAATTAAGGGTTCTACGTGGAATTGTTTTAATTACGTATTAATCATTCCGATTAATTTTGTTTTACCTTTTTCAGATTCCGATCGATTCAGTTTATTTCTAAATAATGCTGAAAATCCACTCTTTATTTTTAATGTGGCAATATTGCGCACACCAAAGTAAACAACAAGGCTAATCTAAATAAAGACACATAATTTAATTAAATTTAAAAACCGAAAATAAAAAAAATTCAATGAAACCAAATTCTACTTTGAAATATTAAAGTGGTTTCATTCCGAAGAATTTTGTTGTTTTTCGTTTTCTGAAGAAAAAAAAAACTCAGTTATAAATAATTTAAGTCGAATTCTTACTGACTGAGACAGCAAATTGAAAATGCAATGTATTCTGCATCTTAATAAATGACAAGCCAATTTTTTAATTAAAAGCCGACAAAAACTTTTTTTAATAAATAATTTTTGAGAAAGTTTAAATAAACACGAGAATAATAATGTTTTGATTCAATGGCTTATAACACACACATTATTAAATTAAATGGGCCATTATTTTATTTTAATGAAAGAAATTAATCAAAAGGCTGATAATATAATCATAATTTAAGCACTAGGCCAGCTTATAAATAAAAATATTGTTTATTATTTTTTATTGATTTAATATTTCACCACATCATTGGGTGGCATCTTCAGAAAACAGGAAACAAAAATATCAATCATTAGTTTTTTTAAACCAAATTAAGTTGTAAATATTTAAAAATATTTTGTTTCTTGTTTCCTGAAGATGCCACCCAATGATGTGGTGAAATATTAAATCAATAAAAAATAATAAACAATATTTTTATTTATATACTGACCTAGTACTTAAGAAATTATAAAAGAAAACAAAAATAAATATTAAGATTAATTTTACTATAACAATAACTTCTCTATAACAATAAGTATAAGACTTGTGTATAAAAATTCAGGGGTGTCCCAATAGTGGATGAAATTTTATGTATGTGGCCAAACTTTTGAACCGTTATAGACAGACAGTTGATACTTACAGGTAATCTGCATGGCTTAGCCGGCTTTAGTATTAACAAGCTTATAATTTGAGTTTAAAACTAAAGAGTGTTGCCGTTATTGATGTAAATTAACGTATATGGGCCTAGCTTTTGAACCGTTATAGACAATCGCTTGCAAATTGTACAGAATGTCGATTGCTATGACCGTTATAGTAAAAAGTATTAATATTTAAAATTATAAATTAAAGGGCACACCAATATTCATTTATATATATTTAAGTAGTTGCTGTAATTTGTAGGTGGCCAAACTTTTGAATCGTTTTAGACAGACTACTAAAACTTAAAGGAACCTATACTGCTAAGTCCGCTGACACAACAAGTTTATAATTTGAATTTAGAATTTAAAGGGTATTCTCAAAATTAATATTATTTGCCCTATATTACTGCATCCTTTGAACCGTTTAAAAATGGAAAATTAGACAGAATGTCCACTACTTTGTTTGGTATAAAAAGAAGTATAAATATTTTAAATTATAAATTCCTCCAACTAAAATATTGTGTATGTATTACAATTTTATAATGTATAACTGAGCCGAAAAAGAGTAATTCTTGGACACTTGTATATAAAATTATAAAAGAATAAAAAAAATGTTAATGTAAATAAATAAAAATAAATTATAAATTAAAGGGTGTTACATTAGTTTATGTAATTTGATGTATATTGGTAAACTTCTGAACTGTTATAGACAAACGGTTGATTTTCCAAGGAACCTGATTGCAAGTTTAAAATTTGAATCTGGAATTGTAGACAGACGCTTTAAATTAAAAAGTGATGTAGTGCTAAGTCTGTTATATCATGTATAAAGTTTGAAGATGGAATATAAGGGCTCCCAATAGTTAATGTAATTTGATGTATGTGGCCATACTTTTGAACAATTATAGACACACAGTTGACATCTGTTTTGAAGTCGGTTTTTTTCACAAAAATTGTTTTTACAGAGTTTTTGTGGAAACACAAAATAACATATAAATGAAAGTTATTATTTTACGAGGGCTGCTCTATATATTTCTGGCCTAATAGTGAAAATGCGAATATTTATAATCAAAAATGGTTTTATTGTTTTTCAAAGTATTCTCCAGCATGATTTATACACTTTTGCATGCGCTCAAACCAGTTGTCGAAGCACTTTTTCCACTCCGATTGAGACACCTCTAAAACATTGTTTTTGAACACTTCAACAGCTTCTTCTGGCGACGAAAATCGTTGACCACGCATTTTTTTCTTGATGTGCGGAAACAAGAAGAAGTCATTAGGTGCCAAGTCGGCTGTACGGCGGATGACCCATTAATTCGACGTTTTGGCCGGTCAAAAACGCTCTGGTTTGAGCCGATGTGTGAGAGCTCGCATTTTCATGGTGAACAATGATTCGTCTTCTCTTGTTGGTTTTTCGAATTTCTCCGATGACTTCAGGCAAACAAATTGTAGTGTACAACTCAGAAGTGACCGTCCTACATGACCACATGACCAGTTTTGCCGAAGAAACAGGCGACCATTTGCTTCGAAGTGCTTCTTCCACGAACAACTTTCGTTGGATTTTGCTCGTCTTTGAAAACCCACACGGTCGATTGTTGTTTCGTTACGGGCTCATACGCATAGATCCATGATTCGTCACCTGTGAAGATCTTATAAACGTCTTTTGAAGCACCGCAATCGTATTTTTGCAACAGTTCTTTCCACCAATCGACACGAGCCTTTTTTTGAGCGACTTTCGAATTGTGCGGGATCCAACGAGAACAAACCTTTTTTACGGCCAGGTGTTCATGCAGTATCGAATGTATGCTGGTGGAAGAAATGTCCAAGGATGTCTCTATCTCTCGGTATGTTGCATGTCGATCTTGCATTATGAGTTCACGCACGGCATCAATGTTCTCTGGCACAACAGCCGTTTTTAGACGACCTTCACGGAATTCGTCTTTGAGCGAGCTTCAGCCACGATTAAATTCATTATACCAATTTTTCACAGTGCTATAGAATGGTGCTTCATCGCCATACAAAGATTCAAGTTCATCAATGCACTCTTGTCGTGATAATCCACGTCGAAAGTTGTGAAAAATGATGGAACGAAAATGTTCACGAGTTAATTCCATTTTTTTCTATTTCACTGTTCTATTTCACTATTTCTATTTTCAAGTCACTGTAAACAACACAAATAATGGTCGCACGTCAAAACGTTTTGAGTACGATTATGCTTAAAAATGACAAACATTCCAATGGAAATGTCAGATTGCACTTGGCAGCACTCAGTGTTGCCAGGCCAGAAATATATATAGCAGCCCTCGTATGTTTGTATAATTTTTATTAATTTTAATTTTTTATTGTTTTGAGTTTAAATACTTTTCATTTTAATATTAACTAGTGTTCCTGCTAAACGACTTAAAAAATCAAAATCTTAATTACTATGTTTGCTGGGTAGGTATGTGCATCCATTGCCTATTATTTGCGTATGTATTGGTGTCAGCTTTCAGCCTGTTATAACTTCTCAAATACTGATCCCATATTAATAAAATATAAAATACTTATAAACAACCGCAAAGATTATCTTTATCGAACTCCTATTGTACATTGGGAGCGTAAATTGTAGAACAAACGATTGTATTTCTTTTTAATTCATTTTAGTTTTTTTTTTTTTAATTTAATAACGTATCTCTAGTAAATCGAATAAAATTGCTTAATGTATTTATATTTTAAAATGGTTAATCACAGTTAAAAATTGTTGTCATCTTGCTTTACGTTAAATAAATTGTGTTATTAATCTTTGAAGTTTAAGAACTACTTGATGAACTTGAAGCGGCACTAGCACTACCAGCGCTAGCAGCAAAGACTTGTCTTATATTTGATAGAAAGCCCCATACTTTACTGCCAATGGATCCCAACACTTCTAGAAACTGCAGATCGGAACTTCCATTAATCATTTCACGTTCTTCTTCGGTTTCAATGGCCATTGAAGTATTTTGCTCTGACATAGGTTGCATTTCACTAATCAGAGTACGATGGCGTTGAACGTGTTCTGTATTATTTAGGCGGCCATCGCGAACACTATTTACTAAATGGCGTACAGATTCCAAAACTGGTATACTCTGTTTTGAACGTTGCCACATGGTCTCATTTTTAGGAGACTCATGCTGTTCATTGTCACCAAAACCATTTTCCAAAGTGTTGATTTCCTCATCCATCAAATCATCGCTTGCAGGGTTGTAAAAAACTTGATGTTTTGAAGTCTGTTGTTGATAACCCGCTTCTGGCGATACAACATTTTCAAATTGCTGTAAATTTGTATTTAAATTCTCTACAAAACGGCCAAAGAGTTGTTGTAAAGCTCCACGCATTTCCAAATTAGCTTTGGAGGTTAAGTTTGAATGAAAATGTTCAAAATCAAATTCTTCAATTTCCTTGAGTTTCGATCCTTTTTGTTGGTGCTGCTGCTGTTTTTGTAATTTGCGTTGATTAACGTAGCTGACAATATGAGTGGTCGCTTCCGTGGAAGTGGCTGGATGGGCGACGCATTGCAATGCTAAATTCTACGTTTCAGTAAAAAAAAAATAAGAAATATATATCAAAAATTTTATTTATACTGAAAAGTATGCAATTTAACAAAACTAATAAAATAATAAAAAGATTCTAATTAAAATTCTATAAGCAAACAAAATGCATTTAAATTAAAATTCGTAAATGCAGTTTTAATTGAAAAATATTCAAGCCTGATGTTACTTGTTGAATACAGATGCGCATTATTAAGCAATTAATAATTTTAAAAGACAGTCTTTTATTAAGAGAATTGATATTGTATTTTATTTTATAACTTAAATTTAATATTTTTGTTTTTTGTATTAAAAACAAGAATGTTTTAAATGCATAAAGTTTTTAGGTATCTAAGGTTAAAATTTTGGTTATTCAATTATTAATTTGTGTTTTATGAGTTTTTATTTTGTTCGTGTAAATTGCATGAGTAAAGTAAGAAGTAGTTTTTTTTAATACACAGATACAACCATCGAATTAATAAGAAACCAACATTGCAGGTTCTCAGATGAACAATTACGAAAATTTTTCTATTGAAAGGATAGATAATAAGCCTAAGGTAGATGTCAAAAACCCAAGGTTGCAAAGAAGAGGAACCAACGAATCCCAGAGTACAACAATAAAATTTAGAGATGCCTAGGGCATTATTTATGGGTAATTATATTTTTTGCTTTTATATGCATCAATATACTTTACAAAAAGCTGTGGGCTCCAGGAGGCGACTTATAGATACAAAAATGGCTCCTACCAGATCTAACAGGCCTCAAATGGACCTGGGAAAGGAAAGAGCATATTTGTGTTAAGCGGGCATTAGAATTCTGGGGGTGAACAATAGAACACCAGGTTAGCTTATGGACTTTCAAGGCGGATAATATAATCCTTAGGCTATTAAGATAGACAAATCGTTTATAGCCTTTTTACACTTGGTCACATCTTTCATCCTTTATCAATTTGCCAAGATGTTACTTCTTCCTTATAAGAAATACATAGGGCTAAAAATCAAAACTTTTCAACATCTTTACAAGATAATCCTATTTCATTTTGTTCCACTCAACGTCTTTCGAAAATTTTAGTGTCATTACTAGAAAATGGACATTTAAATGTAAAAACGAAACACTTGTCAAACAAATACAAAGAATAAGATGGAGGAGGCTTAAGGTTATTAATTTTAAACTGCCATACTCATAAATAATAAAAATAACTTTCAAATGTGTTTTATGACAAATTCTCCACACAAATTTTTCCTAAAATATATTTTAAACCTATTTTAATACTTTACGAATACGGCAGAAAATTATTATAAAAATTTTTAAAAAGTTTTTCTTTCTAATATATACGTGAAATTAAGCAGATTTAAATTTTTTAATTTTGTTATAATTCTAAAATAGATTACCCAACAATTGCAAAACTGAAAATTAAAAAATAAATTTTTTTAAATGGTTTTGTATAAAAGCCGCTTTGAAGAAACAATGAAAACGTTGTCTTATCTACGCAAACTCTAGTTAAAAAAATTCTGGACTTCTCTTTGGAATATCTTATTACCAAAAACTACAATATCTTCGTTCGCCAGCATAACTTCTGCTAATTCTTCAATAATTTACCCATATATTGTAGACTTTGGAGCTACCATTTTTTTAAATAACTTAATATTTCAGTACACGCATAACAAAGTGTTTGTCAAAGATGAAAGATGAAATATGTTGCAAATGTAAACGACTTTTTTCATTTTCAACATCTTCCACGTGTTCCTCATAGATGTATACAAGTCTAAAACTAGGGCGGGTCGATTTGTGGGAAGGCAACAAAATCTCCCATGGCTCAGTGAAAATCGTATTCTAGGGATCAAAATAAGAAACTTTGCCCGAGGAATTATACCTCTAAAACGAATTCTACGACCCCCCAACTGTTGACTTTTGTCCCGTAGGGTCAAAAAATAAATAAAAAATAATAAAAAAAAGTGCCAATTATTGTGATTTTTTTAAATGTTTGTATGGGGAACCCCCCAGGGGAGTTCCAGGGGATGTGCCACTGGCATGGGTAAATCGGCCCTCCAAAGTTAGTTGGGGTCAGTCATACATTTGGACTCGATTGGGGCACTCTAAATGGGTCAAAGTGGGATTTTTCAAAACTTGACCCTATGGGACAAAAGTCAACAGTTGGGGGGTAGTAGAATTCGATTTAGAGGTATAGTTCCTCGGGCAAAGTTTCTTATTTTGATCCCTAGAATACGATTTTCACTAAGCCATGGGCGATTATTAAATCGAACCGCCCTAGTAAAAACCCTATAAATATGAAATTAGATACCAGGAAATATTCTTTTTAAAAATCGATAATTTAAAAAAATATTATGCTTTTCAAATGGTCCTCACCAATCAAGGCGAATGTAGCTATTTTGTGTTCTTAATAATTAATGTGTTTTCATAGTGGAAAAAATTATATGAACTTTTAAATTTACAACGTAAACAGCTGATTCAAGTTAACTGTAAAGTTATAGGTTAATTTCTTTTTTTTATGTTTTAAAATATAAAATTGTACTTAATTCGAACGATTTTGTAACTTCACAGAAAGCTTTTACAAAACAAGGGAAAGGGTTTTGTGTATTGTTTCAATTGGCTGGCCAGCACAAAATATCTCGCTTCAATTATATCTTATAAAAATAGACCACAAGAAGTAAAGTGCAATTGGAGTAATAAGCGTCAATATAACAATAACCAATAAACAGGACAGATATCAGGGAATCTACCTGCATAATACTATTTAAACGGACAAAAATTACCTAAACCCACCACCTTTTATTCTTAACACTTTTTATTTTTAACACTATCTTTTCAGTTTTAATAAACATGTGGCTTAAAAATGATGTTATCACATCGAAAGCGCTCGCCAAACGTACGAAGTACACAGCCAGAGACGACCGATTTTACCGAAAATTAAAATTTGCTAATCATTCAAAATGTTATCTAATATATTCAGGGGTGTTCTGTAAATCAAGTGATTTTAAAAAACCAAACACTAACAATTCTGTGTTTTGTAATACAACATAATTAACGTTTACGAACTTAAGTGTAAGTAAAAATCGATGAACGTAAAAAAAGGTAATGAATTTAATTTAATCTTCTGTTAGGCACAGAAAAAAATTTTATTAATGTTAAGAAAATGAAAATGGTTTAATTTCATACAAGCCATGTGTAGTCATACTTGTTATAAATATATTACCAAATTCGGGAAGAATTATTAAAGATCCTTTGAAAATTATAATATTTGTAAATTAGGCAGAATTTAAACTTTACAATAGACCCGAATAAAATGCCGGGATTTCGATTTACCACATAAAAAGTAAATTTGTTTTGAAATCGAAAAAAAAGAAATATAGAAAATTTTTTTTAACTCAGAATAAAGAAATAGAGAGTATCATAGCACAGTAACCCACACATTTACAGCCAGTAAAAAAAGAACGGTTCAAAGCGACATAAGGGACAATAAAAGAGCAGGGTAAGTGTTCAGCTACGAACTGCCGGGTAAATTGTTTCTAGAATATTAAGATAAGAAGTTTATTTAAAATGTTTGTGAGAAGTTTTCTAAGGAGCTAAGTAAGCGGTAGCGAAAGGGCCATCAACCTCAATATTCAATACTATTATTATTGAAAAATAATAATAAATAATGATACCTTCTCTTTTATTATATTGGTAATTTTTTTAACACGAGACGCTACCACATGAAGCTCGTTTTCAACTTCGTACTTTACAGTTTCTTTCAGCGAGTGCTTTTAAAGGGGGGTTTAGACGGTACTACTTTACGTACGTAAAATCCAAGAGAAAATATTATCAAATTCCATCCGTATTTTAAAACTGAGAGTAAAAATCTGGAGTTTACACAATTGGTATGGGTAAAACACACCAAAACTAAAATAGCTGTTTGCAGAAAATACATCCCTGATCTAATGATTCGTACTTGTGTTTTGAAAATTTCCAAAAAACAAAGAGAGCCATACGACTGTCAAATTTTCATCCGTATTTTCTCTCAATTTGTGCTGATTCATTACTTATTTAGTTTAGACGATCCCACTGGTACTATTCTGCACAAAAATTTGACATGTCGTAAGACTTCTGTGAGCATGTAAACCGCCCTTAAGGATGATGTTAGTCATATACATTGCTACCAGATCGAAAACAAATAATTTTGTTGTTTTCTAATCAAATAATTCTCTTCAATAGTCCACACTCTAACCTGCTTAACTTATGCCAAATACAAGATTCGCATTTTTCTTGTGATAGTGCTGTACTACAAAGAGCTCTGCGTGCCTTTCTGGCTGCTACAGTATACTTTTAATTTATTCATTTCTCGAATTCCTACTATTTTTGCTGCATTATTAGTATACCCTTTACCACAAAAAGTGGAAAAAGGGTATATCTAAGTTTGTCATTCCGTGTGTAATTTCTACAATATCCATTAACGAACCCATAAAGTATATATGTTCAAATTCCTTATGCATAGCAATGTCCGTCTGAACGTCCGTATTAGTAATTTCACAAAAAAATTAATATTTCAATCGATCAGATATAGTGTCGAAAGAGGTGCTATTGGAAAACAGCATGTCCTTCGAAGCAGCAGGTAAAACACCACTCCTACATCTAATTTTTCATGTCATTTGGAATTATAAAGTAACTTCAATAAAAAAAATAAATAATATATGGGGCGATAGAGAATTAGAAAATGAGAAAAAACATCAAGTGAAAAAATTTTCGCTCGCCCATATTTCCGAGTTACGAGGCTCTAAAACTTTCAAATTTTTAAAAATATAAATATGGGTATCATTTTAAAGCTTTTGAAGAGACCTTTAAGAAAAAAGCATAATTTTTCAAAAATACTTAATCCAATGAGAGCCGATGTTATTTTTATGTGAAATTATATATACGCGGTTCCAATTCTTTTTTTTTTAATTCTCCGTCACCCTAATATTTGCTGTTTTGATTGGAGTTACTTCACTAAATTAGACTTACATACATAAATGGTGAAGGGTACATAAGATTTGCCATAGCCGAATATAGCACTCTTACTGCCTACATTTTATACTAATATGGATATTTTATATCAATGTTATCTGAAGCAAATTTTGTTTCAAAACTTGCAATCAAGTTTAACTTTCGTATAAAAAAGATTATATTGAAAGGACGATATAGAAAATCTTGAGGCATTAAGTGCAGACGTTGTTTGTACCAACCGCTGGAAATGAGTAAACTACTTGTGTTTATTTGACAGAGTTGATACAGTTGTAGATTTTTTTAAGTACAATTGGAACGTCCGAAGTACCTTTTGGTGCAATACAAGAACTTTATATTTACGCACTTAAAAAAAAAGAAACTCGATTAAAAATGATTCACTTCATTAATATTTAAACATTTAGACAATTTTGATAAAAAAAATATATATAAATTCTGTTTTTATAAATCATGTGTTATTTATACTCGTATACTTGTATTTATCACACTTACGCTTAACACTATTATAAATAAAATACACCAAATATTTAACATGTTAGAGGTCATTTTATAAACATTGAAATAAAATGAAACCAAAATTTAAAACTATTGATATTTAAAATTATTAATTTGTTTTTTCCTTCCAAAATAAACCGTTCAGACCAAATAACGATTTAAAACTGACCACTGGATGTATTAAAAAAACGGAATAAAAAATATTTTTTAAGAAATTAATATTCAACCAGCGTATTTTATATTTCTGTTCTTGCGTACGTACAAAACTAAACGAATAAAACTTTATTAAAATAATAAAACGTAGAAAAATTTGGTTATTGCATTTTTAATTATGTAGATAGAAGACTCGGTAAAATAAACATCAAATAAAATATGATTCTAATAAAAAGTGTAAGTAAAATATAAACAATAATTTTTTTCAAAGTGATTTAATGATTAATTTAACAATAGTGACTAAAGAAAAAATTGAAAAATTGATACTTGTGGAGTATTCTTTGACGATGCACATAGGGATATTTTGCCAATCTAGCCGGATATTGGCAGGAAAATCTGCTGTGGTCATAGGCTGTTAAAGATAGAAAACAAGAAAAATCGGACAAAGAAAAAAAAAGTTCCCCTCTGAAGAACTAATCCTACCTCTGAAATATTAAAGTTTTAAATTAATTTTACAGTCATGTTGTTAAGCAATTACAACTTTTAATGTCAAAGATTGTTTAAAAACTTAAAGTTGGACTCAAAAGATTCTAAAATGCCATTTTAGCTCCGCCCCTTTTTGTTATTATTATATTATTTGAAAAAAGATTGTAATTATTACATAGGCCTTAAAACCATAGAGAAGGTATGAAAGAAAGGTAACACTCTTTTTCTGGAGTGGGTCTTATACTAGTACATAGTGGATTGGGCGCAAAAAAGCGCAGCGTTTTTTTCTACAGCATATAAGTAGAGATTGTAAATTTTTTAGTGATATATAAACTTTTTGGGGCCACGATGGAGATCACTCTCAAAAACCTTTTCACTTTTTTTTGACAAAGAATTTAACAAAAAATCTCCTTTTTTTAATTCCGAACGAAATTATTTATTATAAAAATTTAAAACAATTTTTTTTTAAATTAAGATAAGTGGCTGCTAATATAGCTGCCAAAAAAAAACAATACAAAATCTTTTTTCGTTTAGCCACAAGGTAAAAGCTGGGTTCCACATTTCTGCTGCAATTCATTTGCGATTTGAGAAATTGGCTGAATGGTAAAACATCATTTCATTTTCAGTGCCAATGCAGTGACGAGATCCACGACTCACGTAAGTGATTGCTATTTCTACCTGTCGACTCATATATTTGGAAAAGGCATTGGTGTTTCTAAATAAAGAGGAGTGTCATAACATAACAAAATATACCATCCATTACTCGTCTTCTACGAGTACCACCCAGCAATCTTCATTTAATCCAAACATCGGTGACGGCGAAGATGAAATCACGGGCGATTTACCGTCAATTTCGTCTATGCCAAAATACGAGGTACTTAATACATGAGCACAGAATGAGAGCTGAATTAAAAGACCTTGTAAAAGACTTAGAAGTACTAAAAAATAAAGAAAAACCTTTAAGTTCTACATTGCAGCAATGGAACCTTTAAGAAAGTGGCGTGGTCATAACGTGACTTAGTGATACATTAAATCCTTCAATAAAGTTTCCGTTATGTAGGAAATCGAGGAAACTGAAAAGTCATGGTCGCATTCGGAGGGAGATTTTTAATGATTTTCTATTTTTATTGGTTGATTTTGTTGGCATGTACTATTTAATTGTGAGGTAGCGTTTTGTGGGAGAGCCAATGACGCTAAGCGTTCCATGATTATCATTTTCATGTTGGGACTTTCTATTGATTGAGAGAGAGGTGGAAATAAGATTTCGTTGTTTGATTTTGTTAAAAATATACTACTTTGCTTTCCACTTGCTCATGCTTAAACAAATAATATATTTTATTTTTAGTAGATTTTGAAATAAATTACAAAATATACTCAAGGCGCCGGGTGACTAGACCATGTGCGCTCATTTTGTAATACAGTAGGCTTTATACAAGTACGTTAAATCTATGATGTAAGGAACATTAAAATTATAAATTTAATCAAATACCAAGTTTAATGTAAAGTTATTATAAAAGGAAAGAGAACATATGTCAATCACACAACTAGAATATTGTGCTTCTGTAGGCTAGTCTTGATAGATGGTAAGAAACTGGTGGTAGTGCAATCAATGATTTTGTCTAAGGACTCGTCTATCTTGGAAATTTCGCATTCGGTCAGTATATGTGTAATGGAGAGGGTGACATTGCAGAATGTACATTTCGCCTGGTCAGTGCCATCATAGTAATGCTGAGTATTGAATCTGGTTTTGTTTACTCGAAGTCTGCTTAGTAGTATGCCATCGCTTCTTGTCATGTTGATGTTAAATCTCGGTCTAAATGAAACGGGATGAAGTCTTCTCTGTGATGATCGATATTGATTATAAATAATTCTTGCTGTACAAGGAACTTCAGTGATGTTAGGTAAATTTTGGGGCTCTTTGGCTGCTGCATCAGCATGTTCGTTGCCCTCTATGCCTATGTGGGAGGGTACCCACAAAATTAACACCTGCTGGCGTCTATTTGGCAACGCGATTATATGGTCGTATAATCTATTGCCATTTTTACTTAATGCTCTTATGGCGCTAAGACTGTCTGTACAAATCAAGGCTTTCATATTACTGGAGGATACATGTGCGACTGCCGCCCCAACCGCGGCGAGTTCGGCCGCAAAGATACCAACGTCATTTGGCAGACGTACTTTTTTTACTGTCTCAAAATGAGAGGGACCAATTTGTCGGACAATCCCATACGTTGTTACTCCTCCTTGAAAAGATCCATCTGAGAATAATATGGCTTCAGGAGCGAATGATATTTCGTCTGACTCTTCAAAGACCTCTTCAGCGTTAAGTACAGGTGGGGAAACATTAAAGAAAGGTAACAATCTTTTTCTGGAGTGGGTCTTATACTAGTAAATAGTGGATTAGGCGCAAAAAAGCGCAGCGTTTTTTTACAGCATATAAAATCAATACAAAATCTTTTTTCGTTTAGTCACAAGGTAAAAGCTGGGTTCCACATTTCTGCTGCAATTCATTTGCGATTTGAGAAATTAGCTGAATAGTAAAACATCATTTCGTTTTCAGTGCCAATGCAGTGCCGAGATCCACGACTCAGGTAAGTGATTGCTATTTCTGCCTGTCGACTCATATATTTGGAAAAGGCATTGGTGTTTCTAAATAAAGAGGAGTGTCATAACATAACTAAATATACCATCCATTACTTGTCTTCTACCACCCAGCAATCTTCATTTAATCCAAACATCGGTGACGGCGATGATGAAATCACGGGCGATTTACCGTCAATTTCGTCTATGCCAAAATACGAGGTACATGAACACAGAATGAGAGCTGAATTAAAAGACCTTGTAAAGGACTTAGAAGTACTAAAAAATAAAGAAAAACCTTTAAGTTCTACATTGCAGCAATGGAACCTTTAAGAAAGTGGCGTGGTCATAACGTCACTTAGTGATACATTAAATCCTTCAATAAAGTTTGCGTTATGTAGGAAATGAAGGAAACTGAAAAGTCATAATCGCATTCGGAGGGAGATTTTTAATGATTTGCTGTTTTTGTTGGTTGATTTTGTTGGCATGTACTATTTACGTGTGAGGTAGCGTTTTGTGGGAAAGTCAATGACGCTAAGCGTTGCATGATTATCATTTTCATTTTGGGACTTTCTATTGATTGAGAGAGAGGTGGAAATAAGATTTCGTTGTGTGATTTTGTTAAAAAATATACTTTGCTTTCCACTTGCTCATGCTTAAACAAAAAATATATTTTATTTTTAGTAGATTTTGAAATTGTATTCTTTATATTATTTCCTTGATAGAAGAAAAAATATTTTCCTTATTTTATTCTGTTCGTTTGTTGTGTAATTTTATTATTAAATAAACACAATATTTAAATAAAACCTAATTTGAGTAGGTTATGGGCATTTTATAGTCAAAACTTGTGTGAGATACGCGTGTGAAATAAAGATTAAAAATTCCTTTGCCTGAGTACCCACTGCGTAGCAAGTCGCGGTTACGGATTTTGTTTACCCAAATCTTAAAAGATTAGGATTTTGTGCGGAATGGCATACACCAAATTGTTAATTACAAAACTTAATCGCGAAAATTATGAAATATGGAAAAAGAAAAACGTATGGGAAGTAATTAAAAAAGATATTCCTAAAATCCTAACGAAAATTGGAAGAATCAAGAAAATTAAGTAACTATATTAATTGGTTTGACTGTTGATGAAACAGAAGTGTTTCGTATTGCGAACTGTAAATATGCTAAAAATGTCTGGAATATTCTTTTAGCATACCAACAAAGTTAAATTAATGAGATCAGTTTGGGAATTGAAATTACACCCAGGAAAACATATGAACAAACATATTACCCAAATGAAGTTATTGTTTTGTAAATTGAAAACACTTGTTAAACAAATTTGTGAATCTTGATTAATTTCTATGCTACTTAGTTGCTTACCCACCATGTATGACACTAATAACAACACTAGAGTTAAGATATGAGAAGGATCTCACTATGACTGTTGTCGAAAATAAACTACTGAAAGAATTTGAAAATCACAAAAGGAGAAATTACGTGGAAGACACAATTTTAAGAACTCCAGATAAATTTGAAAAAAATAATATCAAACCTATTGTCATACCTAAAGATTGCTGTAAATTTAAAAATAAAAGCATCAAAAATCTAAAGTTACTATAAACTAAGAAAATGATTTGTTTGTTCTTAATGATGAAAATGAAACTTGGATTGTTGACTCTGGTCCCACTTGTCATATTTGTAACAATGAAAATTAGTTTGTAAATCTAGATTAATAACTATTGCAAATTCAAATTGAAAAGGTGACTACAGGTTAAAAATGCTAAATCAACAAGGTGATGCAGTAATTATAATCGTCGAAGAAATTATAACCCAATCGTTTAAAGGAAACTTACTGTGAGCAAAGATGTTATCAGCAAAAGGTTTCAAGTTTTTGTTTTTGAAATTAATATGTAAAATTCTTCATTTAAATAATATTTTAGTAGGTCTTGCTGAGTGTGTCAACAGTTTATATCAGTTAAAAGCTATGCGAAAATTTCAAGGTTTTTGTTAAAACCAGACATTATATAGAAATGTTATAAAAAGTTTGAAAAGGTCCCTAAGTGTATAAAATCAGAACAAATGGAACTAAATTTAAAGCAAAAAAAGATGGTTTATTTCCTAAAATCTTATGGTACTATAACTCAAATTACCGTTCCTTATCGTCCTCAAAAGAATGGAGTAGCTGAAAGAAAGAATCGCTATCTAGGTTAAATGGCTCGGTGTCTTTCTGACTGGTTTTAATAAATGTGATGAAAGCAAAGTATGCAACAGCTTAACAGCCAATTGGAAGTTAATGGTTTAGGTGAAATATCCTATTATCTTGATTTGAAAATAGTAAAATCAAAAGAAAATTTATTTAAAATTTGGTTTGGAAGATGTAAATCATTCAAGTATTCTCTTAAACAGTAAATGATAAAACTAAAAAGGAGCTTTTGTTACTCAAGGATAAATACCGAAGCTTATTATGATCGTTACTTTATACTGCAGTCAATCAGGTGGACAGATACATATTTCTACTAGTCTTTCCATTCTAGCCCGAAAAAATGTAATCCAAATCAAGAACATAAGGATGAATTAAATCGTGTTGCAAATTATTTAAAAGGAACAATAACTTTGTTTTTAAATCTCAATTAAAGTATAGCTAATCCAAATATACTTATTTGTTACGCTGATGATAATTGGGCCGAGTGCAGAATTGATAGAAAATCAAATTCTGGATATATTTTCTTACTAAATAATAGTGCAGTAAGTTGAGCTTGCAAGAAACAAACAACTGTTTCGTTTTGTAAAATACTACGTTGACAAGAAAATAATGGAATGCAAATACTGCCCGTCTGAAGATATGATTGTAGATATGTTAACAAAACATTTATCACTTGTCAATGCTTAAACAAATAACATACATATTTAACTTTTAGTAGGTTTTGATTTTGTATTTATTCTCTACATTTTTTCCTTGATGGAATAAAAAATATTTTCCTTTTTTATTCTGTTCGTTTGTTGTGTAATTTTATTATTAAATAAAACATAATATTTAACACAGTTTTAATAGCGTCTGTAAATCTAGTTTTTATGTGTGTGTATGTGTTTTTTGTCCCATTATGCTAGGAACATAAATGGGACGAACAACACGTTTCGTCCAACACGACGAATACGTCGTCAAAAAATCGTAAGAAGAACAATGGCAACGAAAAAACACAGCTGTTATAATTTTTAAGTTGTTTACTTTTTGTAAGCTGTTAAGGTGACCATCAAAAAAAAATATTTAAAAAGTTAAATATTAACAAAAACACAACTGAAAACTATTTTTATTTAACACTTATTGTAAATGCTGCAAAATAGAAATACATAAATTTTTTAACTAAAATAACTTTAATATGAAAATTTATTATTCGGAATCTTTTAAAATTTAATTAATTTACTTTATTCGTGCTTGATTCCTTCAAATATAAATATTTCATGATATTCTCATGAAATATTTATTTTTTAAACTAAACTAAAAATGAAATGTATTACTGCGGGGAAAGCATATCCATATGGCCATTTCACTACTGCTCAAATAGCTCGTCAGTGGATTTTACCCAAATTTTGTATAGAAAAACAGAAAGTCTTATATCAAAAGCCAATTTTTATTTTTTCATTGAATCTTTCAAATACATATGAATGGTTCCCAATGGGATCCCTTATGTAGAAAAATGAAAGAAAAAATAAAAATAGTTACTAAATGTTTGCTGTGTTCTTGTGTAGAACATTTTTGACTTGTTATTGTTATTGTCTTCTGTCTTATTGATTCAATGGAGTTCTTATTTAATCAATTTGGCTTTTGATATAAGACTTTCTGTTTTTCTATACAAAATTTGGGTAAAATCCACTGACGAGCTATTTGAGCAGTAGTGAAATGTCCATATGGATATGCTTTCCCCGCAGTAATACATTTCATTTTTAGTTTTGTTTTAAAAATAAATATTTCATGAGAATATCATGAAATATTTGTATTTGAAGGAATCAAGCACGAATAAAGTAAATTAATTAAAATAACTTTATTAACAAAAATACTTTGAAACTAAAGTCAAACATGGTCACATAGCACTGATTTGTTCGTCGTTTGCCGGCGCGCTTGGCTTTCGCAGAGACTTCCGTAAACTCCGTATGCAGTGGTCGTGAATTTATTTTGGCTTACGTAATATGCTTGTATCCGGCTAAAACGTCAGCGCCGTGTCGCGTTAAAGATGCCCGTAGTTTCTCAATTTTCTCTTTGGAAAGTTCTAAGTCCAGTAACAAGGCCAAGGCTTCTTTGGAACCATACTTTTTAATGTGTGCGTTTGTGGGCGTGGCAATGCTTTCCTTAATCCTTTTTAGTCGCAGTGGGCTTGCATCAGCAACAGATTTGGTTATCTGAGACCTAACTATTTCACTATCCTTTGTATATTTAATAGCTAGCGCGTCCGATAAATGCTTCGTGGTCAAGTCATTGGTGGCATCGGCAAGTTTCCTCTTTCTTGTGCAAATTGAACATTCCTCAATACTTTTTTTTTGCTTTCTTTTTGCTCCTCTGGTTGGTGTGGTAGGTTTATCTACTGCCAATATAGCCAGAATGGTGTCTTCATTGAGCCAGTCCTCGTATTTGGAGTTGAAGTTCTGAATGGTTCGATTAGATTTTACCCATTTTGCCTTAATATTTGCATATATATCTTCTAAAGCAGCTTCCGTGAAAAACTTTGGTGTGGTTGACTTTCTAAACAGTTCAAATAATTTTAAATTGTTCAACGCCATCTTTTCAGTACTTAAATTCTTTAATGGTTTCAGTAATTGTTGCGCCAACTTTGAGTCGTAGACTTATACAGGCATTGTGCTTATTTTGCAATATATAGGCTTATGCTACCATGCCTAAAAATTTACTACTAAAAAAAATAATTTTAACAAAAATTTACTACTAAAAAAAACTACTGTCAGTCAAAACATATAAGGAATGGACGCCATACAATTTCTGCAACCATGTCTCTTTAACCTCTAGAAGCCAAACGGGCACGTACAGGCAGATAAAACCTTTTGAATTATGTAAATAAATAATCCAAGAACAGGTTTTGCAAATATGGCAAATATAGAAAGATGTAGATTTATTTTATTTTCCGTCAAAGTTGAAAAATAGTGAAAAAACGGATAGTTTTTAAATAGTGATTTACCAGGAGAAACACAAAGCAAACAGTTACTTTTTACATCATTAAACAATTATCGTAATATTACACCTGAAACCGCAACAAATTGACTAAAAATTTTGTGTTCTTTTGAAAAACAAATGTCGGTCACCTTTGAACGGTTATATCTTCTAGACTAAAAATGTGATATTATTAAGAGTGGCATATTTCAAATCGTTGAAAAGTTTCCTATAACATGGGTTTATTCAAAACTTCGTGAGCGCTCATAAAAATTTTGGTTTTTGCAACCTCGTATGCTCTACGGGCGCCACTGTGCGGCGTAGAGCATAGAAATAATTCTATTGCAAAGTTCGCCGCATATGATGAATTTCGTCATGATTGTGTTCATTTTCATATAAACAAATGTGTTTTATTTTTTACGACCCCTTTGAGAACAACAAAATAAACAAAATACAGAAAACTGCGTGAGGCTTTGAATATTAATTTAGATTTAACAAAAACGCAAGTTTCTTATCCATGAACAATTTAAATTAAAACTTGAAATATGAAATATGAACTAACATCAACAAGAGGGTATTAACTCAAAATTTTAAAATTTTTAGTAGAGGTGAAAAACTGAGAATTGAAAAATCCGAATACATCGGAGTAAGCAGATTCTATTGAAAAATATATAACTATTGATTTTCATTTAAATTTACACAAGTATTGCAAAAAAGATCTATTTTTGAGTTAATACGATTTTTCGGAAATTTATCGATCATAAATGAAACAAATTTTATAAACAAAACCGTATCAATCGCAAAATAATACGATAGAGGTTAATACCTTTTTTATGAAAATATACGGTGCATTTCTATGTACACTTTTGTATTAACTCAAAATTATTATCCCTATTGTATTTGTCATTTTTGTAATAGATTAATAATTATTAAAAAATAAAATGCCGAGTTTTTTCTACGAAAACGTCAAACACGTTGACATTACTTGTAACGACGTCGACATTCGCAATGAGAGTAAATTTCTTTTTTTTGATATGAAGGTAGTCACGAAAATGGTCTCAAATGTAGTTTTAGAGATGAAAAAGTTATCGAAATGCGTTGAAATTTTTACAGTAGATAGAAACTCATGTTGTTAGTGGATTTTTTGCAAAAAGTTAGATTTTAAAAATTTTAAGTTAATTAGCTCGCGGGAAAGTCGTCAAATTTTAGACACAGTCAAATTTGTTCGACGCAGACCTTGACTCGACACTCGGTATTAATTTGAGCGCATGTGTTGAAGTCGACATGTTGTCGATAATTTAGAAAAAAATAAATATCATCTTTATATATTTTGACAGTTTTTAAACTTGATTTTTTAAGTTTTGTGAAAAAAAATGTTGCTTATGTTTGAATCAAGTGGAAGCAGTGAAGAAGAACTTCTAACTCATTTTTTACTTTCTTTAATTAAATTTCAGTTTCAAAAAGTTTTTCTTCTCTTTGCTAATGCTTTTCCATTATCTTCATTTTTTTCTCCTCAACTTCCGAAAGTTTACGCTGGTACCGACAGGTTTCTTTAAGAGTATTTTCTTATTTCCATCATTGTATTTTCTTCACGCTTCTAAAGTTTATTTACATCCTAGTTATTTTCTTTCAACACAGTTTTCATATCTGTCATGGAATTATGCTTGTGAAACCATTCCTCGTGTTCACTTTTCTTCTGTTTTGTTTTTCTTCTATTATAAATGGTTTCCTCTTGTGTTTGAATTGATGTTGCCGAAGTTATTGGGACGTTTTCCTCATCCTCTAAAATTGTGATGTCCACTTCAGCAACATTTTCCGTTTCGATTTCATCAACAGAAACTATAATTCCTTGTATTTTACCTTTTGGATTAAACTGCTTTTCAAACTGCAAAAAATTTGCTGCAGCTTCTTCCAGATGTGACAGCGGTTGCATTCATTGCATTAATTTTACCCTTATTGTGACTGTATTTCTTTTTAACTTGCATTTGAAATCTCTCCACACATACAAAACAAAAAAAAAAAAACTATAAAATGTTTTTCGAGTTTAGCAACAAGGGTCTCGAATTGCTTTACAGTTCTAATTTTTAACTTATTTTTCCATAGTCGACACAAAGAACCATGGCGAAATAATACCAGGTGGTCGCAATGGCGAATTCATGAATTTCGCCGTAAACTCTAAATGTCAAACTCCATATATAAAAAATATGTATAACAGTTTATTGTATGGAGTTTGACATTTCACGTTTGCGGCAAAAATTATGAATTCGCCATTGCGACCACATGGTTTTATTTCGCCATGCAAAGAACTTTGTTGACAAAAACAAAGTCAATTCCAGTCAACGTCGGCGTAATATTGCCTTCATTAATATAAGTTTGTCGTCGATAACTCTCAATTATTTTCAATGTTGATGACTGCAATACAATGAATGACATCACTTGTAACGACGTCGACATTCGCAATGAGGGTGAATACCCTCTTGTTGATCAAGTGCGATGTATGTACTTTATATTCACCCTTAACATGTTTGGCGTTTTCGTAGCAAAACTCTATGAGCTTTTTAGCATCATCTAGCAAAGTTACTGCCAATGAGTTAATGTGATTACTTTACCTCTCCAAGTACTTATTGCTAAAATTTCTTATTTCATCTTTAACCGTAAAAATGATAAGTCATCATGAATAGCTTTGTTAGATATAAACCATGGCGCGTTAACGATATACGCAGGGTTTAAGATTGAAACCTTTGTAGGAATTCAATATAATATGTAAGCTGTTCCCTACAGTTAAATACCGTTTGTTGGAGTACTTGTCCAAGTGATTTGGTATGTCACAGGTATGTTTGCATTTGCTATGAGCTGAGGAATGATTTTATTGGCTTGTGTTGATATTGCTTATGGTGACGATTTTTTTTTTTTTGATACTTCTTTTCGGTTTTCATAAGGGTTAGCAGCAAAATAGTTTTGGGCATATGCTTGGGCAGGATTGCTTTCCGAGTATATGTGACGAGCTTTGGCCATATTACAGTCATTTTTAGTTTTAATTTCTCTCTCATTTGTAGGAAGCTTGGGCACTTGTTGTCTGTTGAAGAGTGTTCAACGGAGCAATTAATGAAAAATACACACGAGTACATTTTTCTTGATACGTGTGCTGGTAAACTTTAGTCAGGACAAGTTGTATTAACACTGCACCGAATTTAATTTATCCTTTTATCATCATTTGGTGCTTTAAATGTAGTTTTAACAGTTGCTTTCTTTCTCCTACATTTTCAGCAAGGAGGTCTTTAATCAGCCCAGCTGAATTTTGTTTATGTTCGACGTTGTTGTCAAAATTCTAATATAATTTTAAAAATTGAAAATTTTCAAATAATTTGAAAAAGTAAAAAATGTTAAATTTCAGATTAAATTTCAAAACCAAAAAATAAAATATGAGGTATTTTCATCACTGGCTACATCTGTCTACTTTTACGGTCGGCTACGGTGCGCCAAGATAGCGTCGAAGAAATAGCGTCGATTTTGGGATTAAAAAACCGGGAAAAAACCGGGAAGTAAAATTCCCCGGGATTGGATATTTTGAATTAAAAAATAAAATTAGAATAAATTTTGGCATCTAGAAGAAGAAAAATTGATTTAAATTGTAAAAAAATAAACAACACATTTGTGTATTTAGAAAATAATTATAAAAAAGCGTTTTCAATGATCACAAAAAACCGTTGCTGACTTTTCCCTTGGAAACTATAATACTTTCGCCCAAAATGGCCATACATTATTAAAATAGAGATATTAATGAACCAAAATTGCCAACCGTGCAACAATTCCGCCGAGCCGTTTTCGAGAAAAGTGGCTTCATCCTGACTGGGACAAAAAAGCGTTGCTAATGTTTCCCGTGGAAACTATAACACTCTCGCCCCAAATGGCCATACATTATTAAAATAGAGATATTAATGAACAAAAATTGCCAACCGTGCAACAATTTCGCCGAGCCGTTTTCGAGAAAAATGGCTTCATCCTGAGTGGGCCAAAAAAAGCGTTGCTAATGTTTTCCATGGAAACTATAATACTCTTGCCCCCAATGGCCATACATTATTAAAATAGAGATAATAATGAACAAAAATTGCCAACCGTGCAACATTAGCAACGCTTTTTTGGCCCACTCAGGATGAAGCAGCTTTTCTAGAAAACGGCTCGGCGGAATTGTTGCACGGTTGGCAATTTTTGTTCATTAGTATCTCTATTTTAATAATGTATGGCCATTTGGCCATTTTTTTTTTGCAATTTTCCGTGATTTACACTAAGAACATTTATTTTCTGATTTGAAAAGCTATTAAGATATAGTTAATGTAATTTGATGTGTAAGGCCAAACTTTTGAACAGTTGTAGACAGACGATTGAAATTAACAAGACTTTTTAGTGCTAAGTCCGCTATAATAAGTATAAAATTTGGATGTGGATATTAAAGGCTGTCCCAACAGTTGATGTAATTTGAAGTTTATGGCCATGCTTTTGAACTGTTAAAGACAGATGTAATCTGTTTTGAAGTCGGTTTTTTCAAAAAATTATTTAATTTCAGTATTTTTAAATTTTTGTATTTAGTACTTGTTTGAAAAAAAAATCTAGCACAGCAAGATTAATATCAAGATTAGGTGCTATCGTGAACGATTCATTATTACAAATTCATAATTTAAATCAGTTAAAAATAATCAATAATTAAAAATATCTATAAAATTTGAGACGTATAATATTACCACAAGAACAAATATGTGAAAGTTTCTATCTAAAAATTTCTCTGTTGCTTAGATCAAAATGAAAACCCCCAAAACTATTGGCTACTTGTAGTACTGCGTTCAACAGTTTAGATCTTTCGTGGAACTTTACCTTACACGGTAATTTCCTATAAAGAGAGTAGGCATTCTTTCTCTATGACTAAAAACAAAGAACTTAGAAAACAAACGTGCGTATTCATAGACCTCTAGCAGCAGATAGACGAATTAGATTTAGGTTGTTGTATTGAATAGAATAACAATGTTGTATAGTCTGGCATTGCAGAAAATAGCAGCTGTTTCTGTTTTCTTTTATATTTCTTTTGTTTTGTTTTTGTAACGCGAAAATGCCGCAAAAAGCTAACAACAATGTCAAAACATTTAAGAAGTTTGTGGTCTAGAGTAAAAAGTCTCTCCTTAGAAAGGGTAACGAAAATTTAATTTTAAATAAATATAATTAACAAGTACTGAATAAAAAAAAAAATAATAATAATAGTCTCACAGCACTACAGTAGTAGCATTGAAAACTTTAACCGACAAAGAAATGAGCGGAACTCCGGAAACTACTACGCCAACATCGAAAAGCGGTCAAGCTATAGAAAAATTAAAAGAATTTGGCTATGCATTTAATGCAGGTAAATATAAGAATGTAAATAATAACAAAATCTATAAATTATAAAAAATCTTTAACAGCTGGAGAATTACGTAAAATCGACAAAACAACTGGCGAAGTTTGCGACGAGCCATTTGAATTTGAAGTTACCAAGGATCATGCCAAAAACCAAGCTCATTATGAAAAATTAGCTGACGTAAGCGTTTAAAATTGTTTTTTTTATGTTAAGCTAATATTGATTTCTTATTTTCAGCAAATTCCTGAAATTGTTTATGACTTATTGGTACAAAATGGCCTTTCACGTACTTACATTCCCGAAGAGGCACCCATTGATGAGTCTACATTTTTCTTTTCATATCCGGAAAAGTTAAATAAACCTAAGAAACTAATTGTTATTATACACGGCAGCGGTTATGTACGAGCAGGACAGTGGGCAAGAAGGTACGAATGTATGTAGTTACTTATTGTGTTTGTTTTATTTTAAACATAAAAGCGTTAAAAAAAAGGAAAGATTTGCCAGCTAAATTATTCTGTAGAATTGCAAACAAGAGTTGTAATAAATCTTATATACATTTTACCATAGTGAATTCAGATATCGCCTTACACTGTTATGCTTATCAATTTCACAGCAGTATATCTTCGGATTTTACTTATGTGGTTTTTATCTTCATTTGTACAATTATATAATATATATTTTATAAGAGTCCTATATTCGGGTACGCCGAATTTTCACACTAAATAGATTAAATAAAGTTCAGTATTAGAAATTCTTTCTTACCATAAAGTTTTTCTGTTCAAAAGACGATTTTTTCAAAAATTGTAAGTTATATTAGGGTGTTGTCATAACTTAGTAATTGAAAAGCTTAGCAAGCTTACCAATTTTTCTTACCTTTTCATTAATTTTTATCATAAAAGACAACAAAATAAGTTATAAACAAGTACAAGTGCTATATTCGGATATGCCAAATCTTATATATCCTTTACTATCTATGAAAATCTAGTTTAGTAAAGTAACTCCAATCAAAAAATCAAATATTGGGGTGACAGAGAGTTAAAAAATACAAAAATTGATGCTGCATATATAATATTTTGCATGAAAACGCCATCAGCTCTTAATGGGTTAAGCAATTTAAAAAAAAAAATATTAATATTTCCTTTACGATCTCTTTAAAAGCTTTAAAGTGATACCCATATTGATATTTAAAAAACTTGAAAATTTTAGAGCCCCGTTACTCGAAAAATATGGGTGAGCGCCAATTTTTTCACTAGTTGTTTTTTTTTATTTTTTAATTCTCTATCGCCCCATATATTTATTTTTTTGATTGAAGTTACTTTATTGTTCCAAATGACATGAAAAAATTAGGGGTAGGCGTGGTGTTTTCCTGCTGCCTCGAAGCACCTCTTTCGATACTATGTCTGTTCGATTGACATATTTATTTTTTGTAAGGCAAATTTGATTTCAACACTAACACTGACGGACAGACGACTTCGCTATGCATAAGAATATATATACTTTATGAAGTCGGAAACGGATATTGTAGAAATTACGCACGGAATGACAAACGGTATAAAAAGTTAGAGGCGGACGTGATGTTTTGCCCGGGACAGGACATACTGATTTACAAAAGCAAATTTTCGAAACTATGTCTGATTGATTTGCATATTTAAATTTTCTCTAGCTCATCTAGTGCCTGGGCAAAGTTGATTTCAACACGAACAAGGACGTATATACGGACGTCTCTCAATTGACTTTATGGGGTCGGCATGGATATTGTAGAAATTACAAACGGAATGACAAACGTAGATATATCTGTAGTGAAGGGTAGAACAACTATAACAGCACTCTTGTGACTGCACAAAAAATGTTTCATAATTATTTATTTTTATTTATTTTATTCTGTAATTTAAAGCCAAGTGCAGCCAAAACACGGGTTCACATTTTAGGTTGCGCCCGTAAGGACCAATGAGGTTTTCGACTAACCCTTTCCATTGGGTATACCGCACATAAAAATATATACATAAATTCAGCAACTAAATAAACAAACAAAATCTCACAAAACAAAAAACAACGCAAACACGCTGACACAAACAGTAACCTTCGTGGCAGGTGTTATACCACTAAACTGCCCTCCCAACCTTGTCGCAAAAATTATAATCCACATTGAACTTCCTTTTGTAAACCCGTATCCTTTCGTTCATAATGGGTTAGTCATTCAATATTAACTGCCGTACTCATAGAAAATCAAAATAAATTTGAAATATACTTTAGGACAAATTTGTATGAAAAATTTGTTATAAAACACATTGGCCCTATTCACGATCTTGTGCAAATGGTCTTGCATCATAGCATTTGGAAAATTGTGTAGCATATTTTACTCATTACTATATGTTTTGTTGGTGTAGACTAAAAGTATGCTACACAATTTTGCAAATGCTATGATGCAAGACCATTTGCACAAGATCGTGAATAGGGCCATTATTTTCTATGAATACGCCAGTAAATATTTAAATATAGTTTTAATAGAATTTTATTATAGCAGTTTTAATAAGCTTTCTTACGACTCCATTATCGTGCGATATAGGATATGTGTTTAGTCTGAAACCGATAACGTAAAATAAATAATAGTAATAAATGAACAAAATTAAAAAAAAAAATGATAAAATCACAAACAGTGCACATTGCAAATGTGAGCAAAAAACTAATTCAAGTCCAGCGAACGTGTAAGAAAAGCTTTCGAATTAAAAAGTCATGATGCATTTGCTTGCACTTAAAATTTTATATTTGTATATTTGGCAGTAGATTCAAAAATGGCAGTACTTGTTTACAGAAGCAGAATTTGCAAACACAGAATTCATGAATACCGGCCTCTTGTAAGGTGGGGAAATACTATTGTAATAGCTCTGCTGACGCCAAGAACAAAGAGCGATCTAAAAATGCTACCAAACTGAGCAACAACGTTGCAATACCGTAAACAAATCTGTTTATGTTGTTTTTATTTTTAGCCAGGGTGTATGTATAACGCATTACCCTGTTAAATAGCATTTAAAGTTTTCTAATCATAAAACCATTTATACCACTATAAACCTTAGACAATAACTAAGGCATGAAGGAGAATAATTTTAGTGTGCATTGGCAGAACATAACACCACATAATCGTGATGAAGCATAGTTGACTTTAGAGAATTCAAGATTAGCAGCCTTTCAAAATTCAACCTACTTTCAAGATTTATTACTATTAATTATGGCGAAGTCCGGTTATACATTACCCAAAATAACAAACGTCAGTATTGTTAAATAAGAATAATTTATTTTTTTTTAAAGTATTGTTATTTTTTTTTTAAATCTGAATTTTTAAAAATTGCTGGGGAACATAACCACAGCGCTAGGGTATCCCACAAGTTATCAGATATAAGTAGTCTTTCCAGGAAGTGCACATCGACCTATACCTTCGTATAGGAAGTGATAAATCCTGAGCAGGATATCGAAGTAGAAAGAATTATCTTGATTTGCTATTTGTTAACACAATGGCATTTTTAAAAAAGCCAGTTGAAAAAGGAAAATCTGCTCGCGCACAGATGCTCCTCCTTCGAGATGAAGTAGTGATCTCTAAAAAGTATTAAAATAACAAATAGTTGTAGGCAACACTAATTGTTTTTATTTCGTGTCTATTTTGAGAAAACAACACGTAATTGCCTATTTTTCAAATCAAAGGGCAAAAACTGGCAATTTTTTTTTATAAAAAAAAACAGCATTACATCCAAATTGGCAACAAAATAAATAACAGCTTAGTTAAGGAGTGAAAGGGATTTTTAATAGCTTTTTTAAAAAGTGGATTATATACTTATATGATGTGTTGTACTAATTCTTTTTTCAGTTTAATTATCAACAATTCATTAGACCATGGTACACAAATACCGTACATTAAGCGAGCCCGAGACCTTGGTTACGATATAATCGTAACAAACACAAATGACAATTATCGTGTTGTCGATGGCAAACGAAAACCAATACAAATTCTGAATTCAGCAACAACGCACGCGACTTATGTGTGGCAAAAATACGTAATGGCTTGCGAACCAGAAGCCGTTGCTATCGTGGCACATAGTGCTGGTGGTGGAGTGACAGTTGAATTGGTATTATCTTAATAAAGTTTAAAGAACATTAATTTTATTATAATTTAAATACTTTAGGCTAGACGCTTTCCAGAATTTTTCAAAAGTAATGTTTTTGCTATTGCTTTTACGGATTCTGCACATTCGCATGTACCCGAAGAAATATTAAAAATTATAAGCCATAAAACATGTAATTGGGTTTCAAGTAGCAAACCTTTAGATACGGAAATTAAAACGCCTAAAGATGATATTAAAATGGTTTCAGCAGGTAAGTGAGGATAATATTTTAATTTGCTTATTTTCACTTTGACTAAAAATTAATTTAATTTACGTCTTTTTTTAAATCTTTATTAAGGTCATTCCAAGCACGAATGGACATCTTATTCGGCTTTTGATTCTGTTTTCAAATATTTGGAGCAAAAATATGATGAGTTTATATTAGACGAGCAAACGTGTAAAAAATTCAAAGATGACAATTAAATATTTAAAAAATTAATTTAAAACTGATGAAATGGCAAAAACAATTTGTTATAAAATCTGGCCTTAAGTTTTCTAAATTAAATAAATTATATTAAATAAACCTGCCAGTGAAATGCTAATTTAACAGGTTGATGATTTTAAACATACTTTTCACATAATTTCTCAAACTCTGATTATTTTGTAAATTAACATTAAATTTTAAAAGTCTGGGAAAAAGAAAAAACAAGGTTCTTTCTGCACGCCTTTCTGAACAAAAATCAGAATTACTAAAAGAAAACTTGTGGTGTATCAAAACATTATTGTATCAGTATGAAATAATGGAAGGATATTTTTAATAAATATCTAGTTTTGTGGCTGAAGCGATATTATTTTTTGTGAAGAAAAACATGTTTTCTTAAAAATTTATGTTTATTCCAACTTCAAATTTGATATATTTTATTACATGTATAATATACCAATACATTGGTAGCGTAGGTCTTTGATTTTTTAACCATATCAACTCAACTACTTTGGCTACACAAAATCGTTTTTCTTATTGTCTTAAACTGCTGTTATCTATTTATTCTCTATAACTTATCCACCGCAGTTACTCAACAAAAATTAATTTGGTAGCTAATTAAGAAGACGAAAATTTTAGTTTAAAATTAGTTCTTTTAGAACTCTGGCTCTTTGCAGAGTTAATTCAATCTACCTAAAAGTGTGGTTAACATTACCGAAAGCTAAGTGTAGCAGAGTCTTGTAAGTCACTTTGCTGTAATGGTGATTAGAAATTGCTTCTTTTTGTCGTATTGTGAATATAATAACTGATGGCATCTGGAACATCCATCCAAAATCTCTTCCTTTGTAATTCTTTCGTTAGTTTTCAATATCTTTTAACTATCGGAACGCAGTTTTGTGACTTCGCCTAATTTTTTGCGCAATGCCGCGACAGGAACATCCTTTCGAATGATGAATATCGATTTTGGCTTTTTGTGATTTTCTTTACCATTTACCCTAGAGTTAATGTCGACGTCGTTGACGGCGTTTCAACGCCGAAAAAGTTGAAACAGATTGAACTTTTACGGCGTTTCAACGCGTTGAGATTAACTGCTCTCATACAATTTCATACGATTCAACTCAAGGCGAATCAATTACCAGGTGGCAGCGTAGGCGAAATCATTAATTTTCGCCGTGTACACTACTGTCAAACTCCATATATAAAAAATCTGTTTATCATTTTTTTTATATGAAGTTTGACATCGTTTCTACTAGCAAAAAATAATAAATTCTCTAACGCTGCCACCTGATAATTGATTCGCCTTGATTCAACTTTTTTTTTGACATTTGACGCCGTCAACGACGTCGACATTAACTCCAGGGTTAAGGCCCAACTATAATGTGCATAAGCTAGCTTTAGCTTATGTCAAAAATTCAACGAAAAGCCTGTCAAATGCTTAGGTAACTTATCAAAGAAATTTATGTGGCTACAATGTACACATATAAATTTAGTAACTTATTTGCCACAGTTGCACATATATGTTTATTTCGTACTTTTGCCTAAAATACTTTCTATATTTATCAACAAAATTTTAAAACTAAAAGGCTTTAAAGGAAATATTTTATATATTTAATAACGTTCACAAACACATTTACATGTTTTGGTTTATGTTCTAAGAAAATGTAAAAAAAAAAATTATTACAAATTACTTTCTGTTTTGTGTTTGTGGCCAAACGTACTAAAAAATGCAACGATGTTCATCGTTTATATGGTATGCATATGTGTGTATAAATACAAATTTAATTTAAATATATTATAATTGTTAATAATTGGCAATAAAGAAAAATTTTGTTTTTTCTACATTTTTTTATTGAATTAAAAACTAAAAAATTTAACAATTTAGGTCTTAATTAGAAAATTTCTTTATTAATGTATAAATCAAAGCACAATCAGCTGTTTCCGTACGGAAAGTGCGATCAGTTTCGTACCTTGCATAAAGAAATGAAATTTAACGAAACTTGACGAAAAGTTATCTTATTCACATTATAGTTTACCACATATAATTTAATGTATTTGCACAGTTGTATAAGTTGGCATAAGCTAGTTTATGCACATTATAGTTGGGCCTTTACACTTACAAACGTTTATATATAGTTTTTGTTATTTTTTAAATTTAAGAAAATTCCCTTTCCGATGGTTAAAAATTTTAACTTTCTACGTTAAAACGTATAGCCTACTATTTATCTAATCGAGAGCATATACAGTACTATCCCGATAAATTCCGGACACGCGATTTTCGAACACATCTATAATTCGGAAAGTAATTTTTTTCTTTGTTCATTTATGTGTATTATCACGGAATTTTTTCCGTCTGTATTCTTTTGGAAATTTGTCAATTCTTTTAGTTATTAGAATTGATTTAAAGCAACATAAGAATATCGGCTCTTAATGGGTTTAGCATTTTTCAAAAATATTAATATTTAAGCTTTTAAATGATGATGATTTTAAAAAATAAGGTGCACAATCGTACTTTTCCTAAAAAGTTCAGAGGCCCATTCTCGAAAAATATGGATGAACACCAAACATTAAGTGATTTTTTCATATATTTTTATTCTCTATCTATTGTTTTTTTTTATTGGAGTTACTTTACTGAACTTGATTTGTTCTAAATGATATAAAAAAATTAGAGACAGGTTTGGTACCTCCAAGGACTTGGTCCGACCTTGCTGATTTTCAATGGCAAAATTTTTGAAATTTAATCATTAGGGTATTTAAATTTTCTCTACCTCATCTGGAGCCTTAGCCAAGTATATTTCAACAATAATCCGGACGGACAGACGGACATCGCTCAATCGTCTTCGCTATGCATAAGAACTCAGAATGTGTATATTTTATGTGGTCGGATATTGATATTGTAGAAATTGTGTTCTAAAGCCTCAAAATAAACGAAGAGAAAATAGATAACATCCATAACCTGTGCCCAAATTTTTCAAAGTTGCATCTGAATTTGTAAAAAGGCAAATAAAGTTAATTGATCTTCTGTTTTTAATAAATTCTGGAAAAAGGGGGTTTCTTTGCACAATTTATGTGGGTATTACATAATATTTAAATTAAAATAAATAATAATAATAATAAAAACATATATAATCAAGCATTGTCGACATAGTACGGTACATACATACATATTTTATTCTAAAAGAATCGTTATAAATACACATGTTAAAATATGCATTTCATTTACCTTTATAAGTTTTGTGTTATAAAACATATTAATTAACGAAATACATATACAGTAAAAACTCTATTTGCGGACACCTCCCGCAAGCGGACACCTCTACTAAGCGGACAATTTCTTCAGACCCTTCGATGTCCGAATATGCATTCAAATTTGTTTCACTTACATATCAATACATAATAGAATATTTAATAGCAGTGAATGCCGGCCATTTCTAATCAACTCTCCCGTAGACGGACACCTCTCCACAACGTACAAATCTGCTCTGACGGTCGGTGTCCGCCCACGGGAGCTTTTACGGTATTTAGTTTGAAATACCAAAGACTGACCTTCACAAAACTTAAAAACATTTCTTATTAAAGGAAATACCATTTTTTTAACATACAGTAGCTCCAAGCGAAACTCGTACACTTTAGACTAATTTTTAAACTATCTTATAACATTAAGTAAGAAGCTCTTAACAAATAAAACTGTATTTGCTTTATTAGTTCATTTTATAACAAATTTAACAAAACATGAAAACTTAAAATTAGTATTAATTTTTTTTCAATTTTTTTTTAATAAAAATATGAAATAATAGTAATTTCTGTGACAAAGCCAAACTCGTACACCATACTTTAATCAAATATTATTATGTTGGTTTTAAATATTAATATTTGGTGTGCATGCCTTTATTTTTTATTACCATTTTTAATCTATTTGGCATACTGCGAACAAGGTTTACGCAAAAACTTGGTTCAATTTTGCCCCATTCGTCCTGAAGAGCTCTTTTCAAGTCATCCTTAGAATTTATTGTATGACTACGAATTTTACAATCGAGATAGCTCCACAAATTTACGATTGGGTTTATGTCTGGACTCTGGGCTGGTGTATCCATAACATGTGGACAAACAGAAAGTAGCCATGAACGCACATTATAAGCCTTATGCTTAGGGTCGTTGTCTTGATAAAAATAAAAGTTTTCACCAAGACAAAGTTTCTGCTTACAAACTGGCAAACTTTTTTTTAAAATGCTCAGATACATATGCTGATCCATGCTACCATCGATAAAGTGTAAAACACCGAGCCCAGATGCAGAAAATTATCCCCAAACCATTTAGGGATGAGCGATCCCGTGATTTTTGAGGAACATCGTTACCAGTGAACGTGATTTTCAAATCACCGTTCTTTTAAATAGTTACCGTGATCACCGTTTGCAGTTATTTTTAATTTAAACATTCATGTTTATATAGGAAGTATATAACACTAAAAAATATTTTATGCAAACACTTATCATAAGGAAAAACTTATTTTGATCTCTGCATTAAAAGCAGCTGCAATTAAATTTGCCCAGAGATATAAAATTCGGAACAAATAAAAAAAGCCCACAACATTTTTTGTTTTTGTTTTTTTTTTGCTACATATGTATGTATTTGTGAAGTTTGGAAAAAAGAATAGTTGCTGTTAATAAGTAAAAGCAAGAAAAAGCTACACGGCAAAGAAGCTGCTTTAATATAAATATGAAAGAATGAAATAGTCAAAAGTACTTATACTTCTCTTTTACAAAGTAAAATAAATTTAAGTTTGTATGTGTGGAAATATAAAAGAACGTTCTTACTCGGAACTGTTATTTGATCAACTCAGTCACTGTAGTGACCAGTGATTTTTTAATCACAGTGATTTAATCACAGGTACTAAAATATCGCTCATCTCTAAAACCATTACTGAATCACCACTGTGCTTAACTGTTGGTTTCATGTTTTAGGCAAGCAACTCCTCATTGGATTTTCTCCATACATAAGGTCTTCCATCTGAACCAAACAAGTTGAATTTACTTTCATCTGTGAATAATACCTGCTTCCAAAATGAAAAATCATTTGTTTCATGTTCCTTGGCGAATCGTAACCTTACCTTTTGATTTCTCTTATTAATCACAGGTTTAATTGTTTTCCTTCTACCACTGAAATTACCCCTTTTTAATATGTTTCTTATGTCTGCGGGCAACAAATTTTTCCTTAATCTTTTTCAACAATTTCTACGAGTTTCGGAGCACTTAAAAACGGGTTCTTTCTTATTTGACGTAAAATTAATTGCTCGTTTCCAGCAGAGAAAATTTTGTTATTTGCACTTTTCTTCTTGTTCGCAATCCTCTCTTCCATTTTATACCTTTTTATAATATATTGCACTGTTGATCGGCTTCTATCAACTATCTCAGATATTTCTCGCAGCGATTTATTATAATTATGATGTTGAATTATACATTTTCTTACTTCAACAGAAGTTTGTCCTCTCTGTCCACCCATTTTGTTCTCTCTTGTAAATCTTTCAAACAAAAACTCAAATAAATGCCAATAAAAAAGGTGATAGTGGGGAAAGTCCCTATTTCTTAATTATTTTTACGAAATATCCCGAAGTTAGATGCAAATTGAAAGAATGTTGCCAAATTAAATAAGACTGTACGAGTTTGGCTTTGGCGTCGAAAGTTGGCACTTTTTAAAATATTTATCTGTATTTTAATAAATAAATTTATATTCAAAATTTCGTTTCTGATATTTAATTAAGTACATAGTTTTGTACTAAAATTAAGTAAATTTATTTTATTAGCCTATTTAGTTTTAGACATATAACATAAAGAAATTTGTTTTCATAGGAGTACGAGTTTCGCTTGGAGCTACTGTACATACATACGAGTACATATATTTTACTTTAACTTTAGGCAATTTATTTTCTGTATTTTTTTTTCTTTTTGACACTTATTCAAACTCTCCAAGGATCTGCACATTGTAAACTTATGGATCATATTAATATAACGCTGTCTTCGACCAAAAACAAAAATCAAATATTTCATAGACAGGCGCCGTCAATGTCAAAACCATCAGTAGCAGTGATATGTCATTATCATTTACATCAATGTATTTAATTTGATTTCTTAGCACTCAATATTCTACTTAATTTTAATGTTTTCTTATGGATAGTGATAAAAAACAATAAAAAAATATAAAACTAAACAAATGTGACCCAAACATAACAAATCAAATGTTTTTTATGTTTCGTTATTTTTTATCAAATGTTTACTTTTTTATCGGGGTGATGTTTATATAGCCCTCGTTACAATTGTGGTCAATATTTGGTGAATAAACCCCGCTTATTATTACTAGTATCTTATAAGTGTTTGTGTAAATCAACCCTCCTCCACATAGTTATCAAATTTCATAAGCATAAATGTCATAAAAAAATAACAATTTTCTTTAGCATATCAGAAAAAACTTAAGATTTTACTTAAACAAAAAAAAAAAATCCTATCAAGACAAGTGTTTTTCTTCTGGTAGCATTTATAGTCTTTAGGGAGTTTTTATTTTTTTCTCGTTATTTCTTGAGGTATAGAGTATATAAAATATATTTTATCTATTGTTTAAGCTGTTGATGATATGATGTCATTAAGAAGTCATAAAATTGTTCATAAAAATACTTAATTTATTTTATGTTCCACAAATATGATTCGAACATTTATGGTCGATAAAAATGCAATAAGTGCTTAAGGAAAATGTATAAAACATATGCTGATTATAAATTAGATGCAGCGATTACTTTTGAATGCCATACATTTCATAGAATTCTAAAATAACTCTTATAATTTTTCTATTACCCTGTCTTAGGTGTTGAACTGATACTTATCTATATATCTTCACCTGTTACGCCGTTCATCAATGATGAAAATGTGATTTTTAGGGTTTCGCGTACAAAGCGTAAAAACTTAATCGTTACTAAGATCGACTGTCACAGCACTCTACATGTGGAACTGTAATATGTAGACTCTGGAAATTTTCAAAAGTAAAGGGTGTTCTGCAAGTGATGTGATATTCACAAAAATGTTTTTTGTATTTGAATGTAAAATTTTGTCCACTATAACAAGTAGAAAAAAATAAAACTATAAATTAAAGGGTTTCGCAATAGTGACGTTTCTTTTATGTAAGTGACCCTGCTCTTGAACCGCAAAGTTTAGTCACTTTGAGTTGAGGTGGTTTTAAGAAAAAAAAAAAAAAAAAAAAAACAAAACGTAATTTGCAATGCAACTTAACAAAGTCATGCATTCCTAAACGCAACCATGTAAACATTGACAATGTTACGCATCCCTAAATGTATAATAAACCATTGACTCGGACTTTTTTTGTATTTTTGTAGTTTTATAATTGATTTGAGGTGTTTCGTCCAATAATCCCATCAAATTTTCAAAGATTATATTTTTTATTGTTGACATTGCCATCTTGAAAAAAACTGATTGCAAAGAAGTGTTTCTAAATGTAAAAAACTTGCAGTTTTTTTTACAAAGTAAACAACATAGTTGGTTACTTTGTATTAAAACAGTAGCAAAACCGCATCACTGCAATGTGTTTTGACGTTTTGGGACTCACCCTAAGTTTCAAAAATAAATTTAAAAATAACAAGTAAGAGGGCTATATTCGGTTATGCCGAATCTTATATACCCTTCACCATATACATATGTAAATCTACTTAAGTGAAGTAACTCCAATCAAAAAATAAAAAAAAAAAATTGGTACTGCAGGTATATAATATTACATAAAAATGACATTTGCTCTTAATGGGTTAAGCATTTTTAAAACATTTTAGTATTTTCTTAATGATCTCTTTAAAAGCTTTAAAATAATACACATATTGATATTTTTAAAAACTTAAAAATTTCAGAACCCCGTAACTCGCAAAATATGGGCGAGCGCCAATTTTTTCACATGATGTTTTTTTTTCTTATTTTTTAATTCTCTATCGCCCCATATATTTATTTTTTTGATTGGAGTTACTTTATTGCTCCAAGTAATATGGACAAATCATTTAAAAGCTTTTGATGAAATTTCTAAGGAAATACTAAATATTTAAAAAAAAAGCTTAACCTATTAAGAGCCGATGACATTTTTATGTAAAATTATATATAGTACAAGGTGTTCGCAGCGAAGGTATACTACATTGTTTTGCCACCATTTTGGGAACATTAGTCTTGATGGTTCGTATTGGCAGTCGTAAAGTAAACACATGAAAAATTTTTCATTTTAACTAATAAAATGATGGGTTTATTAGAACGCGATTTATGCATTTGTCGCGGTTGGATTTGCAATAGTTTCTCGTGGCAATTATGTATTCCAAGATTTTACTGTGAGTTTCCGTTTGTATCACTTAAATGGCGCGCTCAATATTACTCTTAAATGTTATTCGCAAAGTATCGGTATCTAACGATAGGCCATAATGAAAGGGTCATAATGACAGGATCAAAAAATACGTTGAGCTGTCTGACATCGTGCACCATCCTGTTGAAACCAAAGATTGCTCTACGTTCAAATATTGTACTAACTTATTTTCCCAGCATTGCGCGGGCTTAATTTAAAGGCTTTTATAATATATTATGGTCTTCTTTACTACACGACTCTTCTCCGAACATGTGAAAAACCAATCAAATCAGTTTGGGTCTTATAGACCAGAAGATATCTATCTGATTTTGTTAAGATGGCTTAGCTGTCAATGTGTATGCGCTAAAACATCTATTTACCGTGTGTATGAAGTCGGCACAAAGTTAACATACCGCACACGCTCATGGGCGCCTATGTATTTGTTGTTGCTTTTTTATAATGATTTCTAGCAAACTTTAGATACACCATCTATATGACCATGCGAAAAAACCATAAAAATTTAATCGAATGCGGTTTGACCGTTCGTGAGTTATAAAATCACAACACACAAAAGTGTTTTATATACATAGATTTTAGGTCACAAAAGTTACCAAATCATGGCTCGGTATTTCTGGTGCTTTGCTGAAGTACTGTTTTACGCAGCATTTTCAAATTAATTCTGGGTACCACAAGACTATTCTTTCTCATATCTTTAGATATTAAGGCCAAGTGACAGTGTTTAAATGATAATCTTAAAAACGATTTCACAACAATATATAATTGGGGCCGTGCGAAAAAATCGATTTAATGCTGTTCTCCTAACTTCTTTTACTATCTACATCTGGTCAAAAATGGAATACAAGTATCATATATCGGCCAGTACTCCAATGTATTTTTCGGAGTTACTTTATCGCATGCAGTAGAGGGAAACGAGCACTTAGATAGCGATAGTGTATCCAACTCTATTGACTCTTATCGATACTACAAATGACTGAATTATGGAGGCACAAATATGAAGAAAGGAACATTCAGTCGAATTGATAACCTCCTTCTTTTTTGAAGTCGGTTAAAACAAGTTTTACATAATATACTTGTCGCATTTTGACAGCAAGGAGACATGTAGTTATTATAACAAGTCGTGAAAAACAAACTATAAATACTTCTTTTGTATTTGACCATCGCAAGTGTTCTGAAATAAAAGTTCAACCAAACATACTGTAAAACAAAAAATGTTAATCGTATGGTAACTAGTGAACGGCATGAAATTTTATCTATACTTATAATATAATGCTTTTAGAAAAATTTGTTGTTAGTGTCGATAGTAATCAATATGGAATACAAAACATACATATATTCTTGGAATTTTTGTCTGTCTGTCTGCTTTAGCAATACCTAAATATGAATGGATTTAAATTGAGTTTTTTGAAGAGGTTCCGAAGAACTTTTTCGTAAAAAAATGGATATAGCAATGTGGAAGCACCCAGTTTTACCGGTATACTGGTACTAAAGCAGTTGTAAGCACTTTTAATTTTTGTAGATGAAAAATTTTTAATACTGATTACAGAACAGAAATAATCAAACCCGTTTTTTTTAAATTTGAAAATTTCTTCTAAACTGAAACATATATTTAATATGTGTAGAGAGTGGCATAAAATACACTTTTCCAATAAATTTCGCAAGAAAATTTTGTGCATTTTAGGGTGGATTTAAAATCGGTTAAGAAACATTGAACATTTTTGACGTAACTTTTTTAAGAAATTGTAATAATTTTAATTTGTTTTTGGTAATTAGATTTATAATATGATTTTTTTTATTTTGAAAACTCCTTTATTTAATTTTTTCAAGACAACGTTCGACATTTTATGTGTCAACACTAAAAAAAACCATAATCCAAATCTATATATATAAAAATGAATGTCTGTCTGTTTGTTTGTGCTTTATAGGAAGCCAAACCCTTGGACCGATCTTCCTGAAATTTTCACAGCATGTTACTGTGACTCTGGAAGAAATAATAGGCTATATTAAGTTTTAATTGGACAAAGGGGCGTGGCACCGCCCATATAACCCAACAATTTAAATCGCCATATTTTGGCCATTTTTTGACCTACGTCGACGATATTTGGTACATATGGTATTGGCATAATTAGGAATACGTACCAGGAGAAAAGTGGGTGGGACCCATCCTCTTTTTAGAAAAATTAAAAATCGTAATATAGTCTTAACTACTGGACCAAACGTCATTAAATTTTCGCAATAGGATATTCTTGACTATATAAAGTTGGGAGTGGACAAAGGGGCGTGGCCTCGCCCCTTTAATTTTATTTAATAACGAGGGGGGTAGCGAAGCACACCGGGTTCATCTAGTATAAATATAAAAACCAATTACAAATAAAGCAAATCTTGATTAATATTTTCAACTAAACTGAAAATTATGTTAAAAGATTCCATTTGTCTATGTATTATTTTAAATCAACCACGTAACTTAAAATAAAAATAATTGAAGCAAAGAATAATAAACACAAAGTAAAAACTCAAAGTATTTTGACTGTTTTAATAACAAAAATTAATTGCAATAAATCAGCAAATGAAATAATAATTTATCTCGTTTATTGTTTGCGTTTTACGGCACAAGTTTAAATATCTTGCACGAAGAAAAGGTTTGGGCTGTTTTGTGCAAGAAGAATAACTGCTCTCATTGACCTAATTTTAATTAGGGAACTAGTTTTCTCTTGACTTTGTACCGATCGATTTCTAAAACATTGCAGCAAGTATAAGTTTTATAATTAATTTTTATTAATTATTATCATAATTAATAATAGTATTTTCATCTTTGTATTACACTTTTTTAAACACAAAAAAACCATATTATAACATAACACTTTATATAATAAACGATTAAGCGCTTTGCATTGTATCAGTATGTTGTGATGTAAGACAGGGAATTTATTTTTCTTTATCAAGTTCATATATATTATAATACTTGAATCTATTGAGAAAGACAAGCAGATTTTATAAGCGACAAAATGTCCATGGACATTACGTCTCTTTTGAGTGCGACATAAAATTCATGGACATTATGTCCTTTGACACCATAATATGCCACCATGAAAAATAAATTCGAGTCAAATAAGTAATAATCGGAAGTATGTTAATCTTTGAAAACGTTATGGTTTTAAAATATATTTACTTTTTATTGAGTTGTATTTATTTTCACTAAAGAAATATTTGTAAATATAATAATAATTTGCTTACTGTTGCAACTATAGTCGCTAAATTGACAACATTGTTTAAGGTTAGAAGTAATTTTTAAATATTTTTATAGTATTATTGTTTTAAAAAGAAGAAATCATAAAAAAACTCTTGAAATTACTCTTGTATTGGCGCAATAACTGAAACATTTTGATCCACTTTTATGGACCTGGAATATTTAAAATTAGTTTTCTTAATGCTCTTTTTTCATCTGCTCCCTATCGTAAAAGAAAAATGTGGAAACTTTATCGTTTGACCGGCGCACAGTGGCGCCATTTCAGTTTTTTCGTTGCAAAAATCATATCTTTTGAACCAAATAAGATAATTAAAAAGTTTAAACAGCATATGATAGATAACTGTTCAGCCTATGAAATGAGCGTTTGGAAAGGGGGCTACCCTTTGTAGGGGCCTACTTATGGGTTATCAAAGTTAAAATTAGTAAAAAAATTAATTTTATGGTAACTAAAAAATTTTTTTTACATTTTAAATAGTTTTTATTTTTTTTCTTTAGGGTTTTATGTTTTAAATTAATACCCAACAAATTAAAAAAAAATAATTTTTTTAAAATTAATTTTTTCATTTTTCTGTAAAATATTCATCACAAATCGTAAGAGAAGTTATATCTAAAAGACTAAGCATTTCTAAACTATAATTATTTTCTAACTCTTTTCGTGACTTTACATGCCGCAGGGAAGAAATAAGTGGATCGGAAGATGCTGCCAACATGTTGAAGAGGTCCTCATTTTGCCTTGCCCTTGATGTTTTGAATGTGTTCTGCAATCTATATTTTTTATAAAATTTGTTAAGAGACTCCTGTGCTTCTTCAGAAAGCTCTCCAATTGGCAAAGACTGGAACTCAATTATATCTTGGCCATGCGCCAATATTTTATGGACGGTCGGGGTCAACTTCTTCTGTGGATACATTTCTGCTAAAATAGATGCTTAAACATCCAAGATCGTTCCCAATCTTTTCACGATTTGATTGTCAATTCCAGTGATTTTAGTTACTGCCTCATCATTTTCAAAAATCTCCTAGAAGTGTTTCCATCGTTTGAGTTACCATATCCGTGCTTGGGACAGTCTACTTTTAGTCCAACTTGTTTCTGATCAATGTCAACTTCTCAGGAAGAATTTTCACCTTATTTTCAGGAAGACTCTCCAACAACCGTTTCACTGTATGGCCCATGAGATCCTGCAGATTGGCTTTCGCAGAGACTTCCGTAAATTCCGTATGCAGTGGTCGAGAATTTATTTTGGCTTGCGTAATATGCTTATATCCGAGTAAAACGTCAGCGTCGTGTCGCGTTAAAGATGCCCGTAGTTTCTCATATTTCTCTTTGGAAAGTTCTAAGTCCATAAACAAGGCCAAGGCTTCTTCGGAACCATACTTTTTAATGTGTGCGTTTGTGGGCGTGGGAATGCTTTCCTTAATCCTTTTTAGTCACAGTGCGCTTGCATCAGTAACAGATTTGGTTATCTCAGACTTAACTCTTTCACTATCCTTTGTATATTTAATAGCTAGCGCGTCCGATAAATGCTTTGTGGTCAAGTCATTATGGCATCGGCAAGTTTCCTCTTTCTTGTGAAAATTGAACACTCCTCAATACTTTTTTTTGGCCTTCCTTTTGCTCCTCTGGTTGATGTGGTGGGCTTATCTACTGCCATTATAGCCAGGATATTGTCTTCATTGAGCCAGTCCTCGTATTTGGAGTTGAAGTTCTGAATCGTTCGATTCGATTTCACCCATTTTGCCCTAATATTTGCATATATCAGATAAAATTTTTTTTTATAATTTCGCTTCTCTCAATATTTCCGTATAAGCTTTCTCAACAGTTCAAATAATTTTAAATTGTTCAACGCCATGTTTTCAGTACTTAAATTCTTTAATGGTTTCAGTAATTGTTGCGCCAAGTTTGAGTCGTAGACTAATCCAGGCATTGTGCTTGTTTTGCAATATATAGGCTTATGCTACCATGCCTAAAAATTTACTACTAAAAAAAAAATTTAACAAAAATTTACTACTAAAAAAAACTACTGTCAGTCAAAAAATATAAGGAATGGACGCCATACAATTTCTGCAACCATGTCTTTTTAACCTTTTTTACCTCTAGAAGCCAAACGGGCACGTACGGGCAGATAAAACCTGTTGAATTATGTAAAGAAATAATCAAAGAACAAGTTTTGAAAATATGGCAAATATAGAAAAATATAAATTTTTTTTATTATCCGTCAAAGTTGAAAAATAGTAAAAAACGGATAGTTTTTAAATAGTGATTTACCAGGAGAAACACAAAGCAAACAGGTATTTTTTTTTATTATTATACATTTAATAAATACATCAATCAATACAAACTAAAAATATGGCGATTCGTTACCTATTTTTCGTGAAATTTTTCTTTTATTTTCAAACGACCCATGAAACTTGTGACATTTCTTTTTTTGTATACAGATTTTACCTTGGGGATTTTTTATATGTATTGATATACAAAATTCAAGAAATTAAAATGACGTGACAAAATTAAAGGTAAAATGCACAATTCCTTTAAAGTATCCATCCCTTTTAAGAAATCACTTGTTAATCGGAATGAAAGTTAACACAACAAAGTCTTTACATTTTCTTTTTTTTTACTAAAGTTAAAAAGTTCTATTTTATCGTACATTTGAAAGATAAAACAAACAACAATCTCACTAAAACTTTTCTTCTTTCATTTCCTTTTGTGAACGGAAAGAACCTCCCTTCAAGAAATGCTAAAAGGAAAAAAATAAGTTTAATTTCTTACATTAACTTACCTTTATTGCATTGATGGTTATGGTTACCAGTCATGGCTTCTGCTCCACCTAAGACTTGTAAATGTACGTGTGTGTTGTGGATCCTTTTTCGTCTGCTAAAAGGACTTATGTATTTAACTTTCGAAAATGTACAACATAAAAGGTGGTGTTGTTTTTGGGTATGGTGTTAATGTGTGTGAGAGCAAAGAAAGGTGTTCTGGTTGGGTAGGATACTTTATTTTATAACTTTAATCGTACACGTATGCATGCTAGGAGATGTCTGTGTAAAATTTATGTTCAAAAGTTCAAGAATGGGTCATGCGCTTAGCAATGCATACATTATGCTTATGTTATACTTATATACGAGTACATATACATACATCGTTGTAAGATGTTGCACGCATATATTGTACATGTGGTATTTCTATGTATGTGCATACATATATTATTTAAGTTATACATACAACTATGTATAATGTGTGTTTATATTAACTAACCTGTTTGTATTGTATATAGTAAATAAATATAGTAGCATAGAAAACTTTTTTTTTATCATTAATTTAAAAATTTCGAAGTAAGAGATTTTTGCGGTAGACATATAAAATTCTTTGATTAAGTCGTATATGTGGAGCCAAATATTTTTTTATCAATGTCAAATATCTAATACAATGGAGGTTATTTTCCGTTCATAATTTTAAATTAACACACAGGTTACAACAGCTATTGAAATAGTTATATGATTATTTTAAATCTAATTAAGACTAAACGGAAGTTATCTGTTTTATTTATAAATTCTCTGTGCAAAATAAAATCAAAATAAATAAGAGTACTATATTCGGCTATGCCGATTATTATACACCCTTCCCCATCTATGTAAATCTAGTTTAGTGAAGTAGCTTTAATCAAAAAAGCAAATATTGGGATGACAGAGAATTATAAAATAAAAAAATATGTACTACATATATGTATATAATTTTACATAAAAATGCCATCGGCTCTTAATGGGTTAAGCATTTTTGAAAAATTTATGTAGTATTCAATTAATATTAGATCTGTTTAAAAGCTTTAAAATGATACCCATATAGATATTTTTAAAAATTTGAAAATTTCAGAGGTCCGTAACTCAGAAGATTAAATCGAAGAGAAAATCATAAATCATTTTTGCGAAAAAAAGCCGACTTTAAAACAGATTTTATCTGTCTATAGGGACACACTTATATCTCCAAACTTTATACTTTTTCAACTGTTCAATAGTTTGGCAATATACATCAAATTACAGCAAATATAGAGTCACCCTTTAATTTCCAAAATCAAATTATGTACTTGTTGTTGTAGTAGATTTAGCAATCAGGTTCTGTGTAAATTTCAATTGGTTCAACAGTTTGTCCATGTTCATCAGATTATATCAACTATTGAATTTAAAATATAACATTTTTATACTTCTTATTATACCAAATAAAGTAGTGGACATTCTGTCTAAAATTAATGTGTTTGTATACAACGGTTCAAAAAATACGGCCATATAGAACAAATTACATTAATTTTGGGAACACCCTTTAATTTCTAAACTCAAATTATAAGCTTCTTGTTATAGCGGACATGACCATTGTAAATTTCAGCTATCTGTCTATAACGGTTCAAAAGTCCAGCCATATACACCATATTATATCAACTATTGGGACACCCGTTTATTTCAAAATCCAAATTTTATACTTGTTGTTATAGAGCAGTTAGTAATACATGTTTGTAAATTTCAATCGTCTGTCTACAACTGTTCAAAAGTACGGCCATATACCAAATGAAATTAACTATTGGTGCACCCTTTAATTTATAATTTTAAATATTATCAGCTGATACTAATACGGCAATAGCAATCGATATTGCGTCAAATTTACAAGCGTTTGTCTATAACGGTTCAAAAGATAGGCCTATATAGGTAAATCTACAGTAAGTATGGGATACCCTTTAATTTATAAATTAAAATTATAAACTCGTTGATAAAGCGGACTTAGAAAAACAGGTCCCTTTTAAGTTTCAGCGTTCTGAATATAACGGTTCAAAAGTACAGCCATACACTTGAATTATATCAACTATTGGAACACCCTTTAACTTCCAAATCAATATTTTATACTTGTTATTATAGCGGACTTAGCAATACAGGTTCGTTGTAAATTTCAAGCGCCTGTCTACAACTGTTCAAAAGTATGGCCATATGCATCAAATTTAATGAACTATTGGGGCACCCTTTAACTTATAATTTGTAATATTAATACTTGTTACTATAACCCTTTCAGACCTAGCTTAATCGATTGTGAGGTCTGATTTAATATGTGTTAAATTATATGAAAAACTCATTTCTCGTCAATTAACCTGAAAGCAGCCATTGTGAGTTGTGTGATTTCTTAAACCAAAAGCAAAAAAGTAAAAACAAAGTGCAAAACAAAAATATTCTCAGTTTGATTGTGTCGTTCAACATATTGTTGATTTGAAGAAATTTACACGCAATACAAGGTACAGGTCTGAAAGGGATAACGGCCATAGCAATCGACATTCTGTCCAATTTGCAAGCGTTTGTCTATAACGGTTCAAAAGATAGGCCCATATAAGTAAATTTACATAAATTATGGGGGCACCCTTTAAATTTTAGATTTATTTTTGTATAACTTTTTGTTATTGGGACTATAGTAATACGCAGTCATTTTAAATTTTACAGAAGTACCCTTCACAGTTCATAATACACGTAAAAAATATGTATGTTGCATGGCGACACCCTTTAATTTTTAAGATTGTGAACTGTTTTTTAAACGGGATCAATCTGTTAGCATAGTCTATCATATTACCAAAAATTTTCAAAATCGGATTAGAAATGGCTAAGTTCTGTAGGTACAAACATAAAAAAGCAACATTCAGCCGAATTGTATAACCTCCTTCTTTTCTTGAAGTCGGTAAAAATAGACAAAAATTTTGCCAAGTATTTTAAAAACCACCAAGTACCTCACCTCTGGCCATTTCAAAATTTTTATCGCTATAAAGGATTTTCTATCGACATAACTGACAACACTGCATCACACAAATAGAAGTTCTCAATAAATAAGGAATTTTCCAAAGAAATAAGCATAATTAAATTAATTTAAAACAAGTATTTACGGAAAAATGCTTTCGTAAAACTTAATAACGAAATACCATATAATTTAATATTTTGTAAATAGCTGCGTGCTTAAAATTCTCTTAATTTTTTTTCTTAAATTTGGTTTAATTTGTGCAATATATTTTAAGAAAAGAAATATAGTTTAATTTATGTTTTCTTATTTTGATCTTATATTTTACTGACATTAAGTTTACAAATCTTACACTCACATTTCATTTCTTATCAGTTCAAAAATTTATAAATAACAATTGTTTCATCCAAAGAAGAAGAAAAGAAAACATTCTCACTTCTCCATAATTGAACACGCACAGTAGTCATCAGCACAATATTAGTGGCAATTGGTGAAACCATTCAGTTATCAAAAGCAACCAAATCTCTAACACTTGCCGTAATCATCCCTTTGAACGGCAACAAAAACAAAAAAAAAGTGTTAAAATTTGTTTGTTTTATCAATGTTGTAAAATCAGCAAACATTTATAAAAGAGTCGTTTTATTTCTTTAACATTTGCATAACTTTTGTTAAATTTCTTTGTTTATCCTCTGGTATGTCCTGTAACAAATAGTCCTTTCTTTCATTTATAATTTAAAGTAGAATTTAAACATCTTAAATTCGTAAGTTTTCTTGCAGAGGGTGCAAAAACGAGTTTCTTAATTAAATGTTCGAACAAGGATGTGAAAATAAAACAAGTGAAGACTTTGGTTGTGAGTTCAATACTAACTTTATTGATTAAAAAGTTCTTATTTATAATTACAATATTTTGTTTGAAATTTGTAGGAAGTGTTATAAAATTTTGTTTATTCCGAGCTTTTGAGTTTTAATTTCTGAAAAGTGTTTTGTAATAATCTGAGTTTATTGCTCTAGTTTAGAATTCTTAGGAATAAAGTTTGCTTAAGTGAGTTTATTGTTCTAGTTTACAATTTTATTAGGAATAAAGTTTACTTAAGTGAGTTTGTTGTTCTAGTTTACAATTCTTAGTAATAAAGTTTACTTAAGTGAGTTTGTTGTTCTAGTTTACAATTCTTAGGAATATATTTTGTTTACCCAATTTATTGATTATTGCTGTTAATTGCAATTGCTTGGCCACCCATTGAATACAATGTATTGGTAAACCAAACATTATAAAAAAAATCACAACTTTGTGGAGCAATAAAAAGAATTTAAGTGGTTTATAAGCATATATGCATGTATGTTTGTGCATAGTATTGTTGACAAACGTACATACCATATTTTATTAGTTTTTTATTGTAGTAATTAACAAAAGATTTTACATTAAGTCGCAAGTATGTATGTGTATGTTTGTTCATGTTCTTATGAACAAACATTTAGAGAATTTTTATATCTTAAATACGCTGGAGGCTGTAACTCCCCCACCGTTAGCTTGAGGCTCCGACGAAATTATGATTTTCCTTTTAAATCTTGTTAGATACATTACAATTATGATTATGATAAGTATAGTAAAAATATTAACGCTGATTCCAATATTTTTTGTTTTATTTGATTCATATACCACATTTTTGAAACTTTGTTCATTTTTTATTTGTTTAAGAAACAAAGTTTCAAGTTTTATGTCATTTAGTGTTACATTGTTATTTTCTTTAATTTTCGTTACAATATTGGGTAATATAATTTTGTCATATATTTTTATATGGGCGTTTGTATAGGTTTTGTTTAGAGTTTTTATAATGCAATTTTCAAATTTTACAATAAAATTTCCTTTTTGTTTTATTTCAAATTTATTACAATTGTGGGATATTTCTGTGTAAAAATTCTTAAATACTATAATACCGGGTAGAATTTCTTTTACAATTGTGTGATTAAGTGGCATCATGTTACAGTGCGCTTCTTTAAAATTAATTATATTTGTTAGGCATTTGTCGTTTATTTGAATTAAATTCTTTTCAAGATTATCTTTAATGTTAATATCATAGACATTATTATTTATATCAATCAGTACTTCGTATGTACTAAGTATTATAGATTTATTTTCAGTATTTGGAAGAGGTTCAAATACTATATGTGATAGGACGTTATCAGAATATTTCGGAATTAGTAAGATTATTATAATATTGTCGTTGTGGAAACCTACATTTACCTTAATATTTGTGTAACAGTTGTAGTCATTGATTAAGTCTAATTCGGTTTGTGTGAGTATATTTGTAGGGATAATTCCTAATTTAGTGGAAAAGATAATTTGACCGATGTCGTCAACGTGATCTTTCAAAAGCGAAATGTCATTATTTATTTGGTATATTTGTCCTATGAATGTCATTTCGTCTTCTAGGGTTGCTATTTTATTTTGGAAATAATTTTTGAATCTATTTATATAATCTTTTACCTTTGTTTGTTTATCATTAATATGGTCCGTAATGTTTTGTATTTGTACAGTTAAAATGTTATTGAAGTATGTTAGATTGTTAATTTGGGTTTTGAGATTTCCTTCATTTTCGTACAGGTATTTGAGGGAATGATTGATTTGTACTTCGTCGTCATTGTCCATAGTTCCTGCTATTATTTTTAGTCCTTTTCCTAGTATATTAACTAATCCGCGTCTATATCTAAAGTGTGGATTAAGGTTCTCTACTTTTTCTTTGAGCAAGGCATAATTTTTATTTACTGTGTCTAATAGGGTTTTTGTTTCGGCAGTAGTTGAGTGAAGTGACTTGATGTTATTGTTTATTATTTGTAATGTTTCTGTGTATGCTGTAACGTTCACGATATGGAGAACTTTGTTGTACTGTTTGATCACTTCGATTTCCCCCTTCTTGATGGGAATGTATCCGTTATTGATTGTAATGTCTTGTACGTCCAGAATTTGTGCATTAATAGCTGAAGCAAATAATATGATTGGAATCCAAGTTGCCATCTTAAAATAAAAAAAAGTATTACGTGTTAGTATTAGTCGCGGGGTTGTCTCTGTCTTGGTATTTTTTCTTTTCTTTTACATGCGTCTTGTAATATTTCAGTCCGCTTTTCGTATTTTCTATATGGTTGTCATCAATTTTCCTTGAATCTATCTTTCTATATTTTCTATGATTTTTGCCGCCTCTTATTTCTTTTATATAATTCTTCCCATCTTCTAATTCTACATCTTTCCTATTTTTATTTAGGTTTTGTATATATTTTTCTTTCTTAGCTACTAACTTGTTATAAATTTCGTGATATCTGTCCTCATGTATTTTTCCGTTTAGGAAATCGATTGGTTTGCACCCTGTAGAGCTGTGTATAGTATTATTATAAAATCCTATTATCCTAGTAATTTTTTCCTCAACTGTATCGTTTTTAGTTTGGTCATTATGTCTCAGTAGCCTTATGTGTTCATTTATAGTATTATGTAGCCTTTCTATATCGGCATTCGATGTGTGGTTACTATTAGAAGTATAATGTATTTCAATGTTCTCGTCTTTTAGAAATTGTTGCATAGGTATTGCCTTAAAGCCAAGTTCATTATCGACCACAATCTTATCTATTTTTCCGTAAAGGTTAAGTATTAGAAGTAGTTTAGTCTTAAATTCGGTCCATGAACGGCTGGTAATCTGATAAGCTAACGCGTATTTAGTGAATTTGTCTATCATTGTTAGGAATAATTTATTTTCTAGTGTGTAAAACACATCTAAATGTATTATTTCGCGGGGTTTTTTGGGCGTTTCTGTAATTTGAAAAGGTATTTTTGGTGGATTTCGAACATATTTTTCTATGTTGCATGCTTCGCAATTATTGATGTATTGGGTAATTCTCAATTTTAAATTAGGGTTGTAGATCCTGTTTTTCAGCTCCGCAAAGACGGCGTTTATACCTCTATGGTTTTTATCGAGATGTTCTGTTTCTATAACTTTAGTTAGTTTATCTTCATCTTCTATGTCTTCTAGCTCTGTTTGGCATCTAATGATTTTGAACTGTTTGTTATTAGCGAAGAACTCCTTGTACGTTCTTTCAAAGGTTTCGTAGAAACTATTTTCGATAAGAAAAGCATTTAATTTACTAGGGTTGAAATACGTTTTCAACAATGTAATTACTGTTGCGCGATCTAATTCTTTAAATTGAAAAATTCTTCTGGTATTCCTAAATATCCTTATTGTTTTGATCCTTGCAGAACCTGAAATAATTTTTTTTATTATTATCTGATTTTTATAAAAATTAATTGGAAAATTGCTTTGAGGGATTTCTTTCGATCTTTCGATGTGATTTATGAGGGGGTTTATCCTAGATAAAGCGTCCGCGTTTCCATTGTTTACTCCTTTTTTATATTTGACTGTGTAATCAAACTCAGACAATTTTAATCTCCAACGAACCAATTTGGAATTTGGCTCTTTAAGGGAGAAAAGCCAAGTTAATGGTTTATGGTCTGTCTCTATTATGAATTTTCTTCCAAAGAGATAGGGTCTAAAATATTTTGTTGCCCATACAATTGCAAGTAATTCCTTTTCGATTGTGCTATAGTTTAATTCGTGTTCGTTTAGAGTTCGACTGGCATAGCATATGGGTCTATTATTTTGTGAAAGTATGGCGCCAAGTGCTACGGCACTTGCATCTGTATTTAACGTAAAAGTTTTGGTAAAGTCTGGGTAAACCAATACTGGATCATTGGTTAGGGTTCTTTTTAAGGTTTCGAAACTCTTCCTATACGATGGATCATCAATATTGATCTTTGCATCCTTTTTAAGACATTGTGTCATTGGTTTTGCTATACGCGAGTAATCTTGAATAAATTTTCTGTAATACCCGGTCAATCCGAGGAATTGTTTTATTTGCTTCTGAGTCTTAGGAATCGGAAAATTAAGTACACACTCAATTTTTGAGGGGTTTGGTTTTATCCCTTCCTGGGTTACTATATGCCCCAAAAATTCCGTTTCTCTTTTGCAAAATTCAGACTTGTCTAACTGGACTTTAAGATTAGCATCTTGTAGGCATTTGAAAATTATTTTAATCGATTGCACATGTTCCTGTAATGAGGTGGAAAAAATTATTATATCGTCAAGATACACTAAACAAATTTTTCCAATGTATTCTTTTAACACATTATTCATTAAGCGCTGAAATGTCGCAGGTGCGGTTTTTAATCCGAAGGGCATTCTTAAGAATTCGTAATGTCCACCTTCGACCGTAAATGCAGTTTTATGCACATCTTCTTCGCTTACCTCTATTTGGTAAAATCCTTTTGCAAGATCCAACGTAGTAAAATACATACTTTTGCCCAATTTGTCCAATATTTCGTCAATATTCGGTATTGGGTATCGATCATCCATTGTTACCTCGTTCAGTTTTCTATAGTCGACCACCAGTCTCCACTTCTTGTGTCCGCTAGCATCTGACTTTTTCGGGACAATCCATATTGGTGCTGAATATGGTGAATTGCTGTGTCGTATGATTCCATTGTCCAACATTTCCTGTATCTGATTTGCTATCTCATTTTTATGAATATATGGGTAACGGTATGATTTTGTGTAAATAGGAACATCATTTATGGTTTTTATTTTGTGTTTTATAGCATGAGTGAAAGTTAGATCTGAATTGAGTTGATAAAATATATTTTTATAGTGGTTTATTAATTTCAATATTTCTGATTTTTCTTCTAGGTTCATATGTGCGGTTCGAACCTGATCAATTATAGAGACATTGCTCTGCTCCGATAGATGAACAGACCTACTTGGTGTTTCGCCATAGAGGAGTGGAATTTTTTTGTTATTTATTATTAGGGTATCGTTTTTCAAATTTATAATAGCCTTATATTTATGTAAGATATCATTGCCAATTATTCCATGGTATGTGTCATGAAACTGGCATTCTATTAAGTGTATCATATCCTGGGGGTTCCCTATTTCTTCAAACATTGGCACGCAATAAGTTTTATTGGTTGGTACTGTATTCTGTAAAGTTCTTAAAATTAAAGTATTTGAATTGATTATCCATTTTGGATTACATATTCCGGGGTTGATAATTGAATGTGTGGCGCCTGTGTCTATTATGAATTTGAGCTGATTTTTTACTATTATATATGGTAGTGCTCCGGAGAGGCTTGTGAAGGAAAATTTTGAGAATTGCTGTCTGGTGAGGTAGAAGAGTTTTGTATTATATTGATATCCATGGGCTCAGGTAAATTTCCATTATTTCGGTTTGAGAAGTCATTTCCATTCTGGAAACCATGCCTATTTGCAGAATTATTGGGGAAATCGTTCCTAACTTGAAAATTATTTTTATTTTGGGTATTTTGAAAAATGTTTCTATTTTGGAAATTATTTCCATTGCGTGCATTTTGGAAATTATTTTGTGGGTTTTGAAATTGATTTCTATTTTGTGGGTTTTGAAATTGATTTCTATTTTGTGGGTTTTGGAAATTACTTCTATTTTGGTAAGGGTATTTTTGTTGATTTAGGGGATTCACTGATTGACGTCTCCAATTCTGTTTACTTCCATAGCGTGTCGCTTGATGGCTCTCATTTCCAGTGTAAGCGTATCCCGCTTGAAACAAAATATCCATGGCTTGTTCTAAGTCCGTCGGACTTCTGCAAAATAGAATAGTTTTCATCGGTTCTGGAATTTTGCTTTTAAAAATATTTAGTGCGGTATGCATATTGTTAGTAGCACTTTCCCTTGCTGCCTCTGTTTCCCCCAATATTATGACCAATTTATTGTTCAATCTATGCAGTTTGTCTTTAATTTCGTTATAAAATTCTAAAGTGTTTGTCTTAAATGTGACCCCTCTTAATTCGTCAAACAATTCGTCACATGATCGCCTGTCTCCGAAGTTGTTTTGGAGTACATTTTTTATGTCTGTCCATGTAGTAGCATGGCAATTTATTTCAATCGTTTGTCTTGCTTTGCCTTTAAGTTTTGCTTTTATCATGTCTGAGAACAGTAGTTGGGACAATTGGTCATATGTTCGTAGGTATGGATGTATCCTATCTATAAGTGTAATAAATGTATGTAAATCTTTGGTGTCCCCACCAAACTCCGGTAAGCCTTGGAGGTATTTTAAAGGATTTATAACTAGTTGGTTTTGTGGTTGGTCAACCATTTTGTATATATATTTCCTACTTCTTATTTCAATTTAATTCTGCCTGAGATACCGTCTGATTTTCTTCCTTAAAATTCGTTTGTTCCTAGTGACCTTTCCTTCGCGAAAGTCGCGTTCTAATTCGTCAGTTAAGTAACCGTCGTTAGATTCTATACCAGAATCAAGTGGATATGCTGTGGAACCACAATTAGTTCTTATTGCCCTATACTCTAAATCCGAAGGATATTCTGACAAAGAATCGCTATCACTCATTGAAAGAAGAAAAAAAAAAAAATTTATGCCAGTATATCGCTTTAACACAACTGTTATTGTAAGTATCGTAGTGACTGACTTTCTTATCTTAATTCTACTAGTATAATAATAAAGGTTCTTATTCTAAGTTTACCTTAAATTTTATAAAATATTTCTGTTGGATTTTAACTTCTTTAGGATAATGCTGTCGTATGTTTTTCTTCTTTTCCCTCAGGCTTCTTCTTTGGCTTCTTGCTTAGCTTTTCTTCTTTTATAATGAAACTTCCACAATTTTTTTTTGTTTTTTTTTTTTAATAAGTTTTTGTTGTTTTTATTTTACTTTTTTTTCATTTAAGTAATAATACTTTTTCTATCCAAATTTTTTTATGTTTTGTTTTTTTTAAGGAGTTTCTTATTAACAAATTTACTTTACAAAAATGTCTGTTGTTTACAAAGTTTTCTTTCTATGTGTTGTCCGGAGATTTTTTTATATTTTAAAAAAAAAAAATTTTATATAGTCTGTTGTCCACAAAAAATTTTTTTTATTATTTTTATTATTTTTTTTTTGTTTTTCAAAAATTTTATTTAATTTGTTGTCAACACAAAAAAAAAAATTTAATTAATTTTGTTTTTCAAAAATTTTATATAATTTGTTGTCCGTAAAAAAGATTTTATTTTCTTCTTCTTTTTTTTTTGAAATGTTCTTCTTATGCAATTTTCGCTTGCCGAAAAACTGTTATGCAATTTTCACTTGCATAAAGGACTTATATCCTTCAAATATTTCACAAAATGGGAAGGAAAAAAATTTCACTTGTATAAAGGATTTATATCCTTGTAATTTTCACTTTCACAGAAAAATTCTTTTCAGAGATCCTTATTGTCTTTTTTTTTTCGTTTTCTCCCAATTCAACATAGATATGTTTAAATATCCTTTTACTTTTTTGAGGATATTTTTAGGAGATCCTACCGACTGCGCCAATTAAATGTTCGAACAAGGATGTGAAAATAAAACAAGTGAAGACTTTGGTTGTGAGTTCAATACTAACTTTATTGATTAAAAAGTTCTTATTTATAATTACAATATTTTGTTTGAAATTTGTAGGAAGTGTTATAAAATTTTGTTTATTCCGAGCTTTTGAGTTTTAATTTCTGAAAAGTGTTTTGTAATAATCTGAGTTTATTGCTCTAGTTTAGAATTCTTAGGAATAAAGTTTGCTTAAGTGAGTTTATTGTTCTAGTTTACAATTTTATTAGGAATAAAGTTTACTTAAGTGAGTTTGTTGTTCTAGTTTACAATTCTTAGTAATAAAGTTTACTTAAGTGAGTTTGTTGTTCTAGTTTACAATTCTTAGGAATATATTTTGTTTACCCAATTTATTGATTATTGCTGTTAATTGCAATTGCTTGGCCACCCATTGAATACAATGTATTGGTAAACCAAACATTATAAAAAAAATCACAACTTTGTGGAGCAATAAAAAGAATTTAAGTGGTTTATAAGCATATATGCATGTATGTTTGTGCATAGTATTGTTGACAAACGTACATACCATATTTTATTAGTTTTTTATTGTAGTAATTAACAAAAGATTTAACATTAAGTCGCAAGTATGTATGTGTATGTTTGTTCATGTTCTTATGAACAAACATTTAGAGAATTTTTATATCTTAAATACGCTGGAGGCTGTAACTTTTCTTCTCTTAAATCTGTGCTATATAAAAAGTACAAAAATAAAGTTTATGAAACGACTTGTGTGAATGGTGAGAGTGAATATATAAATCAAAAAATTAATTTTGATTTTTATTAAGTTTGAAGTCTCCTATCAAAAGTTTTATTCAAATTTACAAAATATTAATTTCTAGTCTTATTTACTGCCGATTACTAAATGTAACCGCGATTTATAAAGTTTTGAATTGCACAACCTCTTAAAAAAAGACATTAAGGGTGTTATGTATTCTACTTTAACGACTAGTTTTGTGAAAAATATCCTTTAAGAACATACAATATTTTATTTAGTTGATATTATCTCAAATACTTAAATATTTGTAAGACGTAGTAAAAAGGATTATTTTTAAGTAATTGCTAACCATTGTTTTATTCCATTTTTGTTTTTTTGTTTTTGTTTTATATCTTAAACAAATATTATTATGCTGTTAAGAATTGTGGCAAGAATTCTGCCTCGCTTAAAAAGTAGTGCGAGTTTTCTTCTAAAACGTATTATTTGCTTTATTTTTTTTCCAATTTAAAAGATATATTTTCAATGGTTGTTAAGACATTAAAAGAGGTATGCACATGTCTAAGGATTTGTTTAAGGATATTTAATACTTTTTTTCCTTTCGAAATAGTTTCGAAAAAAGAGTTAAATGTATTCAAATAATTTAAAAAATTATAACCTTAACAAAAGAAAACAAATATTTTTCAATGATTATAGAAGTATTACAAATTGGATAATTTAGGTTATAAAGTTGTACAGCGTTATTTTAAAAATTTCAAGTCAATAATACAAATTTTTAAAGCCCGTTTCAGACTATAATACCGAGTATTACGATTTGTAAAATACCCAAGTATTAGAAAAAGTGTAATAATGTTAAAGCAAATATAATATATATGTCAAATAATACGAAAAACAATTTAACATCCCATAATACAAAATCATTTTTAGAAATTTTTCTAAATATTAATTTATTATTTTATCAAGGTTCTTTTGTTGCTTTTAATTTTTATTTTACTTAAAATATGATAGTGTAAAAAATTTAATGTTACATTGGATCTTTTGGCAATCACAATTCTAATTTGATTTATTTTTTCAAAATCCAACGCAAATCTCAAGACTTGTATTATAGTGTGAAAGGGACTCAACTATTACAAAGTGTTGGCCATACATGGGAGTAATAAATTAGACTAATCAATTGCCAATTTCATAAGCATTGAATGATAAATAATGCTAATTATTTTAAAAGCATTACCATTATTTTCGCTAAGGATAATAATTTTCAATGAAAAGATTCCATTCATAATTAGTAAAAACTGGTTTAAAAGCATTATCATTAATAAACTTTACTTCTTGTCTTTGTACATTAAGTAAACAACATAATAAATAGTAGAGAAATATTAAAAAATGTAATTTTTATCACAAAAATTTGGTGAACAACACTCATTTGTTTTCACGATCTTAGGAAAATTAAGACCCTAAAGCAACAATTCGTTTGTGTTCGTGTTTTGATATACCATATAATAACCACATTATGTCCTTTGTAACAATGTATAGTTGCGGAAAACTAATTATAGTTGTTTCCACCAAAACTTTAGTCACGATAAACATTTTTTGTTAACTTTTAACAATTATATGTTTACTGTGCACAAAAAATGCAACATTGTTGGTTTTAACTTAAAAAAAAAATTTAACCACAACCAAAGTTTTATAACTAATTAAAAAGAATGTAAAATAATTAACAATAATATATTATTATTAATAAAAGTATGGTTAAAAGCAACAGAATAATGTTTGCGCTAAAAAATATTTTGTTCTAGTTCTTGACAGTTTAGTAATCTTTCTGATAGCTAAAATTTGAAATTCTAAAGTGAAAAAAAAATAAATATTTATGTACAAAATAAATAATTAAAATAATCCGCAAAATATGAAAACAAATAAAAATGGAACGAATACATTTAAAAAAAGTTGAAATAAATATGTATGTATGTATGTATTATGGTAAGCATATACATCTTTATTTTTGTGTTTGAAGCACAATTGTGAAATCATTTATTAGGGCTCATAAACTTTATTTTTATATAACTCATTCTTGTAGCCTATGATGTAAGCGTTCTTATAAGTAAATAATTAATTTTATTGTGAATTTGTTTTTAAATAATTTTTATGACAATTCGTTAATGAATAACGCAATAACAACTAAGTCATTTTCATCAGGTAGATGTGTGTAGTTCGTGAACGACCTAGTTCAATTGAACTACTCACTGAATTGAACTATATTGAGCGCTCTTTTTACTGGGCTCCCAGCTCAATTACTGAGCGCCTTTTATAGGTCATCATTATTTATAAGAAAATATAAAATTACAACTTGAGTGAAACCTTAAAACTTATATTTAAACAAATTAAGGAAAAACATCCTTTTGTAATCGAAAAATATATCATTATGAACCAATATTCTTTTTGGTTTTAAAGGTTTACAAAAATTAAGTCAGATAAAAGTGCATATTTACGTATAATTAATATTTTAAGTGTTTTTCAGTTGCACAATTTTTCATTAGTATGTGTAAATATGTTTTTAATTTTTGATAAATTTATCACAAAACACTAAAAATTGTGTGAGTTAAACAAATCAATTGAATTCGCTCAATTGTCTTCTGCTCACTGATTGAGCAATTGAACTAAACAGAATTGAGCTAACATGCCATCTAGATTCGATCATTTGTTTCAGCTCACTAAGTGAGCTTGAACTAAATGAACGAACTAGTTCATTAAGGAGGTGATAAACCCAAGGAGCTGATAAACCCAACGCTAATATCAAGAAAATTTTGAACTTATGAGACTATATTCAATTATATGACATGACATTTTCAGTCTTATATAATATTTTAATTTAACCATTTAATGTTAATATTTGAACATAATTATGTTTATACTTTAGAATGTTATTGTTTTGCTAGACAACAATGTGGTTGCAAATGTAACAATACTATGTTTTGTTAGCAACCATATAATGCAACCATAATATGTTGCTCTTAGATTATGGTTACCTCAACTTAGTTTTTTTCTTTGCGTGTAACTGAAGTGTTTGGTGACCTTAGATCTCAGATATCAGTTTTATACCCATCTCACTTGAAATTGATAAATTTTATATTTAAATTTACATACATAGATCCCTCTACAAAAGGGTGGAGGTGTGTTTGTTTTATGCGTAATTCCTTTAAAGCTTCTGTGATTATAAATTGGTATATTAAAAACACAATTATTTTTTATTTAATTGTAATTAGTAATTAACCAGTAGGCAAATTACTGCACTCGATAGCCATCGAAATTTAAATAGAATTTAAATGTAAATTTCGATCGATATCGAATACCGTAACTTTTTCCCAGTTACATTAAAATTTCATTGTTGTTGGTAAAAATAATTATATTAAAAAAAAAATTACAATTAAAATTTTAATGATAATGAAAAAATCCCAATAGATCGTGAAGACATGAATGTTGCAGACATTTCTTAACGAAATTTGCGCTTCATTATATTTGTCAGCAGCTGTTTTTCGTAAACTATTGCTATTGATTTTGGTATTTCGTAAGCTGCATTATTTTCAACATAGTTTAATAGTCGTTCTTATTTAAAGATGAATGAAAAACTGAAATTGTATTTAAATAAAACTTTTATTTAAAATTAACTAAAAGCGTATTTGAATACGAAGTCAAAAACTGGCCAATAGTGTAGTTAATGAAAAACACAAAGAGATTTAAATTAAATTAATAAATAACTTGTGCAATAAAGGTGTGTATTGGTATTAATAAAATGTACAACAAATGCCCTTTTCATAGTAAGGCAGCTTTAAAAAAAGAAAACCTTTAAATAGCAATACTTAAAATTTTAATTATACTTTTATACCATTGACAACCATTTGTTACACAAAGACTTGAATGTCTTATACACAAGATTTTGTTTGATACCTTCATTTTAATTTCACTTCATATTTTTTAATATCATCATAAATCATTTCCGCTTTTTTGTTGTCTTTCAAATAAAAAAATTTTATTGCAATTTAAAAATGTCGTTTTATTATTTTGGTGAAAAGTTCAAGTGAACAACAAAGTCATAAATAATAATATTTTGCCAATAAATGTTCACATATGAATGCTTCAACAAACCAGCCTTAAATGTATGTACTTGTATTTATGAGTTAGTGGCTGGGGTTATGTGCGTATTCGTTGGGGGTTCGAGTATATTTTGTTTTTTTTAAGAAAATTTTATTCTACAACATAATCAAACCTAACAGTTTGATGGATATTGAAAGTTATTAAACTTTTTTCATACAAAAATAACTACTGGCATTTCTTTTGCTAGTCCTTAAAAAATATCACATTAAAAAATTCATTGTAAAATTTCCTTTGGTCACTATTTGGCTCACGACTTTAAAATAGCAACCAGGTCATTTTAAAAGGATGTGCTAATATGGTTGTGCTTATGCCTGAGTTTTTATTTTAAAGGAAACATTAATATGTTTTTATAATTTTATTGTCAATAATTTTGTGGTTGGCAAATGATTGATGATTAATATTTTTTTACCTTAAATTAAGGGAAAATAAAATATAAGAAATAGATTTTTGAAAAAAGTGCTATAGACATATTAGTTTCTTCATTCAAGTTGTTGGTGTTGCCTAAGATACTGTATTGAGGTAACCGTAAAAGTAATAAAATTTTTATAAGCTTTTTTTTAATTTTTTTATATTACCGCAGTTAAGAAGGGATATATAACTTTGTCATTCCATTTGTAATTTGTGCAATGTTTACTTCCATCTTCATTAAGTAGATATATTTTGGGCCTTATATATAGGGAAGATATTTCAGCAATGTTTGTGTGAATGTCTGTCCGTGTTTAAGACGAAAGCTTATGTAAGTTATGAGAATTATTGGTACATACATCTCTTAGTTACAGTATCGAAAATATTGCTGTTTAAATCAATAAAATCGGACTTCTTACCGCATTTTCATTAAAGTATTCACTAAAAATATCAGTTTTACCAAGAAATTTTAACTTCAATAAAAAAATTAAAATTTCATTAAAAACCCAGAATGCACATAATAGAGACTAAAAAATTCCACATTTCCACAAAAGCCAATTTAACCAAAAATTACCAAACATTTAAATTATTAACAAAATATCTCCATTGAAACATTGGTTTTTGGTACTCGGGTTTGATCCCTGGCTGCAACAAAATGTATTTCAAATTTTTAAAGTGAATAAATTTTTTATAGCATTTTTAATTTTTTTTTAAACACAAAAATTATAATTGACTAATTCAATCAGCTTTTGATAATTTTTTGATTTTTTACCACTCATTTTGTTTATTATTTATCAGTGTACAAAGAAAGCTGAACTAATTGCGTCATTTTCTTATAACTGTAAAAAGAAGTAAAACCCAAAAAGAGTAAACACCGAAGATATATTCCTGCAATACAGCGCACATTGGTTGAGGGTTCATAGAACGAGCGGCTAAAAATAAAAAAAGTTGTTGAAGGACAATGAAACTCGGCACATACATAGACATTTTTTGTTCGAATACAGAAAAAATAGAAAATCTAAATGATCCGCACACTTTTACGCCCACCTCCCATACAAACTGAAAATTACATTTTGACCAAAGGCATTGTTTTATGGCAGATAGCATTACTAAATACTCAGAATCAGTTGTGTGAAATTTTAAAATTATCCTTCCACTTTTACGCCCACTTCTCATAGAACTTGTATTGAAAAAGTGGCTTTACTCCCTTGATTTTAATGCATTAAATATATACTTTATCCGCCCACTTTTAAGCCCATCTCCCATAGAAAAAAACATGAATAGGTTATTTTAGCATAGTCTTTTAATAATTTTAAACGTCATTATTGTACTCCAATTTTTTGTAATGCAGATATTAGCGAAACCTATTTATAAATGAGTCTGAATAAAATAAAAAAAATATGCATTACGCATATTTGACGTGGGTACACGTCCAATTTTTCACGAATGTTATAATCTATAGGCTCTGTAGTCTTTATTCCTCGCTTTCTAAGCTGCTTCGGACAGCATAAAATAATCAAAAAAACGTTAAAAATAAAAATCAAATCATTGAATAAGGGCCTTTAGATAGAGACATACCTATTAGCAGAATAGCTTCTGCTATAATTTTGCTACTATACAGCATAATGTTAAGCACAGTTACAGACATATAGTACATGCCGTAGAGATCATCAAGTAACTTTTCAGTATGTATTAAGTCTTCTATTATGCCAATTGTGTCTTCAGTTTGTTGTGCCCATACCTTGTTTTATTGCGTCCACATTTATGCCCAGTGTCAACTTTAATCTCCTCTGAATTTCAGCTTTATTTGCCGCCATTTCACTGCGTTATGTAATAATTTTAAACAGTAAAGAATTATGGCAACAACAATATGTATGAACGAAAATTCATGTTTTGTTACTTTGTCACTTTATAGTTTTTACTGTTTTTTGGAAAGGAGCAGATAGGAGCAGTTGAATGTTTTTTAACTTTTAGCTAAGACTTCAAGGCTTAATTTGTCATCTTTTGTTAAACAGCGTTCCACAGCGCTTAAAAGATGCAGAGCAAAATACACTACGAAGTCAAATGATAAGTTCAATGTGATTGTACCAAAAGATTGAATATACAGTAAATTTGCATGTCATTTTAAACAAGCCAAATTATGTTAAATATATGAACCTAATATTACGAAATCATAATATTCAGATATCTGACAACAAAATACAAAAAAATTCAAATTTATAAGATATTTAAGTTTTCGTTTTTTATTTTTAAAATTTTTATTTTTTTTTACAAAAATTTTTATCTATTATAATAACCCAGCAAAAAATTTTTGAAAAGGTAATCGAGTGTGGAATTAAGCATTTTTGGCAGAAGTACTTCCCAACTAGATTGCCAACTTAATGATTTTAACAAGGCATGAGACTTTTATAATCAATTACTGAGAATCGATTACATTAATTATTGTAGTAAATATTGAGTACCATTAGTACGGTAGTCTCTTTTAACATAAAGAACTAGTTCCATTACTATTTCCTTTTTTGGAAACTAATGTAATGTGTTTTGTAAGCGAGTAACAAAATATGGCAATCACAAAAGTAAGTCATTATATGGCAAGTACTTTTTAAGGTAATGTCTAATTTTTTGCTGGGAAGTGTTTATTTAACTGCTTTTATATACTACAAAACTCATGTTAATTGTGATAGTTAAGAAGAGTTTTAGGTCTTGTTATTTTTTTAATTAATACTCTTTAGCTATTTATTACTACATTGTAAAATGTAGTAATTTTTTTTAAAATGGGATTTTGTGCTTTTTTTACGTTATTTTTAAGCAATTTTTTTATCAGTTGTAAATGTCTTTCTGAGATAAAACAATAAACAAATAAAATTTCTCTGGCATATAATTCTGCTTGTATACAAATACATAAAATTTTGAAACTGTACAATTTTTTAGGGATCAGACATGAATTCCCGATATTTTGTAAAACTTTTAAAATACGTATGACTTAGAACATGACGCCTCGTGTTTGAGAAGGCAAGTGTTGTAAGCCCAAATTAACTCACAGAGTAATAATTGTATTTACAATTATAGCAGCGTATCTCTGTCATATGAAATATTTGAAAGTTTGAAAAGTGTGGTTCGCATAAGACTCTGTTAACATTAGAGTCGCTTAAATTCTTATTAAACATTTCACTAGTAAAGCTCAATCGAGGTTTATAGGATATTCATGGAAAATATGTGCTTGAGACGTAGTTTACTCTAGTGAGTTGTAAAGAAACATATCAAATTACTCTTATTTAGCACATAATAACACAGTGTATAAATTTACGCTACCTTCATTAAACACACAGCAGAATTATTAGTTGAATCACAAAAGGCGTGGTACTGTACAGGGTGTCCGCTGGGAAGCTATAGTTTTGACAGTTTATATTTGGCAGTCGTGAAGTAAACACGTAGAAAATTTACTGTGGGTAAACCAACGTGTCTTAATCGTTAAAATATTTTATCAAAATCAATCATCGATTGCAGTGACTATGAAAAAGTTACGTAAAATTTTTGGGAGAAACAACGTTCTAAAAAACGCTGCTAAAGAAAGTGTTTAAAACAATCCATCAACCTCAATTCGATGCGGTGTCAGGAGCTTGGTCTTAAAAAAACAACTTTGGCCACAATTTTGCACAAGGATTTGTATTTGTTTCTATTTTAGATTCAGTTGATACAAGAGTTCGTTCCACAATTATTCCACCCCGATTTCCATGAAAAGATCATAAAAAATGAAGAGGCACATTTTTATTTGGGCAATGGAAAACCCTCAAATTATTCATCAGTCACCTTTACAACCTTTAAAATTGATAGTCTGGTGTGCAATTTGGTCAGGAGGAATCGTTGAAGCTGACTAGTTTAAAAATGAAAACGGCGTAACGGTAACTGTGAATGGGAAGCGATATCGTGATATAATTGAAAATTTTTTTACGCCACATATACATACCTTGGGTTGGATTAACATATGGTATCAACAAGACGGTGCCACAACGCATACAATCAGGATATAAATTGGCCTCCACGGTCGCCGTACTTGACTACTCCGGTTTCTTTTTGTGGGAAAAAAAAAGTTTTTTCAAGCAAACTAGAAACGCTTGAACAACTCAAATAAAATATTCGTGATGAAAGTAATGAAATAACGCGTGAAAAGTATGAGAATGCAATGAAAAATATGCTCAAAAGGGCTAGCATTTGTGAGGCTAACAGAGACGGATAATTATCTGATATTGTATTCCACACATAATTGCTGACATTAAATAACCATTTAATCAAAAATTTTAAACAAACAAAGTAGCATACCTTCCCGGCGGACACCCTGTATTAAATAAATATATTATCTGCGCAATACATAAATGGGGTTGTGATGGCTCTGCAGTAGTCATTTTGCTTATAGGCAAAGCTTTTAAGAATCTAAATAAAACTAAAAGAAGAATTGTCATTTAATAGGAAAATTCTAGGACTTCTTTCACACTAATTTATAGGCCAATTAAATTGATTTGAGGATTTATTACAAGAAAGAGTCTTCTCAATTTTAACACTTATTTTACACGGCAATGATCGAAGGCAAAACATCTAGAATAATCGTAATGATATCAACTTCTTTGTAATGAAATTATTAGCAAGTGGCGGGAAACTAGGATTCAAGAAATTTCAGTTTATTAATTAAAAAAAAAAAAAAAAAAAAAAAGAAATTAAAGTGATAAAGATGGTATTTCAAATCTAGTAATGCTAATTAATATTAACATTATTTTGTCTTAGGGTTCTGCTTTATTTGAAATTTCAAGTTAAAAAAGCAAAACAAAACTCGTAATGAAACAATAAAAATTAAACAAAATGCAAAATAAAGTCTTCTTGCCTTTTTGAATTGGTTTTTAAGTTTTAAGTTTATTTTATTATTCTAGATTTCACTTCCGTAAAAAAATTAAATTTGTTCATTCAAAGCAAAACAATGCGTTGAATTTAAAGCCAATAAAATGATTTCATTTGTAACAAAATCATCTTGTTATTCTTTTGCGTTGAAATGGACACTTTAGAACTGATACCAAAAGATGGCAAGATACTGTTGACAGCTTGTGGTGAAGCCAATATATTTAAGGTCTCAAAGAAAAACAAAAACAAGTAAAGGACCACAAATGGTGATCCAAGATAATGGCATCATCAACACACACTTAACAAGAACACAAAAGTTGCTAGAGGGTGGTCGCCTTAGCCTGCCAGCAAAAATGTTAAACCCAAAAAGTGGGAAAAAGTTTAAAGTTAAGATGTTTACAAGCAAATGGCAGTTATTCATACGAATATACCAAACAAAAAGAACAATTACTTTATTTTTAAGGATTCTTATTGTTAGAGGCGTTTTGTTTCGATTTTTTGTTTATTTAAATTGAGGATGGCTGTATTGAAGATGTGGCGATATTGTGATAATAAAATTTATTCGGTTAATTTACATAAATTTTGATTTTTTATTTGAAATCTAAACAAAATTAAGGAAAGTACGATAGCAAGAACAACCATAAAAAAAAATACAAGCTAAACAGTTTAAAAGCTTAATATTATCTTAAACCTTCTTCCAACAAAAACATTAGCGGAAATAATCTTTAGTGATAAATGCCTAAAAGTATACCTCTTTTTTAAAACCTTAAATAATACCTTTTTCTGGCAAATTCATTCAAATTTATTGTACATTTGGTAGACTTTTAAAAAACGTTTAAAAATCCATTAAAGTGTATTTTAAGCATATAAAAGCTATTTTTTATATTTGTCGGCCCTTGTGTTTATGTTAAACTTTGTGAACTCAACCTGTTATCCAGCCATCATCATCAGTTGGCGTTTTTCTTTTTATTATTTTTAACCGTAATATTTTTGTGAAAAATTTAAGGTTTTTTGTTCATTTCTTTTTTTTACATTTGCTCTAATCTTTGCGCCATTTATTTACACTTGATTAACACTCGTCTGACATTTGTTTGACTTTTTTTTCATTGATAAAGTTTGGTGGTTAAAGACCAAATGTTGTTTGTTGCATTGTATTTGGTAGATTGAAAAAAATAAACTCAAAGAGAAAATATGAACTCGAAAATTAAAAAATAATAAGAATAAATTTTTCATTATTATTTTGTGCAAAAACACCCTACAGAAAGCAAAAACTTTTAATGGAATGTTCTGCTATCAAATTTTATTCGAAATGTTTTAACTATTTTTTTTAAGTCCAAATTACGAAAATATTAAATTTATTAAATTATTTTTTAAACATATTATGCTATTTATCCCGAATAAATACACAGATCACCGATATTTATTATTGAGGATGAAAGTACGTCACGATGACCATTTCGCTACTGCTTACTTAGCTCTCCTGGAAACTTCACACAAACATGTTAAATAAATTAAAGATGTTTGCCCAAACAATAAAGTACAGACAAAAATCAAAGTTAAAACTTTCACCCTCAATAATCAATACCGGTGATTTGTGTAATTAATTCGGGATAATTATCTCAATATGTTTAAGAGTTTTTTATTATTCATATTTTTTTAACAATCTAAATTCAATTACAAGTTGCATTTTGGAATTAAAAAGCGGTACATGCAATAATTATACAAGTCGAATTTTGGAAAAATCTATTTCCAGAAACATGTGGAGACTATCTGTAAGTGGTTAGAATCTTGGAGTGGAAGCACTCCTTGGATGGAACACAAATATTATTTTTAAAGTTTAGTATGAATCTAGTACTACTATTAATACCAAGAGATTATTGGTGTAGAACTTTACTAAAGGAAGGTGAAATTATTTTGATAGAGATGTATATTTAGATATGAAAATCCCATCTTTATAATGGAAGCAGTTTGGCTTGATTATGCAGTTGCAAAATTAAAATGGATAAATCTGGTAAGAGACTATAATTCAGGGGTATATTTATGATAGCAGGATTGTAAAGTTTCAATATTAGACTAAGGTTTTCTCAGGTTAGCAGTGTAACACTATCAATTACTATTCTCTTTAATGTTTTTTTAATTTAAACCAAGGCGTACCAATACCTGGTGGTCGCTATGTTGATTTGTTTTGCCGAAACCCTAAAACTCCATATATAAAAAATATCTATGTATGTATAATTTTTGTAATATGGTGTCGCGATTCAGCGTTTGTTGCGAAAATTAATAAATTTGCCATTGCGACCATCTAGTATTTTTTCGCCTTAAATTGGACAGTTGTTGATTGTTCTCTTTAAATGGTTTTTCTGATTGTGATATTTTGTTCTGCATTTAAACTTTTTGAAATACATATGTTAACTAAATACCACTCATTGATTTTTTTATAATTAATCTGAATTTAAATAATATTCAAATAATAACTATATTTAATTTCTGTTCGAAATAAAATAAAACTCATCCTCTAAGAACCTACAACTTGTAAGAAGCCTGTCAAAGAAAAGAAAAATTAACGTTTAAGTAAGTTTTAAAATAAAAAACAAAAAAAAAAAAAAAAATAATAATAATAATGAAATAAAATAGCTTTAGAAACAAGAAGAATGCGAAACTTTTATCTTGAAGGTGCTGAAGTCTGAAGTTTCAACTACGAAAAATAAATTTTTATGAATGTATTATTATTTTCATAATGTTATCAATTAAGATCAGTGGTGTCAATGAAATAAATAGCTTTAGAAACAAGAAGAATGCTAAACTTTTATCTTGAAGGTGCTGAAGTCTGAAGTTTCAACTACGAAAAATAAATTTTTATGAATGTATTATTATTTTCATAATGTTATCAATTAAGATCAGTGGTGTCAATACACTGTTGTCATAAAAAAAAGTTACAAACATGTATAATGTAACGAATGAAACGCTGGTAGCAGAGTTGTAATCCAGCTTAAGTTTTTAGTTTAAACTTTCCACAAAAAATGGCTTCTGTGTATTTTTGTGAGGCTCTCTAATTAAGAAGTTATTGGTAATTCAAAATTTAAAAATCTGAATTTCTCAATTCAGGTCTTAACCCCGGTGTTTTAGCTCCGGTAATAGCATTATTGATAAATTATTTAAATATCAAACACAATATTGGAGCTTGTCGATATTATTACTTTGGGCAGGGTTAATCCTTCTCAGTTAATTTATTATTTTACTTGGACTTAAAGCTGTAGGAAGAGAACTTTATACTCAATATATTAAAAACATTTTTTAGTTCGCTGCGACTGGGATGCGAACACATCAAACCAATCACATGTAACAGTCATACCTAAATAAAAGTGGAAAGTGGGGTTCTTTCTTCAGCAAAGCTTTAATGCTAAAATGCCATACCTAAACAAAAGCCCCAATGCTATGTCAAAATGATAAAAACGGGGCTATAAAAAAAATAATGGCTTAAATCTATTTTACGAAGGTAGCTAAAGACTAAAAAAAAGTTGTTTACTGGGTGCATAATGCAATTCTAAGCAAAAAATTTATTATCTTTCCAAAGACTCCCATATTGTCTCATTCCGCCATAAAATACTCGATACATGCTATATATACATAGCAACTTTGGTGGTCCCTACGAAGCTAAGGTCAGCCCCAGATTTATCACTTAAATTTGCATTCGACATCCCGTAGACAACTTTTTTTTATCATTTTTGAACTGCGTCCGTAAACTAGATTTGTTCGAAAATAAATATAACTTCCCCAGATAACTTTAAAAAGAATAACATTTAAAAAAAATAAGTACATATATGCAATAAATGAAATATTTAAATTTTTATTTAATTGTTATGCATGCATATACAAGGAAAAAACTATAACTTAAACCTTACTAGACCATTTTGCTTTGTCTGCTTCTTTGAAAGAAATAAATTGCCTTAGTTAGTTAGTTAGGAGTGCCAGCCTCTTACGACGAAGCTCAATTGAGCACAATCGAATGGCCCGTTGTGATACCGCAAGGAAGACGGCTGAGAACCATGAAGATTCCCAGATGAACTTTGCTATGTCCCCTATATGGTGAGATGATAGCTCCGTAAGAGTTCCGAAGAAAGGAGAGCCCAGAAGTCTTAATCTTCTTCGAGCCAGGCACAGGAGGTGCAGTACGGTCTCTTCCTCATTCTCCGATGAAAGTTATTTGCTTTTTCGGTCTAAATATTAGGTTAGAGATAGACAACCGTTGATCGGTAAAGCCAATCATTGTCATTCCTGATCTTTCCCACCATGCTATATACTCAACCTTGAGCTTTAACTCGGAAGATATTCAAAACTAAGTACACGAAATCGTCATCGCAAGATTACTCTTAGATTTATCTTTTCAACAGTAGATAATTTCAATCGCTTCTACAGAGGTAGGAGTATTAATAAAAAGAAAAACTAGTCACAAACAATTAGTTGTTAAAAAGCAATAAGAAAAAGGCAAATGGACACGGTTTTGTTAAACAATTTTTGAACAATATTTAATAATTGTCAGACCATTTCTTTGTTTTAATTACTTAGTGCTTCTTATACGAATTATTGAAACTTCTATTAGAATCTATAATTTCTCGTCCACCGATTGTATCCTCAACATACCAGCATTTAAAATCAAATGTATTTATTTTAAGAAGTACTTTTAAGATTGTTTGCCAACTAAGGTCGTATAACTGCTTCTTGTCATTTTTTGTAGATGTCTGCTTACCCTAAGGCTAAACTGATTAATAACCCAAATGTCAAATGGAACAATACTTTTGTAAAAATAGCAGTACTAGAGATTCACATTCAAAAACCCCCACACCAAAGAAAAAAAGATTTGAATGGAAAAAAAAATTGTGACCACAGCTGTCAACTAAATGTCAAATTCAAATGAGAAAAAGAAAAAAAAAATTTTTATTAAAAAATACATATTCAACAATGACTGTGTTAACGGTTCATAACACAAATGCCTGATAATGTTTTTGTGTTGGTCCTGATGTTGCGGTTGTTTCTACTGTTCTATTATTGTCGGTGCGTATAAACTTCCGTTTGATTACATTGCATTGTTGTTCTTATTTTAGTTCTATGGCTGTATGGCAACATAGTGCTTAAACATTAAATATTTTCCACCAATTCCAAATGCTGATTGTTTAAAACATATTGTTAATTTTTTCAATAATGAGCACATATCTACAAGCATATATACCCAGATAAAAATGTATGTATGTATGTATATACCGCTTTTATACATATTATATGTACGTGTCTGTAAAATGAAGTTTACTTGTTTAAGTTTGCTGCTAAGGCCATTTAATATAAGGAGACATGCAACTGGTATACACTTGTTACCAAATATTATATTAATAAGGCTTAATACATACGAGTATGTATACAGGTCGTATTTTATAATGATTTATAAATGTAACATAACTCTCATTTTCTTTTAACTTTATCTCCAAATTATGGTGATTTTTAAAATTAATTTTGTAAAATGGCCTACATTATTTGTTAGCATGAGTTAATCACAAACCGCACTAGGCGACAAAAGTAACAGATGAGACTTGAGTTCAAACAATTAACCGCCTTAAAAAAAGTGACAGTACTTAACAGATTAAAAGTAGTACTAAAATAAAAAAGAACTTTAAAATGGCTTTTATATATTTCTGTTTTTAGTTTTTGAAATAAAGGTTCCGCCTAATAGCTTTTTTTTAAATGCTATAAAAACTACGAAATATTTTCTCAAATCTCTTTTTTTATTTGAAAGTAGAATCATTCCCGTTAATAATGGAAAATAATTTCATTCAAATGGCTACCTTGGCTACCTGGCCATGCAGTAGCCTACACGATCAGTCCAATTTTTAAGCATATTATCGATTATGTGAAGCTGTATTTCACCGATTGCTTCACGAATATTGTCCTTTAAAGCGTCAATTATCTATGGCTTGTCGGCGTAACACTTATCTTTGACGGCACCCCAAAAATAATAGTCCAACGGTGTCAAATCGCAGCTCCGAGGTCGCCAAACGACATCAGTTCTGCGGCTGATAATGCGATCTTGAAAAACAGGGCACAAAACATCGAATGTAGCTTCGGCTGTGTGGCACGTATCGCCGTCCTGTTAAAACCAAATGTTGCCAATATCCTCCTCTTCGATTTTTGTGAACAAAAATTCGTTCAACATGGCCCGATAACGAGGGCCATTGACTATAACGGCCACTCCTTGCTCATTTTTGAAGAAAAATGGCCCTATTATGCATCTGGACCAAAATCCACACCAAACAGTGACCCGTTTTGGGTGTACTTGCTTTTCAATGTATGCGAGTGGGTTTCCTGTGCCCCAAATGCTACAATTTTGTTTGTTTACATACCCGCCAAGATCAAAATGGGCTTCATCTGAAAAGATGATTTTTTTTGGAAAAATCGGCATCTTCTGTAAGTCGATCGCAAGCCCACCTAGAATGGTCTCAATGATGTCTCCGAAATGTTCAATTGTTGAGAACGATGGTAAATTGATGTTGATAGCGCTTCACGCACACTTTCTTCCACAGCAGCAATATTCTCGGGAGTACGCACTGTTTTTGGCTTTTTACGCTTTGCTTTACCGATGAGAATGCCAGCTTCTTTCACTTTTTTCACAAGATTACGAAGATACGGAGCTGATGGTGCTGCTTGCTTCTCGTGTTCTTCAAGCGTATATACAACCATATTCGTTCAGCGGAAGGATAAAACTAATTATCTGACAAGTCAGACATGAGCTAAGTGTTACCATTTACGAAATAAGCACTAGTTAAAAACAAAAACGTTAGATGGCGGACCTATTTATGAGCTGTTTCTGTATAACAAGCAAGTGACTAGTCTAAAAAATTTGTATGAAAAGCACTCAAATTTTTTAATGATTCTTTTACAAATTTTTTAGACGAGTCGCTCGCTTTTTATCCAGAAACAGCACATTAATGTTTTTGAATATCAGAAATTTATGTAAATGTAATTTTTAAATTTTTGATTTAATTGACAAAAAGTGTTTCATTTATTGTTACTATAAATATATTTATTTCCTGCTTCACTAATGGTATGGCCAAATATTGAAAATAAAAATCCAAGTGGTCTTGTCGGTACAACGCTGAAAAGTAGATTAATGTCTGAATCGCTATTGTTTTTTAAACGATTTTAAGGAAAGTTCAGTTTGAATCTTATTAAAAAAATAATAATTAGGGTATTCACGTCAAGTATGTTTAATTGTAAAAGAGTAAGAATGCCACTCTTAAGACTTATAAGAATATTTTCGGCTTTGGTTCTTTTTTTAACTTATTTTCTAAACATTTGTCGAAAGAAAAATTATTTACAAATGTATGCGGGCGTGTTCCAAACAAAACAAGAAAAATTAGACGCTAGCAGAATGAAATACAGCATTTTCTGGACCACTACATCCTCCATCAGCATTCGTCGCATCTATCTTCCTTATGTTATGTACCTTGTAAACATCATCTATTAACCCAAATAATCTTAATATTAATTTAGTGAGACGAAGTCCAAACCCAACCTAAAGGCTTTCTTTGTCGTTCTCTCTATAACTAGTCTTCAACATTTGCCTTTAATAATAAATAATAATTCGACAATTTATCAAAGCACCTAAGGTTTCTAAAATGGTACTTTTTGGGTTCAAAATGTACTAAAGACATTTTTAATAAATTCGTGTTTTTAAAAATTAAAATTAATAGATAAATGAACTATAATTTTTCTCTATATTCTCACTTTATGTCATTATCACTATGACTTAAAAATTATCTAGATATTTAAATGCATTTTAGATACAAAAAAAAACACTGTTGTACAATAAATGTTAAAAACAAAAAAATAAACGTTAAATGTTAAAACTAAATATTTAAATGATTTGGTACTTATTTTAACAAGCAGCCAAGCTCACAACTTATTTTATTTCTGGTGTAACTAATGAAAAATATAAGTGGAACTAAATCTTCGTAGCATATCTGCAATTCTAGCATATTTACAGCGATTTTAAAAGTATAGCAAATTTAATGCAACAGCTGATTTTAAGAAACATTAATAAATTATTAAAAAATAAGATTTGTTAGATCTGTAAATCGTTAAAAGTTTTATTAAAAAAACTACTTGAAAGTATGCAATAGTTTTTAGCGTTGTAAATGTGCCACGTTGTAGAAAGTTTCAGTTCTATATATTTTGTTGTTGTTGCTACGATTGCAAGACATGCAAGGTTAGCAATAACAGTTTGCTACGAAACTTTAGTTCTGCTATGAAAAAAAGCCTTTTAAAGACCAAAAAACATGTTAAAAATGTGAAAATTTTAAAATTGTACCAAATGATCATTGGTGTACTATGGTACTTTTTAGGTTCGAATTGTACCAAAAAGAGTAAATTCTAAATGACAAAATTTTTTTCTAGCTCCAGGTAAATTTTTTCATTTGAAACTTTACAATAAACAGGTCGAATAAATAAACTTAATAATTAATAATTAAACAGTGTACAATTTTATTAACTTTGCTATTCCTGTCGTGTATGAAAGGCGATTATTGTTTCTTGCTGCACTGAGGAAGGCGAATCAATTATGAGGTGGTCGCGATGGCAAATTCATTAATTTAATACATACTTTTCGTGGTGAAGGGTATAAAAACTTAACTGAGGGGCTAATAGATACTTCTGTTATAAATTCGCCGTGGAATTTACTAACAAAGTTCTGATACCTTTTTTTTGCAGGTTACTTGGTCAACAACTTAAAGGGTTTCTCATGCCACAAAATGTCCAGTTACACACATGTAAACTTAAAAAAATTTACCCAAATTGTAATAATAATTCGAAAAATGTGCAAGAGTAAATAAGCTTAAGACTTAAAAATAGAAAATCTTTTAAAGGTTAATTAATTTATGACTTTCTGATAAAGTATTTGGTAAAATAAGAGTTTTAAACCATTTTTTTTTTTATTCCCGAGGGGCGTATAACTATTCTATTTACAAAAAAAGCAAAGCAAAAAAAGCAGAAAAAATACAACGCTCAAAGATTGTTTTTATTAAATAACAATTTTTTATCTTAGTTCTATGAAAAAGGCAATAAATCTCTTCTTTTCTTTATTATACGTTATTTATGAAGTGTTTAAGACAAGATATTCGGTTTTTTTCGGCCACAAAAAATCGTTAAAAACATTGTTTTAACAAAAAGTTTTATATGTTTTTGACAAACAACTTCTTATTTATGTACATACATTATTTCTGTGTGCTTGTATGTTTTCATATAAGAATCCTTATGACCGGTCATTTTGAATTCAACTACCCTTGTGATTAGTTACGCTTCTTGTTCATTTGTCCTCTTTTTTTTTGTGCCGAACTTACAAGTATTTGTGCCATTATGTGGAAAACTATTTTATAGCTATTAATCATTTTCATTGTTGTTCGTTATAAATACATGAAATATTTCAATATTCTTACATATAATGAAATTGATTTAGCTTTTACTTGTTTTGTTTAGGGGGAGTTGAATGTTTTACAAGAAATTTATATTAGTTAAATGTAAAAGGCGTATTTAAGTAATTTGCAGAGATTCACTGTTTAACATTCATTTGGTTAAATGTTAATATCAACTGATAACTTATGAAATAATTTAAAATTTTCAAAATCATTAACACTTAAAATTATTTTCCAAAATAATATTTCAAAAATAAATATCGTCACTCAAATCCTTGAATCATCAGATGCAAAGGTAGCAAGGAAACTCAATTAAAAAATTTTTTAAACCAAAAGAAAATCTGCAAAACATAGGTGAAAAATTTAAATTTACATGTCACGGCTGTGCAAAAATAGGACACAAAGCAAAAGACTGTTGGAAGAAGCAAACCTCGAGAAACAACTAAAAATGCTGAAATTGCATTCCAAGTAAATAAAGAACGCAATAGTTGGTGCTTTGATTCTGGAGCATCATCACACATGTGTTCAGATGAAACAAAATTTTATACAATGGAATCTTCGTCTACTGCAGCCTTATTCTGTAAGTCGCTAAAGCTAAATCACCAGCTCTAAAATAATTTAATTTTAACAAAGCAGTTTTTTGTTACAAAAACGACATTGCAACATTTAATCTTATACTTAGCACCGTCTTATATATTGAGTTAGACTTACAAATACCGATTAATAAAAAAATGTACATGGATTATAATAATAGAGAAAACAAGGCAAAATTTATATTATGTTGAAGAAGTGTCTGAAAATTGTAAAAAAGCACAGGTATCACGTCTTCAGGAATGACATGAACGTTATGGACACCTTAATAAATATGATTTAAAAGAAATATTACAAAAGCAAAAAGTAAATGGAATAAATTTCAATCCCAATGAAAAACTAAAAATTTGTGAAGTCTGTATAAAGGGAAAACAAACCCACTCAAAATCTTCAGAACCGCTATAACTAATACAAACAGATGTTTGAAGCCCGATGAGAGTAAATAATATAGGTGGTTTAAGATACTTTTTAACTTTAATTGACGATAAATCACAATGGTGCGAAATATATTTTTTAAAGAAAAAGAGAAAAGTATTTGAAAAGTTTAAAGAATTGAAAAGTTTAGTTGAAAAGAACTCGAATCAGAATATAAAAACCATTCGATTCGATAATGGAACTGAATACACTAACATTTGATTTGAAAAATTTTTTAAAGAAGGAAGGAATAAAAAAAAAAATGGAGTAACCGAAAAGAAAAATCGTACGCTGGTTGAAATGGCTAGATGTGTAGGTTCAAGTTTTTGGGCAGAAGCTATACTAACTGCAAATCACATTCAAAACAGATGTTCTTCAAAAAGTCTTAACGGTGAAACACCTTTTAAATTATGGCCTGAAAATAATCCGACGGTTAGTTATTTCAAAAAATTTGGCACGTTAGCTTATATGCTTATTAAATCAAGAAAACAGTAAATTCGAACAAAAGCGAATAATTTTTGCAAAAAAAGCCGACTTCAAAACAGATTTCATCTGTCTGCCTATAACGATTCAAGAGTATGGCCACATAAATTAGATTACATTAGCTATTGGAACACCCTTATATCTCCAAACCTTATACTTGTTCAACTGTTCAATAGTTTGGCAATATACATCAAATTACAGCAACAAGAGGCTCACCATCTACTTTCAAAATTTAAATTATATACTTGTTATTGTAGTAGATTTAGCAATCAGGTTCTGTGTAAATTTCAACAGTCTGTCTAAAATTCAGATGTTCGTATACAACGCGTCAAAAAATACGACCATATAGAACAAATAGCATTAATTTTGAGAACACCCTTTAATTTCTAAATTAAAATTTTAAGCTTCGTGTTATAGCGGACTTAGCAAAATAGGTCCCTTGTAAATTTCAGCTGTCTGTCTATAATGCTTCAAAGGTTTGGCCATATACACTAAATTACATCAACTATTGGGACACCCGTTTATTTTCAAAACCAAATTTTATACTTGCTGTTGTAGCGGAGTTAGTAATACAGGTTCTTTGTAAATTTCAATCGGTTGTCTACAACTGTTTAAAATTATGGCCATATACATAATTAAATGAACTATTGGGGCACCCTTTAATTTTAATATTAATACTTGTTACTGTAATGACCACATCAATCGACATAATGTTAAATTTGCAAGCGTTTGTCTATAACGGTTCAAAAGATAGGCCCATATAAGTAAATCTACATCAATTATGGGACACTCTTTAAATTCAAATTTTAAAAATAAGAAAGCTGTAGATTGCAAATGGGTACTACGAAAGAAGTACAAAGCAGATGGAACAATAGAACGTTACAAGGCCAGACTTGTAGCAAAGGGATTTACACAAATAGAAGACATAGATTATTCCAAAACTTTTGCGCCCGTTCCGAGATTAAGTTCTATACGATTACTAATGGCACCTTCAGTACAATTGTAACTCGATGTATATAAACTTGATTTTATGACTGCTTACTTAAACGGCACTATAGAAGAAACTATTTATATGAAAATTCCAGAACAAATAGAAACCTTTTTGGATGATAACTAACAGGAAAATACAAAGGCAAAGCTTTTTTTTTTAAGAAAGCATTGTATGGGCTCAAGCAGTCTGGAAGACAATGGTACAGAAAATTAGATTAAAAATTACAACAATTAAAGTTTAAGCCGTTGAATTCAGATAATGGCGTATATATGATAAAAGAAAGAAGTGACGCAATATTAATTGAGATTTACGTTGATGATTTAATAGTCGCAACAAACAATAAAAGTAAATGGGAAGAACTGAAATTATAACTAGCAAAATCATTTAAGATGAAGGATCTCGGACAATTAAATTTTTGTTTGGGCATTGAATTTAAAAAAGATCCATATACAAAGGAAATACCAATTTCACAATGTAATCATATAAACAGCATTTTAAAGAAGTTTAGCATGGAAAATTGTAAACCCGCTAGAACCCCATTTAACACCAGGATAAAACTTTCAAAAGAAATGTGTCCGACAGAGGAAGAAAAATTAGAAGCAGAAAAGTTACTATACCAAAACTTAGTCGGATCTTTGATGTAATTGGCTGTATCAACATGATCAGATATTGATCATATAGTAAGCGTACTAAGTCAACATAACACTAATTATGAAAAAGAACAATGTGTTGCTGTAAAAAGAATTTTGCGTTATTTAAAAGGTACTCAAAACATTGGCTTACATTAAAAAGCAACAAATGAAGAATTGACAGGCTATGCTGACGCAGATTGGGGAGCTAATATAGACAACATTAGCTAATGCAGCTATAAGTTGGGATTCTAGAAAACAACGGACAGTGGCAATGTCATCCACCGAAGCGGAACATATGTATGCCAATTTCAGAATCAACAAAGGAAGCAATTCATTTAAGAACTACTATTTACAATGACAATCAAGGTGCTGGACTTTTATGCAAGAATACAATATTTCACAAGAGAACAAAACATATGGATATTCGCCATCATTTTGTAAGAGCAAATTTTGCCAGTGGAGATGTCAAAATAGAATATGTTTTTACTTCGGAAATGCCTGCTGATTTCTTAACAAAAGGATTACAAATTACAAAACACAATAAATGCGTGTTACAAATTAGTAACTATTAATAAATAATTAAAATAAAATATTAATTCAGGGGAAGTGTTGTATATTTATGAATTCAATACTTTGCCTGCTATGCTTGTTTATAATTGGAAATATTTTACGTATGAAAATATTTATAACTTTCTTTGTCAGTTTGAAAATAAAGCTCGTACAATATATACTTATGTGTTAATAAAACAATTTGGTGTTCGCTACATTTATTATAATTGTAAGGCTTGTTAAGCTGAAAATTGCCTAAAAAGCATTTTGCTCTCATTTTTAAAAATCATTTTATATCAATAACTCCCGATTATCTGTTCAAGCAGAATTGCAAACTACACTTTTTACTGTAACACTCTGTTATTATTGGTTATTTTTTGATTATTTATTGTCCTTTTAGAAACCAAAAATATGTTTTATAAACATGACGACATACTTTTTATAACATCTTATTTTCCACCACAATTTGGGACATGAAATATTTATATAAATATATCATACATGGGAGTAATTTATTAGATGGACTAATTAATTAATTAATTAGTATTGAATGATAGATAATGCTAATGATTTTTTTAGCATTATCATTATTTTTACTAATGGTATTGCTAATTAATGAAAAGGTTTCATTGATAATTAGTTAAAAAACAAAATTATTATTATTGGCTAATTATTATATAATTTAAAATCGTTATCATTAATGAATTGTTCTTGTTTTGTACACTTAAAATATACGTATAAAGGAGCAATAACTCAAAATAGCATTTAAATCAGAAAAATTTGATGAAATATTTATGTTTTAAATTAAATCACGGGAATCTTTAAATTAATTAAATTTAATTTTTTTTTTATAAAATGTTGTGCTATTTTTTGTCCCGATTAACTCTTTTAAATCACCGATATTGATTATTGAAGGTGAAAGCACGTCTCGATGGCCATTTCACTACCGCTCACTTAGCTCTTCAGGAAAGTTTTCACAATTTAGTTGAATCATTTTCAATAAAGCCCATTTTGCTTACAAATGAAATAAATTCTTTCTTACGAAACAAATAATTCGATTTTCTAAACCTATACAATTTTATTGGTGTACATATGTATGTGTGTGTGTATAATAATATTTCATGTCACATTTAATAGAAATGATTTTTTTATAAAAAATTTGAATGACTTCTTTTTTAATACTTTAATCATTTGGCTTGTCATAGATGAGTTGACATTTACAACAAAATAAATAAGATAAAATTATATAAAATTTTTGAATCACATGTGCAATACCAATTTCACATGCACATACCTACAAACACATGTTTTTGACACAAAAAAGGATGCCAATAACCACACAAAAGCAACTAATAAAAAAGACTGTGGCATGTAAAATATTAGAGGGAATAAGGTTTCACTAGATTAATTTAAGGTCATGCATATTAAAGAAATTATACACATTCAAAAAACGAAGACACAGACACAAAAACACATGTACACATTACACGTATGTATGTATGTATGTATGTATGTATGTATGTATGTATGTATGTATGTATGTATCTATGTATGTATGTATGTATGTATGTATGTATGTATGTATGTATATATGTATGTATGTATGTATGTATGTATATTAAAGTTTACTTTGTGTTTAAGGGTGTAAGTATGTAAACCGTTAAGTCATCAAATTTATAAAAAATAAAAAGTTAAATTGAGGATGTGAGTGGTTGGAAATTTGTGGTAAATTACAACCAATTTATTTTCAAGGATGTTTATTTTAAAGTCTTTGTGTTAAAAAAAGAGAATCAATTCTACCAAGCAAACCTACAAGATAACTTTTTTAATTATTTTTAATTTTCTTATTAAAATATGTCAAAAATACATATGTTAACATAATTTATACATCCATACACAGGCATATTTATGATTCATGGAAATTTCTTATTCTGAATCTTTATTTGTATCAATTTTAAACCATTTAAAGCCTTTTTCTGTTAAAGGACCATCCCATCGTTGCTTGTGTTCAGGAAATAAATTTGAGTAATTTACGAGACAGTATTAAAAATACCAGGTGTTTGGAAAGACTTTTGTATTTATATATAAATATATGAGCGATTAGTCTACATGTTCGTACTTCCCGACTGATTTAATTTTTTACTTAAGACTGCCAAAAATATAAACAAAAAACTATTTTATATCATGGACGACAAAACGAGAAATAATAAGGCTTACGAAAAGAAAATTATGAAAAATGTATGTTATGTTGCACATATATTTACCTTTTTCCCTTTTGGATAAACGTACGGATTCTTTTGATCGCAAATGCCACTGTGGCACATTATTAATTCTCTATTGCTTACTTTGTGGCTTCTATCTGGATATACTTCTGGATCCTATAGTCTAGTATTTACTAAACATGCGTTATTAAAAACGCATCCATTCACGCTTCACTACTGTCTTTTTTCGGCGAGACATGAATTACTCGATGCCTTGTTTAAGTAACCTAAACCGTTCACAGACCACTCCATTACGCCTTACATCCTAACCAGTCATGCAACAGTTACAACTTACATCTGCCATACACTGTTGTTATGCTGTTACTTCCTTACGCCAATAGGTACAGTTCTTTATGTTTTTATTGTAAAGGGCGTCTTGACAATTTCTGCTGCTTTCTTATATTAAATATACGTCTTTACTAAGCTATCTGTCATGGTTTGTACTGCTGCTTCTTATTTTAAATTGCCTCACACAATTATTACTTTTACTTTGTACGCAAGTCCAAGGGTAGGCTCGAACTCATGATCTTCTCTTTTACAGTACGCACCTCTAAAAACGCAGCCATTGAGGTTGCTCAACATTTCTTCTCTAATCCTCATATTTTTCTATGCACCACCATTAATGAAAGTAACTTATTCCCTAGTTTTTTTCATCTCGCACATATGAGTAATAAAAATAGAGGTGGCCAGATCTTATTTTCGTAACAATGTTTTTTTTATAAAACACCTATTTATTTTTCATAAAAAACTTCGTGTTATTTTTTATTATCCCCATTAATTTAATTACTGATATTGATTATTGAGGGTCAAAGCACGTCTCGATGGCCATTTCGTTACCGCTTACTACGGGTAAGTTTTTTCGGCTCTTTTATACAGTTGAAAGAGAATGCATAGAAATAAATAATCGTAGTTTTTTTTGATATTTTATTTTTCATCCTCTTTCAACTGTATAAAAGAGCCAAAGTCAGCCGTATACAGTAGAGAAAGAAAAATAGAATTACTGTTGTTTATTGTTGTTTTTGCTTAAACTTTGATTTTTGTCTTTGCTTTATTGTTTGGACAAAAATCTATAGTTTATTTAAAATGTTTGTCAAAAGTTTCCTAAAGAGTTAAATAAGTGGTAACGAAATGGCCATCGAGACGTGCTTTGAGCGTCAATAATCAATATCGGTAATTAATTAAATCGGGATAATTTAAGAAATAGCATGAAGTTTTTTATTTCAAATTGTAACTTAAAGGGAGCCCCAGTAGTTTATTTAACTTAATGTATATGGCCAAATCGTTGAACTGTAATAGACAGATGGTTTAAATTTACAAAGAACTTGTATTGCGAAGTCCGCTTTAACAGCAAATATAAAATTTTAATTTGAAATTTAAAGGGTGCCACAATAGTGGTTCTAATTTAGTGTATATGGCCACATTTTTGAACTGTTATAGCCAGATTGTTCGAATTTATAAAGAACCTTTAGTAGTAGGTCCGCTATAGGAATTACAAAATTCTAAGTTAAAGGGTTTCCCACATACTGAAGTAATTTAACCTATATTGACCTATCTTTGAAACCGTTTTAGACAAACACTTGAAAATTATATTGTATATCCATAACTATATCTAGTATAACAGCAAGTATAAATATTTAAAATTATAAAATAAAGGGTGCCCTAATAGTTGATATAATTTAAAGTATACGGCCAAATATAATTACTGTCTTAAAGAAACATGATTTTTAGTTTGTCTGAAGTCGGTTTATTTTTCGCAAGAATTATTTTTATACGCCGAAAACTGAAAACGATGTTTTTTCCAATAAAAAAAGTTTAAAAGGCAAACCTTACCAACGTGGCCTTCATGGCAGTGGCCTTGGTGCGTCTTAAAGAACTCTAATAATTTGAAATTGAAACTAATGTTACAATTTTTTCATATTTATCTTTTTTGTTATAGAATAGTAGGTGGGGGAGGTTTAATATATTGTTTGTTTTATTAAATAAAACTTTCATGTTTCATGTTGTAAAAAATAAAATTTTTGATAAATTCAATTTTTCAATCATAAATTTAACGCTTTATTTGAAATTCATGTGTTTTTTCAATTTTATTGTACAACATCTAGTAAAAATCTACAAGGACAATAATTGAAAATTTGTTGTTTTGGATTTAAATTGTCGTCATTGTCGTCGTTGTTGTTGTCGCCGTCGTTGTGGATTGTGTGTAAAACCGTAACTAAATAAATTTATAGTTGAAAATATAAAATATGTCGAGTGGGGTTACATGGAATCACATATTTGCCTTATTGCTGTTGTTGTTCTTATTATCCTGCTTGAGTCTATCAATGTTAAGCGACATCCTTTATATCATGACACATGACTTGCATGTCAATGGGTGCTAAGAGCTCAAAACTTTAACAATAATCTTTTAGTACGCTAAACAACCCCACCTTCCAAGACCGCCTTCATAAAAGTCCAACGTTTATTTGTTGGCAGCCAAATATGACAAAACGAAAATGTTGTTTTAAATTTTTGCAAAACTTTGTGTGTGTATGTTTGCGTTTGTTTGTATGAAGTCTTGCAAAATTTTACGGAATGTCCTTTTTGGTACTGCCTTCTTGTAACTTGTGAATTTTCTTAACATTAAACTAGATGAGGATGCAGAGTTTGAAAAACACATAAATAACATGGAAATGTAAAAAGCACAAAATATCAATATCCACTTTAGTTTACGCCAAAAGAATGTTAAATAACCAAATATTTCTTTTTATCATACGTTTGGTATGAACTTCTGTTTTTTTCTTCTTTCTCTACAAGAATATTTAGTTTTATTTTTTATTATTATGTGATTTTAAAACATGTTCAATTCATACTATTCACACCCCTTACGTTTAATATTTTTGTTTGTAGTTTAATGTTAGTCTAAAAAACTACGCTTAAAGAAATTTATTTTTGTCAATATATTGTCCGTTTAACCAAATCATTTTACAACTTCTACTCATTCATTATGAAAACAAAATATTAATGATGATTTTTAATTCCACAAAAAGACTATAAATAACCGCAAGCATGAGTGTAAAGAAAGTAACGAGGTTTTCAAATCATATCGATCTTAGTTTGTACTTTTCTAATTCACATTGTTTTGAATAAACTTTGTTTATAACTTTCTTTTTTTTTTACAAATTTTTTCAATAAAAATTGTTAACAAATTTATAATTCATGGTCGTTCAGTACTTTTTGTCACATTTCAACCCATTCAATTAATTTAAATTCTTACTTCTTCATAAAGCGTAACGCTAAGTCCGTAGTACAGGAGTAGCGGTCTAGATATGTTCTTTTTAATTGTAAGACGTGATGTCTAGCATTTGACTATATTTTTTTAAGTTTACGTCGTTTTCAGTCTTTTTCAGTCTGACCTTGACGTTGGAAATACTCAATTTTGACGATGGTCTTCTTTCTCTGTTGTTTCTGTGAATATGGGCTTTAAAAAAAAAAGAAATTATTATTTAACATAAATTATCAGTAATTTCTATAAATTTTAAAGGCATTGCATATTTTGCACATTAATCCATACCGTTTAAAAATTAATTTAGGCTTTTATTGATTGATCTGCAAAATGAAGCAACTTATTTATAAACCCATGCTCTTAGCGTTATAATATTTTTCACAAGCCGACTGAAAAGTTTATATGTTCTTGAAATGGTTTAAAATATAAATTTGACTCCGCAATTAAGGACTGTGAGCAACCTTGAAACAGGAGAGACAAGACTGGTGCTGTAGTCAAGGTGGTAAGCACGTTGACTACAAACCTTTGCCACCGAGTATACAGAGGTGTCACGAGACTATAGTTGTCTCGTTTTTTCTATGCATCTATTTCTTGACATCCTATCGACTTCAATTTTGTTTTGATTTGTGTTTCTGGCCCAAGGCAAAAATAAGGGTGGGTTTTATGAAAATTTATAAAATTAAAAAAAAGTGATATTTACATGTTTTTATTTGATCAAGTTATATTTATATTAATTATTTGACGAAAAAAGTTATAGTTTTTAATTTTAACACCTCCACAAAAAATGACACTTCATTTCTGCCACAGATCATAATTTCTGCATTCAGAAAACACTGCAGATTTAAAGACTTTTTCACTTCTTTTATCTTGTAAGACCACAACATATCACATTTTTTTACAAATTAAAAATACTTCGTAAATGATTTCTTTATTTACGTGAATAAACAATATTTTTTTGTGGCAAAAACTTTTTGTGCTGTGCGTTTTCTTGTAAAATATCTAGTTTTTGTTTTGTTTATTATGCCTTGTTCATAACAATATAGCACTATATTTGTCTCTTTCTTGAGAACCTGCAGAAAACCTGATTATATTATTTTCATATGCCAAGGGTTTCACTTCTGATGCTTAGTGCCCTTGCGGCAGTCAAAAAATAAAAAATGTTTTTTTTTTTCTGTTTAATGGTATATATATTCAGATCTAACATTAAAACATGCAGCCTGCTTCGTCAGTACTTCTTCATAGCATATTCGCCGGCGAAGTAAAATAATTAATAAAATGGGTATATCTATCTCCTTTCACCATCTGCCTTCTCTCTAATCTATCCCTTTCCTAAAGAATGTAGCACGGTTACAAACTAAGTAGGTACAAATGCCTGAAGTGCTACTACTCTTAAAAAAAAAAAAAATATATATATATATATATATATATATATATATATATATATATATATAAAACATTTGCCGCCATATTGATTTTATGTGTGATCCTTCGTCAGATTTACAATACAGAAGAGAAGAACGCTCACTCTTAGATATTTTAAATTGTTGTATATTTAAGATTAATATGAACCGAGAATTCCGCTCTTTTATTGTTTTTTTTTCATTCTGAATATTTAAAATGGCAGGGGTACTTAACCACAGCCCCAGGGTATCCCACAATTTTTCAGATATAAGTAGTCCTGCACATCGACCTATACCTTCGTATAGAAAGTGATAAATCCTGAACAGGATATTGAAGTATGTATGTATGTTGATTAGCTATTTGTTAACACGATTGCATTTTTATACAAGCCAGTTGAAAAAAACGTGCACGTTGCGTCTTTGATTATAACCTTGCATTTAAATATATATGTAAAAGTTTATAGTTTAGGCAAGAAACGTGAACATTACGTTACTATCGCAACACTCTTTAATATACATTTTTGTATGCTTATCATTATACCGGAGATAGTGCTACATAATGCCTATAACGGTTGGAAAGCTTCAGACCTATTTTTGAAAACCACACATTTATAGGGAAATCCTTTAATTTCTTGATTCATCTATATACCCTTCACCACAGGTTAAAAAATTGTATATCTAAGTTTGTCATTCCGTGTTTAATTTCTACATTATCTATTTCCGAACCCATAAAGTATATATATATATATATATATATATATTCTGAGTTCCTATGCAAAGCGAAGTCGATTGAGCGATGTCCGTTCGTGTTCGGGTTGAAATCAACTTTGTCAAGACAGTAGATAAAATAGAAAAAATTAAGGTGCGCCAATCGATCAGACACATTTTTTAAAGTTTTGCTATTGAAAATCAGCAAGATCGGTACATGTACTTCGAGGCAGCGGGCAAAGCACCACGAACAAATCCATTTTATTGAAGAAAATCCAATTAAGAAGACCAAATTTATAGGGCGATAGAGAACTATAATATAAGCTTAAAACTTGAGGTGAAAAAATTGGCAGTCGCCCACATTTTCCGAGTTATGGGCCTCTGAACTTTTCATAGAAATGTACGATTGTGCACCATATTTTTGTAAGACTTAATATGGGTATCATTTAAAACCTTTGAAAGAGATCTTCAAGAAAATAATAAATTTCTTTAAAATATTTAACCCATTAAGAGCCGATGACATCTCTATGTAAAATTATATACAGCAGACGCTTAGAAATTCGAACTCTTAGAATTTCGAATTTCCAAAAATGCGAATCAGTAATTTCCTTACATTTGGCGCTCTAAAATAAGAATCCAAAATTAGAATTTCTGAGCGGATTATTTTTTGTCAACTCGGTTGTTGCAAGAAGACTAGGACTTTATCCAAATAAAGCAGAATCTTCTGAGGCAAAAGGATCAAAATAATTCTATATCAGTAAGAGGAATTGAAAGGTGGAATAAAAATGCCATTGTGAATGAACCTTTCCAAATATTTGACACAAATGAAGGTAATGATGTTGAAGTTTCGCTTAACATTTCTTATTCCGAAGCTACTGTAAGTGTAAATAATTTAATAAGTGGTGCAAAAGCAGTGAATTATTTTCCACTAAGCACTTGTCAATTCTTTTAGATCTCCGTAATGATATTGTTTTGTCAGAAAAACAAAAATCTAAAAAAACAGACTAATAATACTGATTCTACGTTGAACAAATACTGAGTATGAATTCACAATATGTATTATTCTAACTTTCTTTTTTAATAGGTATATTATTAATGTTGTACACAATGAACTGAATTGTTATTTTTTTTTTTGATATTTCGTTAAGTTTTTTATAAAAACACATAAGTTCGAATTTCCGAGCGTCTACTGTACCTAATTTTTTTCCCACAGATGAAACTTTGTCATTCCGTTTGTGATTTCTACAGTATCTATTTCCGACTCCATAAAATATATGTATTCTGTCTGTCCGTCTGCGCGTGTTGAAATCAACTTTGCCAAGGCACTAGATCTGCCAGAGAAAATTAAATGCGCCAATCGATCAGACATATAAAGTTTCGAAATGTTGCTATTGAAAATAAGCAAGATCGGTCTATGTCCCTCGGAACAGCGGGCAAAACACAAAACCTGCCTCAAACTTTTTATATATTTTTTTCAACAACCTGAACGAATACAAGCGAAAGTTGATGGGATAACAACCCTAAGCAAAACTTTTAATTTTCGCAGCTTTTTTTGAACAGACAAACTTATGGTTAAAGGTCAATGCAAGCGGCATGCGGCAACAGTATTACCTATTTGAAAAAGAAATTTAGTCTGGTAATAAAAATAGTAATACACAAGTTTTAACACGTTAAATTTAATTAAACTTGAAGTAAGTTTAACTTTTTGTTTTGCCGCTTTAATTTCTCAAATCATTCGTAGTCTTCTTTTCGTTTTTGTTTTCTTCACGAAATCGTTGTTCATTTTATTTACTTTTTAATTTAAAATTTTAAGCAATTAAATTTATTTATTTCTGCGTCAAAAAAACGAAAAATATTTTATATTTTTTATACAAGCTTCTTCTTCAATAAGCTGCATTCATTTGCCTATGTAAAATAAATTCAAGCGGCAAAAAAACAGCTGATTGCCGCCCGCCGCTCACATTGGCCGTCGACTATTAAGGGTAGAAAAGATTTTCTTATGCCAATTTATATGTATATAAAATTCGGGATAGCCGATATAGCACTTTTAATTTTAATTTTAGTATTTATTGTAGTCGGCTGTGGAAGTTTCAAGTGTAGTTATTAACAGATATAAAGGTTTATGATAGACAATTATTGCAGCAAAACATGAGTTATGTTTTTATCTTTTGAGTATGAAACCCCAAAAATTATAAAAAAAAAACAAATGTACTATACAATTTAAAATCACTAAATAACAAATTTTATCAAGACGCCAAAGGTGCGAGCAACAAATATTTCTCATTTGATAGTCCTAATATACCTTTTCTCTAAGTGTACTATTACAACTTACCCAATCCATTTTTTTTTTGTCTATAAACTTTAAAATTTATTTCTTTATTTTCACTCGTATCTAAATATTTTTGCATAATTTTGTTTCAATATTGTTTTCTTTTTTTATCATTTCATTTCATTGTCCTTATTGTTTGAAACACATCAAAATTTGTTTCAACATATTGTGTGTTTAGTTTTGTTAGTTTGTTGCTGTTATCTTATACTGTTGAAATAAAAACAACATGCAACATTTGTTATTTTGGTTAGAAAAAACTAAATAAGAATTTTAAGCAAAACCACTTGCATTTGTAAGAAATCTTGTTTTGAATTTTAAACATTTTTTTTTGTTTTTTTTTACGAAAGATAACGAACTGTTTTGTTATTTCGCACATAGTTTTTGGTTTGTTAGTTTTACGCAAATTAGCTACTAGAATCCAAGATGAACAAAGTTTCAGCACGTAGAAATTGGTTTTAAATTAATAACTTTATTTTATAACTAGTTTATGGTGACACATGAAGAACCTTTAGTTATTTAGTTTAGAAAAGGTCATACATTTTCAAATTAAAAAAATAAAGATGCTTTGTGTTTGCGAAAAAAGAGTAAGCATAATATAATTAAGGAAACTATAAAAATATTCCTTTTAAATCAGGAAGATTTACCTTATTTCAAATTTGTGGAAAATCTAATATTTATGACAATTATGATCAGTTGCTAAAAGCATGGTTCATGTTATCTGTAAAAACATAAAGAAATTTTGAGAAGTAGTCGTAAAAAAAAATTAAAATAATTAAAAGCACTTTGATGAAAATAAGATATTTATATGAAATTAAGTCTATGTATTATAATTCCGATTTTATTGGTAATGTAAATAGAATGTGGGTTTTTGACCATATCTCTACAGGTTAAAGAGCTTTAATGTACTGTAGCTCTTTTGTGATCTTGGAAAAATTTATTTAAAACCAATTACATAGAGATTCTTCGATGTTAAACATGTAAAGAAAAAACATGGATGAGGTATTATGCTTGCATGATGTGCATGTAAACAAAATAACAATATATTTAGCTTAGAAGCCGACCATATTGTTGTCTATCAAAACAATAACATGATAAAATATACTTATAATTTTGTTTAAAATGTAAACATATTATAATTAAATGAACTAATATTATTATAAATGGGTTAATTAACAATATGGTCTCGTGAGTGAAAACATTTCCGGAAATAAAAGATTTAGTTTTTTATTGTTTTATTTATTAATAATTTGCTACAAAAATTACTTAAGAACATAAATAATAAAAAAAAATTATTCGTGGGTTATAATTAAATTTGTACATATGGTCATAAAAATTAATTTACATATTTTAATTGTCTTTAGAAATGCATATGTAATTTGCAAAATCAGACTCTAGGGACTTAACGTAAATAGAAAAATAAAATTCCTCAAATTAGGTGTAAGAAGCATGGTAACCAAATCCATGATTTAAGGCTTTCAACACTTAGATTACAACAATATTTAAAAAAAAATTATTTTATAAGCCCATATCACAAAATTTAAAATTTATAAACTTACATATTTATTTTTTGTGATATTTTGCATATTGGTTTTATTTATTTATTTTTTATATTAATTTAATTTTTTTATTTTCTCCAACAATTAATCACTATTTAAATTTTAAGCTCCTTCCAATGAACCGATAGCTAACAAACAAATCACTAAACTTAAAGAAACACATTCTGTCAAGTACTTAAACTAAATATTTTTAAAAGCAAACATTATTTTTTGGATGTTAATGTATAACATTGTTTATAGTAAGTTATAAACCGATTTGAAACCGACTATTTTCCTTTTTTTGTGCATAGTAACCATATAAAAATTAAATGTTGATTAAAAAAAGGAAGAATTCGGATATGCCGAATCTAATATATCCTTCACCATATATATATATATATATATATATATATATATATATATATATATATATATATATATATATATATATATATATATATATATATATATATATAAATCTAGTTTAGTGACGTAACTCCAATAAAAAAAAACAAAAATAAATATTGGGGTGACAGAGATTAAAAAAAAAAATAAATAAATGAGGTAGGTAATTTTACTTAAAAATATCATCGGATCTTAATGGGCTTAGCATTTTTTAAAAATTTCTAGTATATTCTTAAAGATCCCTTCAAAGGCTTTTAAACGATACTTATATTGATATCTTAAAAAAATGGGCAAAATATGAAAGGTTCAGAGGCCCATAACTTTGAAACTGAATTTGTTCCAAATGATATGGAAAATTTAGAGGCACTCGTGATGTTCTGCCCGCTGCTATGTACCGTCATATTAGTGTCATTTATTATTCTACGGTCTAAAGTGCTGTAAACACCTTGTATTTAAAAAAAACTGCTCGTATGTATCAAATTATACGAGCGTAAGGCAAATTATAATCTTGCCCTCTTTAGATCGGGTCAGGACGGCTGCATTACTGCAGTTACCGAGGGTCCGACTACGTGACTTATTGGCTGCGGTCACTAAGCACTGTCTATTTGGCACCCATGCTGGGAGAATGGATATCCCTTTTAACGATTTCTGCAGAAGTTGTCAGGAAGAGGAGACGGTGGAACACCTCCTCTGTCAATGCCCCACGCTGGAACGTATATGGCTAAGATATTTCGGTTAGCGGTACTAGGTAGGATCAGGATCAGTTCCTTTTTAAGGTAGGATCAGTTCCTTTTTAAGGTACAGTGGGTGGTTTACCGGCCCACAACTGGATATCGTTACTCATTCAGAGGCATGAGCGCACACTTTGGTCGACTGTCCTCATTTGGCGGATTCTTCTCTCCATTTTTCTCGGACCTTCTTCGTATTCTCATACCCGCGGTTCTTTCTGTCTTTTTCATCTCCATTTATCCCCATTCTTTTTCTCATTTTTGCCTTAATCTCTCTCTGTTTTTTCTTCTCTCACCCTTCTGACAGCAGGTATCACAATGGTACCAATCAATGAGCCCAAGTGGGCTGTGGTAACACGGCTGCCTGCCTAACCTAACCTAAATTATCAAATTATAAATATTTGCTTGACTTTTTTCCTTATTTAGTTCAGTTGGCTGTCCTTTTGATAGCGGTACTTAACAATTAAAAAGAACTAAATCTGGTTCTTAAAACGTTGATGTATATTAAATTTCATTAAAGTGCAATATGGTATGACAATAAAAGTATTTCTATTTAAATGTGCAATCAAATTTATTTAAACGAATTATCATTAGACACTGACTATAGAACATTGCGTAAGTAAAAAGTGTAAATAAATAATTTATATCAAAATTACAGTACGCATGAATATTATAAAATACATGCAATAGTTGATATTTTCCGGCTTCAATTTAGGGCGATAGTCATCACTGCATCTTAAATTTTTTAAAATAAATAAAATTGTTGTTTTTTCTATTCATTGATTACTGGCCATGATTTGTGACTACCTTCTGGCTTTCTGTCCGACATGAGGTCTTAACAACACTATGTCTCTTATTAAATAACTGCACAAAAAGTGTACTTTTATAATATTTCTGGGTAATACTACTGCAATGCTAGTGATTTTAAATACATAATTTTTTTTAAGTATCAACATATTAATATTGTTGTTATAATTTTCGGTAATAACCGTCGTCACTGGCTGTGTACTTTGGATGTTCGGCGAGCGCTTTCGATATTGTTATTTTAATAAAAGATTTATATTTAAAGAAAAATTAAAACCTTTTTTTTTATTAAAAGAAGCCTTAAGCAAAGTTAGGCGAAAATTTTCAGATTTGATTTTGCGCCACTGTATAAAAAAATTTAATATGTTAATTTAAATATATTTTATTGTGTGTCAATTTTACTGGACTTTTTAAAAGCTTTCACCGCTGACGAAATAAGCATTTATTAACATTTTCTTCTGCCAAATAAATACTCGTTTACGTTACGCAATAAGCCAGTAAATATGCCACATATATTTAGCATATTTTCTTTTTACAAAAAAAAAAAAGTACATGTGACAGCTTTAGTCTTTGACAAATACTCCCCAAAGAGGTCGCATTTAAAAATTTTCATAAAATGTATAAAAACCATCCATTGTTCCCCAAACACTTTGACAAGGCTTGTCAATTTCATTTGCAGTTAGTAGCACGTACTACTACGAATACATGCTAAAATTACATTTTCACATTTTTGCATTTTTTATGTTTATTTTTTCTCGTTTTTTTATACTTTTCGGATAACAGAGTTAAAAAGTCTCCCCTTACAAACAGAACAAATGAATGCTCATAAATATGGCATGTTCTAAATCTAACACATTACACACTTAAATGTATTTATTTCATTTTCGTTTTCCTGTTTCGTTTTTTTTTTTTTTGCATTTTTAGTGTTGATGGTATTTTTACTTGGTAGTGATTTGCCCTCGAGAGTGCTTAAAGGTAAATTTAACAAATTACCACCTACTTGTGGTTATTTTTTTATTTTGTTATTTTTTTCGTTGGTGTTCATCGTCAACATTTGAATTGTGATTTTTTACTTCCGCCGTATTTGACATTTGTAAGTAAGTCGATTTTTTTGTTTGTCTGTTGTATTTGCGTATATTAGTGGATTTACGTGTAGCAAATCATTTAACAACTTTAATAGGTTTGAGTTAAAAGAAGTACTTATTTATGTGGTTACGATTATATTGGAAATTAAATATGCACCCTCTTTGTCAAGTTACTCTGTTTGTGAGAATTTTTAAAAAGCTGATATTTATTTCTTTTCAGAGTTTACTTTTCTTAAGTAAATGTTATTATGTTATTTTAATTTTTTAAGACGGCAAGTCTTTAACAGCAAATATTGGATAAGAAATATTTTTCTTGTTAAGTGTGTAAAAGAGAAAAAAAGTTAATTGGAAGAATGACAAATGCTATAAAATATTTTATTATTTTATTACATTTATGAATATCATAAGGGACATCTTAGCAGACTGAATTTAATAATGAAAAATATATTTGACTTGAAAAACATTTTCGCTGGAGTGGAGTCTCTTACTTTAAAGCATTCTTTTATTATCCCTTGTAGGGAGTGAATTTGTCTAGTATGACATTCATTGTTGGTTGGTACATATAAAATACTGATGGTCGGTCATATTAATTCAATCCAGCTTATTAAAAACAATATAACAATGTATATTCTTATTTCTAATATAAAAACTTAACATTGATCTCATATTTAATGGAAGAATGGTAATAGCAAATTGGAAACAATGTCTAAAAATTTTTTTAAGCCGTATTTCATATTTTTCTGAAAATTGTCAGCCCTTTATATATTAGTAATACAAAAGATTATGTATTTTTTTTTATTTTTTATAGAGTTATAAAAAAATCATCAATTCAAATCTAAAGTTCTGATGCAAAAAATATTGTACATAAATACTCCAAGTGTCATATATAGGTCAGCCTTTCATTTTTATTTTTAAACTTGTTATGGCGGACATAGTAAAATATACTTTGAGTAAATTCAAAATAAGGACCTGTGAAAAGAACGACACTACTTGGTAATTTTTTATACTTATTTAACGTTTTTTGAGAAAATGATACGTTTATTCTGTTTTGTTAATTACAAATATTCTTACTAACATTAATAAGTATTTGCTTCTGTCCGCGACTTTGTCTGCGTTATCTTTTTATTGTTAAAAATATGAACGTCTCCCTCGCTCTTATAAGATGAATTACAACATCGTCTTTATACCTTCATATTTTCAAAATTTTCTACAGCTTCGATAGAAAAAGGTTTTTTTTTTTGCTTTAATATCTTACTTCACTCGGTAGACGTGTAGTAGACTGTAGGGGTTCGACAATCATTGCAAAACTTGTGATTAAGCAATTTGAAGTAGTTGGTCCATAAACCCCAATAAAAATAAACTGAAAGCGCAATTTTAAGTTCATTGGTTTAAGATTGTTAAGCTTTTTTATGAATTGGTATCTATTAACTACTAAGGAGGCAGATAAACAACCATAATAAAAATAAATAAGAGTGCTATATTCTGCTATGCCGAATCTTATATACCCTTTACCATCTATGTAAATCTAGTTTAGTGAAGTAACTCCAACCAAAAGCAAATATTGGGGTGACAGAAAATTACATAAAAATGTTATCGGCTCTTAATGGGTTAATCATTTAAAAAATTTTTAGTGTTTCCTTAAAGATCTCATCAAGAACTTTTCAATGATACCCATATTGATATTTTAAAACAAATAAAATTTTGGAGGCCCGTAACTCGAAAAACATGGTCACTAGATGTTTTTTTTCGTTGTTTTTAATTTTAATTTTATTGCGCCATAAAAAAGACTTAATGCTGCTCAACAAATTCCATTAATGCGAACAGAATACACGGCTTAACGTATTAAGATTTTGCCAAGATTTGTTTAGATCAAATTTTGGACAATGCTTTTTATAAAACTTTTCTTTGACTATCAGAAGCATATTATTGAATGCTTGTCTTAATTAAATCTCGTTTTCAGTACGATTCTCTTCCGACCTACCTTTAACAATTTTTTTTTGTTTTTTTATGAAGTTATTAATTTTTAAAATTTCTCAGATTTAGATCACTTACTGTGTATAAACGCTAAATTTAACATCTGGCCAGCCTACTGTCTTTTTTTGTTTGATTATTTGCTCTCATCCGCATATATCTGTAGAAGCCTTAGAAAAATATACTTCCAAATAAAAATTAAGTCTCTGTTTAGGTCACGACTGGCTGTCCTATACTATCGTACGATTCATTCATAAAAAAATCTGATTGAATTCCGTTCTATTTTAAAAATTCGCAAGAAAATGTGAGTTAATTTGCTATAATGACACACAAGAAAGATAAAACTTAAAATGCAACTCTGATTGTAAAAAATATCTTAACTAATGAAATTTGTAAAAAACTTTTAATTTTTTCCCTGACCAGGATTCGAACCATCGATTTTATAAATTAATGAAATATTACTTTACTTTTTTACTTTACTAAAGTAAAATTTCATTAATTTATAAAATCGATGGTTCGAATCCTGGTCAGGGAAAAAATTAAAAATTAAAACAAACGCTAAGCACCGCGTATTTACATTCATACTTAACTCATAAAAGTCAATATGATACTGAAACAGTATCTATAGTGCTGTGAGCAAACAAGTATGAATAATTAAAAATAAAAAAGTTGCATTTGTGGCTATCAAATTGCTAGCACAAAAAGCAAAAACAAATGTTCAAGACGAGTTACAAAGAAAACGACAAAGAAAAAAGCTTTAAGTTTTGTGTGAACTTCGTCTCACCAAATTAACATTAAGCTTAGTTGGTTAAATAGATGATGTTTACGATGTACATAACATAAGGTAGATAGATGCAAAGAATGCTGATGAAGGATGTGGCGGTCCAGAAAATGCTGCATTTCATTCTGCTATCGTCTAATTTTTCTTGTTTTCTTTGGAAAACGTCCGCATACATTTGTAAATAATTTTTCTTTCTAAAAATGATTAGAAAATTAATTAAAAAGAACCAAAAAGCCGAAAATAAAGTAAAATTTCATTTGTAAAAAACTATATCGGACAGACCTGTCTATAAATTTGTTACATATTTTATTTAAACGCACCTACTTTTTTGGAACATACGCCGATTTACAGAATTTTGAACTATTTGTAACTACAGGTTTTGTTTTTTATTTAGATGCTAAATCATAAAGATATCTCTAGAAATTTCACGTTTGGAAAAAAATTGACAATAAGCCAGGATATGTATTCTTTTTTTAGTGTTTTCTGATTTAATCAACCCTTAAATATTTTATACGACAATTCGACCACTTACACTTTCTTTTTGAATTTTAACAATATTGTTTTTTATTACTCTCATTTATCTAACAAATCGCAATTTTTATTTTAGTTTTTTTACTTGGCTTTGTTTTCTATGTGTGTGGAGTTGCAGAGAATAGCAGCAGTAATGCTAATATACACTTTACCGTCGTTTGACGGTTATTTAAACAAAAAAAATTTAGTGTTATTGTACAACACTACACATTGTAAACATTATAAGTACTGATTACATCGAAGTACCGATTGTTTAAGAGCTGTCGTGTTAACTATTTTGTACGCAGTTGTATATTGATGGTTTTTAGCAATTTTCAAAAGCGCCTTTTTCATATAAAACGCTAGGATTGGTCCCTCTTTGAAACATTGAAATTTATACAGAATATGCGTAACTGGATAAATTCGCTACGTAAGAAATTATTAATTAAGGGGTGCACCTGTAGAAGATGTTAATTTGGCACATATAGTCTTATATATTAAACTTGTATTACTTTACTATACTTACAGGTTCATATTCGAGAACCCTCTTTATACTTATTTTTTTGTTTCGCCTTTGTTACAAGAATTTTTTATAATTTATTTTCTACTTCTACACAGCCGTCGTTTCTAGCTCGTACACTAAAACTCGGTTTGTGGTCGAAATTCGACCAAATTTATTGAGCACTTCTTTCTTTGTTTATTTTATGTACACTCTCATATTTTAAATATGAGCTTGTTCGGAAATGTATCACTGCGTTGCATCTGATGCGCAGAAATGCATGTGTAATTAGTTTGCGATGCCAATGCAAAACAGCTGATGATGACACTAACTTGATGCGTAGATAAAAAGAAATTATCATTTGCTTAGAACTTTGAATGCTTTAACATTAAAAATATATAAATTAAAAAATAGTAAATTTTTTTCTTGTTTTTTTTGTGTTATTTTGTTTCTTATTGTTCCCATTAGGTTTATGTTGCTTTATTTTTTAAGACAGTCCCCCAGAGCAACGGCTTCTTCCTTTTTCCTAGTGTAAATTCCTTTTCCATATCCAATCGAACTGTTATTAAAAGTTTCAAAAATTTTACGTCCAATTGAATTCTAGAAATGCCTAAACGAATGTAATTTGTTGTAGTACACGCTGCGCATCAGATGTAGCGCAGTGATGCGTTTCCAGTATAGGTGTATTTTTTGCACGTGTAGTGATAGCAATTTAGGAATTTATTAATATTTAAAACAGTAAACCGATTAAAGCGAGATAAAGACGCAGCACTAAGGCACATTAACAAAATCAGTTGACAAACAGAGCAGAAAAAGGACCCCGAAGTTTTGTCTTTGCCTTTTTAAGTATATATAGATTGATTGTTAAAAAAATTAAAGTTTTAGACCGAAGTATAATGACACTGTGTCATCTTTTTTGAGTGACAAAAAAAGACTTCGTGCACATTTTTTCAAGAAGCTTCTGATAATATTGTTCATCCTGAATATTTTTTTCGAATCGTAAAACATGTAAACAATATTCATGACACATTAAAATATTTACTCGTTGGATCTATTAAAATTGGCTAGTAGAATAGTATGTATTAAAATAACACATACTATTATACCTACTTTTTCGACAGGTTTGTCTGATTTGCTCATCTTTTCAACTTTTTTTGAAAATAATAGTTTCTGTATAATCAGATCTGTATTTTGAGCTGAATAATCCTTGTGTGGCAGTGTACCACTTAACATACACTTTCCAACGATTTTTCTTATCAGGACTAAATTCCATTATATTTTCTCTGGAATGAATAAAGGTTGCCAAAAAAGTACTTATGTAGAGATGCAAGCGTTAAGTATCTATTATTAAGATAACGCCTTTTAGTTTTAAGGTTTTATCACAGTGCTAAAAATCAAGTTTTTAACCTGGTATATAAACTCACGTTTTAGAACAACTTTATTCGAAATAAATGTTAATAGTCATCATCCGAATTAAAGCTGTTACGTACAGATATTGATGGGACAAGGGTAAATAACCAAATCGTAAATTTATATATAAATACCCAGGTATTTACCTGGGTATTTACCCAAAATGTGGGTATAAATCAGAATTAAAAAAAAATTTAAATAAATTAAAAGAATTTATTTTTTTATAATGAATTAGATTTTTTATAACAAATGAAATAATTTTTAAATTTATCATGGCTTCAGCATTGTTGTTGCCACCGTTCCCACTTATTACATTGAATTGCCATAAGCACGCTGATTAGCGGTTCTTATTAAGAATTGTTGTTGTGTTTGATGCAGTCAAAAGTGCCTTATCTGAGCAAAACGCATCAAGAAATATATAAACAAAATACACTTAAACAAAATATATTCAAAACATATTCGAAAATGTTCTCATTTTTCTTACTCTACGTAACAGCGAGTATTTGTTGTTCAAATAAGTATTTACCCGAAATTAGATAAATACCCGGGTATGAAAGTGGGTATAAATAGGTAAATACCCAGCGTTGGGTAAATACTCAGGTCCAAACCCATCTGTATGTACAGAGAACATTTAATGCAAGCAACGAAATTATGGTTTTTCGCTTTAAGCTTAAAAATGCTGTTCCTTCAAGGATTAGCAACTAACTTATTATTTTTGAGTTCATTAGGTATTAGAATTTTTTTATTACCATTAAAATTTCATTGCCGTTGTTTGAAAAAATGACAATGAGAGAAAATTAACTACTATATATTGCTAATGATTTTATTTTAATAATACATTTTTTTACTAATGGTAATGCAATTTTAATTAAATCGCTTAATTACTAATTACAATTAAATCAAACATAATCGTTTTATGAAACACAAATTTTTGATCACATTTAATAAATAAATCTTAACACTCTTATAGATGGATCCATATTAGAAAATTTTAATAATAAAGAATTTTTAAGTGAGATAGGTATTAAAGTTGATGTCTGAGATCTAGTAGATCTTATTACTTAGACGAAATTAAAACTATGTTCCCATAGTGTCAAAGTCAAAGCATATATATTCCACCAAATTTTTGTGATAAAAATGTCATTTTATAACAATGCTCTACCATACTTTACGATGTGTATTTATGTATGTGATTACATACATTAATGAAATAATTTGAAACCATTTAATTAAGTCAATAGGAATGATTTTTTTTTAAACTAATTATCAATGAAACCTTTTCATTAAAAAGCATTACCATTATTGAAAATAATGAAAATGCTAAAATATTCATTATCATTTTTTGTCATGCTAATGACATTGGCAATTAATTAGTCTATCTAATTAATTATTCCCATTTATGTTAGAAATACATTAATAGCCTTAACTCCATTTTGTCCTAACTCGATTTAAGCTGTTATTTCTTATGGGCCCAGAATTATATGTGTCCATTCCTTTTATATTTCAATCGTCAGCTAAACAACTTTTCAAATCAATTAAACGAGGGACTAGTTTGTATAATATATTCAAGTAGATAAAAAGTATGAGGTTTAATAAACCACCAAATGTAAGTGTCTACTCAATGTTAGTCCTTAATCAATTTCCGATACAAATAGTTTTAGCAAACAAAAAAATCAAATAAAAGAAATTTATTGATGGCCATTGTACTAAAAAAACACTAGAAGCTTAGATTTCTTTCAGCACTTTTCACACATTGTCGTTCGTAGTTATTATTTCCTTTTTGGAAAAAGATAAAAGAGACGATATAAAACAACTAAATGGACTTCAGATGTTAATGCTGTTTTTTATTGTTGCTACTCCAGACTTAGTTACTGATGTAAAATTACAACTATTAAAGACGAAACAATGGTCAGTTTTAATTTATATGAATTGACTTTTTGTCTGCCTACGACAGCAGCAGGAATGTCAGAATTTGTCCATTTAATAGTTTTTTTTTGTTTTGTTTATACGGTTTTAGTTCTTTTTAGTAAAGTTAGTGTTTTTTGTTATTTATAGAGAAGTTGATTTTTTAGTTCTTATTTTATCTACATTAAAATACGAATGAAATATTTAATCATGATAACTTGGATTTTTTGTTGTTAAGGGTTTGTTAAAAAAGGTTTTAAATAAGACATCAGTTAAGTGTATCGTTTTTAACATTTTTTTTAACAGTTACAATAATTTTTACGTCTTTTGACTATAACAACTTTTGATAATATCAACTTATTATCTGAGAGCTGTTTTACTGAATACAAAACACTTTAATTAATTTTAAACTAATTTTTATTGCTTATTTATAATTAAGCCATTGTTGTATGATTAAATTTTTATGTATAATTACCCAGAGCCCGAGGCTGATGGCAAATGACGACCGGCGGAGGCTAAACAAAAAATATTCGGCGGATAGCTTAAAGTCGATTTTACTCGTAGCTCAAACATTTTCAGCGGCTAGCCAAATACATGCGGCTAACGGTCAGCTAAAGTAAAAACTGACACCAAATTTTGAAATTTTCTTATTACCACAATCTCGCAATGGAAGTTATATACTGACATATTTGTAGTTGTATAAAAGTGGAAACTTCGCTTTCAAAATATGATTATAAAATAATCTAATTTAAGATTTATTTATATAAAAATTATTTTAGACTTATTGATATAAAAACCAATTAAATAAAAACGGCCTAGGAGATGAAGCAGGCTAATTAATTAGCTAAAATTCGGACGCACACTTTGGTGGCAGCTGATGGCCGATTGGTCCGCTCTCTGTATTTAACCTGATTCATTAAAAATTACGTTTCAATAGCTAATAATCGGTTTTAGCAATATGCAGAAAAGGGAATTTTTTATAAAATACTAGCAGTAAAATCGCACAGTTATGTAGACAGTGTTACAAAATTTCCATTTGCAAAAATAAAATGTGCAGACAACTGTTTTAGTACCATTATACCGGTAAAACTGGATTTTTTCACAGTAGAGTCCATTATTCTTTATGAAAAAAAAGTATTCTATATGGAATCAAGGTTCTAAGGGACCTCCTCATAAATTTTTTTTCAAATCGATTTAGTAGTTTTTACGTAATGCGAACACAGCAGACAGACAAAAATTCCAAATTAGCTGTTTTGTATTCCATATCGATTACTATCTACACCAACAACAACATTTTCAAAAAATAAATACATGAAGTACAGAAATGATATGTTTCGTTTTTTTTTGTTATAGATTTTTATCTATCATATTTTTTATGCCCTTCACCACAAAAAGTGAAAAAAACGGTACAACTAAGTTTGTCATTCCGTTTGTAATTTCTACAATATCCAATGTCCGTCCGTATTAGTGTTAAAATTAAGGATCAGCCAAAAAAACTTTAAATACACCAATCGATCGGACACAGTATTGAAAGAGATGCTATTGAAAACAGCAATATCGGTCCATGCTCTTCGAATCAGCGGCATCTAATTTTTCCATAATATTTGGAACAATAAAGTAACTCCAATACACAAAAAAAAAAAAACAATTATATGGGGCCATAAAGAATTGAAAAATAAGAAACAAACATTAAGTGAAAAATACGGCGCCGAGTTACGGGACTCTGAAATTTTCAAATTTTTTTAAATATCAATATGGGCATAATTTAAAAGCTTTTGAAGTGATCTTTAAGGAAATACTAATAAATTTTAATAAAACTCAACCCATTAGACCCGATGACATATTTAGGTAAAATTATATATGTTTCCATTTAGATATCGTCAAATTTGATATTTCTTAAATGAAAATTAAACTGCAGTTTATTAAAACCGTTGTTGTAGTGAAAAATATTTTGTTTAACTTACAAGAGGCTCAATCATTACAGCAATATTTTTTTTGTTTGGCGTGATCCAAACTATCATTATACCTTATCTACCAATCATTCAGACTGCAATATTCAGTGCCTTTTGTTTATCAAGCAGACTTCTTATGCCAACTCAACTACTGCAGCTACACAATAAATTTCTATACATGTAATAAAGACTCTAGCGAGATTTTAACTGCTGTTTATTAATACAAGTGTCTTAAATAATTTATCCGTCGCGGCTATGTATTGATTCCGGTGGGAGTTAAACTAACGATCTTCTACTCTGCTTTCCAACAATACAGGTACTTTAACCAATGCAACCACAGCATCTGCTCAATAATTTCTACAACATCCATTTCCGACGCCATGAAATATTTAGATTCTAAGTTCTTATGCATAGCCAAATCGATTGACTGATTTCCGTCGGTTCGTCTATCCGTCCGTGTTAGTGTTAAAATCAAGTTTGTTGAGGCAAACTTCCCAAAAAAATTTAATACGCCAATCGATCAGACATATCGTCGTAAGAGGTGCTATTGAAAATCAGTATAATCGGTCCACGCCTTCCTCTAATATTTCACGTCATTTGGAACAATAAAGTAACTCCAATCAAAAAACTAAATATATGTGGCGATAGAGAATTAAAAATAAGAAAAAAAAAAATTCAAGTGAAAAAATTTGCGTTCGCCCCAGTTGCGGGGCTCTTAACCCATTAAGAACTGATGTCGTTTTTATGTAAAATTATATATACGCAATACCAATTTTTTTTTTAATTCTCTGTCATCCCAATATTTGCTTTTTTGATTGGAGTTACTTTACAAAACTGGACTTACTTAAATAGAGAAGGGTATACAAGACTCGACATAGTCGAATATTGCGATCTTACTTGTTTTTTTTTTTTTTTGTAAAATGTAGAAGACATTAAGGATTTGTTTAATCAAAATCGATTTATTAAATTTAATATCGAAGTGAAAAAATTAAAAATGTTAGATGCTTAATTTACACCATCTATAATGTTTAATAATAAAATCCCAATACTTATTTAAGAGATATAACATTTTTCTTACAAACGTTCCTAAATATGCGTCGCGTTAAGCTGTGAAATTTATTGGTCACTTGTATTAATGATTGTTTTTAGTGTTTTATGTTTTTAATTATAAGATGATACGTTTATTAACAATGGTCACTACCTACTGTTTGGGTGTTTCCACAATTTGGTGATTTACCCATTGACTCACTGTATATTAATTTAAACATTGTTTAGCTTTAAGTGGTTTGATAGAAACCGGTTTACATACGTAAAAACCAAAGATAATAAAATAAGCGTTGTAGTCATTTATCAAATTACGAGTATGCTGTATAATTGCTCTAAAATATAATATAATCTTTGTTATGTTTTTGTCAATTTCATAAACAAAACAAACTTAAATTTAACATCTTAAAATTTCTACATACATACATACATGTCTATTTATAAATGTTTATTAGGGTGGGGTCAATTGTTTTTGAAAATAGACGTATAGTAAAAAAAACTCTTAGACATTTTCCACTGGGTTCAATTTAAAAGTCTAGATCCTTTTTTAAAAAAGAAAAAATATACTTACTTTGTTTTTTTTATAAAAAAAAATAATACATTTTTCATTTACATTGGATAATTTTTATTGTATCTTTTCAAGCCTCATTTTTTAGACATGATTTATTTTATAAATTAAAACAAAAAAAAAATATTTTAAAAGTAAAAAAACTGGACTTAATTGTTGGATCATTGCAAAAGGTCAGTTCTTTAAGTCTTTTTTGCAGTTTATTTGGGGTGTTCTAGAGTTATGGCCATAACATCGTGTCGATTCTTTGCAATAGCTTGTCGTTAGATTAGCGTTAGCAACTTCACATACTGTTAACTGTTTTGTGTATTACGAGATTCATTGGCCCGAAAGTGCTATTTTCTTAGAAAGTATATACTCACACAAGTGCTATTATGGCATGGTCATGGTAAATGGAGGATCGGATAATACGTTTTCATTATCTAAGTCTACTAAATCATTCTAATCATGCTTTATATTCGTTTTTAGGTACATTGAGTCATATATAATTGTTGTTCACGTTAATAAAGAATTTTTTAACGTCTCTTTCACGAGCAGGTTTCCTTTTGTCTAAAGGAATTGGTAACGAAATAATATCTATATAAAGGGTCCAAGTTATTTTGGTTCCAAGTTGGCTTCATTAGTCTTTGATGTTTAGCACGCATTCCAGGATTGCATTGCTTTTGCTGTGGATTGACCGATCATGAACGTTTTTTAAGCGATCAGGAATTAATGCACAGAAACATGAAACTGTTTTTTGCAACTGAATTTATTGACATAAAATACATTACATAAATTATTATTGAGCAACAAATTGAAATTAGCTGAGTTCTAAAAAATATTGGATGCAATAAAACACCAGTCGGGAATAATTATTTTCGTTCGAAGCAGACCGCTTCTTTAATGGGCGTTTTTTCGACCTCCTTTCATCCTCAACGATTACAAGCAACCGATTTGTAATTTACGGCAACCATACTTTTATTAAGTCGTATGCTACCATCAGCCTCTGCTCTTAACTTTAGTGAAATTAGACTGACGACTAGTAACTGCAACTGCCTTCTTCCTCATCACGGAGTCCCTCGTATGGATTTGTCCAAGGCTTAGATTCCCTATGGTACAAGACATTCGCACACAATATATTTTACCGTCGTATCTTCCTCCAGGCAAATTCTGCAAGTATGATCTACGACACCAGATGATATGACTCGCACTATTATACTTGTATCATATCGAAACACCTAATTGGCTTTCCCGCCAAAGGGCTCTTTGAGCACCTTTCGAGCCTGCCTGCATTTGAGTTCAACCATTGTAGAATCTTCGCTAGCATTTTTCAAATATACTCTGAGTTACGGTTCATAGAAATTTACAGCGGGTTCGTTTTTGGTCTGTTGCCTTATTCTCAGCTTTCCTTTAATCAACACAAACGTCCCTTCATTAACCGAGGTTTATCTGTTAAGTTTAAAGACACATTCCAATTTTATAATTGAGTAAATATTTTCTTACCTTATGCGTTTTCTAAACGACTAGTTGTTGGGTATAATGAGAATATTTTTTCTAAAACTAGTTTAATTTATAGTTCAAAATGTCTTTTTAGTTCAAATCTTGTTTAGTTTAAATGTCCTTTTAGTTCAAAATGTCTTATTGGTTCAAAGCTTGTTTTGCTCAGAGGCTCTTTCACAGTTTTCTTTAAATCTAAACAGAAGTTCATTACTATTGTAGTTTTCGATCTGTTTACATTCTACTGGACTAACAACAGCTGCCAGTGAAACTTGTTCTATCTATTTTACAAGCACCACATCGGTTAAGTAATATGCATAATAAAATTTATATTAATTTAATTTCTAATACGTTCCTTTCTTTATTAATAGTATCAGAAAAAGTGAACACCGAAAAATATATGTACATATATGCTATTTAGTCCATCATGTACTAGTCCAAACACAAAGCACAGTTCAAACTTTAACTAAGTAGACGTACAAATTTGAACTAGTACATTTAGTTTAAGCAAAAGAATTATGCAATTGAACTAGTTCATTTATGAACTACTCAACCGTACCATTCGCCTGGCTTTTCAGAAAGTCATCCATGCATTGCAATTATGAACGGTAAATGGAGACGTACTTCTCCAAACACAGAATATAGGAGAGGCTTAGCTCAGCTCAGCACAGTATACATTTGCTCCTGCTCTACCGTCCATAATAAAATAATCAGCTTGAATATGGCTTACACAGATCTCTAAGCAATTGTTTTTTTTAGTATTTATTGGACGCTTACTTTATTCATAAAAATGGTGATTTTGTTTTGCATACATACACTCATTGTGTATAACGAATTCCGTAATGAGTGTCTTCTAAAATTATGTTCAATACAAGCTTAAACTAATAGAATATGATGTTTTGTGACCATAATAACATAATGTGTCCAATTTTAGGCCTCTCAGCGGGAACTAGGTTTTATTTTTAGACCCCTAATTTATGAGTATAGTACGCATTTTACATTTTTCCATACTCGAACAATTTAACCCACCCTATTGTTTATGTAAATGTCAACAAACATTTCATTTGTTATCAATGTAAGTAGGCATTTACATAAACAGGCGCTTTACATTAATAAATATTTTAAAAATTAAACTACATAAATTTAAATTTTGTGTAATTAAAATTATTTAAAATAAACTTCTTTCAAAAAATCCGGTGATTATTACGAGGGCTGCTATATATATTTCTGGCCTGGCAACACTGAGTGCCAATCTTTGTGTTGTTTACAGTGACTTGAAAAAATTAATATAGAAAAAAATGGAATTAACTCGTGAACATTTTCGTGCCATCATTTTTCACAACTTTCGACGTGGATTATCACGACAAGAGTGCATTGATAAACTTAAATCTTTGTATGGCGATGAAGCACCATCCTTTAGCACTGTGAAAAATTGGTATAATGAATTTAATCGTGGCCGAAGCTCGCTCAAAGACGAATTCCGTGAACGTCGTCCAAAAACGGCTGTTGTGCCAGAGAACATTGATGCCGTGCGTGAACTCATAATGCAAGATCGACATGCGACATATCGAGAGATAGAGACATCCTTGGACATTTCTTCCACCAGCATACATTCGATACTGCATTAACACCTGGCCGTAGAAAAGGTTTGTTCTCGTTGGATCCCGCACAATTTGAAAGTCGCTCAAAAAAAGGCTCGTGTCAATTGGTGCAAAGAAATGTTGCAAAAATACGATTGCGGTGCTTCAAAAGACGTTTATAAGATCGACACAGGTGACGAATCATGGATCTATGCGTATGAGCCCGAAACGAAACAACAATCGACCGTGTGGGTCTTCAAAGACGACCAAAATCCAACGAAAGTCGTTCGTAGAAGAAGCACTTCGAAGCAAATGGTCGCCTGTTTCTTCGGCAAAACTGGTCATGTGGCGACTGTTCCGCTTAAGCAACGTAGGACGGTCACTTCTGAGTGGTACACTACGATTTGTTTGCCTGAAGTCATCGGAGAAATGCGAAAAACCAATAAGAGAAGACGAATCATTGTTCACCATGACAATGCGAGCTCTCACACATCGGCTCAAACCAGAGCGTTTTTGACCGGCCAAAACCTCGAAATAATGGGTCATCCGCCGCACAGCCCTGACTTGGCACCGCACATCAACAAAAAAATGCGTGGTCAACGATTTTCGTCGCCAGAAGAAGCTGTTGAAGTATTTAAAAACCATGTTTAAGAGGTGTCTCAAACGGAGTGGAAAAAGTGCTTCGACAACTCGTTTGAGCGCATGCAAAAGTTTATAAATCATTCTGGAGAATACTTTGAAAAACAATAAAACCATTTTTGATTATAAATATTCCCATTTTCTCTATTAGGCCAGAAATATATAGAGCAGCCCTCGTATACTGGAAAGTAGAAACAAAACGAAAACAATATTTACAGAATTGCTTTATTCTAGATTTACTTCAACTATAATTAACAAGTTGTTAATAATATGTTAATATGTTAATTGTCATTGTCACCTTTTCTAGAATTACACCATTGATTAAAAAACTATTTTTTATATCCTAAGTTCAGATCTTTGACGTAGTAATTATTGCTCACTGAAAAAAACCAAAACTTTTAACTTTTTTCCAAAAACACATATTTTTATATTAAAGTCGGATTATCTAATTGTAACTTAGCTTAAATAAATTCATTTTAATTAATTATATTTTTTAGGCATCTGAGCTGCGGTTGAAACAAGTTCTATGTTGTTTACAATTTTAAATATTATTCTTTATATTTTGCTACTTTAGCAAAAACCAAAAAAAAAAATAAATTTTATATTTTTGGGTATAAAAGTTAGCGTATTCCAATAGAACGCATCAGTTAAAGTTTAAAATTCAGCCGGTTATTTCACAAGCAAATTATTAAAATAGCTAATAACAAAATGCGCTATATTTCTATTTTGGCCATAATCTTTGCTACGTTGTTCGCCATGGTACTGGCTAACAATGAACCTGTAGAAAACAAAGTACGTGCGAAACGTGGAATTGGCTTTGGATTAGGAGGCCTAGGAGGACTTGGTGGATATGGTGGATATGGCGGTTATCGTGGATATGGCGGGTATGGTGGATATGGTGGTCATAGCTTAGGCGGTTTCGGTGGTCCTCACGCCCATGTCGGATTCGGACATGGACATGGTTTGGGTTATGGTGGACATGGTTTGGGATATGGACACGGACATGGACATGGTTTTGGTTATGGTGGCTATCCAGTACATGGTTTTCATGGTTAAAATCAATTTTTAATTAATACATAATTTTGGTGTATTGTTAAAAAATACTTACAAATATGTTCTAGTTATTTGAATCATTGATAGATTAATAAAATAAGTTTAAGTTTGTACGTATAAATAAATTGTAATTTTTTATTTGGTACTTATAAGTATCAGCTTCAAAACAACTCTCTTAAATGTATATTAGATTTTATTCAGGCTTTTATCTACGATGTTTTTGAAACATTGTAACGTTTGGACTTCTTCTAGAGAATTGAAAGAAAACGTATTTTTAATATATACATTTGAGAAACTGATAGTAAACTTTTATTTGTTGTTGTATGCAATACACTTGAAGTGTAAATATTTGTCCTAAAAATTTTTAATAATCGTATGTAACAAACACTGCGCAAGATTATTTTTAAAGGAATGTTAGATTTTAATTGTCTGAGCTACAATACAATTCGAATGTTTTTTGTTTCTCAATCATTATTTTACAATTTTAGGAATGCAGCATTTATTACAATCAATATGTATTCAAATGCAAGAATAATCCATTCAGTTTCTTCTGTTGTGACGTTTGCTATTCTTTTCTCTCTTTGATAAAAATTTTCTATAAAACATCAAATATTTATTCACAGTCCATCGAATATTAGCGTGCTTCTCCGCCTTTATTGCGATGAAATCAGTTTGTTGATTAATTTGCACAGATCGGTAAATAATTATTTACTTTAGTATTAATTGAATAGATAGTTGCTTCCCAGCAAGAAATAAGTGATATAAAATAACACCACAATTTTCTACTAACACTTTTGCAACAATTTTACACTGAGCGATTTTCTTTCGATTAAATCTACACTTGATCAACAAATTTTAAAATGCAGTTTATAAAAATTTTTCTTAACCTGATGTAAAGATCAGGCAAAATTTGCATTAAATTTTTTGTAAAAAAATCGCTGGTAATGTTGTTTGCTACAGAAATCAAATGTATACAAAAGTTGCATCATTTTTACACCCTTCACCACAGGTAGAAAAGGTTATGTCTAGTTCATCATTCTATTTTCGACGTCATAAAGTATATATATTCTGAGTTGTTATGCATAGCGAAGTCTATTGTGCGATGTTCGTCTGTCCGTCTATATTCGTATTGAAATCCAGTTTGCCAAGGCACAAGATGAGCTAAACAAAGTAGAATTATGATCTTAAAAGCCTTAAAGTATAATCTTAAAAAAAATACTTTACTTGAAAACTCGATATGAATCAATTAAGACTTAAAACAAAAATATAAATCAGCAAGAAGAAACATTTATTGGAATAATTTTTTTAAAAAGAGAAAACGAATGTTTTTTTCATTAAACGTTTTTGCTATAGCGTCAGTTTTTTGGGCTTCATTAAGATACATGAAAGTTTTTAGCGTAAAAGGAATTGGCTCGGGATACCGTTGTAAACTGATATGCCTCAAATGTCATTACTATCAGTAAAGTGTGCATAAAATCAAAAATTATGTACTGATTTTATTGTTTTAATTTTAACATATTCAAAAACCAAAGCGAATACGAGAGACCTTTTAGCACAATAAATTTAAATGAAAATCTTAAAACTATGCAGAAATAGGTTGCTTAATATATATATTCTAAATAGTGCTTTTGAACAAAATTCGGATCACACGGACCACTTAAGGTATTTTAACGAAATTTTATAGAGACAAAGCAAAGGTATTTTTCAGTAAATCTACGGACAGTCGGCCTCCTAAGGTGAAAAGGGGCTTCTGAATAGGGCACCAATTTTGGGTACCCCGGACATATAATTTTTTGAAAATGTCATAAAAAGTTTATTTTAACTCTAATTTAATTAGACTTTGAAAATTTCTATAAAAATGTGCTTACATGTGCAGGTTATCTCTTTCAGTTTTGGAAGAAAATTGGGTTACATTTTTTTTTTTTGGTAATTTTGGCCGACCTGAACTTAGTATTTTTGGCGTTGTAAGCTTAATTATTATCGGCTGATTACTTTAAGACATTTACTAAGTTCTTAATAAAGTTAGGAACAAATAAGTTTAAAGTTATGTTCTGATAGCGCTTTTCGTTAAAAAATTACAAGCCTCTGAGCAAAGGCGAGGATTAGGGAGCTCTTATAGCTTAAATATATGCTTGATATACATGTAGGTATCATCAAAGGAAAGCTTATGACTTCTTGTTTAGTAATATTGTAAAAATTTTTTTCGCGCTACATTTTCGAAATGACCTTTACCTCAAAAACTGAAAAAAAATCATGTTAAGGTGGTTTTTTGCGAAATTGAGTATGGAATTAAAATTGATGCAAAACCATAACGCATCGAGCTATTCTTACAAAAATTTTGTAGATAAAAGAGCTTTCAATCAAATTATGAAATATAATTAAAACTTTTTTGTTTTAACATATAAATTCCCAAAACGGAGAAACAATTTTTTTATTTTTTACAGAAGATGCTACCTTTTTTAAGCACGAGGCTGTCAAATCATTTTTGAAGCATGTAGCCAACAATTGAGGACTTAAAAGTTTGTTTATTTTTTTTTAATCGGTGCTTTTCACTCCGAGAAATTTTACAATAATTTTAAAATTTTGTTCTAAAATTGGCAATGTTGGTAAGGGCTGATCAAATTTTCTTTTTTCTATGGGTTGTCTTTAAAATTGTTGAAAAAAATTTGATGGTACTGAAGTAAATTTTAATTACAAAAGCAAAAAAAGAATACCACCTTTTTGGCGAAAATAAAAAAAAACGGTATTTTTTACTTTTTCTCACTTCAGAGGTTTATAACTTTTTAACGAAAAGCGCCAACATAAATCTCAAAACTTGTTTATTCGAAATTTTATTACCTATTTAGTCTTAAAGTTTTAATCCGATAACTAATAAGCGTACTACGCCAAAAATACTAAGTTAAGGTCGGCCAAAATTAACAAAAAAAAAAAATTGTAATCCAGTTTTCTCTCAAACTAAAAAAGATAAGCTGCGCGTGTAAGCACATTTTTTTATAGATATTTTTAAGGTCTAATTTAATTTAAAAAATCTTAACATTTGAGTTAAAAAGAAACTAGGTGGGCGACCGTCCTGCTTTACCTCTGTAAAATTTCGTTGTGATATCTTAAGTGGTTCATAAGATACCGAATTTTGTCCCAAAAAGTCGTGTTTAAACCACTGTGGATCGGAATATTCAAGAGAAATTAATTCTAATGCTTCATATTATAAACGGAAACCAGACAGGTCACGCTGGGTTAAGACACATTTAAAGTAAATATTTTATCACTTTTTTTTTCAAAATTTCGCGAATTATTAAATAAGTTGGAGCTAAAATTAAAATTTTTATATCAATCATATTTTTACATTTACATTTACTTGAAGATTATATTGTCATACTTAAGTTTATAGAAAAAAATTTACAAATTTTAATATGCAAAAATAACTAACAGTTTTGTATACAAGTGATGAATGTACCGAACAATGTTGAAATTGGCTATTTTTCGAAAAACTACATAAATTTCTTTAAACACAAAAAAACGTATCCGAGTAATGGTGAATCTTTGAAAAGATTAAACTGAAAAATATTTAGGTATATTAAAATCATAACCACTGGAATTTTTCTGTCGTTATCTGTTTATTTTTTTTTTGTCTGCCTGTCTGTTTTTAAAGCAAACAATATAAATTTATTTTCATGGCCTGAAAGTATACTTCAATTTTTTGGATATCGAAATTAACAGTTTGATCCATCTTGTAGTGAATTATTTCTAGTTTATATACACCCTTATTCTGCGTTTCGATTCGGATCGAAAATTACTCAGTTTGTCAACTTTAGTATTCTGCGTTCCGTTCCCCGTATTAATTCGATTTCTTTTTCGATTGTATGTATTCTGCGTTACGATCGTAGCTACGTTTTTTCAAGTTGTTTACTTACTAGCGGAAAGTTTTTCGATTTTTGTTTTTGTAGTTAAAAAGTGTAATATTTAATAAAATTTGAGTATAAATTGCTATAACTTTATTTTGTTATATTTTTTTTTTTTTTTTGTAATTTTAAAGCTTTATTTAATTTATTGCAGGTTAGAATAATGGCAACGAAGGCTGATATGTATTGCGTCTGGATATTATAAGCGTCCCAAGGAAGAAGTATAGGTATTCTGGGAAGAAGTTACAAATGCACCTAACGCAATAGGGCCACAAAAAAAAACTGGGAAGAAAGTATGAGATTTTAATAATAATAATAATTTTAATGATGTGTGGAAAATAAAAATTTCGCTCCGGGATAATTAAAAAAAAAATCTCTTTTTAAATACAACTTTTATTAATATCGGCGCAATATTCACTAAATTTAACAAAATGATGTAAACGAACATAGTTTCTCAGAAATGTATGTATTTACCATTGCGGAAGGAAACACCAATTAACTTTTGTACTTAAAATCATAGTTTTTTACGTCTTGTGCATTTAACTGGGGTGATATTCAATTAAATAATGGTTGACTAATACATTTAGTATAATGACATAGAACTTCCTTTTTTTTACAATATTGCATAAAAGCTAACTAGTAAAATAAGAACTGTTTGTATGTAATGATTTAAAAAAAAAATTGGTCTAAAATTTGAAAATTCAAAATTCCCGATTCTTAAATTAATATATGTAATCGAAAATTGTAGATAGGTCCAATGCTTTTGTTCGATTTTGAGGGCCTTATCAGTGGCCTTAAGGCTATATAATTTTTTTATGTAAAGGTTTTTAGAATAACAGTTTATTAGTGAAAGTTTGTTGAAATTTGGCTGGTCGTTTATATCTGAAAATTTTGTTTCTTCCCATTGTGTGGTGAATAAACTCATTGTTTTTTATATGTGGCTTTTAAATGGAACTTTTAAAAACTATAAAATATCATTTAATTGTATCAATTCACCATTAAAAAGGAATTATTTATTTTTATTCTCTTCACCACAGGTGGAAAAAGGGTATATCTAACTTTGTCATTCTGTTTCTTATTTCTACAATATCCATCTCCGACCCCATAATATAAAGAAAAAATTTAAATACGCCAATCGATAAAACATAGTTTGAAAATCAGCAACATCGGTCCATGTCTTTCGAGGCAGCAGGCAAAACACCACGCCTGCATCTAAATTTTCCATATCATTTGGAACAAAAAGTAAATCCAATAAAAAAAGAACACGATATTTTTTTAAATATCATACAAGAATCATTTAAAAGCTTTTGAAGAAAAACTAAATTTTTAAAAAATGCTTAACCCATTAATGACATTTTTATGAAAAATTATTAATAGTACCAAATTTTTTTCTTACTTTTTAGCTCTCTGTTACCCCAATATTTGTTATTTTGATTGGAGTTACTTCACTTAACACGTTGAGCCCGGCGCCGAATTTGCTGTACTTTCCGTTCGGCCGGCAGCCGGCAAGCGATACAATGCTATCGCTAAGGGATTACTTTAATACTAAGGAGATAATGAATTCTTCTTTGATAATGAATTCTTCTTTCACACGGCGACTTGATGAAAAAAATACAATCAAACGTGAAAAAGTTACTCATAAATTATACAAAAAGGAAGGAAACATACATAAAGTCCGAAGGTATTGTTCAAAGTGTTATGATAACAATTCACAACGATTTGGACGAAAGACAGCTACAAATATTACCAAGTTGTTGCGTGTAGTAATATGTGTAAAAATAAGCCGCATTTTTTTTTAGAATGTTTCAATAAATTTCTTAAAAATTATATTTGATCACATTTTATTGAGAGTAATTTTATTTTTTAACTTTAATACCATAGGCCAAATTAAAATAAAATAAAGTGCTTAGAATATTTAAGTAATATACATTTTTGTAAAGCTAACAAAGTACCTTAAATAGATTCGTAAGTAGAATTTATGATCTCTTCTTTTTGTTAACAGTAGAGGGCGCTAAAGTCAAAAAATGTTTGAGGTTAAACTGTTGAACAGAAAAACGATTTTTACTGCGTTACAAAAAAAATTGTCAAAATTTAATTTTTTATTGTGTTCCTTTGAAACTTAACAGTTTTGTTTATTACTATATAGTACAAAAAAACAAAAATAATGTTTGGTTAATGTTTTTTATGGAAAAGTTGTTTGTGCCATCGAAAAGTTTTGCGAGTTTTTGTTTGGAATTACTAATGTGCAAAACTTTGATAGAGTAAACAAATTTTTTTTTTAAGAATAGGTAATTTTTTATTTGCGATTTTAGTACATTTTAAAGGGCTTAAATAGAATATGTAAAGAAGTTTTAGATTTTTCACCCGGAAATGTAAAAGTGATATAATTTTTTTAACACATGTTTCCTAAGTTGCAGAAAAAGTTACAAAGACCTAAGTTTGTGGTACTGCCAAAATTAAAAAAAAAAATAGTTTATACAATTTTTTTTATTACTATAAAAAATGAATCAAATGTTGATGTAGTTTATAATTTTTATTAAATAGTGACAAAAACTTACCAAAAATTGGAAGAACTTTTTTTTTGCGGAAACCTTAAAGTTTTGCAAACTTTAAAAAATTTTAAAAATGTGTAAATAAAAAGTAGGCAATTTTTTATTTCTCATTTATAGACTTTGTTAACAAATCTAACTACCAATAAAAACAAATTTAGATTTTTAACCGGAAATTTGAAATTTTGCATTTTTTTAAAACGTCTATATTTTTTAGTTTTACCATGGAAAATAATATAGGTGAACGCACGGGCGAAAAAGCCCATCAGCTGTATACATTGGAGTTGTCAAAAAAATTTGTCAAAAATAAATTATTTGTTAAATTTTTTTAAATTTATTTTTTTTTTTTTTTGATCGCTAATAGAAAAGAAAGTAACTATTGAAACTACTAAAGAAAACTACCACAACATGGAACTGTATTTGCAGTTTCTCAAGGGTATAATCAAAATATGCGTGAAAAGATAGAATTTTTATAAATTTTTTATTCTGAAAATTACAACCACTTGTTTCTATCAAATACATGTTTTTCTTTTGTTTTTTTAAACAATTTTTTGACAACATACCTAAATTTTGTAGCAACAAATTGCCTATTGTTTTTTGTGTTGTTGCATTGTTGTAGCCGTGCGGTCACCTGTATTAATTCGCCTTGAGTTTTACAAAGACCAAAAATATGATTTTATAATTTTTTCCAAGTAGAGGGCTCCAGAGACGTTCAATGTTCAATTAAATTTTGCAAGCTGTGCAATTTTATTGACTGCGTTTGCGTCATATGGAAGGTTTTCCTTTAATAAAATAAAATTTCACCATAAAAAAGTTTATGATAAATATTAGTTATTTACATTTTGCTATTTTCCGTTATTTCTTATATTTGAACAAGAGATGAAAGCGTGTTTATTTCAGTTTCACGTGATCACTTTTAATAGTTTATGATTGTTTTGAAGTTTTCACCATTTTTTTTTATCAAGAATATTTAAATTAACTGTGGAATTATCACTAAAACATTAAATTAATACCTAGTCAATATTGAAATAACTTCGTGCTGCAGTAGGCATTGTAATGTAATAGTGAGCCCTCTCTATATATATGCATAATACAATTATCCTGTCAAATTTATTTATTAGTTGTGAAACAATATTTTTCGATAATGACAAATTTTATTATTAATTCTGATATAGTTGATTTTTGGTTATCTGTGCCTTCAAAAAATAAAATTCCAGAAGTATATAAATTTATAAAAGGCAAAATTGGGAATTCAAGTGTTGAAAAAGAAGTGTTGTTAAGAAAAATTAAATTGTTTGATAATAAAATAAAAAAATATTGGAGCGAGAGTAGATCCAATAGACAATACTTCGACAAAAAGTATTCTAAGTGGTTGAATTGGAAATTTTTCAAGCCAGACAATGTAAGTTGTATATTGATATTATTTTTAATCTAACTAAAAAAGTTAAACTTTAAAACTAAAATATTTAGGAACCTAGCACGAGCAAAACTTGCCAACATGAAATATTTATTGTATCTGAACAACTAGAAACAGTGGAACCTTCAATATCATCAGAAATGGAAACAACCGTGTCACATACTACAGAAGAAGAAATAACTAAAGCTGTTAGAAAAAAGAAAGTATTCAGTCAAAGTTCTGTTAGATCAAAAAATAGAAAGATTTCACAATTGATTGAAAATTATTCATTTGAAGAACTTCAATATGCAGCAGACAAATTAAGAAAGAGGTGTAATAATAATTTAGACAGCACTGAAGCTGATGTAAAATACTTTTTTATTGAAAAGTCTTTGGCGCTATACATGGATTTGGATTTATCGGAACGAAAATATAACGTATTGCGGAAAGCAATTAATGAGCTTCATCCAAACTGTTTGCCATCATTATATGCGTTAAGAAATCAAAAATTAAAATTCTTACCCCCTATTGCAATGACTGAAATTTCAGCAGAGGTTGACTTGAAATGTATAATGTGTAAAACAGCGGAAAGTGTGATTAAAATTTGTAATACGGAACAAAAATGTACAAAGCTGTCCCTAGTTTGCAAGTGTGGTATGGATGGTAGCTCTGGCCATAGTCGCTATAAGCAAAAATTTGAAAACGAAAATAGTTCCGACGAGTTCATTTTTTTATAGCCTTTGTCCCTCTGAGGTATGTAAATTATTATACACAGAAGTACATTTATACGTGCATTTCACAGCTATCCTTTTATATGTATTTAAAATTTCTATTTTTTCAGATTGGTAAATTTAGACTCAAACGAAGTATTATGGGTAAATAAAACGCCATCTTCCACAATTTATTGTAGACCCCTTAAATTTGTATTAACAAAAGAGAATCCAGTTTTAATTAAGCAAATGCACAACGATTTTATAAAAAAAAACTTAAAAATTTGGAATGTTCTGTAATTGATGCAAATGGTTCAGCTGTTGAGGTGTCTTACGATATGCACTGCACAATGATAGATGGTTCAGTTGCAAATCTTTTGAGTGACACAAACTCAGCAAGTAGGTGTTTTATATGTAATGCAAGCCCTACCGATATGAACAATATAAACATAATTAAGGAACCTTGTATTAATAATTATAAATATGGACTTTCTACACTCCACTGCTGGATACGCTTTTTTGAATGCGTATTGCACATTGCTTACCGTCTTCCTTTAAAAGTTTGGCGAGTCAATAAGGAAAATACCTCAATTTTTTCACAAAACAAAAAAAGAATTCAAAATGAATTCAAAACACGGACGGGATTAATAGTAGATCAAGTAAAAACGGGATTTGGAACTACTAACGATGGAAACACGGCTCGACGATTTTTTCAAAATAGTGAAATTTCTGCTGAAATTACGGGGATTGTTAGAAGTCTTATTGATAATTTTGGCATTATATTAAGAGTTTTATCTTGCGGAATCCCGGTTAATGTTACAACATTTAAGGAGCTGCTAAATATTACTAGGATCTCTCATTTAATTCAGTATGGCTGGTATTACATGCCAAGTACTGTTCATAAGGTTTTAGTGCATGGGCGCGATGTTCTGGAATACTTCAACTTGCCAATAGGTAATAAAATATTAAAACAACCTTTTAGAAATTTTTTAAAACTATTTTTATTCTAGGGTGTTTGTCCAAAGAAGCCTTAAAAGCCAGTCATAAAAATATAAGGAATGTGCGATTTTCCCATACGGAAAAACGACAAGAGAAAATACAAATAGAGATTTAATGGCTCATTTGTTATTAATGTCGGATCCGGAACTATAGTCATTTAGGTCCACAAAACACATCAAAAATAATGATGAATTCAAAGAAATTAAAAAAAAAACATTCTGAAAGACAACATCATAAATTACAATTAAAATAAATTATCTTATTTTATCAAATTTAGAAACAAATTTATTGATGTCCCATTTTAAAGGGAATATTAAATTATTTGCATTTTGACCACAAATGTAGCTAAAATTTAGTTTTTGAGAAAAAGGATATATGGGAGATGCTCATGTTCTTGTATCGACTGAAGCGAAATTTCCCAGAGAGCTCAAAAATGTAGTTTTATGAGTTGTTATAAGTTTTTAGTGCATTCTGATCACTAATGTAGTTACAATTTAGTTTTTGAGAAAAATTATATATGTGAGGTAGTCATGTCCTTGCACCGAATGAAACAAAATTAACCACTGAGCTAAAAGACATATTTTAACAGATACTTACCAACTTTCGATTTATTCTATTCACAATTATAGCTAAAATTAAAGTTTTAAATTTAAGGATGTATGGGAGGTAGTCATGTCCTTGCACCGATTTTTCCGAAACTTCGAATTTTCTTTAATTGACATATTTTGAACCAGCACACTAAATTTCATTCTTCTACGATAACTTCTCTAATTTTGCCGATTCACTATATGGGGACAAAGCACTGTGCGACGCCAGCCAAACGAAAATTCAAGTGATGGTCCCCAGGGACCGACGCCGGCTACACGGAAAGTTCACTGCCGGTCCCCAGGGACCGGCGACGGGCTCAACGTGTTAACTAGACTTACACATATCAGACACGTCAGCGTAATCATTCATGTAAGTGAGCAATTCATTGACGTTATCTTTTTATCAATCTGAAAATATTTAAAAACTGTTTTTGCAGCGGAGCCCAACATGAGTAAAAAGCTTTAATACTCGGATAAGTAGAATCAATTTAATACTAATTCGGCTTAAGTTCATTTTTATTTTAATATCTAACATATTTTTATAATAAAGCTAAATTATTTACAAACGTTTGCAGACTTAGACCAAACTGATTAATTTAGTTGTTATATTGTCAAACCATTTTAACTTATAATTAAAAAAGAAAACTCAACTAATAACTTGAACAGCGGAACAATTACAAAATACAAAACACAATTAAATTAAACAACAGGAATTTTTTATTATATTAATTAATTTTCAAATCAATATCAAATTAATTATTTAAAGCACCGATATTGATTATTGAGGGTCAAGGCACATCTCGATGGCCACTTCGTTACTTCGTTACTAGTCTTGTTGCTTGTAAATTTCGAGCGTCTTTCTTCAACGGATCAAAAGTATGGCCATTAACATCAAATTCAATGAATTATTGAGGCACTCTTTAATATATAATTTTGAAATCAATACTTATTACTATAACAGTCATAGCAATTTGCAAGCGTTTGTCTATAACGGTTCAAAAGATAGGCCCATATATGTCAATTTACGTCACCTATGAGCACACCCTTTAATTTCTTTTTGTATTACGATACGTTTACATTAGACAATGCTGTCATGGCAATACAATAATACGCATAAGTTGTCAAAAATGCTGACAATTGCTTCTGTAGTGTAGGCGTCCAGACAATAATTATGACAATTCATTATGAGCACGTTCTCGGAAAATTTAAAATAGCTTTAGCGTTTCTTTCTGCTATTTTTCCATTTCTATTGTTATAAGCAAAGAAAATTTTAGTAATTAAAATAATAATTTATTCAAAATTTCATTTAGTTAAAGCAATCATAAAAAAATTTGTCGGCATACGTCAAATCACTGTCTTATTTACTGTCTTCAAAATATTCAAGACAGTAATTCAGACAATTGAAATGTGACCCTTACGGATCATAATACAGGTAAAAACACATATGTTGTATGGAGACACCTTTTAATTTTTAATATTATAAACTTGTTTTAAAACGGAAACAATCTGTAGTCAATATCTTTCAAATAAAGAAAAAATTTTCAAAATCGATTTAAAAAGGACTGAATTATGGATGCACAAATATAAAAAAGCAACATTCAGTCGAATTAATTACCTCCTTCTTCTTTTAAAGTCGGTTTATAAATTACATCCATTTCCTTAAATGTAAATAAAGACGAAATTGTTTAGAGAGAAAAGTACGGAACTACCGCTTATAAATAATTTGAATCAAGAATTTTGTCTTGAGTTCTAAAAATGTCTCGATTGTAGCACTAAACAAATATATTAAAGTTTTTCTTTTTAGAGCGCAACACATCTAATGTATTATAATTTTAATTCTTTCGATGTACGTTAATGTATGTAAAAATAATACAAATATTTCATACCATTTTTAAGTTATTAAGTATTTTATCTTCTACGACCTGACCAAATGTTGTAATTAACCCCAGACAAACCACTAAACATGCAGTGGCAATAACTGTGATAAATCCTTAAAATTTTATTTCTTCATACTCAACTGCAAAATGATTTAAAATCCGTTCTACTGCCACAAAATAAAAAAAAAAAACAAACAACAAAAACAATTCCATGATAAATTTGATTTTATTTTCAATTTATGGTAAAACAAGGCAACTTAAAAACCACAAGGATTCCCAAAGTTTATGTAATAATTAAAAGGGTTTTTCTATTTAAATCAAGGAACAGAAAGGGTATCATACATTAAACATTCATTTAAACCACCCCAATAAAATTCAATGTGGCTTGAAGAGTAACACTTTTGCCTGTTTTGAAAAATAAGTCTTAAAATAAATTTACATATGAAATTGTAATTGTCTAAACAATTTCACTCACATCTCTTTCAAGTCGAATTGAACTAAAGAACAAATGAGATGTTTTCGTTTTCTGTGTTATTTTCTAACCTTGTTTGTAATGTGTTCGACATCTATGTCCATAGTACTGATGCTTGAAAACTTTTAGTCCCTGTTTTGTAACAGACTTTTTTGTATGAATTATTTTCGATCGCACTGTTTAACAGAGCACTACCATACTTCTCTACTTCATATGAATTATGTATAAGTATTAATTTTTAAGAATGGTTTTTACCAAAAGTCTATACTAAAAAGACCTTTTAACACTTTTGCCATTAGAAAATGGACCACAAAAAATAACGCTTTTGAGGTTAGTTTGCTGCCACAACTTGTTACGTGCTTCATGTGTCATTTCCCTTCTAATTCTATTAGACAAATGTGTAATAACATACGATGGTTTCTACAACAAATTAAACCTTATCATTTTCAATACATGCATGCTGCTTAGAATTAATAATTTGTTTTTGGTAGTTCTATCTAAAAGGAAACGGATGTGTGCTTCTGACCCGAGCACTGTTTAAACGGTTTTGGTGGTATTTGAAGTTTAGCACTTAATACGCTTAATGCCTTTATGCGTTGTTGGCAGAACGTACTGGGAATCATACAAGTACAGTTGTTTAACTAGTGTCATTAAAGTAATCTTAATTTTCGTGTGTTTTTTTTTTAGCAATAAATATGAATTTGTTAGTTTGTGTATCATTGTACTTTGTTTGTCTAATGTAGTAAAAGGATGTCTTGTAAGAGCAAACGATTATTAGCGGATGTCCTTGTTAGGTTATAAGAAAACAAATAAAACTTTAATTTTGCATAAATTGTTTAGAAAACAAAAGAAGAACGTTTGCACGGAATACTGCATATATACAGCAAAATAATAAGGATTGTCCCAAATATCACGCATGAGACTCACGAGGTAGAGTGGGCGAACAACGCATTTTCGTTGTGAATAGCGTTTTAAAAATTATGAAACTTTGTTGCTTATTTTTTGAGAAGACCCATTCTTAGCGATAAAACTTATTGTCAACGCAAATGCTACCTTTTGGTGTTGAAAGACAATTCATTCATTCTTATTTTTTTTTGAAAACCAGCTGGTGCTTGACATCACTACATGAAATAAAAGCTTCTGTTGTTTTATTTGGGTAATATTGAGAATCATCAAAAAGTAATTTTTATACTGCATTAAATACTTCGTGGTCATAAACTACTATATCAATTTGTTGATGATAGTTTGTCGTCTACAGAACACACTACATCAGCGAGCCAAGCAAAAAGTTGTGTGTAGCTTTAACGTTGAAATGTCGTAACTGTATATTCTAAATAAAGGCCCCGAAAAAAAAAAATAAAGATAACGTCACTATATTGACCAGTAAATAACTAAGTTTTGTCAGGTCGTATCAATCATAGCAAAAGATTCCCAAAAAACAAACAAAGCCCTAGTATCACTACCTATTACGCTGTTAAATCGCGTGATGATGTCGACGCCGCGCTATTTCTGTTTGCTTTATATATATATATATTTTTCAGCATGTAAATTTAAAAAAGACGATGCTTTACGCATTTATTCTAATTTGTTTACTGGATCGTGTGAATTAATAAGATTAATTTTTTTAGTGAGGGGTTCCTACAACTACCTGTTCATTTTAGGAGGAAAGTTAATGGCACGTTAGAGAATCTTAGTTCGATCGTAGTAGTCACCAAATCCGTTGAGGTTTTTTTCGTAATATGCTTTTCCATGCACAATCCTATCCTGTGTGCTTGATCAATAAATAAAAAGGTGGCATGACACAACGTCCAAGAACGTAATGTCCATGGACTTTAGGTCACACCAGAAACTGACATAATATCCATGGACATTATGTTACACTACGATGCGATAAAATGTTCACGAACGTAGCGTCGTAACGTCCGTGGATATTATAGGTATATATTATGGTATTTTATGAAGAAAATTGTTGGTAAGCGAAGCTGGTGTTGGTTATACCATAGAGAAGAAAATCCTTGCGCCCGACAGAAGGCCAGCTATGCAGAACGTTTTTAGTAAGGGAAGCCGGTGTTGGTTATACCATAGCGGAGAAAAGCCTTGTGCCCAGCCGAAGGCCGGCTTTGCATGAAATCTTTGGCAAGCTCAGCCGTTGTTGTTTTAAGTGCTTAAAAACGACACAATGTCTATGGGCATTATGACGTTTTTTAAAGCGATATAAAGTCCATGGACATTATGTCCTTGAACACTATGACACGCCACTAATAAAAAACAAGATTAGACAGAAAAAAGAATTTATATCATAACGTCTAAGTGACATAATGTCCACGGACATTGAGTAAGCATTTAATCCATGGATATTATTTCCGTGGACGCTATGACATGGTACCACAGAATTTGTTTGAAGTATGAAAAAAATATTTTTCGATCTTTACTTGGTATATTTTGGGACATTTTTTTCATTAATGCAATAGAATCATTAGAAAAATGCATGTAAAATAAACGCGATTTTTTGTAGAGTCTAACAGAAATTGTAGTTAAAAGTTGACATAAGCAATTTAAATTCAGAAATATAGGCAGAATTTCATAAATGAAGAGCAACTTAAATAAGATTGGTATTCAATTGTTTGCGAAACGAATTTTAATACAATGAGATTATATAGTTAATTAATAATATCTAAAATGCTGACGTAAACAAAAACTATCCAAGAAAATTTAACAAATGTTAAATGCGGATCGTGATAGCTCTTGTTACGATAACTTAGATCCAGTTGAATCTAGAGTTTGTCAATGAACAGTAGCGATTTTGATTAAGTTTTGTATTTAAACCTTTTAGCTGTTAAATTAAATTTTAAAATTTTAATATACAATTTCAATTTCTGCATTTCATTGAGCTTAAGTCTAGTTTAGTGAACATTGACCAATAAAAATAAAAAAATTATACAGGGTAATAGAGAATTAAAAAATAATACGAAAATGTGAGATAAAAAATTTGCGATCGCCCTTATTTTCAAAATTATGGGCCTCTAAAATTTTCATATAAAATTGTGATTGTGCAATACACACAATTTGTCTCGGCAAACTTGAATTCAACACTAACACGGACGGACAACGCACAATCGACTTCGCTATGCATAAGAAGTCAGAATGTATACATATACTTTACGGGGTCGAAAATAGATATTGTAGAAATTACATATAGAATATAGAACTTATGCACTTTTTGTGGCTAAAGAGTATAAAAATCTTTTTTTGGCAAAATAAACTAAAATGAAAATTTGCTAACATACGCAAAAGTTTATAAAATATAAAAAAATTATTTGTAATTAAAAATAGCTCAACAGAAAATTGCTACTTTTGCAAAATGAAAACTAGTTATCAAAAATAAAAGCAAGCGTCTAAAAGCGCTCAATAAAATAATAAAAATACACTGAAAAAATATTTAGGACGAAAATCTTATTCCACTTGTAAAATATGCCAGTTGCACAAAGAAGTATAAATTCTTTAAAATGAGTCAATTATTTGTGATAATAATGTAACAGGATAAACTTTAAATATAAATATTTAAAATTAAGGAAAATAATTATAAATGTAAAAACAACATTGATTTTACACAAAAAAATATAGAGTGACAAAAAACGTAACCATTTTCGATTTTGAATAAATGAGAAAATTAAGTGTTGAAATTATATCTAAATGACTGTTAATACAAAATAAGTAAGTTTCTGATATATTTAATCTATATACCCACAAAATGTGCATAACAAATCACCCATTTCCATTACACTTTAAAAACGTAACTTACATTTAAAAAAAAAACCTTGAAAGTAATTTACATATAATCGCAATAAATTTTCTTTAGTTGTAAACATAATCTGTCATTGGCGTAAGCTACTGATTTGTACCATCAAAATAAAAAAGTAATCCAGCCAGCAAGATAAAAATATGTACTATAAGAAAATCGCGCAAATAATATATTTATGTAAAATAAATCTATTCGTACTGAATTATCTGTTAACTACATTTTGTGCGCACGAATTATTCAAGTGGTAAAGGAACCAAATAAAATTTAATGCGTATTACGAAATGAAAGGACATGACGATGTGCTTGCATGAGTATATACAATTTGCATGTGGATGTAGAATTCATGTTTTATAAAAAAAACTATTTCTTTTTAAGTCTTGTTTTAGAATGTGAGGAATGTCTGTATTTAAAACAATAAATTTGCATCACGTAGGGAGATGCTCGTTTGAGAAGAGTAACAAGAACTACCCGATCCAACGTATAGACCGTCGTTTTTGAAAAAAAATCACATCATTAATTTCTTTTCTATCTTTTTTATCTTCGTTACCGTTCGAAATACAATGAGCAAGTAGCATAAACTAGTATTCTAGCCTGATCTAAACTTTTGTTGTAGCAGGTTTTTTAACCCGATATAGCTTTAAATTGAAAAAATAACATAAAACATTAAATGTACATCAAAACAAGTTTTAATTTCAAAGATCACCGCGGCTGCTCTTAATGAAGCACATTCTGGATGTCCAGTTTTCGCAACGTTTTCGAGCATAGCTGGGCGTATTTGACTAAAAACATGAATACTGTTGGCGTGCAAGGCGTCCATTATTGCTGGCTTACTATCATACACAATTGAATGCACAGAAAATAACCGAGGGGTGACAAATTTTATGACCTTGGGAGAATAATTGGCAGGTTCATATCTCAAAATCAATCTAACGTCGTATTGTTGCACGTAGCGCTATCTTGTGATCCCTATTTTTAAACAAGAAACCATTGATGATGTTATGGTAACGATTTCCATCGATGTCTAATGGTGGCACCAGCGCTTAAACCGCATCAAACCGTATTTTTTTGATTGGTTTCACTCCATATGCACCAATCTTGTTTATTAACAAACGCGTCAAGATAAAAATAATTTTCATCTCTGAACACAATTTTGCGATAAATTGAATTGTAAACTGAATTTTGAAGAAAATCTGCATAATTTGCTAGTGTTGTCAAGCGTCAATCTACTCCTCATGCTTTGCCAGAGTGTACTCAGTATGACAGTTCGCTTGAAAGGTAACCTTTTCGTAATTGCGTTTGTGTTTAAAAAAATACCTATTATCTTATTAGAATTGGATGTTGAGCTACACATTTTGTGTAACAGAAGTTTAAATTTAAAAAAGAGATAAAACCTTATAGCTTTTAAAATATATATCTAAATTTGCGTCTAGTGAGTCTAAAAATAGGGTCAACATGTTGAATTATTTGACAAGCGCGATCATCATTGCGCATTTCTCTATGAGTCAACGTGTATTTCAGGTGTTGGAGGGTAACAAACCAATATTCTAAACGTTTTCATATTTCCCACCATCAAAAGTAAAAACAGAGATTTTGGAGCTTTCGAATAATTGACACATCTGTGACTGATTTTTTTTTACCTTTTCTTGAAAAATTTAGTTCTCAATCAATACAGCTAAGATTCCATGGCATAAATCCAATACTTTATAAAAAACACAGTTAAATCTTGGTTTAGTTAGCAACACGCGCAGGTTCTTATTTTGCTCTTGCTTGTAAGAAAGAGGAGAACCATGTAAAAAGTACTGCATCTTGAACAAGTTTTTTATGCTTTTCATTGGCCATTCAAAGCCAATGAAAAATCTTAAATTTAATGTAAATAATTAACTATTTGTTTGCAGATTTAAAATTTGTGATTTTTTTCAACAATTTTCCGTAATTTTTTACTTAGCTTTTTAATAAAGTTTCGAAAAAAAGCTCAGTCTAATATATTGGGATTTTTATACTAGCGATACTAAGAGGACGCCAACAAAGGAAAATTAGTAATAAAGTTTTTCTACTGCTTTCAAAGGCACTGTAAAAAATAAATTTGCAGAATATGTTATCCCTGGACCTCTTCGAAATCGGGGTTAAAAAAACTCTTGGAGGTTTGGGCTTTTACATTGGGTTAGTGGGTCTTATGGTTACATAAAGACATCTGACCGAACATGCAGATTTTTCTAAATTTGTATTATGGAATCAAAAGCTGTTGATGTTTTTGGCATAACAAACCAGTATTACAATTGCGATTTTAGTCCTTTAAGCTACTTGACTAGTGTTCAAATTACCAACAATCATGTTTTTTAGAGTCACTAGGAAGAATCTTAGTGCAAGCTACTCAGCAGAAAATTAGACATTACCTTAAAAAGTACTTGTCATATAATGACTTACTTTTGTGATTACCATATTTTGCTACTCGCTTACAAAACACATGACATTAATTTTCAAAAAGGAAGTAGTAATGGAACTAGTTCTTTACGTGAAAAGAGAATGCCTTAAAATACTTACTACTGGTTCTTATTAATTCCTACAATAATTAATGTAATCGATTCTCAGTAATTGATTATAAAAGTCTCATGTGTTGTTAAAATCAATAGGTTGGCAATCTAGTTGGGAAGTAATTCCGCCAAAAATGCTTAATTCCACACTCGATTACCTTTTTTAAAAATTTTTTGCTGGGTAATGTCCCAGTAAATCTTAGAAATAAGTTACACTAGGTTATTTTACGAGGGCACATTAAATTATCTCCATTTTGATTTACTTACTGAGATCAACTCTACGTTCAAATTTCCTGATAGCACGTCACTAAGTCTTTCATCTCTCAATATTTCTGTTAACCAGCACCATTATTTTTCTTCTGAAAATCAGCAATGGTATAATACATAATCAGATCAAACATTAAAACATGCAGCCTCCTTCGTCGGTACCTATTCATAGCATATTCGCCGGGGAAGTAAAATAATTAATAAAATGGCTATATCTATCTCCTTTCACCACCTGTCTTCCCTCTCATCTATGCCTTTCCTTTAGAATGTAGTACGGTAACAAACTAAGTAGGTATTAATGCCTGAAGTGCTACTTCTCTTTACAAAAAAAAGATCGGTCCATGTCCTTCGAGACAGCGGGCAAAAGACCACGCCTGCCTAGTTTAGTGAAGTTACTCCAATCACAAAAAATAATATATGGGACGATAGAAAATTAAAAATAGGAAAAAAATCAATAGAAAAAATTGGCGCACAGTATTTTTAAAATATCGGTATAGGTATCATTTAAAGCTATTGAAGAGATCCTTAAGGTAATAATAAATTTTTTAAAAATGCTTTTAAAAAAATTAAGAGCCGATGACATTTTTATGTAAAATAATATATGTATATAGTATTTATTCAAGGCAAATTTATAACAGGTATACTCACGGCGAAAATGAATACAACACTGCGATAGAAACATGTACATTTTGTTTTTGTACAAATAGTTTTCGGCTGTCAAAAGCAAAGGAGAATATAACTTTTGACACTCGAAGAAGGAAAAATCACAATAGTCACCTGGGCTGTTAAGGCCACCTGTTGTTAATTCGCCTTGGTATTTATTATTTTTTCTTTCTTATTTTTAAATTCTCTGTCACCCCAATATTTGCTTTTTTAATGGAGTTACTTTACTAAACTAGGTTTATATATATGGTGAAGGGTATATAAGATTTGGCATAGCCAAATATAGCACTCTTACATGTTTAATTTAACTTTATTCCTTAAGTGAATATCCGAAATAATTTTAGTTCTCCAAAATAAAAATAAAAAAATTAAGAATGAAGTAAGATTTGTTACTTGTCTTACGTATGTTTTGAAATGTTTGCATCCTTGTATCTAAATACATGGAGTTGTATTAATGTGTATATGTATAATGTAAACATAATGATGTATGAATATACAGTACGTAAGGATATGTTTTTTTCCTTCAAATGTAAAGATTTGCGACTGTGTAATTTGTAAGACTATCAACTTCAAATAAGAAGCTGCTTAAGTTTATTGTTGCAATGCTTAAAGCAATATTTACGTTATTTATGATATTTTTACAATTTATTTGCATAAGATCTAAATAACAACAACAATAAGAACAATGCATGTAAGTACTAACAAATATCTGTATGTTTAAAAGATTGTGTGTTTTGGATAAACGTATTTCTTATTTATTCACAGTAAGATACATGTGATATTTGTAAGTATGTGTGTATGTACTTGCGTGTAAGACATGTTTTTGCTTTAAGGAGATTTTAAAGTATTTTATGACTTTATAGTTACAGATGAAGAAATGCGTTATATAAGATATCAATTTATTTACTAGAATGTACTCGATGTTTATTAATTTTATTTCATGTGAGTGTTGAACATATCGCTCAATTACTTCAAGAACGTCATAACTCAAAATTAGAAGTTAATCATGCAGAATTGTTCGCCATTTTATGCTTTATATTGTGTATAAGTTTCATCTTTATGTCTTTTGTACTTTCCACGTTTTAAGAGAACAAATCGTTATTTCATTTTATGTTTGGAAACTTTGTCACTAAGAACGACACATTTTAAGTTCGCTCTCTAAACATCGCTTTCTAAAACATTGTCTCATTTCGTTTTGTGACTGTATATATGAAAACAAAATATTTCCAAAATTTTCGCATTTAATGTATTATTTTCAATTATGCTGTGTTGATGAAAAATATTAAGGGAAACTCCGTTTTTCTTTTCGCAAATAACGACATATTTTAGTTTACGACACAGTATCGGATATATTTTTACAGCAATAATGTCATAATTTAAACATTCCACACACTATGTCCAAGACCACTCCTTAAATATATAATTGCTGAAAGTTTTCTTAGGTGTTTTTTTAATATTGAATCATTTAACTTATTGTTGTGGGAACTTAAGCAGTCTGATATTTTTGTCGATGGTGAGAACAAGTCAAAAAAATTGCGATTAATTTGAAATGAATTTTCTTGAGTTATGACGTTCTTGAAGTAAATAAGCGATATGTATACAAGAATGTATGCACGTATGCCAAGTGTATGTTGTGTAGGTTGTGATTTTCAAGAAATGTATTTTATTAATTGAAAAGAAAAATATTTTAATTTAAGCAGACAATAAATTTAAATAAAAAAGTTAATATGTCTATTATATTAATAAAATGTGTGTAGAGATCAATTTATTTAATTAGAGAACTTGTTAACAAATTTTAAGGTAAGATAATATTTGAGTCAAGTGAGCCGAAACAATTTTTGCACGAAGTTTTTTTAGAGGCATCAGTTAAAATTTAACTTTTAATTTATATTTACGAATGCGACTTTTATTTTCAATTACTGAGAATCGATTACACTAATTATTGTAGGAAACAATGAGTACCATTAGTACGCTATTCTCTTTTAACATAAAGAACTAGTTTGATTACTACTTCCTTTTTGGAAACTAATGTAATGTGTTTTGTAAGCGAGTAACAAAATATGGCAACCACAAAAGTAAGTCATTATATGGAAAGTACTTTTTAAGGTTATGTCTAATTTTTTGCTGGGAATTCCAGTATAACGCAAGGCATATTGCGGGAGGACTGTTTCCTATGATCAAATTTGTGTATCGCTCTGAATGCCTTCTGAGGTTCCTTCGAACGATATAAGATTATATTCATCTCTCGGAGTGAGAAGACAGTCTCCGAGGAATTTTATTCTAAGAGATTAAAAGTCCGTACAGTTGCTCAGTAAATACTCTCGATGTCCCCTAATTTTGTTGCAGAATCTGTACCTTCCAATCTCAGCATTACCTGCTGAGAATTATACCGTAAATACCGATAAATAGCTTGAAGAGAATGACAGCTTAATAGGAGCTTAATATTCTTGTTCTTCTTCTTAAAATTCTGTCCAGAAATTAGTTTTTCCTTTAGAGTCAATAGAAAGAGAAGCTCTGGCTCTATAAATTTGCGCTGGCCTGACTAAAGCACAGTTTAATTCTGTTATTTTGGGTAGTTAATACCCATCTTTCCTCGTCTCAATAAGTCCTTGGTATTTCCTTTTCGGTTCAATCCGCTGAAATATTCTGTAAAAGAAATAGTCTCCGGCATCACAGTTTTCCTATTTAGAAACATCTGCCTCGCTATTATCACCATGTCTCGTAAGGCCATTGAGATAATTTAAATATGGCAATCGATCAGGCCTAGTTTCGGAAACTTCTGTATTGAAAATCAGCAATACCAGCCCATGTCCTTCGAGGCACCGGGAAAAACATTGCAAAAAGTGACTGCAAGGTAGCGGTAATTATTTATTAATTTGGGAGTATCTTTTTTCCACGTTGTTAAAAATTTTAGATCTAACACTCACAGGCAAAGTTGCGGAACAATGTCAAAACAATTTTTTATACCCTTCGGCACAAAAAGTGAAAAAGGATATAACTAAGTTTGTCATTCCGTGTGTAATTTCTACAATATCCATTACCGACCCCATAGAGTATATATATTCTGACTTCTGATGCGTAGCGAAGTCGATTGAGCGATGTCCGTCTGTCCATCCGTGTTTTCCGAGGCAAAATTAATTTCACAAAAAAAAGTAAAAATGTCAATCGATCAGATATAGTGTCGAAAGAGGTGCTATTTCAAATCAGCATGATCGGCCCATGTTCTTCGAGGCAGCAGGCAAAACACCACGCCTACCTCTGAATTTTTCATGTCATTTAGAACAATAAAGTAACTCCAATAAAAAAAATAAATATATGGTGCAATAGAGAATTAAAAAATAAGAAAAAACCATTAAGGGAAAAAATTAGCGCTCGCTTATATCTTCCGAGCTACGGGGATCTGAAATTTAAAAATTTTTTGAAATATAAATATGGTAATCATTTTAAAGCTTTTGATGTGGAGTTTGAGAAAATACTAAAATTTTTAAAAAGGCTAAACCCATTAAGAGCCCATTAAGTACCAAAATTTTTTTATTTTTGAATTCTATCTTTATGTTTAAATAGGCGATATTTGTGAGAAGTATACAAATGTCGGCACTTTTCGAACAAATAAGAAATAAAGAAGTCAAAGAAAAAACTTTGTGCCTGATACCCAGAGATTAGGTTTTAAAAATAAAAAGTTCTTTTTCGCAAAAAGTCGATTACGAGATATTGCTACTCAGTAAAAAATTAGAAATTACCTTCAGTAGTACTTAAAATATAATTTGTGATTTTGTTTGCTAAAAAGGAAGAAGCAATAGAACCAGATATTTATGTTAAAAGAAAATACCTTAAAATACGTAATAATGAACATCATTATATCCTACAATACATGTAATCTTTTCATAGTAATCTATATATTTTTTTATCTATATATATAATAAAACTATAAAGGGATCATATCTGCACATGAAATATTTTTTGAAAATTTTTATTTGGAATTTTTGGCTGTCTGTCTGTGTTCTCATCAACTAAAAACTACTGAACAAAATTAGGACCTTAGTTAAATTATAGAATACTTTTTTTAACTAAAAATAGGTCATTTCGTGGACAAAATAGAGATACAACTGTGAAAGCACCCAATTTACCGCTATATTGGTACTTAAACAGTTGTCAACACTTTTGTCTACAGAACTCTGGAATAAATAGTTAAATTTTAAAATAGAAATGGCACGCAGATAAGGTCGTGGGCATTGCTAGTTGATTATTAAAGTCTCATGCCTTGTTAAAATCATTAGGTTGGTAATCTAGTTATGAAGTACTTCCCACAAGAATGATTAATTCCACACTCGATTAACTTTTCTACAATTTTTTTTGCTGGATAGTTAAGGTACGTGGTTTTTCAAACTTGTTGATTTTTGAACTTTCCTCGTAGTTAAATTAAAAAAATGTTTTATGACTAGATGACTATAATATCAATTGCAAATAGTTTACCAAATGTCGATTTTGTCATACCGGTGCAAATAATGCGTAATTTTAAGCACAAATGAAGAAAGTGCACTTCTGCCATGGCAGCGACCGGCTTTTAGCAGCCAATACAAAAATTTATTAATAAAGCTGCCAAATATTGTTAATAGTTAGGGTCCTGCGATCAGTTTTGGTGCCAAACCTAAAAAGTTCATAGGGTAAATCATTTTTAAAATTTATTAGTATTTCCTTAAAGATCTCATCGAAAGCATTTAAATTATTCCCATATTGATATTTTACAAAATTTAAAAATGTCATAGGCACGCAACTCCGGAAATATAGGCGAGCGCCAATTGTTTTATTTAAGGTTGTTTTCTTATTTTTTAATTCTCTATCGCCCCATACATTTTTTTTTCTAATTGAAGTTACTTAATTGTTCTAAATGACATGAAAAAATTAGAGGTAGGCGTGATGTTTTGCGTGCATCCTCGAAGGACATGGACCGATCATGCTGATTTCCAATAGCACCCCGTTAGACACTATATCTGATCGATTGGCGTATTTAAATTTTTATTTTGATATCACTAAATGGACTTCGCTATGCATGAGATTCCAGAATATATATATATTTTATAGGGTCGGAAATGAATATTGTAGAAATTACAAACGGGATGACAAACTTAAATATATCCTTTTTCCTCTTTTTATGGTGAAGGATAAAAAAATTATATTTTATACAAAAAGACAAACAGATTACAAATTGAAAAAAAGTAAAAATCTGTAATATTAAAAACCTAAAAACAATACAGAGAAATGTTCATAGCAGAATAAAATGTCAATTTTATTAGTATTTCCTCACTATTAAATGCAGTTTCCTACTTGCAATGCATTAAGCTCATGATAAATGTTTAAATACCAAAAGAAATATAAAAATCTTTTCTTATTAAGACAAGAAGAGCATAAAATTGATGCTTAATTTAAGAGCCACAAAACCATACAGGTGGAACCAGAAGAAAGAATTTTACAATCGTTTTATAATGTGCTAAAATAATATAAAACAGCAACACTAATATGAATAAGAAACTCATCAACAGCAACAAAAAATCACTTAGCCTTAATGGCTTATGCAATGTTTTTGTTTTTGATTTTCCTATTTGTTCACAAAAACAAAACTTGAAGAAAAGGAACTTTTTCATAAAAAAATCGTATTGCTCAAACCACAATAATAAAACATTGTTAACTCCTGCTGCTGCTGCTGATAAATTTCTATTGCATATTGCACAATGCAATGAGGCTACATGCATCATCTTCATCATCATCATCATACAAACATAAAAACGGAAACTGTCAAGTCAATCTACTAAAACAAAAGAGAAATGCAGAGGTGGCGCATAGTTTCTTGTAGGCCAGTCAAATGACGAGATTTAATACTCGCAGTTATCTACAGAAAACCATTTTCTCACACAAAATTTAATTTTTACTATAGGGCAATGATTAAAAGTCTCAAAAGTAAGCCGACAATTTAAAGACACGAGAATATTTTTTAAATATTTAATTTTGATAAAAAAAAAACTTCGTGCTATCTTTTTATTTATTTATCCCGATGAAATTAATTACCGACATTGATTATTAACGGCCAAGGCACTTCTCGATGGCAATTTCATTACCGTTTACTTAACTCTTCAGGAAACTTCTGTCAAACATTTTGAATAAAGCAAAGATTTTTGTCCAAACAATAAAGCAAAGACAAAAGTCAAAGTTTAAGCAAAAACAACTATAACCAACAGTAATTCCATTTTTTTTTCTCCACTGTATACGGCTAACTTTTGTAATTGCTACAAAATCTTTTTCCGACCCTATAAAGTATATATATTCTGAGTTCTTATGCATAGCGAATTCGATTGAGCATCTGCCCGTCCGTGATATTGGTGAAATTAAGTTTGCCAAGACACTAGATCAGCTAGAGAGCTAGAGCCAATCGATTAATAAATCACTAAGATTATTATTCGGAATATTTTTGATTTTACCGATAGGATGCCTTATGTAGAAAAATGGCAGAAAAAATAAAAATACTTAATGAATGTTTGCTGTGTTTAAAACATTTTTATGTTGTTATTGTCTTTTTGATACAATTAAGTTCTCATTGAATCAATTGGCTTTTGATAGAAGACTTTCAAGTTTTCTATACAAAATTTGGGTAAAGTCCACTGATGAGCTATATGAGCAGTAGCGAAATGGCTATATGCATATTTTTTTCGGCATAGCCGAATCTTACTTGTTTTTTTTAATAACTTTGAACCAGTAAGGTAATGTATATTTATATCATCACACATAATTCATTGATCTGTTATAACTTTGATTATCACAAGATTTTTTTAAAGCAGCTTTACGTCAATAATCATTTTTTTTATTGCGATTCATGAGATATTCAAATGCGTTTTCTTTTTTTTATCACGTAAAATTTTTTAAGAGGCGTGGCGAATAATGAAGCGGTTACATTTTTATATTTTAACACAACTCAAGAATGTAGAGATAAAATATCATTAAGGACATTTAAAGATAGTTTTTTATATTTCAACATTTTCTAAATTATTCAGAAACCAAAAAATATTCTTTTTCTATGCAAAATTAATTTTTTTTTAAATTTAAAAGTTAGAAAGGGTAAATTTTTTTTTTTAGCATTTCTCAAGGTTGACATAATACTATTGTTGATCATGAATCAAGAAAACGAGATTGCGCAGGTCCATTAGTTTAATGTCTAGCGTTTTCTCTTTTGTGTGACGTAGAAATAGAACATTTGTATGGAAAGTGTAAAAAAATTAAAGTAAAAGAGCCAAAAATATCTTATATTTTTACAACAAACACATTATAATTCTATTGTGACGTAGATGCGCAGTAGAAAATTTTTTTAAACGGCTGAATGCGCAATCTTGTTTTCTTGATTCATGATTGTTGATAATAATAATAAGCATTGGCTTAGATTGTTTTTTTTGGAAGGAATAACCCTGAATTTAGCGACTCCCCGGAAATTTTTCTTTTTTATGCAGTTTTTAATACATAAAGACATAATTTTCCCTTTCGTAAGAGAAATATAGTCATCTCTAGAAAAAGTCTATAGTTGTGGTTCTGGTTTGAATTACAAAAGATTATTATCAACGTGTAAAAAAACGTATATATATAATAACGTATATAATAGTATAAATAGTATATATAGTTTTTTTTACCATAGAGATTTGTTATATTATATATTGTTTCTTACATAAAGAGAATTTTTTTATACTTTATCAAGATTGCAGAAATTTCATTTTTGTATTAAGCAGTAAAAGGAGCGGATGCAAAATTTTCATTTTATTTTAGCTCAATATAGAGTAACAAGGACGAACTAAGTTATGGCGTAATAAAAGCAATTCTGCTGCTACATAGACTTTAGACAAATAATCTGCTACTTACACAAAATCCCTAAATCATTATTATAATAGTTATATTTTAATCAGTATCCATCAAAAAATTCTAGAAAAGGTAATCGAATGTGGAATTAATTATTTTTGGCGGAAGGACTTCCTAGCTAGATTACCAACCTAATAATTTTAGCATGGAAGGAGACGTTTATAATAAATTACTGAAAATGTATTACATTGATCATTGTAGAAAATAAAAATGATTATTAGTACGTATCTTAAAGTATTCCCTTTAAACATAAAAAACTAGTTCAATTACTACTTCCTTTTTTTGCACTAAAGTAATGTGTTTTGTAAGCGAGTAAAAATATATGGTAATGACAAAAGTAAGTCATTAAATGCCAAGTAATTTTTAAGATTATGTCTAATTTTTTTCTCGGAATATATGCTTTCGGAACGGCTGTCAATCAATTTCAAAAGCGCATACAAAATATAATCTGCCTGGTGTCTATATAAACAAAATCAGCGCACACTTTTATTTATTCAATGCATTAAATCGTTGTTGCTCTACTGACGTAAGCAGCGGATCGCAACTAACTTGCATGCAAATGTTGCCAAAAAATTAATGTTTCGGATGGTAATAAAAAATTTCTAGATCAACATGATATAAAATTTGCAACACTAAGGCGTCCTCGCTCACATCTATCTCGATTCCATTCGAAACATAGAAGACGAATTCACAATGAGATGAAAACCACAAGACAGCAATAGAAAATAATGCTCTTTATGCAGAAAGCTTAGGAAACATTGGGGGTACAAATAAAATGTCCTGTAACATTCAGATTCCCTATAAGCATTGCATAAAGTTACAAAACTTGTAGTGTACGTTGTATATGTTGTGGCCAAGTCTACGAAAGTATAATTATAATTGTCCGAAAAATTAATAAAGTCTTGGTTTACAATTAAAGAAATATTGTTTAACTGTTTATTCTAAAATTTTGGTCAAATACAATTTCATTAAATGTTTAACCAAATGTTGGAAGGTATTATTTTTAAGCACATAAAAATTATGAACGGATTATCCTAACAATTCTTTAAACTCCTGGTAAATAACTTCGATTTTTTTGCCCATTGTACCTGGCGTGCCATAGTTTTGTACCCTGCCATTTAAAAAAACATTAAAATATCTTGTCAAAGATAAAATGGATAAGTGATGAAAAATAAATGTGGAACATTAAGAGTAGGTGGATGTTGCAACAAAAACAAAAAAAAATCAAAAAAATAATGCAAAAGATTTAACGAGCATTTAAGGAAACATAATAAGCGACCCAATTAGGAAAAGTACAAAAACAAAACGTTTAAATGAGTCTGTTCTCATATGTGTGGTGTAATGAACCATTAAAAAATAATAAACGAACATAAAAGATTTTGTGGTTAAAAGTTTTGTAAAAAATAAAACAATTAACAAAAGCCAAACAATAAAAATATGTATGTGAAACATATTTGGTGATTAAAAAATTGGGACAGAAACTTAAGGTTTACAAATGGGTTGAAAAACTTACAAATACAATTTTAAGATTTTTTTTACAATTGTGAAAAAACGTAACTTATACTTGTGCATGTATGTTGAAGTAAATGGTTAACCATAGCTTTGAGGTTCCATGAAAGATCCCCTGCATAACGTTATAATTGTTAATCTTTTAAAAGCTTTGTAATCGAGCAACATCAATAATAATTCGCTCAGATCAATTTTAGGGCACAGCAATAACATGCAGAGAAGACCCTAGGATATTTAAGCAGATGCTTCAAAATTAGCTAGCGCCAACCTGCTGTCTATTTAACAGGTTCGCTAAAAACAACAGCTCCTGGATGTGTGATATAGATTGGGCATTTCCTTTAGCTCGACAGAACTTATGAAATAATTAACTGTCAAATGAACTATCATACTGTGCGCACTTAATAACATTTATGATGAATACACTTCGTAAAATTATCATCAATAGACTTACGTTTGAACAACGCCACAAAATTAGACAGATTTACTGTAAAAATAGGTCAGATCTGATGGTTTAACAAAAAATTTTGTTCGGCAAAGAGGCTCAAATTTAATATAATGGGCTCCTTAAGTAACAAAATTGCTTCTAAGAGTAAAATCAATCCACAGCAAACCCTACAGATTCCAATAAATCTAGAAAATTGCATCTTTTGGAGCAGTTTACAAATTGGTGGTATGTTTGCATTTTATTTCCTTAAATTTGGTTAATCATAGATATAGATCCAGGCCTGATGTGGTTTAAACAAGACTGCGTTATGTGCCATACGGCGGGCTCAACCATCGGCTTATTAAAATTAATATTTGATTTCGAGAAATATACCTGTCAATTAGCTTCCAAGGCTGTATAGGCGGACATCTCTCGATTATTTCCTTCGGGGCCACATTAATTCATTATTTTATATTATGCATAATGTACGGCCTTTAAATATAACAAAAGCAACAAAAGTAAAAAGCAAAAAAAGTCGATATTACAGAATTTATTTAGTTTTAGCATAGAATTGAAAGTTTGCTCCTACTATGTTGTTTCTTGTCTCAACTGTAATAAAGACATTTTTTTTATAGTTATGCAAATATCACAAATACTCAAAAAAAAGAAAATTTCACAGAGACTTTTAAAAAACTCGTAAGTATACCTGTCACCAAAAAAAGAGGAAAAAGGGCTTATCTAAGATTCCGTGTGTAATTTCTACAATATCCATTTTCGACCCCATAAAGTATATATGCATAGCGAAGTTGATTGAGCGATGTCCGTCTCTCCGCCCGTGTTAGTGTTGAAATCAAGATTCCCAGGCAAACTTGATTTCATAAAAAAATAAATGTGACCATCGATCAGATATAGCGTCAAAAAAGGTGCTATTGGAAATCAGCATGATCGGTCTATGTCCTTCGAGGCAGCAGGCAAAACACCATGTCTGCCTCTAGTCATTTGGAACAATAAAGTAACTCCAATCAAAAAATTAATATATGGAGCAATAGAGAATTTAAAATTAATAAAAAAAAAAATCAAGTAAGACAGTTGGCGTTCGACCATTTTTTCAAAGTTACGGGGCTCTGAAATTTTCAGATTTTTTTAAATATCAATATACATATCATTTTAAGGCCTTTAAAAAGATCTTTAAATAAATACTAAATTAAAAAAAAATGCTTAACCCATATGCTGTACCAAATTTTTTTTATTTTTTTATTTTATGTCACTTTAATATTTGCTTTTTTATTGGAGTTACTTCACTAAACTAGATTCACATATACGGTGAAGGGTATTTAAGATTCAGCATAACCGAGTATAGCACTCTTACTTGTTTTGTAATAGGTGTGTTTCTTTACTCTACTTTGAGATCCCGTGGGATCCCAATTTGCACGAAAATTTTGCCTTAAATCAAAATTGGATAAATGAAATTGGTTTTGAGAGAATAAAGTTCTTCTTCTTCTTGCAAGAAACAGCCCAAACTTTTTCGTGGAGCAAGTTTTCTAAACTTGTGAAACAGCCTTAAAACACAAACAAGATAAAAGATAATTTATTATTTATTTTTGCTGATGTATTAAAATTATTTTTCTTATTAAAATAGTAAAAATGTGTTCACATAGTTTTATATAATTTTTTTTCTTTATGAGAGAAAACAATCATTGCTCTCATTTTAACGAACTTTACTCAAAAACAAACAAATGGACTTAATAATTTAAATGAAGTTTAAAATCGCTAGAGAATAATATAAAATCTTTAAGCGTTTTTGTAAAGGGAATATAATATTCGGTAGTACCGATCTTTCAACTCTTATTTATTTTATAATAAATTTAAAACTTACTAAATTTTATTCCTAAACCAAAGTGTCCCATTGAAATAATCGAAAAATTTTTATTTTAAAGGACAATATCTTTTTAATTATTTTGACACCAAACATGTGTGTCTTTACATGTCCATTATTAAAACTTTACATATACAATAAAAGTTTTAAATAAACTAACATTGTGTAGAGAAAACCTTCATAAGAAACACAAGAAAAATAAACTTTGAAAACTTTAACAATAGAAACTTTCACATGAAGGCACTTTTCGATAAAGGAAATCAAAACCATTGTTGTTCCAAAACGAAAATTTCATACAAACATTTTATATCTAAGTTGAAATATTGATTTTATTGCTATAAGTGAATGGTATGGTTTGATTTTTGAAATTTTATAACTTTAAAAATGCTTACAAATTGGTTTAAAGTATAAATATGCTTACATAGTGGTTTTAATAAAACATCGAAGAAACTTAACTTAAACCTTTTGAAGTATTTTATAGATTTGGTCATCTTGTTTAAAGAAACGACGGCTTACAAATTTTAGAATTTAAGGATTAATTTTCCTTAATAACATTATTTATTCCAAGCATATTTTCGCTAATATAAACAAAAAAAAAACATATTTAGTAGTATTTATTTTTGATTTTATTTTATATTTAATTAAAAGCTGCCCTCGCTTAATATAATATAACAATTAAGAGTGCTATAATCGGCTATGCCGAATCTTATATACCCTTCACCATGTATGTAAACCTAGTTTAGTGAAGCAATCAAATTAAAACAAAAAAAAAATCAGAAATAAGAAAAAAAAAATAAAAATTAAGTACTGTATGTAATTTTCCATAAATATGTCATCGGCTATTAAGGGGCTACACATATATCAAAAATTCTAGTTTTTCCCTAAAGATCTGTTCAGAAGCTTTTAAATGGTACCCATATTGATATATTACTTTTCTATTAAAAATTCTGAGGCCCACAAATCAGAAGATTTAGGGGAGCGCCAATTCTTTTACTTAATGTTATAGTTTCTTATTTTTAAATTTTCTATCGCCCTATATATTTGATTTTATGATTGGAGTTACTTAATTATTACAAATGATATGAAAAAATGAAAGGCGGTAGTGTAGTTTTGCCCGCTGCTTCGAAGGCCCTGGACCGATCTTGCTGATTTTCTACAGTTCCTCTTCGACACTATGTCTGATCGATTGGCGTATTTAAATTATCCTGAGCTGATCTAGTGCCTTGTCAAACTTGATTTCAACACTAACACGGACAGACAGAGGGACACAGATCAAAAGGCTTCGCTATATATAAGAATTCAGAATATATATACTTTATAGGGTCGGAATTGATGTTGTATAAATTACAAATGGAACGACAAACTTAGATATAGCCTTTCCCCATTTTTTGTGGTCAAGTATAGAAAAATAAAGTAGTTTAGTGAAAATTCTTTTCCATTTCTGAATTTTACTGCAAATGATATTTAAAAGTGAACCTGCAAGAACTGTGTTTAAGTGAGAAAATAGTTCGGTAAGATCCACAGTGTCGTGATTTTATATAACTAGTGGCCATTAATGCTACAAATTGTTTGTACCGAGAAGAAATTGAAATTGGCAAAACTTAACAAAAGTAAAAGTTTTGAAAAATTTCGGAGTAAAGCTTCAAGCCCTTTCCGTATATATATTCGGCAACTTAGATGTCACTATTGTTAGAAAAAACTTCAACGTCATTTAATTTTGCATAATTATTCGATGTGATATTCTTAATAATTTTACCAAGTTTGCTTCATTAGCTTTTTTTAAAAAAACTAATTAAATGAAATCCTATACTGAAACACTGACATTGCTGGGACACTAGCTTCCCTTTATAAATCCTTAATCTTTAGGATATATATTCGAAACCTTAACACCTGCGCAAGTAAGCGCAGCTTAATTTTCATTTTTATAAATTTAAATAACTTTTCCTATAAAATAAAAGAAAATATATCACGGTAACAGTTAAAAAATAGCGTTGATACACTGAAAACTTAATTTAGCACAAGTTTCTTTTATTTGTCAACTAAATTCAGTTATTTAACCCTATGAAGTACATGATCTGTTTTAATCCTTTTTTTATATGAAATTGCGGTTTTTCCAATCATAGATTTGAAGAGCACTATCTTTGAAAAAAAAATATTTCAATTTAATTCTTTTTTATACTTATTAATAAAGGTGTGTTTTATTAAATACAATTAACCATTTTTACAATTTCCAAAATTTGATTTATCTATCTATCGCTACGCTCGTAACACTGTGCGACTCCGGAGAATCGGCAAAACATAATTGAAAAAATTATATTAAACAACGGGAATTTTCTTAATTATATTAGTTACTTTGAAAAAAAATTTTTTTGTGCTATTTTCCCGATTTATTATTTAAATCAGCGATATTGATTATTGAGGGTCAAAGCACGTCTCGATGGCCATTTCGTTATCGCTTACTTAACTCTTCAGGAAACTTCTGACAAACATTTTAAATAAACTAAAGATCTTTGTCCAAGCAATAAAGCAAAGACAAAAATTAAAGTTTAAGCAAAAACAACAATAACCAATAGTAATTCTATTTGTGCTTTGACCCTCAATAATCAATATCGGTGATTTAAATAATAAATTGGGGAAAATAGCACGAAAAAAAGAATTTTTGAAAAGTGATTAATTGAAAAAATTGTAATGAAAATAATTTTTTTATTTCATACCAAATTAAATAAAAATTGTGAAATAGAAAGTAGCGAAAATAGGTCCCTGAACAAAGAACTAATTTCGGCAGACGGTCACTAAATATAAAATAGGAAATGGCCCTTTGTGTAATTTTATGGCTCCAAATCACGATTCTATAAGGGCATCGTTTTATTGTTAATTTAATATTTATACTGGGCGTTATCGCGGAATTAAAATTTTACACGCGGTGTAAACTTAAAGATATGCCTTTGAAATCATCTTTTGTGTGGCGAATTTTTCAAATTTGAATTTGATGATTTTGTGCATTGCCAGTACAACTCAAGTGTCGATCTATTTAACTGGTATAACAGATGACTCTGCATTAGAGAAAATCGCTTGACTATGGGAACATCCCTAGATAGTTTTTTACTTGCTTATTGTACCCGCCGTTGCCTAAGTCTAGTTTTAGGGCCTCTCTATGCAGTGTATAACATATTGTAATTTTGTTTGCTGTGGGGGTCTTATAGATCAGGCGATATCTATATGCCACCGATCGTTAGAACCTGATTTTGTTAAGAATTCAAAATTCTTAAAATTGCAAGTGTGTCCTTTGCCCCACTACCCTCTCCAATTCCCTCTATTTCAAAATAAACATAGAATATTCTGCCCTTTACATAAATATTTAATTATGTTTAAAATTTTATTGTTTTTAAACAGATACAGAAAAGAACCTAGCTAAGTTTCGCATTTTATTTAAATCGATTTTAAAATTTATTTAGGCGCATAAAAATGTCCGCTTTCCCTATTTCTGCTTTTTTTGTCATAAGGGAAAATATTTGCCATGATTGACGCACGCATAATGAAACCTAGAAATTTGCAAAAAGATTTATAATATATGTTAGATTTACATATGCATTCTAAACTTTTAATGTATGTGCATTCAGCTAAAGAATTAAGCCACATAAGGGAAATCTTTCAAAAAGCCATCGCGCTATACTCTTCATGAGCTTTGGACTGTCAATTACGTTTCAAAAGATACGAAAAAATTATTATTGTTGCAAAGGGACACCTTTCATATTTTACCTTTTTGTTTTTTCTTAAAATGGGACCAAAGTGCTATCAAAAGGTTTTCATTAGATAAAAAAATCTTTAAAATCAGTACAAGTGACAGTTCTGAAGTAAGGGATAATTAACAAATTAAAGAAATAAAGCAGTATGTAAAACTAAAGTTAGTTTTTTTCAATGTAAGATAACCTAGTTTCTTACGACACTGTAATATTGTATTGTAAAGGTGTAAAAGTTACCAGGAATGAAATGAGATTAACGCTTTGATTAGTCCCAAAGCGGAAATAACAGGAATGACATGATATTTCATACATAATGTCATACAAAACTCTTTAGAATACAAATAAATTTTAACAGTCTCTCTGCACATTTATACGTCGCCTTTAGTAAATACTATAATATGGTTTTGCTGGAGATTTAACGGTAATATAATCTTTAAAAGCGTCAATTGATTATTAAGCAATATAAATAGAAATAACAAACTTTTCATTTAAGGTGCAGTCTGTATTCATAATATGCGCCTATTATCTGAATTGTTTTGGTTATCGTATTATGTACGTAAATATACATTTGTTTCCATTATACTAATGTGTATGCAGTTTGCCATTTATCCAATTTGGCTAAATGTGTGTGGTTTATTCGCTGTTGGTGTTCTACTACGTAAATAGTGCAATTACAAAACAAATTGTAAAACAAGCGGTGACTTATTGTTCTAATACTTGAGAAGTATTAGTTATGGCTGTCATTCGAATTAGAATTGAGCGATTAAATTTATTCGGATTTACTTTGGGGTTTATATTTAAAATAATATTTGAAAGTAACTTATTTTCATAATAAATAAAGAAATACATACTTTGAGATAACAACAGTACTTGCAAAAAATTATGTCTATATAGTTGCCTCCATTGTTTCTTCTTTTATTTTATTTATTTTTATCAAAAAATATCCTTTAAAAAAGGACATTTAAGGATTAAAATATTGTACGAAAATGTTTGCATGAAAATTTCAGTGGGGGTTACCAAAGACACCATTGGTGGAAAAAAAGCTTTTTACGATTAATTGGCAAAATTACATGGCAACTTCTATAAAAATTACAATTTTGTTTGTGGTTGTTGTGGTTTATTTAGTATGTAAATATTTATTTTTTTCTTCAAATTTTCGAGTAAAAGGGAATTAGGAAATAGCAGTAGTATGAAAATGGAAACCTTTCACCGTGTTCAACTGAAACCGCTCCAAGGTTTTCTTTAAAAAAATTGAGATGAGAGTGCAGAAAATGCAGCTTTAGTGACATCTTAACGCCAATATTGTTAAAACCGATTAGCATGCATTCAATATTTTCTGCATAATTTTGTGCTTTTGAGTTTCCAAGGAATTCTGATGTAACCAACTGCATAAAGTCAAATGCTGTCTTTTGCATATCTGACAGATAACCATAAAATTCTTCATCTTGTAATAATTTTCTTATATCGGGTCCAACAAGCATTCCTAGAAAAGGTAATTTACATTAAATGAAATAAACTATTTCTTAAAACCGTATTTTACCTTCTTTTAATTTTGCTGCAGATAATCTGGGGAAAATTGTTTGAATGCGTTTGAAAGCATTTCCTTGTGTATTTAAGCTTTTAATAAAATTTTTCACCACGCCCAACTTAATATGCAGCGGTGGAAGTATGACCTTATCTTTTGGGACAAGGGATTCATGGATTGCATTTAAGTCACCAATAATATTTTCTTTACGTTCTTCGAAATATTTAATATAATAATGGCTGCTGGCAGCACGTGAATTCCATTTACAAAGAAAGCACATATATTTTGTATATCCTGTTTGCATTCCAGTCAATATTTCAATCATTTTGAAGTCTGAGCATACTTCCCATTTATATTTATAGTATTCCATTTATTTAAGAGATTTGAAATATTTGCGTATGTTTCCTCCTTTTTTGTGGAATACGCAACCGGTATTGATGGATGCTGATTTCCATTGTGCAGTAAAACTGCTTTTAAGCTTTGTTTTGAACTATCTATAAATAGTCGCTAAGAGGAAGAGTCCAGTGGAAGCTTTAGATATTTTAGAACCTCTTCAATACTGCAACAGTATACGAGTACTTCTTATTTTTTAAAATAACTTTCCAGATCTGCGTGTCTTTTTCTTGGAAATGTAACTTTTACATCAGCTTTTATCAAATTCCTGTTTTTCAATCTGGACCATAATATTTCAGCTTTCTCTTTTGTTAGTCCTAAATGTCTTACAAGATCTATCAAATCAGGACATATGTTTAAACCATCAAGAGGCAAGTAACTTATATCTGTCGCCGCTTTTATTTCTGTATTGGCATATGTCATATTGGCCGAAAATGAATGTGTAGGCGGTTGAGGCACTGGAACACCTTCACAGCACACTTCTGGTAAAATGACTTTATTTGTTGCTTCGTATGTCATTATCACGTAGTGCCTTTGGCTTCTACCAAATTTACGCAGAAATAGGATGTATCTGATTTGTGATCTTCAGGTTCAATCCATGTTATAGGCAGAAAATGGCAGCGTCTTAGTACCGCCTTTGTACCAGGTCAAAAGACCACTTTCGCAAGTAGTACATATAGTTTTTGGTATCTAAGCTTCAGATAAGAATCGTATTCTAAAGAAAAGAAAATATGGTTCTTCAATGATAAGGAATATCTTTCTTCTGTTTTGATGGTGCGTAAAATGTCCACAAATAAAACAAAACCAGTCTCTTAATTTGCAACAGAATCCGCCATGCTTATTTAAGCTTCAATTTTTCTTTTTTTATATTAATTTTAGTAAAAGTCACACCCGATACGTACTGCCGAGTAGCTCAATTATGCATGTTTTTTTTTTCATTTTTTTTATTAATTTTAATTAATATCACACACGATTTATAAGTCCCAGCTGACTAGACGCGAGAACTCAGTGTTTGGCCCGGCCGAACTGGACGCTGTTTTTACCTGTTTTGTATATGTTGGTGAATAATTTTACTAATTAATCGTCAAGAGCTTTTTTTACAACAATGGTGTTTTTGGTGATCCCCACTGAAATTTACCGGCAAACATTTTCGTACAATATTTTAATCCTTAAATGTCCTTTTTTATTTATAGAAGTATGGGTCAAACTGACCCATAATGGGACCAGTTAGAGGGTTAAGATCTTCCACAAAAATAATCCTCATACAATTCCACAACATAACTCAGACCATAAGAATTCTCTCAGACATTAACGCTTCGACCAAAATATAAAAAATTAGACCCACTGTAAAAAAAACTCAGACGTGCTGGACCATAAGTTTGTTCTACAAAAATGATCTACTCAACAAACCCTTTCAGAATTATAGGGTCGCTATTCTGTTCAAAAATGCTGTTGGACAGTGTAATTAAACTTAGAGTAACTTTGACTTGTGGGTGGCTGCCCTAAGGCCCAACTATAATGTGCATAAAATAACTTAAGCAAACTTAAACAACTGTGCAAATACATTTAATTATATGTGGTAAACTATAATGTATATAAGAAAGCTTTTCGTCAAGTTTCGTTAAATGTCATTTCTTTAAGCAAGGTACGAAAATGATCGCACTTTCCGTACGAAAACAGCTGATTGTGCTTTGTGTTATACATTTATAAATAAAAATGCATGGAAAATCTACAGTGTTAAGTTTTTAGTTCTTAAGTTAGAAGAAAATGTAGAAAAAAAAGCTTATATTTCGTTTCCATTTTTAACAAACAAAATAATTAAAGTTAAATTTTTAATTGCATATGATTTAAGTGATGCACACCGTTGCATTTTTTAGTGTGGTTGGCCACAAAATAGTGATTGAAAATGCTTGACCATTTTCAATGCGTATGCAGTTGCTTAACTGTTGCTGTGGAAAAATGTGCATCATAAGTAAAAATCAAATGCAAAAAAAAAATAGAGAAAGAAACGCTGGCTATGCGTTTCCCTTTGCAGCAAAGCAATCAGCAATGCATTTATTTTGAAAACAATTGCTGTTGCTTGAGAAATCAGTTGTTCCTTATTTTTATTTTTGCTTTTGCTGAACTCTTTACTATGAAGTTGTGGCTGACTACGATTGCTTTTTCTTGCTGTAACTCGCTGTTTTTCATCCCTCTTAACATTGGAATGTTTTTATTTATTTATTACATACAATACGTAAAAAAATACATTTTAAAAACTTTGTCTTTATTGTACCATTAAATGGTGTATTCAAAAATATAAAAAATAAATAAATGTTTTGCCGATTGCTTTGCTGCAGAAAAAAAAACACATAGTCAGCTTAAGCGTATGCGTTTCTTTCTCTTATTTTTCTGAGACATTTAGTCCTATTATTTGCTGAAAAACATGTAAGCAAAGCAAAGATTTAAATGCTGTTGCTATTTTTAAGCAAACAATTTAAATCCTGCCACAAACATAAAAATAGAAAAAAAAAAACGAGTAAAAGTACTTATATACCCTTCATCATATATGTAAATCTAGTCAAGTGAAGTAGCTTCAACCAAAAACATAAATATTGGGGTGACAGAGAACTTAAACATAAGAAAAAAATGATAACTACCTATAATCTTATATAAAAATATCATCGGGTTTTAATGGATTAAGCGATTTTTAAAATTTCTGTATTAACGAAAGATCTCTTCAAAAGATTTTAAATGATACCCACATTGATATCTTAAATAATAAGGTGCACAATCCCACTTTTCTATGAGTAGTTCAGAAGCCCATAACTTGGAAAATATGGGGGAGCTCCAATTATTTCACTTGGTGCATGCTTTTTCTTATTTTTTTATTCACTATAGCCCTATATATTTATTTTTTTGATTTGAGTTACTTCATTAAACTAGATTTGTTTCAAATGATATGGAACAATTAGAGGAGGCGTGGTGTTTTGCCCGCTGCCGCGAATACCCTTCCACTTTTTGTGGTGAAGGGTATAAAAACTTGTAATATTTTTTATTGAATTTATGTTACAACGTGAATAAAAAAATGTAAAAAAGTATGTGAATGTTATAAAATATATTTAAAAATATTCTTTAAATACATGTTTGTAAAAGTATGAATAAAACATAAATATGCAACTGTTGCAAATTAGTTACTAAATAAATGTAAGTACATTATAGGTGTCTATAATAATAAAATAAAATTCTTTAATGAGTTATCAAAGCATTTGACAGCACAAGCTAGCTTATTGGGCCTTAAGTTTGTTCAAGTACATCTTTAGTAAACAAATGATATTGGAAACAGAGCCACAGAGCAAGAACTAATAGAAGTACAGTATTAATAAAAATAAAGGATGCGATCAAAATAGCTTCTACGTTTAGAGTTGTTAAAAACGAAACAATGTTAATTTGGCAAGTATCTTAATATAATAAATAATAACCAAATTAATACATTTGTTTTTGTTGCATTTAGTTTAGACTAAGATATACGTTTTTAATAAAATTTGTTATTCTTTGTTTATTCGTTAAACTTATTCAGTGTAATTTGCTTCGAATACTTATAAAATCGGATAATTTGCCACGCTAGTCTAAGTGTGTTTTGTTGCTTAGTAGTTTGTGTAGACTTTGTCATTTAAGTACCTACAGCAACGATTTTTGCTAAATATGCTGCTGCTGCTGAAAGGAAAGAAATAAATAAATACATATAATCATTTATTCAAATTTGATTTTTTATATATTTTATTTTCATGTTCTTTTGTAGAGCAATTTGCAAACAAACAAATTTACAGCAGTCAAATTGCAATTGTGTGTTTCTATTTTTCCTAACTGCTTTTCTTTTTATAACTTCGAATACGTTTTAAAATAATTGGTAGTTTTGGCAAGTGGAATAGATTGTAACACGTAGAGAATTATAACCTTAATATGTTTTAGAACACGGCGAAATTTTACCTTGGGTACTTAGTTACACGAAAGGCTAGAGTCACTAATTTAATTTGGAACCGCTAAATCAATGTTCTAAAATATCTTGTTTTTAGTTTAATGTCTTTAAGAGGAAAGCTACAGCAGTTTAAAACAGTTCAAGTTTCCAATAAAGAATTATAATATACAAGGGAAGTGAGAAAAATTTACTTCACTCGTTCTTAAGGGCATTCTCTGTTTTTCTTTAGTATTTGTAAAAAAAATCCATAAAATGTGGGCTAAATTTAATAACAATTAAGAATGAAATAATCATTATTCAGATCCCATAGCTTTCTTAAGGTTATTGATGAAAGATAGAGTAACTCTGCACCAGACGTAAAACCATTGTAATTACGCTACCCCGCTCTGAAAAAAATTGGTTTGAAAATTATGCTGAACAGCAAAGAAAAAAATAATAAATAAACCAATTTCATTAGCATTGAATGATAAATAATGTTAGTGAATTTTTAGCATTACCCTTTTTTTCAATAATAATAATTTTTTTAATGAAAAGATTTTATTGATAATAATTTTAAAACCAAAATCACTATTATTGACTAATGATAAAATGGTGTTAAAGCATTACCATTATTAAACGTCGTTTCTTGTCTTTGTATACTAAATTAAAACCGTAAACTATAGTAAAGCAGTATTTTAAAAAAGCATTATTATCACAAAATTTCGGTGAAATATATCTGTTTTAACATTATTAGGAAAAATGAATATATTAGTTAAATGGTTTCTTAAGTTTCTGTGATCATTAATTTGTGTTTCACAAAAATAATTTTTTTTTTTTCAGTTGTAATTACTAATTACATGATTTCATTGTAAAATAATTATCATTAGTCAAAAAATTATAGTTTGAAAAATATCATTAGCATTTAATGATAGTTAAATATTTCAGCGTTTTAAATATTTCAAATAATGCCAATAAAATTTCAATTGTAATGAAAAAAATCCCAATTATGATATTAATATATATTTATTATCCTTACTAGGTTTTTCCCTACCTTTTTTTTCCTAACACTGCATTAATGTTAATACTAAATTTGAGATATTTTTACGCAATAAATTAAGTTCATATTTGTTGCAATACTTAATTAAGTAAGATCTCGAAAAACGTAATTATTGTAAATATTTTAAATATTTTAAATGTATTAATGATACGAGTAGTTATAATAAAAAAAATATATATATTTATTATTGTTCACATCTTTTATCATCTTTTGTTTTAGTTGAAAAATAGCATTTCAATCTTTACAAAAGAACCCAAAAAATTGACACTACCTTTAATTACAAATACTTCAGTGGAATATTTTACGTCGGATAGATTTTTTTTTTGGTAGGGCAAACTTATACACCGCGATGGAGAAAATCCGTTAATATGTCAAGAATATCAAAAATATGTTAAAATAATAAAAATATTTACATATATCGAATAAGTTTGATATTGACAGACTTCTGTTTGTATACTCTGGATAGGCAAATTTTTCCCCAATTTACACACTTCATTACAAATTGCTTATTTGCCGAAGTTAAAACAACAATTGAGGATTTATTTTTATTACTTTACATATATGTTCGTTTTAGATTAAAAATCGAAGTCGTCTAGTTTTGATTTATATATAAGGTTAAAAGGTGAAGACAGTTTACCTTATCTTATACCTAATTAAGTATAGTTTTTTTGTGTGCACCTCATGAAAAGAAACCACAGGAATCAGGAATTCTAAGTTCCTCAGCAGCTTTTTATTCGGTTCCTTCCAAAGTAAGTTATCTGCGGCATTGAGTTAAGGAAAGTGGCATAGGAAATTTGCTTCTCAATATTATCTCTCATGTCCTACCAGCAAGTCCAATATATTCGAGCACCCCTTTATAACATCACTTAGTTAAGACTTCTTCAATTTAAGCAGGCCCTTTTATCTTGTGCTCATTTGGGCCACCATAGAGGATTTTCGTACTGCGCCTCACCAGCTTCTTCCCACACTTAACCTTATAAGTCCATGGTTCTATACATTTAATTAAGCACGTGTGCCCCCAAACAGTTCGCTTTTTCCAAATTTACCCTCTGAAAATTTCTGGCTTTGAATGCTAGACTTTTTGCATTTTCATTATCAATTAACTTGGGCAGATTATTGAATAAACGCCTCTTTGTCGTCCATTACAGCTTAAGATTTACCAGATTCTGTTTAAATTCTCACTAAGCTTTTTCACAACCTCCGCGATAGCGCAAACTTCTACCTGAAATTAAGTGATGTAATTGGAAATAAAGTTCGGTCTGTTGGTTTTCTATAAAGAGTTTCAGCGTAATTCTGCTCATTAGTGTTGATCTGCCTGTGTAGTAATGAGAGCTTAAGCAATAGTGTTTTGCAATTAGCCGTAATCCTTATTACGAGTATATGGAAGCAGTTAGATTGTTCTATGATCTGTGGTTTTATAATCGATCACGCGAATTTCAATTAGTTGGGCACTATAAGCTTTTTGCCCTTTCTCCCAGATTTAATGATCTTCTAATCTTTCGATCAGGTATAACACTGCGGTATCTCAATCAACCGGTTAAAATGTGCTATTCGGAAACCGAGGTTTGTAAATAGGTCAATTTTCGTTTTATTTCTAGACTCACACAGCTGATTGGAATAATTTTGACTTTTAAATCTTTCGATATTTTTATTCGAAAATTTTAAGTAGAAAGAGAGGGTGAGTTAAGCTGGTTCCTCAAACACGCAAATACTTGTGGTGTGCGTATATGCTTCATTGAGTCTCTAATAAATATTTATATATTTAAGTGCTGTTTCTATATTACAGGCGATCAACTCGTCTGAAAAATTTATATGGAAATAACTCAAAAAACTGAGTGCTTTTCATATAAATTTTTCAGACGAGTTGATCGCCTGTAATACAGAAACAGTACATTAATATACACAGTAAAATTTTTTATCTGCATATCTACATGTATACAAGAAAACATATCTTCTATATATATAAAAAATTTTTGCAAGTGTGTTGTAACTTTATAACTCATGATTGGTCGAACCGAATTCGATTAAATTTTTTCTGTTTGTTAGCCTGGTCGAGCAGATGGTTTATCTAAAGTTCTCACGAAATCGGTCGACGCGTGCGTGAGTTATGACTTTTCATGACAGCGTGTGATTTTGCCCATATAAAACAACATCAACAAAAACATAGGCCTCTAGGAGGGTATGCGGCATGTACTCTGTGTTTTGATTTCCTACACACGGTATATACATGTTGTAGCGCATACATGCATACACATTGACCGCTGCCAGCGAGAAATCATTTTAAGTTGTGTAACGAAGTAAGCCAGGATCCGCTAGTGTAATTATAAAAACTGTATGTTAAAAAAGCAGTATACCATCAAATGTAGTTATCACAAGTCATTTTTATTATTTATCAATTCCGGTTAAACTATTCCTTAATTAAAGATAAATAACAAAAGAAAATGATTGGTGCGCCACCAATTTTGTTTGTTGTATGAATGGTTTTTTTGTTTGTAGTTCTGCAAATATTGTGGGCGGTTATTGTTGATTGCAAACATGCGGTTACAGTAATCAACATTTACATTTAATTTGATTGAATTCAGTAAAATTCTTTAACAAATACTTCAAAAATAATTGCATTGTTTTTTTTTTTTTAACTTATAACGGCAAATTTTTTTTAGTTTATTGACATGAGTTTATAAGGCAAAAGTGAAGTAGGAGTATATACAGATATGACGTAACTGTTTTTTAAGTATTTGTAAATAATTTTATTTTTTTGCTAAAAGGCTTTTGAAATTGTTTTGTTTGTTATACTTACAAAAATATGTTTGCAATGAGATTTTAATGTAATTAATTTGTGGCAAGAACAATTTTATTTAAATTAATATTAAGATCAAGTTATTTTGAAACTGAGACTGAGTCCTATGTTGGAACTGTAGCAATGTAATTAAGGCAAAATTATTTACACTACATAATTAAAACAATAAGTGACAAATCAAAACTACGTAGCAACATGACAATGAACATCTCCATAATGTCTTCTCTATGCAAGATTCAACTTATCGCTCAATTTTACTTTCTACTTTGATTAAAGGGTTGTCACCGCTTGTAAGAGGATGTACCACCGTACCACAGAACATGATTCCTGTTCATTAATAAAGATAAAATGAAAATCAACACCGTGTTTCCTTGGTTGTCATTTATAATGTAAAAGTAAAAAATTAAATTTTTAATTACACTCAATTACCAAAATTTTCATAAAACAATTCATTTATAGCACCACCAAATGCTGCATGATATATTCCAGAAACTGTGCAACAACAGTATCAAGCTACAGGTAATATAACCCTTTCTCTGCCTTTTGTATTTTTGGTGGTGATGTTCAGTTTTAAACTTATTAACGTTTTAATTTTGCCAACAATAAAACAACAACTTTTGTTTTTAACAAATTTTATGCAAATTGAAAACGGAAACATTTTTAAAGATTATAAAAGTGTTAGTGATAGATTCGGTGTCTTCATTTTTCATGCTTTTTGCGGTGTACAGTGACAACAGTATTTATTGTCATTGCATCCTTTCTACACCCCCTGGGGAATTTAATTCAAATTCACACAAAAATAATGTCGCAGACATAATTACAATATTATTGAAAATTTGTAAAATATTATGAAAGCGTATGCTCTTAAGCTGCTGTTTTTTGTTGCGGATATTTGAACCAATGTTCGTTCAAGTTTTCAGGTGGCATCATATTGTTTGTACGTAAACTATACAGTGTGTTTGTGTAAATATTATTTTTAAATTAATTTAGTTTTCTGTTTATTAGATTTTTCATTGTCATGGCTTTTTGGCTAAATGTGAACAAAACAGATAACTTTACAATTTGTCTTTTGTTATGCGCGGTTTCCAACTGATTACTCCGCTGCCAGGAAGTTCATTAATTTTGCTACAGAACATTCTGCTATAATATGGCTTTTAAAATTATTGGATTATTATGAAAATACAATTTAGGTTTTTTATAGAAAAAAAGCTATTTGCGTTATTGGACCATTTAGAAGTTGGTATAAATAATTTTTTTAATAAAATTTTGACCCAATCCAGTAAAAAAGTGCTTAAGCGAATCTTACTCTAATCTATCTGTGAATAATTTTTAACCCAGCAAACACTTAATTTAACATATAAATGAAAATATTTTAATCACTTGATATCAAATCCTATATGTAAGATAGACTGAAGTTAGAGTAAATAAATAAAAACATAAAAATAAACCCGTTAAGTGTAGGCTTAACACGAAGGGTTTCGTACCACCTAGCAGCCACCTTTTAATTTCGATTTATTTTCTGTTAACGTTTTAAAGTGTTTGGTACAAAATCATGTTACTAAGTGTCTATATAAATATAGATTTGTTAAATACAAGGCCTCTGTTTGGGACTTCCTTTATTTAAAATTTTTTTAATTCTTGCTATAGTGAAAGAGACCATCTGTTACGGTTTCAGAGATAAGGGTTTGTGACAAACATTGCTTTTATTTTTGGCTACGGAACTCTAATACGGTACGGAACTCTTATATTTGCAATGATCTAGGAATTAAAAAAAATGTCTTTTGGGTTATTTAAGGGACTTTTTTGCAGGAATTGTGTTTATAAAGAACTTAAGTTTATTTTGACAAAAAAAAAAAAAATAATAATAAATTATATTAAATGAGAAACCAATTTGAGAAAGACGTGCATTTTTCAGGAACAATTTTTTTTCATTTTGAACTCCTTTTTTGCACGTTTGTGCAACCACTTCCTGCGGTTGCAATTTTGATGACCTGTGTTTTAAAGCTCTATGATTCTTATGCATAAAAAATATCTTAAGGTAAGAGTGCTGTGTAAATCGAGTTTAGTAATGTATTTCCTATTAAAAAGCAAATCTTGGGGTGACAGAGAATTAAAAAATAAAAAAAATATTGGTACTGCATATATATTATTATACATAAATATGACATCGGTTCTTAATGGGTAAATCATTTTTAAAAGTTTCAGTATTTTCTTATGATGATCTCTTTAGAAGCTTTAAAATGCCACCCGTAATGATATTTTAAATAATTTAAAAATTTCAGAGCCCCGTAACTTGGAAAATATGGCCGGGCGCCAAATTTTTCACTTGATGTTTTTTTATTTTTAAATTTTCTATCGCCCCATATATTAATTTTTTTTGATTGGAGTTACTTTATTATTCCAAATGACATGATTAAATAATAGGTAGGCGTGGTGTTGTGGCTGCTGCCTCGAAGGACATGGACCGATCATGCTGATTTCCAATAGAACCTCTTTCGATACTATAGCTTATCAATTGACATATTTTTTTTGTGAAATCAAGTTGGCCTCGGCAAACGGACAGGCGGACATCGCTCAATCGACTTCGGTATTCATAAGAAGTCAGAATATATATACTTTATGGCGTGTGAATTGGATAGTGAAGAAGTTACACACGGAATGACAAATTTAGATATACCCTTTATCCACTTTACGTGGTGAACGGTAAAATAATTAAAATTTGTATAAGTATTTAATTTGAAGATACTGAGACATTGTCTAACAATTTATTTTGAAGTATTTGAATGTAATATTTACGCAAAACAATTAAATCTGGCGACTGAAGCATTAATGTATGTGTTTCTTGGAATGCATTGAACATATTTTAATTACAGTGCTTTAACTTTAAATATTTACCCAGCAAAAAATTAGACATTACCTTTAAAATTACTTGCCATATAATGACTTACTTTTGTGATTGCCATATTTTGTTACTCGCTTACAAAACACATTACATTAGTCTCCAAAAAGGAAGTATTAATGGAACTTGTTCTTTATGTTAAAAGAGACTACCGTAGTAATGGTACTCATTATTTCCTACAATAATTATTGTAATCGATTCTCAGTAATTGATTATAAAAGTCTTATGCCTTCTTAAAATCTTTAAGTTGGCAACCTAGTTGGAGAGTACTTCTGCCAAAAATGCTTAATTCCACACTCTGTCGTAATTTTTAGGCTAAAATGAAATAAAGAACTATTTTAACTCTAAAATTGACTTAACATCAAATGCTGCACATTGTTTTATTAGAATTAAGAACTATATGAGCAGTTTAATTCATAACATTTCTTAATCGTTGTTGCATACAAAAACAAGTAACCAGATTAAATTATTGGCTACAGCTTCATTTAAATTTTTAACCTTTAAGGATGTTTTTTGAATAGTATATTTAAAGTAAAGGAAAATTATATTTTCTATAAAACATATTAAAATATGTAAAACTTGATCAAATTTATTATGTTGAAAACAAAGTATTTAACAGTGAACAAGAACAATAATCTAAAAACATAATACTCTCGCGAGTTATAAAAATGAAACTCGCGAGCGAAAATAAAAAAAATGTTTATTGTCTAAAATAAAGCACGTTCAAATTTAGTTTGACAGCATCTCTTTACTCTAATAGAAAGAAACCAACATCAAACGTAGCTTCAGTAAGAACCTGAAGGACTGTGTTAAAGTTACAGTACAGTCTACATGTGTACATACAACGCTAAATGAATTTCTGTTTTCTTTTTGCTTTATTTCAATTTTAATTTTCACTTTATTATAATAGTAAATCTATTGACAATTGTACATAATTATTTTCGCCAAGTTATAATTAAATTATCAGTACTTAAGCACTCATAATAAATAATTTATATAATAACACTTTATTAATAATCATAATAATTATGATGTTTTTTTTTGCGGTTGGTTGCAACTCACAACTCACAATCCTCTGCAGCAAATGTTTACTAATTCTTTGAAACTAATTAACATTTTAATTTATTCCAACACCACCAATACCAAAACCTCACATATTTACTTCAACATTGGATGTATTTGAAAAACTTTATGCTCCGGCTAGAAAGCAAATAAATATTTTATCAATAAATTATAATGGCCAACAAATATTACGAACATTAAATATAAATACAATTTATGACTTTTGTATGATAATCTATGCAAAATCTTTTTGTGGCAACTTTAGTTATTATTGAACATTAAAAACTTTATTTTTCATTTAAAGTTAGAAAAGGGAAAAAAGCGTCATTAGAATCAATTTTATAACAGATTTGTAAAATAAAAGTTAGTTACAAGTTACAATATTTAAAATGAATAATGACACTTTATTTGTATGAAGTTAAGAGATAAATGGAAAAGAAGATTTATATAAAAATCAATTAAAAGTTGACCGAAAGTTGAAATTGTGTTGAACTTTAAGTACAGGGTGGCCGCCGGAAAGGTATACTATTTTGTTTTGCCGCCATTTTGGTAAACTTTAGTCTTGACGGTTCATATTTGGCAGTCGTGATGTAGATGCGTGACAAATTTATTATTGAAAAATATTCGGTGCCACATCGCATACAGCGAGGACTACAATGGAATTGCTGCGAGACCTTTTTCCACAGCAAGTTATTTCACGAAATGGTGATATTGATTGGCCTCCATGGTCGCTTGATTTGACTGCTTCGGACTTCTTTTTGTGGGGATATCTGGAAACAAACCAGAAACGCTTTAGCAACTCAAACAAAATAATCCTGATAAAACTAATGAAATACCGCGTAAAATGTGCTCAAAAGGGCTTGCAATTGTGAGACTAACAGAGGCTAACATTCTCTAAGATCCTTCTCGGACACCCTGTAGAACAAAACTGATATCCTTCACGAGCCATTGAATCACATAACGCCGGCAGAACAACGGTATTGTCCATTTTCTTGTAAGTGGCGAAAACATGTTGATGAGCATGTTCTGATAGACCATAATTTTCTGTTTATTGTCAGGGTTGTGTCCATGTTTTGAACAAGGAAGATAGTGTTCGCATTGCAGATCAATAAATGGCGTTTATTCGAAGTGCAGAAATTGTTAGAGTTGGGTTTATCAGCTCCTTAAAGTGAGCGCTCTTTTTAGCTCAGCTCATTAGAACGAAATAGTTCGCTCATTTAGATCATAGCTCACTTAGTGAGCTCAAACAAATGATCAATTTCAGTTGACATGTTTAGATCAATTGTTTTTCGTTCAATTGCTCAATCAATGAGCAGATAACAGTTGCGCGAATCCAGTTGATTTATTTAGCTCACTCAAATTAAAAACATATTCACACATACAAATGAACAATTGTGCAACTAAAAAACAATTTAAAGATTGATTATATGTAAGTATGCATTTTATCTGACTTTATATTTTTAAACCTTTAAAACTAAAAGGAAGTTTTTCCTTAATATGGGCCAAAAAAAGTTTTAAGGTTTCACTCAAGTTGTAGTTTTATATTTATGTAGTCGTAGTCGCAGGTAAAGCTGTGTTCACTTCATCCTAAGCGTCAACCCACAATTCACTTTTGTTCGAAGATCAGAGCGTTAGAAAGAACCTTAGTTCATTTTTAGAACTTGATTAATCATTGTTGTATTTTGTCGTTTATGGGAGAAAAACTTATGGCTTTTAATCCCAGTGCAAAAAAGAATCTAAAAAGATGATTTTCTTAAATCTAGGGTCTAGCAGATTTAGTGCTGCCAGTAAGAATAAGTAGTTTTTATTCCAGTTTTATCTTATTTTCCAATTGCGATTTACAGTTTATTTTAGTTATTTTTTTATTAATTAAAATAATCGATTAAAACTTGCTTGATGTTAATATATATGTATGTTACATTTCTGCCACACTAGTAAAATAACTTCTATATATTATTAATTCTCTCTATTCATATTCGTAGTATGTACACAAGATCCAGTTATCTTCATAGATGTTAGCTTTAAGCAGTATTGATTGTAGAAATAAAGAATGACGTGTATTTAGTTCTGTGTCAACCAATGAGTCGTATGTTTCATTATTCTGATTAAAACATATCAGATGTAAGCATGCAGTAATAGATCTAATGAGCATTAAATTTCTATAAAAAGAACATATTAAATATATAACATTCAAATGAAGGATAACAAGACAACCTTAACATAGCTACACTTGTGTCTTAAACGGCAGTATACATTTTAATAATATTTAATTCATCCGTCACTCTTTAATTTGTTCGAACAAAGTACAACTCTAAATATTTATACGTTAAAAATAATAGTCGTATAAAATATAAGAATGTCTGCAAATCTCTTAATCATGTTTTTTCTTACTAATTTATTAAACAGCAGATTAATTGTACTAATTAAACGCCCTTGTATATTTTGCAGATGGAATGATAAAGATACTCGTAATCAAAATATTACAACTTCTTTGCAATAAACATAAAATAAATAAATTAAAAATAAAAACACGCAAAAACAACGGTTACAACGAAAATTTGCCAACAGTATAAAAAAAGATAATTCGTACACGAATAGAGAAGAGCCCAGTAGAGTTTTTATGTTTACAATATATTCATTTATACGTATAACTCACTACCGCTTAAACCGAATTCGATTAAATTTTTAGGGTTTGTTCGTATGGTCGTGTAGATGGTTTATTTAAAGCTTGTACAAAATCGGTTAACGTGCTTGTGACTTAGCCGCCTATGAGCGTATGTGGTATGTATACTGTGTGCAAACTTCATACACACGGTATTCAGTGTTAATATTCAAGCGAAGCACGCTGGGATCCGCTAGTATTTTATAAAATGTGTTTATAAAATTTTCTTCTCTCATTCTTTGTTTAAAAAATTCATTTCCACCCTGTTTGGATATCTACTATCTCAGATTAAATACTTACTATTTCCGTTTTTCATTAAACTACGTAAATCAAAATGTCTGGCATTCATTAAAACAACTATACAACAAGTAACAAAACAAATATTTAATTGAACAGCATCAACAACCCAAGATAATCAGAAAACAAAAGGAGTACAGTGGAGAGAAAGGAAAAAAAGTTTCACTTTTGCATTCTTATTATTAAAAGAAATGTAAATATATTTAACGATTGCCTGTAACATATGTTTTGCGGTGATGTGGCATGTGTGGTTGCGTAAGTCTTTAAAAGAACCAGAGCCGCAGAGAGGAAATAAAGTAAATTTTGAATAACAAGATTCTAGAAGATTAAGAACAAAATATACGTGCTGCTATTTCCAAACAAAAGAATCTCTATACGAAAGTATGATTCAAAACCTTTCAATGTCTGTAAGATCAACCGATATTGTTTTTTTTCACATGTTTGTAGATACTTTCGGGCTTTGGTACGCCGTGTTTATTTGATTTTTATAGACTGAGTATTTTAGATATAAATGAGTTCTCAAAGTATTACCACTACACATATAAAACCAATATAACAACTAAACAAAATTTGCTCGAATTTTCCCCGCAAGGCGAAGTGGAGTAGAAAAAACCCATCAGAAAATCCGAGAGTTAGTATCTCAGTAGAGCCCGGAAAAAACTATGTGCTATGAAAACGTGATGTTTGAATTTTACTTTTCAAATGGACGTCAAGAAAAAAGAATGCTGAGATAACCATAATCTGGAAGCAACATTTGTGATTGAAGTATATTATTAATATACGTAATAATAATATTGTTATTTTAACCATATTATAGTCTTACATCAAAATAACATAGTTAATTTTACCCATAATCAAGCTCAAAATAAAAACATGTAATATCGAGTGTTGTTGAAAATGGAATTTTAATTTCTTAAAACTAACACATCGCGGCTGCCAAAACTCAAATCCACTTGTAGCCAAATTTTGATTTCATTGGTTGCACACGTAAAGAAATGGTTGAGGTTACCATAATCTAAAAACAACATTTTATAGTATTATGATTGTATAATACTATAATTCTAAGCAAACCATACTATTGTTATATTTATTTTGAATAAATCTGGCCTTGTAACTATACAATTGTTTATCATAACAATAACATGGTAAATTGTAAACATAATTATGTTTAAAATGTGAACATTTTATAATTATATTTGATAAAATTATGTTTAAATATAAACATTAAATTGTTTAATAAAAATATGTTATATGATCCAAACTTTCATGTGAAGTCTCATAAGTGCAAACATTAAAGAAAAGACAGTTATTTTTTTGTGTTATTTACTAAATGATTTAATAGAAAAACTTAATAAAAAACATAAACTTAAAAAAAAACAATTTTTTGTTCTTTATATCGCACTTGATCAACAAGAGGATATTAACTCAAAATTTTAAAATTTTCAGTAGAGTCAAAAAACTGTTTGTTTTTATCAACAAGACAGTATCAAATCAAAATAAAACCAAATTGAAAAGAGACTCAACTCAAAATAATACCTTTTTTATGAAAATTTACGAATCAGTTCCATGTTAACTTTTGTATTAACTCGAAATAATACCTTTTTGTTGAAATAAAGGCAATCACTACATTATCATGAATATGGTCTCAAAAGTGGTTTTCGAGATGAAAGAGTAAACGGAATACGTTGAAATTTTTACAGTAGATAGATATTGATGTTGTTAGCTGATTTCTTGAAAGAAGTGGTATTTCAAAAATTTTGAGTTAATACCCTATTGTTGATCAAGTGCGATAGGTGTGTAATAATTAAATTTTTATATTAATTTTAAAAAATAAGTTTACATATTTTTTATATTTTATAATTTAGAAATTCATGACTTGCTAAATCTGATTCAAGGCGAATTAATACAGGTGACCGCACGGCTACAACAATCCAACAACACAAAAAACAACAGGCAATTTGTCGCTACAAAATTATGTATGTTGTCAAAAAAATATTGTAAAAAAACAAACAAAATAAAAAAATATAATTGATGAAAAAAAGTGGTTGTAATTATCAGAATAAGAAAATTATAAAAATTAAGTTACATAAAAATAGAAATACAGGAAAAGTGACCAAAATTCTTTTGTACCACTAGTTTGCCCATATCACATGCATCGTTCCATTCTTGCACGTTGACTATTTGAACTAACATAATCTTCCACAACAAAACCAAGGAATTATAAATGTGTTAACAATAATTTTACTATCTTTTTACGCATATTTTGATTATACACATTAGGAACTGCAAATACGGTTCCATGTTGTAGTAGTTTTCTCTAGGAATTTTAATTGTTTGTTTTTTATTAACAATCAAAAAAAAAATTAAATTAAAAAAAATTTAACAAATTATTTATTTTTGACAAATTTTTTTGACAACTGTAATGTACACAGCTGATGAGCTTTTTCGCCCGTGCGTTCACCTGTATTATTTCGCCATGATCTGATTACAGGGCTTTACGTTAATGAAAAATTAAATTACTCGAATTCATTTGAGAAATGTGGTAGTCAAATCCATAGTTAAGAAGTCTTTTACAGATAGGCTATAAGAATTAATTATAGAAAAAAGATATAGTTTACTTATTTTATTTATTATATTATGCTAATATCCCATAACATTTTCAAATCAAAACTCAATTTATTTGTTGGTTTGGAAAAGCTGGTATCTATACGTATTTTGCCAGTTGCTAAAGCCAGCTCGTGAGGAAATCTTTATCCAAATTTTTAAAAAAGCCAAAAACATTTATTTTAAGTATAAAAACTTCAGAAACAACATGAGAGTTATCTTAGAAGACAATACAGAAATGTTATGGCTTTAACTTATTTTTTTATTGTGATATATTAATTTTTATTTATTATTAAATTAGATTATATTTTTTTTAAATATTTTCTTAAAAAATAACTATTTCTATTTTAAGCGCAACTATACCTCGAGCTGCAGATTCATTTTTGAAGAAATATTGGCAAGTTATGACACCATCACGTTAACTAAACCAAATACAGTACGTTGTAGATGTTTTTACTCCGTATGTGGCAATTTTGATAAAGAAGCCTGAATTCCAAGTTAATCTGGATAATTTGATAGCATTTCTAAAGCATCAATATATTTATGAGGAGTATGATGCGAGTATTTTAATCATATTTGCTAAAAATAAGTTCTGTAGGGCTTAGAAAACGTCCTTCAATATTATATTACCATAATGTATGAAAAAAACATTATGTTAATTTACTTTAATTGTGCTTGATTCCTTTAAACATATATATCTCATGATATTCTTATGAAACATTTACTATTGAAAATTAAATTAAATTTATTACTGCGGGGAAAGCATATCCACATGGCTATTTCTCTACTGCTCATAAAGCTGATAGTAAATTCTACCCGAATTTTGTATAGAAAGCCTAAAAGAACTTCATTGAATCAATAAAGCAAAATGGCAATAAAAAAACTCAAAATTTTATATAAACAAAAAAAATGTAGAAAAAAAGTATAACTAAGTTCCTCACTCCGTGTGTAATTTCTACAATATCCATTTTCTAAACATAACGTATATATATTCTTACGAAGTCGATTGACCGATGTCCTTCGGTCCGTCTGTCCGGGGAAAACTTGATTAAAAAAAAACAAAATAAATGTGCCAATCGATCAAATATAGTGTAGAAAGAGATGCTATTGAAAATCAGCATGATCGGTCCATGTCATTTGAGGCAGCAAGAAAAACACCACGCCTACCTCTAAATTGTTCATGTCATTTGAAACAATAAAGTAACTTCAATCAAAAAAGTAAATGTATGGGCGATAGAGAATTAAAAAATTAAAAAAAAAAAAAAATCAAGTGGCACTCGCCCATATTTTCCGAGTTGCGGGGCTCTGAAATTTAAAAATTTTTTAAAATATCAATACGGTATCATTTAAAATCTTTTGAAGAGATCTTTAAGGAAATACTAAATTTTTTAAAAAATGCTTAACCCATTAAGAGTCGATGTCATTTTTATTTAAGATTATATATACCGCATATACAAATTTTTTTTTTTATTTTTTAATTATCTGTCAGCCCAATATTTGCTTTTTCATGGTAAAATCTAGCTTCAATTGAAGAAATGTATTTTTTGAGTACCTTTCTCATTTTCAATATTATATTATATATCGGGTGTTTTTAAGCCCGATAGAACTTTAAGTCATAAAAAATAATACTAAAAATTTAATTTTAATGAAAAATTTTTTCTTATTATTTTCAGTAAACTCTGCCAAATCATTACGAATAGACTCACGCTTAAACGTTCTTTCGCCGATTGGGCTTTAGAGCAATTAGTAACTGACCCGTTGTTTTATCGCCAAATCGTGTTCATAGATTACACTCAACGGGCTTGCTAATAAGCAAAATTGCCACATATGGAGTGAGACCAATCCACAACGTACCCTACAGACTCCCTTTCATCCAGAAAAATACACCGTTTGGTGTGGTTTACACGTTTGTGGCATCATCAGACCTTATTTTTTAAACATGAGGCCGGATCTCGCGTTACAGCACCATGATAAATGATTCTTTTGTTTCAATACATGAATGACATTGATGTGGACAAAATGTGGGTTCAACAAGATGACGTTACGTGCCATACGGGGACCGCAAACATCGAATTATTGAAATCAAATTTTGGTGATTATTGTAATTGCCAATTGGCCTCCAAGTTCGTGTTATTTGATGTCTCTCTATCATTATCTGTGTGGCCACGTGACGTCACTGATTTATGCTGATAAACTACAAACAATTGAAGCTTTGGCGGCCAACATTGTTCGTGTTATTCGTGATATACGGCCAGCAGTACTTGAAAATGTGACCCAAAATTGGACGCCCAGAAAGCGAATTGTCATGAGCAGCCACGGTGGCCATTTGCCCAAAATCATTTTTAAACATTAATGCTATGTTTGGATCTTTCGTATAAAAAGAAAATTTTTCATTACAATTTAATTTTTTGTATTATTTCTTACAATTTAAAGCAAGCACCTTAAAAAAAAAAGAAATAAGTTTTCTGCTCCACTGTGCGATTCATATATCAGTATATTAATGTATGTGTGTTAAGTGTATGTGTCAGCTTTTGTGCAAGTAGTTAATTGCAATAATTTTCTATGGAAATAAAAAATTTATTCAGAAATGATCCATATAATTTTAGTACAAGTTGTACATTTAATTATTTAACATTTATTAACACCTAAAAGATAATAAACTTTTTTGTCTGCAAAATAAGAAAACAAATAAAATAACAATATTATTATTATTTCAGTAATAAACAAATAGAATTTAATTTTTACTTTATTCGTTTTTTTAGTGTAGACCATTGACTCATTTTCGAAGAAAAATGGCCCAATTATGCCTTGGGGTTTTCTGAAAAGATGATTTTTTTGGCAAAATTTTTGAAGTAATGTCGCAATATTTCCCAGCGTTGTTCAAGCGTATACACAACCGTAATTGTTCAGCGGAAGGAAAAAACTAATTACCTGTCAAATTAGATATGAGCTAAGTGTTACCATTCACGAAATAAGAACTAGTTGAAAAAAAACGTTAGATGGCGGACCCTAAAGTTATCGATATAGAATACAAAACAGCTATTTGTCCTTCTTGATTATAGTTTACTTTTTCTGTACTTACTGTTGCATTGCCATTCCATCTTTTTCGTTGGACAATCGTTTATTAATAGTGATATCAATAATTTGGAAGTTGTTTTCTTATTTTTTGTTGTTTTTTTTTAGTTTTTAGTTTTTTCTGTTTTCACTTTCTTGATTAATACTCGTAATATTTCTCAGTAAATCACTTATTATCACCTAAAGAAATGGTTACAAAAATTGAGAATAAAATTAAAAAAATGGCATCCACGTAATATTCACATTGCTTAGTCTCCACTCATAAGATTAAATAATTAAATAACATTCATAATAACAGACGTTAAAGATCTTAGTATACATCTTGATCTTAGTATACATCTTGATCTAAGTATACATCTTTTTGAATCTCGGACCAGCACTCAGGGGATGACACCTACTCAAGAAATGCTTTGTGCCATAACTAGGAAATTAGGTTGAAGGAAGGAGGATGGAGGGAGTAGTGTTTGTGGACATTTGATTTAAACTTTCCAACATTGAAAGTGACAGGAAAGACCTCTTCCACATACGTACTTTTCGGATAAAAAACAAATTCTTTCGTGTGGTTTACTGGCCAATATTGCACAAAGGGATGAAGAGTGTGTTGTACACAAAAACTTTCGAAACTCAGCGAAGTACGCGATGGAGCAACTCCAAAACATACTTTGAAGCACCGGCCCATACATTGAGGTTGTATCCAATTCTCGGTCGGATGTAGGTGGTATAAATAGAAAAAAGAGCAGATGGAATAAAATATCTTTTACAACGCTTTAAAAAACCAAGGCACTTTAAAATGTGTTTAGTCTATCTTGGAAAAGTCAAATAGATTGAAACCGTGGTCTTAGTTTGGGTTGCACACAGTTACTACTACCTCCCTATAGATGTGTCCTACAGCTGTAGAACTCTGCCGCTGTCTTGAGCTTAGAAACTATTTAGGGCATTAAACTAATTTTTGGAGAATGCACCAACAAATCTAGAAAATCTTAAAACATGTCCGAAACACCTTATATCACGGTTGGGCAACCTTTATGTATTGCGAGTCAAAATTGGAAACAACAAAACTTGAGCGGGCAATTAACATTGGTTTCGTAGGTAAATGAAAATTATGTATTCAGAAAACGATGAAGAATTCTTTTTGAAGTTGCATAAAAATAAAATATATCTGATATTATCAGGCATGTCACAAATTCCAATCGGAATGGGTTTAATTTAGTAGTAACAATCCGATCGATTTTGTTTTGCCTTGTTCAGATTCCGATCAATTTTGCTTATTTTTAAAAAATATTATGCATTTTTTAAAAATAAGCCTTTTTATTAAATTATTTTCTATTTTATTAAGCTTTGGGTCCTTATATTTTTTATTAATATTTTATTTCAATATTTCGGTACTTTCTGCGTACCTTCTTCAGGAAACAAAATTAATATTGATATTGAATCAAAATAACAAAATTAATTAACAATTGAAAAAAAAAAATTTTTTTGTCATAATGACATTAAAAAACAATGTTTAAAAAATTTTTCAAAAAACAAAAATATAAAAAAGTGTTTTGTGTTACATACATATATTAAGAACAAAACATTTATGTTATTTTGTGAATTAAGTGTCTGTATATATGAGCGATATTATCTGTATCTGCTTTAAAATTAATTCTTTTAGTCAATGGAGTATTTACAATATGTAACATTTCCAAAATATACCGTCTCTTATAATTTTTTTCAATACTAAGAACTGAAGCATTTTCAAAGTTAGGATAATGACCTAAGTCAAAACAATGAGTGGATAATGCTGTTTTTTGTGAATTAACATATCTTAAGTCCGACTTATGTCCAGCAATTCTAGTCTTAAGTTTATTTTTTGTTGTACCAATATATACCTTATTGCAAATCTCCTGATCAGCTGATATACAACACACACTTAATAACTATATGAGTGATCTACATTACAAAATTTTAAAGTTATCAATCAAGAATAACCACAAGTTATTGGAAGTTTTATTACTGTACTATAACATTACAAAAAATTAATAATATGTTGCTTATTTGTGGATAAGATACTTATGTCTGGTTGAATTTTAGTAGTAGCAACTATTAAGCTGCTTTCTAAATTCTCGTCTGTCATTTTCGAAAAAAAATTGTTCGCATATATATGTGCCTCCAAAAAATTAAATAAGTTTTTTTGCGATATTCAGCCCAAATATAAACATAAAATCTGTGCGAGTTTTTTCAATTTTTCCCATCATAAATTTTTCTCCTTCTGATTGACTGCGAAGAGTGCAAAATTATAAAAGAAAAATTATATGTTAATAAACAAAATAACTCCCTTCAAATTATGATGTTGCCACTTTTTTATTATTTTTTTCTACGGAATTCATAATTGGAGGAATCTTTCTAGAGAAAAATTCCGTTGGAAAGAAATTCCGTGAGAATATTCATGATTGGGCTGATTAATTCATTGCGGAAATATGTGCGCATCTAAATATTTGTAGAATTCATTTTTTGATAATTCTATAAATTTATTTTTAAGATTCTTTTTTCTTGCAATTCAATTAATTGTAACTTAAAATTTTCGGGAATTTTGGTCACTTCTGTTAATAAAAATGAATAAATCTTTCTTCAAATTCGTGATGCAAAGCGAATAAATAATTAATGTATTTTTTTTTTTTTTTTAATTTTTACACTGACCAGGATTCGAACCATCGATTTTATAAATTAATGAAATTTTACTTTATTTTCGGCTTTTTGGTTCTTTTTAATTAATTTTCTAAACATTTTTAGAAAGAAAAATTATTTACAAATGTATGCGGACGTTTTCCAAAGAAAACAAGAAAAATTAGACGCTAGCAGAATGAAATGCAGCATTTTCTGGACCGCCACATCCTTCATCAGCATTCTTTGCATCTATCTACCTTATGTTATGTACATCGTAAACATCATCTATTTAACCAACTAATCTTCTTCTAAGTATGAATTCTTAGGGTCGTTGCTTTCCTAGAGCGATTCTACTGCTGTAGGGAATTTAATTCCACCAGCTAGTGGTATAACTATTAATTTCTTCATCGGATACCAAAATATTTAGTTGCAGTTATTTTGTTTTATATAGGACACTTAAACCCTTCGATTAGCATTTAAAAAATCTAAGGACTGCATGAGCGATTGAAGAAATATAATTAAATTGATTTACATACTCAGATTAAACAAAAACAGGTTACGTAAAAACCGTCAGACATACTCAATGTAAATAGTTTTATTAACCTTGAAGAAAAAAGTGTTCGATTTTTTTACAACTTTAAATCATAAACTTTATCATCTTGTTGCTTTACAGCTCTAACCTCAGCGCAATAAAACTTTCAAAAATGTCGAACAAATAATTATAATTATGTAATAATATTATTAAGACACAACCCTCACATTCTCTACTACGACTATATAAAATTCATATATACATACAACCCCTAAACTCACACATTGTTTTATTTCGCTTCTTCAACTTTTGTTAAAGGATTTTTTTGATATAAATTAAATTTGATTTCGATTTGATTGATCATTCCCAGCGGGAATGCCGTGAATAATACACACATTCAAGGCAAAGTCAGAAAAGGGTATGAATGAATAAATGAATGAATACCTTACCCAACAACTTTGTATGAATTTGAAAGATTATAATTTTCATAATGTTTTTTATTCAATAAACATTTATAGATGCCACAGGTTTAAGTTTCGTATACATAATGATTATATTATTTTCTTTTTGTAAAAAGTTAATCCTGTAATAACATGTGTTTTGAAGTTTTCTCAGCTGGATATCATCATTCACTTTTGTTGGCAATTTTTCAAATAAACAAAAGCAAAGAACTTTATTTTTTTTTGGGTGGGCATACCATCACTTATGTTGAAATTTTTAATTTCTTTTGCCAGCGGCAAAATATGATGGTATGTTGTATTGATCTTTGTGCTTGTAACGCTGCTATAGTGTGTTGTATACTTACAGTGTAAAAGTAAAACATTTAATGATTCGTATTTGTTGGAAAGATTTTTCTTTAAATTTACTGCCCGTTATACGTAGTTCTCTTAAATATTTTAATAAGCATTTTGTCTTTTTGTGGTAACAAAATGTTATAGGGTTGTGCTTTTTAATTTTACAAAATGTCTATCATCTATATGTATTTCATACTTAAGGAACGGGTAAGTAGGATTCTTGTTTAACAAGTCATCCAATAAATGAAATGAAGAAATTTGTTTGCAAATCAAAAGTGTAAACAATTGTGGTCAACATTATAAAATGTATAAACATAGAGACTGGCGTTGTTGGTCAGGATGTTTATAATGTTTAAATAAAGGATAACATTTAATTGTAAACAAAGGATTGTGTGTGTGTCTTTGTGTTTATATTCAGGGCAGACCAATCAGTAAATGGTTTGCTAATAAAAACCTTTTTGTTAAATTATGAAAACTCAAAAAAAAAAAAATAAAAAAAATACGCAAATATACAGATGTTGTAATAATTAACTAAGAACTTGTATAATGAAAAAATTTCTATTTAAATGGTCAGTTTTATTTTCAACTTAACAATATTGAAATATTAAAAAAAAAATTATTGTTTTGTGTGTATCAATTAATTAGTTTTAAAAAAGGTAATTTTTAATTAAAGGAATATAAAAAACAAATCCCTTCATTAAGATCATAGGTGGCCTTTTATATAAACACTTTAAATAAGACAATATTTCTAATTGTATATTAAAAAAAACTTTCATTTAAATCAATACAATTACTCAGTATTATATATAAAATTTGCTTGGATAATTCCCATTTTCCTGATTTTTGGAAAACCTCAAAAGTTGTTCCTCTCCGCTAGAAATGTGATGATAGTGAACTGAGTAACCTTCGGCCGATTTCTTTATTTTCTAAATTAAGAAAACTTTTTAAAATTATAATCCGAGAGAAAATAGATTTATATATAAATTATAGTTATATTTCTGATTTGCAATTTGGATTCAAACAAGGTCATTCTACCTTAGATGCCTTATTAAAATTTTAAAACGATTCGGTTGAAAATCATTGTAAATGTCACTGTACTGCTGCCATTTCCTTGAATATAGAAAAAGCACTTAATCATTCATACCACAACGGAATTCTTAATAAAATAATTCAAATGTTATCAAATTGCTTAAAAGTTTTTTCGCTAATAGATCATTTCAAGTTTTATTTCATAATAAATGATCTAATTAAGGCGATGTTAAATGTGAAGTTCCATAAGGTTCAGTTTTGGCTTCACAACTTTTCAACATCTTTTTGTATGACTTTTCCCACGTTTTTTAGGGAATCTACGGGTATATTATATGCCGATAATTCTTTATTATATGCACACAACAAATCTCCCAAGAGGGCACTTTAAAAAGTATCAGCTTATTTACGATGACCGGGGAATTAAAATAAATATATTAAAAAGTGAAGCAGTTTGCATTCGTAATGCTTCTGATAAACGCAGAAGTTTCATAGTCCCTGAGAGCAAATTACTTCGTTTTTATCTTGGAGTAGTTAAAATTCCAGTAAGGAATAAAATAAAATATCTTGGCATATATTTTAGTAATATTCTGAAATTTTATAAAGATGCTCGTATCGCTCTTGGAAAAGCCTGCAACCTGCCCGGTCGTTCGTTTTAGTGACCGCTCTTTTTCGGTCAATTATCAAAGACTGATTAGTTCGCTCAATTCGTTCAATCGGTCAATTTGAACGAAAGGAGCCGGTTAAATATCTGGCTCGTTTCGTTCAATTAAGTCATCCGTTCAATTTAACCCATACAGGAAATGAACTGATTTAAATGACCGGATCACTCCGTTCACTTGATTGATTCAGTCAATTTAACCCGTTCGTTCGCGAACGACTCATCTCTATTGTTTATTTAAAGTCAAAAGTTGTTCCCGTCGGTTTATATGTTTGTGATTTGCTAAAACGATCTACGTTTAGGGTTTTGCACCATTATAATGTGTAAAAAGAATACAAAGCACCCAATCTAGTATAATTGGTCTAATGTTATTTACTAATCACCTTTAGGTTACATAAATGAGCTTCCTCCTTCTTTTAATATAAATGAATCAATTCGGTGTGAATTTTATGATAGGGCTACTCCTGGTACTCATAGGGGTTAATAATGTATTTTGTTAGTTTTGTTTAAATTCGTTTGTTTTATTTACTTTTCGTTTATTTTGTCTTTATTTGTTCAAATTAGTTTTTAAATTTAGTTTTAAGTTATTCTTAGTAATATTTTGAAGTGATTTATAATACTACCTTTGTTTAAGAAAGTTTCGGGAGCAAAGGCGAATTAACTTTTAAACACACCTTTTAATTCTATTTTTATTTAACTACTTTCTTGAAAGATTGGTGCTTTTTCTATTTCTGTGAAGATATTATTTTTTACTCTTAAATTTTTCCTCTAATAATTTTAAATAATAGTTTGTACATATGTATAACGAAATGAAAAAAAGGTTGAATAAAGTTTAAATTTAATTTAATTCACCTGGACACAATACAAGTGTCATCGTCAGAGTAAAAACTGCGTAAAGTGTAAATAATAAATTTTTTAAAGCTAAATTTTATTTTTAAAACACTTGTGCTTAACATTTTGGCACGGTTTAAATCAGCCGGCATCTGCGCGAGCAGGTGTTTTTAATGTTTCCAAAGGACAAATTGCAAAAAATTAAATAAAAGAATTTACTAAAATTAAATAACTAAAAAATAATTTATTATAAATCATTAAAATGATTAAAGAAACAAAATATTTTTAAAAATTCACTGCAACAAAAAAAAAAAAAAAAAATATTAAATTAAAAATTGGAGTTGCACGACATGTAGATAATTAGGAAATTTTTTAAGATTAATGTGAGAACGTGTTCCCTATGTTTGAGATTAAAATTAATGAAATTAATTAGTTTTGTTATTAGTTTTAGAAAGCCAAGAAATTATCTAGCATCGTCTTAGTAAACTCTTCACATCTATATTCAAACACTAAAAATATAGAGTTAATAAAAAGTACATATATATTCTCAAAAAAAAAAATTGTTTGTGCACTTTTAATCGTTAAATTTATCTTATTGGAGCCATACATGGGAGTAAATTATTAGATGTACTAATTAGTTTACGATTGCATTAGCATTGAATGATAAATAATGCTAATGATTTTTTAGGCATTATCATTATCATTATTTTTTAACTTCTCAGGACAAATGAGATGCCATGGGAACTAGTTTTGGTTTTCGTGCAAGTTAAAAAGATCTGCAAGTTGTGGTGTTAGGTGACTTTAGATCTCAAATATCAATTCTTACACCTATTTCACTTAAAAATTAAAAAATAGTTTTTTTTTTAAGTTTCTGCGATCAAAAAATTGTGTTTCATAGAAACAATTATTTTTGATTTATTTGTAATTATTAATGAAACCATTTCATTGAATTTTCATTACCATTATTAAAAACAATTGTAATTAAATTCAAATCATTAGCATTAAATGGTAGTTAATTCTTTTTTTTCATTTTCATTATTTAAAACAATGCCAATGAATTTTTAATGGTAATGGAAAAATCCCAAGTATGATTGGAGTTGTAAAACATACAGCAAGCATTTAATGTTACTAATGTTTACAAGCCCGAGATGTGATGCTTTATCCATTGCAATGTCCAAACTTTAAATGCAAACTGACCCACATCGCTAATTTCGCCGTGTGCAGCTTCAGTAAATTAGGGAGTACCGTTCAAAAACTACAAATTTATTTCTATTATTTCCATTAAATAATAACTTAAAATGCTGTTATTAATTCTTATTATTCCTAAAGATACAACTAATTCGGTTTCCACTTTCTCAGCTTTTATCTTGCAAAGTGTCTGGAGCCAAAAATCTTACTTTACTCTACGGCAGGTTACTAGCTTTCCTTTCTAAAAAGTTATGTTAATATCGCTACCATGTGGAAAAAAATAAGTAAATAACCGTAATAGTTTTTAAAGCTTTTGTTAAAGTTTCTTGTTCTTCTACCAAGTATATGGATTTGGTATATGCTATACCTTCTTTCGATTTATATTGAGCTTTCTCAGTGATCGCACTGTACAGGATGTCTGCAAACAAATTCAAGATTAACTCAAGAGTATCCAAAATTCCCCTTATGTTTTCTTTCTTGCTTAATCTAATGATTTCTTCGAGGATTAAAGTTGGATATCGGGGCAATGAAGCCTAACTACTTAACAACAATGTCTGAATATAGTTTCGCGAACAAGGTTGATTAAAGCGCTCGTAAGTTGCAATGTTTTTGTCTCACACACTCTTATGATCGAACAGGCTATTTAACTTTTAGTCATGGGTGTTAAGAATTTTGACAAATCAAAAACTCTTTATATTCTTGGGGTACAAATTCAGTAAGCATTTTGGTGGAACAGACACACTTTTTTTAGTCTTAAGAAGCCACAAAGTGCATTGTCTTTCGGAAAAGATGCAAGAGACACATAACTCCATCTGAATTCCTAAATGTTTATACCATCCATATCAGCTGGAAGATGGAGAAAATTTCTCATATATTGGCCGGTGCTTTAACGTCTATTTGGAGGTATGTTCTCTACTGCGTACCGAAGAGGGTGTAGAAGCTCATCGGTAACTATCGTATATTTAGCTCTATTGATTATATGATGATTGAATAACATTGACGCAATGTGCGCTTTGTTCTGCTATTTTACCGTTAACAAAATCGAAATACGGAAAATAATTTTTATGTGAAAGCGTTCTTCCTTAAGAGCACAAACATTACAGAGAAATACAGATGTAAATGGTCTTTATGCCGTTCGTTTTATAACTGTAAGAATACTCCCTTTAATCTTCCGTCTGATATTTTTTTAATGCGCACAATATTTTCGATATTTAAAAATTCGTTTAAATTTGTTGTTTTTTATTTTTCTTCTCAATTTTTCGGCGACTATGCGAACTTAGGCTTAATTCACGTTATTAATTATTAAACATACTTGTAGTCCATATAGCATAAATGAAATTCTTTATATCTCATTCGAGTACTAAAGAGATTGCATAAAAACTTGAGAAGTTTTTTACTTTAAAAAAATCATTTATGGGTTTTGATGACTTTCGTGCTAAATTAATTTGGGCTTAAGACCGACAATAGATTAACTTTCGCTACGCTTAACATTTGTGGTTTCGCACTTTGGTAGGAAAAAATATTAACACACAAGCTATCAAGAATAGCATACACAAAGTTTATTTTTATTTTTTTTGCAAAAGAGGGTGGTATAGTTGACTTATTTGTTTGAATACCAAAGAGATTTACCACCCATTGTGCAACATTCAGAGAAGCTTGTGTACGCAATAGGGTGGAAAACTTTACAACACAAAAACACAAAGAATGAACGAATAAATGGATGTTGTGGATAGATTTGCGGTCAGATCACAAATGGAAATGGGCGTTAAACCAAAGGTACTTTTACCATGATGTTTTTTTTTGTTTTTTTTTTTTTTTTTGTTTTTGAGGCAGGTTGCTTTTCGTAGTTGAAAATCTCTGACTTGTTATGAAACTTGTCAGAGAAAATTAGTAAATGACTTTGTTGATACTTTTATTTTTATCTGTAAATTATGTTTGTGTGCGTCTAGGTGTGTTTGTGACTGAATGAAAGGTATTAAACATTTTTTAATGTAAAATATTTGTCTTTAGCTTTTCGTCAGCCCTCAGATTGTTTGTTTAATTTTCCAAAAAAAAATTATTTTATGAATATTAAGACATTTTTAAGGTAATTGAAATTTTTTTAATTAGCATAAAAATTACTTTTGTTTTATTTCAGTTTGTGCAAACACAAATGCCATTTAAAATATTAAGTGGCTTTTTTATACACTTGTATAACAAAACTTCCTTTTTAAAATTAAAATCAGTTTGAATTTAAAATTTTTAAATTTTGTTCGTTATTTTAAAATATTTAAATTTTTATCGGCAAATTCGCACTTGAGTGAATTTGATTTTTTATGAAAAAAATTGTATTACCAATTTTTCTGCGAAATACAAAATACAAATGAGATAAAAAATAATGTCTCATATTTGTTGACATTTTATGCACATGTCAATTTTGACAACAGATTCGCACATGTTCTTTTTTTTAACAGAAAAGGGTTTTGATAGAAATCATCAAGCGGAAATGTAGAAATATATAAAAAGCAAAAGTCTATTGTCTGTCTCAAGGATGTCATGGAAAAAAAAAAAAACTGATTACGATATTTCAAAAATTATTAAATAAGTTTTTTTTCCAAATATCATAATATATTAAATTAAATCGTGCTCCTCCTAGTAATTATTTTTTAAGGGTATGTAACAAATTTTAAAATCTACATAATCTTGGCTTACAAGTTAAGTTCATAGGTATTTTTGTTTATATGTTTGAATCTTTGTGATTCAATTAGCTTTTAAATGGAAAACGATTTATTATCAGAATAACCAATACAATATTCTTGAATAGTTTTGTATGGTATTAATAATGTTAGAAAAAGCTATCATTATACAAAATTGAAGAACGGAAAGTAATTAAACAATAAATTTCAGAATATCTTTAAAGTTTTCTAAGTACAAATACAAATATTTTTTAAAAGTAAGCAGGTTATTAGTTGCTCTAAGAAAAAACATTTACAACGAAAATGCGGTATATAAAAATTTAAAATTAAAGTACAAGGAGATATTTATCAAAAATCTTTTTAAAATAATTATTTAGAAACTGAATTATAAACCAGTGCAAAAATAAAATAATAATAGCTGAACTGATTACGCTTAATACTCTCATTTGGCTTTTTTAGTTTTCTTACTTTTTTGTATTGCCTTCTACTTTATACAACCATCCTTTTTATAACCTTCACCAGAAAAAGTGAAAAAAGGGTATATATAAGTTTGTCATTCCCTGTGTAATTTCTGCAATATCCATTTCCGACCGCACAAAGTATATACCATATTCTGACTTCTTATGCATAGTGAAGTCGATTGAGCGAAGTCTGTCTGTCCGAGGCAAACTTGATTTCCAAAAAAAAAAAAAAAATAAATACGCCAATCGATCAGATATAGTGTCGATAGAGCTGCTACTGAAAATTGGGGTGATCGGTACATGTTCTTTGAGGCAATCAGCAAAACACCACGCCTACCTCTAATTTTTTCATGGCATTTGGAACAATAAAGTACTCCAATGAAATAAATAAATATATGGGGAGAATTAAAGAGAATTAAAAAATAAGAAGAAAACATCAAGTGGCGCTCGCCCATATTTTCCGAGTTGCGGTGCTCTTATATAACCACATTTTTTAAAATAGCAATATGGGTATCATTATAAAGCTAATAAGTAGATCTTTAAGGATATACTACAATTTTTAAAAATGATTAACCCATTAAGAGCCGATGTCGTTTTTATGTAAAATTATATATATGCAGTACTTACATTTTTTTATTTTTAAATTCTCTGTCACCCTAATATTTGCTTTTTTGATTGGAGTTACTTCACAAAACTAGATTTCCATATATAGTGAAGGGTGTATAAGATTCTTTATAGGCGAATGTGGCACTCTTACTGTTATTTCTGTTAATAAATATAAAATAATAAATGTTGAAGAAAATCGGTCGATTTGAAAAGGACTAGTTTTGAGATATTTTTTAAACAATAATGAAGCAGTTACCCGAAAGTAATTATAGAAATTGAATGGAGAGTTATTGAAAACTATATTGAAGGTATTTAAAAAAGCAAGCATATCGCAACCGTTTTTGGTTTTAAATCGTTTCGATTTCGAAATCGATTTCCATCACATGCATGAATGATATTAAAATAGTACAGTGTGGGATATGATTCCAGGCCTCTAAACCAGCTACACGCAACAAGCGTCTAACTAACCCATTCGCATATTTTTGAAACCTTAAAAACTGCAGGTAAAATATGAATCTGATGAAAACTCTGTTACATTTAACATGTTTGCTGATTTGTGTTTTGCAATTACGTATTCGAAATGCCAATTTGACCCAATGTTCGGATATCCTTTTCCTGTATTTGAATGTCAACCAATATTGTTTCGACCTGTCTGCATTTGCCATATTGCTGGATATATAAAAATCAAAAGACCATCTGTATATAGCGGACCTGAAGGCATTCCAGATTGTCTTCTAACCACTTGTCCCTGTGTCCTATCCACACCATTATCAATCATGTTCAATGTCTCTTTAAAATATGGTTACTTTCCTCGATTTTAAAATTTGTTCTTACCTAATTCCATTACTTCAATCAAAAACAAGACAAACTTCATTAATTATAGAGGCAGAAAAAAGTAAAGTGCAATACCAAAGCTTTTTGATATGATATGTTATATAAGATATGAGATTTAAGATTTGATATAAAAAAATATCATTATTGAACTGGAAACTGCCAGCTGTAGATAAACACAGAAAAATATTAAGAAAATTGATAATTAAAAACGCTTAAAAAAAGTTGAAGTTCTAAAATAATCAAAATTCATACAAAATAACTTGTTTCCATTTTTTAACATAATGTTAAGAGTTCTAATCTTATTTTCTAAAATTTGCATTATTTGCCCACCGCGTTTTTTGATTTATTTTTCAATTAAAGCATTGACATTCTTATAAGTGGATCTACATTAGTAACAAAAGATTGTCAACATTTATAATGCAGAGTCCATTAAAAACTACTTGACAATAACAATTTCATCTATTGATATATGATATAATTTTAAGGATTCTGATAATGAGTTGTTCATAATATACACCATTTCCATCACGGTTTAAAAAAAAAATAAATAAAATTATGTCAAGCAGTTTCTATAAGATAATACCCTGGTATTATATTTTTATAATTCTTGTACAGCAGGATGGTTTAAATTGATTATTATAATTAGAGGTCTGCTTATATATGAACTTTTTTTTATTTATTTTTTTTGACATTTTGCTAAAGTACGAGTTTTTCTTATTGATTATGAATAAACCCTTAACAATTGCTAGTCTACAAAGGAATTAACCTTTGTATACTTAAAAAGTCGCTTATTAAAAAACATATAGTGCTAGGAACACAACTGGGACAACAGACGAATTTTTGCCGTGAGTATTTGTCGTAAAAATTCGCCATACGCGGTAAACTCTGCCATAGATTTATTACTATTTCTTACGCCGACTAAGGGCGAAAATATCAGTACAATGTGACCATCTTTAGCTTTAGTTTCAAAGTATTTTTGTAAATAAAGGTTTTTTATTTAAATAATTAATTTATTTTTATTTTATGGCATTTAAAATAAGTGTAAAAATTAACAGTTAAATATAATTATTGCTTTTAGTTGTGTTTTTAAATATTTTATTTTTATATGGTCACCCTATTAGCTAGTTGAAAAATTATAACAGCTTTATATTTGCGCAGCAATTGTGCTACATAGCAAGAACTTACACAACGAATTTTTGTCGACGAGTTCGACGAATTTGGTAAACTTCGTCGTTCGTCCCATTTGTGTTCCTAGCATAGTTGCAAAGACAAAAAGTTGGTTAGAGATGGTTAATATTGCACTTTATATTTATGATTAAAACATATTTTTTTTGTAAAAGTTAGGTCATTCGATATAAAAATAAAGAATGGCAACAGTGTAATTTAAAATGCAAAAGTACATTTCAGTTACATAAAGCAAAAGCGTTTTAAAATTATTATTCAATAGAATCATATATAAAAGGATTGTCCTCAAAAGTCATCATAAGTGCACTTCAAAACTGATTCTATAACAATTCATTAGTCAAATACTTGCATGTATAAGTTTCATACACTTTGATAGAAGGGATTTAGTTTGTGTGTATGTGTGTGTATATTTATGCATGTCATAATAAACAAGGTGGTTGTTTGGAATTGTTTTAATGATACTCGTATCATGTGGTGGTCATTGAATGATAATAACCATAAGTAAAGGGTGGTTATGTTGATGCCAATAAATTATATTAACATATCAAATATTTTTACAAACAGCATCTTTCATCAATGCATACGAAAATAATTATAAAATAAATTTACAGCCTTCCCTTGATATGTGCTGTGTATGTATGTATTGCCTTTATCCACCCCATTTACTAATGTATAAAATGTCACAAAAGCTTTTTAAGCCAAAACCAAACAAGCCGCAAAAAATTAAAAAAAAAAATAAATAAAAAAAAACAAAAAGAATTGCGACAGCCGCAAATTTAATTATACACAATGTTGCCACGCAAATGAAGATGATATTTTCAGCAGCAAAATCATGATGAAAAATTCGTTATAACCATAACCCACGTATTCATTTACTCATTTATCCATCCACATTGTCACTCTATTTGGAATTGATATTGTTTTATTAGAATGTAACAATTCTTGCATGATGTCAAGCATCAACACCCTTTCGTTTTGTTGTCCTTGGTTTTATGGCTGCTGTGGCCTCTCCTGCTCTTGTTGTTGGAAATTTTGGTTTTGGTTCGTTTTGGTTTGGTTAACATGGTAAACATGTCAAGGTTTAAATATTCTCTTTTGTTAAATCCTCTTAAATTAGTACATCATTTCTAATTGCTAAAACTGAAAGAACATTGTAAATATTATATTTAAGATTGGAAGGAGGATTATAAGGAAATAAATTGAAATTAATCAAAGGTGAACATTTTAAAGTCAACTTTTATTTAATATTTTTAAACTACATATTTAATATTTAGGCTAGTTTAACTATAATTAAATATGATATTCATCTGCGGTTAGATTTTATGTCGTAATTAAATACAATAAAGGCCAGTTAAAGTGAAGCACCATTTCTGAACCTGTCTTCAATAATGTAATTAATTAATGCTAAGCTCTTGTAATAAAGACAACAATTTGGGGAAATATAATATAGGAAGTTTTGATAACACATTTTAGTTATTTTTAACAACACATTAGTCACTATAAGCAAGTTATTGCTTATATTTTTATAATATGATCACAAGAACTATGTTGTGTTCTCTATATCGCTCCCAGTGTCGTCGTCAGATAAAGTTAGAAATGGATATTCTTAAATTTGATGCTGCCAATAGAAATGAGTGTTCCATATACCCAGTTTTTAGTTAGCAGATTTTAGGCCAATCCAAAATATTTACAATTTACACAGAAATTTACAATTTACTCATGGTCTTCACAATATACAATCGTGATAACTTATCCTATTTGTGAAATACATTTCTATAATAATTTAATAAGTCATTAGTTTTAAAGATCTTAATTTTTAATATGTACTCTTTTTTATTTATTCTAATTATCTAGGGCGGTGTACAAGAAGAATATCTCATTAAAGTTTGACTGAAGAATGGAATTAATCGGGTAAATTATTATCTCTTTTTGACAGTAGATCCTGGTAGTATTTTAAATGCGTTCTATTCTTATAATAAATTTCTTTGAAACAATATTATTACGTTAGCCGGCAATAGTGTTTTGCAAATAATCGATTAATCAAATTAACAATTTTATTGCAATAAAAACAAGTGCATTGCACAAAATAAAAGATTATTACTCGGTCTCTTACAAATCGTGTCGTCGCTATTCATTAAGTAATCTGCTTTAGTAATATGGCGACATTTACCTAACTAAGTGCATATATCCATGTATGTACATATCTGTAGGGCTTTCAACATAAAAAAATTTAAAATTTTAAATAAAAAATATAAAGACATCTTCTCTCCATATTTTTGTTCATAATTTTGTTCATTTTATTTAAATAAAAGTGACACGAAAAAAGTTTAATTATTTTTGAAAATAAAGTGATCAGTTTTGCGAAAGCTAAAAGAACATAATTTTTTGTTTATTTTTCAAAAAATACAATGACAGCATAAAATATACGATGCAGTCAGCGTTTTCGTGAAAAATCATTACAAATTCTAAAATAAATCGTCAAAATCGTCACAAGAATAAGAAATTATCATTATTGTACAAAAATCGTCACAGATTATATTAACAGTCTTTTGATTTGCTTCGTTTGTTAAAGTAAAATAATGGTACATTTAATTTAAAATATTTGTTATTTATTATAACTGTAAAACATAGTTATTTTTGTATTTTTTAATTAAACTTTACATTAAAACGTTCTTGGCAAATAAATTATTTATTTTTTATTTTTTTTAAATACTTGACTAAGACCAAAATAGTGGTTTTAAATTATTTATAACTGGACTTTCAAAATCGAATATTTTTTACTTGGAAGCATAATTCAATTTAACATAAAACACAATTTTTATTAAAATGTTTTTGAACTTCAGGATTAATTGAAAGTAAAAAAAATATAAAATTCTTCCTTTGGCAAAAATTACTTTCCATATTAAAAATAAATTCTTCTTCTTTTTGTTTGTTTTTATAACAAATAAATAAATGTGTGTGGATTTAGTACATGTTTCTATTTTAATTTCTTAATTTATTAAGAAGAAAATATTACCATACATGCACTTGTTTTCTAAAGGAAACAGAAAAACTTAGGCACTAAATCCGTCATCTGCATTCTTCGCATCTATCTACTAAAATTTATTTAACCAAACAATTTTGTAAATAAGAATAAGAGGAATATTAAAAAATGAAAATAGAAATCTAAACTAAATCCAAACTAATTAATTTACATGTTATTAAAAATAAATTTCATATATTGTGTTATTTTCTATACAAATACTTTTAATAAATTCACTGAGAAAATTTTAAAAAATAGTGCCATATTATTGTACAATAGGGATGAGCGATCCCGTGATTTTTGAGGAACATCGTTACCAGTGAACGTGATTTTCAAATCACCGTTCTTTTAAATAGTTACCGTGATCACCGTTTGCAGTTCTTTTTTATTTAAACATTCATATTTATATAGAAAGTATATAATACTAAATAATAATTTATGCTAACAGTAATCATAAGGAAAAATGTATTTTGATCTCTATATTAAAAGCAGCTGTAAATTAATTTCCCCAGAAATGTAGATTGATTAAGAATAGTTGTTGTTAATAAGTAGAAGCAAGAAAAAGATACACAGCAAAGAAGCTGCTTTGATATACTTACATATAAAAGAATTAAAGAGTCAAAAGTACTTACATTTATCTTTCACAAAGTAAAATAAAATTTAAGTGTGTATGTTGCAAATATAAAACAACGTTCTTACGCGGAACTGTTATTTGATCAACTCAGTCACTGTAGTGACCAGTGATTTTTTAATCAGTGATTTAATCACAGGTACTAAAATATCGCTCATCTCTATTGTAGAAATTACTCATTTGAACAAAAATCTTTACTTAGATAAGTTTTATATATTTATCTTTATATATTTTATATGCGTAACCACACAACAAGTCGATTTTCAATTTTACTTTGCCGTTGTATAATTCTTTAATTCGAACAACTACTACGTTTCTTAAATTTAAAACATCTAAGTGCTTAAAACATCTAAGTAAATCTCTTCTTTTTGGAGATAATTTGAGAAGATTGATGAATATTTGATTCTTTCTGTAAATAGTAATATCGCAATGTTCCATTTAAATCATACTAGAATGTTTTGAATTATATCAGATAATCTTCAAGCTATGATAAGTTTTAAAACAAAAATCGTCAGACGACAATATGTAATATTTATGGGAAAAAATTCTAACACCTCTGTGTACAGGTGGCCATTACCATAAGTAAATTTTACGAAATAACAATCAGTGAGACAAATTAAAAAAATAATAGCTAAAGACAATATAAACTGTGAGCTGTCACAATAAACATTATATGTTTTTAGTAACATTGTAAAGCTGTACGTTCTTTATTTTAAGCAGAATTGTGAAACCATTTACATATTTTTTATATAAAGCTGTCATATTATACATCAACAATAATTGTTATTATGTAACAAAATATATCACCGCAGATGCCAGATTAACGTGTTAAAAGTCTTGGATAGATATGAAGTCAATTTCGAATTACTATTACGTACCGTATATCTTCAATACGAGAATATAACGTTTACTCCATTAATGTATATTCACGTAGGAATGTATAAAGATAAGATGCCGTTATTTGGGCTTAGAAAATATATTTTTTGTATAAATAATTCTTGTAGCCTGTGTGTTAAAGCCGTTTAATTATTACTTTTATGCAATAAGCAAATAGTTTCCTTTTTGTAAATTTATATTTTTCAATAAGTTTAGTGCCAAATCAATTAAACAATAAATAACTAAGTCTTTATTATATTACGAAATATTTGCACTTACGATACTATGTTATAATTCAATTATATAACATTACATTTTAAACCATATTATGATGTTTTAATTTAACCATTGAATGTTTATGTTTAAACATAAATATTTTTAGATTTTACCATGTAATTGTAATGCTAGACCGCAATAATGGAGACAAGCCCAGTTTAGTTATTATAAAATGAAATAACACTATGATTTGTTGACAACCATATAATACAACCATAATATGTTGCTCTTAGATTATGGATACCTCAACCATGTTTTTTCTTGGACATTATTGGATATAATAACAGATAAATGCGATTTTAAGAGAATTTCCACAATAAGTATGATTACGCATTGTGCATGAGAGATTAAAAATTTTTCCTTTTACATAAAAACCTAAAACAATTAATTATTAACTAAGGCTGATATAAAATTTTGTATGCTAAAAAACATAAATTTAAAGAAATACTGAGAAACCTAGAAAATTCTAAAAAGTATGGAGATTAAGCAATAATAATAGGGAATAACTAAATCCTGAATTTCGGAATTTTTAAATATCAATCCCGATTTGCATTACATGGCTCAAGAAAATTTAGCTCAATTAATATGATGCAAGACGCTGCATCCTAACGCCCATTCTTGTATAATTTTATGATATAGGTTATAGCATAGGACACCGCGAACAATTGCAATACAATATATCCATTATATAATTGAAGTTCAGCTTGAGACCCAAGAGCCTTAGAAGTATAATTTCCCGTAAGATATTTAATCATTTCAGCTATTCTTCGTTAAAAAGGCCCTCTTTCTTTAATCCTCTTCAATTAAATTCCATTTCCAAAGTAATAAAACCATAAAAAACCCGATTTTATAACCTTCACCATGAAAAGTGGAAAAAGGGTATATCTAAGCTTGTCATTCCATATGTAATTTCTACAGTATCCATTTCCGACCCCATAAAGTTTATATATTCTTACTTCTTATGCATAGCGAAGTCGATTGAGCGATGTCCGTTTGTCCATATGTTCATCCATGTTACCTCGGCAAACTTGATTTAAAAAAAAAAAAAAAATAAAAAATAAATAAATAAATTAAAAATAAATATGTCAATCTATTAGTTATAGTGTCGAAAGAGGTGCTATAGAAAATCATCAAGTTTGGTCCTTGTTCTTCGAGGCTGCAGGCAAAACACCACGCCTACCTCTAATTTTTTAATGGCATTGGGAACAACAAAGCTACCTAATCAAAAAAAAAATTAAATATATGGGGCAATAGAGAATTAAAAAATAAGAAAGAAACATCAAGTGAAGAAATTGGCTCTAGCCCATATTTTCCGAGTTCAGAAGTTTTAAAATTTTTTGTAAATATGATTATGGGCATCATTTTAAAGCTTCTGAAGAGCTTTTTAAGGAGATACTAAAATTTTTAAAAAATGCTTAACCCATTAAGAGCCGATGTAATTTTTATGTAAAATTATATATGTATTTCTATTTTCTATTTTTTAATTCTTTGTCACCCCAATATTTGCCTTTTTAGTTGGAGTTGCTTGACTAAACTAGATTTACATAGATGGAGAAGGTATACTAGATTCGTCATAGCCGAATATAGCACTCTTAGTTGTTTTGTTGTCAATTTAAAGGTATTTAACTTATTTTAAATAAAAAAATGTACTACAAAAAATAATCCGAGAAAACGTTTTATCTTAAATTAAATCTTGTCTACATAAATATCAAATATTTGTACTTATAATTTATAAATATATAAAACATTTACTACACTAAAATACATATTTTAAACTTTTATTTGAAAGTGAATAAAATACTTAAATCAAATACAAACATATTTAAGGAGCTACGAAACGTCATATAAAAATATAATTGTTATTATTATACTGTCGTATAGTTAAACTTCTATTGTTGAAATTAAAGGACTAAAGAATTTAAGGAATAAAGTAACATTATATATAAATTTTATCATTATACTTAGACTCAAAATAAATAATTTCCTTTTTATTATTTCCTCTTTAAATAAGTTGAACCCCTTTTAAAATACTAAATGCAATTTACCCTTTTATTTATACTCTATTTGTACTTCTGTATATCATAATTTTCATTATGGCTCATTGAGTAATACATTAGGCTTAAAAAGTGACAGTAAAATATTGCAAATAAACCATATAAAATTTTCTTTAAAAAATATGGTTAAACAAAATATTAAACTAAATTAATAAAATGTTTTTACAATTTTAGAAAAAATTTTTTTGGTAGTTTTGATTTTGCTAAACTGTTGAAATACAATTTAGTGCTCTTGTTGCTTTGTCACAAAAGAAACTAATACTGCATTTGACTATGTCAAAATTAAAAACGATGACTTTAAAGACAAATTGTCGAACAAACAAAACTAGAAGACTAACAAAACGATAACGGAATAACCGTAGCAGTAGTCACATTTCATTAACTAACAATTTTCTATTGGCTGACAATCGATATCTAAACAAATGAAATGTTTGGTGAAGTCATGGCATTGTCAATTGTTTGTCAAAAAGCCATTTCAACTGTTAAGATCGTATTTCACTGAATCAACGAGTTTTTCCTATATAGAAAAATTATGTTTGGTTGTCTACTAAAAATAATAATAAAAAAAAAACAAAATAAGATAAAAGTGAAAAAATTTCTAAAATTTAGCAAACAGTATTTGCCGTTCTTACTAAGCTGCCATGTTAGTCACAAATGCCAGCAAACAGAAAAAAATCATCAGCCAGCCAATGACACAAAAAGACATCATGGAATAAAAAAGTAAAAATAAACTTTGTCATTGTAAATGGTTGCCAAAAAATATAAAAAAAAAATATATTGAAATAGTCCCCACTGTATTTCATCAATTCTAATACATTAAATGTTGTATAAACGTTTGTATTGGTGGAGAGAAAGTTCTATTTCTGCACTCTTTATTTAGTTTATTTAGTATTTATTTTTCTTTTAAGTATTTAAAAAGTATTTAGGAAGTAATGAACTAAATAAAAATATTTTTAAAGGAACTTTTTGTGTAAGTACGAGACCCAACTCCACTTAAGAATTTTTCAATATATTAGAGAACAGAACAAAGATTTTTTAATGGAATTGTTTTCATTCAGGAAACCGATTTGTTCCAAGATACACATAGAATTCAAATTATCATCCAGCAATATCGTTACATAATTTTAAAACTTCTCCTCTTAAATTTTTCGAAAATAAATTTTTCTCTTACCCAATAGATTTCACATCTAGTATATGTCTGCTTTTTATGAAACTTTTTTTTGCTGTTGATTTGGGAGAAAAAATGTTTTATGCGCTTCATGCACAATCGACTTTTCGATTTGATATAAAAATACATTTTTTACGAGTATTTTCATTTCTATTTCTATTTCCATTCATTAATTTTATTGAAAATAATTCTAAAGTAAAATAAAAATCTTTCAGTGAATTCAAACAGCAAAATGAATTTGTACACAAGTAAAGTATTTATAGATATTTTATATTAAAAAATCTTTAAGTTTGTTTTTCATTAAAGACAAAATAAAAAGGAAATGCGAATTTAACCAACATATAAAGAATTGCTACATTCGGCGTAAACTTACGGGAAGCCTGCTATTTGTTCCAAGAAGTCTTTTTTAGGTTTTATTATTCCAAGGAATTTCCTTTAAAAACTAGATTATTTTGGCACTTCCGGTGCTGCATCGATCAGTAAGGCCGAAAAGACTATTAAAGCTGGAGTTATTGTTTGCGATTAATTTAAATATTTAAAGAACATTGGATGAACATATTCTCCTTCGCACAAATTTTTTTATGGTATCTTGACAGCCTTTTGCACGAAATTATGAAGGAAGTACTTTGCAATTTTAAGCTGCCCTTTTTAATTTATATTCACAAAACATTCTAATTCGAAATGATACAAAATCCAATTTAAAATTGTCAATTGTATTTTTTTAATTAAAAGTGCCATATAAGCCCTTAGACGTTTGATTAAAATCAATACGATTTTGTTTGTGTTACCGATTTTTATTTATTTCATAGAATGTTCCAGGTTTTTCCTTATACATACGTGAGTTAGTGTGTGTACCAATACAAATTTTTTAATATTACAACAATGAATTGTTATATGGTGGAAATTTTGTTTTTTTTTCGCAACAATCAAAGGTTTCAGTATGTATGTTCGTACATATATCAAACAAAAAGAAGAAAAAATTACACACATTTCATTGTACTTCAAAAGTCGAGTAAAATATTTGGTTTGATATTTTATTTAAATTTGTTTTTAAATAAGTTTTAAGTTAAGGCTAGAGAATATTAAGTACCTGAATAATCATAAAGATCTTTAAATTTTTATATAGATTATATTTTGAATATGAAAATTTATTGTTCGGAATCTTTTTACTTTTAATTAACTTTAATCGTGCTTGATTCCTTGAAATATAAATATTTCATGATATTCTCATATGGCCATTTCACTACTGCTCATATAGCTCATCAGTGGATTTTACCCAAATTTTGTATGGAAAACTTGAAAGTCTTATATCAACAGCTGAATTGAACTCTATTAAATTAATAAGACAAAAAAATAGTTACTTCTACACTTATTTTAATTTAAATTTTTATTAATTAAAATGTTCAAATGTGGGCTGATCTAGTTTTTCTGTAGCGCTGCGTTCATAAATTTCAATTAATTTTTTCACCATTAGCAGAACAAATTATAAAGTTTTTCTGATTGTAATTATTCCCAAGGCCAATGAAATTTCAAAGTTTAAAAATTTCATTAACCCGTATTTGGGCTAAAATTTTTCCTGCAACTTATCCAGGTTGCATATTAAAGCAATGTACTTAGCTTTATTTATTATTGCCTTAAAAATTATGCTTTAAAAATCTTATATACCCTTCACCATCTATGTAAATATAGTTAAGTGAGGTAACCCTAATCAAAAGGACAAATATTGGGGCGATACTAGTAGAGATTAAAAAAAGGAAAACATTAAATACTATATACAATTTTACATAAAAATGACATCGGCTCTTAACAGGTGAAGCATTTTAAAATTTGTAAGATTTCCCTAAAGCTCTCTTCAATAGCTTTTAAATGATACCCATATTTATATCTAAAAATATGTTTTACAATCATACTTTTCTATGAAAATTTGTAAGGAAGAAGTTCAGGAACTCGAAAAATATCGGCGACACCAATTTTTTTACTGGATTGTTTTTTTTTATTTTTTAATTCTTTATCGCTCCATATACTTGATTTTTTGATTGATGTTACTTCATTGTTCATGAAAAATTAGAGGCAGGTGTGGTGGTTTCCCGCTGATTTCAACCCGAACACGGACATACAGACGGAAATCGCTCAAGCAACTTAGCTATGCCTAAGAACTTAGAATATATATACTTTATGGGGTCGGAAATGAATATTATAGAAACTACAAACGGAATGACAAAGTAAGATATAATGATTTTTTACACTTTTTGTGGTAAAGGGTAAAATAAAGAAGTCTTCTGAATGAGAGTTTCTTTTCTACTTTGTTCTTGCAACATTGTTTTTTGACGCAAAACTTTTAAGAACTTTCTATCATTCTAATTAATTTCCAAATATTTGCAATGCCAATATTTTCACATGATGCAATCAATTCAGGGCTTAAAAATTATATAAATTGCGATAATAACTTTTCTCAATTTATATAAAGCTTTTTCCTAGATCTAACACAACGACTTGCTATAAAGGTAAGTCCTCTTTTTTAAAGTTGAGATTACAAAGTCATGCAGTTTTTTTGCCAAGCTTGTTTGTAGTAATGTAAGAGAATAGAATATGGTCCAAAGTTGTAAAGTTTATTTTGGTGCTAATCGGCCGCACGCAGGAAGGGTTGAAGAAGTAGAAGGTTATTTCGCTTTTTAATTCTTATTAGAATGGAACGTGCTCCATATAAATCTATTTTATGTTTTAAGTTTTGAACGGCTACAAGAACTATTTCCTCTAATATCTTAACATTAAATCTCCGATTTCTGGCACAATGAACTGTAAGAGCCTGCTCATCATTCCATACTTTCATTAAAAGAAAGGCCTTTAGTAAAAATATTTACGTATGTACCTTTTCGTAATATCATATGTATTATCGATATAATCATTTATGAAAATTATTTTTGTGCATACATATTTATATTTTCCCTTTTTATAAGGTTCAAAATAATCTTGTAATTGTTGGTCCTAAATCTATAAAAATAGGAATTTTTTATTTTAAGCTGCCGATTTATTTATGTAAATGCTATTCATTGGGCCGCGGCGGAAGGCGTACAAAAGCTTCGTTTTGTTTTGCAATATCGTACATGTCTGGCTCGTTTCTTCCCAGAGCATTTTGTTTTGCAGACGCGCGACTACTTGATGCTATTGTTATTATAAATTGGCATCAACCGCCTAGACTAATGGTTATAGATCTCGAAGTCTGAATTGATGATTTTTAAATGTAATTTACACCAAAAACAGAAAAGGATTTTTATACAGGTCCATAATATTTACAAATAATAATAGATTCAAGTTCACGAATTGAAATCTAAAAGGGAAATATGTGAATTTTAATCTTAAAAATTCTTTAAAAACATTTTTTCTCTTTTTTACGAGTATTTATAAAATTATTTCGGTTGTTTTTATAATAATATTTATGATATTATGCTTATATCCTATAACATTTTGAAATATAAATGCAGTTTATTTATTGGTTGGAAAAATTTCCCAAAAAAAAAAAATAATTAAAAATATGCAATTGCTTGTGCAAACTGTTGGCATCAATGTTATTTTTTCTTTCTCTTATGTCTGCATTAAGATTCAGCATGTAATCAAACTTTTTCAGAATGGAATATAAGAATGGTTTAGTTGTTGGTAATTTTTGTTAAATTCTTAACATTTTTGTATCGACTTCTAAATTAGGTCTTTTGTTGTTTTTGAAGTTTTTACACTTAAGATTAGTACTCTGTTCGATTTTGCGAAAAATGTTGAGCAACATGCGTTATTTCGCCTAAAAAATTTTACAGTTAGCTACTAGTGCCAACACAGCGTTTCAGAAAATAATTATCTTTTTTATCATTAAAGACACGGGAATATTTTTTATATGTTTAATTTTTATAAAAACTTCGTGCTATATTTTTATTTAATTATCCCGATTAAATTAATTAACGATATTGATTATTAAGGGTCAAAGCACGTCTCGATGGCCATTTCGCCATTCTTTTTTTCGCCTTCAAGAATTCCTCATTGTCTGAAAAAAATTTAAAATTTACTGAAGCCGAAGAGAAATACATACTCATTCAACTTATCGAACTTATGGGATTTATCCCATACATATATGTTGTTGTTTTTTAATTGCAAACGCTTTTCAGCGTCAATAAATTAATTTTTGTCTTTTTTCTTTCTCGTTTTAAATGTACCAGCAAAAAAAAATAAATCAAAACAAAAGGCCTAAAAAATTGTATTTAAAAGAATTCCGTACGAAAAAAAGTGCTGCTTATGTTATTTCGTAGTTGAAAAATAAAAAATGTAGCCAAGAACATTTTTTTTTTAGAAAATATGCTGCGAGAAAAATTTCGTGACTATTTCACAAAAAAACAGATTACCACTTCAGCAACATTATTTCTTATTTATTTCGCTGTTTTATATGGACTTTTTCAACATTTCGCATGAAATAATGAACGGAAGAAAATTGTTTTTGGCTTTTCTAAAAATTTTGATAAAGGTTTACTAATGGGCTGCCTTTAGCAACTGGCGATCCGTTATATATACCTGCTTTTCCAACTTTTCCAATCAACAAATAAGTTGTAATTTTTTTCTTAACATTATTATATCAACGTTTTTGAGAACAGTTAGTTCTAAAACTAAAAGGTTTTAATTGTTTATCAGATCAGGTTGTTTTTTTTCGAAATGTAAAAATTTGTTTTCTTGAAGTTTATACCTATATCGTAATTAAAAAGCGTTTTTTTTTTGTCATTCTCTTCATAATTAAAACATCAATTTCAATTGAAAAATAATCTCGCTTGCCCCAACTAAAATCTTAAATGTCATGAAACAATAACATTAAATCACTTGAAATGTCAACAAAAAACAAGAGGGACAATCATAAGTAATATTGAGTACATTTTTATATATACTTTAAATGCCATAAATTACTTGACACTGTCCAGTACAGATGGTTCGTTTAAATTACAATGTATAATTTTTGTGATAAAAAGAAAAAAATATGAAAACAATAAGTAACTGCGAATAATAAAATAATATACAAAATAATACAATAAATATTTACTGACAAATGTGAACAACAAGTGCAATTATATACGAACACCAAACATACATTTTATGTGGTCATTAGTATGATTATTCAGATCCCCTCTCAATATAAATAAATATTATGAAAAGTAAAATTTAACTGCTATAGAGTGTGTAATAAATAAGTGAAATAAACAATTGTTATACAACATTGTAAGAAGAACCCATGAGTTTGAAAAAAAAATCTTAATTATACTTACACTCTGTAAAAATGACCTGATGAATCTACTCCCTCCCATAAGTCTTTTTTTTTTGTGTTTTTGTCGAACGCCCATTATGTTATTTGGTTTGTAACATTTTCTCCTCAGGAAATATTTATGCACTTGTTGCGGTCGGCCGCAAGACCACTGAACTTCTTAACTTTTTTTTTTTTTCATCATAGAAACATTATAGCATCTGTAAATATTAGCAAGCGTCGAAAACAGGACACCACCAGTAACATCAATCTGCTGCTAATGCGAAACAACAATTATTTCTTTATGGACAATATTTTCATATTCACAGCTACTTTATTATTTTCCAAGAGTAGAAGAAAAAAGCAACAAAAAATACAAAGACTTCTCATAATGGGGGTTAATTAGACAGTGTGCATGACACGCATATATCTTTAGTAATTAACTAAAATCATCAAGCCCACTTAATAGACAATGAGCAAAGAGCATATGTTGCGAATATACATTAAATTGCAGAGTATATTGGACACTATTGCTTTCGTTTATGTGAAATTAAAAAAAAATAATTTTCAAAGAAAATTTTATCTATTTTAAAAAGGCACAAATATAAAAATAATTAAATAATTATGGAGTTCAAATCTCACTGTAGCCTTAAGTAGAAAAAAAAAATAATTCATTTCTAGTCTCCTTATATGAATTTGTTAAGATACCCTTAACAAAGTCCTGAGTGTAAAAGAAAGACAATAAAAATCTCAGCAGGTCGATCCTAAGTTCAAACCTCAACAAAATCTTGAGCATAAAAGATCAAAATATAGTTAAAAGCGGGGGCGGCGGAGTTAGCTCGGATCTTCAAAATAAACAGCCAATCGATCGTAAGTTTAAATTTCACCGTAGGCTTGAATAGATAGAATGAATAGCACAGCCTTGGTAAACTGTTAAGGTCGGCAGTGGAAAACAGTGCGTGATACTTGCGTCTGCAATGTTTGAACGCATGTTTAGTTAATGTCAGATTTGGGCTTCATATGTACTAATCAATTCATAGCTTGAGCCACATAGTTAAACAACTTAATTACTATGTTTCATTTGGAAAAGAAAAAAACGTAGCAATATATTTTTAATCTGATAAGACTAAAGTTCTTTTATTTTAGTACGGCACAATTTTTGATAGGTTTATATAATAAAAAATATAAAAAAATAAAGCAAATTTTATTCTCTGTATTACGAAAGTGATGAGTGACACTAGAATTGTTAATAGACCAATCTGTCAGATTTAAGAGGTATGTATTTGATGAAAAGCAACGATTCTCCTTAGAACCCAAGAAGGCTCCGACTATATGTCCAAAATTAATATTAAATTTTAATTGCACAGGATTACAAATTTTATGATTTCTGGTACTTTTCCGGATAAATGCTATACAGAACGAATCTCAGTCTTTCAAGTGAACACTTTCCCTGATGCAAACAAGTTACAGTTAGCTTGACTACAAACATTATTTTTTAATTTATAAAACAGAAGGTCTTTCTTAGCATAAAAATTTATTTGTTTTGATTTTTTTTATATTTTGCCCCACCACTGAGTGGCATCATCGGCAAACAAAAAATACAAATATTTTCTCGCGAAATTTGTATTCCACACAAAATTTTCACTATTTTTCAAGGCATTGCTTTTCTTAAAAATAATTTTATAACAACAATGAATCTATTATTGTTCTAAAAACCAGTATAAACTCGCTTTGTATCACTAAAACTAAAATAAAGGGTTTAATTAAAAATGTTTTTTTCCCGCTAAAAGTACGAGGGGAAGTTGAAAAGTCTTTAGAAAAACAAAACTTACGTGATTTCATACTTCATTTAGCGATATCGTCAGCTTCTCAAATAACGCCTTTGTTGAAAAAATTACTCTCTAATTGAAAATAAATGGTTTTTATCTGAGCCATGTCCCTGTATTTCGAAATTGGTGAAGTGTACGATTCGAAAAATTCAATGTGTTTTTCTTACAATAGAAGCCGCAGAAGTGTGTATTCGACCATTATTTTAATGAAACTTCATTTTTAAAATTAGGAAATTTTTTTTGTTTTCTCTTTTGAAAGTATTTGTATTTGAATTACAAAAGTTTATAATAAATTTTTCAAATGATTTGATTGCTTACATTTCTTTGAGGTTGAATAACCTGATACTGTCCTTTAAAATGATAGAGACAGGAATATATATATATATATCTGTGTTTCCTTGTTGTCGTATAAAGTTCGGGCGGAAAAGATTAAATTGAGCTACGGAAATAGTCACAAAGTTACCATTACTACTTCCATGTAATAATACAAATTTTAAGTCTGCAGTTAGAATTCTGGGGTCTCTCTAGACAGAAAAGTGAGTAGAAATAATTACCTGAATAATATAATAATTAGAGCCATTGGAGCTCTGTGGGTTACGAGAAGTTTAGTAGACAGAACATGGGTCTTCAATCCGAGAATCTTCATTTAAATCTGTAGGGTGAACGTCAGACCAATAATCTCATATACCTCATGTGGTCTTCACAAATACAACAGAAGATTGCTAAAATGAAGCTTTTAGAGCTACAACCATTGGAGTAGCGGTAGAAATTTTCAGACCCAACAAAGAGATTGTTCATTCAGCCAATGGCCTATTATTTTTATGATAAAAATTTATGCATTTAACTAACTGCGTTAGCCACAATATTTGCATTGTTCTAAGAACACATATAACTTTTTTAGATAGCTAAACGGCTTTAATGTCTATTGTAAGGGAAAAAGTGAACCTATAATGCATTCCTGAACATAGGAGAGGGATTGGCTTGTTCCGGCAAAGACATTACTTGCACCCGAAACATTCTGTAGTGAGATGTGGACCAGATATGTCAGCAGATATGTAAGAGCAGTAATATCTGGCTTTCAGAGCTGCCGCTTATAAAAATATATTAAATCTGAATAGGTGTAACTTTCTATTAGTCAGATACTTCCCTGTTTATTAATATTTTTGGAGCATGGGAATGAAGGAAATACGAGTAGCATGTGAATGATCTGCTAGGAGATAATAATATTTGTTCCTGTAGAGTTCTTAAATCACAAGGTTCTGTTCTATTATCCGTTAATGTATTCATACACAGAGAAAAGAAATTCGTTATAAGCACCGCATTTGTTGCCAATCGAATTTTGTCTGTTTTGTGTATTATCTTGAATTCGGTTATAATAACTGAATGAATATACTCGTAGCACTCACAACTATTTAAAAAAATGATTCTTGGGTGAATTAAATAATACGAAATACTTTAATATTTACTTTTATTTTAAAAAGAAATTATAGGAATAAGATTATAAATTATGAATTTTATGTTTCGATCATTCGAATTCAGCCTACTCCTTTCTTTAAATCATAATTCTTCCTTTCCACATAAGTTCTTCAACTTTCCATCCCATACCGCACGTTTTGCTGCTGCAAAGTGTATTAAACATTTTAGATTTCTTTTTAATTTACAAACGTCTTTCTGAGATTGATTTTGTACCTACCTTTCAGCAATATTGGAGAACTTTTCACCACTAACAATATATTTTTGTTTTTTTTTCAACTGAAATATTGATGATTTTTTTTTTTTGTAATGTGTACAAATTGATTTTTATTATGCCAAAGATTTTTCGATATCATAAGACACAATCGATTTTGATGATTCTAACTACTAAACTTTGGTTTTCAGTAGTAATGTGCTGAATAAGTTTAGTTGGATCTTCCATTTAATAGAATAGATTTTAGGCAAGATACGAATCGGTAAGGATAACTTTTTTTGGACGCTAATATCATTTGTTAGCTTTTAATATTAAAAATAAGTCAAAATTGTAATTTATTTATATTAAAAATCAAATAATTATATTAATAATTAAATTTTGAACATATCAAACGAATTTTAACCAATCTATTTTGTGTGTGTAGGGAGTGAATTGTAGTCGATGTTGGTAGAAGAATCCATAAAACAAAAAATCAAAAAGTGTCCAAGTACCTGCTGTTGGTCCTTATCTATATGTTTTACTTAATACCTAGATTCTATATGATCTCAAAACTATGTTGTAGCTTTAAAGGATAATATTCTCAACCAGGCCGATATAAAACGCTAATGTAAACGAGCCATACGATTTGAAGAACTAATTTGATTTTATTTATTCAACTTTTGAATAAAACTTTTAATGTTCCTAAATTTTGCAAATTACCAAATCATCAAGACTTAGTCTTTCTCGAAAATGATATTGTAAAAACATATTGACTTATCCTCGTATTTACTGGTTGCGCCTTCTTCATGTTAATTGCATTTTTAATGTGTTAAAAAATAATTTTCCGCTGATACTTATCTTAATATACATATGTATCATATACAGCTTAGCTGCATCATACTCATACATTTCGTTTTGCACAAGTAATTGTTAATAATTATAATAATGGAAAGTTAAGTGATAAAAGCCAACCATACTCGTATTAATAAAAGTAGTTCTGTGTACTACATCAAGTGAAAGTACAATGACATTTGAAGTGACTACTGTCAACTTTTCTTAGATAGTTGTGCTGCATTTTATCATTTACTTAATTAACAAAGAATTTTCACTTGCCAATTATTAAAATATGTCAGAGGAATAAATGTAAATATATTTATATTATGCGTAATAACTAAGTCTGTATATAAAATGTGTTTAATAGTTCAAAAAGGGTGTTATAACTAGGGAGAAAGCATTAACAGCAACAACATCAGCTTTGTGATATGCATCATAAATTAATTGTGCCACAATAAAAAAAAATATACAATTTTACACAAACTCAAGCATGTTTGTGGAATATTTTTATAAAGTACTTGTTAATGAAAGCATAATATTTTCTTAATTTTCTTAATAGAAAGATGACACATTCATTCAATCGTTTATTTAAAGATAATAAAAAAAATCTAGAGAAAGTTTTATTAATTGGGGTGTATCATGCAAGTTAAAAAAAATTTGTATAAATTGAAATTTCTAAAGAAACTTGTAAATTTCAAAAGAACTAGTTTTTAATTAGTTTGCACTTTTAATTAATCTGCTTGCGCAAAATTACAAGAAAGTGCTTTAAACCACAAGACTTGGATAAGTAAGAAAATGGAAGATAAATATATATATATATAGCTTTTAAAAATATATCGTGCTATATTTTATCCCGATTAAATTATTAAAATTTTTGTTAATTTTTAAAAAATATCGTGCTATTTTTTATACATATTAAATTATTAAAAATTAGTCAATTTGATAAAATATTCCCGTGGTTTAATTTAATTTAACAATTTGCAAAGTTCCCGTGCATAGAATAAAAACACGTTATTTTAGTGTTTTTGATATTTTATTTTTTATCACCTTTTAACTGTATAAAAGAGCCGAAAAAAAGTCAGCCGTCTACATTGGATAAAAAAAAAAATAAAATCATAGTTGATTACTGTTGTTTTTTTGCTTAAGTAGTTTCCAGGAGAGCTAAGTAAGTGGTAGCAAAATGGCATCGTGACGTGCTTTCACCCTCAATAATTAATATCAATGATTTAATAAATTGACCGGGATAAAAATAGAACGATATGTTTTTAAAAATTAATTGCTTAAATTAATATTCCCTCTGTTTATTTTAGACAAACAGAAATTTTGCCAAGCGAGGGCATAAACTTCTACAAGAATTGTTTTAAATTACTTGGAAATTAACGACAAAAATTTGCTCGCTAATATTGCCTTACAAGCATTTTGTTCAGGAGTAAAATAAACAAGGAAACAAAAAATGTTTTACTTTGTTGGCTGCTGTGAACGACGCATACATGCAACATTATGTTGCATTGCTGCAAAAAAAAAAAAAATCAAAACTCTTTAAGAACTTCTGACATCCATTGAAGTCAGTGCTGTGAAGAATTCAGATTACTAACAAACCTTTATGTGGAGCCACATAATTGTGCAATTGGAGAAATGACTGTCTATGATAACAATGTAGCTTTGAAGACATTTGTGTAGTTCGCTGTTATTATTAAGTGTTTGATGCTGAAAACGCTACTGTTAGTTGCACTTGTTTTAAAAATCAGTGCACATTCAACGACGGGGATTTTTGGGTGTCTAGGTAGTTATCAAGCAAGAGTGTGTATATGGGATATCGCCAAGTAATATTGGATTAAGCCAAATCGCAAAATAACTGCAAACGTCATTCGCTTAGCTATCAGTATATCGCAAAGGTTCTATTAATTAGCAATTACATTTTTAACTTAATCCAACATTGTAGACGTGAAAGTAGTATGAGTCTAATATGACAGCGCTGCGTGCAAAAAAGCAACTTGAAATTTAGCACCTATGTCATCTGATCGGCTAATCTAAAGCCATGGATATTTTTCAGTAAGTTGTATCCAGTCGAAGCCTTTAAAGTTTAAGATAATCAAGGCTAACTCTCCAGCCAGTTCTGTCACTCCGCGAAGCTAAGACAGATATTAGAACGTTAAAGAATTACCCTCATCTTATTTTCTTCTATTATTTCAATATTTTTTATTTTTATTTACGGTTGGTTTTGTTTTATTTTAATTAATAATATTATTTAAGGTATTAAATTACTTAACCGTCTTAGAGCAACTGAAAAATTGCAGAATAGATTTTTAATATTTCCCTAATATTTTGTATTAAAAAAAGTTAAGAATTTGAAAAAATCATTACATTCTATTCTATCCTTTAAACTGAATAAACTTCTTTTAACTTTATTACGATGAACCCATAAAGACTACTTCTGATAGTAAGTTTTTTTTATCTAAGCTCGATGTAATGATTAGAATGAGTTTGTGGTTTCGAAAATTAATTCCCAATCAGAAATGTTTTTATCACACATTTTGTTTTTTTTTCAAATGTTTGCTTTAAAGTTTGATTTCATCACTACCAGCTGAAGACAAGTTTTCAAATCATTGGCGTATACTGGTGGAAGTTTCTATTTAATATTGTTTTTCTCTTGTATGATTTATTACCAAATACAAGATTTAAAGTGTGGTCGGAAAATTGATTACTTTTAATTATTCGATTATTCAGTGGCATGTTATAGCATCCAAGGACATAATGTCCAAATGACTTTATGTCGCACTCACAAGTGACATGATGTCCATGGACATTATGCCGCTTTGAAAACCGTCATTATGTCAATGGACATTGTGTCGTTTTTAGTAGGGACATAGCGACACTTATAAAAAAGGGTTGTAATGTCCGCACTTAAAACAACAGCAGTTTTGCTTAACAAGTTTTCCTGCCTAGCTGGCCTTTGGTCAGGAGCAAAAATTTTATCCTCTATTGTATAACTAACTTTAGCTTCGCTTACCAAAGATTTTCTGCCACCCAGTTTATAAAAACGTTGCATCCTTCTTACATAGAATACCACAAAATATATCTATAATATCCATGGACGTTATGACTCCATGGTGATGGACGTTATAACATGCCACCATTCGATAATGCTAATAACACTTCAATACTCAGTATAACTCAATGCTTTTAACCGGTTTGTAGAATTGAAAATAGATGGATATATACTTAAATATGTACGTGAGTCTGTGCATCGTTTTTACAATTTAAGTGCAAATTTTTTACATAAAATTATTAAAGCCATCCTGGTGTACAGGGTGAGTTCATTTAAAGTATTAAAAAAGTCAATGCAGCCCACCTTATGCAAAATAAAACAACTTCAATATTTTAGTATGAGAAATTATTCTCTTAAGTTACAGAAACGTGGTAATGTTTAAAAATTAAAAGATATATTTATTATAAAAACAATATTTTTTCATGACACTTGAAATCGTGTTTCTAACAGAGCTGCATTTGAAACTTAAGATCTTTCATACCATTAAGACCATTAAATGCAACTCTTAAAGTATCAAGTAACTACTTTTAAAAATTTAACATCCGGAAAAAAAGTGTAAATACTCGGTACTCTGACAGCACTATTAAAAAAATCTTTTGAAGCTCCTTTAATTCTATGCATGTAACAAATAAACTCTAGTTATTATTAGTCAACTTAAAATATATGGCATTTACACTATGCAACTTTTCATAAAACTAGCATGAAATTTTTGTTTGTTGGTTAAGCAGCAGAAGTAAGCAATATGCTTTTGCTGGAGTTTTGAGAGGATATTACTGTTGCTTATGTTTACTTTTAGATAACGCATAACGCTGTAACTTTAATAGAAAATTGAGAAAAAATGCCTCAAAAATTTGCATACTGTAAATCTGGACTAAACAATACTAGCTCTGCTAACTTGTTGTTAGTTTTGCATGATCTAATTATGTGTTCGCTTTAAGAATCGTACTTTCTTATTTGAGTCTGCCTTTCAGATATAATCATCAAAATCACATTTGTATACTATTTTTTTAGAGTTCTACACTTTTAAGGTTGACAAACAAAAATATTTAACTTAAATAATAATATTCACATTTTGAACAGCTGTATTCCTTTTCTCCCAAATTTTGCTCTCTATATGAAAACAAAAACAAATGTAACAACTCTTTTATTAAAATTGCTCCAATCAAAAGTTTACCAATAATCTCAAATCATAAATATTTACTAATTAACAATAAATATAAGAATATGCTTTATAAACTTTTCTTTACAAAAATGCGCTTCAAGGATACTTAAATAAACATTGTCGTTACAAAATAAATACTAGTTCAAAGACAAAAAAATCATAATTAAAAGTTAACATAAAATGTCAACTCATACAATTAAAGTAAAAGTAATTTCTTTTTACAACAAAAAACGACAACATGAATAAATACAAATTTTCTTTCTTTTTTTAAAAACTAAATAAATATTTATCTAAGCAAAACATCATTTAAATAAATGTCCTTAAACTTAAATAAATAACAAGTGAGTAGTGAACGGCAAAATTAAAGAGAAACAAAATAAACGAAACACACTTTTAAAACACCGATTATTTATTTAACAAATTTAAAGCACGCGTTACTTTTATAAACAAGTGTGCTTTTTATGTGTGTGTTTGTGTATGTGTTTATGTTTATAAAAGCATGCAACTAAAAAAAAAAACAATACAGCTATATAAGCAGGATATCCTGACTTTAGTTAAAACTCGATAAGCCGAACACACATACATATGTACATATTTAAGAGTCTCTTTTTTAAAGGCCCTTGTGCAAATTTGTAATTAAAATTGTGGTTTGTTTTGTTGCTGTTTCTATGTATTTCAATTTACTTGTACGAAAAGTGGTTAAATGTTTTAAACATTAGAAATGTGTGACAATTTAAATAAGTAAATAAATAAATTGTTTATATCCAGAGTTGTCCTCTATTTTAAATCCTTCCAGGTAATACTCGTTTAGAAAATCTTATGTCCAGTATAAATTTTTATAAATAGTGAAAATAGTTTTATGCGCTGCTTGCTTAGTCCATAAATATTTGTAATATTTAACGTTGAGTTTGTATCAATAATTCCCATAAAGCACTGGCTTTCTTACGATGGTCCAGTTGCGAAAACTCTTAACGAAATTTTATACAGGCATAACTAAAATCAAGTTTATTTATTTTAATGATAGTATCGAAGTTATTTCTAATACTGTTAACCTACTGCAAATTAGAAGAGGAAAAGAAACATTAAAAATTTGGTGGTATCTTACGGATATAGATCCAAATGTCTAAACTAACTTATATACACTCTCAACCAGATGATAGGAACCACTAAAATTTCTGGGCTTGTGGGTTATGTCCATTAAAATTTTTTACAGACAGCAAAGATTTACCATCATAGGAAAGAGCATTTTCTTGAGATTATACCAACCATAAAATATAAATTTTATTTCGATGATATGAGCCGGTATCTTGGAAAAAGGTGTTATCAATTTGACTGAATGTTGTTTTTAGATTTGTGCCACCATAACTCAGTCATTTCTGGATTGATTTTGAATTTATTTAAAAGGTGATGCTTACAGATTGGTCCCTTTTTAAATACAGTTCATAATCTTAAAAATTAAAGGGTGTCCCCATACATCATACATATTTTTTACGTGTATTATGAACTGCAAAGAGCACTTCTCTAAAATATAATGACTGGGTGTTACTATAGCTCACAATTACAAAAAGTTACACAAATACAAATATAAAAATTAAAGGGTACCTCCATAATTGATGTAAATTTACTTATTGGGCCTATCTTTTAAACCGTTATAGACAAACGCTTGCAAATTATACAGAATATCGATTGCTATAGCCGTTATAGTAACAAGTATTAATATTAAAAGTTATGAATTAAGGGTGCTCCAATAGTTCATTACTTTGATGTAAACGGCCATACTTTTGAACTGCTGTAGGCAAACGCTTAAAATTTACAACTAACTTGTATTGCTAAGTCCGCTATAACACTAAGTATAAAATTTAGATTTGCAAGTTAAAGGGTGTCCTAGTAATTGATGTAATTTCTCGTATGTTACCAAACTTTTTAATTGTTATAGACAGAATGCTGAAACTTAAAAGGGACCTGTATTACTAAGCCTGCTATATCAACGAGTTTATAATCTGAATTTAAAAATTAAAGGGTGTCCCATAATTTATGTAGATTTAGTTATATGTACTATCTTTTGAACCGTTGTAGACAAATGATTGCAAATTAGACAGAATGTTGATTGCTATGGCCGTTATAGTAACAAGTATTAATATTAAAAATTAAAATTTAAAGGGTGCGCTTTAAATTTACAACGAACCTGTATTGCTAAGTCTGCTTTAACAAAAAGTATAAAATTTGGATTTGGAAGTTAAAGGGTATTCCAATAGTTCATGTAATTTCAAGTTTGTGGCCGAAATTTGAACCGTTATAGACAGAACGCTGAAATTTACAAGGGGTCTATATAACTAAGTCCGCTTTAACAGCAAATTTATAATTTAAAATTAGAAAATAAAGGGTGTTTCCGAAATTAATGGATATTGACCTATATGGTCTTATCTTTTGAACCGTTATATACAAAGACTTGAAAATTACTGTTCTTGGTATAATAAGATATATAAATATTTTAGAATACGTGTTTGGACCTTCAATAATCAATGTCAGTGATTATTTTAATCTGGATAATTAAAAAAATAGCACGAATTTTTTTATGAAAATTAAATAATTTAAAAAATATTTCAGTGTCTTTAATTGAATAATTTGCAAAGTTCCTGTGCATAGAAATGAATTATCGTAGTGTTTTTTGATATCTTATTTTTCATTGTCCGAAAAAAAGTCAGCCATATGCAGTGGAGAAAGAAAAATACAATTACTGTTGGTTATTGTTGTTTTTGCTCAAACTTTGATTTTTGTCTTTACTTTAATGTTTGGATTAAAATCTCTAGTTTATTTAAAATATTTGTCTGTAGTTTCTTCAAAAGTTAAGTAAGCGGTAACGAAATGGCCATCGAGACGTGCTTTGACCCTCAGTAGTCAATATAAGTAATTAATTTAATCGGGATAATTTAAAAATAGCACGAAGTTTTTTATGAAAATTAAATAATAAATATTCTAGATTATAAATTAAAGGATGTTACAATAGTTAACGTAAAACGATGCATATGGTCAAACTTTAAACCGTTATAGACAGACGGTAGAAATTTAAAAAGAACTGATTGCTAAGTCTACTATAACATCAAGTATCAAATTTTAATTTGAAATTAAGAGGGGGCCCTATAATTGTCGTAATTTTAAGTATATTAGCAAACTGTTGACAGTTGTGCAAATACGGTTGAAATTAACGAGAAGCTGTAGTGCTAAGTTTGCAATAGCAAGTATAAAGTTTATAGATTAAATATCCAGGTGTCCCAATAGTTAAAGTAATATAATGTATGTGGCCTTACTTTTGATCCGTTATAGACAGACAGATGAAAGCTGTTTTGAATTCGGTATTTTTTCCGCCTGTATTATGTTTTATATTTAATATGGAGATATTTAAGGTTGCATTTGAATAATTTCAAAATATGGATACATGTTATTACACTAGTTTTTAAATATTAAATTGATTTGAGTTTAAAATTTAATCAGTTTTTAGGTGCGATTGCCAAAAATTTATACTTTTAATGACTATAAAACAACTTACAGCACTTTCAAAGTCAGCAAAAAAATTTAACTTTACAAAATATTAAGTACGGGATCCTAATTGAAAAAAAAAAACAATTTCTTGTTGTGAAGTTTTAAAGTAATACTTCAGCAATAAAAAAAGGCTTTATGTCAACATTTACCATTCAATCAACATTATTTGTACTACTTGTACTAAATTATAATTGTATTTTAACTTTTTTCATAATAATCAAGTCATACCTTTAAATTTATTAAATGTAATGAGTTTAGAGTGATAAACATTGTATATAGTTTGCTTTTTAAAACCCCAATCCGATATAAATTTAACCAAGTCACTTCTTCACCATTGATATTTTTTCGCCTTCTTAGAATTGTATCTTTTAAGGGTTTTGTTGAAACAAAAGCATCTTGTTTCATTTAATGGAAAATAAACTTTGTATATTTTCGGAATGGTGTGACCGATACATATACCAGCTTTTTATACTTCAGTAACAACTAGGGAAATCGATAGGAAACAATAAAAAATTCGCATCATTTTAAGTTTTTGTATATCCTCCAAGCTTATGCTTAATTACATCTCGCCTCCTTTTGCATTATCTTGAAGCAGATATAAGTTCGGTGTACTCATACAGAAAACACTATTTATTTTTTATATTTTTAGGCAAACTCACCACTATCTGTCTGTATTATAATCTTTCCAGGGCACCATTACTTATTAAAATATTATATTTCTTATAGTGTTAAAAATTATATTAATTATACTTAGAAGTATCTAAATACGACCGGTGAAGTGCTATCAATACAACTGCGTACCACAGCCATTGACAAACCGGAAACATGTGGTATCACTATGATACAAAAAATTAAACTGGATGTACAATATTATCAATGAACACAACAATTCCCTATATATATATATATGTGTGTGTGTATGTTTTTAAAGCAGCCATTGACATGAAATTTCTGGGTGCGTGTTAATATTTATTTGCTGATTTATTTACGCATGATTGATTTGTAAATTAAAATAAACATTTAAATTTTTTGTCTATAATTATCAGATGACATTGTCAGTTTAAAAGTTCTGTTTGCTCAAAGCTTTTATGAATAAAAATCCTTCAACTAAATACTTTATGTTACGAGTATGTTTACTGATATTAAAGAGAGTAATAGTTTATTATAAATCTTTTGAGTTGGGTAAAAATTTGAATGTTAATATAATAATATGTAAAAACAGTCCTGTTTTAAAATTTGTCTTTATGTGGTTTGAAAAATTGTGCAGTTTATTGCAACCAAATGTCCATTATAATTCTTAAAATTTTCTATTTTTTTGTTAGTTACCAAACAATACATCCATTATGTTGTGCAACAAGGTAGACATACAGTATTTTAATGTCCATTAACTAAATATTTTGGTGGAAAAAGAAATATCACTTTTGTAGAAAAGTAGACATATTAGTCTATTGTATAATGACTATGTAGTTGGGGGCATTTGAGTGGTTTTGTAATTATTATTTTTAAAGATATTTCTATATTTTAAGTTATTTGTGTTTAAAGTTAGGAAATTACAAAAGTTTAACTATATTTCCAAAAAAAACTTTTATATTGTCTTTTTCGATCGATAACTATCTGAAAAGGATCTTACAAAAATTTAATTTATTTATGTAAACATTTATCATTTATCATTTATCATCTTGAGTTATTTTTATAAATCATCCTGCGATTGTCGTTAAAGGCCACGACTGACTATCCCACGCAATTGCACGATTCACTCACAAAAAAATCTGAATGAACTATGTAGTATATAGAAAAATCTCACGAAAAAGTGTGTTTAAGGCAACAATGTCACACAAGAAAAATGAACTCCAAATTCTTTATATTATTCCAATAGACACTTTTGCGCCATTATTGCAATTTTTGTACAAATCTATTGACTAAATTTAATAATTTGTCGTAGCGTTAAGAAGCGGTTGATAAAAAAATGTAAAATAATATTGTTAGGAAAATAAGAATTAGTAAAATATAACGGTTAAAATATTGAATTGTGTCTTTGGTAAGAACATCGGAGCTTCATAACTTACTACTTCCAAACTGACCAACTGCTGTGGTTGTTTGCGCCTAGACATAAGATCGCAAGTAATGCATTCACATTCCACTACCCCTACTTATATAGAAAATAGTCGTGATGGGTACGTTCTTAAGAAGGCGGATAAACGGTAAAGCAGTATTTTAAAACTCCTGGAATCTCTGTTTTAAGTAAACGAAAACAATTTTCGTGTTTCGCGGTGAAGAATCAACGAAAGACTTTTTAAATAAGAACAGCAGATGGAATCGTTGGTACCGTGAAATAACTTCCAACAAAAAATTCAAAAATCCTATACAAATTGGTTAGTTATTTCGTAATGAAATAACTCCCAATTTTGTCGGGGTTATTTAATAATTTTTCATTTCATGTGCAATAACTCCTAACTGGATTCTGTAGGGAGTTATTTCATTTATTTTGATAATTGGGAGTTATTTCATTTGAAAGTTATTTAATTCAATATAATCTTCGAATTTTCGAGTGTTGACTACGACATACATACGTATACTTATATATATTTTCTTAAATTCAAAACTAGAAAAATGTATTTTTAACTATTTATTCCAGAGTTCTGTAGACAAATTTTCCATTAAAGAACAAAATGGGCTGACAACTGTTTTAGTATTTATATATATATATGTATGTTATACTGATAAAATTAAGTGCTTTCACATTTGTATCTCTAGTTTTTCTAAGAAATTAATTATTTTTAAGAACAAAAATTTTAAGGGACATTCTCAGAAAATTTTGTTCAAATCCATCAGTAGTTTTACTACTTTATCATTCAATGAAGGTTACACTTTTAACTAGAAACTAATATTGATTGGGTGTTTCTTTTTCTCTTAGAAAAATGGAAACGCAGCGAAGCACGTACCTCCTTACATTACAGTTTCAGTGAGCTAATCGATTTGGTTCCCGCACATAGTGCAGAGGTTCCAAAGAAGGCTTCTTAACACTTATCCATGCATGACAGTCACATTCCGTCTGGCAGATAAATATCTCTTATACCAAGCCAACGCTGCTTTTTAGACTGGAAAAATGTGTTTTTTGTAACCACCGTATTATCTTGCTAAGGAGATCAAGTTTTCTCATTCCTTTATGTGGCAACCCGGCTAAGGTGGCAGCCTGCGAGAATACTGTCATGCTATATGAATTGAATTTATTATTAACTTTTCTGAGGCAATCGATATTATTTTATGTGTTTGAATAATACAATAAAAGTGTTAAAATAAATAATTAAATTTAATACGTTTTTGTGTTTTGAAGAATTCATAGGCTGTTACACTTTATATTTATATTGACCGTCTACACGCAGAAAAAAAACATGGTTGTGATATGGTCACAATAACCATATTATGTTCTTTGTAACAATGTATAGTTGCGGAGAACCAATTAAAGTTATTTTCACCAAAACTTTAATCACGATAAACATTGTTTGTTAAATTTCAACGATAACATGGTTACTGTGCACAAAAAATGTAACATGGTTGGCTTTAACTTAAAAAAATTTCAAGCACAACCAAAGTTTTATAACTTTTTAAAAATATTACAAAATATTTAACCATAATATATTATTATTAATCAAAGTATGGTTTAAAGCAACAGAATAATGTTTACGCTAGAAAATATTTTTTTCAAGTTCTTGACAGTTCAGTAATTTTTCTGGTAGCAAAAATTTGAATTTTTTTTTTTATTGATGGAGAAAAAAAAATAAACATTTCAAAAATATGAAAAGAAATAAAAAGGGGACCCAAAAAATAAAAAAAAAGTTGAAATAAATATATTTGTATATATGTATTGCACATATACATTTTTATTTTTGTGTTTGAAGCATAATTGTGAAATCATTTATTTGGGCTTATAAAATATATTTTTATATAACTGTTTCTTGTAGCTTATGATCTAAGCGTTATTATAAGCAAATAATTAATTTTTTGCGAATTTATTTTTCTAAATAATTTTTATGACAAATCGTAAATGAATGAATGGAAAATTTTAACCATTTAATGTTTATATTTGAACATAATTATGTTTATACTTTAGAATGTTATTATTTTGCTAGACAACAATATGGTTGTAAACTTAACAATACTATGATTTGTTTGCAAGCATATAATGCAACCATAATATGTTGCTCTTAGATTATGGTTACCTCAACCATATTTTTTCTTTGCGTGTATAAGAAAAATTAAAGTAGGAAAATTAACGCGCATTTAAATTAACCCTGTACGCCGATTTTCAAAGATGCTTGCAAGATCATGACTGAGTGTATTAGACACCAAAAATGTTTCATCGGAGTTATATATTGTGTGTTCACTTTCTTGTTTCCTTAAAAATGTACAAAGATTTCGTTATTTTACATAATTCCTTCAAAATCTTAATATGCGTTTACTTATAAAATCGTAAATTTGTTTTACAGTGCACGCTCGAAAACTCGAACTAATTAAAACCAGCGCTGTTCCAGTTATCGAATTTTTCGAGTTTTCGAACGTCATTTTTTTTATGTATGTATTTATACATTTTACCTGATTTTTAGCTTTATCCAAGTCAACAATATTAAGAATAATTAAAATTTTTAATTTTCAACAAAAAATACTTTTATTTTTAGTATTTTAAAACAAGGTTTTTCGCTTTTTTACAAAATATACATGAAATATATGTATGTACATATGTTTATGGGTTCTTAGAAAAAAATGAAGTTATTGTTGTTTGACGTGTTTTGCTTGAGACTTCATTTAGTACAGCTTTTTCGCGCAGCGATTGCAAAACATTCATTTTTCTTGGGCTAATCCTTTCAAAAGTTGCCCATTGTATGGTTTTGGTTAAAAGTTTTACAGCTTCGGATGAACTTATGCGCTCTGGTGCATTCTCATTCAATTCATCTTCATCCTCGGAACTGCTTTTTTCAATGAAAGTTTCAATCGGACTGTCTTCATTAACACAATTATCATTATTCCATTCGTTTATATCATCTTCAGTAAAAGTAATCTAAAAAGAAATTTGTTTTTTATGATATCATATTACATATTGATATGTATGTTACTTTTAAATGTCATACCTCAGGATTTAAAGTTTCAAGAATATTAACGGTTTCTTGTGACAAACGTTTTGCTTCTGCTTCTTTTTGATTTATTAAAATGCTTAGCGGAATATTATCTTCATCATCCTCTATTAAGTTCGTAAAATTCAAAATGGGTTTCCAGCATTTCGCCAAAGTTTCTTGACTCAGCTTATGCCAAGCTCCATCCAAAAATATTACCGCATCTCGTAAACTGATTTTTTTTATTGATTCGATCAAACCGCAATCATCAGCAAAGACAGCAGCTAACAGCGAACTTCGATAATGTAGTTTTGTTATTCTTATGGCATTTTGATCCATTGGTTGAATCAAAGGGGTCACGTTTGGTGGCATAAACATGGCTGTAATTAACCCGCCCGAAGACTTTAATTCATGCTCGCCTGGATGCGATGGGGCGTTATCAAGTAACAGTAAAGCTTTTTGTGGCAATATCTGTAACGTAATTAAAAATTATTCAATTTACTTAATTGTGGAACAAACGAAAGATGAAACCAGTCTTTGAAAAGGCCTGAGGTCATCCAAGCTGTCTTTGAATTTTTGTACTCCACTGGGCAGTTAAAGTTCTTAAAAACTCTGGGATTTTTAGATTTTTCAATCACGAACATTTTAAGCTTGTGTTTTCCAGTAGCATTCACGCATGCAAGAAATGTGAGACGCTGCTTTTCAGTTTTTCTTCCTGGAGCCTGCTTTTCCAATGTGAATACGTACGATTTCTGCGGAAGAAGCTTCCAATATAATGCAGATTCGTCTGCGTTATAGATTTGCTCTTGGCTTAGATCAAACTCTTCTATTTTAGATTTAAGAATTATTTTAAATGGCTCTACCACTTCAGGACGCGCAGACAATTTTTCACCTGATATTGTAATTAAGCGTATACCATAACGCTTCTTGAATTTTTGTAACCATCCGTCGCTGGCAAAAAATGATGTGCTGCTATTGCTCATACGGCTATGTAGCTCTTTTGCTTTTTCCTTTATAATAAGCCCACTAATAGGATAATTCTTGGCACGTTGCGATGAAAACCAATTGTATAGAGCTTTTTCCATTTTAGGGAGCTCCGAAGTGCGAAGAGTTTTGCGTTTTCCTGGTCCCGTAAGCGTGTTGTTAACACATTCTAAAATTTTTGTTTCTTTTTTTAAAATTCCACATATAGTAGACTTTGCTACATTATTTTTTTTTTATAAACTTGCAATGCTTTCACCATTTTTGGCTGCATTAATAATGTTTGCCTTTTCGGATAATGTCAAAACTTTTAATTTTCTTTTCATTTTAAATTACACGTGTTTACTGCTCAAAATTTTTTTCAACAATAAAGTATGTAAATCAATTTTAAACAATACAAATGTCATAAGGTAACGGTGAATTTTTAACATAATCAAAACAAAACAAGAAATTGAAGCATAAATATATATGTAAACACACATATAAGAGTAATGATGTAAAAAAAATATAAAAATTTTGTTCGAGTTTTAGAGCCATCAAATTTTGTTCGAGTTTTAGAATAGTCAATGGAGAAAAAAAAGTGTTCAAGTTTTGGAACGTTCGAGTAATCGTAAGTTCGAGTTTTCGAGCGTACACTGTATTTCAATTGTATTAAATTCCCTTAAAATCAATTCAAAATCTCCAAACCGTTTTATCTTAATCCTGTTAGCATAAATACTTTAGTACCCGCATCAGCACAAATAAACACATATTTTCAGTGCCATTAAAACTAATTAATTTGCCCTCAACATAAAATGCATATAATCAGATAAATCAATAAGCATTTAAAATATTAAGGATGGCTATACCACCATACTGCTTTCCAAAAATAAATAAATGCATTGTAAAATTGTAATCAATTACAAACAATTTGCAGACTTGTACAATAATCTTCATACACATATGCAAACTTGCAATGTTTCCTATAACTTTTGCACATGTTTGTGTGCTAGAATGTCATTAAACATCACCATAAAATGTTTTAAACACAATTATTAGTATTCTTTAAAACGAGTGCACTACTACAACAATGGCACTAGAAACATTATGGCCGACAGATAATGTTGGTCTGAAAGAATGATATATTGGGGTATTTGGTAAAAGGATGTTACACTTAAGAGCCAATTGAGTAAATGCCATTAATCAGCAAACTGTCAAGACTCATACAGAAGCATGAGTTATACACTGAATTGAATATTTGTTGCAGAAAATACAAAAAAAAATGAATGAATGATAGTTGTAGCCAAAAATTTTAATATATGTTTTATATTGAAAAATAAAATTAATAAAAATTAATTTTTACCCTTCTTAATTAAATAATCGAATAAAGTTTTTTTTTAATTTAACTTTTTATGAAATTAGGAGTTGAACTGTAGATATATGAATTGAATTTGATTTTTGGCTAAAAAACTTTTTTTTGAAACAAGTAAGAGTGATTAAAAATAAAAAATGCATTCGTGATAAACCGTTGATCGGTACTAGACAAGTTACAGAGAGAATGGTTAGGAAATACTTTGGTTTGTGTGTGGAATTCGTCTAACCAAATTAATATTGGTATGAGTACTCCTCGTATTCTTATTTACAAAGTTAGTTGCTTAAAAAGATGATGTATACAACCTAACGTAGATAGATGCGAAGAACGCTGGTCAAGTATGTAGAGATCCGGAAAACGCAGAATTAGATTAGGCTGGTGTCTAATTTTTTCTCGTTTTCTTTGGAAAACCTTGACATACATTTGTAAAATAATTTTTCTTTCCAAAAAAAAGGTTTTTCGAAGCTAAAAAATGAACTTAAGCCAAAAATCAATTTCAGTTAATTTTTTTAATAAAATTATCTAAAAATGTAATACATGTTAAGCATTTTAGAGAAAATTATTCAACACATAAAAAATATGTCTCAAAAGAAAATCATTGATTTTGCAAAAAAAAAAAAAATGCATATTTATTATATAAAAGTCTCTAAAGTTGAGCTTTAATAAATATTGTAGCAATTTCTGTCAGATTTCCGAAAACATATATATGACAAAATTCAATTTGGCTATTGTATACAATGTTAAAATTATATTTTAAAGTGAAGCTAGAATCAGGGTCTCAAAGGTTATTTTTTTGCAATGTTTTAATCAATATTTTTTTGAGTATCGACTTTTTGAATATCTGCTTCTGAATGAGTTATATTCTTGTCCAAAAATGTTATATTAAAAAAAAGGTTAAGGTCGAAATCATATACCAGGTGGTAGCAGTAACGAATTTATACATTTTTGCCGTTGCAGGAAATGTAAAACTTTATATAAAAAAAGTTAACGCTGAATTTTTATATATGAAGTCATGGTGAAATAATACAGGTAGTCTCGATGGCGAATTCATTGATTTCGCCGTAAATGCTAAATGTCAAATATAGTGTTTGACATCTAGCATTTACGGCAAAAATTAATGAATTCGCTTTAGAGACCACCTAGTATTATTTCGCCATGATATGTAGCTTAACATTTCCTCCAAAAGAGAAAATGTATAAATTCGCTACTGCCACCACCTGCTACATGATTTCGCCATGTTAGGTTGACTCTTCTTACCTATTACCAAAATCGCAGCTGGCTTTATTTTCAGATTGAAATTTATGTGCAAAAATAGTCTAAAATTTAGGTTCGAAATTAATTAGGAAACTTTCTATTTGGTAGTATGCAGCTCAAAAGAAAAGTACACAAAATATTTTATTTTATTTTCCTTTAAGCCAATGTTATAAAAATAAGTGAAATATTTTTTCGTCAACTGAAACAAAAATTAATGTTCAGGCTACTGTTTGGCAACGGAATTTTTGACAACTCATGTTTGTCTTTAATTTAATTTTTTATTTATCGCTTTGTGTGTAGTCATAAAGTCTTTAATTTATTTATAATTTTATCTATAAACATTTTCACAATTATTTTTTCTTATAAAATTACACAGAACTGCCGCTCTTAAAGCAACCAGAATCGTAATTTTTAAAACTCAGTCCCAGAATTTATTAAAAATGAAGAATCTTATATGAGGTAACAGAGGTTGCCGTAATTGTTTTTATATTAAGAACTTTGTGCTTAATGTACATATGTATATTCACACTTACTGTAAGTGCGAATTACTCAAAATTCATCCAGAGGTGTTAATCACCTGTTGAATTGACACTAATACCTTATACCCTGTTCAGACATGTTTCCTTAATTGAGTCGATTTAGTTTTAATTGCGCAATTTAATTTGGTGTTCACACATGCTCAATTAAGCTTATTCAATTAGCACAAGGCAAATTTATTTTGGTAGGTCGTGTCGTCCGCCCAGCTGATTTCTCTTTTTATTGCAAAAACAACATGGCTTTAAAAACACAAAATTTACTGTAAATAAAAAGTAATTGCGAATTAATTCCTGGTACTTTTATAAACTGAGAAGATCCTTGCGATATACAAGAAGTAAAAATCACACACATCTGACAGAAATCGGAATCGCCCACAATTTGAATAAAGTTTCAGTCAAAACTTTAACGCTTCTCTTTATTATTACTTTATTAATAACTAACTGTGCCCACGACTTCATCTGAATGTCGTTTCTAATTATCTTAAAATTCAAATTTAGAAAAAAAGTGTTTTTAAATATTTATTCCAGAGTTCTGTTAAAAATTTTCTACTTACGATAATAAAATGTGGTGACAACTGGTATAAAAAATAAAAAATAATTTATAATGGTACCAAGCCTCTAAGGGACTTCCTCATAAAATTTTGTTCAAATGCATTCAGTAGTCTTTACGTGATGCGAACACGGAAGAGAGACAGACAGACGGACAGACAGACAAAAATTCCAAAAATATGTGTTTTTGCATTCCATATCGTTCAAGATTTTCCAAACATGTTTCATGTGCAGAAATGACCCCGTTACAGTTTCATTATATGTATATAGTACAAAGGTGGTCCTACAAAATACCTTGAAGATATTCTTTTTGAGAACATAAAGTATGCGTTGTTCGTTGAAAAATTCCCACCAGTTATACTTCCCAAAACAAACACAAAAGTCATAAGCAAGATTTTATGTAACTTACTAAGTCAATAGTTGGTTTATTTTATTCAGAATTTTTTAGAAACTATTAGAATTAGCGTTGGTCTATTTTATAGAGTATTCATAATTTTAGGTATTAATGTGCGTCTGATAAGCAACTGAATTTCAATTTCTCTAAATGAATGAGAATAAGAACTTTCACTTAAAATTTCAATGCTTTAAAAACAGCCAATAATAGAACACATTGAAATAACTACATACGTACATATGTATGTGTGTATAAACGACAAAAAATCAATTACATTTTGCAAGTTATTTTCTGCCAAGCGCGTTTATTAAAACTTTTACCATCTTGTTTTCTGTAAAGTTCAATAATTTGCAACGACATGCAATGGCTTTTACTGATCGCATTGCCCTCGAAAAGCCATGTGCCGCAATAAATTTCTCAACATAACTTATTGCCCAAAAACATTGTGTTAAACCAATTCGAATGGTTATTGGTGAAAGTATGTTGCTAAAAAACTTTCACAATACCACCAGTATTAATGCATTCACAAATAAAATGCATACAAAATATGCAATGAGAATTGGTTGACAATGGGTGAGCTGGTGCGACATTAAATGCAATTCCCTTTAACATAGAGCACGGGTTATCCTTGTTGTGAAAATAACAACAACAGGAAAATATATTAAACTGTGTGTGTATGTGTATAAACCACAAACGAGCCGCATGCGGTAAATTGAATGCGTAATTTTGTAAACGCCACAAAGTATGCAATCAAATAATTTATCCTTCATTCACAAGAAGAATGGGTGACAGTGGGTGCTTAGGTTGGGATGCTATGTTCGTTTTGTATTATAAATACTTTTTTTGTAGTTGAGTACCGTTAAAAGGACTTGGGTTAAAGTGTATGAGTGAGTGATGATTATGTTGATATTAAGTGGTGGCGTTGATGATTACAATGTCTTTCTGTCTGCCTGTACAACGTGCTTTGTGTGTAGCTTGTTGGCCCTCTTTAACTTTTAAGCTTTAATTTTTAATTTCCTCATACTTTTCCCTTAAGACCGTGCAATATAGCATCCTTTTTATACTCGAAACTTTTTGCCACATTTTACTGCTAAATTTGTTTTTAGCTTGTTGATGATGTTAATACCTGTAAGTTGTTATTCTGGGGTCTAATTAATTTTGTATATAAAGAAGAGAGATGTTGTTGTTTTTTAGAAAATTGTCTACCACTAGGCTGATTAAGTCGCATCTGTTTTCAATTCTCATACCAAATTTTGTTTTATTAAAGTTTTTTGGTCACATTTTACGGGTTTTTTAATAGAAATATTTCATCGCACACCAACATCAATTTCATTAAGAACATTTTTTTATAATTTAAGATGAAATATTTAATGTTGTAAAAATATAAATTTATATAAAACTAAAATTTCTTATTTAACAGATTATATAAATTCAATAAATGATTATAGGATTTGTATTAGTAATGAAGCTTCAAATCGATAAAATGAATTGCAGGGGCTTAAATCAAGAGAAGCTCAAGTTCTATTAACACGTTCCCTGCCAAGTTGTAAATGTGAATGTGTCATTTCTAGGCCACGTGTACCATTTTCGGCTCACGGTAACCACTTTAATATTTTGCTATATTTCTGTTTTTCTTGTTTTTGAAAGAACGAATATTATTTTCATAATTATAGATATTAAGAGGACAAAATGCGCTAAATAACAATAAAAAATTAAATTTATTTCGCATTGGATAATTGAAATATATTAAATTTTCGTTGAAAGCATTTTAAATTTAAAATACAGCTTGGCCTATAAATGCGGTTTCGTTTTCGATACACGTGGCAGGGAACGTTTTAAGGTATCATGAAAAAGAAAGCTTTTTCCTTACCTGATGCCGTCGAATTTGTGCGAATGCTGTGAATAATAAAGGATAACATTTGTAAACATTTTCACAAGCAAAAATATTCAAGCACGAGAAATTGCATGAAAGTTGTTCTGCAGTTCACAATTGCAAGAAATTTGGCGACTTCAAATCGTAAACACATACTGAAGTAAATTATATTTTTTTATACACAAATTAAAATTAATATGTTGCCTTTTATTTTATACGATTTTTTTTATTGTTACAGAATAAAAGTCGTAAATAATTAATTTAAAATATGTTCTTTGTTTCATCAATTGTTTGTTTTGATTGGTTTCTTCTGAAGATTTTAATTAAAACAGCTGTTCTATTTAAATTTTAAAAATATTCTAATATTAGTGCGGTTGAGAATATAGTCGGTAGTCAACTAAAATATGACGTGGTTATTAAATGTGCGATTTAAGTGTTAAGGTGCCTTATTAGATTTATTTAAATTACTCTTAGCACGATATGACTTCCAATCTTGTATCTTATATTAAACTCAATAAACAAAATACTTTTTAAGTACTGATGACAAAATTTGTAACCTTTTATTCAAAATCCATTTGCCACCAGAAATTCTTCTTGCTTTATGTTTTTTTTTTTCTTAAATTAATAATAATCCATTAGATTCGAATATCTATTGGATTGAAATAATCTTTAAGCGTCCGTTGTTTAATTCCTTCTTAAGAAGTTAAGCTCACATGTTGTTTTTTCGAACATAAGTTTGTTTTTATACCCTTTACCATAAAAAGTGGAAAAAGGGTACAGATATGTTTGTCATTCCGTGTCTAATTTCTTCAGTATCCATTTTCGACCCCATAAAGTATATATTCTGACCTCTTGTGCATAGCGAAGTCGATTGAGCGAAGTCCGTCTGTACGCACCTGTTAGTGTTTAAATCACAAAAGCAATAAGTATGTCAATCAATGAAAATCAGCATGATCGGTCCATGTCCTTCGAGGCAGCTGGCAGAACACCACGCCTATCTCTATGTTTTTCATGTCATTTGGAACAATGAAGTAACTCAAATCAAAAAATCAAATATATGGGACAATAGAGAATTAAAAAATAAGAACAAAAACATTACGTAAAAAAATTGGTGCTCGGGGCTCTGAAATTTAATTTTTTTTTAAATATTAATATGGGTATAACTTTTAAGCTTTTGAAAAGATCTTTAAGGAAATATCAAAATTTTTAAAAAATGCTTAACTCATTAAGAACCAATGGCATTTTATATATAATATATGTACACACAGAAAAAAAATTTGTAAATAATCGGTTGATATATTCAAAATTTAACTACTAATATCACAATTTATTTCTCGTTATTAATAAAATATATTAATAACATACTTTTTATATTCGAAACTAACAAGTAATATTTATTACTTAACATTAGTTGCAACAAATGTTTAGAAAGTTAACCTGACTGATTTAGGTCTTTACTTAAATGAATTCCATTGATTGGAAGAGGCAACCAAACTAATTCAGCACATTACTACTGAAAACAAAATTTTGTTAGTCAGAATCATGTAAATCGTTTGCGTTACTTTTCTAAACAGTTTTTGTTTTCTTGTTTTTTTTAAATTTTTATGAGAATGTAAATGTTTAAAAAAATTTTTTTTGAGTTATTTTACTTAAATGTTTTTTGAGTTTTAAATTTATAAGAATGTAAATGTTTACATATTTGAATTTTTGTCGTTTGGTTTTTGATTTTTCTGTTTTTGTTTGAAAAAATAATTTCATTTTAATTTTGTTATTCAAAAAACGAAAATCTAATTATTAATATTTTTTGTTTCCTGTTTCCTGATGATGCCACCCATCAGGAAATATTGAAAATATAAATAAAAGTTTTTATAATTTATAATCTAACCTAGTGCTTAAAAAATTAGAAAACAATAATTATCTAAAAAGGTCAAAAAACATTTGTTTATACATAATAAAAAAAATAACAATAAAAATATATTTAAAAAAATGTAAGCGATATTTTGGCTTAGAAATATAAAGATTTATTGAAAATAGCGCATAGTTCCTCAAGATTCTTTAAAGGTAAGTTTGCAAATAAAAATAAAATGTTTTGTTTACTTTGTAGTGACAACAAGTTCGGCATTTGCAAATATAATGTAAAATGAAAGAAAGTAGGTGGAAAGAAAGAAATCGGGAGAATATAGAGTGGCATTGTACTGAGGCTATATGGATTTGTATGGTTCGAATTATGAAACTTATACGTACCTTTTTCTGTAACTTATTTTTTTAAATAAAAGCACATATGAAAGTTGTTAAAGTTATTTTATTCACCACACAATAATATATAAAATCGACTGTCAAATAACTTTTTGAGAAAGTTGTGAGTACCATACTCATTCAGCCATCTCAACCGAATTCGAAATAATACTCACAACCGCCAAAACTCACCACCATTGTGTAAACCACACCAAACGGTGCGTTTCTTTTTGGATTTAATAGAATTTGTTAAATCTGTAGTATGACAGTTTGTTTTGCAAGTAATACTGCTGTTAATTCTATCGCACTTTTAAAACGCCATAAATTTGACGATTATTCCCCGCCATAAATGTTGTTCATCGACATTTTTATCTTTCGATGTTGCAGGGTATATATATGAATATGGACTCAAAGAACTAGCGGTCTATTGAAATACCGAGCTTTAGTATTTTGCACTTTCTAGTCAGCCGCAGTGATTAAAAATGCTTGACTGTTTTCAATACATATGTAGTTGCTTATCTGTTGCTGTGAAAAAATATGCGGCAAAAGCAAAAAGCAAATGCAAAAAAAGAAAGAAACGCATTTGCTTTAGCTGAACATGTGTTTCTTTCTGCAGCAAAGCAATCAGCAAAGCATATATTTTAAAAACGTTTGCTTGCTGCTTTGAAATCAGTAGATCTTTATTCTTATTTTTGCTATTGCTTAACTCTTTACTATGAAGTTGAGGCTAACTACGATTGCTTATCTTACTGTTACTTGCTGTAACTCGCTGCTTTTTATCCCTTTTAACATTGGAAACGTATTTATGTATTTATTACGTACAATACGTACAAAACCTTGTTTTATTTACACCATTAAATGTTGATTGTTTTTCTTAAAAAGCAACAGCAAAAGAAAAAACAAACATCAACTTATTGCTTAAGCAACAGCAAACCTTTTCTAAATAAATGCTTTGCTTATTGCTTTGCAGCAGAAAGAAACACATAGTCATCTTAAGCATATGCGATTCTTTCTCTTTTTTGCATTTGCTTTTTGCTGTTTCTTCGTTTATTATGAAATATTTTGAAAATGCTGAGACACTAAGATTTTTTATTTGCTGAAAAACATGTAAGCAAAGCATAGTTTTTAGTACTGTTGCTATTTTTAAGCAAGCAATTTAAACCCTGGTCAGCCGTATGTCTAAAGAAGTTTGGTCTAATTGTTCATCTACTCCAAACAGCTACAGGTTGTGGATGCATATGTTTCCGGATAATTACAAACGCTCAAACTTCTACGTTAATAGAAAATGAGCTTTATTATTTATTATTCCATTCGTGTTGAATAATTCTTCTTCTTCTAGTTCTTGCTTTACTTCTACTAAGCGTAAGCTGCTAGCTGTCAGCGGTCACTAAGGTATATAGCCAGATATCAAAACAATCATTCTATTTCAGTATTTTTCTTTTATTATTTGATTACACGTATAATTTATAATACCGCTATTATCTATGTTTAATAATTATTACTATTTCGTGAAGTTTATCTTATTTCAGTCTTCAATATCCTTACACTATTAATACTATCAGATTCTAAATAAACAGGGAGCTTACATCGCATATTATTGACAAAAGAAAAAATTCATTGGAGAATTTTTGTTGTATTAAAATTGCGTGAATATTACGAATATTTTCAACCATTTGTTTGAGGCTAAATGGTTAAATTACAAAGAAAACATATTTCCCACATTAAAATACTTATAAATTAAGTACATGTTTGTATTACACTAGCAGAATTTTAATAAAACATATAAATTAAGTAGATTCTTAAAAGAGCTTTAAATCTAGATTGGAACATTCGATATGAAAGAGCTAATTAAATTATTTATTTTTCTTATTAGAAAGAATATAGTGTTGAGGATCTAAGACAACATGACAATTTAAATAATAATGTAATAAACACTGCAAATAATGGTTGGCTTTTAAAAAAGCTTGTCAATGGCGAAGTTTGTATACCCTTCACCTCATGTTTTTTCAACTTTTTTCAAACCGTTACAATATAGTAGATTTATGTTGGAAAAACATTTGACATCATTTGAAGGTTTTATTTTATTTATTTATTACGATATTATGACTTTAAGAAAAAAATTCTTTACTAGTTTAGTAGTACTCGTAGTATATAATCGGTAGTATACGTTAGAAAAAATTGAACTTAACAATCAATTTACAAATAAAAATTACAATATAACGGTTTGTCTTAAAAACAATACAAAAAAGAAAAATAAAAAATTAAGTTAAATTAAAAGAAAAAAAGATGTAATAATAAAGAATGAAATAATAATATTAAAAAAAGATAAGAAGTAAAATTAATAGCAAGAATATAAAAAAAACTATTTGAATAACATAACTTTATTAGACAATTTAGTTGGTGAAAAGTAAGATAGAAAGAAGAAGAAGAATAAGTTAGACTATATAGCTCGCATAAAATATTTTCGAAGAAATTTCTTAAAATTCTTGTGTTTAGATGGAGATTACTTGTGTTTAGATGGTTGTATCTTGGTAGTATTAACAACACACCACTGGCTGACCTGCTAAGTAAGATTTTGTTAAACAGATAAGCCGGCAAAAGGGCACTTATTCATTAGTGAAGAAAAATCAAAGTGTGCATGCTGAGACAGTCCAATAGGTCACAAACAAGAATCGTAGCTCTCCAGGACGAAATACTACTGAATCTGTGCGTAGTATTGTTGAAAGATACTTCCAACTTATAAAGCGAGTACGATTCTAATAAGTTGTAATACAGGATAACTCTTTACCTTTATTGGTGTGTAATTTGAGGTTATTCTCAAATTAGGTAGTGTTAGATACACTTTTCGTGCTATATTATTAAAGCCCAACTATAATGCATAAGCTAGCTTTATTTTGTGTCAAAAATACAACGAAAAGCCTGTCAAATACTTAGGTACTATATTAAAGAAATTTAGCTGACTAGAATGTACTAAATTAATTAACTAATTTGCCACAGTTTCTCATTTATGTTTAATTCCTACTTTTGCCAAAAATTAATTCTATATACATAAATAAATAAAATTTTAAAACGAAAATGCTTTAAAGATGATATTTTACATATTTAACAAAATTCACATACACATTTCAATTTTTTGGTTCATGTTCTAAGATAAATTTTCATAAAAAATATTACAAATTTTTTTCTGTTTTGTGTTTGTGGCCAAACATACTAAAAAATGCAACGGTGTTCATCGCTTATATCGTATACATATGTGTGTATAAATGCAAATACAAAGTTAATTTAATTATTTATTATTGTTGTTAAAAATAGGACAGAAATAAAAATATTGTTTTTTCTACATTTTCTATTGAATTAAAAACTAAAAATTTAACACTGTTAGTCTTAATTACAATTTTTATTTATGAATGTATGACACAAAGTGCAATCAGATGTTTCCGTATGGAAAGTGGGATCAGTTTCGTACCGTGCTTAAAGAAATGCCATTTAACGAAACTTGACAAAAAGTTATCTTACGTACATTGTAGTTTTACCACATATAGTTTAATGTATTTGCACAGTTGATTAAGATTGCTTAAGTTATTTTATGCACATTATAGTTGGGCCTTTAATGTGGTCACAGCATGTTTAGAATGAGGTGATGATGAATCCTAGATATTTAACGTTTTCCAAATAAACAAGTGGAGTGCTGAAATGGAGTTTGTTCCTGCAGATGAGAATTAGTATCGATTTGGCTAGATTAAGCTTAAGGTTATTCGTTTTAGCCCACATGCAAACATCATTTACGTCCTCATTAAGTTTATAGCACATATCATCAGCAAGATCAATGCGGCAAGACGTGTAAAGTCAGACATCATCTGCATACGCATGAAAGTTAACAAATTTAACAATTTTATAAATATCGTTAATAAAAATACTGAATAGCAAAGGACCAAGGAGAGAGCCTTGCGGAACTACAGAATTCATATACAAGAAGCTTGACTCCCTCAAACCAACAACCACTTTATGTAAACGTTCAGATAAGTAGCTTCTTATTGGCAATACTGTGCAGTGGTCAAACCTAAAGTAGCATTCTAGTTTTTACAAAGAATTGAATGATCAACTTAATCAAACTCTCTTGAGAAATCTGATTAGCGACAAGTCATCCATATCATACGCCGGTTTGATATCATCAAGTACTTTTAGTACTGCAGTAGTACAACTATGGTTTGAACTAAACCCAGATTGCAGCGGAGACGGCAAACAATTCACTTTGGTGATTTAATTTTCCATACAAAATTTTGTCCAAAATGTTTGTTAATTCGACACCTTAATTAACGGAATTGTAGCATTTGAAGGACTGATTTTGCCGCAATTTTTTAAATTCTGAGAAAGTATTATTTCGTTCGATTTATCAATCGAAGAAATCATTGGTACGTTAGTGTGATAAAACGAGAATGGGCAGAATGTACTGCACCGTTTAAAGTTATGCTTCTAAACTTTTCCGTACCTCAATTAGCTAGCAATTATTATTCCTGAAATGTAGTTCCTATGCCATGCAGCGCACAATGTAATGAATTTTTTTATAAAAAAAAACATTGGACGACCAATTTGTTTGACGAAAAGATCCTCGTAATTGGCCATCAAGTCATAACCAAACTTCATTAAATTATTTTCTTTTTGAAACTTAAAAAGTTATAAGCTTGTCTCTGCCGATAAATTAGAGGTACCAAATACTTGACGAAGTGTTTATAAATCTGGAGTGGTCTAACCTCAACTTCCTCATACCTCAATTAAACAGGTATTTTGATTGTTATATTGCATATACACATATAATAAAACTGTAACGGGGTCATTTCTGTACATGAAATATTATTTAAAAATTTTGATGTTGGTTTAAATAGTAATCGACATGGAATACCAAACACGTATTTATGTAATTATTGTCTTTCTGTCCGTCTGTGTTCGCATCACGTAAAAACTACTGGATGAATTTGAACAAAATTATATAAGGGGGTCCCTTAGAACCTTGATTCCAATATAGAGTACTTTTTTTTTTCCTAAAAATAAGTCATTTCGTAGAGAAAATAAATATACAAGTGTGAAAGCACCCAATTTTACCGGTATAATGGTACTAAAACAGTTGTCTGCACAAAAGTTGTCTGCACAACAGTTGTCCGTCGAATAAATATTTAAAAAATAGGTTTCTAAATTTTAATTAAAAAAAAAATTAGAAATGACATGCATTGCTGGTGAAAAATAAAGCTTAAAGATTATTCGAATCGAAAAAAGGGTTATTTTCCTCCATGAGTGTGAAGCAAACTACCCCTGCCTCTCTTGCCGTTAATGCTCAAAAACTATACAAGTCTTCATCTGAATTTCATTTTTATATATTAAACTGTAAGACATGCAGAGCGTTCACAAAAATAGTGACATACAGGGCCATCCACCAACAGGCATCATCACGAATATAGTAAAAATGGATTTAGGAAACCCTGAAAAAATCTGTTGAAATTGCGACATCGATGTTTTTCACGATTACCATGCCTTACCTTATACTATGTATAGTTTTTATTACTAAGAGTATATCTAAGCATTAGAGTTTTATTTTGGTTGGTATATCATAGTGTCTAAGGTCATAATGTCCGTGCACTTTATGTCGCACTCAAAGCTGACATAATGTCCATTGACTTTATAATATCCATTGACTTTATGACTTCACGTTAATAGATATTATGTCCTTGGACATTATATCACGTCTATAGCATCTACGGGCTAAGAAGCTGGCAATTTCAACTTAAGCTCGACTTTACCTCACCTTCAGTTAGATTCCCTTTAGAAAATTTAAAAATAATTGCCTTTATTAAACACAGACTGATACCAATTTGTAAATAAGAATCTCAACTTGTTGTAGCATAACGATTTGACGTGAGTTAAAAATGTTACTTTCGCATTTTGTATTTCTTAGTTCACAAGTATAGTGATAAATCTTACAAACAGTTCGCATACTGAATTTGATTTTATAATTTTTAAAGAAGTTATACCCCTGTGGATTTTAACTAACAACAAACACAAAAAGTTCACACCTTACAAATTTCATTTGAAATTGTTTCCAGCGAAATAAATATGAATGAAGATAGATGGTGTTGCTATATTTATAAGAATTTACACCCAACTGCTTTAAAATTTACTTAGGAGTCGCTTGAAATTAATTAATTAATTTAAAATAAATTAGTGCAAAAAGTTTGTATTTTTAAAAAGGCAAACAATTGCTCACAAAATAGTGAAATAATTAGGTACGTAATTACAAAAATAAGCAGCGCCAACTATTTGTAAAGGGTTTAAGGCCAATAGCACATGTAAGAACATTATTGTATTTCTATTAAAAAAAAGTTCCCATTCTTTAAAAAATGATATTAAGATGTGAGCTGGAACTGTTAAAATCAACAATAATTTATCTATTATAAAAACTCAACTTGTTAATCACAATTAAAAATATTGTAGATAGATAGATAGATACATACATACATACATACATACATACATACATGCTATTATTAATAACACAATTACATAATAATAATAATAATAATAATAATAATAATAATAATAATAATAATAATAAAAAAGAACAAAGATTTTTGCTTACAACTGGGATTAATAGAAATAAAAAAATAACAAATCTTTCAACGTGAGACTAAACATCGGAAAGTAGGTCTGAATGCCGAATGGAGAAAAAGTATTATAAAGTCCTAAATTTTTAATTCCTAACGATAGTGGTCGTAAGCTAACTTAAGATAGTTTAAGCAACTGTGAAAATACATGTGATACATACAGCGTTGCCAGAAACTTTGAGAAGAAAATCATCATATGCAGAAAAAAAATCATATTTTATGGAAAAAATCATCATTTTTTCAATACAAAACTTTATTTAAATATTATCATTAAAATATATATATATATATATTAACATACATTGTATATATTTAAATTATTATTATTATTAAGAGTGTACGAAGTTATACGAAGAACTTTTACTATAATATATACAGGGTTTCATATTTTTAATAATATCTTGATTCATTTTTAAATTAAAGCAGGAACAGTTTCATATTGCTAAGTAAGTTACCTTCGAGAGTGCTGTTGTCTAATTTTTTTCTATATTTAGTTTTGTTTAAATTACCTGCTGAAAATATTGGTTCGACATTTGCTGAAGAAATGGAAAGATCAAGTTTTGACAACACCAGAAAAGCTAGAATGTTGTTAGCACGAGTTATTTTTGAAACTTTTGACGAAATGTCTTCACAGCTAAGATTATCTAGAGTTGTAAAATGATCACTGAATTTTATAAAACGAAGTTCTCTAAATTTGCTATCTAAATTTTGAATATCCTTTTCACTAATACAGTTTGGAAAATTGTGTATTAAGCCTGTCAGAAAATTAATTTTTCTATTTATGATTTTTAAAGGGTCAAGACCCAGATAGAATTCTTCGTTGTGTAGGAATAGACTTTTGCTTTAAAAGTCAAGATCGTTATTGAGACTCATGTTCACATATTCTGTTTGTATAAAATTGTCTAAAATTTCCTCATACATTCTATATATTTGACAGGATAAGCTTTGAATAATTTTGTTTTGTTTACAACAAGCTGATACATAATTTCACTATGTAGTACAATTACAATGAAAGTACTACACACTTGAAATACAAAAAATCATAGTTTTTATAAATTAGAAATCATAATTTAAGAAAAAAATCATCAAATCAAATTTTAGTTAAAAAATCATCAAAAGTATGATAAAATCATCATTTTGGCTACGATGGATACATATGTGTCAAATGTACTTAATAAAAATTTTTGTATGTTTTTATCAAATGTAAATTTCTTAGGAAAAGTTCCGTTGAAAAACTGTAAAAAAGCTATATTTAAAATGGAAAACAAAGTAGAGAGAAAAAGAAAGCCATAAACACTTGTTGAAAAGAAAAAGCGAGTATACGATAAAAATATTATTTTAAATTATTTAAACATTTTAATATCATATCCATTTGTATACACTCACAAGTTTTCAATTTTTTTATAAACCGATAATATATACTGTGCGTTTTTAAGTACTTTTTCTAATGAATTACACAAACGCGAGAAAAATGTAGTTTTAATTTTAAATTTTTTCTTAAAATTAAAAAAAATTGAAAATAGATTTTTATATTTATAGCTCCGATTATATTAACTATTTTCTTTGAATAATATTTTGCAAATTATTTTTATTTATTACGACTATTACCAAAATTACTAGCTATTCGTTTGTAAGTTCATACAAATACATTGTGATCACAAAAAAGTCCTTTTAAATTTGTTTAAGCACTTAATCATTTACTTTAAGACTTTTGAACGCAAATAAGTCCAGATTTAGACTATTCCATTTTTCATACCATTTTTATACCCTTCGCCACAAAAAGTGGAAAATGGCTATATCTTACTTTGTTATTCCGTCTTCATTTCTACAATATCCATTTGCGAACCCATTAAGTATATATTCTGAATTGTTATGCATAGCAAGTCGATTGAGCGATGTCTATCCGTGTTCGTGTTGAAATAAACTTTGTGAAGGCACTAGACTAGATGAGCTAGCAAAAAATTCAAATACGCCAATCGATCAGACATGGTTTCGAAAATTTTACTATTGGAAATCAACAAGATCGGTACATGTCCTTCGAGTTAGCGGGCAAAACACAATGCCTGCCTCTAATTTATATATATTATTTGGAACAAATCTAGTTTAGTAAAGTAACTCCAATCAGAAAAACAAAAAGGCGATAAAGAATTAAAAAATTAAAAAAAAAACATCAGGTGAAAAGATTGGCGCTCGCCCATATTTTCCTAGTTACCGATCTTTGAAATTTTTAAAAATATTAATATGGGTATCATTTTAAAGCTTTTGAAGATATCTTTTAAGAAATACTAAAATTTAAAGAAAATACATTACCCATTAAGAGCCATTTAAAATTACTTAGTTAGTTGTTACTTAGTTTTTTATTTCTTATTATTTAATTTTCTGTCACCCCAATATTTGCGTTTTTGATTAGAGTTACTTCACTAAACTAGGTTTACATATATGATGAAGGGAATACAAGATTCGGCATAGCCGAATATAGCACTTTTACTTGTTTCAATTAAAGCTGTAATATTATATATCAACAATAATTGCTATTTTGAAACAAAATCACCGACAAATCGACACTTTTACAAAGAAAAACCTGGCTTTATCGGCAATTTAATTTTAAAATCGTCGAAAAATCGGCAAGTTTTAACATATTTTTTATTGGCAAAAAGTATCAAATAATTTATAATTTTTAAAGATTGATAAGATTTATGTTCATGATCAAATTGTTTTGATATATAAATTGTAAATAAAAATTGATACAGTTAATTAGTTAATAATATTTACATTTTGATTGTTTCGTTTTTGTTATGTTTTGATTCTTATATTAACTCCTTAACCAATGAGCCCAAATACATCGCATCCATTTAAAAAAATGCTTTCTATTCATAAATTTACAGTAAGAGATAAAGGATATCATACCAAATATTAAAAGTTGCTTAGGTTTTGAACAGCGAATTCTTAAGTTAATTTTGTTATTATTTTATTATAACTTCTAAAGAAATGGAATTTAATTTTTGTTGTTATTTTTTGGTTATAGACACATTATGTAGTAGTAAATAAAAAAAATATTTTCAATAAATTTATTTAAAGAAAAGATATGAGTCTATTATTACTTAGGGGGAAAAAGTTTCTTAGGTTTCTAACAATACTGTATGTATATTCTGATTCCCTATGCATAGAGAATTCGATTTAGCGATGTCCGTCTGTCCATCAGTGTTCGGGTTGAAATCAACTTCGCCAAGGCACCGCTGAGCTGGAGTAAATTTAAATGCGTTAACCGATCATACATAGTTTCGAAAATTTTGCTATTGAAAATTAGCAAGATTGGTCCATGTCCTTCGAGGCAGTAGGCCAAACACTACGCCAGTTTCTAATTTTTCCATATCATTTGAAACAAATCTAGTTAATTCAAGTAATTCCAATCAAATAAAAAACAAATTTATGGGACGATAGAGAATTAAAAAATAAGAAGAAGAAAACACCAAGTGAAAAATTAGTTCTCGCCTATATTTTCTGAGTCAAGGGCCTCTGCAATTTTCATAGAAATGTAGGTTTGTACGCCATATTGTTTGAAATATCAAGAGACCTTTGAGGAAATAATAAAATTTTTTAAAAATGCTTAACCCATTCAGAGCCTATGACATGTTTATGTAAAATTATAAACAGTCAGGGATGCCACAAAATTTTGTTAAGAAATCAGCACTTTTGCACAAAAAGTTGCCCTTATCGACACTTTAATTTTAAAAAATCGGTAAGTTAAAAAACTTACTTTGAATACAATAAAACTCATTTTTATTAACAAAAAGTATCAAATAATTTATTATTTTATAAGATTTATAAAATTTATGTTCAAAATCAAAATGTTTTAATATTTGAATTGATGTGGTTATTTACAATATTGTTTGTTGCGTTTTTGTTGTGTTTTGATACTTAAATTTAATAACTTTTTAGCCAATGAGCCCAAATACATCTAGTGAAATTTCAAAAAATGCTCTGTATTAAAATTAACATTAGTACAGTTCTTAGAAGCCTTTCCATATGGCAATATAGGTTGTGTATTTCAGTTGACTCACCTTTAAATACTCTGGTTATACTATTAACAATTTCAAGTACATATATATTTAAAGAGGATAAATAATTTTGATTGTGTTCATTTATTTTTTTATAATTAAAATCAAATTCTTAAGTCCTCATACAAATCTAGTATTCAAACAACTATCTCTTCAAGCGACAGCCATCTGATTTCACTTGGGTGCAGTAATTTATGGTTTTATTTCAGGTAATTTTTGAATGTTTTAAAATTGGTGAAGTCTTTATATAATTAAAGACAAGCATATAATGCAAGTAAGTGCCAAACATATTTCATAAAAAATAAATCTGAAATATTTTTTTTTTTAATTTTTTTAACACAATATTTGAGACTGTCATAACGGCAGCACCAAATCCTATCAAATTGGTCTTGTGGTTTTCGTTATTTTGTGTAACTCTTGTACAAACATTTGGTATAGCATTATCTACTTTTATCAATCGGAAGAAATAGTCCTGTATTTTTAATTTTACATATATAAATACAACAAAACACAATGACTTGGTAATGCATAGATCGGTTGATTCACTCACGCCTGCAAGCTCACATACAATTAAGAAATGGTTTTTCCAATGACGTTTTTGATAACAGGTACTATAGTGTTGCCCAAAATTAATAAATTATTTTAAAACAATCAAAATTACTTTGTTACAGTGTTTATCAAAAAATCGGCATTTTGGAGAAAAAATCCGGAAATCGACACTTTGATAATTTTGAGGCGAAAACTCGGCACATATGGCAGGCCCGATCGTATGATAACTTCAATACAATATAATGTTTACTCTGTAAATGAATGTTTACATAGAAGCCATTAAAAAGCCATTATTTTTTGCTTATGAACTACATTTCTTGTAGAAATGATTCTTATAGCCTATGCGTCAAAGCCTGTTTTAATTATTCATATATAACGATCAAATAAATGATTTATTTCTGAATTTGAGTTTTTAAATGATTTTTGTGACAAATGATTAATAAATAAAACAGTAAATAATAATAAGTCTATTATATAAGGAAATATTTGCATTCAATTATATAACATGACATTTTCAACCGTATAATGTTTATAGTTAAACATAGTTATGTTGATATTTTACCATGTTATTGTTAAGCTATACAATAATGTTGCAATACCAATCATATTATTATTAAATATAACAATACTATATTTTGTTGAAAACTATGTAACACATTTAAGAATCGAACCTAGGCTTTTGAAGCAATTACATGCGCAGTAGCCAACGTGTTAACGCCCTTACATATCAATAACATACATACCTATAACAAATTACCATTAGACTTGTAAACCTTCAATATATTAAATAAAAATTTGTTCATTATATTGATTCAAAAATATTCGAAATAAAATGCTGTCCAAAGTAAATTTCTTTGCTAAAAAAACTATAGAAATATGATCTACCTTGATAAGTTCAACACTTTTTCTTCATAAAATTTCTTTTAAAATTGTTAAGAACTTCACCTAAAAATTAAAGTCTCATACAATTAAAATCATTTGAACAATTAATTGTATGGCGCTGTTAAATTGCATGTTAAGATACTATGCCACAAATAGAAACAGGAAAATAAAAAGCATTAAAAGACAACTAAAATATCTACATGAACAATAAATTCATGTCGCAACCAGTTAATATCTGTTTTACATAGAACATAAACAGAATGCAAGGCCCTATATTAATTGGACGCTCTTCACAATGACGCACTAAGCGACTTAGCAAGCAAGAATAAACAAAAAACGGATTTGTATAAACGATAGTTTACAAATTGAATAAAGTGCAGCTTTGTTCCTAATTTTTGTATGGAAAGCAGTTTGAAAATAATATTGAAATATTTGGGAATTTCTTAAGGCCCTACATTTTTATTTGACTATACTTCAGCTTTTCGTCTGCTTGCAAGTATAAGAATTTTAAGCAGCGTGTAATAAAATGTTTACTCGATATATTCGTTCTTGAAAGCAACTAGCTTAAAAAATAAATCTAAAGTTTAATCGCATGTTAGCATGCATGTTAAAAAGCATCCAAATCTATGACAAGATATGAATAGCTGAACACAGAACTAATACAAAATATTACTAGTTTTATGTTGTACAAAAACTGCAACAATAACAACAGAAGCAACTTCATGTAATTTTACATTAAACAGAGAAAAAGAATTAGAGATGCCACTGATCGCGGCGACATGCATGTCGTGGCATAATCTTGATGATGAATGTATAATTGCATGCAAACTGTTTTGATGAATGGAAAGAATGAATGAAAAATCTATTAGTTTGAGGTGACTGGAAAAATGTGATGATGTCGCAAGGGGTTCTCTTTATGCATTCATTTGTAGAGGCAATGTTGTTAACTTAGTGCAACAGCACTTTAAAAAAGTTAATTTAAATGTTTTTTTGCTTTTGACTGCGATAGGAGTAAATGTCAACCAGCATAAAACAACAATTCATTTATTCATACATGAACTTATTAACATTATACAAACATATACATGTGTCCAGTAAATTTATGCAAGTCTGTACAGTAGTTTTAAGGTGAAGTAAAATTTGTTAGTCAAGTAATATTTGTTAAGCTTGTTTAATATTTATTTGCAATATAACTGTTATCAAGCTCTTAATCAAAAATATATTTTAATTAACAAATTATTTTTTTTTTGCATTGGGTAATATTGGTGTCGTATGCTGCCTAAGGCTTGCGTTCACTATCATTCTCAGTCCTACGATCTGTTAAAAATTGCTTGTGTTCTCAAAAAGTATGATGGTGTTGATAAAAAGTGTGACAGACTTTTTGACAGATCTGTACGATTTAATAATCTTTTGAAATAATTAACAAAATTGTTTTCTATGCGATCAGAGTTGATTTTTTTTAAGATGAGGAAGAAAACAATAAATAAATTATGCATCTTTTTGTAATGTATGAATGATTTTGAAAGTAAGACAGAATTGGCCATTACCCTTTCATCATTAAAGTTAGAATGTAAATTAACGTACTGAAGTTGTCCGATTATGAGTTAAATAACATGCAACTTTGTAACAAAGACTCAAGAAACTACAAGTCGTTTTCGTTGCTTAATATTTATATATTTTGCAAAAATCTCAAGGGTCTTATTTTTTTTTTATTCTCCAAAACTGAAATGAGGGACATATTTTTTATAAAAGTTGATACGTCGATTGATTCAATTCTGTTGATCATGTCATGTTTAATATATGTAAAAAAAATGAATCTTCGCCAACAAATTGATATTCTCGTATTATCGGCGAATTACGGGCGCATTGAATAAGTAACAGAAAACTTCAGACTGATAAATTGGCTGGCATCAACTTTTTTTCCATTAGCCGACATAAAAAGGAGGTTATCAATTCGTCTGAATGTTGCTTTTTTTATTGTTTGTGTCTGCAGAACTCCGTCATTTCTGAGCCGATTTTGAAAATTTTTTGTAATTTGCTATATTATGCTTACCAATTGGTCCCGTTTTAAGACAGTTTATAATATCAATAATTTAAGGGTGTCCTCGTACAACATAGATATTTTTAACTTATAATAAAAAGTAATGCAAAAATTAAAGGGTGTCCCCAAAGGTGAGGTAAATTGACCTATGAACGTTATAATAACAAGTATAAATATTTAAAATTATAAGTTAAAGGGTGTTCGCATAATTGATGTAAATTGCCCTATACTGGCCTTTTAGACAAATGCTTGCAAATTAGACTGAATATCGGCTGCTATGTTACTATAACGGAGTAACAAGAATTAATATTGAAAATTATAAATTAGAGGGTGGCTAGTTGCCAGAACAGTTGTAGACAGCCGCTTCAAATTCACGAAGAGAGTGTTCCCAAAATTAATGTCATTTTACCTATATGACCGTACCTTTTGAAACGATACCCAGCAAAAAATGTTTGAAAAGGTAATCGAGTGTGGAATTAAGCATTTTTGGCGGAAGTACTTCCTAACTAGATTGCCAACTTAATGATTTTAACAAGGCATGAGACTTTTATAATCAATTACTGAGAATCGATTACATTAATTACTGTAGTAAATATTGCGTACCATTAGTACGGTAGTCTCTTCTAACATCAAGAACTAGCTTCATTACTACTTCTTTTTGGAAACCAATGTAATGTGTTTTGTAAGCGAGTAACAAAAAATGGCAATCACAAAAGTAAGTCAATATATGGCAAGTACTTTTTAAGGTAATGTCTAATTTTTTACTGGGTATATACAAACACTTAGGCAGAATTCAGTCCTGTTTGTTTTATCAAAAACTGTTTTGTCAATAATAAAATCATCAAGGCTAAAGCTTGAAATATATGCGTATTTCCATTTTCCTTCGTCATTTTCTGTTTCTTGCCAAAGTAAAAACATGTAAGAGTTTGTCCTTTGCTTACATCTTTAACTGTACATTACAGAAAGTTTTTTTTAAATTTGATAAGAATTTAATTTAATATCACCATCCCCTAACTCTTAAACATCATAACTTCAGCAAGACTGTCTTTTGCGCTTAGTTCAGGAATAGCAATTGTAATGTGACAGCATTTTTGGCTTTAATTTTTATACGCATCCATTGCGCTTATACCTTACTGTATTCATAACATTTGTTTTCCACCGTATCCAAATGCAGGCTTATGCATTCACGATTCCATTATTTATTTTATTTGGTTTAAGAACACATACTCAATATTTGTTTTTATACGAAAAGATAAAAAGAAGTTTTTATTTTAAAATATACTTTAGGAAGAGTGTACTTTGTTCTATAACTATGAATATGGGCCAATATTTCCTGTTTTTTATGTAGAACAAAATCCAGCCAGAATTGTTTTTCTATAAATCACATTGTTTAGCAAAAAAAAATATCTTACTTCATTCATTTTTTAATTTAATGTTTAAGTTTGCGAGTATCTTTTAAGTGGTTTTATGAAGTCCCTTTAAAATTTTTTTCTTTAATCTTTATATTTTTATAATTTTGATTATAAAGGAACAAATATTTTTGTATTAGTACCACTGTGCATAACGAATTCAAATCTGTTTAAAACATTTAAACATGCATGATGCATCATCGTCATCATGCATTGAAATTTTGCCAGGTATCATTAACAATATTTTCAAAAAATTTTAAAGAGAATTTCATTTGAGGAAAAACAAGAAGCCGTTTTCTGGCTTAAATTTCAAGTTTTATTGTCTTGGAAAAGTCGTGTAAAATTGTAGCGAATTAACATAAATTATAAAAAAAAACTAAAATTTTTTTATAGTATATTCTATCTTTTTTATGTTTTGAGAACATGTTGATATGAGTAGTTTTTTTTTTTAATTATGTTTGTTAGAAAATCATTTGTTTGGGGAGGAATATCATTTTTTTTAATGGTTTTGTTATTTACGATGTACTTTTTACTTTGGGTGTAGGAGACATTGGCAATTATTGAATAAATGAAAAAAAAAACAAGTTATCTAAGCTCTCATAAACATGACATAAGATGCATGCTACGAAATCATTAAAGAACAATTAATTAAAGTCAAACCTAAACCATCAACCACAACCACTATGTTCCCATATAAATTGCTTTTTTTCGCTGACACTCATCAGAACATTGTGGCTTGTTTGTAGATTTTCTTTTTGCTGTTTCTTTTTCTATTTATTTTATTTTTGTTTATTATTTTCTATTTTTTCTATGAGAGTACGACCGCAGATCTTTGAATATTTGGTACAATTAATAGTTAATGTATGACAATAACAAATATGACCTAAATTATTCAATTTATACATATTTTTTTTATTTGTTTTTAAATTTATGATTTGTTACGCAACTCTTTATTCTATTAACCCTTAATAGTTCTTTAGGACCACGATAAGCATCAATTGATAGACAGATTTCAAATTAACAATCCTTCTCGGATAAAACAAAAAGATCAAACTTTTACAAAAAACGCAAAACGAGGATTTATTCTTACACATTTGCATTCGAATTCTCGATGATTGCCTTCATGTTGTTAAACGACCAATTCGGTAAAAAAATTCATGTAATTTGTTGCTTTACCTATTTTCGAAACAACAACTCCCATTATGTAAATAAAACACCATGAAGTTATAGTGCCTCAAACACGTAATTATAAAGGCCCAACTGTAATGTGCATAAAATAACAAGCAAACTTAAACAACTGTGCAAATATATTAAATTATATATGGTAAACTATAATGTACATAAGATAACTTTTCGTCAAGTTTCGTTAAATGTCATTTCTTTAAACAAGGTACAAAACTGATCGAACTTTTCGTACGGAAACAGCTGATTGAGTTTTGTGTAGACATGTGCCCGGTCGTTCGATTCAGTGACCGGTCTTTTTTCGTCAATTATCAAAGACTGATTCGTTCGTTCAATTCGTTCAATCGGTCAGTTTGAACGAAAGGAGCTGGTAAAATATCTGGCTCATTTCGTTCAATTAAGTCATCCGTTCAATTTAACCAATACACTATTGAACGAAAAGGCCGCATTTAAATGACCGGATCACTCCGTTCACTTGATTGATTCGGTCAGTTTAACCCGTTCGTTCGCGAACGACACAGCTCTAGTTTGGTGTTATACATTTATAAAAATTGTAATTAAGACCTACAGTGTTAAATTTTTAGATTTTAGTTTATAGAAAATGTAGAAAAAAAAGAACATTTTTTTCTGTCTAATTTTTAACAAATATAATAAATTAATAATAAATTTATATTTATACACACATATGTATACGATATAAGCGATGAACACCGTTGCATTTTTTAGTTTGGTTGGCCACAAACACAAAACAGAAAATAACTTGTAATATTTTTGATGAAAATTTATCTTAGAATATGAACCAAAAAATTGAAATGTGTATGTGAATGTTATTAAATATATATAATATGTTCTTAAATGTCATTTCGTTTTAAAATTATGGTTATTTATAAAGAAATTATTTTTGGCAGAAGTACGAAAAATACATACATATATGTGCAACTGTTGCAAATTAGTTGCTAAGTTTATGTAAGTTCATTGTAGTCGCCTAAATTTCAATATATATATATATATATATATATATATATATATATAATCCACTTCATCTACTTACGACAGTAATATTTTCAAAGTCAAATTGGTTCAATGAAAACTATATACATATGTGATTGAGTTAAAAAGATTTCTTCTCCTATTCTAAATTTTTCTTCACCTTTTAAGGGTTAATAAAGTAAATGGGGTTTTTCTTCATTTATATTAATATTCTATAAATGTTTATACAATCATTTTAAATAATTTGACCCGCTTATTTCAATTTCAATTATAACATTCACATTTTTCTTGCTCCTACATACATATAATTGTTTCCATTTAGAGTTGTAAACGAAATTTCTTATTAGAATTAATTAATTATTGTGGTAACATTCAACATCTCTTTTACCCTCACTGTATTTATTCTGTTCCAAAATGTGGTAATATTTTATTAGGTTATTGTTGTTATTTTCTTAAATATGATTAAATGATGGATGTGTTTAGAATTTAATTGTAACCTTAAGTGTGACCCTTATAATAATATTCTTGCACAACAAATTTCCATAAGTTGTTTGTTCTTTAAAAATTGAATACTTTAAGTTGCAAATGAATGGCAACATTTATCCATCTTATAAGATGATTCTATAAACTGTACAATAATTTATTTAAACGATCAGTTTTCTTATTTGATAATTTAAATCGAATCCATGGTGCGTATTAATTCTATGTTAAAATGATGTAGTGTAAACAGACTTTTAATAAAAAGTTGTTTCCACGAAATTCAGCTGCCATTTTTAATATGTAAATATTTGTGCTAGAAAAACGTATTTAAATTAAAATTTAATTGCCTCTTTTTATATAAACTCATTAGTTTAACTAGGACATGTCATTAATGCCAACTATTTAAAACGCACGCTTACAAGAAGTGAATAGAAAAAGTCATTACTTAAAAGTCACATAAGTAGTGACTTTCAAGGCCAAGATGTGACATATAAAAGTTAATATCATCTAAAAACTAAATAAAAAACTAAAGAAAAAATATAAAATTATGAATGAAATATTGAAAATATTATTATTATTTTCTTTATTATTTGAAGTTTAATTTATCACTTTTCTTTTACAAATTTACTTTCTTTTTTTAATTGCCAATGTTTCACTCTTAAATTTGGTAGCATCATCATCAGTAATTACAAGCTTTAATTATTAGAATAAATAATTTCAGCATTCCATGACATTCAGCATGCAGATGCAAAGAAATGCGCTAAAGTTTTCTGCCGACAGTTTGTCGAACACCCCCCCTCGCAGAATAGGGATAAAAAAGCCATAGCACGGAGAACCAAGAATCTAAAACGAGATTCGGTGCCCATTTCCTTCAGTCCCGATGAAGTGAAAAATATTATCTCCAAATCAAAACCCTCAAAAGCTCTTGGTCGTGATGGCATCTCAATGCTTATGTTAAAAAAAAAACTTGGCCCAGTATCGCTTGAATATCTGACGCACCTTTTAGAAATCTCGATTCGCCAATTGGTGATTCCGGATATCTGGAAGGTTGCCTGGAGAATTCCCATACTAAAACCGAAAAAAACCCACTACAATGGGAGAGTCCTACCGCCCAATCTCCCTTTAATCATCCGTAGCTAAGGTCTTAGAGGCGGTACTACTTTCAACCCTAAAACAACATCTCTTACCCGCCACACACCAACATGCTTCAGGGAATCCTTTAGCACCACAACTGCTTTAAATATGATAACTACTCAAGTCGCAGACGGCCTTAATCAGCAAAGACCATGCCAACGCACAGTTGTAGCCACCTTGGACTTATCTATGGCCTTTGACACGGTCGATCACTCTGTACTGATAAATGACATCACGAACTCTATATTCCTAACGATATCAAACGTTGGATTGCCAACTATTTAAGTAGTAGACAAGCGTTTGTTGAGTTCAGAGGCCAGAAGTCAAAACTCAGCAAGATAAAAATGGTTGTGGCACAAGGGGGACTACTGTCACATATACTCTGTAATAGTTATCTTGCGAAACTTCCTGCACCACCGCAAGATGTCAAGATGGTGTCGGACGCATCTGGTGTTAACATTGACGACATAAATGCCAGAATCTCACAATACTTGGCCACCATCTCAGAATATTTTTAGGCCATATCCGTACAGTACAGAACCCAAAAATTTTAGGCGTGGTCTTCGACAGCCTCTATCACTTCTCGTCGCACGCCATCTACATCCACCACAAAGTGAAAACTCGGAACAAGGTCCTAAAAGCACTCGCAGGCACCTCCTGGGGAATGACTAAGGAGACGATAATAACAACTTACAAGGCGATTGGCCGTTCCCTTAATTATGCTACCCCGATTTCGATCTCGTTTCTAAGCGATACTAAATTGCGACTCTTACACACTGCACAAAACAATGCGCTCAGAATCGCGACTGGATGTGTCAAAATGACCAACATAGATCACTTCCATGAAGAGACTAGGGTGCTTCCGGTCAACCACATAATGAAATACTGACTAAGCAATTCCTAGTGGCTTGTCACCTGTCCAGTCACCCTAACCACGAGGTGTTAATGCAAGTTCCCCCCCACCCGACACATCCGGAAGGACTTTCGGTGTTTTCGTAATGACTTCCGGGATATTATTCCATCGACAATAAACCGGATGACCATTACAGATACCCAAAAATTTTTCATCGACAGGCGGTCTCGGACGCCATAAATGGCTATAGATGTAATAAAGTCCTAAATGAACACCCACCCATGATTTCAGAAGATGAGAGGCTTCTGTCCAAGCACACAAGATCAGTCTTAGCACAATTAAGAGCCGGATGGTGCAGTATTCTCAACCGCTACCGTAAATGGATAGTTCCCGGCACTTTAAACCGTTGCCCAGCCTGTCTCCAAAGCCTTCACGACACAACGCACTTCTTTAATTGTCCCAATAACCCCACAAATTTACACCCTAGGGACCTTTGAATACGATCGATTGTGGTTGCGCAATTTGTCCATCTGCCAGTACATTATGTCTTCTTTTGTTTTATAACTTTTCAGGAAAAAAACTCTTGACAGCAGCAGAGCTGTTATAACAATAACAACAAGGCTAATCTAAGCAAGAACACTTAAAAAGTAAATTGAAAACAGGCAAATAACAAAATTTCAAAAAAAATAAATTCGACTTTAAAATTAATAAGTGCTTTTTTTCGAAAAGTTTTTTCGATTTTCGTTTTCAGAAGAATCAATTTGCGGAATTGAGATCACTTTCGATCGAAGTTGAGTTCTGTGACATGCCTCTATATTAAATTTGGTGGGTCTAACTATTAATGGCGGGCAGATGTAAAGTAATTGAGAATTAACTGTCAAACTTTTAGTGTTTATAGTGTACTTAGATGCAGGATAATTAATAAATACGTTGCACATCATATATCACCAACTCGAAAATGCGCATCATCCGTCGGTCTTCAGACGCAGATTAATATAATGTAAAGGGAACACCTGTTGATCGTCTCATATTACCAAAATTTTAGTCGAAAATGTACGTTAGTGTTAAAAAAGTTTTTTTGAAGTTTTATGAGCATCACAATTGTAGTTCGCTAGATGTAGAATGTATATTAATTACATTGAATGGCCCTATCAAGCTAATAGCTTATTGTATAGTGTGCAACCAGAAATCTTAAAATGCCTATTTAAATTCGGTTTCCCGTAAACGGTAGACAAGAAAAAGGGGTTCATCCAAAATCTACCAATATGACTGTTATCATCTGCGAATGATATAAGAAAGAGAGACCCTATAAAAAATACCCAAAAATGATCAGACAAAGTTAGAATTATATAGACATATTAGTTCTTCATTACACGTGTAAAAACTATTTGAAAAAAGAAATGATGAAATAACTCGCCCATTAAAAAATTAGGCATTACCTTATGATTACTTTTGTGATTATTAAACACATTACAAAACAGGTAAAACAGCTGAGAATGAAGTTAGAAATATAACAAGCTCTTTGTGAAGAGAATCATACTCTTCGTTTTATTATTGGTTTTGATATTCAACTGGAAAGACGCTTAACTTGTAAAAGCTACTTAGAAGGAAAGCTAACGTAACTGATGTTAAAAGCAGCACAAATAAACCGGCCAATTATCTAAACCAGTAAACTTAGTCTAGACTGCAAACATCCTCTTTGGGTCATGATCACTCGAACAGTTACAAAGACTTAAACGTGATTTTGATTAAAGCAGGGATACATGCAAAAACAGGTCTAAAGAACCCTCAATAACATCCAACCCAAACATCTTAAGAGATCATGGTTACATCCGAATAAAATAAAAAGGTATTGTTCCTTGGCCAAAAATAAGGAAAAGGAAACTTGAAATGTTAGCAGCAACTGTGTAACATTAACATTTTGTTCAAAAATAAATAATTGAATTTGTAAAAATGTATGTCTCAGTTGGCGGTAAGGCGGTACCAAAATTTTAAAACGATCAGTCTGAACTTTTAGCTTCCTTTACATACAAACTTAAATTCGTTGATGTACAAAGCTGTAAAACATATTTATAAAATGATGCAACATGTGCATGTATATCGATTTTTATACGCTTTTTCAATAAAGTTTCATTTAATACAAAGAATACGTTTAATACTGAATACTTTTAGGAAATTCGATATTAAAGTTAAATAACTAACTTTACTTTCTTCAGAGATAAAAAAATTCTGTTAAAAGAAATTCTCAACTTTATGATAATGTCATGCCATCAAATATAAAAATCACACCTAAAGCAATTGTTTGGACAAAACAAAAGCAACTTTGAAACAAAGAAATGATTTTTACACCTTTTATAACGCACCTCTTAAAATATATCAGAAAATATATTTTATAAATATTATATCGCCTTTTGGAATCAGCACGAGCAAAGCTAAATGAATAAAAGAAAAAACTTAAAAAGATGGTCATCAAATTGTAACGTAAAGTTTTTTTTAACAAGTAAATATTTATTTGTTATTAAGGTTGTGCAGTTGGCTTAAATGTTTTTTCGCAGCCAAACAAATCAAAAATTTTGTTAGCATTTCTACATTATTAAAGTGTGATAGTTTTCCTATTAACAATCCTAACACCAATATAATATTTTTTTTACAAAAAACTGCAAAACAGTTGTTGCAATTGTTCGATCAATTCCTTACCAATAGCGACAACATTAAAGTGTAGCTGTAAGGTCATTGATAGTATTTGTATGTATGATGCCTTTAATAAATGGAAAGTAAATATGCCTTTAATACCTTTCGAATAGATGGAATACGTGGAATTTATTTATGCTTTTAATGGTGTTTATATGAGGCACCCATTTAATAAGAGTTTTCCTTTGTGTTTGAAATCTGAATGCTGTCTTTAAGGAGGGGGTGGTTATAAAGGCGGTTGGGTTTTACTTTTATATTTTTCTTTTAGTTTCACATATGAAATTTAGAGTTACGACGAAAATCAGTTTTAAAGAAGAAAAATTATATTTTTTTGGTGGATTCGTTAAAAGACCATTAGACAAACGGAGTTGTTATTGTATTTAAAGTAAGTAATCATGTTTAAGCTAAAAGAAAAGAGTTCATATATTTTTTAATATATTACTGTTGATATAGCTGAAAAGAAGCTAAACTATACTTACATTTTCATTTAAGCTCACAATAAGAAAAAATTAATTGCGACATTAAAAATTCAAGAATTAATTAGGCGTTTCCTCTTTTTTCAAAATTTTTTCGGACCAAGGTGAAGGTACATCAATACAAAAACTTTGGTAATTTCCTAGTATAAAGAAGGTGATCGAAATAATAAGGGGACAAAAATTGGTCAGTTAGGAATTTATCTTTGATAAGTAAAGATAACTTCTCTTGTTCCAGAGTTAGAATGAAAAGGTCAAAATTAAGTTTAATAATTATGTGTACTAAATTTTACTATTCAACAAAATTCGAATCGAATATTTTTAATGGAACTATTGTCTACAAGTTGTTGGTACTATTACTGACAAACTAATCTCGGCAGGGAAGTAAGGAACTCTCTCTACTTTTTTCTTTCTTGGACTACAAATTTGGAATGTTAAACCGCAAATAAACCCAAATATACGTGGTACAGAATTATAGCCTTTTGTTTCTGAATAAATAAAACACTATTTCCATACATTTCGTGTACACCGTCATCACAGGTTGTTTGTTACGTTTTTTGAAGTAATGAAGAGTTGTTCCTAAGTGTCTTTTTATAAATGGTAGTGTGTTCAAATCAGTGGAGCCGAAAATTTTCATAGAAAAATCTTCATTCGTCGAAAAAAAAGATCTTCAATATTTTTTATATGTTGTTATCACGTGTTGTTGATTTTACCATAAATACAAAAAACAAATGTAAAATGCAAAATTGTATCCAAACAATCTTTTTAATAAAATTAAACATAATTAACTATAAATTGTAACTATAAGATCAAATATTTATGCTTAAAAATTTAACCAAAATTCTCTAAGTAATTGAAAATATATCACAAATTTCTAATTATACTCGTATTACTATAATGGTTTTAAAGTTTTCAAAATTTTAGTATCAATTTTTAAATTGTAGCACGAACATTTGTTAACTAACAAATAATCTTGAGCATATAATATCCTCTGGAGATGGCTTATCTATTTCTGTATTTCGTTATATTTAAGTTTACCTTTGAAAATATCCTTTCAACTTTTGTAGATGAACAAGGAAGACATATAAAATTTAATACAAACTTCGACAAAGTTGAAAACACTTACTATTAGCTCTAGAAATATTTGAGAAAGGTGTGTCAAAACTTTCCCACTGTTAAATTTTCAAAAATTTATTGAAGTCTATGTGGCGGAGTTTTCTAAATTCTAAATTTTATATCTCACTATCTTCAATTAAGTTTCGGAAAAATTTATTAGATCTGCTTGTGAATAAACTTTTTTGTTAAAAACAATTTGCGGGTCGATATCAGAAAGTTTTTAAGGTTACAAAACTCAATGGCTGCGTTGGTAGAGGTGCTTGCTATAAAACAGAAGATCGTGAGTTCGAGCCCACCTTCGGACATGCGTACAACTGAAAATAATAATTGTATAAGGCAATTTAAAAATAAGAAGCACAGTATAAACCCCCCGAGAAGCAAAAGACAGTTATTGTGTGAAGCAATGGCAGATAATTTAGTGGAGACATCTAATTTAATATAAGAGTAACAGATAATTGTCAAGACCCCCTTTATAATAAAAGTGAGAACGGTGGCGGTTAGCACAGGGAAGTGTAACAGCATAACAACAGTATATGGCAGAGGTGTGTTTGGTCTGACTGGCTGCGTTTGTAATAATAACACATGTTTAGTAAATACGAGACCATAGGATTCACAAGACGGTAGATCAAGAAGTATAGTCAGATAAAGCTACATAGTAAGACTACAGAGTTTAAAATGAGTCACAGTGAAATTTGCAATCAAAAGAGAACAGAAAGTTGCAATATTAGGTGCAACTAAATCAAGAAAATTTTAGTTTTGGGGAACAAATCTTCAAATCATATTTTGATTAAAAAATCTTTAAAATTAAGGCAAAATCTTCATTTTGACATGGCTGGTTCAGATATGTTTTATTTTCTAGTAGTGCATATTTGAGTGGTGACTTCGGTGGTGCAGAAAGGTAGTTTTCCTTCTCTACTCGATATACAGATAAGCGTGGTTCTGTAAATGAGCAGGTAAAAGAAAAAGAAGCGGCTTGTAACTGCGCTTTAGTACGAAAGTTTTTTTCCTCTAATAGACAGAATATTAATAATCTATGAACTTCTGAGAATTTTTAGTACAGCAAACATTATCTTAAAATAAATAAAAATTAATTTAGAGAATTTATTTTTAGTTTCAATTAAAATTCACTTAATTTTAATATTCTCCTATACATTATTCAGAGGCGTCATCATTATTCCTTCTTGTCGTAACCACCTTAACTATTCGAAAATTTTATCGCTGACAATTCAGTATTTACGTTGATGTTAGCAATGAAAAACACTCTTCTGATCTTTTGACTGGATCGTCTCTAATTTTTTACACAAAAGTAAAAGGCAATAAAATATTCCTTATTTGTGTTTTTTATAATAATTAATTAAATAACTTTCGTTGAGTTATTTTTTAATTTAAATACATACATACATTATTATTTTCTAATATGAAGAAAAAACTGTCATACTATGTTCCATTTTTAGCATTTGTGATCAGTATACTCTATCAAAACACTGTACGTCAAGATCCTCCGCAGTGGCCATAAGCCCGAAATCATCTTGAAACGTTAATGCCATGTCTTGTTCGTTCGAATTAAAAAAAAAAATTGAATTAACATTTAATTTTCTTCTTTTTTGTTACAAATTTAAAGTTAAAGTTCTATCAGTTTTAAAAACACTCTTTATTAAAGTAGAAAGGAAAAAAACGTTTATTATGTTTTTTTGTGTCGTAGTCATTTTATAGTATTTCTTGCTATGAAAATTTAATTGAACACAATACAAAATATCTTCACTAAAAATACTAATATTTTTTCTCGAGCATATACACATTGTAATGTTAATCGATCTTACTATTTCTTACTTAATATTGCACTAAGCATTATAAATGTATGTTTGTATGTATAAATATATATTTTTCTGCTTTTTTTTCGCCTATCTTTCCGTATAACCATGACATGTATATACATACATATGTATTGTATAAAACTATTAGTATATATGCTCAAATGTATGTGTGTATATTATTTTTCCTTAATATAAGATGACGAAGTGATGTGCTGTTAGAATCGTGCGATCAAACTTTAACATCATCAAAAAAGATCGCCACCAAAAACTTAACTCAAATGCTGCGTCACACTAAGCCATCACAATATGAGTAAAACAATACATACATACTCTCAGCACAAGAACTTAACTTTCAACTACCACAAACACCACCTCCACCTTTGATACTACACTTAAGCTACCTAAACGTCAGAGCATGTAAAGTATTTGATTTAACAGAATTTTTAATGTGTTTAGGTTAAAAATATTTTTCTATTATAGAACCGTTTTTCAGACAAAGACTTTTGATTTACGTGGGAAGGCAGTAGTAAGTCTTGATGTTTTTACACGTTTTAGTGAAAACGGACATTAGATTGCATA